>OZ010795.1:401779695-403194695 GCA_963932465.1 Maratus speciosus
TGTGACAAAATGTTTACCTTTATCTCAAAAGGAAAAAAAAAAGATTGTAATAATTAAGCGCAATTAAATAATCTCTAATTATTTGCATGTGAGGTAAAAGAATTATCATAATACCCGCTGGAGCTTTTTAATATTGCAGCGTGGCATACGTAAAATATATACCTCTATCTTACAGTAGGCAGCTGAAAACAATGTGTCAACAGGTGCGACAACATTCGAACAAAGGTATGTCCAGTGCCACGTGTAAAACTCATTTCCGCCTGAAATGGAGCAATATTTAAAAATTTTGATTAACTACTGGAAAGGTATCAACTACTGGCGTGGTCACCCTACTATGTGTGTCATTTAGATTAGGTTTTTAATTGTATGCTTTGTTAACGAATTTTAGTTACATATTCAAAACTTGAGAAATTAAGTTTATGTAAGTTATATAGATACGAAAAACCAACGAAAAGTTTTATTTATTAATTAGGAGGTGCGAAGCGATTCCTCTACTAGTCTACACAAATTACATTTTGTCGTACACTTTACAAAAATATATATATACTAGGGGGCTCTGCCCCTGCAAGTTACGCTCGCCAACCCCCATTAAGACACAGCAGAATCTCAAAGCATGCTAATTTGATCGGTTTTAAAAAGATTAGAGAAGATTGAATTATAATTGAAAAAACCTATATCGATCTCCCTGTAAACGGGTTTCCATTCAATTCCCCTTGATTGCAAAAATTTAAGGCCGAATCATTTGTTATTAAGACATCCAACGGTTGTTTTCGTATTTGATTAAAGAAGACCAGTTAAACATTTGAAAGGAAGCTAAAATAAAATGAATTAAGTAAACAGACTCTTTGCCTCCCGGTATTTTTTAACAGCGTTATAAAACGATTGACATAATACAATTTACTACAATTACTACAATTTACCGCTTTAACCCCTTCAAGGGCGGTAGTTCATTTTTGGACCACTTAATTTTAATTCATAAATGCACCAGGATATTGGAATGAAAATTTTCTTTTTATTATTAAGTGAACAAAAGCATTTTCGTATTTCGAAATTTGTTTGTAAATTCTGGTACCATTTACTGATTTCAACATTTTACGAATAGAAGTACCTTGCCCCTGAAAGAGTTAAACGCATATTAATGTATTTATTATTTTAAAGTTTCCTTTCTCTTTTAATATTCACGTATAAATACAATTTTCAATATTTTCCTGCTTGTAACACGCACTCATTTAATAGTAATTTTAAAGGTTTTTTTTTCTGTTTTTAATAGTCACGTGTAAATAAATTTTTAATCGTTAGGAAATATTCTTTGCGCTGTTTTTAGAATTGAAAATAATCTCTATAATAATATCCTAAGTCATGTGACTATTAACAACAATTCTGGACGGATTCCTTCGCTTTTTATATTCCAGGAGGTCATTTTGGTACTTTAATGTTAGCCAGACACAGGCAATAAGTCACCAAATATTATTCTATCGCCATGATTTCACTTATATTACAATAGTCCAAGTCATGTAACTGCCATAGACAATTACAACACTTCGCTTTTCCTAAGAAAGGATTCCATTTTGATTAAAGAATCAAAGTTATTTTTTCGAATAAAACTACATAAAAGATGCCATGATCACAAAGAATTCTTGATACTTTTATGTTAGCCGGGTGAAAATCTCGCCAATAGCTTTTTTTTAACTCACCAGTTAGCATTTTTTTTTTCGAGTGGTAAATTAAAACGGTACTACTTGGTTATCCCATCGAACAAAAATCTATCGCCAGACTATAAGATTAAATGCCGATAATGGTTGATCGTAAATGTCACATTCACTTAACTGTAAGGAAGTTACACGTGTTTACGCCACCAAAGGAATTTTTATTTCGACGTTTTATTTTTATTTTTATCAATGTTAGGCACAGATGTCATATACGCCCCATATTGGCGCGACTTTTTTCCGACGGCAATTTGGCGAAAACATCAACAGCATAAACAACAACGTCCGGGTTACCATATCAAGCAAAATAACAACACTTTGGCGCCAGTTAAGTACCCGTTGCATATATGACATTGGCGACAGAAAAAAATCCCGCCAATATGGGACGTATATGACATCTGTGTCCAATGCTATGCTAATTTATTTCGGCACAGATGTCATATACTCCCTATATTGGCGCGGTTTTTTTCCGACGCCATTTTAGCGAAAACATCAGCACCATAAACAACAACATCCGGATTACCATATCAAGCAAAATAACTATACTTTGGCGTCAGTTAACCTTTAACCGGAATCGCATTTTCTAATATATATGAAATTACTACTTAGATGGGTTATAAGCGCATTGAAAAAAGTTTCATGTACTATATAAATCAACTTTTATTTATATATATCTTGAAATTATATATATATATTTTTTTAATTTAGTTCTTTAAGTGTTGATGCGCGCGTTTCAAAATTAAACGTTTTTTTTTTTTTTTTTTTTTTTTTTTTTTTTTTTTTTTTTTTTTTTTGTCGTTGTCCGGTCAAAACGGACCCACGATTCCGGTTAAGGGTTAAGTACCTTTGCGTATACGACACTGGCGTCAGAAAAAACCGCGCCAATATGACATCTGTGCGTTTATTTGTTCTTTCGTTATTTAAAATAAAAATTACGTCAATTTGTATAATTTGGTGAGTGCTTTGGCGATTTATATAATTTGGCGAAATTGGTCGACTGGATAACTAAGAGTACATTTAAAACATTGCTTTGAATTTGAAATTAAATGTCAGGATTTCTTGCAATATTTAATCGGGTTTGGCGTGTTTTTTTTTTTTTTTTTTTTTTTTTTTTTTTACGACAATTTGGCGAAAACCCCGTTTTCGAATACCAGTTACATATGTATATGTATTTTTAAAATATTTTCTATTATTTTTAAAATGAACTAATAATAAATAAAAATAATTAATTAATAACTATAGAACAAAGCAATTGAAAACTTTTTTTGTTTTAAATAAAAAGAAAATAAAGGTAAATAAATAAGCAACAGTAGCCGGGTTACCATGTCAGGCAAAACAACGCCCTTTGGCGCTATTTAGGTAACCCGGTACGTATATGACGTATTTTTCTTTTCGTTTTGTTTTAAAAAAAGAAAGAAGTTAAAGCCATTGATTTTAAGTTTTTCAGTTTGAAATGAAAGCTTTGTATTAAATAAAAAAAAAAAAAAAAAAAAAAAAAAAAACATTGTTCTTAGCATAGATTCAAGTGAGGCCAAACTGGTCACAAATTATTTAAAAATAATAACCCTTTCTGAAATACGAAATGAAATATCAGTTATGATTAAAATTTGAGTTGGCATCATTAGAAAAATGTATATAAAATTAGAAAAAAAATTAATATTTCGAAAACTAATTCGAATTTAAAAATTCTAATACCAGTTTTGAAATCTGCGGATCAATATTGATTTTTGGTGTTAATTTCATCGCAAAGTATTCCATATTTTAGGAGAAATTGCCGTGAAATATAATCAGTTGTTATCAGTCGATTCATACTTTGCGTTTCATACTTCCGTTACATACTTCCGTTTCATAAAATGCGTTTCATTAGGATTTTATATATATATAGGGTAGATATATCAGTATTTTGACTTGTAATTAAACATAAAAATTAATTATGATCTATAGATTTCCACATTATTTATATTTTTTATACAGAATAACTTAAAAAAATATTATTTTAATTAATTTATTTTGCATGCTTTTCCATTACGGACGCATTTCTGCAAAAAAAAAAAAAAAAAAAAAAAAAAAGCAATTTAACAAATTACAACGACCATTTGGAAAATGATTTTTTCAAAGACTAAAATTTAAGACACAAAAAATCACACGGAGTTGATAATATATTATGTACGCCATGAATTAAACATTAATAGTGTTATTACACGTAAAAATTACAAGCTACAAAAGTCGCCTGTGACTCGTCAGATTTCTTGAAACTTACGTATTATCCAAGCATTTCATTGGCTGTTCGGGAAAAGGCTTTTCCATCGTCCATTCGACGAATTTTAAATGAAACTTCATTCTTAAACTTCTAAACATTCCACAATATTACTTTTTACACCGTCGTATATAGAAAAAAATGTACTTTTAAATGCAAATTGTTTGAAAGCTGTCTCCCAATTTGTTTCCGAGTTATTAATTTTTTTTGTAGGTTTCATTATTTTTTTTGTCATAGTGGCAACATAAGTATCCATCTCTGTTGGAAGTAAAGGGAAATACAGATTACTGTATAGACGAATCAGTAAACGAATAAAATGCGGATTAAACCAATAAAAAGCTTCAGATATTCTCTTGATTTCCTACCCTGAAGAGGGCAATAACCATTTTTCCAAATGGTTAAAAAAATAAAAAAGAAAAAGAAACACGTATATTTTCAGAAGAAAAAATAATAAATCTCTGGGTTAGTTCTAATAGATAGAATCATGATTAATTAAATAAATAAAGTATATTTTCATTATTCCGCCAAAATATCTCAAAAACTGTTTTTTAAATTTAACTACCTGTTTAGCCCGTTCTATGAACGGGAGTTCATGAATTTAATTCTAAATCCAAAATAAAAAAATAACTATTCGATTTAGTAAAGTATTTTTCTACTACTGCGCATTTTTTAATAAAATTTTATTTATCATGTTTCTATGGCAGCAGACGATAAATCTGTATCTTTGGAATAAGCAATAAATAGAATAAAAAGTTTTGTCGTTGTTTGTGATAAAATGTTTGACTTTATCAAAAAAAAAATATATATATTGTAATAATTATGCGGAATCAAATAATCTCTACTTATTTGCATGTGAGGTAAAAGAATTATCGTAATACCCGCTGGAGCTTTTTAATATTGAAGCGTGGCATACGTAATAGATATACCCCTAATTATTTGCAAGTGACGTAAATGAATTATCGTAATACTGGCTACAGCTTAAAACTTTACTTACATTAAACTTTCTTATATTAAAAATGTATGTTATTTGAGAGGAAAATATACATTTTAATAGAATATTTTATTAAGATTGGTTGCAGATGGCGCATATTGTGGCTCTCATTCCTTTTAATCATATAATAGTTTCATGATTTCTTTATGAATTCATTTAAAATACTTTTTTATGAAAATTAAAGAATATTTTTAATGAATTAAAATTTGTGGAAAATAAATTATTTACATTAAATTAAGCATTTTTTGGTATTAAGAATTCAAATACACAACTTTTTCTTATTATGCGAAATAATTTACGCAGACGAAACTTACGTATTTTAAAAGAATTAAATTATGATTTATTTTATTTATTTATTTATTTATTTATTTATTTATTTATTTATTTATTTTTTTGTAAAGTGGCAAAAAAGAAAAAAAAAAAAAAAAAAAAAAAAAAAAAAAAAAAAAACATGTAAACAAATAAAAGTAATTGTTAAATTCGTTATATAAAGTGTTATTCGAATTCGAAAGTTGAAAATTTAACCAAATGAAACATATTTACTATTAAGAAGTAATTACTATTAGTATTATTTTTAATATGTTTGCCATAAAAAAAAAATGAATATATTAGTTATATTATAAAGAATGCCCAGAAAACGTACACTTACTGGTCGAAAAGAACTCGAACATGATTTAGCTTTAAGGCAAGAGGCTTAGATACCAACGAGAAAAACGGCGACATGACGAATCTCTTCTGACAGAGAATGCATGTGCTCGGAAATATGATTTAAATTTCGAAGATGAAAAAAAAAAAAAAAATCAAATTATTTTTTTTTTTTTTGTCATCGACGTTGGTTTGACATGCCTATTCAGTCTGGCGGATCTTGTAAGACTTGCCATAAATGTATAGTAAATAATGAACTACATATTTTTTCCATACCTAATAATATGGATCCTGGTCCTCAACTGGAAATATTGAAGAACTTAAATTTCGTTGATGAGCAATTAATTGCCCAAGTTCATCCAGTTATTGCTGTTTATCGCATGAAAGGTGGTCAGCTTGGATACAGTGGGCAGGTTATTAATTTTCATCAATATAGTACAAAATTTTGTACTTTATTACCTCATATCATTGATACTATATCGCAGTACATCTTTGTTAGAAGACAAGATGGTGAAGAATTCAAAGCTTTTACAGTAAATCGTTAAAACTTTAAGTCTGCTTTAGAATATCTAAATGAAAATAAGCCTTGGTATCGTTATATTACTATTGATGGGAAATATTTGCAAAGTTTATCCGAAAATGAAAATATTTTTCAACGAATAATACACAGTTAAGAGCAACAACAGATTTATTTACCATCAGTAAAACTTTGAATTCTGTAGATGATCAGTGTCCATGGACAAATAATATATATGAATCCGGAGCTCCAAATGGGACTTTCAGATACAATCGAGAGACAATAAATACTATGTTAAGTATTAAGAAGGAAATGATGAAAGCAGTGTCATTCATTGGCCTCAGATAGATACTAGGCCTATAAATGAATTTTAATGTGATGGATACATTTTTAGAGCTTTTCCAACGTTATTTCCAACAGGAAGAGGTGATCTTAGAGATGCTAGAGTTCGTAAAATTTCACCAAAATAATACTTTAAATTTCTCATGATATATGACGATGGACGATTTGCACGGCATCCAAGATTTAGATTTTTTGCTTTCAATAGCATAATGCGTTGGGCAGCATTACAAAATGGAATTATTTGTATTAAAAAAAAATCACGCCTACATGACGTTGAAACAGTTGAAAAACTCCGGGAACGTTTGCAGAAAGATCCTACATTGTACAAGTCGATTTTATTTTTCATTGCTAATTTAAGATCATAGAGTTCTTATTGGTTTAACAGATCACGAGAGTAGTAAGACATGGTTGAGGAATTGGGAACTCCTACTGTTTTCATTACACTTACTGCAGCTGATTTATATTGGCCTGAAATTTATCGCATTATTGATGCAGACTATGATTACACTAATCGTAACCAAAATTCTCAATTCATCAGAAAATTAAAATTGTTGAATAGTAATCGTTTAATCGCTGCTTACTTTTTTCATAAGTCGCTGGATTTTTTTATGGAACATTTTTTCAAGAACTATTTCAAAATCAAGGAATTTTGGTTTCGTATTTAGTTTCAACATAGAGGTAGTTCTCACATGCGTGGTTTTTTTCTGGTTTGAAGATGCTCCTGATGAAATCTTAGTTCAAATGATGATGAAAAATACGTAAAATTGTAAAATAATTTGACAAATTCATATCGACTTGGCAACCAGATCCTAATCAAGTTTATGATATACATCCATCTAAATTTCATTTTATGGATGTGCCTGATGAAGCTGCTGTCTATAATCACTTAATACGTGCAGTACAAATGCATCCAAAGAATGTTCTCACGAAAGTAAAATTCAGTTCCTTACTAATGAACCCGAATCCATTTCAAAAAGAAATAGTCCTTATTTAAACAGTCAATAGCCCACAAATTTTTAAAAATTGGCGAGCAAACATGGATTCCCAAGCAGTCATTTCCATTCATGTAGTTCTAAAATATATTGTTAAATATGCTAGCAAAGGTGAATCCAGATCAGAAGGGATGAAAGATTTTATCAGGCAAACGGTTCAAGAATCACACAATAATGTCAATGTTCAGCCGATAATTCAGAAGATTTTAATAAAAAAGTGCGCTGAACGTATTATTCTGCCCAGGAAATATTTTGGGTGTTAATGTGATGGCCTTTGTATAAGTCATCTCGTCAGTTTGTCACCTGTAATTTAGTAAGGAACGCATGGGAACAATTATATATAAATAAGGAGGATAAAAGCATATCCGTTTCAAATATTTTGGTAAAGTACGAGCAAAGCCCAGTGAGACTTGCTAATATGTCCTTGCAGAATTATTTCACAAACGTTTATAAACGTGGTGAAAATTTCAGTATCTGAAAAAACCATTTATTCCCAGAATTATAAAGAAATTGAAATATGATCCCAATAATGTAAATAATGAAGATTTCTATAAGCAACAAGTTATGTTTCATATTCCTTGGCGTGATTTTCGAATTATGAATACAAATAATACTTCATGGAAAGTTATATATGAACTGCCTTTTCAGAATAATGAAATTCAGGTATTGGATTTGGACTATCTTTTGCAAAATTTAGAAGACAAGGGAGAAATTGAAGAAATAGAATCTACTGAAATAGACTAGAAAAAGCCATGTTTTGTTTGGATTCGCTAAGCATTATTTAATAAGATAAATATTTGACAGTAACAATATTTTTTTTTATTATTTTTGCATCTTTATTACGCAAAAACGTTATTTTATGCTTTGTCGCATTTTAATTTTAGAAATGTAAATTCAGCCAAATAACTAAGAATTTCGACGGAACTTTTTATTTATGATATATGGTAGGCATAAATAAAAATATTTTCGAAGCAAAATTTTACAAAATATTTATATAACGAATTTAACAATTAATTTTATTTGCTTACAATTCTTTTGGTGCCACTTTACAAAAAAAAAAAAAAATCCTAATATAATACTTTTAAAATTTTTAAGTATCGTCTGCGTAAATGATTTCACGCAATAAGAATAAATTGTGTATTTTAATTCTTAACACTAAAAAATACTTTTGTAACTGAATGTAAACAATTGAATTTTCACAAATTTTAATTCATTAAAAATATGCTATAATTTTCATAAAAAAGGTATTTTAAAACTTTTTAAAAAGAAATTGTAACTTCATGGTTTATTTTTTCTTCTGAAAATATACGTGTTTCATTTTTATTTGCAAAAATACATCCGTAATGAAAAAAACATGTAAAATAAATTAATTTAAATAATAATATTTTTAAGGTAATTCTGTAAAAAAATATAATATTGAGCAAATCTACAGATCATAATTTATTTTTATGTTTAATTTCTATTCAAAATACTGTTTTTTTTTCTTTCTTTTTTTTTTTTTTTTTTTTTTTTTTTTCTTTTGTAAAGTATACGACAAAATGTAAGTTGTGTAGCCTAGTAGAGGATTAGCTTTGCTCATCCTAATAAACTATTTGACTGGATGAATGTCCCTTCAAGACAAAATAATGCACAGGAGGAATTAGATTTGGGTAGAAGGGACATTGACATAAAGTATAACTGGCATATCATTCAAAGTCAAGATTTGCTTAATAAATTGCAGAATTTTATTTAAAATGAAAAGGTGAAAGAGAATGAAAAAAGTGGTTGTGGCACTGTTCCTTCTAATTTGACAAATTTCATCTTCTCTCATGAACAGAAAAAATAATAAATATATATGAAGAACAGGTCAAATATTTGAAAGGTCATAGGCGAGAAATGCCAATAAAAATAATTGTTGTACATGGAAGAGCAGGTTCTGAAAAAAGCAGTTTAATACATTACTTCCCTACTCTGTTAAATGAAACATTTGGTCCATCTTCTTTTCAACTGCTTGCACCAACTGGTGTTGCCTCAGTCAATACAAATGGATCAACGATTCATTAAAAACTTTCATTCAGACTAAATCAAAAGCTAAGAGATCTTAGTCCATATTCGATTCGTCAACTTCAGGAGGAGTTTCAAAATTGTAAATTCATAATTATAGATGAAATGAGTATGATTGGATGCAGTCTTTTACGAAAAATAGATTTACGATTACGTAGTACTATGCCATCGAAACAAGATGAACATTTTGGTGGAATGTTCTTATATCTATTTGGATATATCAAACAAATACCTCCAGTAAACGACAGGCCTCTTCACAGTGACAAAAATCAAGGAAGTGAGTTTCTTTTGGAAGGACAATTGTTATTTTATTTGACTATTCAAAAATATTTTTTTTTTATCATCATCCTTCCGTCAAGATGAAACTCAACAAATATTTTGTGGCATACTTGATCGAATTAGCAATGGAGAATGCGCTATTGAAAAATATGGAAAATTAATGAATCGAAGCTTACAGTCTCTTTCAAAAAGCGAACAGCATTTATTTAAAGATGCAATTAGGCTGTTTTCAACGAGTAAAGACGTAAAAGAATATAATAATGAACTATTTGGATGTGGCAATCCCAAAACTTTCTTCTATCTCATAGATGTTATTACTTGTTCATACTGTTAAAAATGCAGCATATAAGCACCACCGGTTAGATGATATACACCAAAATCTAATTATGAACAACTTTGACAACTTCTAACTAAAGTTTGATGAAAACCCGTGCATTAGTTTTTTAGATAGAGCTATTGCTGAAATTGTAAAAAATTCTCCATAGCAGCGCCACCTGTTGGGCGATTTACACCAAAAACTAATTAGGACCGATTTGTATCGGGACTAAACAGGTAACTAAATCTGAATCTTGATGAAAATTCATGCATTAGTATATGCGATACAGCTGTTCAGGAAATAGTGAAAAATGCAGCACAACAGTGCCACCTGTTGGGCGATTTACACCAAAAATTAAACAGCACTAATTTATATCAGGGACTAACTGAATCTTGATGAAAATACATGCATTTTTCTTGCATTAGATCTATTGCGATAATCATGAATAATGCAGCATGGCAGCACCACCTGTTGGACGATTTTCACAAAAAAGTAATCAGCACCAAACTATATCCCGGACTAACTGAATCTGAAGATTTGTGAAAATCCGTGCAGTATTCTTCATATATAGCTATTGAAGAAATCGTCAAAAATGCCGCATAGCAGCGCCACCTGTTGGGCGATTTTCTCCAAAAACTAATCAGGACCAGTTTATATGAAGGTCTAATAGAATCGAAAGTTTTGTGAAATTCCGTGCATTAGTTCTTGAGATAGATCGCCCACAAAATGTTTGTCACATACAGACTCACAGAGTGACAGAGTGACAGAGTGACGGACAGAGTGACAGACAGAGTGATAGACAGACATTTTCTAAAAACCATCAAATCGTGTTCCGGACATTCTAAAACGTATAAATCCGTCGAAAACCGGAAGTCGAAAATTTTCACGAATCGAATACTTTCTTCTTGTAAAGATAGAAGAAAGTAAAAATTAAAGGAACTGCGTCAACCTGTTCCCTTGATTCAAGCTCTTCATAATTGTACTAAAGCAAAGTTGCCCGATTCTGAAATGACAAACGGACTTGAACCATTTCTTATTTTATCAATTGTGTGTAAAGTAATGTTACATTCTAATTTGTGGACCGAAAAAGGTTTAGTAAACGGGGCTTTAGGCCATGTTGCAGATATTATTTATGAAGAAAATAACGGGCCACCAGATCAGATGCCGCGAATAATCATGGTTAAATTTGAAAACTACAGTCTTTCAACTTATGGGAATGGCGGCGTTCCAATTTCACCAATAACTAAATTCTGGAAAAAATTTAAATATAAATTACTCAAGAAAACAATTTCCTCTGCATTTAGCTTTTGCAGTTACAATGTATAAATCCCAAGGTTTAACATTAGATAAAACAGTCGTAGATATTTGGGATAAATAGAGATTAGTTGGCTTAACGTACGTAGCGTTGTCGAGAGTGAAAACCCTTCAAGGTTTAGCATACAAAAGAAAATTTCCTTACGAGAGATTCTACAATATTAAACATTCTCATATGCTAAAATGCAGAAAACAAGAAGAAATTAGAATCAAAAGTTTTACAGCTAATAATTCTTAGTATCAATGAGATCAGATTTCAAATGTTTTCCAGAAAATAGGATTTTGAAGAAGTAACTTTCTTCAAGCTCTCTTCGAATATCTTATTCTAAGATTGCTGTTAAGATTATTAGATGTGAATTACAAAGATTGGAAACATACCTATTTCAAACCATTTGAGAAACCACCAGAAGCTATTGTAAAATGTAAAAACATCTTTAAAAGGTCTTTTAGTCGAAAATTTAAAAATATTTTGTAAAATTTTGCTTCGAAAATATTTTTATTTATACCACTCTTATATCATAAATAAAAAATTCCATGGGAATTCTTAGTTTGTTGCCTGAATTTACATTTCTAAATCTAAAACGTGTCAAAACATAAATTATGTTTTTGCTTAATAAAAATGCAAAAATAATGGTATAAAATATTGTTACTTTCAAATATTTATCTTATTAAATAATGCTTCACGAATCCAAGCAAAACACGGTTTTTGCTAGTTTCTATAACCTTTTGAATTCATGTGACTGGTGCCGCAAAAAAATTTTAATGTATAATAATAATTAATTTTTACTTGTTTTTGACAGATTTTCGATAAGATTGCTCCATTCATTTCTTATGTAAAAAGGAATATAAATAAACGGTCAAGTGCGAATATTACTCAAGCTCTGTGGGTTCCTTAAAATAAATATAGGAATTATAAAAAAAAAAAAAAAAAAAAAAAAAAACTGTTGTTAAAAGAATAATAAGACTGTGAAAATCTGTACAACGTAGGTTTGGGAACAGCTGTATATACTAGAAAAGTACGAATGGATATACCATAAAAGTTCAAAGAGATATGAAGCCTAATTAATATCAAATATTGATAATCTGTATAACTGTTCTTTAAATCTTATCCTAATCTGTTTATAAAGAACTTAATTCATTACTGACAGTGAAAGTAGTGGATATTTAAACTTCAATTGGTATTTCATAAAACTAAATTCAGCGTAGTAATAATCTTTTTATTTACCGCGTAGCTAAAACAGAAACCTTGTTCAAAGTTTCAACTTGGCATTTTGTGCTTCGAAATGAGATCGCAAAGATGCAACGCTGCCTTTGTCCGAGCCGTGATTTTCAAGATAGGTTTCTAATGATTTTTTAAAAACACAGGAGGCGTATTGAGAAATTCACTTATTGCTACCTAGTCACGAATAGCATAGTATTTATGTGATTAGTTATAATCAAATTAGTCTGTTTTTAACAGTTTGACGTTTATTGCTTTTATACTGCTTCTGGGCATTGCATTACAATAACATATCATTAAAAAAAATTATCTAGGCTTTAAAAGTCGATGGTACATAGTGTACGTCGCCCTGTCATTATGTATGTCCAAACCGTCCGTGTCTTATAGATTAATATCTCGTCAAATTACCGACGATTTTTGTAAAAATCCTTATCAACAATGCTTTTATACTTCTGCTACGGTAGGTACCTCCAGCGCACATCAACACCTTTGCTGAATATCTGCAAATCAAAATTTGTGTGTAACGGAAAAATGCTCTTTTCTCAAAAACTATGCAAAATGCTAGTTTTCCTGAACGGTTTAACTTAATGGCTACTATGTCTAATTTATTCATAATTTTAGTTTCAGTATATTCGGAAATAGGAGTTGGGGCATATTTTTGCACTACATTTTCGAGGACATCTTTGATAATATAATACCTAAAATTAAAAGAAATGTTTTTTTGAGTTCAGCATTACGAAAGCTTTCACATGATATACAATGGAAAGTTTTTTTTTTTTTTTTTAATCAAGTAACTTAATTAGCCCTCCACATTTTCCCTAATATATTAGAGAATGTTTAATAATCTATAAATATATGGGTTAACAGTCTGTATTAATTCACCCAATTTGAACTTTCCACTTTCCATAGTTCATGAGTAAAATGGTTGTGACAGAGAGACACAGGAGTGATATTTTAATGGTTCCGTTTTTACTTTTTAAGTACGGAACCCTAAATATAGGCGTGTTTTTATATTTGAGAATAATATTGATATATTTCATTTTTAATTTTACATAAGAAAGAGAGAAACATATTGTCACAAATGTAGAAGGTCAGGAAAAAAAGTAATCTTAACTATACACCGAAGGAAATAATCACGGGTTTATTTTTATTCAACATTGTAAAGAATATGAATGCTATTAAATACCGTTTTCTGCAAAGCAATTTATTTCATTAAAATATTTTGTACTTTTAGCATATTAAATCTCAGTGTAATTCACTAATTAACCTCAGGAAGTATTCAACAGAGACCTTTAAGCCAATAGAAATAAAATGTACTCACAATATCGTATTATACATCCTTTTTATGCAAATATTATGAAAATTACAAACTAGTTGAATGTGCCAGTCTCACAACTTTTTTCTATCTCATATATCTTAATATTTAAAAAAGTATTTACAAATGTTAATATTTTATTATTATTAGTTTAATACTATACCGAATTTGATTTTCATTTTAAATTTATCATTACTAATTTATTAAATTTTTATTTTATTATACCCAAAATTCTTGTTACAAGGATTACAAAAGTCTTCTCACAATGTTTTAGTAATAATTTACTTCCACTCTTAGTGTAATCATATATGTGCTCAGTTATATTTCATATGAGATGAAATTCCTTTTTTTTTTATTGATGATTTTATAAAATGGTTTAAGTCATCTATATAACATTTCATGTTTTGCTATATCATTGACGCGTTTCATTGTATCCAATATTGCTCGAAAGGGTTCTATTTTTTTTAAAAAATAATTTTGCCAATCCACACTCACGACGGATTAAAATATAATGCGACTTATAAAAATTAATATAAAAAGCCTTTAAACATAATAAATAACACAGGCAAGCGAAATTGAACTTTTTGAAAAATGCAAGAGAAGTTTTCGCTAATTTTTGTGTTATTTGGCGTGCTGAATTCGAAAATCACGTCCATTTTTTCCCATCCCGTTAGGATTTTTTGTGACATCGATATCGGTATTTTTGCTACAATGCTATTTGAAAAGGAATTCTCTCGAACAATTTTGCGAGGTCTATCTGGCAACAGTGATTTTTATCCATTTAAATCTATGTAAAAATAGTCGATTCTTGGTGAGGAAAATTGACTTTTCAGTAATAGATTATATTTCATAGGTTTAAATGGATAAAAACCACTGTTGCCAAATCGCACGAGCCGCCACCTGTGGTCGAGAGAAAAACAAAAAGTTCCCTTGAGTTTAAACTTTTTTACATCAAATTATGGTGCAGTTTCTAGAAAAAAATCATCAACATACTATTTTAATTTGTTTTTATTCAGGTAACGTACATAAAATAGACGACTGACCAAGAGGAACAAATGTTATGTATGTGTACATGAAAGTTTCAAAAAAATTTTAAACTGGGCAAAAAAAAAAAAAAAAAAAAAAAAAAAAAAAAAAAAAAAAAGTTTATGTTTAAGTACGTACTCTTTTTCCTTTGAAACTTATTTTTTGTCGCTCTTATTTTATGTTCAATCTCAGGTCTATCTCGTTTTAATATCGAACAGTAGTCGTCAAGCATGTTCTTGTCCCATCTTCCTTAATATTTGCCCTTTATATTTTTGATGTCTTGATGGAACCTTTCACCCCATGTTTCGCAGACTAGTCCTAAATTTTCGTGGAAAAAGTCCAAGTGTGAATGGAGTTTGTTGACATGCTAGTCTCAAATTCTTTATCCTTCATAAGGTTTGCGGGCCAACAAAGATTCTCTCTTTCAACTTGGCTTCGGGTAAACCTGGAAAATTTTTGCACATGTATTTGAAACAATCGCAATCTTTTGAAACAGTACAATTTTACAATACTCAACTAAGCTGATCCGAATTACATTCTTGGTGCCTGGTTTAAGATTTTGTCTTTTCGGCCTTTATTCTTTGACCTAGTGTTGAGTCTTATCACGGCTGTCCCGCTCACAAATTAAACATGGGTACTTTGTGTACCCGCCTTGTTGTCCAAGAAATGCTTCTTGGTCATGGAGATAACTTCAAATCACCGCAAACGGTCCAACCGCAGTCGGCATATTTAATTTTGTTGAGGACGAGAGCCAGGTTTTCATAGCGTTTTTTTTAAATGCGCAGAGTGTCCAACTGGTACAGATACATACTGACTTCAGTGATGAAGAAGGACAGCTTTAAGGCTACTTTTCGATAAATGTATAAACAGCCTCCATTCATCTTTATCGTAGGTGATATGAAAATTGCTCATCGATCCGGGAATATCAGAACAATACGCCAGGTTCTTCCCTTCCTCAAATTACTTAACAAATTCATTTTCTCGATTCCTGTACCAATAAAGAAAAAGGGTACCTTTGGCTGATAAGTTTTTTCTTTCAATCCCGAGCCCGACAATTCAGCTGCCTCTTTCGAAAAGTGCAGATCTCTAGTCAGATGATTAAGTTCAAACTAAGAGATACATACTGGAAACTGGAAATGAGATATTGAGGTGCATCGCTTCTATAGAGCTTATATTCCGTAACCGGAGCCTTGAACGTCTGGATGTTCCGAGTCTGAAGACTCTAAAGAGATGACTTTGCAATTCAATTGGAGGAAAAGGCACTGGGCCATCAGATCCATGAGGAACGGGGCGGTGCGTATTGACGATTGATTGTTCATAAAAACCCAGATAAAAAGGAATTTGTCAAGAAAACGTCACGTGATTGATTTTTTTCAATATTTTTTTTTTAATTAGCAGCAAAAAATACATAAATTTCAGCTATCAATTCCCTTTTTTTTTCCATCCCAGTCCTGTGTAATTAAGGAATTTTATAGTTATACAGTCTGTGGACGAACGCAGGGTAAAGGAAAGTCTCGTTACCTTAACAACGAATGAGTGACGTGAAAAGATTACGTCAGATCACGACGGACGCAGTCGGAAGCAAAATTCTTTCGTTTTCTGTATTTGTGTTAAAACTAGAAGTCTTTATTTTTATTCGAAATGTGAAATCATTTAGTCTTTCGGTGTCAGAATAATTGACACGATACAATTAATTCTGAATTTGCGTTGCTAAATAAGTCAAGATTATTCGAAACGTTGACAATGGAAGTACAGTGAAACCTCTTTGTAAGGGCCACCTGCCGTTCCATTGAAAATTGGCCTTTATGAGGGGTGGCTCTTGAATAGAGGTGAGAAAAAAACAACAACTAAAATAAGAAAATCAAAACCTATATAGGTGAAAAAACTGTTTATTAACATTTTCAAACTCTATACAAGATTGGAAAAATTTTCTATTGAAGTTTTTTACTTTTTATAATTTTTCGCAGACAATTTTAGTTTTTAATGATTCTTTTAATTTATGGAACAAATTACTTAAATTTGCATCATTAATTAATGCCTTTGAATGAAATATTAGCTTATTTATTTCTGTTAGCGTTTCCTGACAGGTATAAAAATTGTGCTTCAATATGCATTCACAGTTTTAGTAAATGTGGAATCAGTTTTTCTAGATAACCTGATATCCATTGAGTGCCCACAACAAAGGGTCCTCCCCCCCCCCCGCAACCCAACCCCGGCAGGTTGAAATGTCAAAAAATGTGTGAGGAATACCTGTTTGTCTCATTTGTGGTTCTTTATTGTGTTACTAAATCCTCCGCATCTACTCCTGCCTATTTTGCTGTAAGTGCAGTGGTTTGCTGAACTCATATATTTTGGTTTAGGTATTCAATACACCTGTTTAGGATTTAAGGCACATGTGGAAAAAATGGTCTTTATGAGGGGTACTTGCCGCCCTTAATAAGGGTAAATTTAACATTATGTCTATGGGAAAACTTTTCGTTCCTAAAAATACTGGCCCTTAATAGAGGTGGCCCTTGAATAGGGGTAGCCTTTGAAAGAAGTTTCACTGTATTACAGTCTAGTGGTTTATATTCTACCGATTCCAAGTTCGTTTTAAGTGTGGTGTCACAAAATTGACCCAACATATCTATTCTTTTATGCAAAATCAATCATCATTATTTTTAAATATTCGAAGTCAACTTTTAGATGTCTACGTTAGTTTGTGTTTAAAGTTAAATGAAAAAAAAAACAGTTCTTCGTGACTGATATTATGTCAAGAGAAACTTCATTCGAAGGCAGCATAAGTTGTGACAGAAATAGTCTTTTATTCAGCATTATACTCTTCATTGTGCAATATTGTCATCTGTATTATAATAAAAATGTGCCGTTTTACCCAGCTGTTTTTCTTTTCGTGTCTGCCTGAATCTATTTGGGAGATGGGGCAAGTAAGTATTCCTTAAGCTCGTTTATATTATTCTGAAAATTGAAATCGCATTCCTTTTAAATTGAGTATTGAATTTAATCTGTTAAATACCATTCTGGTGTAACATATTTATATTCATTTCTGCTATTTCACTTTATTCGAAATTTATTCTTAAACACTTCTATCCAGTCTGCATATCACATATTTTCTTTGAATAGTTTAATTGGATTTTGTCATATTCTGCCTAGGAGCCAATCATTTTCTGTGTGAGAGAGCATTTGTTGACGAAGGAATGGATATGCTATCAGAAGCCTCTAACGCTCGCTTGATGGGAACATTTCGAAGAAAACTTTTTAATTTTGTTTTAAATAGATCTATTTGCTGCGGATCTCGAATGTATTTTTAATTGAAATCTTGGCTTATATATTTATTATACTTGTAAAAACTAAAGTTTTATTTTCTTCATTTGATTATTTTTACCTGAGATAGTCGGAAAACTAAAAATCCCGCCGTCCCCCATTTTTTAAAATCTGTAAAAATAGAAAAAGGAAAAATATCATTTCAAAAAATAAATATTATACTGCATACTATTAATTTGTCCATAATCTATATATCTTTTTAAATAATTTTAAAAGATTTTGAAAAGATTTTGTTGTTCCTACAACGGGAACGTTAGCGTTTAATGAGTAAAGCTGTAAACAATGTATTATACAGAATGGAAAATGAATTATCTAAAACTATTACTTATGCAATAATGAAAGTTCTATGTCAAAAAGATGTAATGTAGTAGGCTACATAAATGAATCATTTGAGAATACTGCTATTTATATTTAAACAAATTAATAAAATGAGATAGATCTCCCCATAAAAGGAACAGTTTAAAAGATATCGTCTCTAGTTACAAACTGATAATTCCAAATTAAAATAAATGAAATTCCACAACTGAACTTGGTTATAATTGAAATGTATTTTTAAGCCATATGCATTTCATTCTCGTTAATGACAACAATAACGTTATTTTGAATCAAGTTTTGTTTATAAGGATTTAAACGATATCTCGCTTCAGCAATCATGCACAAAGGAATAAGGTCTTAATAGCACCTGGAAATTTAGAAAATAATTTCTTTACATGTCAAATTTTATCACGTGTCTTCCACAAACAATGCGCATTTGATTTAAATAATGAATATATATTTTTTTTCCAAATAGCTTTATTGCAATTGATTCATTAATTACCAAATCATCCTTTACATATGAGAGAGAAATTTATTCAAGAAATAATTAAAACTTATATGAGAGAGAGAGCAATTTATTTCTTTATTTAATTCTTTTGAGAGAAAATATCTTAAATATACGTTTAAGGGGTCCGGGACACAAAAATCTTCAAAGTTTCTAAAAAAAAACTTTTATTGTATTAAAAATTTCTCTTTTTTCTGCTTAAAGTGATGTTTAAATCATGTTTCTGACTTAACTGGAACAGGAAATATTTATTTTTTCATTTTGGTATGTTTTCAAAATCAAGCTTTCAAGAAATTGTTGTCAATGAAACGAATTCATGGGAAAATTCGTTTTTCTTCATGATGGAATTTTCCCCCATTTCTCGTATTTAAATTTTTATAAGTCAAGAACCGTTAAAGATAAATTGTTAGAGCTTGGAACACGTCTTTTTCAATTGTTTTAATTTAATTTTGATTCAGAAAATTGGAAAAAAAATATTTACTTTTCAAAGTATGATTTTTTTTTTAGTTACATCTTTTTATTTTTAATTTTTTAAATTAATATAATTTAATATATTTTAAATTAATTAATAATTAAATTAATATTGTAAAAAATGAGGAATCAAACTTAAAACATTTATATTTCTGTTTATTTCAATGAAAAAAAAATAAAATTCTAGAAATAATATTTCGAGTTGTAACGATTTTAAATTACCTCACTTTTTTAATACATTTTAAATTTTAAATCTAAAAAAAATACGAGAAGTTTTATCATGTGATTTTATTTACAAATGACATGTATAACCATCACAAAAAATTTCAAAATTTTAACACTGTAAATACAAATTATTTGAAAATGTGTCCCAGGCCCCCTTAATTAATTGATGATTGTTGTTTTTGTTCATAAACTGTCACTGCGAATTGGTTGTATTACAAAAAATAATGTGAATTTACAACATTCTTATCTACGTATTTCAATAAAAGTGTCTGAATATATTCGTATACATAATATTACAGTAGGCAATTTTTCTTCTATTAATTCGCAACAAATTAATCTAATTCGCTTTACGTATTAGGGATTATACAGAGTAGGCGAAAGGTCGGTGACACATTTTAAATTTCAATGAAAATAAAAAGTAATTAAAATTCAAGAATGAGCTTGGACGTGAATTCTTCGAATGAGCAAAAGTAGTATGCATAGAAAAAGAAAAAAAAACTAAAATAATTCATAGAAGATGATCTGCTGAAAAACTTAAATGTATCAGTGGAAAATCGTATACCATCAAATCTAAAAGTATCATCCAAAAATTAAAATAAGCGGATACAAAGCATTATATGTGTACAAAAAATTTAAGAGGGCATAAATTTCATTCGAATGGCTATTTTCATTTATATTTTAGACATATGGGCTACTGAAAGGTGTTGGGTACTTTTAAATTTTCTTTAGTTTTGTTACGCGAGTGTAATTTACTACAATATTTCAATAATTAGAATGGAATTCAGTAACATATGAACATAATTTGGATGTAGTTTAAAACACATAAATGCACAGGTTAGAACAATATAACAGATTGTACATAATAAATGGTTTGTAACTACTTGTTTTTTATGCTTATTCTTCTACATTTGGCCAGTATGTTTTACAAAACATTTTACTAGGAGAAGCATTTTCATCTAAGTGTCACACGTGTACATGAATTACTTGATGTATTTCTTGGATATCAAAAAGTGTCTAGGACTATTGTCCTCCGCCAACCCTGTATTTTTTAAAAAATACATTAGTTTATGATGAATTTAATAGGGTGTTTGATGTTTGAAACTCTAATACTATCTCCATAAAATATCTAACAATATGTGTTTTTAACACTTTCCGAACATAGTGAAGAATGTTTCACGAGATCGGTTCTTGTGTTTGTCTGCCACCAGTAACACCGACATTCCGCCTTTTAACTTTTTTTAAATTTGGTTTTTCACATACTTGTCATATATATACTATATATATTTTTCGATTTTCACAATAAAACAATCCCTATTAAAATGGAGTGTGGCATTTTATAGTTCATTTACAGAAACATACAGAAATAATTCTATTACATTATAATTTATTTTTTAAATATTTTTTAAGAAACCGTTTTTTTTAACAACAAATTAACTCTTTTCATAAATCAATAGATACTACATGAAATACCGATATCTACTTTGGAAATAACAACAAAAGTAATACTGCTGAAAACAAAATTCCATTTACCAATTTCCATTTATGAAAGGTGACGTGCATTTAGGATTTTAGGATAAACAATTTTAATTTAAAACTATTTTAATTTGAAAACTCACAATATGTTTATAATTTTTTCATTGCCCCTAAGTTGGAATTAAAAAGATTTACTGATAATTTAAAATATAGAATTATATTCCAAACATTAATTACACTTTTAATATAATATATACTTTTTAGAAATATTTGTATATTATACAGACATGAAATAAGCCGATTGATTAGTATCCAGTCAGAAAAGATAAATTAACTCGTTTAAGTTAAAGATTGACAAATTATTTAAAATAAATTATTACAAAGTATACTACATATTACAATGTTTTTCGAGTTGTATCTCTTTTTTTTTTGTTTTAATGAGCATTTATTGACTGAAACAGAATTATCGTATCTGTAATAATATAAAATAAAGCAATGTTTTTTTTTTAATTTTATGAATCGGGAAGAATGAAATGAGACTGTATTTTATACAACCAATTAAGGATATTGAAGTAAAATACACACGCAAATGTATACACTGTATTATTGCTCTGAACCACCGATTTGCCTAACTTAAATTATTATACAATTTTATTTTTTACTTGTATCAATGAAATATTTTTTTAAAGATCGCAAATGTATTTAAAAAAAAAGAAGTATAAATTAATTCTTTTCTAAATCAATGAATTAATAAAAAAAAATCCGACACGTGTTTGCAAAATAATATGGTAATATTCAAACTTATATGGAGAGAAAAATAATAATAAAAATATATTTTAGGCGCATTGCTCTCAGCTGGTATTTCCTTCTGATTTTTTGACTGTTAAAGCTGCAAATCCATTTTAGTGAATAACAGTGTGTGAAGAACTGCAATAATAATAATAATAATAATAATAATAATAAAAAGTATAAAAAACTTTTCATAAATTTGAAAAACAATTTAAAAAAAAAATTGTATCACATTTTTTGGAGAAAAAGTTCTAAACAAACTACAATTAATAATCTAATTCAAAATTCTTAACCATTTTTTCCAAAATATTTATGTTTTCAAAGATAAACATTTACGTAAAAATGTTAAATAAATAAAAAGAAAAGAAAATTTAATACTCTAATCTCTTTTACGGTAATAAGCATAAAGGTTAAAGATTGCTTTCGGGAAATTCATTTTCTTGTTTATAAATAACCATAATAACGAAACTGAATAACTTTTAATTAAATTTACATTGAAGTTTAAAAAGTTCGAATGAGATTAAAAAATTGGATTTGAAAATAAAATTTTTTGTCCGTTTTCTTCTTTTATGCATATGTGCTCCGTATTTAATATTTATGCATTGTTTCATTTTACTAACAACAAGAAATATAAGCAAGAAAACATTTTCTTAATAAAGTGTAATTTTATAAAAATTTTGTGCATATGAGATGATATTAAATGGTATCTATGCAGAATTCTAATTTATAATAAGAGTTAAAAGGAGTGTCATTTGTGTGTGTGATTATTTTCTAGGGTGTAATATACAAAACTACCAAACTGGTTTGAGCAGCTGCAGAAATATTGTCACAGACTCTGCTCAAACATGGGCTGTAATTTATGTCAGTGCCACTACTGCCGAAAGAGACAAGAGTGTAGAACTTTCTAAAATTGCGATTATTGTGATAAGTGACGCCAACTTAAAAAAAATATATATATATATTGGGTCGGCTCGAAACCATTTTACGGTAAAATGACAATGCCATTTAGCTTTTTTTGAAAGTTTGGGAAAATATGATAGCTGAAGTTATAATAAGTCATGTTAAAATTCTCATAGACTCTAATAGTTAGTGTGTCATGAACTTTACAAATTAAAACACAAATGACTAAAAAATTTTAAAATGGGCATTTATTGCAAATGCGCTGAAATGTTTGTATTAATAGCATTATTTACTTAAACTATACCTGATGATTCAAAATAGATTACAATTTTTTTGAACCGCTCAAATTAGAAATATACTTCAAATTACAAAAAGAATACAAATCAAGTAAATAATGGCGTGTCAATCATGATATCTTTCAGATATCTCGATTATTTAAAAAGAACTGCATGCACAATACGAAATTTAAATGTTATACAGCCTCCTTCTCGTATAACTTATATTTCGAAAAAGAATGACATTAGAAGGAAATCTTAAGAAGGACATTAAGAAAAATCTTTTACAGACAAAACATATTGAGTTACGATACTTTACATTTTATGAATATCGAGGGTTTTTTGGCATTAAAAGCTGACTTTTCCTAATTAAAGGTACTTGACGATTTTTTTAAGTACTATTAAATATTCAAATATAATTTTTTTAATCGCCTCACTGCACATCTTCCAATAAATGCATTACAAGCATCCTCTAAAATTACTATTTCCTAAGATTTAAAACAGCAATTTGATTAAGCACTTTCTTTGACGTAGGGGAAAGCAAAAGTTGTTTTAAGTCCTTTCCATGTGTAGAGGGTTTCAACGTTTACAAAATTAGCTATTTTCTTAAAATCAAAGAAACATTGACTTAAATATATAGCTTTTTAAAGGTGTTCTGGCGTTTTCCGGACCATTTTTGAAGTATCGTCGTACTACGTATAGTAAAAAGACTAATTCTTGAAAAAAAAAATATATATTCCGCATAAAGTAACCATTTTTCAATATAAATTGTTTTGGTAATGTATTAATAATACTCAAAAAACAGAATGTTTATACTATTACTCAACTTTAGAGACTGAAATTTGCTAAACTGTAAATGCAAATAATATATATATATATATTAATACATTCATTTATATAAGTAATTAAAAGTTTGCATATAGTATAACTAGCTACCATTTAATAAAACATTACTTGTAAGTAAAATAACCCTATAAAATATTACTTATCTCCTATAAACAGTAAAAAGTTAAGTAAACTTTGTATTTTATATTTAAAGTTTTAACTAAGTGCATACTTTTATGTGTATAATATATTAATCAAGTATATTTACTAATAGCAAGTCAACAGCAATGATTTTAAGTATAAAACTCACGAAAAATAATTTTGTTCAGGATTTTGTTTCAAATATTCTACGGTCCATCAGCGGGAACTTCATTCATGTATATCTTGCATAAATGCGATTCTGAAGCATGATAAGAAAGCACTGACAAGTTTAGATATTTTTACTCCTTTTTTTTTTTACTTCATTAGATAGCAACTAGAGATATAGCATTGAAATCTGGCATAAAAAATAACTTAAAATAGAGAATTTTTGCATATTTTTGTGAACTTAAAGGCTTATGCGCGACCAGAAGATATTAATAAGTTTCTTAGGATTTTATATTTATTTTTACTCTCCATTTTGCTAGTTATGCATAGCTATGAAGAAAATGTATTTTTTTACTCTTTTCGCTCCAGCTATATATACAGGGTCATCGAAAAATAATGCTAGATTTAAAAAAAACAATAGCATCGAAAACTTTTATGTTAAATGAGCAATTCTTTCACTACACGATAACTGGTGAACGCTAGTTTGGTTTTAGTTCACGAGAATTCGTTTGCGTGTCTGTATTATGCGCGGATTAGTTGAGCAGTAGTCAAGGTCAGCCAACGCTCCAGACTGCAGCTGTTCAGTACGATGTTGACCGTGCAACAAAAAGCACAGTACGATGTTGACCGTGCAACAAAAAGCATAGTGCGTGATTTGGTATGTGGAGTCAAAGTCAATAGTCAGTGTACAGCGGCTTTTTCGGAGAACTTATCCAGGTCAAACTGCTCCTGGTGCTCACATTGCATACATTTTCTCCTGGTACACACCGAACAGTGCTCGCATTGAAACATACTAAAGTATAATTTTTTTCCGAACATTATAAGACTTAAACCAATAAATTACCCTTTCATAGTTTTTCTGTGACAGTTATTTAAAATCGAGGCATTATTTTTCGATGACACTGTATATATATATAATAGAAAAATGGTATTTATCGTAGGGGTTCAAATAAATTTTGTTTGTCTTCTCTTATAATCCATATATTTTTACAGTATGTAAGATTATTTTAGCCTTTTGAGAATCTGAGGATGTTTCTGAATTTTCGTAAAAATGCTTATAAATCGAAGAACATATTTTTTATATATAGCAGAGGGTAGTACACAGTGAGACGAAAATTATTACTACTTAACAAATGGTGACGATATTTATTATCTTGAATTTTTTTGAGACATCTTTAAGCTACACATTAATGTATAAATGGTTTTTAAAAAAAGGTTATTTATAAAAACACAGAAGTAGCATAACGGAGTATCGAAAATTGTCTCACTGTGTACCACAAGTACACAGTGAGACAATATATATTTTTTCAGAAATCATACATTTTCACACTCTATCAATAATTATCTGAAGTTTATGATTTCTAATTATTATTTCTAGATTTTCAAAATATAAAAAATATGAGCCTCGGGTGGACAATGGCAGACCTTCGGCTACCTTCATGCACGTCTTACGTTTAGTAAATTTCCCTAGCCAGCGCACGCCTACACACAGAGAGAGAAAGAGAGATTGAGAGAAAAACCTTCTTTTATTAATAAATAAATTTTTTAACATCAGAACCACATAGTAGGTACACAATAAGGCACGTCTCACTGTTTACCACAACTGTGTGTCTCACTGTGTACTTTCGTTTTTGTAACAAAATGGATGCCACGTACGTCTGTTACATCAATTTCATCGCTTTCAAAAGTTTATGTCGTTTTGCCGAAATAGTTTATTATTAAATATAGCTAGGTTTGGTTAAGTAAATACATGTCATATTGAAGGAAATAAACTCTAAAATAGACGTTTATGTAACTTTAACCACTATAAAATACGGAATTATTTATTATTTTGTCGGACGAGTAGCTGGAAGTGCCGAAACTACATCCACTTGTTGCATAAGATGAGGTCGTTATGTGTGTGTGCCAGCTTGAAGAAAAAGTTACAACTACTATATGTCAAAGTAGCTGCTGTCTCACTGTGTATTCCTTTACCCTATTTGATGGAATCTTGATGCTATAATATCTCTTATATTCCTTCATTCTGTGTAGTTTTCAAAACATAGCTCTGTTAGAAATATTTTTTTCTATAGCCATCAAACACGATTTCTCAAAACGGAAAAACAGGAGCTTGCCGCCTAAAGTGCTTTAAAAATTTTTATTTGATATTACTGTACTTCAGCTAATATTCTTGTAAAATGCATGATTTTAATAAATTTAATAAACATTAAAACATCTATTTTTAACTATATGTTTATGTAATGATTTCTAATACCTTTCCAATTTCTAAATTTATTGAAAGTGTTTAAAAATATGTAGCTATTAAAGAAATACATGTTTATGTATTAAATTATGTATTATTTATAAATTATGTATTAAAAAAATAAAGTTTTCCTAATTTTTACCCTTGATGTTTATTAAAATGAATACATATTTTGATTTAAAAAAGCAAAATATTTTACTCATATATTATAGCTATATTTTTCTTCGGAATTTTTCTTTGTTTACTTTTCAATGTTTACATAATTAACATAAACTTTGGTTCTTATAAAAATAATTATTATTAGCATAATTAAAAGATACTTAAAATGCAATTAAATAGGGGTAGTTTTCTTCTTAAATTATAGTATGGTTCATTAATCGAACTAAATAATAATAATAAAAAAAAATAAAGAACTTCTTACGTTAATTTGTTATCTTTGTTGAATCAATCATTGAACACCACAGAATTTACTTTTCTAGCGGTAAGCGGATATTGAAAAGTAAAATTTTTATTTAAAAAAAGTAATAAAACTTACACACTGTGTTGACTTTTGAAAAATTGTTTTGAATTATTACATTTTTTTAAAAAGTTATTTGAATGATAATTATTTAGATGGTTGTTTTCCAAAACTAATTGCAGAATACTCAAAGTTTGAGGGATAATTGTTTGTGCATTTGTTTTATTCCGGAATTACAATTATTTTAAACACTTAATAGCAGGTTCTATTTACTTCTTTGGCCTCGAATTCACGTGATTGTTATTATTTCTTCTGAGGTTAGAAAGCAAAAAGGCATCAATCTCGGGCATTTTACATAGTATTTATTGACATATAAATTATATATTTTATTTTTTTCGTGTAAAAATACACACACACACACACACACACACATATATATATATATACGCCGGGTGAGTCCAAAGTTCGTTACAACTTTAAAATCTCATAAAAAAGAAAGAATTTATGATAAAGGAGTGCGGTTTGCAAAAAAGGGATCACAACGTAGTCATAGTTTTTTAGCAGGCAAAAAAATAAAAAATCACATCTAGAGAGCGCTGACGACACGAAACACAATGAACAGGACAACAATTGTTTCGTAGAATGTTCCGGAGGTCTTGCTGGATATTTGTTATTGGAAAAACAAATGAATGGAGCATATTGTTGTCCTGTTCAATGTGTTTTGGGTCGTCAGCACCTTCTACATGTGATTTGTTTTCTTCGGCTAAAAAAAAATCCGACTACCTTGTGAGCCCTTTCTTGCAAACTGTACTCCTTTATTATAATTTTTTCCTTTTTTATGAGTTTTTAAAGTTGTAACGAACTTTTGGCTCAACCGGTATATAACCATTATAGAATATTACAAATCATCATCAGTTTCAAATATAATGTATAAATTGAGTATCAGAAGATGATACAAACATTGTGAACTAAATAGTAGTACAATAACATTTACTGATAATAAATAATGGAATTTTATAGAGACCAACAGAGATGATAAACTTGCAGCATCAATTGGAATTTCGTCTTAGAAGCCGTATAATCGCTTGTCCGCCATCTTGGATGTTTTGAGATTTCTTGGCGATTTTATGTTGGCGATCTTTATCCATATGGAACCCGTGTGACGTGTGTGTTCTGGCGTGACGTGTTCTGCCAACCTCGTTTTCCAGCGAGATTGTGCTTGAGATATCGGTTGGGATTTTGTGCATGTGCTTTGATATCGTGTTGTATTTTTCTGTCTTTTTATTTTTATGTTAAATTTAATGGATGTATTTGATGGACTATGGGTTTTGTAGTCCGTTCCAACGCTCTTGCTGATGTAATTATGAAATATGAGGCAATGCGTAGCCTATTTTGGGAAATAAAGGTGATGCTAGGAGGTACTTCATGCTTGAGCTTTCAAGAAAGGAGATGTCTGTTAAGGTATGTTGATAATTTTATGTATATTTTGTTGTTTTATTTTATAGTAATGTTTTCTATTAAACGTTTATTGTATATTTCTCATGCATTTCGGAGATTGGTGCACAGCAACATATGTGTATTTGCTAACTGCGGCTTTAACGAGTTTTATGCTTTTTTTGTGATTGTTGCAGAAGTAGTTAGCTGAATCCCGTGATGTATTTTTTTCGTTAATGAACGCGTAGCGTTCATAGGACGTTTAGTGATTGCTGCGCTAACGAGTTTCGTGTATTTTCAAGAGTGCTGCAGAAGGAGTTTTCTGAATCCAGTGATTATTTTTTTGGTTAATGAACGCGTAGCGTTCATACGACGTTTAGTGATTGCCGCTTTAACGAGTTTTGTTTATTATTTATATTTTATTTTTGTTAAGCCTAACATGCATATAAATCGCTGCTTGACAACGTTTACTACTTGGTGGAAAAGGGGCTTTCACGCCAAGAAAAATTCCAAGGGAATTTATGACATCTGTTCCGGAATTTCTTACAGAAAGGCATCAAATAACTACATAAATAGAAATCTCAATGATGATACACTATGAAAATGCGTAGTTGCAGCAATAATCTTAGCATATAAAAATTAAAAAGTTTGTAACGTTGCAAAACATTTAGCTGACCAATATTATATATTTAAAAATATATAAGACACCTATAATAAGAATTGGGTTTTTCAGAAAGAATTTTACATTTCAAAGTGAAATTATAATACATCGTTATAGCAGGCGGTCCCATTTGAACAAAAGGGTCATTTTCTGCCTTTTTTTAACTTTTGTGAGTTAAAAAGAAAACAAAATGGAAATTATATTTTTCCGTTTTAAAAGCACCAGCAAAACTATCATAATTTTATATACAAAAGGAAAAAAAAAATGAATCAAAAACTCTATTTGCTTAATTGAAAATATGAACGTTGATCGTTCGTTCTCCTACATTCGAGATATCACATAAAAGTCTACACAATTTTGTATGGATGAAGAGCTTTAACTCATATTGCATTATATACTCATGATATATATATATATATATATATTTAAATATACATGACATTTATCTGAGATAAAAATAATGATAATTTAATGAATCACTATATAATTTATTCCGATACGTTTTCATCAATTTTTTTTCCTTATATAAAAAAACCTTGTTATTTTAGTCAAACATTTTCTTGAACCGCCTAAATGAAATTTGAAGTAATGCATTTATTCATTATTTATTTTTAGTTTATATTACTATATTTCGTTGCAACTGTCACATATATCATATTATAATATAGTTTATATGCATGAGGATTTGTTATATTAATACCAAAATTTAAATCAAATTATAAAATTTTATTTGTGAAATGGAGAATTACATTCTTAATTGTCTTAAAATATTTTAGAATTAGAATTGTTAGAAAGAAAAACTACTTTTACGTATCTGTTTAAATTATTATTCTTATTAATATTAGTATTATTATAGCATATTAAAAAAACACATTCTTTTCAAAAACTTAAATCTGATTAATATTTCATGTTTTCGATATGGTTAGATTTCATGTTATTTTAATCCTAATTCTATTAAACGCGAATCCTCTATTTAATTTTTCTAGAAAAATAATCTTTTAAGAAGTTTATCATTGGTCTTATTTCATTACAATACCCTAACAATTTAGTGAAATTTAATATAACATTTAGCAAAGCATTATTTCTAAATCATAAATCCAAAATTAGCCATAGTTTGGAAATGAAGATGCCTGTTCTTTTATTATGCATACGAAATAAATCAGGTAATTTCATTGACGAAGAAAAAATGTTAATTGACATCTATTTTAATTAAAACATGTTGCTACTCACACTAAGAATATAATATAAGAGCAAAGGAATTATTCATTCTTTATTTAAGACTGTTTCTATGACAGTTAGTTTCAGAATTAGTAAGCCGAGAAATAAGGCTGTTATTCTCAGTATTTTTTTATTATTCTTTGATGAAGTTGACTTTTATATGTGAGGGAGGATTTATCGTTTAAAGAATCAATTGGGATAAAACCATTTTGAAGAATATAATTGCTTTGAACTTATTTTCAGGAGTTGCGTTCAGAAACAATTAAATTTGGCATCAAAGGTATAATATATATAACTTTCATATGTCATTCAAACGTTACTCTCTTAAGTTACATAAATAAAGCAATGCATTGTTTAATGTTTGCACAAGGAGTAATTAAAATATAAGACAGAACTCATCCCTAAAGACCATAATTATCTTAAAGGGCAGGTGGAAGTCAAATTCGTGAAAAAAGTCGTTTTTTTTTTTTTTTTTTTTTTTTTTTTTTTTTTTTTTATATATATTTTGAATTCTTTATTTTCCTTCTTTCGAATGATATATTACTTTTGTTTCTACGACAACAAGAAGTTAAAAAAAATTAAGTAATTCAGTTTGCTTACATCATACATAAACATTACATACAAAAACTTTAAACAGAAATTTCTCAAAAAACGGCTTTTTGAACTTCGATGTACCTTTTTATAGAAACTACCAAATATTATTGTTTGCAATCTTGCCAGAATATTACACACCTAGCCCTGATCAATCTGAAGTGAACTTTTGTTACAAACATTTGTATAAAATTTTTATAAAAAAGTTTTTCTTTGGAAAAATGCAAGTTTTTGTTGTTTAAAAATGGTTTTTACTCCAGATTTAAAAACAAATAACTAAAGATTATTTTTATATTCATCTTATACCAATATTTCAGGCATTATTAACGTAGTAGCCATTGGAGTATAGACACATTTTTCTTATCCGTTATTACATTAATATATAAAAAAATCATGGCATCTTATTTTTCACTTAAAAATTCTTTATCTTGTTTGTATAGATATTAAAATCAATTTCAATAAAATACATTTTCTTTACTTTTTCATAAAAATTTCAAGACATACTTCCTTATTTTACTTAAAAACATATATTTGAGCAGGCTTTAAAAATATGTTATATAAAAAGTAATGCATCGTCTAATAACTTTTGGCTACTTTCTGAAAAACGTTTTCATCCCTCTTCGGAGACATCTTCAGTTTCGAATGGTGTCGCTTCGCAGTTTTGCATGAGATCTTGTAACTTCCCTCTTTTCCCCTCTTTTCTTTTTCGTTTTCCCCTTCTTTCCAGCATTTTCTGCCAACGAGTGTCAATATTTGAATGTGTAACGTCGTTGAATAAATTACCTCTGTCAAGATTGATCTCTCTATCTTCTCTCATTCGTGTGTTATGGAGGTTTTGATACTTGGCTATTTTTTCTATTTTAATTGACTGTGCTTTCAAGGGTTTTTTTTTTTTTAATTTGCTCTTGAAAGGGCTGTTGTTTGGCAGTTGTATTTTAGGTTGCGAATATGTACTTTATATTGTTTATTTATTTTTCTCTTAGTCATTCCGATGTATGTAATTTCTTTATTTCCTATATTCGAGGCTTTAATTTTATAGACTCCTGCTGTTTGTAATTCATTGTATTTTTCGGCTTCGTTTCATATCATTTTAAATAAGGAGGGGTTGGGTGTAATTGGAACTTTTTTTTTTAAGTTTACTTATTTCACGTTTTATTTTTAGTGATAATCCATTCATAAATGGAAGGGGGTGTGTATAATCTTGTTTATTTTGTCCGGGTTGGATCCAGTCAATTATTTATTTAGCTTTTCTAATTAGTTTATCTATTGTTTTTCGTGGATGGCCAGTTTTAAGTCCTATTTTTTTCTATAATTTTTTAATTCTTCATTTAGTACTTTTCCGTATTTTATAACTACCAAAGGCGGCGGAATGGAGAAGACAGGAGGATAGTGTTCATCTCCATCGTATTAAATATGTTATACAGGGGTGGTGACAATACTATTTTACTCAACGTTGCCACCGCACGGTTAAAAATCTGTAACTTTTTCTGCATAGTCATACCACCAATTTTATATAAAACGGTTACTTGACTATACTATGGAGCATTCTTATTGGTCTGAATAGATATATTCTATAAAAGCGGTGGAGTGACTTTGCAGCTAAAGCTGCATACATTTAACTGTGCAGGATTGCCATTGAAAACAATATCAGTACACCAAATTAAATTGAATTTGGATAAACTTTAATGGCCTAGGCCAAATTAGTTCAGTCCAAAGAAAAAACGGCCAAACTAGTTTGGCCTTCGAAAAGGTAGTTCATCCTAAGTGCGTTAGAATAAACTAGTTTAGCCCAGGAAGTTCTGGTTTATCCTAAAAGCGTTGGGAAAATCTAGTTTGGCCGGTAACATATATAAGAAATAGAACTGAGAATTTTCGTTCTTTTTAAGACAAACTAACCTCAATATTTCAAAGGAATGATAATTTTGCGTTTGTCTTTTAGAGGGAAAATCCATCTCCACTGAGTATTTATTTAAATCGAAATAACAGAATTCTGTAACGAATCATTCGTGTAGTCAACTTGATTATTCTTTATTAATATACATTCTTTTATTACTCTGCAGAGGAAAACTTTGAAAATAAATCCATTTCCCGTTCATCACTTTCTTTTCCATATTAATCTTTCCCGTTAGTTATTGTTTTAAAGATGAAACAAAGATGTAAATAAGAATGGTTTCCTGAACCGTTTCAATTATTTTAGTGATGTTCTCTTTCCTAAGGGACGGGTGATTTGATAATTAATAATCAAATGAAATAGAATAATTTTAGAGGAAAAAAGTGTTCATTTGAAACTAAATTTCCTCAGTTGTGCAATTATTAAACATCAAAGAAAAGTATATTTAAATCTCAGCGTTACATACCTTATTCTCTTGTGTATTATTAGCAAAGTGAAACATTGTTTAAATATCTTTAAACACATTTAAATTAGAAATTTCCTATATATATATAATTTCGTTTAATGAGAATAGAAGCTCTAATGATTACTATATTTAATTAATCGTAAAAGTACTAATTGAAATAGCGCATTTTATACTTTTTGCAATTTAATTTTGAAAACTATGTTACAAGAGACAATTTTTACTACGCATTAGATCGTAAACACCTGTATCTCAATATTGCATATATTTAAGGGGTCAGGTACCTATCAAATGGTCAAAATTTCGATTTTTTTATTGCTTTATATGAAAGTATAATCCTTTAGATGCATATTAAAACAAACCCCATAAAAAAATTCACATTAGAAACGAAGTTATGGGCAAAATAGTAAGACCCCTTTTCATGAAACATCACTTAACGGTCCAGACGATTTGTTTACATTTTTCAATTAGTTGGCGCCGCCTGTAGTTGATAAGATTCAAGGATTTCTACTCCGATTTTTATTTACTCTGTGGACTTTATTTTCCTTTCTGCTTAGGAAAGCAAGCAGAAATAAATAACTTCTACTTCAGTCTCAGTTTTCAAGCTATTTATCTTTTGAATAGATCCAAACACGTTGTTTTACCCTTCCGATTTCTGATTTTTGATAGTGATGTATATTTCTAAGTTATTTTGTAGCTTGTAATTTAATTATTTTTTTCGTTTATCATCTTCAAGTATAATGAGTGAAGGTGAAAGCGAAATAGCGCCTAAACGAGCGTCAGGAACACGGGCGAAAAAAGGGAAATTTACTGGCAATGTGCATACCGGAAAACAAACTAAAAGTGAAAATGATGCATTGAATAACAGTGCCTCACAGAGAAAACTTTCTGTGAATAAAGATTTTGAATACAAGTCTGACTTTCAAGGATATAGAATACTGGATGTCAGTCACATGTTTTCTATTCTGGAAAAGTTTTTCCTGTAAAGCTTGCGGCGGTGAAATAAAACTAAAAGAAGAAATTGAATGTGGCTTACCGTCGAAAATTTCAGTTTTATGTGAAAATTGTGCCGAAGTGACAGATTTAATAATTCTAAGAAGATCATAAAAAATAAAAAGATATCTGAAATAAACTAGAGATATATTTATGCCATTAGATCAATTGGATTGGGGTATGCAGCTGTGAAGCTATTTTGTGGGATTATGGATCTGCCTCAACCAGTTTCCAAGAAGACTTATAATGCAGCAATAAAGCAGCTACAGAAATGTTCTGCAGCAGTCGCAGAAACGTCGATGAATTCTGCAGCATGTGAAGAAGTTGTCCTTACTGGTTCTTCGTGTATCAATATAAATGGTAACGGCACATGGAAAACGCGGGGGTCCTACATCACGTATAGGTGTATGCACGGTTATTGGTGACAAAACTGGAAAAGTCGTTGACACCGAAGTTCTTTCCTCTTACTGCAAATCATGTGATGCATGTAAATTGAAAAAAGGGACACATGAATATAACTCATGGAAAGAAAATCATGAAACAGAATGCCTCAGCAATCACCGTGGATCTGCCGGAAAAATGGAACTAACCGACATGGTTCGAATATCTGAACACTCGCAATCCGCCAGAAGTGCAAAATACACTGGATCTTTTCAAGGCATAACAGAGGCCGATCCATATGGCTCAGATGTAAAAGTGACAAAATTTAAATGTGTGGACACATTCAAAAGAGAATGGGAACGCGTTTACGAAAACTTAAACAAAACAATGTAAAATGCAGCGAGGGTAAGCCGATTGGAAGAAAAGGTAGACTTATCGACACAATCATTGGTAATCTAACAGATTATTATGGAAATGCCATTTGACAGCATAAAAACAACCTATTTGAAATGCGCAAAGCTGTGTGGGCTCTGTATTTTCATACCCGCTCAACAGATGCCAACCCTCCACAATCTTTTTGCCATACCGGAAGCGAGTCTCCCTGTAAATATAACAAAGCAATTGCTTGTGTTGCTGAGAAAAAGTTTATACACAAGAACACAGTACCCACAAGTGTTATGGATGTTCTGAAACCATTTTTTAAGGATTTATCACAACCAAAACTTCTCTCTAGATGCCTGGGAGGTAATACTCAAAACAACAATGAGTCAATAAACTCTTTAATGTGGAAATTATGATCAAAAGCACAAGGAGCTGGTTGGAGAATTGTGGAAATTGCAATAAATGAAGCAGTGGTTTTGTTTAACGCCTGAAATCAAGGAAAAATTAATGTAATGCAAGAATTTGGCTTGACAGTTGGTGCACATGCATAGGATGTTTGAACGAGTTGGACCACCAAAGAATTTCTACTTGTAACTTACGATTTCTCCAAAATACGAAAGAAGCAATAAAAAGTAAAAGAATGAAACAAAATAATCAAGATGAAAAATTTCTCTTTTGGAAGGCGAAAATTACAGTTCAGGTGCATTTTAAATGTGTACAGTTTTTAAAATCCTCTAAATATTATGCAATAATTTTCACTATCTGTTATAAGATGATAAGATCTGTTATAAGATCTGTATAAGATGATAGCTTTGCAAAGTATGATAATTTTTGTTTTAGCAGTTTTCTAATTTATCGATTATATGATGGAAAAAGGTCAGACAAATGCCCTAAAATTAAAAAAAAAATATTTGTTAATTTTTATAAAATTATTATGTGTAAATCAATTTCCACAATCTGCAGTTAGTTTTTTACCAACTTGATTTTCAAAGTAAACAGATGCTGCAGTACTATCTGTTGTAACGGTAAATTTTATTAATTTTTTCTACATGTATTTTTCATGTTTTAGTGCACAATATTTATTATTTTTTTATAATATTTATTAAATTCATGTGTATATATAATTTGATAAGTAGATAATTATATAAATGCTTGCAATATATAAAAATATTTTCAACAATAAGTTTTAAAAGTTAATTTTATCTTTCAATTGAATTTTCACAAAAATAATTTTTTTTCCATTTGAGCGTGCGATTTCTCCAAAACAGTTGGTTAAAATTTTATAAAAAATTAATATGTCTCACATAACATGTAAATCTTGAAATTGTCGAAGTATTGTCACTTTTATGTAAGGATTATGTAAGTAAGTTATGAGTAATTATTTACAAAAATTGATATGACAAAAACTGAATTGCCGTTTCTACGTTTACGATTCTATTGCTCTAAAGATTTCTCCGAAATGGATGGCTAAAATTTTATAAAACATTAACATGTCTTAGATAACATGTAAATCTTGAAATTGATGAAGTATTATAACATTTATGTATGGATTTTTTAAATTATGAATACTTATTTACAAAAATTTATATGGAAATACTGTATTTTCGTTTCTACGTTTACGATTCTGTTGCGCGAATAATTTCTCCGTAATTGTTGGCTAAAATTTTATAAAAAAAAATAATATGTCTTACATAATATGTAAATCTTGAAATTGATGAAGTATTATCACTTTTAGGTAAGGATTTTTTAAATTATGAGTAATTATTTAGAAAAATGATGTAACGAAAAACTGAATTTTCGTTTCTACGTTTCCGATTCTATTGCGCGCTTGATTTATCCGAAATGGATGGCTAAAATTTTATAAAAAATTAACATATCTTACATAACATGTAAATATTGAAATTGACGAAGTATTATCACTTTTAAGTAAGGATTTTGTAAGTTATGAGTAATTATTTACAAAAATTGATATGACAATGTATTTTCGTTTCTATGTTTACGATTCTATTACGCGCATTATGTCTCCGAAATGGTTGGTTAAAATTTCATAAAACGTTAACAGCTCTTACATAACATGCAAATGTTGAAATTGGTGAACTATTATAACTTTTATGTAAATGTTTTTTTTTAAATTATGAATAATTATTTAGAAAAAAGTTGCATCAATAAATTTTATTTGTATATCAACGTTCATTTTGCACGATTTAGAGCACACTATTTACTTGTTTTTTATAACATAACTTATTAAATTTATGTTTTTATATAATAAGGTAAGTAAATAAATATGTAAATGCTTAAATAATTAAAAATATTTTGAAATGTAAGTTTTAAAAAGAAATTTTATTTTTAATTTGGATTTTCTGAAAATGCTATTTTTTCAACTTGCGCGCAACATTGCTCCAAAACGGCTGGCTATAATTTGATAAAAATTTGGCAGCCGTTACATAAAACACAAATGCTTAAAATGGCGAACTATTATTGCTTTTGAGTAAGAATTTTTCAAATTATGAATAACTATTTAGAAACAAAAAGTGCTAAATTTTGTTATTATTCATATATTTACGTATTTTTTTAATCAAACACCGAATTTAAAGTAACTAGGGATTGTCATTTTAATTATAAGCTATTTTCCTCTGTATCTAAACCGATTTAAGGTCATTATGATATTTCACATGTATGTTATGCTGTGCGCAAGACTCTGTATGATTTTCCTCCGAGAAAAAAAAATACCTTTTATGTATCATTATTTTTTTTATGATGAAGACATAAAATTATTCTATAACCTGTAAGAGTTAAAGGAAGGTTATTTAAATATGTGTTAAAAATTTGAAGTTCCTAAAACGAATATATTTTAAGATATTGTGATTAATGCATTACACACATTTTGCTTGTATTTTTATCGATCAAAGGTACCTGACCTCTTAAATAGATTAAAACATCATTTCAAAAGGACATTTGGACAATTTCGGTAAACTTTTCTACTCACGTATTTCCAGAAAAATCTTTGAGAAGGTTTTTGAATACCTCCAAGCATTCTTTTGGAGTTATGTCATTTTTCAGACGAAATGTTCACCTCTAAGGAGCTGTCGAATCTGTGGAACGCCAAATAAAGGTATTCTTTATCTTTTCAAAAGACAGGTTTGAAAATTTCGAAATAAGATACTTTAAACATTTTCCTTCAGTTGAGAAAGTTTTTACGAACTGCTTCATTAGAGTCAGTTTTATATGCAGAGGTAGAAATATGAGGTTGTTCTTGTCGACAAGTGACTGATGCAAAATTTTTCTATCACCAGATTTGAGGTCAGATCCTGCAGACCAATTCGACTGGAACCAATGCTTCTCACGAGTATTGCACTCCCACATACACAAAAAACAGGGATACTCGGTACATATCGATACATCCACGTTTCTGGCCAAGAAGGAAGCAGACAATTTTAAGTTCAACACAGATGATCCATACGTGCATGTGGATACTGCAAAAAATCAATGACTCTCTTTATGTACTCATATTCTGTGAGGAGATAAACTCAGTGGCCTATTCGAACTGCTCCAAATAAATTTCCGTTATGAAGGAGCACGCACTTCAAGATCCTCTGTGAGCTATCGCTGAGCATTCGCCATTCAGTTGCGGTATAGGATGGAATTCCTAATTCCTCCATTAAACCATTTACATTATGGTAATAAAAAAATCCAAAGTTGCTTCAAAAGTATTGAAGAAATTCACTTTCCCTTGATCGAAAGTAGGATCCTTAGCTCTCTTTTCAAGAAATTTTTCTCCTGAAATCTTGGTGCTAAGAGTTCTGAAGCTTTTTTCTTCCTATGACTCACGCCCGATTCAGCGTAGAGTACTCACATTAATATAAGCTGTAGAGAACAAACTTGACGTAACAGAAGATAACTAATTGCAGTTTTAGGTAGCTTTCATTACAAAAAGCTACCTATTGCAGCCGTTCGGAGGAAAGCGATTTCAAAAAATTTTGGTATATTTTCATCGATCATGACCCCCAGACCCCGAAACCACCCTCCGTTCAAAAGTTGATATATATATATATATATATATATATATATATATATATATATATATATATATATATATATATATATATCCATATATATATATATATATATCTGACCTTTGTCATACTGTAACTCTCGAATTTATGAACCGATTTGGATGTAATTCGGTATGTACATAGTACATACCAATGTCTCGACCGAGTTCGTTGGCCAGCTTCATCCGTCATTTTGTTTCAAAATGGCGGCCATTTAAAATTTTCTTAAAAATTTTAAAATTGAAATGTGGTACCAAAGAATTGAAAATGGAAAAATATTTTTTTCTTATGTATTTGACCTTTATACAAAGATTCCGGAGCAGTTTTTGTTTCGTCTATATCTCAAAAAATGGCTGAGTTATAGCATTTTGAATTTCTAGCGTGGCTGACATTTTGAAACGTCCTGAATTTTGTCACGCGATAAAAGGCGTATTTATGAACCGATTTGGATGTAACTTCGTTTGTACATAGTACATACCAATGTCTCGACCGAGTTCGTTGGCCAGCTTCATCCGCCATCTTGTTTAAAAATGGCAGCCATTTAAATTTTTAAGAAAAATTTAAATTTGAAATGTGGTACCAAAAAATTGAAAATTGAAAAAATATTTTTTTTTTATAATTGACCTTGATACAAAGATTCCGGAGCAGTTTTTGTTTCGTCTATATCTCAAAAAATGGCTGAGTTATAGCATTTTGAATTTCTAGCGTGGCTGACATTTTGAAACGTCCTGAATTTTGTCACGCGATAAAAGGCGTATTTATGAACCGATTTGGATGTAACTTCGTTTGTACATAGTACATACCAATGTCTCGACCGAGTTCGTTGGCCAGCTTCATCCGCCATCTTGTTTAAAAATGGCAGCCCTTTAAATTTTTAAGAAAAATTTAAATTTGAAATGTGGTACCAAAAAATTGAAAATTGAAAAAATATTTTTTTTTTATGTGTTTGACCTTAATACAAAGATCCCGGAACAGTTTTTGTTTCGTCTATATCTAAAAAAATGGCTGAGTTATAGCGTTTTGAATTTCTATTGTGGCTGACATTTTAAAACGACCTGATTTTTGTCACGCGATAACAAGCGTATTTATGAACCGATTTGGATGTTACTTGGTCTGTACATAGTACATACCAATTTCTCGACCGAGTTCGTTGGCCAGCTTTATTCGCCATCTTGTTTCAAAAGTGTTGCCATCTAAAAAAATTAAATTTAAAATTTAAAATGAGGTATTAAAAAATTGGAAAATGAAAAAGGGTTTTTTTATGTGTTTGGCCTTGATACAAAGATTCCGGAGCAGATTTTGTTTCTGAAAATTTGTTCTTTTGTTTATATCTTAAAAAATGGTTGAATTATAGCACTTTGAATTTCTAGTATGGCTAACATTTTGAAACGATCTTGTATTTGTCACGCGATAACACACGTATTCCCCTATTTCCATGTGAGAAAGCATGTGGATAGTATACATCAACATCTCAGCCAAATATAAGTTACTTTAAATAAAAGCAGCTTGGATAAAGCTGACTAATTTCGTGAAATTCTCATTCATAATGATTTAGTATTGATAAAAATTAGTATTGAATCTCCTAAATTCGGTTTCCACTAAATTGAGCTTCGTGTGTTTGAATAATATAAGTTGGCTTTTTTAAAATAAGGTATTTGAAAGCTACCTCTTCCTCCCGGCACTGGCCGGAAGGACTTTTGAAATCAGCACCCATTTTTGACTTAAAAACAGCTGAAAAATCGAAGTCAACTGATATTGCGTTGAAAGTTATTACCCAGGGTTATAATATAAAAATGAATATTACACTTTATTTGTTATCGAGAGTAAATATCTTTTTAAGCAATTAAAAAATTGGACTTTTCAGACTTGCTATAAAGCCATTAGATTTCAACTTTTCTCAAATGCTATGCTTAAAGCGACAGTGAAAATTTTCCTCCTTATATCTCAATATACGATTCCAACGCGATTAAAGAGTCCAATAGTTGAAATCTTACACATTACGTTTTAAATTATGTGAACTATCGCGCCCGTGGGGTTTAGCAATTAACTTTATGTCTATTCCATTTATGATACATAATTACTAGTGAAAGAAGCGATATGTGACAGTATGTTTTGTACATGGGCTTGCCACCTACAATGCGCTTAATTTGATTTTCATGGGCCGAGCGACGTCAAAGAAATAATTGGTGCGGACTCGTAAGAGCTTCACTCGCTAACATTAATTAAGTTGTTCTACACCACTTTTACCAGTACCGCTTTTACCGTATTTATAGTTCCAATAACTTAATAGCGTAAGCATAAGAAAGATATAGTACTGTTAATGACAATGTAAGAAAATATTTTAGAAGGATGAGAATTTTCCGTCCCAAATAACTACTTGCTAACACTAAATTTTAATAGTATTTCTCGCCTTATTAAATGACTGAATTTCTGAGATTTAATAAAGCAATTAATACCATTAACATTTAGTGGTAAAAATCAACCATATGGGAAAGATAATTCTCATTCCTGATGTTAAGTATTTTTAAAGCAAACAATCTACTTTATCTCGAAATTTCTGAAAATATTGAAATAATCCTTGCTGAATAGAATGAATTAGAATAAAATTTAAATATACTATTTTGTAAAATATACTAAAAATTCTAATTTCATATTTGATTTGAGTGTACAATGAAAACACATCGAATAATTTGGATTTAGTTAAAGCGAAAACATTCTTTAAAATTTTCTGTGTAATTAACAGCATTTTGAAAAACTGATTTTTTTTTAAAAGTTTACTTTTGTTTTTGCGTTTAAATAATTCTTATATACATAATACATTACATAATAAATTATTCATTTTTTGAAACAAAGAATCTTCAGTATAGTGGAGTAATTTTTACAAAAAAATGTTCACTTAAAATCAAATTATTAAATTTATTTTAATAAATATTTACACATTTGTCTAAATGCGTACATATGAATAAAATTAAATCACGTTATTTAAGTTTTAAATTATAATTATTAGTGTAAATACTTTTAAATAAAATTTAACTTAAATTTTATAAAACTTTATTTTTTATCTTAAGTTAAATTAAAATGATTGATCCATTAAATATAAAATATGAAGCTCGGAGAATTTTCCTATTAAAATGTTTATCGAAATTTCTAAAATAAGTATTATGTAGCTTTCACATACGTTTCATTTCAACAAATTAAATTTTATTCCAAATGAAATTCTAGAAAAGCTGTTTAATTTGAGAAGGAATTAAGAGGAAACTTTCAAAACCATAATTTCTGGAAATTACATTCTAACGCATGCTCGTTCTAAATTTCTGAGAAACTTAAACTTGATTAGAAATGAAGGAACCCTTTATTTAATTATCACTAAGAAGGTAACATATATAATATTTGTGAATTCTCATGAATTTCATTAAGAACAGATGGGTTTGCGAGAAAGTTGTCAATCTATTTAAAACTTAGTGGCATAGTACACGACAAATTATTGTTAATTAATTTTTGCCATAGTTAAACAGAATTGAAAAATATGAATGTTAAGAAATGCGTATTATCAAAAGATACTTCATATTAAAGGATTTTGATATTTTTGAAAGAATTATCTATATGTTATTAAATATTATTTTATTAACTTGTTGATTTAAACTAAAAATATTCCATTAATAAGTGCTGTATAATATATACACACATATATATATTAAATTTGAAATGACAAATATATGAATGAATTGGTAAAGTTCTAAAGATGAATTAGAAATGAACATAGGAAACCAGTATGTAAAATAAGAAACTATGAATAACCCGCAGAATCTTCAGAGGAGCTTGTGAGTTCATTCGTAGAAGATGCGTTATTTCATCCCAATTTTTTCGGCATTAAGTCTAAAACGACAAAATTTAACTCCTTAAAACGCAAAAATAACAGAAAATAGATTAAAAATCCAAGTGATCTAAAAAAGATACACCTCACACAGGATATTAAAAATTAATAGAGCAAAATACCTAAATTACATACTAGGAAGCATACCTGCAGCATGTCTGGATGGTAAAACAGAGTTAGGACTATTTTAAGATGTGGGCCTACAGTTGATTATCTGACTGAAACCCATAACTTTGCTGACATCTGGTGTAAGAAAAGAAAAAATGTAAATTGGAACTGGATTATTAACAATAATGTTTGGTGCTGCCTTTACCTCCCTCCCCCCCCAAAAAAAAGAATTAAATTGACTGAAGAACTAAAGAAATGACTTAGATTAACATTTAGTTGAAGTAGAATGAAAAAATAAGAATAAACTTGATAAATACTGAGTAAATACAAAAATAAAATAAAGAATAGGAATAAATTAATAAAAAATAAAAAATAAAAAAAAGAATTATATAAAAATAAATAACTAGAAAGGCAATTGATTAAATTAACTAATTTAAAGACAAAATATTATAATATAATATAATATATATATATATATACGGAAAATATTAGAAGCATTCCTAAGAAATTTATTTTAAAACAGTTCATTGTTCTAAACTATTACAACTAGAATTTATAAATTCAAAGATTTTTAAAGGGAATCGTGAGGTCGTCATTACAGTAGACTATTTTTAAAAATAGTTCAAGGGGGTTCTCACATAAAAAATGACTATTTTCTGATATGTTTTGTAATTTAACTTTTTATGTACTGACAGTGCTTATAAGTACCATTAAAATAACTTGTTTTAAAATTTATTTAATACATCGTTTAGTAGTAATACAGTTTAGAATGTGTTATAGTTAAATTTTTTTATCCTGTTCCGAAAGCATTATTGGTTACACAATGCAAAAATGTTTTTAAAATGATGTTTTCTTTTGCCTTTGCATCTTTTCAGCTTTCTTGTCGTTGGGGGTGGGGGGGGGATTTTTCAATTGGGAAATATTTCTATTTTTCTATTGTAAGGACATTATATTTGTACAATTCCTAATTCTACAAAATACCAAGAAAAATATTTAAAATAAAAGATTTGAGTAAGGTTATAAATATGGAACAAAATCCGTATTTAAATATATAGAGAAAACTATATGCAAGAGAACGTCAAATTCACCTTAAAATTTTAAATTAAAACATGAATACATTAAAAAGATTCACAGCTTTTATTACTAAAATTGGTGTTAGAAACAATGAAAAGGTTTTTGAACATTAAAACCAATAACTGCTTTTAAACTCATTAATTACTTTATTGATAAATTTTCCCAGGTTAGCGGAAAACGGTTACCGAGAACCGCGTTTTTACCAAGTGGATTCATAGAAAATAAGGGATCGCGAAGCAATCCAGAATTGAAACAGGAAACAATTACGTCTAGAATTGGCTAGAAAATAGGGATTGCTTCTCCCTTCCCTTCAATAAATTATTTATATCATTTCGGTATTTCCTGTACTTTACGATAGACAACAATGCATTTAAAAATTTCACAGGATAACCATATGACAATGCTTGATTTTACCATCCGCGAAGCTCTCAATTGCTCCTCAATTGCCGCGAAGCTCTCCTATTTGAGCTCAACCTTTCTATGTGGTTTAACCCATTAATAAAAATGTTTCTATGTATGAAAATATGAACATTTGAATCGAAATGTAACATCTTTCTACTTTCACAATTATAACTGTTCCCTTTGTCATTTATACGTGTCATCTCTCCATTTATTATTTCAATGTTAATATATAAATAATAAGGTTTTTTTTTAAACTTTTTGACAATTTCAAATTTAAACTATTCGGGTAAAAATCTAAGTTATTTTTCGCCATGTAATTACATCTCACTAATAAAATATCGTCGATATAATGAAAACTTTTTTTTTTAATTTCTTCGCAGTTCTCTGCAATATTTTCCTCAAAGTAAATATCGGCCAAAATTGAACTGCTGCTCTAGCCCATTAGAATACCTTTAATTTGCTTATATACATTTTTACCATCATATAAATAATTGTCATGTACAAAAAAATTTAACAAATCTCTAAAACATTCATTTCCAATATCTCAAGAATTAAATTCTATAAAAAAAATCCATAATTTTAAGGGGGTCGGGGACACATTTTAAAATAATTTTTATTTATTGAGTTAAAATTCTGAGTTTTTTGTGATGGTTAGCCATGTCATTTGTAAACGAAATCACATGATAAAACTTCTCATATTAAATAAAAAATTAAAATTGAAAATTTATTAAAAATGTGGGGTAATTTTAAATCGTTATACCTCGAAATATTATTAATAAAATATATTTTTTTTTTCATTTAAATAAACAGATATATTAGTTTTAATTTATATTCAACCTTTTGTAAAATATTAATTAAAAAAATAAAATATTTAACGAAAAAAATTATAAAAAAGGGTGCAACATAAAAAAAATAATCGTCTTTTCAAATGTAAATATTTTTTACAAATATGCTGAATCAAAATTAAAGTAAAACATTTGAAAAGACATGTTCTAAGTTTGAAGCTTTTATCATTAACGGTTCTTGAGTTATAACGATTTAAATACAAGAAATAGCGAAAAAACCCATCATGAAGTAAAACACATTTTCACAAGAAGTTGTGTTCACAACAACCATTGCTTCAAATCTAGATTTTGAAAACAAACCAAAACGAAAAAAAAAAAAAGATATTTCATATTCCAATTAAGATAGAAACATGATTTAAACGTCATTTTAAGCAAAAAACACAGAAACAATTTTAATGCAATAAAAGTTTTTTCTAAAATTTGAAGATTTTTGTACCCCGTGCCCCCTTAATTTTTTAAATTCTACACATGTATACTATTGTAAATGTCCTCAAAATGATACGCTGTTAAACTTGAAATGTTTTCCATCATTTTTTATCAATGTTTTTATCATTAACGGTTCTTGAGTTATAACGATTTAAATACCAGAAATGGTGAAAAAAACCCATCATGAAGTAAAACGCATTTTCACAAGAAGTTGTTTTCACAACAACCATTGCTTTAAAGCTAGATTTTGAAAACAAACCGAAACGAAAAAAAGGATATTTTGTATTCCAATTAAGATACAAACACGATTTAAACGTCATTTTAAGAAGAAAAAAAAAACACAGAAACAATTTTAATGCAATAAGGTTTTTTTTCGAAAACTTGAAGATTTTTGTGCCCCGGACCCCCTTAATTTTTAAATTCTACACATGTATACTATTGTAAAGGTCGTCAAAATCATACGCTGTTAAACTTGAAATGTTTTCCTTTTGTTATAAATGTTTAACTAGCTCAACGCTGTTATATATATATATATATATAAGCTGAATTAAATTTTAATACTTTATCAAAGGTCTCTTTTAATAATTTTAATAATTTTTTATTACCGTTTTCTAATTATGATCCAAAACCACAGGTTATAGCTCTGAATGTTACAGGATCTTTATGAAATTTCGGGACCATGACCAGATGTGTAAAACTTATACTATTTTGTTTCATCTTTATTTTCTTACAACACGCTTTTACTCTTGTTTGCAGGATTGTAAAAATACATAACTAATTTCATTATTATATGCCTCCTTAAGAATTTTGCCACATAATGATTTACAAATAATAGCCTGATTTGTGTTAGCTTTTTCTTCTTATGTTATTATAAATTGACCTTCAAATATTTTTATTGAGTCTTTTAATTCATTAGAATAATTTCTTGAAACACCTTCAGAGTTTATTTTAAATTTTCCCCAGAAACATTTAAAAATATGAGGCTTCCATTCCTCGAAGACACTAGCAGGCAAATTGTATTTATATACTAATTTTTGAATAAATATATCCAAATTTTTATGCAAGTGTTTCCTGGCTATATTTTTTGGTACTCACTTAATTCTGTACCTCGTTCCATATATCATTGCAGCTGTCAAAATTTTGTTATGCACTATATCCAAATTACCCGTCAATATATGACAATGAATAGAATCTACATATTTATTATATTTTTTATTCTTTGAAATAACAAACAGTATATATATATATATATATATATATATATATACATATATATAAACTTTTTGTACAATTAAACCCTTTAAACACATGAAAATTTACCAAATTTGATGCAATAACCAGTTATAGACAAATGATATAAAAATCCAGCTAAATAGTGTTGAACGTATGAGAAAACAAATGAAAGATCAATTGGATGGATGTAGAAGGAAGCTTATAGTGTATTCAGGGTACATGATATATCAGGGTATCATCAGGGGTACATGAAATACAAAAATAAGCAATACACAGTTGATATCTGTAAAAGAATCAATCTATAAGCTGAAACATGGAATTTTTTTCTGTACCCAAACAACTGTAAACCAAGAAGTATAAAAACAATATAAAATAATAACCACATAGATTGAACTAACTATGAAAATTATTTGAAAATACTTGTAAAAATAAATTAAACTTACCCCCTAAACAATATTGAAAGAGCCAAAAAAAAAAAAAAAAAAAATACGCGTGCAGCTAAGGTATATATACGGTTTAAGGTGATCAACACCGTTAGAATATGGAAAATGTATAATAGTTAACGGTTAAAATAGATCTCGTTAAAACATATATTTCTAAATTTAAACAAAAAATAAATAAATAAATATAAAATATTATGAATATAAAAATTATTCAAAGTGATGCATAAATATGTATAAAAATTAATTAATAAACTAATGTTAAATTGTTTAGATAATAATAATATTTGTAGATCTAAGTAGCATAAAATATTTTAGAGCTGCAATCTTTCAGCCATTTTAATCTTTAATATATATATATATATATATAAACTTATGTAGTATTTATTGATATATAAATATATAAAAAATGCAATTGAATTACTACCCTAAAAGTAAAATAGATAATAATATTAAAATAACATTCTTATATATATATTAGTGATGACAATTTATTTAAATCTAATGTATTTATTTGATAAGCTAAGTTACTTAAAAATTATTTTTAAGTGCTACCATCTATACTGAATTAAAATAAGATAATAATGTTTCTTATATATAATATATAAATCCAATATTATATAGTAAAAATAAATAAAAATAAAAACAGCAAGACAGAAAGTCCTAAATAAACCGTTATTGCAGTAAGCACACAATAAATAATGGAAACTTATCCCCTCTAAATTACTAGTATGTAAGAGTCATATTATAATACTTATAGTCAAAAACAGGAAGAATATAGTACGAGAAAAAAAAAGTGACATAGTATTCAGTATTTTTGGCAGACGCACACAAAATTTAAATGCTAATTGTATCAAAAAAAAAAAAAAAAAAAAAAAACTAAAATTGTAAAATAGCATAGATCTATATTCAATGTTTAATTATGCATGTAAGATGGATTTAACAAGAAATGACGGAAAGGAATTTTTTATTGCTTGTTTTTCAACATTTTTTTAATTTATTAGTTTAAATTCATTAGAACAAAGATTATTAATTTTGTGAGCCACGTTAAGTAAAATGTTGACATAACAGATTTACGAAGACATGAGTTATAATTCGCGAATAAATTAACATTGAATGGGAAATCTATTCGCTTATCATATCTGTGAAAAGTATTATATCAGTATCACAAAGAATTAATTTAAGATTTGGGAAATTTATTTCATTATTTATCATATCATTATAGCTATATTTTAAATTTTTATGATATTTTATAGGTAATAAATAATTTGATTGACATTATAATAAAAAACAATTATGTCATCTATATAACGGTATAGTTATCAATCAAAATTAGATGATTTACGTTCATTACGTTGATAGATAGTGTCATTAAAAATAATATAATTATGATAAAGAATATATCTAGTTAATTTTTTAAAGAAAGATAAAGAAATATTAGTCTTTAAATTTAGAGAATTTCTATTCCTTGAATAATAAATTCATAACTTTAAACATATCTGTGATATCAATGTTATTGAATAAATCATTAAAGTCGTATGTTTTTACATATTTTATGTTATTAATTTTTTTTATATTATTTAAAAGTTGAAAACTATTTTTTATGATATCTAAATTATCATTTTGTTTTGCATTATCAAGAAACTTAGAGAGTATTGTTAAAAGAAAGTTACCAGCATTGTTGTTATATGTATTACAACCAATGGTTACTGTCCGAAATTTTAATGGAGTTTTATGGAATTTAGGTAAAACAGAAATATATGGATAATTATAGTTGTAATTTTTATTTTTTAATAATTTATAATATTTAATTATATTTGGATTATTAATGATAGTATCAAGATTTTTTTTTCTTTTAATTGAACTAGTATTTATGGCTTTAGAAATTAGCTGTGAGTAATAATATTTGCAAATTAAAGCATAATTGTTAGGTGATTTATCAACATATGTTATAACAAATTTGTTTTGTAAATCTTTTATTTCACTATTTAACTGTTTAATATTAAAATTATAATTGTCTAAAGATGTGTAAAGTTTAAAATTTAATTTACATAAAACATTTAATTTCCATTCATTGAAAAATGCAAGAGGTTTATTATAGTCAACCGAAATTTTATATATAAACAGTTCAAGATCTAAATTAAATTGTTTTAAAATTGAATTAATTGTATAACACGACTGAATACGAAATTTAGTCCCGTATGACATGAAATTACGTAAAAAAACATTATCTGCAATACGTCCCGTGTAATAATGTGACCATGAAATGTGTTTACATATTTACTAAAACTAGGATCATTACCTAAGCATGGAGGGTTGTCATGAGATGTAAAAAAATTAGAAAAATTATTGTAATTGAAAATCCTTCAACCTAAAGTAACGTTGTATCTATATGACATATGAATTGTAGAAATTTTTATTGGAAAATTATTACTTTTATTGTTGATTAAATTATGAAAATTTATTTTATTGAGTACATTATTAGAAAATGAAATTATTAGTTGAGTATTGTTAGTTTTTTTTATAAGTATTGTTTGAAATTTTAACATTAAGAAGATTAATTCAAAAATATAAAAGATAAAAAAAGACATAACTGAAATGTGAAGATAAATTTAATGATAAAAAAAAAAAAAAAACTTTATAATACAAGTTAAGATTTTCTTTCATATATGCATATTTCATGTTAAGGTTTTTCTTTTATATATATATATATACACACACACACACATGTATATATATATATATATGATATAAACGATATTCAATACTGCATTTCGTTGCAAAGCAAAATGTTATTTTGAGTGTGTATAATGCGCAAAAGACGTATTTTGTTACACAAAAAAATGAATTTAATTCAACCACGAAATTTTTCGTATATAGGAACATATTCTGGAGTAGGAAATCCACTGCCTACAATATCATATCATTTAAAATACACGTGTAGCTATTAAATGTGAAAATGGCATTCCATTTTTACTCGTAAATTACATTTCTAAAAAGTAGCTGAAAAATGAATTACATTTTCAAATTTTGAACAGTTTCGATAGAGAAATATAATTCTTATAGACTATCTAAATAGCTTTAATATACATTTGATGTAAAATTTAAACGTAAATCTAAAACTCAACACGATTTCATTTAAAATTTATAGGTATGAAAATATAAGAATTTATGTGGGATGATGGTTTAGAAAACTTAAAATTTCTCTGTTAAACGTATTTTATTATAAAAAAAAATATACTACATAACTACCGTTGCATTATTGCAGTATAATGCTTTTTGAAGAATTTAGAAATTTAAATATAAAGTATCATGCAAACATTTGTTATCTTTAGATTGAAATCCCAGATTCTACACACAGAGTTATAGAGAAACGTCCTACTTTAATTTATTTTATAAGAACAAATGAAAATATTTCTATACTCATAAGAATTAAAAATATATTAAAAATTTTATTTTATGTTTAACATCTTAAAATTCTTTTTCTTATCGGGAATATTAAAGAACTTCTAATAATCGGAAACAAGAATTTGATATCGTACAATTTTGTTTTATTCGCAATCAAGACATTTATGAAATTACGCTTTTCTGCCAGACGTAATTATTCTAAATCAATTCTTCTTGTTTTAAAATCAATATTTTATCATGTTTTAAAATCAATATTTTATCATGTTTTAAAATCAATATTTTATCATGTTTTAAAACTCTTATAATATTCTTTATTTTCTCTATAATTATATTACAGATCTGAAATAAATTTACTGAGTTTTAAATATGTGCTGCTTAATTACATTTGATTATAATTATGATTATAATGCGTTATTATATATTTACCAAAAACTCATATAGGATATTTCACTTATAATAGTATGGATGAGGAATATTTTACACAAAATATATATGCTATAAAAGATTTATTTTAGGAAATAGCTATCGAAAAGTTAATTTTTAATAGGGGAAAACTTACTTGACAAATAGGATGCTTTACCTAAGTGTAAAATATTTTATCAAAATTTATCAAGTTTGTTAGTTAATATCAATGTAAGAGGTACAATGTTTTTTTGCAATTTTTAAAACCCATTATTTAGAGCAATAGCAATATTTTCACATTACGTAAAGAAAAGTAATTATCATAAAACATTTGTTAATATTTGTCTTATAATATTTGCCAAAAAGAAGCATACAATGGAATTTATCAAAATTGACCTAACATATAATACGATTGTCTTCATTCATATATCATTAAAGGAGACGTGTTTTAAAGAACTACAAAAGGTAAGGACCATTTAAATGTGGTTTATGAAATGCGAAAAACATATTTTTATAATTCAGTATGGGGCAACATAAAGTCGCAAAAATTACCAACACTGTTATATTTCTGTTTTTACACATTTTTTTTAAAACTTAATTTGTGTTTTGTATGTAAACATGAAATTTTGTAATTGGTTTTTCACACACTTCCTGATATGCTAAATGTATAAAAAATATACAGGTGTGTTTCTGCTGACAACATATCAGAATCTTTTTTTTTTTTTTTTTTTTTTTTTTTTTTTTTTTTTTTTAAGAATTTAGTTATAAAATAATAAAATTTTGAGGCATTTTCCGTTATCTGGCTGCAGAAGATAAACACCCAAATACTCATTATGGTTGCAAAAGATTTCAAGTTATAGAAACAATGGAATTAATTTTGTAACAAACTACACATGATGAAATAGGCCAACTTGTTGTTAAACTACTACACTGTAAAAAAAAAAAGATGTAATTCTACAGACGCAAAGATACAGAAATCTGTATACTTACTATAATTCTATCTGTACACCAGTTCAAAAAAGTGGTAAATCTACAAAACTTGTTTCTGTAAAGCTAGAGAAATCTGTAACTTTAAAAAACAATTTATTAAAAATTACACTAACCTTACTAAAATTTTATCTGTAACCCGAGTTGCAGTTACATAAAATGTTCTAGGTATACGAATTTCTAAAAAAATTCTTAGTAACCTTACAGATTTTTTTTTTTATTTATTGTGCAAAAGTGTATCTGTTACATGAATTTTTCTTGTTGCCGTTAAATCAAAAGGTGTAGTCATCCCAGTTTCCTAAAAAATCCATAGTAACTTTACAAATTTTTTTTACAGTTTAGAGCAAAATATTTTAAACACTAAATGTAGAAAATACAAAAAAAAAAATGTTCAGTAATAGTAATAATAATAATAATTACATTTTTTTTTTATTATTAAAGTTGACATGCAAATCTCGTAATCATAGCGTACTGTATCTGTAATAAAATGCTTCTGTCAATTTTAACTTCTATACTTAATCATTAATATCACTATTTTGTAAAAAAAATAAACCAAAATCTATTCAGTTGCGTTCAAGAAGGCCAAAATTAAAGGTCATGTAGATGGAACTTGTAACAGTTAGCAAGACATTTTTGCGAAAAATCCAAAATAGCAGAAGAATTGACAATGAGAAATAAAATTTCAATAATTTTTGTATAAAACTTGGCCTATTTCCATGTAAAATTCGCTGCTATGTACAAAATAAAACAGTTTTCTTTTTTTTTTATCTCTTCATCCATGTTCAAGGGAAGCCAGTGTTTCAACCCGAAAGGAATCTTATACTGCATAAACTGAATAAATTACGAGGGCAAGTCAGTAAGTAGACCACAAAAGCCAGTAAAAAAAAGGGGAAACCAATTTACATACTTAAAGCGCATGTTTATTTCTCTATATAATCGTCATTTACAATGATATATTTTCCCCATCTCTTTATGTGTTTTCTAATACCTGCTGCATAGATGTCTTTGGACTGCACTCTCAGCCATATATGTATTCACATTGAACGTCTGCATCAGTCGGCTGTAGGTTAAACAATGTGAACACCCTGTTGCAGTTTCCAATGCTGCCTATTATTGTTCGCCTATCATCTCTAATCATTTCCTCAAACTTCCGCGCTGTTTCTTCTGTCGTAACCTCAACAGGACGACCACTAAGTTCTTCGTCATCAACATTTGAACGCCCTTGTTCATCTTGTACAATTGTTGTCTCATAAATTCGAAATTGACATCAAAGTTGGACAGTGATGCCAACTATTGGCACATTTGATAAAAAATTACTACTAATTTCCGACTTCTCATATCGGTTTGTGACCTACTTACTGAAATTCTCTCGTACTTCATAGAGTTAGCTATGGAAAATTCAATTAACCGTTACTGAAACTTCATAATAAGTGGAGAGTTATCAACTTTCTATAAAATATATTTCCAACTGAAAAAAATCAGATACGAATTAAGTCGGAAAACTATATATAATATTAGAATAAGATCATCTTTTTGTCGAAACGCAAGCATAAATGCTAACTATACCTTTTACAATCAAACAATAGGGAATGATTTATTTACATTCCTCTGCTCAAATTCCTTTTAAGGGAAATTATTACAGTAACAATCCTTTAAATGAAAAGGAAAAACACTGCATATTAAACAAAAGAAAACTTAACTTCAGATAGGAATAAAGAAATATGCAAAACACTCAAATGCATTGCCATGTCAATAATGTAAATTATTTAGAAGACATGCATAAAAACATAAAATTCAAGTAAAAATAGAATAATAATAGATATGAACAAAAAATTATAATGAATTTTAAGATAGAACCATATCACTGCATTAACTAGAAAATATCATTCGTTAATTAAATACGTACTGCAATGTTAATTCAAAAACCATTGCGTAATTGTTTACCGGAATAATTTTCTAATTACTCTAGAGGAAAAAGAAAAAAAAACTTTTATCTATCTAATTTTCACACTTGGGTATTCTTTCCGTTTATTATAAGCTATGTGAAACTGATTGCGAAGATAATTGATACGATACTTGGCCATTCACGACCCATTTTTTAAGTAAAAAAATGTAGCTAGAAAGTCTCCAAAAGAATAAAAATTGATAGAATAAATTTACTGATTTTTTTTTTTTTTTTTTTTTTTTTTTTTACATACTTAACACTCGTCAATGAAAATCTATTATTTTAGTTACAATTTCGTAAGAAAATTATTCAATTGCATGATTTTATAAACATATTATTGACCAAAATTTCCTTTTTACATTTCGTATTTAATAACAATGATTTTACTAACATTTCATGATGTGTAATGCAATATATTAAATATTTCGTTGTATATTCTGTCAGTTTTAACCAATATAAAAAGTTACATCGCTGAAACACTCAGTATTTCTTTATTATAATTTCAAAATTCGCACATTTCTATTCATTTCTATGTATGCAAAAAAAATTCTAAAACAGAATTAAGAAAGTTTAATTCTTAAAATATTTCATTACACATTAAACTTCCAAAAGGTACATTGCAAATTTTAAAATAAAACCTACAATTCCTTAATATCTCAATAGGCGAAATAAAACAAAAAAAAATCTTTTTGGTTACCAAAAATATAAAATTTTGAAATTAAAATTGCCCCAAAATTCCACCAAAATTTCCACAAAATTCAATCAATAAATTTATAAGTAATTTAGAGTGTATGGTGTACTTATTGGTAAATTTTCAAACAAATTTGAGTACCCATATATTTCCATTACGAATATTAGCATCTATAATTTAATGCTTAAATAAATTATTGCAGTGATCCATTTTCTTTGCAATGAATGGTAAGATTTGAAAAAGTCTGAATTCCCATAGAAAATCACGATGACGCAAGAGAAAATTTTCTGTATATTTAAAACGAAAAAATAAAAATGCAAAAGTGTTTATTTGCGGTAAGGTAAGCTGGATGTGTGCTTTGCATTAAAGAAAATATCAGGTCCTCTTTGTGGTTCTGCCTTTTTTCCTCGTGGAGGAAGGTTGAATTTGTGGTTGTCCCAAGGAAATAACGTCATTTTTGTGATCATTTGAGGTCATGCCGGCAAAAGCCGTAGCGAATACCTCATAGCTTAAATAACCTTAAATAACCCAAAGCTCCTCTTTGTACTGTTTATACCTTCGATAGATTTAGCCACCGTACTCTCTCTGCTTCAGAACCAAATGAAATTTCGTTTGAATTGTTGTTTTAGAGCTATATTATTCAATAAGAAAATCGTTCGTGAATCCAAGGACTTCTATATATTAAATTTCAAAGTACAGTCTCTTTTTAAGCGAGTATAACGTATAAAATACTATTATATGATATGTTGTTGGAATGATCTACTTAAAGAGTTGAAAACGTTTTACAGAGAGCGATTTAATTTTCAGTCAGTGAATGTTTGGAAACATTCTGCTTTAATGGACATGAGTTTGTTTTTCATAAAAATTTGTTTTGCGACCATAAAAATATTCAGTTCAAAATTTACATCTAAAACTATAATGTTATGTACTAGGCACACCAAATCGATCGGACTTGTTGATCCATTTAGATCCATTTAGATCCATAGTTCTTTTATCCTTTTAGAGGAGAGGCAGAGCAGGTCCGGTTAGCGGAGTGGTCCAAAGCACCAGTTTAACGATCTGAGCTTTTGTAGACGACGCGGGTTCGAGCCCAATGCCCGGCAAAATGATTTCTGTAACATTTTTGGCGATATTTCATTTCGATAATGACATATTTTATTAAGAGGAGAAGTTATATGATTTTGATTTTATTATTATTTGAATGGTTTATCATTAAACAAAATTTAACACTCGAAAATATTTTGAAAAAAAAATTTTATTTAAAATATTTAACCTAAAATATTTTGCATGTAATTATTAATTAAATAAATTGAGCTGATCTACAACTTATATTTTTTTACCATTATCAGGAATATATAGGTGTGTGAGCCAGAAAGAAAAGTTTGCCATTCTTTTCCGTAAATAAATAAATAAATAAATAAATATAACGGAAAGTAAAGGGAATATTCATATAAGGGCTATAAAATAAATTATATTGATATCCATGGTTTAATATATAAAAAATGATGAAAAAAATTTAAATAAAATTTAAGTAATAAAAAATATATATTGTAAATAGTTAGTTGCATCAAGTTTCAAAATTAGATTTTATGGAATGAGACTGATATAAATGAAATTCATGGCAACATTTAAAGGTCGTGTAGTTAAAAAAATAAAAATAAAAATAGATATTGTTATTTTTTTTTCAACAAAACAATGAGACTGTAGTAAGTAAAAATAAATGCTCTGCCCAGTATTTTTTGGTAAATTTCTGATAAAAGGCAAGCATAATTGGTTGTAAATTATAAACTTAAAGTTCTTTCACTTCATTCAATAGGTTAGACTGACAGCACCCTCTAGCTCGCCTTCAAGAAATAGAAATCACTCATGCAATCTAAAATTTTGTCACGAATTCAATAATGAATTTAAAAGCAACTAATTCAAAATTCAAGAATTTTTCTAATGGAACTGTCAAGTTATTTATTGTCAAATCTTGACACGTACTGTCTAGTTTGGGTATTAAATCAGAAATATGCAGCCGCCTATAATTTAAATTTTATAATAGTTTTTTTCTAAAAAAAGGAAATTGTCGAGGGTTCTTTTTCGAATCCTGTGTCAACGCAAACAATCTATACAAATCCAACATGTGGAAAAATTTCACCATACGATATAGGAAAATAATCACTAGTTTTTCTCTGTAAGTGGCATTAAAAGTGCTGTTGAGTAAACATTTTACGATAGGTATGTGTTTATTTTAATCAATTTGTTAGCAGAAAGTGAAATAAAACCCAATAACTTATGAGTTGATGTGTGTACGTACTAATTGAAGATTCTTGATTCCAGAAATTAATATAACTTTACAAACTGCATGTAATTTTGTACTATAAAATCATTTTAAACATATGAATATCAGATATATAAATATAAAAAAATGCTCTTTTCCATTTAGTTTCGACTGCGTTTTCTGTAAATATTGCTCACAGGCTCTTTAATCATTGTTTTTCTGTTTTTTTTTTTTTTTTTTTTTTTAACGCAAGCAGAATATACAGTTTTAAGCTATAAATTGAGGGTAGCAAAATAAAAAAAAAAAGTCGCACCTACAAATGCTAACAGCACTTTCATTGTGAGAAATAAACCCATATTAAATATGCTACTCACAATAATATGGAAAGTTTTAACACCTTGAAATGTGATTATATGTAATAATTTTGTAAAACTGGGAAACATGGGTTTTGCTTGTAGATGGCCGAAAAAAGGGCGTTTTTACTTTCTTCTGTCTTCAATAGAAGAAAGTATTGTAATTAAATTTTTTTTCGACGAATTTACACGTTTTAGAGGTCAGAGATCACAAAAACATGTTTAAATAAAATGTCTATCTGTCCGTGTGTCCGTATGTCAGTATGTCGCCATTGTACCATCAAAAATTGTATGAAGTCATGCATGGAATCGAACCAAATATTTTTTAAGGTTTTGGCTATAGCAAACAGATCCTCCCTGAATGTTGAAAAAATCCTCCGGTAGGCGGCACTGTAATAGCAATTTTTGTGCATTTTGAATATTGCACCATCAAAAAGTGTATGAATTTATGCATAGAATTGGACCAAATTTTTGTGTATCTTTTTGGCCATGGCAAGAAGGTCCTCCTTGAATTGAAAGATTTCCGCCGGTAGGGAGCGTTGTAATAGCAATTTTTGTGCATTTTGAATATTGTACCATCGAAAAATGTATGAAGTTATGCATAGAATTGAACCGAATATTTTGTGTATGTTTTTGGCCATGGCAAGAAGGTCCTCCCTGAATTTGGAAAATCTCAGCCGATAGGGGGCGCTGTAATAGCAATTTTTGTGCGACTTTTGTGCATTTTGAATATTGTACCATCGAAAAGAGCATGAAGTTATGCATGGATCTAAACCAAACATTTTGTGTATGATTTTGGCCATAGCAAGAAGGTCTTCCCTGAATTTGGAAAAATTCCGCCGGAAGAGGGCACTGTAATAGCAATTTTTGTCCAATTTTCAATATTGTACCATCGAAAAGTGTATGAAGTTATGCATAATTCTAATAAAAATACTAATAAAACTAATTAAAATGAAAAAAAATGACATGCCATAGAAGAAAGTTTTGAGATTGGCACATCCAACTAGTTTAGCAATGTTTTTTTGGAACAGGAATGACAATTTTAGCACTGAATTTTTGGTATGTCATTTGTACCATTTGAAGAACATTTCAAATTTTTTAAATAAAAATTTCATTATGTGGCTCGAGTGCTTGTGTGGAAGCCCTAGAGAGGGCGTCGTTCACTTCCAATCGGGTGGGATCCGATAATTCGCCAGAATCATTTACAATCAATTTCTGTTAAAGACTATGAAAGATAATAATATTATCTGGAGATTTAACAACTTTGAGGTCAGAAAGTTGAAAATCATTCGATTGTCAGCCATTTGAAGAAAAATACTCTTTTTGACCTTTTTTTTTGCATTTTGGCGCGCTTCTAATTAAATTTTGTGTTTAATGAAATGACTGAAAGTGGTCCAATATTTAATAAATTATATCATATTTAATTAAAAAAAATAGCAATGTCGGTTTAATAGTTTTCCGTTCTGATCCCGCCCTGTTTCGCAAAGGTCATTTTGCGTGAAATGCGACTATAGTTCTTCAAAAGATTGTGGCCAATTGACTACTTTTTTAAAATTAAGATTCCTTGATAAGCATCACTTTTTTGAAATAGTAAAATTCGCCTTATTTAACCTTATTTAACGGCATGTTATTTAAGGCTAAAACAAGGGAAATTTTACCATTTCAGAAAAGTGGTGCCAATCAAGAAATCTGAATTTTGAAGAGTAGCCCACTAACAACACTGCTCTAAAACAGTTTAAGTCTATGGTCGCGTTGGGCTAAAGAACTGCGACAGAAATTCGATATCGGCGAAATCATTTTACAAGGATAATCTACAGGCGAAATGGAATAGAAAAATGAAAAATAATGAAAAATCAAATTTTCAAACGAAAAAAACAATTCCCCCCTTAAATGAAAAAAATAAAATAAAAAAGAACTTTCCAACAAAAACACTACACGAATTTCAGTATGGATATAACGGAATTGTTTTCCTTTTTCTTCATTCCTGACGTTAAATATTTCAACAATTAGCCACTATAGGGCTACTGAAATACACTCAAACAGGGGTTTCTGGATCATATCTGAATGTACGATTTTACTCTACTTTCCGATATTTTTTTAGATTGCGTAAATGATTTTTTTCCGAATAAAAGCAAAATCTATACGTTATTAAATATCATATCATCCAATAACTTTTCCCTGATATGCATATACATGTATGTTTAAATATTTCAAATTCAGATTCACAATCTTCAAACATAGATTACCGTTTCTGTGGTAGATTTCACTATAAAAATACTTCTTCTTTCTTTAAATATATCTTATAAATCATTGGAAAAAACCATTTGTTAGATTCATTAAAATTCAATGTTTTAGCTTTAAATGAGAACATTTCCCTACCTTTTTACAGAATCAATATTTAATGTATTTAATTTAATTTAATATATTTAATTGTTTAAAAGAATAAGTTGTAATACAAATTTATATTCATTATTTCTTACAGTGTATTGAAAACATTAAATTACAAAATGCATTAACAGTATTAATATACAATGGGTCTAATAACTTTATAGGTAAATAATTTATTCAACTTTGCACCTTATGTTTCTCCACGATTTTGTAGAATGTTGAAAAAATAGTTAGAGAGACTAATCAGTATTAGTTTCACTGCTTTGCCATCAGACTGCAATCAAACTGTTATATTCTTAGATTGGAAATTAACGATAGAATTTGAAAAGCTAGCATTTGTAGTGTAATACACATATTCTTAATGTTAATTGTCATTTATTTTGTAACATCAAGAATTAATAAAATTTTAGTGAAATTGATCTTCATTTAGAAAAAACCCTAAAATATTAATGTCGGTATAATAATTATTTATTTAGTTTTTTTTCAATTCTTATACATTAGTATTTTTAGGCGATCTCTAAACATTTAGAGAATATTATAAAGTAAATTTTTCCTTTTTTAGAAAGAAAATTCACTATAGCTTTTTAAAACCTCAATTTCGAACTCTGTAGCAAAACAAAAAAATAAGAAATTTTTGTTTTTCTCTATTGTCTGTTTTATTTTGTCATTGTAATAAAACAACAGAGGAAGAACCTGATATTGTTTAACGGTTTACTGATACAGATAAGAGGATGATCCACTTGGTATTTTTAAGCTGAATGTAATGGGTTGAAAGACGTAAGTTTTTCAGCCTTTTATTTTATTAAAAGGTGTAGATATTATTATAATTTTTTTTGAGCATGTGGGTAAGTAAATGTTTACACATATAGGTAAGTATGTTCTGGTAAATGAGACTAAATATAGCGCTTTTAGTGGCCGAATGCAGAACTTAGCATCTTGTTGAAGACAATTGGAAAAAAATACAGCGTTTTTATTCAACCCTGAGGAAATGTACTTCTTTTTAGAAATGTTGAAATAATTGGCTGACACTGGAATTTACGAAAGCAAATATTGAAAAATAAGTAAAAGATTTCTTCACATACATTGATGGCCACTCCGGGAACTCACCTTTCTCTTTATAGTTTTAGTGTAATCTCGGGGGGGGGGGGGGATTTTTCACATAACTAATAATGTTTTTAATTAAGAAAATAAATATTTAAAACGTATATTGCCATTGTGACAGTTGGAGATTAAAATTAAGTGGAAGAAAATAGTACCTCATCCAAGGGATCAGTGGGAAATGATATTCTATGTGAATCAACTGCCTGAAACGAAAGCAAGTCCAGAATATTTATTCACACACCGTATCTCTTTGACGAAATAAAATATATAGTATTGAAGAAAAAAAAAGCTAATTTAAAGTTTTGTCTTTCAACTTTTGTTTCATGTTTTTAGTGAGTACAAATTCTTACGAGGTCAACGATGCTTACAATTTTTATAATTGACGTTTCATTCACATATCTCCATAAGCTATTGAGACAATATCACAAAGTTCTGCACTTCGCCGATAACGTGGCTAAAAGTAGTTTCAATGCTTGGTACTTACTCACTTTTCAATGTATAGACCATGCCTAAAGAACTGTAACGTTATCCGTTCTCAATTGATGTCTATATAATTTAGAATAATAATTTTTTTTTTAACTGTAAGTTTATATTTTTATAATTTATAGATTAGAAGTTCTTAAAATGTTTCTCTTATACTATTATAGTTATACTATTAAATAAATATCCGTAATATTTATTGCATTTCGTTTCCTGTCACAAGATAGTAATAAAAATAGTGTATTAGAAACAGATGACAGGTTCTTCAAACACTTTTAAACATAATAGAAATAATTCATATTTAATAATTTTCTTTAAAAACACACAAAATAACTAGAGCAATTATCGAGAAGTAATTATAAATGTGCTAGGGCTTACACAAGTTTATTTAATAAATTCACAAAAACGGTTGCAAACCAACTCAAGAGTACTGTGACTTAAACTTCTATTGTTTAATTTTATTTTTACTTAAATTTGCGCAATTTCAATTTTTCCACTTATTATTAAAATAATAGAAACAAATATCACAATGAAAACGACACAATAACAAATATCTGTTTTATCGATACAACAAATAGCTGTTATATCATTAAGTATTAACTTTAAACGTAATTGCGTATAATGTACGAAATGAGTTTTGATTATTGACGCAGTATTGAAACACTTTTTAATTCATATTTGTTAACAAATTAGTACAGGCAACAGGAGATTTTACCTGGCAAAATTCATGGTAGTTCTGAAAATCGGCTTACTTTATCTTTTTTGGGTCACTGAATCTGAATTTGTAACTTCCCACCAAAATTTCCCCCGGCAACCCCCTAAATTTTGGTAAAATGCCCTCCAAAATGATATTTATTTAAAAAAAATCATTTTTTTATTGTTTTAGGGAAAAAGTATCTAGAAATTCAGAAAGTAGATGAAATTTGCAACAAATTAGATATATGACATTATGACTTAGGAAGAAGGGGGAAGGGGGGATCTGCCTTGGATCATGGGCCGCTGTACTGAGTGGACTAAGTTGCGCAATTCCACTTAACACGTTTACATTCGCCCTCCCATCTCACCTCCGAACTTTCTCTATAATGTTTACTTTAAGTTTTTTGGGTCGCTGAATCCGAATTTTTAACTTACCCCCAAAATTTCCACCCCGAAACCCACCCCCCAAACAGTCGTTCTTAAATTAGGAAGAACTTTAGGAGAAATTTAGGAGAAAACTATGTAGAAATTCAGAAAGTAGACAAAATTTGCAACAAATAGGATATATGACATTATGACGTAGGATAAACGGGGAGAGACGGGGCTATCTCGGAAAATTCCCCGCGCGCTGTTCTCAAAAACCAAATTTTTTCAAAAAATCAATTTTTTGGACGTTTGCCGGGGGACATTATGGTGGGAAGTTACAAATTCGGATTCAGCGACCCAAAAAACATAAAGTGAGCCGAAATTCAGAACTTTCATTAATTTGGCCAGGTAAAATCCCCTATTACCTGGACTTGCATAACGTAGTGCACATAGCGCGGCAGTGTATGTTCCGAGGTAGCCCTCTCCCCCCGTTCATCCTACGTCGTAATGTCATATATCATATTTGTGGCAAATTTTATCTACCTTCTGAATTTCTACATAGTTTTTCCCTAAAACAATAACAAATTTAATTTAAAAACAAATATTTTGGGTTTTTCGGGGGGGGGGGGGGATTTTGGGGGTAAGTTAAAAATTCGGATTCAGCGACCCAAAAAACTTAAAGTAAACTTTATAGAGAATGTTCGCAGGGAGATGGGAGGACGAATCTAAACGTGTGAGTGGTTAAGTGTAATTGCGCAATTTAGTCCACGCAGCACCGTGGCGCATGTTCTAAGGCAGATCCCTCCTTTCCCTTCATCCCAAGTCATAATGTCATATATCTAACTAGGGGGCTCCGCTCCCTGCAAGCTACGCTCGCTGTTTATTGGCACGAGCAAGTGGACTGTAGCTTTTTTTTAAATATATAAATTCAACTAATTAAATTCTAACGAACCATTTTTTATTAGCAAATATTTTTGGTTTGCGGAACTCCTATGGAAACAACCGCTCGAAACGAACCATAAACAACTTCTGACGTTGCATTTTCGCCAAGCGAAAGTAGATGCCAAGGTTGGCACCAACATACTGGCCACCTCTGAAATATTTATTTCAGCACATATTTTAGACAATGTCCTTAGTTTTAAACAATTAAAATTTAACATTAAATCTTCAATGCTAAATATAAGTTTCAATAAAAATCGAGAATAAAAAATACAATATAAGGTCAATTCAATTCAATAATATTAAGATAAACAATTACTACAAATTTTTCAAATATAAATGCTCAATAAAATAGAAGAAATAAATATTTACATTATAATAAGGTGTTATTTATAGGCAACATACAAATATTTGATATGCTGCGTTTGAAAACACCGGTAGGCATTTTGACAGGCACTACCCTAACTTTAGCATCAAGGCCATAAATAACATCTTGAATGCAACCTTCTGACCAGGTACACATGGGTAAATTGCTTTCTTTAAATAAAAACCTGAAACCAATTTCAACGGGTTTTTTTTCTCTCAAATAGCCATTTAGTGCGTTGTTGTAGATTATTTATATAATATCTACTGCATTTTTTTCCAAATTAATTGGTTAATTTTGGTAACTCGCTGCCATTGGCTAAGCTTATTATCTGTAAGGTTAGCTAAGTTTGTTTCGCATATGCTATTTAAAGGGCGACCAATTATGAAATGCCCTGGGGTTAAGGTTTCATAATCGCTAGGATCCGAAGATAAAGATATTAGAGGACTGCTGTTTAAGATACCTTCTATCTGATTAACTATTGTTAAAAATTCCTCAAAGGTTAGTTTTAAATCTCCAATTGTTTTTTTTTAAATGGTGCTTAAAGGATTTGACTCCTGCCTCCCACAAGCTACCAAATTTAGGGGATCTGGGAGGCAAGAATTTCCAAGAAATTGAGTTAGCTACTAAATAAGCAGTCAATCCATCAAATTGATTTTTTACAAGATTATACAATTTTTTTAACTCTGAATTTGCGCCAACAAAATTAGGGGCATTATCAGAAAAAATTGTCGAGCAAAATCCACGCCAAGCAATAAATTTTTTTAAGGTGGCTATTAAGGCTTCATAACTTAAATCTGTTATTACTTCCAAGTGAACTGCACGAGTAGCAAAAGAGACGAAAATTGCAACATAAATTTTGTTAAAGACACATTTTCTTTGGTATTTATATTTTATGACAAATGGGCCACATAGACACCCGAATTTGTAAATGGGGGATTAATATTTACCCTTTCTTTAGGTAACGAAGCCATTATTTGTTCTACAATTTTAGGCTTATTTTTCGTAACAAACAATACAATTGTGGACTATTTTTCTGGCTATATTTCTGCCATTTAAAGGCCAATATTCCTGCCTCACAAAATGAAGCAGGTTTTGATCCTGCAAATTTTTTAAGTGAAAATACTGAAATATTAAAAGAGTAAGCCTGTGGTCATTGGGCATAATAATGGGATATTTTTGTATCAAATGATAAGTTTGATCGGTCTAATCGACCACTTATACGTAAAATTCCCTCACTATCAAGAAAAGGGTATAAATTACTTACGCGACTGTCCTTTGGCTGTTCACCTTCCTTAAGTGCCTTCATTTCCTTGGCAAAATACATTACCTGAACCAATTTTATTAATTTGATTCTTGCATGAGCAAATACTTCCTTGTTAATAGGGCCTACAATTTTTTCTTTATTTTTACAGTTATTTAAGAACCTGAAAACATAACTTAGAATACTGATTAATTTAACATAATTATTACTTAAACTACAAAATTGGTCATTAAATTCATTATTCACTGTAAATAAATTAATGTTCGAAACAGTCTTGAGTTCATTTGAGTATGCAGCATTATTTAGCAGATCAGTTTTTTTTATGTCTGGTGAGTCAATTAGATTATTAGGCATTAATGAATCATGCCACCAGAGTTCTAAATTTAACAGTTCCTGGGGATTTGTTCCACATGATATAATGTCTGCAGGGTTATTATTTGATGAATTATGTCTCCACTTAAACTGTTCAGTGAGAGACTGAATTTTTGAAACTCGATTCCCAATGAACGTTTTAAGAAGGTGAGCCGATGTATTTATCCACGCCAAGGCTATCGTTGAATCTGAACACAAAATTACTCCTTGAATGTCTAATTTCAAAGAAGGAAGAACTTTGGACACAAGATGTGATAAAAGCAAACAAGAGCATAATTCAAGTCTCGTAACTGAAAAGGTCTTTAGAGGTGCAACACTTGATTTACTTGCTACAAGGTTCGATGAAGGAGAATTGGATGAATTTGCACTATAGATATAGATAGCAGCACCGTAGGCAGTTATAGATGCATCAGCGAATCCCAGAACAAAGATTGCTTTAGTGGAAGGTGCTAAGATGTATCTACTGATTTTTATTTTCTCTATATCCTTTAGTTGATTTACAAATTTGCACCAATCAGTAGCAAGAGGTTCAGGAATGATCTCGTCCCATCCAATTTTAGAAAGCCACAATTTTTGGAGGTAACACTTAGCCTTGCAAATAATCGAGCCAATGAGTCCTAGGGGGTCATACACTTTTGCGATGAAAGAAAGGACTTGTATTTTAGTATAAGATTCTAGTTTTTTTTCCACCGAAACTCGAAATACGAATGATCTTTATTGGGTTGCCACACCATATCCAAAGTTTTAACTGAAGCTTCAGATTTAGAGCCAAAGGAAACATCTTCAGTTTCGTTATCGTTTAAAAGCTCATCTAAATTCAAATTCCACTTGTGCAAGGTCATTCCACAAGACCTGAAATTTTCAATTAACTGATTTTTTAATTCAATAGCTGATTCATAATCAGGGGATCCAGTGACGATATCGTCCATATAACTGTCCGATAAAATAGCCTTTGCAGCCAATGGAAATCTCTCTATTTCATCTAAGGCTAATTGTTTTAAACATCTTATGGCTAAAAAGGGAGCTCATTTTGTACCGTACGTAATTGTATTCATTCTAAAAGCAATTGTTGAATTATTTTCATAATCTTTCCAGAAAATACGTAAAAGGCCCCTTTGCGAAGGATCGATTAATATCTGACGAAACATTTTTGTTATATCGGCAGTCAAGGCGACTTTATGTTTTCGAAATCTTATCAAAATATCAAAGAGACCTTCCTTAACTTCACCGGAAAGCAAAATGTCATTCAGACTTTTCCCAGTTGCGTTAGGAGCAGAGGCATTAGATACCACCCTTAATTTATTAGAGGACTTATCTGATTTTAAATGCCATGATGAGGCATGTAATAAACTACTGAGGATGAGGGAGCGTCTTCGACTGGTATTCTCTCCATGTGATTTAAGTTTTCATACTCTCTCAAAAATTCACAATAATGTTTTTTCATATCAAAATTAGTTTCTAATCATCTTTTTACAGTTTGACGTAAACGTTTTTCTGCTAATGTTCTAGAATCTCCCAAAGTATCTAATTGTTCTAATTTAATAGGCATTTCTACGATAAATCTGCCGGTTTCATCCCGTTTATGTGTATTTTGGAAATGAGTTTCACAAAACTCTTCTTCTTTACTTAGAAGACGATCCGACGAAATATTTTCTATTTCCCAGAAATTTTGAAGAGTAGTTTCAATATTCTCATTGCCACTGTTAAATGTCAGCCCGCAAAATGAATTAGAATTGTTTATTGTGAAATTACCCGTAGCAATAAGTCCAAAAACTGAATTTTGAAACATTAGATTTGGCGAAACCCGAATTTTTCCTTCTTTTATTATTTCATAAAAATGTTCAGCCCCAATTATAAAATGGATTTTTAATGGTTTGTCAAACGTAGGATCTGCTAAAAGCGAACTATTAGGTATAATGTTTTTACCAATTTTAATGTTCATAAAGGGTACACAATCAGTAATTTTTGGGACAACTAAGAAATCAGTAGCTGACGAAAAAGAAGAATTCTTATTTCGAAAAACAGTAGAAACTTTCGATTTTACGTTAAATGAATTTCCACTTAATCCAGATACAGTGATATTTATTTTTTATTTTTTCAATCCCAATTCAAAAGCCATTTCTGAATTAACATACGACGCCTGGCTCGCGCTATCGAGAATAGCACGAGCAGTAATGAATTTTTTATGTTTCGGGCTATAAATAAAAATAAAAGCAGTAGACAAAAAAACACCCTTTTCATTTGCGTTGCAATGAGCAGAAAAACTTTGCTTAGTTTCCGAAGCATTTTGTTTATTTGAATCATCAAACATGCACCTGTCTTCCATACTGGCGCGACGGGCTGAGAAGATAAATCAATTTCGGAATCCGAATTTTTTGATGACATTTTATTATCAAAATGAGTTTTATTTTGATTTCGATGTAGCAATACATTATGACTGGCATTGCAAATTTGGCACTTATATTTAGAATTACATCTTGAAACGTGATTATGGGCAGAAGAAAAATAATTAATACAAAGTTTATTTTTTTTTACTTCATCAAATCTTTGAATCGGAGTAATTTTTAAGAATACTGGACACAAATGTAAACAATGTAATTGTTTGCAAAGTACGCATGGGTTAGATTTTAGAACAAAGGTTTTATTTTTAATTTCATCTTTAAATTTTTGGGAATTTACTTGTGCTCCCTGTAAATTTTCCAGAAATTGAACAAGATTTTCCATGAATTCGATGAAAGTGTCCCATTTGGGCAAATCTGTAGATGATAGACTCATTTCAAATTCTTTACATGTTGTTTTATCTAACTTCATTAAAATAATGTTAATCAGTAAATTTTCACTAAAATTGTTCATTTCAACATTTAAAACTTTTAAAGCTCTTACATGCTTTAAAATACAATGAAGCAGCATTCTTAATATTTCAGCTGATTCTACACAGATATTGTCTAACATTAATAAGGATTTAATGTGTGTATTAATAATTAATCTCTTATTTTCAAATCTATTTTTAAGTGCGTTAAATAAGGACTCATATGGGTCGTCGGCACTTTGGATTTGTTTTGTTGTACCCACGAGAGAAGACTGTAAATAAAAGAGTTTTTGATCATTGGATAGCAATTCATTCGATTCAATAATGCTACCAAACTGAGTTTTAAAATTATTTCAATTTTCATAAGAACCATCAAATTTTGGTAAAGGAATTTCAGGTAACTTTATTGATAATTTTTGCATATTATGCGACAAAATATTGTTTCCATTTACTATTTCAGGATTTTTAATTTTCTTAAGATCTAGAAAACGTTTAAAGCTTACCTTAAGCTTTTGGAGATCTTGGTCGATTTCTTCGAATTCAGCTTCGCATTTATCAACGTCTTCGTCCTTCATAATTTTATAATATTCCATTTTAAGCTCATCAAGCTTATCTTCCAATTTATTAAGATTTTCAATCTTATTCGAAATATCCACCGAGTCCGTTTTTTCTGCCTCTTCTGCAGTGAAGTTTGATAATTTGGTTAACTGGGCCTTTATATTACCCCTTCTACGATTTAAAACTTTAATTTCCATCTCCATGTCAAGAGCTTTTTTTTTTTTTTTTTTTTTTTTTTTTTTTACAAATCGAAGCTTTTTTTTTTTTTTTTTTTTTTTTTTTTTTTTTTTTTTTACAAATCGAAACGATCATTTCGATGGTCGCAAATTTTCACTCCGGAGAGCGGAATCAATGTTTATTGGCACGAGCAAGTGGACTGTAGCTTTTTTAAAATATATAAATTCAACTAATTAAATTCTAACGAACCATTTTTTATTAACAGATATTTTGGTTTGCGGAGCTCTCATGGAGACAACCGCTCGAAACGAACCATAAACAACTTCTGACGTTACATTTTCGCCAAGCGAAAGTAGATGCCAAGGTTGGCGCCAACACTCGCCAACCACCGTTCAGACACCGCATAATCTAAAAACACGATAATTTGATGCGTTTTAAAAATATAAGAGAAGATTGAATTATACTGAAAAAAAAAACTGTGCAGATGTCCCTGTAAATAGATTTCCATTCAATTCCCTTTGATTGCAAAAATGTAAGGGCGAATTAGTTGCTGTTAAGACATCCAATGGTTGTTTTCGTTTTTGATTAAAGAGGACCAGTTAAACATTTGAAAAGAAACTAAAATAGAATGAATTAAGTATACAGAGTCTTTGTATCTCGGTATTTTAAAACAATCTCTACAACAATAGCCTAAGTCATGTGACTATCATCAACAGTTCTGGGCGAACCACTTCGATTTTTATACTCTAGGTGCCATTTGGGTACTTTAATGCTAGCCCGGCACAGGTGATAAGTCGCCAAATATTGTTCTATCGTCATTATTTCATCTATATTATAATAGTTCAAGTCATCAACTGCCATACACAAACACGATCTGATCCCTTCTCCTTTCATACGATTGTTTGGCGCAGATGTCATATACGATATTGGCGCAATTTTTTTCCGGCGCCAATTTAGGGAACGCATCAACAGCATAAACAACAACATCTGGCTTACCATATCAAGCATAATAACGATACTTTTGCGCCAGTTAAGTACCCGTTGCGTATATGACATTGGCGTCAGAAAAAAATTCGCGCCAATATGGGACCGTATATAACACCAGTGCCGAATGTTTTCCATTTTGATTTAAAAATCAAAGATTGTTTTTCGAATAAAACTACATAAAAGTTGTCAAGGTCGCAAAGAATTCTTAGTACTGTTACGCTAGCCGGGTGCAAATCTCGCCAATAGCTTTTTTTCAAATTGCCAGTTTAAATATTTGTAATCATATATATATGTATTTAATAAATGTTATATATGTCACATGTTAAAAAAGTACGATGTTTATACAGATAGTTTTATATCTATTACGTATAGAGATATACCTTATACATACATAATATATATACACCTATAAATAAATATTATGTAATTATATAAAAGCTTATCAATTTATAATATTTATTACATATGTCAAATTAAAACAAAAGTTATATATTTTTTTCCGAAAAATATAGGCTAAATGCAAAAAAAATACATAAAAAACATATGAATAAAGCCTATTCCAATAAAAAGTAACCTCAAAGGCTGAAGATCGTAACCACATCGATTCATTTAATGCCAAAAAAAGCTCGCCAAAAAAACAAACACACAATACGGAACTCTTCCCGCATTATAATAAAACACCCATACTATAATATATATTAAAACACACATACACACATAAATAACTCCTGCATTCAACAGTTAAAGGTATATATAAATATTATACAGACATACAAACAATAAATACAATAAACCCAACTGGAGTGAAAAATTAGCCAGAGCCAGGAATCGAACCCGGGACCACAGTATACAAGACTGCTGCTCTAACCACTGAGCTACTCCGGCCGATGCCTGAGTCTGCAATTTCTCACAAATAAACCATGTTGGGGAATTCACCAGCCATCTATACGACAGCCTTTGATGACCGAACAACGATGAATAGCTTTTACTATTACATCGATCTACGATAATTATAATAAAACACTCATACTACAATATATATTAAAACACACATACATACATAAATAACGCCTGCATTCAACAGTTAAAGGTGTATATATAAATATTATACAGACATACAAACCGTAAATACAATAAACCCAACTGGAGTGAGAAATTAGCCAGAGCCAGGAATCGAACTCGGGACCACAGTATACAAGACTGCTGCTCTAACCAGTGAGCCGGAGTAAAATAACACCTTTTCAAAAGTTAGCATTAAAAGCAATTCAAAAACACCAATGCTTTCAAATTTATTGCCAAATGTGAGGGACTCTCCAAAACTTTTTCCACCATATGAAGAACGCCATATTGCACTTTTTTTAAAACTGTGAGAAGTTGGAAAATGGCTACAAAACTTATACTTATAAATTCCAAAATGTATGCCTTTGTTGTATTTATAAAGTTAGGTAAAAATGTATAAAAATCTATAAAAAAATACCTGTTTAGTCACTTAAAAATTTATAAAAAGGACTATACATTGTTAATGCTCTTTTAGGATTCCTTATTGTGAATAAGAATTAATTCTGTAAATAGCAATAATTTCAACTTATATACAGAGGGGGTGGGGGACTTATATTTAAAGATGTTTATGTGTGGCATTATCAAAAAAGTGTTGAGAACTAATGCTCCAAATTATAGTGTACCAAACTTCTAGTTTTATTTTTGTCTTTAAATTGATTTTTTATACATTTAATTTTACATTTTTTATAAGTATCTCGATAAAATTAAAAGTTATACTTTTGATAAATCTTATAAGTCGATATCTGGTCTACACAGATATCATATCTCACCTCATCTTATCAATAGATATCTTATAAATATAAATTTTATATAAAAAAGAATACATTTTATTGTTATTTATCAACATGTATATGAATCTCATTTATTAAATAAATTGCAAAATAAACTTTTGAATTTATATTTATGATTCCGTACCATGTATTCATCAAATAAATTTCTAAATACAGTCAACTGATACTAATCCATCGCAATATGATTAAATGTTCACATCTAGTAGCTCTATTCCACAGAATCTGTGTCGATATAAGGCATTATTCCCTGTAAATTACATTTGGATTTCACCAGATTTTATCAATGAACAGTTTTGGATTAATGTATTCTGAATATTTGCAAAATGCTACCTGAATTTGAGTACTATAATGCTGGATTACGAATTAGTCTCGTTTCTATTAATCACCATCATTTTATTTTAATATATAAATAGCTTTTTATTTATTTATTTTTTAAATCTGTACTGAAACACACACAAATACCTTTATCAATTATACGATAATTTTATAGTTTTTGTATAAACTGTATCAACTAACGAAATTTCATTAATAGAAAAAGAATGTAGTGCGGACACAAACAAAAACACAAAAGCCAGTCAGAACTTTCGCGTAAGGAGTTGCAGAATACTCTTTGTAGAATACAGACATGTGCTTGCCTTTCTCTCGCGCCACTCACATGACACAAAAAGGCGGCGCGGCACCTTACACGCCACTATGGGACAGACGCTGCACCGAGGTTGAGGGGTATATGCCGCAAAATATATTTTTGTTTTTCAGTTCAATAAATTCATCACTGCGATTTAATTAGAACTTACATTTAAATGAATGTATATTAGCGCATTCTGCTACTTATCAAAATATACTCAGCAACAATGGTGGTTCACCATGCATGAATAAGGGAAAAGATATAAATCATGTTTACAATTCTCACCAACTAAACTGTTAAAAAAATACCTCCTATCCCAATGGTCAAAAGGCCTATAGAGACAAACAAGTAAGAGAAAGAAAAAGATGCAAATATTACAAGCACGGAGTTTATAAACAAGAAAAAAAAAGAGAAGGAAATAAAAAGCAAAAGAAACTAGAAAGCATCAAAGAATGACATCTTGGCGGAAGTAAAAGATGTAAAAAAGGAAGGGAAAGGTAAATTTCAAAATACCTTACTTGAGGGAGAAACTAAAATGGGAGCCATCTTCCGACAATGAGAAAATTGTTCTTGTTATGAATTATGATGGCAGTATTGGATTAGAATTTGATGACTCTGAATGTGCTGAGTGTCTGGAGTCTTAGCAAGAAACAAAATGCTAGCTGCATGAAAAAGGCTTACTTTACTTTTGCAACGGGAAGTGTGGTATGATTGTGGGAGAATGGAAATACAAAATCACAGAATAAGAAGAAAGGCAAAAATAAACAGACCAGAGCCTAAATATAATAGAACTAATATTTACATTCAGAGCAAACTACAATGTTTGCCTGAATATAAATCAGTGATTTATATCTTTTTTTGTAATTATGCTGTCTATTGTTTCCAGCAATTGTGCTATCCATTCATGTAAATTCAAATGATTTACTTTTTATTTTCATTTTTTTCCTTAAGTTTTATTTTTTGAGCTTACACTTTTACATTTTCGTTAAATTTTTCGCTATTTAGGTATATATATGATTTTTGTAAGTTTACTGTTATTTATTTTTATTTTAAGTATTGAGAAAATAAAAATATGATTTGCTTGAAAAAAAAAAATAAACAGCCTAGCTTTTATCTCCATGCGACATCTGCCCCACACCCCATGCGGCATCTTACCCAGCACATAAAAAAAAGATGTTAAAAACGACGTTAGGGCAAATAATTATGCATACTTTATTAGGAGGGTTTTAACTTGTTTAACATAGAAATTAGACTCTAAAGGGTTTCATTAATGATTTCTGGTACTTATTTTGTTGTTTTTTGCTTTATTGTACATTTTACAAGAGGAAAAGTAAAACTATGGCATGTGTCCCCACTTCAGATTATAGATATTTCAGATATTTTTCAGATTAAATCTAATTAAAGATCGTTCATCTTATGTCATTCTTAATTTGGGAGACATCCTACATTATTCTTATTTAATCAAACTTATAGAGAGTTTAATAAAACTATTATAAATCTTAATATGCATTTTAATACAAATATATTATTAAAAATAAAATAAAGGGAAGAAGACCACAGGTTTCGTTAACAATAACCTGTGAAATAATAACATTCGTTAATGTCTTTTATAATTAGTTACTCTCTTCAGATTTCAACGTTGACTTTACAAAACAAACTCAAAATTTCAGCATTGTTTTGAATGCCATAATTTTTTTAATAACTTTAAAAATATTTGTGACATACATCATAAGTTATTCATATTTGTTAAAACTTGCAGATAGTTTTATATAACTTTTGTAAATCATAATATGTATTTCAGTACGAATGTACGGTTGGTTGGTTGGTTGATTTTGACGGCCGATTATCTACACTTGGGATATAGGCCCGAGGGGGGAGTACCCACGTGGGGGTCTTTCTAAGGGAACCTAGCCCGTATTTACGCATGGAAATCCATGGCTCGAAGAAAACCACGAAAACTGCGAACGATTAGGCCGACGGGCGAGATTGGGATCGAACCCAGCACTTCCCGTCTACCAGCTTCAAGAGCAGAACCTCTCAGCCACTGGTGGGGCGTACGAACGTACGAGAAAAACGAAATAAAAGAAGGATTTATACAGGTCGTAGTAGGGTGGGCCGAAATTTTTTTTTTTGTTTTTTTGATTTGCTATACCGCGGAAAACTTGCCTCTATGGTAGCTTAGCAAAATGCAAAAACAAAATAAATGAATTTTTACGTTTGGCGGTAGCGCGTCGGCTCTAAAATTTGAGAAAATATGCGATTTTTATCATTTTTCTAATAAATAGCAATAAATCAAATAACTACTATAACAATTAGCTATAGTAATTTTTTAGTAGAAATAGTATTAGAATAACAAATAAATTCTAAAAATATAATACATTTTAACTTTATTAGTTGCGCCTTACGTTTAAAAGACAAACAATTTTTTAAAAAATTGACAAATTTCCATTGAAACAAAAATCATATTTCTGGTTATGAAAAATTACTGTTTGTAATGAAATATAGTACTTTACTTGTTTTTACTTTCGTTTGGTATTTTGAAATAAGCTTTGCTTGAAAAACTACGAATTAAAGATATTGAGATAAGTGTAGTTCTTATAAAACCATCTCTGGAATTGGAGCCAACGTCTTTTTGTGACGCCTCGGTTACCAGCTTCACGCATCGTTCTGCTGTTTGGGTGTGACATGGGAATTGGTCAAACTTACACTCAGCCGCTGTTCCACCTGATTGGACCTTAGACCAAATATCTTGATCGGTCACTCTTTGGAGTAAAGGTGGTGTTGAAAGTGCAATATTTTTCCAGTGAATCCTTTCGATATATTCTATCGATAGGAAATTGGTTTTGGGTGGTTAAAAACTCTTGATTGACTTTCTTTTAGAAGCTACGTTTTTAGCATTTATAATTCTTCTGAAAACTGACTATCTTATATGATCCCTTTTATCTACTTTAATACATAAAAGAAAGTTTTCTGGATGGGCAAAAAATGCGTTCCTCTCAATTACTGTATCAATGACTGTCAGCACGTTTTTGGGAAGGTATCTTGACGATTTTATAACTTTAAATACTTATTCTGCTCTATTTATGAGGAGTTTACTTTATTTGATTGGAAACCATACAGGTATATATAACTTTAGGAGAAATAAATGAATATCTTGTGTTCATCTGGTGGGTTTCAATACTGAAATACAATCGAATGACTCTGAATGCCTTTGTTAACCACGTTGAGTGGGAAAGTGTGCTAGGTTCGCGAACAGATAAAAGTTCAGGACAGCTATCTGATTTTATATCAGATATTATGTCCAGCAGGTACTGCTGATCTTTGCTTAAAACTTTTAGGTAAATTTCTGGAATAAAACACTCAAGAATGTCAAAACTTAACACAGGGATATTCTCACATTTACTGAGTTGTGTGCCAATCGGACCACTAAATGATTTTGATCCAGTCGTTTCACCATCTAAAGTTTGAAACAAATGCCGGAATCGCAATTCATTGAAATGTAAGAGTAATTTCCGGTGATAAAGTTTGACGGTGTTGAGTGTTTTATTCCAGAAATTTACAGAAAACTTTTTAGCAAAGATCAGCAGTATCTGCTGGACATAAGTTCTGCTGTAACATAAGGCAGCTGTCATACGATTCAGAGTCATACGATTGTATTTAAGTATTGAATACCCACCAGATGAACACAAGATCTTCATTTATTTTTCCTAAAGTTGTATATACCTGTATGGTTTCCAATCAAATAAAGTAAACTCTTCATAAATAGAACAGAATAAATATTTAAAGTTATAAAATCGTCAAGATCCCTGCCCGAAAACTTGCTGAAAGTCATTGATACAGTAACTGAGAAGAACGCATTTTTTGCCCATCCAGAAAACTTTCTCTTTAGTATTAAAGTAGATAAAAGGCATCATATAAGATAGTCAGGTTTCAGAAGAATTATAAATGCTAAAAACGTATTTTCTAAAAGAAAGTCAATCAAGAGTTTTTAACCACCGAAAACCAATTTCCTATCTATAGACTACATCAAAAGGATTCACTGGAAAAATATTGCACTTTCAACATCACTTTTACTCCGAAGTGTGACCGATCAAGATATCTGGTCTAAGGTCCAATCAGGTGGAACAGCGGCTGAGTGTAAGTTTGACCAATTCCCATGTCACACCCAAACAGCAGAACGATGCGTGAAGCTGGTAACCGAGGCGTCACAAAAAGACGTTGGCTCCAATTCCAGAGATGGTTTTATAAGAACTACACTTATCTCAATATCTTCAATTCGTAGTTTTTCAAGCAAAGCTTATTTCAAAATATCAAACGAAAGTAAAAACAAGTAAATTACTATATTTCATTACAAACAGTAATTTTTCATAACCAGAAAAATGATTTTTGTTCAATGGAAATTTGTCAATTTTTTAAAAAAGTGTTTGTCTTTTAAACGTAAGGCGCAACTAATAAAGTTAAAATGTATTATATTTTTAGCATTTATTTGTTATTCTAATACTATTTCTACTAAAAAATTACTATAGCTAATTGTTATAGTAGTTATTTGATTTATTGCTATTTATTAGAAAAATGATAAAAATCACATATTTTCTCAAATTTTAGAGCCGATGCGCTACCGCTAAAGGTAAAAATTTATTTATTTTGTTTTTGCATTTTGCTAAGCTACCATAGAGGCAAGTTGTCCGCAGTATATCAAATCAAAAACAGAAAAAAGTTTTTTTCGGCCCACCCTAAATCGTACAGGTTTTATAAAGGAATAAATTTACTAACATAAATAATGAAAGTAATTAAAAAGTTTAATCCATAATCTACATATTCTTGAAAGAACTGCAATAATAAATAGTCTGGTTAAATCGTTTGAGCGTTTTCGTTCATGAAAGCGAAAATTATTATCGCTTTAAAAATTAATATTTAACAAAATACTTATTTATTTATTTAATTTATTTTCATAGTTTAAATTCATGTGCTGCCATTTTTTTATTTTAAATTCCTTGGTAGTTAATAAATACGGCATATTATTTTAACATTTTTTTTTTTTATTTTAAGAAAATTGTAAAATGAAACATTAGTTCCCACATACACTACGTATAAAAATATAAAAATATAATAAAACATTACGAATATTTGAAGTTTCACATTCAAGATTTAGAACAATTCAAAATTCCACTTATTATTATCATTATTTTTTTTTATCCAAAATTTTTTGGAACTGAGATTATACTAGTTGAGAGAGGGCAAAATGTTGTCGTCGAGAAACGTGTATGACATACTTAATATAAAATACGTGAACATATCACAATCAATGCTAAATCAAAAGTTAGAAAAGAACAGTAAATTCACAAGTAAAACCTGTCTTTTAAAAAACAATAAATGCACAATGATTCGCGTTTTGTGTACCACAAATAACGATATTAAGACTATATTTTTTGATGTAAAGATATATAGTATTTTCTTTTTTTTTTTTTCGCAAATTAAAAAAAAAAAAAAAAAAAAAAAAAAAAAAAAAAAAAAAAAAAAAAAAAAAACACATCAAATATCAAATTTTGTCGTTTCACGGTAAATTTGTTTACGCGTTTCTCTTTATTTACTTTGATATTTCGTACGTTTAGAAAAACAAATATGAAAGTTATATAATATCCGGAGAAATATTTCATAAAATATTTATATGAATTTAATATAACAGGCTTTCTGTCGAAAAACGTTAAAAAATAAATGAATACAATTCATGAAAATGTAGAATAGAATAATATATTTATTGTATTCCATTTGGCCTAACAATATATTCATTTGCTAATTTAATGTTTTTTTTTAAGTAATGTGCTTTCAAAAATTTAAAGTAATCATTTACCAATATATTATAAACCACACACACAAAAAAACAAAATCTCACGACAATCGGTAAATGTCATAAAAAATATTTGGGGGCATTGAAATAATTTTCCCGGATAACTGATTTCATGTACTTTTATTTTACAAAAGACGAACCTATGATTCGTTTTCTGGTTACTCGCTGTTCATATGACATAACTTATAATTATTCGGGTTATAATATCTTAATAAATTAAATTAATTAAAAATATCATGTCTTCAATTTAAATAAAACACTACTGCAAGTAACAAAGCGGACGTTTTTTCGTATTACGTACAAATCGAAACAAAAACAAAAATTGTAAACTAAGGAACAGAGTTTGAAGAAAAAGTAATGTAGCTTATATAACTACGCGTAGACGTTTTTTGCTTTTTTTTTGTAATGCTGCCATTTTATCTAATAATAAACTCTAAACTTCACTGCGTCCCCCACTCACTACTGAAGTGTAGCAGGAGCTTTCCCAGTTCTATTTAACCGTCGAGTACGAGTAGGAATCAATAAGAATAATTAGTTTAACTGGTTCTGCAGCTAGATAAAAACTGTCATCTTTAGGATAGGACATACACAGTTTCAGAACCGAAGATATTAAATCACATTCAGCTGGTTTAGAATTTAGAGTATAAATGTAAATAAAATGAGAAGCAGCTAGTTTAAAATCTGGAAGACTGGGATATATCAGTTGAATGTAAATTTACCTTTTGAGTTTTTTTGTTGCCGTAGTTTTCATTATGACTTAATTCAAGTATAATAAGCCAAATACATTTCTATTGCTACAATAGTTACACTAACTACATGTTTCGTGGAGACATTTGATCTAACTCGAGTCCTCGAATGCAATTTGCTTCTCTTTCTATAATGCAATCACTATCACACATGGATTTTGAAGAGTAATTACATTTACTTTCTGGTTGATTATTAATTATTTTACTTTAGCATTTCATTTTTTTTTAAAATTTTGCTTATTCTGCAAAATGTTTTTAAATAATGAAACTGTTAAATATTTTTCTTTTTTTTTTTTAATATGATGCTTTAAAAATGGAAAATATTTATTCTCCTCCGTTGTAACATATATTCGCAATTTCAAAAGAAAATCATTTAATTTCATTTTCTAGAACAAGATTATAAGGCTAAGGTTTGTGATATACTTTCGAAGATTTGTACATATTGTTACGTATGGCGACTGGTAGCTTAAAGGTAAAGAGCACTTACTTAGAAAATTGTACCTATTTTAGAAGTAAATTTGTGTCATTTATGTGATATAAAATATATCGAATAGCGTAACTGAAAAAAAAAATGACGAATGACTAGCAACAATATGTTCAGTAGTTGCTCTATGAACAATAAAGGTTTTTGGATATGATCTATTAGCATCAATGAGAAAGAAAATCCTTTTGCGTATAACACAATCAAAACATAATTATTTTTTGCCGTTCAACTGTATACAATTTCCCATGGTAGATATCTACGCTTGCAAGATTATTTTTCAAATTTATATAAGTTTTTACCCTCTGTGAGGAAGCTTCTATTGATTTATCTATGCCTAGTAACTAGACAAAATTGCGAACTAGACATTTTTCGATATAAAAATTTCCAAAGTGTAAGCCATTGGTCATTTTTTTCTATAAACTTCGATGATAATTTCTCTACATCCTTATAAAATTGAAAAAATTTTAAGATTAAATTCTTCGTATTTATTGCCGAAAGCAATATCTTAGAAATATTAGAACCAGAAATGAGTTGGTAAAAATGTGACGCATCTGACTTTCCTCAATAATTTTTATTAGTTCGTGACTAAAGTTGACAATTTATTTATTAAGAACAATGCAGATTTATCAAAAGGTCTGTTGAGATTAGTTGTTGTGCTAAGTATTCAGTACTTAACAAAGACACTAAAAATCACCGGCAATTCCAAGATCTTTTTTTTATAACACATATAATATATATATATATATATATTTTTATGTATAAAATCTATCTTTGCAACTTAATAAAACGTCGAGCATGCATACATATATAGGTACTTAACGTTCTAAAATAGAAATTTACTTTTTTGAAGTCGCTTAAAAATAGTTCCGGAACATTTATTTGTGTAATATCTTAGATGCTTTATACTAATGGTAGCTAACTGCTTCCTATAGACGTATATTGCATTGGAAGTCTATTTATTCAAGGTAACATGGCTTCTACTTGTAATTATTCAAGTGAGTGAAGGTACATTAATATGAGCCTTGTTAGGAATTCGGTGGCAACATTTGCTTCATTGGATCTCTGTAGAATGTATTTCGTTATTAATGCAGCGAAATTAATGTCTGACAAAAGATTCCGTTGTGTGACTTTGCACATATTTCTACGAATTTTGAGAATTTCTATATTAAATTAGATTTGTTTTAAACATTTTCATGTAACATTCATTATAATATATATTTATATTAACAAAATATTTCAATTATACCATAAACTACTTTCGATATTTCAGTAATTTAATTAATTCATTTTAATAAAATTATCGTAGATAACTAATTCTGAACAGTTTATTTAATTCTATGTTATACCTCAAGCTCCAGATTTCGATAAGTCATATCGTAATATAACATTATTTTGTACAAAAACGTTCATTAAAAAGACGTAAAATTAATATTCTGAGTGTAAGGGTTTACATACGATATCATCTCTTATCAATGCTGCATTATTCAAAAACTGGAAAGCTTAACAGAGTATATATAAAAAAATAAAATTAAGTATACTCTTTCTACGTCCTTCTAGCAAACAAAAGACCTATGTGATAGATTATCGATAAAAATACAAAAGCACACTTAATAATTTAATTTTGTTAATAAAATGTATTGAATAATGTCATTTTATAAAATGGTACAATTAATGTGAAATGAAAGTGCTAAATTTTATATTAAATCTAAATGTTTTGGAACATTTGTTTAATTGAATAATGTCTTAGGAATAAATACTTTAAATTAAAATCTTATTTCTTCTCGCGAAGGCTTAATATTTAAACACTACAGAAAACAAAAGTATTCTTTTAACTCTTTGCAATATTAGTACTTTACTTCTATTAACAGATTAGTTCGTTTTGTATATTTTACATTGTAAAACCGTATTACATTAATACAAAATACAAGCATTAAGAAATAAATATATATTTTTTGTTAATTCAGAAAGTTCTAATCTTAATCCAGAAATAATTAAAGGTACTTCGTAAACCATCCATACGTAGAAAAATTCGAATGACATTTCGTAGTATTTTGCATTTTAAATTCACGTAATTAAGGCAAACATATCATCAAAAGTACAAATCAAACACATCCTCCCTTGTGACATATTCAGATTTCCATATGTAATTAACTGTAAAATCTCAATTCTTCCTATTTTTGTTTTTTACTTTCTCGCTTAATTAAATATATTTCTAAGCACTACGTATTTCATTCCCATTAAACACAAAAGTAACATCACATTAAATTAAAAGTTAGTCTTCTTAAAAATAAACGGCATTTAACTTTGTGATTAAAACAAAGTTTCCTAATGATACGTCGATACTGATAAACTCTGTTCTCCAGGTGCCAAATTTAATCCTTTCTCTTCCACGAATTAGTTTCGACTGAACAATTATTTTTCTCAGAATAGTTTTATTGCAATTGATTCATTAGGCATCAAATCATGCGTCAACCATTAAGAAGAACTTCATTTAAAATATTTAAAACTATTCATAATTACTGACATATTTATTTCTCCATTTATTCTGTAAGAGTATAACAACTATAAATATATACATTATGCATATTTTTTCAATAAGCACTTTAAGTTACACCTTCTTCAAACTGTTTTTATAAAATTTGTTATCTATTAAAAAGAAAGCAGTGACAAATTTGAATTTTATGAATAGTTTTATAATAAAATTTTATAATATTAAACAATTTTAATTTCGTGACAAAGCTAATTTTGAATTTTGGCTTGGATTTCATCGTAATAAATATTTCATGTAATATGTAGCCAATTGAAACATTCATGAGGTTTTTTGAGCTGATGAAATATCAATGGTTTTGAAATTTACAAACAATTTAAAAATATTTGCTTTTAATATATTTCTGAAACTACATAAAATGTTTCATGGTTAAATTCAGCTTTTTAGGCGAAAATTTTTCCAATGCTTGATTCTTGTATTATCAGAAATATACGTCATTGTATTTTGAAGGATGCCTGCTAAAAGTCTGTTTCATATCAGATCCGTTAATTGAAAGTAGTTATATGTGAGAAACAAATAGGGATCAATTCCTTTACATATAATAACTTCGTCATTAAAATCAAGGGATTTTAAATACTTAAGTTACAAAAGATTATTATATTTTAAATACTTCTTTTGCTATCTATCACCCAATTATCATTAAAAAAATCTTGTTAAAATATCTAGTGCGAGTAAAAAAAAAAAATCCCCGGATCTCCACGTATTGTTCAACTGCATTTTTATACATATGTACATTGAAAATGAATGTGATAACCATATTATTTAAATTATCTATTAATAAGTATATTATGCTCTACAAATAAAACTTTCTTCTGAAAAACTGTAAATTTGAACTTGGCATAATAATCTAGGCTTACGGCAGTCACTTGTAAAATTCTGACTGACAGACAAAAATATATATGGGCATTTGATTATTCTACTTAAAAGATGTTCAACTTTTACTTCTGAACAATATTTTTACCAATCTCGTGAAGAAATATTTTTCATGGGATGCCTATTCGTAAATATTATTGAATTATTCGAGATACATGTTATGTAGTATAACACTCTGACCTTTCACAAATTTCGTGAATTGTTGTTATAGGGTATAACTGTAAACATTAACTATCACTGATTCGTGATATCAGGAATATTTCCTATAGGAACTATTATTAAATGCGGAGTTAAGGGATAGATGAAATTCATACATGCAATACAGTTTTCGATTGTTGCATTTTTATAGCGGCAGACTAAGAATACTATCCTAAGTCTCACATATCAAACTTTTTTAGCATCTAACACAAAAAAGAGAGCGCGACTGAATATATAACAGGAAATTAACTGTTTTCACTGTCTTAAATTGACGATCGCTATTAGCACACATAACAAGGTGGATACGGTTAATGACAAAATTGTTTAAACATAAAATGATATGGATTTTCAAACTTGAATAGGTTTATCAGAAGGAAAGGTAAATTAAAAAGAATACTAAAAAACGATCCAAGTACACATCCAATATGCTCAGACGGGGTAAGTCCAAATGGATGTGAAAATTGCAGATAGTGTACGTGAAATGCATATGTCATTTTAGAGTAAGAATATTCTAGACTAAAATAATTTAATGGCTGTGACGTAGTTTATAGCTTTTAGTAGAATTATAAATAACAAGAAAAAAAAGTCATTGCACATGCATATATTACGAAACACTTTCCAATGCTTAAGAAAACTTCGCGATTTAATAAGTTAAAAGGGTAACGGGTTAAAAGGTTAAAGGGCTAAGTAAACATTTTACAAAACGCGTAACACATTTAAAAACCAGATTTTGAAAATTACTGTACAAAGATTGAAATGTACTTCAACTCTTTTGTACACCTCTGCATATGACCTAGACATTAGTATATATATTCCACTTACTATGCTAAAAAAAGCATTAGTTAGAAAAAGCCAATCACAGTTGAAAATTCACCTTTAGTAATTTCTACCAAAAGACGCAAACGTACTTGAATTCTTTTGTACAGCGCTGTATATTACCTACTTTTTTTTTTTTATACAGACCGCATATTGAGCTGAAATTTGATTCAGGTAGAACTACGCCTAAAACTACTGAAATAACATTTCCAGGAATTACTATCCATAGGTGGCCAGCTATTCATTTTTTTTTTTTTTTGCATAACACTCTATATAATTATATTTATATGTTACAAAAATCTCAAAAAATCTAAATGTAGTTGAGTTTGAAAATGCAAAACTCAAATTAAAAAACACCTTTCAGCGATTTACGCTTATTTTCAATAATTCTGCAAATTCTTTTGCATAGCCCTGTATATGGTCTATAAAATTTATAAACACCACATAGTGTTCAAAAACTTAGTTAAGCTTAAAATGCATACCTTAAATGAAAACTCACTTTCAGTAATCACCCCCTAATAGCATACAGTATTGTGTCAGATATCTTTCATTTGTCCCTGTAAATTAACGGCAAATGCTATACATATACATGTCTCAGTCTAGAGCAAACATCAGATAGTGAACCTTTGTAATGTATATAAATTTCATCATGTTTGAAAAAGTTAATATAATAATACTTAAATGCGTTGCGAAATGTTTTTTCCCTTAGACCATTATATAATCATTATCTTTTTTGTGAATCTGTAAATGATTGTTAAATGCTCATATTCTACAGAGAGTATATATTTGAGACATCTGAGAAAATCATATGAATTTCATTGTCTTTGTGACAGAGCAACATCACTAAAATATGCTGCAAACTACTTTTCTTCATAGACTATAATATAACGGAATACTTTGAGTTCCCCTAGACGCGTACTGTAGCGATTAAACATAACATGCTCCATAGTAAACATCTTCTAGTGCATCTCAGTATGTCTCCAGCATGATTATAATTGTTTAACACTACTAAAATACACCCTAAATGATTTTTCGCCATAAACCACAATATAACGGAATTCTTTAGAGTGCCCTTGTAACTGAGCAATGGACACTACACATTTTAATTTCATTAGCGAAGATGTCATGGCAAACCTGAATAAAAAGTATAAATAAAACTCAACCCGAGTATATTTACGAGAGTTAGAACACGGACACCCGGAAGACAGACAAACCGAAGTGGTAAACAATTTCCAACTATGTTAAAATCATTCTTTCAAATTTAAATTTAAAAAATAAATTATTTCAAAAAAAGTGAAAATAAAACAGAGTATATTTCAGCATAATGGAAAATTTCAAAACAGAAACGGATAATAATAATAATTTTTAATATGAAATTATATATAAAATACATAAAATAATTCACATTAAAAAAATCCAAACTGAAAAATTATAACATTACCAGTGGTGGAAAATAGAACAGTCATGATCTGTTTTAAATTTGAACTAAAAAAGTCGTTATTTCAAGCAACTGAGAGTTATGTTGTTGAAGACACATACCTTTAGTATTAATAGCAATAATTACGGATACATTAAGCTATCAATTTTTAAGGAAGATGGTTTCAAATTAAATAATGTGAAGACAACATTTCTTTGTTCATAAGTTTTAGGAATATGTTTTATATTCTGCTTTAATAATGATAAAAATTGGCATGAGGAATTTATTTCCATATAAGGATTCTTGTATTCATAGACATATTTCGTGTGTAAACAATATTTGAATAGTTTGGAAATCCCTAAAAGTCAGAGGCACGCACTAAAAATAAATTAAACATACAACAAACGTATTTTCAGTCCGCCCATTACTTTAAAAAATATATCCTAATATATATATATATATATGGAAAACAGTTTTTTCCGTTAACTCTGTATAAGAAATTATGTATAATTTTGTTTTATTCATTTATAATTATTTCCAGGAATCAGTTAATATAATAGACCAATTCAATTCATATCAAACTAAGCATAATTTGTGACTGCATTTGTATTCAGCAATGAAGTTCAATAAGCTTATCACAATACTTTCGAAATTCTAAACAATGGAATGTAATGGATAGCTTGAGAAATAAATTTTATTTGAGTGCTTTTAAAGAAATTATTCCTGTGTATCCATACAATGGCCCTATTATTAAATAACGAATTACTAGAGAACGAACTTAGTAAATGTGCTACTGAAGGAACAGATTGTTATAGCTGAGAATAAAGAATTCATGATTAATGAACGTTTTAATAGATAAATATAACGGCAAAGTACAAATCCATTATTTAGAAATATGTTAAAATGAATAATCGAAGAGTTTAGGTATCATATAAATAGTGTACGAATGATGTAGATTGAATGCTAATTCTTTGATTTCAAAAGTCACTAATTACTTTTATGCATTAAATTCATTTGGAATTATTTCTGATCCTTTTAAATACTTCGATTTAGTGAGTTTCATTCAATTTACAAACAACTTAATGTTATTTTGAAAATATTGCAGTGCCTGAGTTACAAAATAAGAAAAGAAATACATTTGGATGAGTAAGAATGAAACCAAAATGAAGAATCAGATTCTCATACTTATTAAATATACAAACAGAGATTTCTTGGGCTTAATAAAATAATTATATGACATTTTATATAAATACAAATTCTTTTTTCGTTTAAAGAAATATTTACGAATTGATTAACCTATGTTATGTTATAATAAATATGTTTAAAAAATAATGATAGTTTATCTGTTTATGTTCTTAGAATCTCAAATTTTAATGTCCAGAAGAGGAAACTAGTGTTAAATATAGAAATTTCTCTATCTAAAATTATCTTTAAACTTATATAATATTTTACTCAGAGGACATAATAAAGTTATGTGGTTAGTTGTTTTTTGTATAATTAAATATTATATTTGAATTTTACTTTTTAATAAACCACTTAAAAAATTAGAACAATAAAAATATAATCAGAGTAAAACTTTTGAAAGAATGAGGATTGAAACTAGCTAATAATAAAGAATTCAAAAATTCAAAGAATTTTTTAGTTGAAATCCCGCACAACATCATAAGATCTTGAATATATGCTGTTGTCTATCACGTCATTCACGCGCTGCAAGTAGGGTTATTTTGAAGATTGAATGGAATGAATTAATGCAAGCAACAAGTTAGAACATTTGGTGTGTAAGAGATTCTAATTGTTTTAAAAAATCGTGTAAATTCCAAGACCTAAGCACAACAATTTTTAGAAATTCTTATAGGTTGAATTTGAGATGATATCTACTATTTTTTGTACAGTACAATTTACAGTATTTTTTGTACAGTACTGTTATAGTACAGTACAGTTTTGCAGTATTTTTGAACACTTGAAAAATGCCCAATTTAGTTTTTATTTAGACAATTTCGGCTTTGTAGCTTTTATTGAGCTTCAGTTTTATCATAAAAAGCAAGTTTTGATGAATTATGATGGGTTCCCTGAAATATCCTTTGTCATAATTAAATACACCAAAAATAAAACAAAGGAAGTTTTATTTGTTTTCGGACTTCTAAAAATACTTTGTCTCTAAGAATATAAATATTCTTTCTTAAAAATACATGAAGAATCTTTAAATATGATGAGCTTGCTTTCAAGCGCATATACCATGAAAAGAATGTAGAATATCTCTGATTATATAAAAAAGTATCTTAAAACTTTGGTCCTGGATTTTCTTCCAATTTCGGTACAAAATTACTTTACGCTAATAAAATTTAAAGTATCTATTAAAATAATAGAAGTTAGGGTTTACTGAAATTTAACAAATATTTTATTTACTGAAACCTGGCTAATACACATTACATAATGATAATTGCATACTTTTCATATGATAATAATCAAAGTAAGATTTTTTGAAGAAATTTGGGAACTGTCGTATTACAGCAGGGTAAAACAGGCGTAAAAATATCACAGATTATTATATCACAGATTTATCACATATTATTAGTTCTAAAAAGTAGTCCATAGTTTTAATTTAAAGAGTTAAACATGTGTTTGAAACAAAAGAAATGTCAATGTTAAATATTACATTATATTAAGAATATTTTATTATTATTATCATTATTACTAAAATCTTAAAAAAATACTGAATTCATAATATTAAATATATAGTCATACAATATCATTATTAGATGCTAACATTAACAAAAATAATTGTTAAAATGAAATAATAGTGAACCAAAACCATTGTCTATTTATAGAACGCCAGGGCGGAACGGGTTAATAATACAACATAAAAAGTTAAAACGCTTTGTACTCAAGGAAAACAGAATTATAAATCATAATTCTTATCGTATTAATAAAAGGCATTAAAATAACAATAATTTAAAATTTTATATTTTCATTTGTCGCTGTTAAGGTGGTATATTTAAAATATCTTCTCTGAAAATTCATATTTTTTACATTTTTTCTTCTGTGTACTCTTCTTAAAGGATGTCTCTTTTTTTTCCTAGTTTTCAAAATATTTCTAAAACCTATGCCGAATTTAATATTTTTGTGGTAAAAGCGAGCGAAGTGTGAGTCAGATTTTAACACTTCATATAAAATTAAGTTTATACTTTAGAAATATTTTGAGAGCTAAGAAAAAAAAGAGACATCTTTTAGGAAGTGTACACAAAACACAGAAGTTAAAAATATTAATTTCCGAGGAGATACTTTAAATATGCTAATGCATCAAACCCCCATAGTCTTAACATTACAGAGGGAAATTCAAAAACTGAGCGACGAGCAGAACTTAAAGGGTAATAAATATGTTTTTACTTTGTTTACATTGATTAATTAAAAGAGCGACATTCATTTATTACAAATTCTTTACTAAATTTTTCATGATTCTTCATTTGGTCTGCTAGTTCAAGACTTTACATAAATGAGAGGAAACCGAAAGCTGAGTGACCAGACCCCTTAAGTTTGTTTATGTATTTTTTAGTTGAAATCCCACACACTTTCATAAAATCTTAAATATATGCTGTTGTCTGTCCCTTCCTTACGTTTTTCTCGCACTGCAAGTAGGGTTATTTTGAAGACTGAATGGAACGAATTAATGCAAGCAACACGCTAGAACTTTTGGCGCGTAATCGCTTCTAATTGTTTTAAAAAATCGTGCAAATTCCAAGAACTAAGGACAACAATTTTTAGAAAGTCTAATAGGTTGAGTTTGAGCTGATATCTACTGCCAGATATACAAAAGGCGAAAAGTTCTCTCTTGACCAATTTACGAAAGGCAAACTTTCGACTGTGTTTTCACATACGTTTTTCTCTTTTATATGAATGAATGCAGGATTTTGTCTATAACAGGATAAAATGTGTAATCGCAGTTTTATAAAACATGCTGTCATTTAGAGCTTTTTATTAATACTCATTTCTGTTCGATTGACAGCATTGAGACCCCGATTTCGCAAAAAGATTATTTCCAAGTTCCACCACCTAAATATGCCACTTTTGATCAAGATATTTTTTATTTACTTAAAGCTAAGAGTATTTGCTTTTATGTCACAGTAGGAGTCATTAAGTTGAAGATTATGGCTCTTTTGATTTTAAACTTTACGCTCATTAACACGATTTTGTTTGACGTTAAATTTTGAAATCCGGGCTATTTTGTACACTGTAAATTTAAATGTCTGAAACTCAGACACTTAAGTGTCTGAAACGGAGTGTTCAATTTTCAGACATTTTAAAATGTCTTAATTTTTTCAGACACTTCAAACATCTTAATCGCAGCCAATTTTTGTCGGCATTATACGTAGCCATATTTGACCCCGGTGAATCCTAGAAAAATATTTAGCAATGGTCCTGTGTCCTCCATCCGACACAGCTTCATTTTGGGGCTTCCAAATTTGATATGCAATTTTTTTAAAGCTGATAATTTAAATCTTTTACGACATTGTACTGATTATACTAAAAAATTTTAATTTCAGGCGTAGTACAATATTAAAAGCAAAAAGATATTCATCTAAATATTAGATTTCTTTTATCTGTTTAGTTTTTTATGTTATTTTACTTTAAAAATTCAAAATATTGATTATAATCAGTACAATTTCGAAATAGATTTAAAATATAAGCTTTACAAAAATTGCACATCAAATTTGTGAGCCCTAAAATCGTAGGGGGACGGGACGTAGTCCAGTATGCGCATGTTTTAATCGGGTCCTTTTGAAAAAAAATACAACGCTGCATTATTTTTCACTAATAGGTGTCCGGTATTCGGAAGTGTCCGTTGTGGAGGTTAATGAACATTTCCGAAAAGAGGAAGCCTAAGACCTCTTTCAATATGGAACGCATGCAGATTTGTATATTTTTACCTCACAAAAGCAGATATCTCCGAAGATCTGACAAATTCCGGAGTCCCGAAGTGCTCCCTACTGAGGGTTTTTACGGTACATGGATAAATATATATATATATATGTATATATTGTAATCTTGTCTTACTCTGAAAGTTCAAAATATTCATTATACTCAGCGGATAAAAATAAAGATATTTATAATATCAAATGTACGAAAATTGCAAAGAAAATCCTCCCCCCTCCAAAAAAAAAAAGAGAAAATTCATGCATATTAAAAATTAGAGCTTTTAAAAATTTATATTGGCACATAGGCAATTTTTTATATAGATCAGATAATCAGAAGATCTATTTAACAATCAATACAAAATAATAAATAAATACTCTAGTTTAATAACATTCAGAAATAAAGTACTGCTAGTTTCAAAACTTGCCTGAAATATACAATTCAAGAAGTACATATAAATAAACAAGTTCAGTCACTATAAGTAGTAAACATACGTAATATATATATTTTAAATGTGTGGTGCTTTGTCATTGTTTAATTAAAAATGAACTTTGGTGTCTAATTTTATACATTTTGTGGAATATGTATACATTTTTCTTTTAAACCTATTACTTATATTTTATTGAACAACAGGATATAAGTCATATTTATTTTTTTATTCGTGTAAACTTCGTATCTTATGAATATGAGGTACATAAATTTTACATATTTGATAACGAAATATTGACCTGGGAAACAGGAAATATAAGAAAAGGAAAAGAAATGAGAGAATACGTAATATTTTTAATTGTTTGAAAAATACTTTGAATATAAAAAAGTAGTTATTAATCACTTAAAAATACATAAAATCTTGTATTATATAAGTAAATATGTACTTTTGAAAAATATATACTAATTCAGTTTTATCAATAAGCTTCATATTAGGCATAAACAACTTTTTATTTATGGCTAAATTATCATTTTTTGTTTGTGCTAATAATGTATTAAAAACGTTGTATATGCGATTGCAGTAAAAGGAAATTTAATAATTGTTTTTGATATTACGCATGTTTGAAAATTTAAAATCATGAACAAAACATAACAGAAAAATGCTTACATATAAATAAAAAAAATAATATAGGTACCAATTTAAAATACTCAAAAAATATTAATGAATAAGTTATAAATATACCTTTTTTTACAACAACAGAAACTGCAATAGATGAATAAAATGCTTCTGCGTTTGCTTTTTGTTTAAAAAATTTTATGGTATGATAGTATAAGAAATTCCTATTATATTTTTAGAAACATTGGCTATCAAAATTTACTATTTCCAATAATAAATTAAAACATCAATAATAAGAATAAATCTTTAAAATGTTTCATTTCTGAGATTCAAAACGGTAATGTGTAAAGAAAATTTTCACAGTATTAATGCTTTTTTTCAGTCAGAAAACTTTTCCTAATATCATAATCATATATGAATATCATGTTTAGCACCAAAATAATAATAATAATAATAATAATAAATATAATAAGTACTGATGCATATACTGCAAGCGTTTATAGTCAGAAAACAGTAAAAAACAAGAAACAAAACATAGAATAAACACAGTTTCAAAAGGCTTCAATTTAATGTTTTTATCTCCCTTTAATGGAACTATGAATCATTCAGCTGTTGTATAACAGACGACAGCTTGTGAAATCAAAAAAATTAACATTAAACTACAAAAAAGAGATAAATCATTAAAAACTATTTAATTTATATTCATAAGATAAAAACCTACTGGAATAAAAGTTTAAAATTAAATATGACACGCTTTCATTCGATAAATATTCCATAAATACCTATTTCTTTTAATCCAAGCTGTGCAACGCATAAAATCTGATTCTTTCTATTCTTATCTCATGAAGGAGCTGTAGATGACATGCGCGTAAATGGACAGTGCTCTGGTTGGCTGTTCAGAATAGTACAAAAAAGAAATGTTCAAATACTGTTTTAAATAAGACACTTCCTAGATAATTCAAACATATTTCTCAATTCGTTTATACCATGATCATACTAAGACACTTATGTATCTTAAATTACGACATCTATTACGTCTGAATTTGCAGATTAAGACACTTAAGTGACTGAAATTCTTTTTGAGTCACATATGTGTCTAAATTTAAGACGCCTCTATTTGCAGTGTAGATGTCATCCATCTAATCTGAAAATAAAGCATTTTGGTTTCCATATAAACTCTATATTTTGTAGAATGTACAGTTCCTCCTCTCACCCCTCTCCCAAAATAAATAAATAAATAAATAAAATAAAATAAAAAATTAATCCTACTTAAAATAAACTAGAGAAATAAACGAATACAGTTTTAATTCGTAAGAAAGTTTTTACTAGTGTGTAGTTTAATTTGTCATAAGAGGCAGTTTACATACTGAAAATTGCACAAACTTTGATTTTTCAAATAATAACAGTCAAATATTGACATCATATCTGAGTTTCTAGAATGAAAGCAGCCCCCAAAAAGGTACATAGTTCGTAGCATTTTATTTTAATCTCTACTTATCTAATCTAAATCTTTATTTTAATCTTTTATTAATATTTTAAAGAGAACGAAGTTTGAGGATGCTAATTATATAACTATGGGACAAACTTAAACTTGTTTCTGAAAAAAAAAAAAATCTCAAAACTGAGATGTTTCTTTTATAATACGATAAAATGTACAATCACGCACATATTTCAAGCATTTTTGGATTCAAAAAATATTTTTAATAATACAAATTATGAATAAATTCACATTTAAAAAATCCTGAATTATGACATACATTAATATTCACATAAAACTAACCACACGCGTCAGAAAAAAATGTTTGTAAAATTATAGATCATTCGAATAATTAGATTTCGAGATATTTTATTTCTAAATTGTCTAAAGAGGATTTTTCCTGTTATCAAAGCAGCCACAGGGAATAAAATCTATGAAAGTAACTGGAGAAATTTTAATATTAATTATTTCATACAAGGTAATCTTAGTTCATATCTAAAAAACTGTATACATTTTCTAATAACTAAATGTGTACTTCTAGGACTTTTTATTGCAACATTTCTTGTTTTTTATTATGGATACTCTGCATAATTATATTAATATAAATTTATAAATATTTAAGAAAATGTGTATAAACTATACTTTATTCTGTGATACATTAATCGAAAGAATTTAAAAATACTATCAAAGTGTGTGCTAGGTTTTGAAAAAAAAAAAAAGTTCGTGTAATTTTAAATATGTAGATAATTCCATGTAATAAAATAATATACAAATGTTTATAAAGAACTTTAAACCATGTAAATATATATTTTTATTTTAGTGTTAATTATAACTTTATGTACAGAGGGTGTTTATACATATTGGGAACTATTTTGACAGCAAAAATAAAATACATAAATTAAAACAATTATTTTTTAATGTATTCTATCTTGTGGCCCTTGTTGTTCACTATCATATTGTAGTGGTATTTCCAAGATAGTACGGATTTTGTAAAATAGGAAATGTAATTTTGTTCCATTCCTCCACCACGCATTTTCAAAGTCCATCCAACGTAGTTTGTCGGCCTTTTTCGAGAGCTTGTTTTAATAATCAAAGGCACAGTAATGCATTAGATTAATTTTAACATATTTAATCTAATTGGTAAACAAATCATATTGGGTGTAAATTTCCAACTGGGCGAAAAATGTCCGGACCAGGATTCGAACCAGGGATCTCCTGGCTGAAGCCAGCAGTGCTCTACCATCTGAGCTATCCCGGACGAATCTGGTGGAACTTTTTCACCCAGCTAACCTTAATGATTACAGCATCTGATCTGAAACCTGGTTCAACTCAACAGAATAAATCTCAGGTAATGGAATTCCAGAAACCGCTGGATGCGTAATTACACTAGATTAATTTTAACACAATCATTCTAATTGAAAATTCCAGGTTTCAGACCAGATGCTATAATCATTAAGGTTAACTGGGTGAAAAAGATCCACCAGATTCCTCCGGGATAGCTCAGATAATAGAGCACTGGCGGCTTCAGCCAGGAGATCCCTTGCTCGAATCCTGGTCCGGACATTTTTCGCCCAGTTGGAAATTTACATCTAACAGCAATCCCTATTTGAAACATCTGGGGATTTGGTTGTAATATCATTATATGGCATAGACTTGATTCTAGTTTCTCGTTTCAATTTTTTGAGAAATGCGACTGTACTTTTAGATGTATGGCTGCTCGCTTTATCCTGGTGAACTAAACATTACTATCGTCCGTAGGATACAGTCTTGGAGTTTCTTTTTAAAAAAATAGGAATTAGAACATTGTTTTGATAATAAGTAGAGTTATTTTGACATTTTTCTTATCTTTTCTGATCTTTAATTTTCCGTTATAAGAGATTCCAGCAATCACCATAAATCATAGAGAGAAACTTTCTTAGTAGTGTTTGAACCAATATTGTAATTCTTTTTGGCCTTTTTGTCAGTAATAAATTTACCTTTCTTTTATTACAGTCACTTAGATAATTCCATGCTTCATCAATTTTGATAATTCTTTTCCACTTTTCACCTTCTAAATCATATTTATGTAACGGTCTGCATATTGTCTTCCTTTCAACAACATGGCTTAATAGCAGGCGATGAGCAGTAGTTTTGTTAATATGAAATTCAAATCTCTATTAAATATTTTATTTACATTTGCTGCAGACGTATACAAAGATTATGCGATAGTTTTTTGAAGTTTTGGATTTTCCATTACATCCACAGGAAGTAATGTAAATAGAGCGTACTTTAGAAATTTTAGAGACCTTACGAACCTTTACGGATAGTTCTTTTGGTGTTTCCTTTTAGATAGCTTTAAAGATTCGCGATTTTTTCCTTTACGATTAATAATATCACTTATTTTATGCTTCGACACTTTAAAGCCTTACTACTCGCAACGTTTTCTAATCATTGAATACGAGTAATTCTCTTTGGAAAGAGCAAATATATGTGGATCGGCATGTGTTGGGGATGAATAATTTGTCCGTCATTTTAATTGACGAACACAATATTTAATGAAAAAAAAACTCACAATAAAATACAACCAGGATCTCATTATCACAATCGCAGTTTCCCGCTGCCTAGAACAGACTCGACTACTACTACATAACTGTTACGTCACATGACGTTTTCTCTCTTTGATCGTTGCCAAATAATATAAAATAAGAATGAAAATGAAACAATAAGGATGCTTTTAGAGTCATAGACGAGTAATGCAAGATACAAAGAAATCAACACTAAGAAAGTATCGATTAATACTTCTTACAGAGATCGGTCCTCCTGCGAGTTACTGGCCTCAGGGACATTCAAAGTACAAAACTTTACAATATATAAAAGATATAATACACGAATTGCAAATGCTACTAAATATGAATAAAATATTTCAACACAAATTTATGAAATTAATAATACTGTACTGCTGATGCATCGGCGAAAAATTTAAACATGAAATTACAATAATAATATACAAGTTTATTACATATTTGAGAAAAACTTCATGATATCAGCAGATGTAGCAGTTTTATTGGAGACTGGATTGTCACCAATTTTTACCACTTCATATCTATCTCTGGGATTGAATTTAGTTATTTTATACGGGCCAAAAAGTGATGACTTATGAAAAGATGTATCATCAATTTTTATTCTCTCCAGATGAATAGCTGGCAGCCACCTAGGGTGTGTAGATAGATACATTTTTGCAGATGGGTTTAAAACGCCACTAATACTCTTGATACATGAAAGTTTATCACATTTTCTAATACCCATGAGTTCACATATGTGGAATATGGTTTTATCAAGCATGAATTTCATAAGGCCTGACATTTGCTATATTCATAAGAAGATTTATCAAATTGGAAAACATTAAATTTAAGAAGTCTCCAACTATATCTTGACCACTTGTTGGCCACGGGAAAAATAGAACTCTACACAAAGATAGGGCACTTTTTGATTTTTCAATTCATCCAATCATTTCTTGTATTGCTATAAGCTTAGAAGCATGCCACTTTCCACAACATTCGGCCAAAACACATTAGATTTTAAATGCGGTATATCTGGAGCATTTCTATTTCTTCTAATTGGTAACTTTCGTAAAATATTTTGCTCTTCCTCCTTTAGATAAGACTTTATGATTCTTAAAGATCGGCTTAAATACGTTTTTTCAGATTCTGTTTGATTGTCGTCAGTCAAGACGACTTTCATAGAGACATCAACCGATTCGATCTTCTCTCAGTTACATGCAGAAGTAACTTCCTCCAGCTCCCTGCGCTTATTTGTGGATCACGAATATAACTGAGCTCAACTTCTTTTTTGTTTAACTCGGATACCTGCATAAATAACTCATTTGTCTCGTACTTATAAAGTTCAGTGCCATTTTTGTCAAAATTTAATCTAGCTTGATCTAAAATGTCCATTCCGATAACTGCTTGGTAATCCATATGTGATGTCGACACAATATGTCATGTTAGGGAGTATTTACGTCCATATATCTCTATTTCTTGTTCCTTCGATCTCTTTGTATAAACTTTAGATGACCCTATTACCGATAATACTAAAGAATTGTTGGACAGCTTTGGAAGGTCAGACATTTGCTGATATAAGTCGCGGAGAAGGCACACTGAACAGCCTGTGTCGATGAGTGCAGGAATAGTTAGATTGTTAAAGATAATTTCTTTTTTTTTAACTTTTTAAAATGCTATGACGTTACAACTTTTTGCCACATGCACATCAGAAACGTTCTCTTAATTGATTTTATTTATTTTACTTCTGTTTTTTTTTTTTGTTAAGAGTTCGGGACAATACGATCTGACATGGCCAATTTCTCCACATTCATAACATTTGAATGATTTTTATCTTTCAATTTTTCAGTTTGTCGATTTGTAGTTATTCCCCGGCCAAAATCCCTCTGTTCTGGGTAAGATCTAGCACACATATTCCTGTCTTCTTTGCGGCTATTTCCGAAATTTGACTTTCCGAGCGAAGTATTCCAGTTCTCTCGGTAAGCAGATTCTTTTGGTTTTCTATTATACGCCATTCTAATGTTTTTATAATCATCTAGCTTTTCTGAAATACCGCCTGATGATTTAAATATCGACCATTCGTCAAAGAAGTTTTCTTTTACCTCAGGAAGCACTTTTCGTTTTATCTGGTCAATAATCATTAAATCGCACAACTCATCAAAGGTTGTAACTTCTAAACCTCGAACATATTCGTTAAAATATTTTTTTTTATTCGTATGCGAAATCTCGCCACGTTGTATCCTCTCTTATAACATGACAAACAATTGTCGAAACTTTTCTGGTTTAAATTTATATCCCTTTAGTAGAACTTTCTTACCCTTTTCGTAATCAACCGTTATTTCTTCGCTCTGCCTAGCGATTATCCCCGTAATTTCTTGCGGCAAAAGCCCAATGTGGTGTGTAACACGAAATCCCTTTTTAATTTCCGCTCTTTCGGCCTGCCGTTCGAAAATAATTAAGTAAAGACTGATATCGCATGTTTGGAGATCGAACTTTTGAATAATGTCATGCAGTTTTATACGCAATTTTCCTTTACTTTCGGGTTTACTCCCGTTTTGGTTACTGGTTCCGACTATTCTTTTATTTTCGAGTCGTATTTTTATTAATTCTAACAACAATTGTTGTTTTTGAAATTCAGCTTCTTTATCCGTTTTCCTTTCATAGATAACAGTATCTAAATAGCCCTTTATAAATTTCTCCTCATACCTAGGAGCTGCTATAATAGTATCTTTTAATTCAGGAATCTTTATATTTTCTACGTCTGGAACTCCCAATAAAAGCCATGATAAAAGCCATAACCTTACACTGCAAGCATTTTAGTTCTTAAATCAGCTATAAAGCACAGAACTTACCAAACTCAAATCGTTGTTGAAACATAAATACATTAGCAAAAATGAAACCAACGATTTTTTATTTCTTAAATATAACATATTTGTATAAGAAAGCAAAAATAAATAAAAATATACTTGTATTTTAAGTACTCAATCAAATAAAACTTACCTGGTGTCCTAAAAAGGACTGACTGATTTTAAAATTCAATAACTTACAAACGGTGACAGATATTTAAACAATTTTTGCAGGAGGGTTATGCATAAAGTAAAACGTTTTTTTTTTTTTTTTTTTTTTTTTTTTTTTTTTTTTTTTTTTTTTTTCAGTGATTTTCTTTCAATTTTAGTTCGAATTACAAACAATAGATGGCGCTGTAAGCAATAGGCGCTAAATACAGGCTCAATTTTTTAGCCTTTCACTTCTTCCATGCGGAAAAAGGAGGTTAAAATGTATTGAGCGGGACCCGAAGTACCAAAAATCCAACCTGAATTAGCGTCTATTGATCGCAGTGCCATCTATTGTTTGTAATTCTAACTAAAATCGAAAATCACCGTAAAAAACTTTTGTCCTTATGCACAACCCTTTTGCATGAATTTTGAAATATCTGTCATCTTTTGCAAGTTATTGAATTTTAAAATTAGTCAGTCCTTTTTAGGACACACGGTATATTTCATAAACAAAATTCCTTTCAATAAGAGTAAATTAATCACTTAAAAAAGAATATCCGTTGCTTTTTCTTTAGATCCTAAAATGCAGTATACAATATAACGAAAAAGATGTTTCGATAATATATTATCCGAGACCAACAAACAAACAAACAAACAACAACAACAACAACAAAACACTTGGCCTCTCCTTTCTATCTTTTTTTTTTCTCTCTCTCTGGTGAAAATAACATGTTTTCTTGTGTCGCACTGATGGAATAAACTCAATCAGCTTTTAAATGAAACTAAAACCACATGGCATGTATCCGCAGTAAATGTTTCACAAATTTAAAGATACCGGGATGGTTATTTTACTAAATTTTTAACTCAAATAAGGATCTTGATTCAATTTCCCACTATATAACTCGCTGAAGGAACTGGGATGTGTTCCTTTTCTTTCTTTCTAACCGATGATCAGGCCCCTACCTGCCTGGTTGCCCCAGCTTAACGGGTTTAGTACCTGACATCAGGGCGGGTGACCGCCTAATCGCCGCGAAGCGGCAATAAACCTGATGTCTTTGCCTCGATCGTCATCCTAACTACAGCGCCTACTGCTCGTTTGTGTATACAATGTTTTGCCTGTTACTTAACGTTATATCCCGTCGTTTGGCACCTGCACATTGCTACTCAAGTTGGTCTCGTAATTTAGAACCTTGATCAGATGACGAGACCTTCACATGGCAAGGCACCTCCAGAGGATAACTTGGAGGACTTTGCACCCACGACGGATTTTACATGCACCAGGCGCCATTAGCGTACATGAAGGAATTTTGGCCGGTAGATAGCCTGGGTCCTGCGATTAACGGCAACGGGTATAATGCTCTACCATCTTGTCCACTGCTGCCCGATCTAATTAAGATAGCTTGGAATTTTTGAAGCCTAATTGTTGATGCATACTTTTCAAATGAAAATGATTATTATTATTTTTTATTTTTTTGTATGGGGGGGGGGGGGGGGGTAGAGAAAACAAAGAATGAGGCTCCGCAGATAGACAAATTGCACCAACTGTTAATTTTTTGGGCCGAATGGCTAGACAAACTTAACGTTGCAAGGGACATAAGACTACGCTTTTCTACCGTACCTCACCAGACTAACTGACTCCCTGGACTATGACATTGGAGCGGGTCCGGTAGCTCCAGCAGAAAGCGCATATATAAAGAGAGGCGTTGACCAAAAAAAAAAAAAAAAAAAAAAAAAAAAGTAATACATAAAATAAATAAAAAGATATAACATTATTTACCTATTTTTTTTTTATAATTATTATTATTATTTTTTTTGCACATGAAGAGGATCCTTCATATGCTGCCTCGAAATACGAATATAATCATAATGAAAAATCAACGTGAGCATTTTTTTTTTTCTTTTCACAGTATGACTTGCAGACAAAACCAATTTCACAAACAGATACATGGACTTAAGTGTCTGAAACGGAGTGTTCAATTTTCAGCCATTTTAAAATGTCTGAATTTTTTCAGACACTTTTTGCGTCTGAATTTTAGACACTTCAAACGTCTAAATCGCAGCCATTTTTTTAAAGCATTATACGTAGCCATGTTTGACCACGTTGATCCTGGAAAAATATATGGCCATTATTCCATATGGCCCTACTCTCCCCCCCCCCCCCCACACACAGCCTGATTTTAGGGGCTCCAAAATATGGTATGCAATTTTCATAAAGCTGATAATTGAAATCTTTTTCGACATTGTACTGATTATAATCAATATTTTGAATTTATAGAGTAGAATAAGATTAAAAATTAAAATATTTGGCACAATACAGTAAAACCTCTCAATAGTAGGCACCTTAGAACCGTGGAATTTGTTCGCCATTCGGAAGTGTCTGTTTTTCTGAGGTAAAAAAATATAAAATATGTGCATGTTGTTAATAAAAAATGTGCTTCTTAAATAGTTGTGTCCTCTATGTAGGAGTGTCCGTTATGGAGATTTTACAACAAAACTTTCATAGGACAATTTTCGTCAGCGAACACTGACCTTTTTCAAGATAAATACATTTTTTTTTACCTCATAAAAGCGAACACAATCGAATAGCAGGCAAATTCAACGTTCCAAAACGTGTTCAATTCGCGAGGTGGCCGCGATTGAGAGTTTTTACTGTATTTATTTTTTTATTTAGTTTTTAATCTAATTCTACTTTTAAAGTTCAAAATGCTGATTATAATCAATACAATGTTGAAACACATTTAAAATATAAGCTTTAAATAAAAATCCATATAGAATTTGGAGCACGTAAAATCGTAGGGGGGGGGGGTCTGCCCATGCTTTAATCAGGCCCTCCTTCTGGAAAAAGTCCAACCCTGTATTATGATTCGATAAATGTACGTGTCAGTTTTAAGTGCAAAAACAATATATGCAAATAAATATTTTATAAAAATCTACCTCTTTACTTTGTATTAATTTTTAATTTCAAATTACTTTTTAACTAAAAGTAATCAAAAAATCAATATTATATAATTATTTCAAATGAAATATATCTGTATATTTTTACCACATTCTTACAATTACGTTAACGGTACACGATTACATGAATTTAAGAATCTAAAAATAATCATTAAAATTTAACAAAATGACTAGAGATAACGCGAGATCCTTTTTCTAAATCTTTGTTGACATCAGCACATTTTTTTCTGCTTCAACGTCTACATTAGTGCCGTCAATTCCCGTTCAAACAATCAAATCGTGAAGCTGTGGATTTGACTTTTGAATCATAAAATGATTATATGTTGACTATTTTCAGTATGGCAAATGGGATATTTCTAAAATACTCGGAAACACTAAAATTATATCAAAGGGAAATCTTTTAATTAGAATGACCGGATTTACTGAGTTTTATCAGTCAAAACATTTTTAAATAAATAAATGAACACAAGTAATTCGCTGTATTAAATATATGGGGGAATCAATGAATGGAAGGATGTTCGAACTATATTCTTTTTTAAAATTTATGATGTACACACTATGAGGCAGAAGAAAACTTCATTAGACAAGAAAAGCATAAATAATAAATAAAAGCAGCTATTAACAGGAATATTTACTATAAATACTTTTGAATTCCAGTACATAACACATAATAAATCTATCAGAAATGTAAAAATCAATGTAAACATTACAAATGCCCGCATTAAATGCTTATAAAAATATTGTATACGTAAATAAATAATTAAAAAGGGTACTTCAGAGTAATAATTACACCAAAAAATACTATTAAGGTAGTCTTGAAGGTAATTAAGAAGTATGAGCCAATCAACAGGCGATGTCACTGCGATTTTTAAAGTAATGGCTACATAAGAAAAGGCTTAGGAAGGTGTAAAATTAATAAATTCAGTAACCGCTAATATACACCATGCAGAGACACCAAAATTTATTTTAAAGATAACATTGGATAGAAAATAATACAGAAATATGATTGCGGATGATTTGAAGAGTAGAAATTTAAATATTAGCAAAATAAAATTTTAACATGGAAATACCATAGGCAAAATGCTTTGAACATATTTTGGCATAACTCAGGAACTAATAAAGCTATAGACTCGTGTGAGGTCTTCATTTAAAGAAAAAGTAATCACAGAGAGTTTTAAATACATAGTTAAGACCCCACTTACCTGGGAAAAGGTCTGATTATTCCAAAAGCACATTCGCCCAGAGGACGTCCGGATTGGAGGCTACGTTAGTATCCGTTAGTTAGGCAAACTTTGATATTTAAAAAATAAAATCCCCTTGCACATCCGGCTAGCTCTGTTAAAAGAATGGAAAATTTCCATCCTGAAAACATAGCCCGCCAGACAACAGTTCTCTTTACAAATTTGACGAGATGAAGAACACTGTATTTGTTTTATAGATAAATATTAATACGGAGTACCACTATGTCGATAGAAATTAAATCCCGGAACTTCACATTCCGCAAAAAACAATCAAGTCAAAATAAATTATTAGTTAAAATGTACGCGTACATAAAAACAAGCATTCAGTTTGAATTACAAACGAACATCGAGTTCGAAAGGAAGACGCATGCGCAACTGAGAGTGCCCCCTGGTGAATGCGAAGCGGAGTTACAAAGTGTCTTAAAATTAGACACTTGCAGATTTTTTAGACACTTTTATCAGTTCGTGTACACTATGATCATAGTAAGACACTTAGGTGTTTTAAATTAAGACATCTATTGTGACTGAATTTTCAGATTCAGACACTTAAGTGTCTGAAATTCTTTTTCAGTCACATATGTATCTTAATTTAAGACGCCTTTATTTGCAGTGCAATTTTGCTGTGGGTCGGCATGTCTAGGGGATGAATGAATTGTCAGTCATTTTAATTGACGAACACAATATTTAATAACAAATAAAATAAAATTAAAATACAATCAGGATTTCATTATCACAATCGCAGCTTCCCGCTCACAACTGTTACGTCACATGGCATTTTCTCTCTTTGATCGTTGACAAAGAATATAAAATAAGAATGAAAATGAAACAATAAAGATGCGGTTACAGTTACAGACGAGTAATGCAAGATACAATTAAACCAATACTACTATGAAAGTAACGATTAATACTTCCTACATATATGCCTTTAGGGCCACCGTTTCTTTTTAGTGCCATTTCAGTAGCAGAATATATTTTTTCATAGCAGCCAATATTTCAGTTTTTACGTTATTACATGTTGCCAAGTTTTTTTACCCTGTTATTTCTAGTTGTTTTTAATTTTACATCAAAATCATTCCCAATATGTGTAAAAACCCTCTTTACAGCCATCCCGAGGTTTTATCAGAATATTATACATGCCCTGTGATGAGCACATAACTTTATTTTTCAGGTGGTATTACACATATTTTTTTACCTTGTTCATATAACAAAGCTACCAGATGTAACGTCTTTTTATGAAAAATGCCTTATTAAAAATTTGCTTTATCATTCTATCCTAAATATACAACATTTACAAATTCTTACAAATTTACAAGCTTTTCTTTCACACCTGTTTTGTAAATTTAGTTTAAGATATGATAACATTTTTTTTATAAATAATTGAGGACTAAGAATAGAAAACACTAAAAATACCATAAAGTCAATTTTTTTTTTTTTTTTTTTTTTTTTTACGAAAAAATTTCTTAAATGCCAAGCTTAACAATACAAGAACCCTTAAAGTTCCAACCGTAGTATAAACAGATCAAAAAAGAGTAAATGCCACTGGCTGAATGTACCACACGAATAAAGTAGGGATCGCTGAATTTGCCACACGAAGTGAAGTGGGAACCGCCGAAATTGCAATTAATAAGATGCTCGGTGATTGGTGGGCATTACAGAACTTGATCATGTTGTTACTGTTTACATCTATGGGATATCTTTAAAGCAAGGTGAAAAATATTAAATGAATAAATAAAAGAAATGTTTACAAATGGTAATATTAGGTATTTTAACATTAAATGGAAAGAAGCTAGGTACCTACATTTTAAAGTGTTGAGTGAAGAGGCCACAAGGAGTGAAGTAGAAAAATCTGTAAGTAACAAGAGCCCAAAAGGAGTGAAATGGAAAACGCCGTAAATACCAGAAGTAGGAATTTTTCCGTTTTTCATTCTCTTGAAAAATTTCTTCTGCTGGACTTTCAGCATGTTCCATTCTTTGTCCTCAATTATAATATGTGTATCGTTAAACAGCATCAAACAAGATTTCCAAAGGTATACTAGGCTGTTTTGCGCAAATCAGAAGTTTTATAAATGTTATTAATTGCTTATAATTCAATAGTCTCCTGTGCGTAGACATGTGTGTATTATACAGCAATAGTGTGAAAATAGAAATATATCATCTGACGTAAAATTTAGGTTTTTTTTATACATACATATAGTAAAGTTAATTATATTGTTACATTTACAATGGGTGAGGTTAGTAGCGAGAACTATCATTAAAAAAAGAAACGATTGTATTACATTTACTTTACTAATATTTAAAATATTTTATGTTATATTTCAGTTAATTCAAATAATGGTTTAAAGCACATTAGACTGTGATAATTTTGGTCGTTTTTCGTGATCAGGACACAAAACGAAAAAAAAAAAAAAAAAAAAAAAAAAAAAGGCTACAATGGTGTCACACTTAAAGTGCTTAATGTCAGGCATACTGTTATATATTTGAAAATGTTTATATTTAATATCAGTACACATGATTATGCAATTTGTACATACAATTTACAAAATCAAAGTACGCAAAAATGAAAGTTCAGGTTTATTGTCAGTAGGAAAATGCAAAATTATTTTACAGAATAACGAGTGTATTTCGTTTATTAATTTTAGATAATATATTTATTGTATTTTGTTGTAACAAAACATTTACAATTTGATCGTAGCACGTTTCTGTACAGTTTATAAAGTTATCTACTTTGACGATATTTTGCTTTATCAAACAGAACGAAACATATTCTATATATTAATTCAAGAATCTGCTAATTGCAACTATATTTGAAATGTGTACTTTATGTGAGTCCTTTAAGGAATTAACCTATAAAATTTGCCTTTGTTTTACAACAGTAAAAGGAATTTCATTTAAAATTGCATTTATAAGTACTTGTAATATACTTAATAGGGTGGCTGTACATCTATTGATCAGCAGAAAGCTGAATTTCATAATTAAAATATATTGATGGCAAGTATTTTTATTTCCAAGAATGTACGTTACAGTATCAGACGTTCCATTTTATACTTTGAGAAAACTATTTCAACTATCTAATTAATTTTGTTTACATATTGAACATTTAATTGTTCCCTGTTACTTACATTCTATGGTTTATTAAGTTGTTTTCAATGACTTTTAATTTATTTAAAAATATTTTATGCAAAAATTCAGAAATCCATGATAAATTAATTTAATTGGATTAACACTGGAAATTTACAGTATTTATTTATTTTCCTAATTAAGAAATATAAACTAATTTTACAAGTTCACCTTACAACCGCAAAATTATTACTGTAAACTTTCTAGTAGATATTGTACTAATTTATTTTGCGTATATGTCATATGCCTATGCATGTCATTTTCATTGCATATGCATATATTTGCATATATTTTTATATATTTGCACATATAAATTTTGTTGCATTAATATAGAATATTTTTTTAAGTTAACAGCAGTTTTTAACATTTTCCAACGAAGTTGAAAAGTGTTTATGCATTCGGTTTTTCCTTGCCGTCTGACCGTCTGGCAGTCTGTCTGTCTGACCGTCTGTCCACCCTCTAACTCCCGTAAATATTCTCGGATTTTCATGCAATTGATAAAGGTTATTTAGGGTCAGCAAAGCATGTTTGGTATTGTATATGAAGTATGTAGGATTAATCGTTCATTTACAGGGGCACTCAAAATTTATCCATTACATTATGGTATATGGTAAAAATCTTTTGCAGAGTATTTTAATGACATTATGCTATTTCAAATGTATTGAAACTGATATAAATCACCGAATTTCACTATGATCACGTTTCAACAAATCATTCATGGCATTTTTATTCATTTACAGGAACACACAAAAGAAATCGTTACAGTACAGTACTGTCTTTGAGTAATAATTGCTGGAGTGTACGGTTTAAAATTCGGTATGCGCTTTTAAATTAAATTAATATTTTGCATCTTACCCGTTATATATAAATTGTATACCTCAAATACAGGGCTGCACAAAAGTTTTCACGTACCGTTCTCCTTATTAGAGGAAATTTCTGAAGGTAAATTTCCAACTGAAGTACTATATGTATCTCTTAAGTGAACTAAATGTTGGCATGCATGTAGTTAATGTATTCAAATCTATATATCATATACAGGACTGCTGAAAAAATTCGCATAATTTTCCGATTGTGGATGGAAACAGCTGAAATTGTATTTTGAAATGTATTATGCGTTTCGACAGGATTGAATTAGACATAATATTTTATTTTTTTAAATGGTGTAGTTTTGTTAGATGATTCTTAATGTGTTGGAAAGTGTTTCATAATCTATGCTTGACGCATGATTTTTTTCTTACTTGTTTAGAAGTAAAATTAATTTGCGAATAAATTCTGTAATATTTTTATATGTTTCATTAGACAATCTCAGTATTAAAAATTAGTACATTTTACTTTCTTATTTTTTTATTTATTGAAAATATATAAATTTTACAGCCTTTAAATAAAAAGTTTGAAAAAAATTAATTTAACTTTTCGTGTTAGTCTTAAAATATAACACAGAATAATACCGAGTATGGAATATGTTCATTTAAATGGGATTCACTAAACGAATTACAGTGGCTATCCATGAAATAATAAATAGTCTTTCATCAGTTATATAAGAGTTTTAAAATAATCTTAATTTCAAACAATAAATTGCTTCTAAAATGTTGTAAAATCCATCAAATGTTTGGTTCTGTGTCAAAATCTCCTACAAAATATCAAAATCATCCAGACTTTACCGAATAATAATTCACATAAAAGATTTGGAACGCTTGCACTGTCTTAAGATGTGAATATAAATTTTAATATTTACTCTTTAAAAATCTTGGAGAAAACATTAATAATTATTGAAGTATTGTAAAAATAAATTATCTTAAATACAAAAGATATTTTATAAAATAAATTTCAACGTAGAAAAAAAAAAATTATAAAACAATGAAAAAGTATAAAAGTATTTATTATGTAGGTTAAATATATACTTAATTTTTTAAAATGAAATTTTTACTTCTGAAAATGAACTTGCATAGCATTATTATAATACACAAAAAGTTACATTCTGCTTACTTTTGTAAAAAATTATAAATGTAAATACAATGAAGTTATATTTAAAATTAAAATAAATTTTTAGATATTGAAGTGTTTCCAGAAGAAGCTCAAATTTAAAGATGCAGATTAAAACGCCTGAGAATGAATATAGGATACTTATAAAATTAATAAAATTAAAATATGCATTTGAAGGGAATTTAACAAAGTATGTCATAACTGTTAAATAAAAGAAAAGATTTACAACAGTTCGCTAGAGAGTTAATGGCAAAGCAATTAAACTTAAGAATTGATCAATCACCCGAACTTAGTTTCTCTAATGGAGTGTCAATTAAACTCAGTGAGGTGAAAGCTATGAGCTGCTATAAATAGCAACAACTTTGACTTTAATGGAAGGAAACTTTTGACATATTTGTTATTTTAAATATTTAGGATAGAATAGTTCAAAATATTATTTGTTAAAATTGCTTTACTCAATGCTCTTAAAATGAATGTGTTTTTGAGATTTATAATTTTAAATGCTAATTTTCAATATATCATCTAAGGATATTGAAATGTAATAAATGCGTAAAGTTAAGAACAATAAATGATTTAAAAGCCGTGTCGGAACAAGAAGAGTACAACAGATATCTAAATTTCCGAAAATCAGTAAACTTGCTACATGTACGAGTATATGCAGAGTATACCTTCGTATGGCTCACAAATATCTAATTTCAAATCGGTTGCACTTAGAGATATAGTTCTAATTTAAAATTTTTCAAATATTATTTGAAATATTATCATATAAAATTCCATTTCCGTGAAAACTGTTATTCTTGAAAATTAAGTGTTTTTTTTTTTTTTTTTTTTTTTTTTTTAGATGTTTGATTTTGAAATTGGCAACGTCATTTCTAGTCGCATTCAATTTGACAGGTGACAGATGATTTGTGCTCAGTATGCTTTGCGATTTCACCATGAATAGGCTTACTCCATTACAACGCTTGCAAATTGTGCAAAACACCATCTGTTTACTGAGGGAGACATTCTTTTTCGTAATGGACCTGTGAACTGGCCTCCACGGCCATGTAATCTCAGAGCCAATAGATTACTTTCTGTGGGGATTTACGAAGTCGGTGGTCTACGTCCATAAAACGACATAGGTTGGAACACTTGAAAAAAAAAAAAAAAACATTCTCCGCTTTATTGCTAATATATGGCAACAGCTTCTCGATAAAGTCGACGGAATTTGGACTTCCTAATTGGGCTTCATTGGAGACAGCCAAGGCACACATATGCCCGAAAACGTTTTTTAACAGTAATGGTATAAAATTATTTATTTAATAAAGCAAATATTAAGGCATTTAACATAATTTTTATATGTTTTATTTCGTTTACATTTGTATCCCTCTAAAAAAAATACCCTATAATACTACCCGAAATTTAGAATTTTATACTGTCTTCTAAAAAAAAAAAAAATTTAAGTTTTCTGTATTCGTTAACATAAAAAAAAAAAAAAAAAAAAAAAAAAAAAAAAAAAAAAAAATTCTAGTTTCTCAAAACAAAAGCTCACCAATTTATAGTACTTTGCTTTTTTCGAATTCGCAATGTATTTTGGCACTAGAAATTCTTTTTTTTTTTCATTATTAGAAAACTCTGAAAAAATAAAGTATCATACTTCGGTAAAGTTTGATCACATAAAACGGAAGTTTTGACTCTGAAGAGCATGGACAAAGTTTTTGTAAGTTAAATGATGGCAAAAATAATGACTAAAAATAAAATTCCGTAACTATAATGAAAATTTTATATTTTTTACGTAACGAGATTTCCATGAAATGCGAATAGCATTTGAAATTATATCCCTAAAATTAATGGTTAAAGATTTAATAATTTTATCAATGATTAGACGCGACAGATGTATTATTCAGTGTTTATATATAGTTCGATGTATCTATGTATTTTCGTCTGTCATCGTTTATATATTTTTTAATGTACAGTTTTCGAAAAAAGAAGAGAACATACCCTATCCAAATACCCTCCTAAAAATGTATATATATAAATATAATAAAATTAATAAATAAATGTAAAAGTCAATTTGTCTGAAAATTGCGTCTACTTTTAGTTTACGTTAAAAATACAAACTTTGTGAGTCATCTTCATATTGACGTTGTACTAAACTCTCAAATTTTGATTACGAATACCGAATTTAACTGTTTTTGTACGTTTTATTTTAGAATAATCAACAGGAAGTCATTCAGCCAAGTATTTTTGGAATTATGATGTTTGCAAATTTCAGATTTATAATGTTAAGTTCACTTGTTTTAAATGGTTCATTTTTAAGCGTTACTCAAAAAATGTGGAGCGATAGAGCTGTAATTTTAGTTAAGGCAATTGTAGTTTCTTCAATTCAGTAAGATTAAAATTATCTTTTTTTCTTTTATAACTATTTATACATATATTCGTCAGCAGGCGCTTTTTTAAATAACCAGGTGATTCAAAATCTTGGAGCAAAATGAATCATGATAAAATAAATGTTCCGAAACTTATAATGATTTAATGCATATCAGAAAATGTAATGTTAAGCAGAGAAAATATGAAATTGAATTTATAAATATGGTTAATTTATGTTTCAAAACTCAAAATTATATTTTAGTATGAAACGAGTCAATTTTTGCAAAACTCTCTGTTTAAGAGAAAAATTCTAATTTTAAATAACTTTCGATATGAAATATTATATACAGATATACAGTCAGATAGCTGAATTAAAAAAAAAGAGCAAAAAACCTATACATACAATGCAATATCCAACTACGATTAGGATATCTATTCAATAAAATTATTTTTATTTAGATAAAACATATTAATTTTTAATCAATAAATGTAATGTTACTTTAGAAAGAAAAAAAAAAGTCTTTTTTTATTTTCAAATCCAGATTCAATTTTAACCTTATGTCTTCATTAAAACAAAATACAATTATTGTCAGAAATCTAACTGAACACGAATCATAGCATTAGTATAAAACACAAAATAGCTCACCAATGTTGCAATTTTAAAAATGAAAGTGCATATCTGAAGTAGATAAAAAATACTTATATAAAACCTTTATTATCCTTTTCATTTTAAGCATGTACTAACAGTCGATATATAAAAGAAAAAGGCTAGTAAATATGGCGCATAAACCGTATTAAAAGAAAGAAAGCAAATAAGAGATATGTTCTATGATTCTCTCCTTCCATGGCTCAGTTATAAATTTTACAAATGTGCGGATTTTAAAATGTTCTTTCCCCTTTCATTATTTCAAGACCACAACATATCCTTTTGGACTTTCTAAGGTGTTTTGTGAAATGCCTTTAAAAGGTTAAGTTGTACCTGATTAAACAGTTAAATTAATACATTTTGACTAATATTTGCGATATTGAAATATTATCACTATGGTAGAACAGTGTTCGATAAGAAAATGATTTATTCCCCTATTATATACCACATTTTACCAAAAATCGCATTGGAATAAGTAGATGTTGTTCTCGTATTGGCAGTTATTCTGGTTTTATTGCTCGAATGAAACGTTAACATCTTAATATATTTTAAATGAACTACTCTCATCGTGAAGATTGATCGTTTAACTGAGTCTTTTTTTTTTTGTAAAAAAACGAGCTCGACTAAATAACTTTTTTTTTTTTTTTTTTTTTTTTTTTTTAGAAAGTATTGCATAAAATATTGAAAGAAATTATTGTTTGTTATTGTGAGAATTTTCGGTATACGATTTTTTATGGGTTTAAACATTTTTGGATATTTTTAAAACGATTTGACTATTTGGTACTTGGTTTGTCTGTCTGATATTTGAAATTTCTGGTCGTTCCATATGACAAACTATGACACGGAATTTCAACAAACAGTCTAATTTATTAGAACTGGGGATGGGATGGTTCTGAATACGTTTGACTTCATAACACCGAAAAGGTGCTAGTTTTATGCTGCGTTTTTAAAGATTTCCTTAATTGATATATTTCTGTATCTCTGGGATGTAATTTCTTTGAACTTCAAAGTCTGTTGGATCATTGTATAAATGTTCGAAAATTTGGCAATGGAATAAATATACAAATGGAATATGGATTTAGTAATAAATTTAACTTACAAAATCAGCAAGTCAGTTAAAACAAGGAAGAAACATTATGCAACAACTATACAATATGAAACACTTTCCGCAATTGAGGAATTCTTTAACATAACTTCTCTGTTAAATAAGGCAAAAAATGTAAGTAAGCATTTTAGAAGATGCATAACACATTCGGAAACCAGATTATAACATTTACAGTCCATCGCCAAAAAAGTAGTGCACTACTTTCTGCATCCCTGTGTTTAATTAACTGAGTTCCATATATTCTACATAAAATGCTAAAACTTTGTTTTGTAAGATAATGCATAACAAGTTGAAAATTACCTTTCAGCATTTTCTACCAGCATATTGAAACATACTTCAATTCTTTTGTACAGTCCTATACAGGGTGGCCGGTCTCAACGGTGTCCAATGGCTAATTCCTAAACCGTTAGTCATAGACATATAGTTCCAATTACAAAAATGTTTTAAATCAGGTAAAGAAATATTTTAAAAGCGATTTGGGCCAATAAAAACATTTCATAAAAAATTACGAAATTTAAATTTTTATACGGTCCCCCGGTCCTATAAGTTATATTTAGTTAAATTTTCCTTTTACACTGACAAGTAATACAAAAAAAGTCCCGTTATTCTACGATTAAAATTGGCCGAGTAATAGCTGTTTAAAGTTGGAGCATATTTTTTGCTGCAAATTGGGGGTCATTCACAAATTTAGTCGAAATATAATTTCGTCAGATATAAAAAATGTTTGGGAGTAAAATTAACATTGCAATATAAATTTGAAATCTTTAATCATTCTGGCATATTAGTGGAAAATATAGAATTCGTAATAAACATTTAAGAAGAAAGAAAAAACAGAATTTTTGTTAAATAAAATTATTCTAAATTAACAGCCTCAATTCTTTACAAAATGATACGTATTTTAAAATATTATTAGATTGCACAAGCCTGCAAAAGTTGGGTTATGTCATGTTTTTTAGCTTTTGATAATTGTTTCTTGTATATTCTGTACCGCTGAATCCGAAATTGATCTGCATTTTTAACTATCATACCAGGATTTTTCGCAAATTGCAAATTTCAAAGAAGTTTAATGTTAAAATTGAATTTCCTCCCCATCTCATCGGACCACTCAGCTGTTTAGCTGTAAGAATCCCAGGATAAGCAAAAATATCGAATACATTTTTTAATAAAATAAAATAAAAAAATGTTTTACATATGTTTTATAGTATGAGATTTTCGCTATATTTTAACTAACACATTTGCGATTTGCAAAAAAATTCTAACGTGATGATTAAAAATGAAGGTCATTTTCAGATTCAGTGCTAAAAAGTGCGTAAAAATCAATTATCAAAAGTTAAAAAACACAACCATCTCCTCTACTTTATAGTATTCGATTTTTGTTATTCTTTAAATTTGAAAATTTATGATTTGCGAAATATCCTGACATGATGGTTAAAAATTAAGGTAATTTTCGGATTCAGTGCTAAAAAGTACATAAAGTTTAAAAAGCCCAACAATCGCAGTCTTGTATTATCTAATCTAAAAATTTTTCTTAAACTCCTTGGCAGAAATCTATTAGAAATTTTTTGTGTTATCCTGTAAAATAAGTATAAATGGTAACCACCGAAAATCTTAATAATATTAGATTGTTATCGGATTTGCGCCAGTATGTGAAACGCAATCTCGATCGGATATTTAAAAGTGGGTTAAAGTTCGAGTACAAATTTTGAACTGGAAAAACATACATACGATTATTGAAGTAACATAAAACTTATAAAAAAACATAATTTTTGTTCAAAGAAATCATAAGAGAAACAGTCTCAAATCCTGACAAAATAAAACATATGTTATTTTAGCCAATTTGAGAATTAATCATAATACTTGTAGTATTTTTTTTTAAAGCGCAGATACACATGAAGTAAGATCTTCGAATACTTTAAACACTTGGTATATGATCCCTCAAAGCCAATCCGAACTCATTTGTTTTCAGAGTAGAAAAGTGGCGTAAGTCATGCTTTTTTAAAGTTTCATAACTCACTCAGTTTTAGCGTTATATGAATGGGACTTTTTTTGTCTTACTTGTCAGTGTAATAGGAAAAAAATACTAAATATAACTTATAGGACCGGGGGACCGTATAAAAATTTAAATTTCGTATTTTTTTAAGAAATGTTTTTATTGACCCAAATCGCTTTTAAAATGTTTCTTTACCTGATTTAAAACATTTTTGTAATTGGAACTATATATCTATGACTAACGGTTTAGGAATTAGCCATTGGACACCGTTGAGACCGGACACCCTGTATATTATCAATCTTTTTCATATGCGCTATATATTAAGATAAAATTTATTTCCGTCTAAATTAGGGATTAAACTAATGATATCAATTTTTTTTTTTATCATTATCATAGATAGGAAGCCATGAATGTAGTTCCTTTCGTGGCACTGAATAAGTTTTTTTTTTTTTTTTTTTTTTTTTTTAGATTATACAAACTTCTGTTAGTGTACTGAATCGTGAATATAGTTCAACTTGAAAGTGCATAACTCAATATAAAGCCGCCTTTAGGTCGTTCACACTACAATTCCGCAATGCTTAAGCATTCTTTTGTGTATCCATGTGTATAACCTATAGAATTTATAATCGTCACATACTAAGCAAATATGTAGCTAAACTTAAACACGCATACTGTAAACGAAATCGCACTTCCAGCAACTATCGTTAAGAGTACTAATAATACTTGATCTGTACTTGTGCTGTATCCAAATATTCTGTGTGTTCTTGAAAATAAATAATAAATGCTACGTACATCATGTTATACAACTAGGTGGATGAGTCAATCCCAAAAACTTTCTTCTATCTCATATATTTTAATATTTCAAAATGTTGTTACAAATGTCAATATTTTATTTTTATTAGTTCAATAATATATCAACTTTGACTTTTATCATAAATTTCTGCTTCAGTCAATTAATCGGAGTAAAAATGGGTTAATCTCGATCATGATATTTATTAAAATCAATAGTTTTCTGTTATTCTATTCCACATCAACTGTTCGCGAATAGTCGGCTTATCAGGATAGGATGTTCCCGTCGCTTCACGAGCCTCTGTTTTTCAATAGAACTACGAAAATTTAAGAAAATCACCCGAAAATTGCTATTATAGTGCCCACTTCCGCGAAATATTTCCAAATTCAGGGAGGACATTCTTGTATAGCCAAAAACATACACAAAAAATTTCGTTCAATTCTATGCATAAATTCATACATTTTTCGATGGTAGAATATTCAAAATGAAACAAAAATCGCTATTACAGCTTCCGGCGAGTTTTTTTACAAATTAAGGTAGGAATTGCTTGTCATAACCAAAAAAAGTTCTAATTCTATGCATAACTTCATACACTTTTTGATGGTGGCAACAAACACACGGACACACGGACAGACATTTTCTATAAACATGTTTTTGGGATCTCTGACAACTAAAACGTGTAAATTAGTATAAAACACAAAACACCTCACCAATGTTGCAATTTTAAAAATGAAAGTGCATATTTGAAGTAGATTAAAAATACTTATGTAATATCGGAAATAGGAAATCGAAAAAAAAATGTTGATTACAATAATTTCTTCTATTGAGGATAGAAGAAAGGAACAAGGATCTTGTAGTGAGTGTCAGTAATGCATATAAATTTTCGTATATTTAAAATTGTCTAAAAGAACCAAAATACTTAGCAAACTGTTTTTCCCCCCGTAGACCATTATGTACCGAAATTATATTGTGTGAGATCCGAGCTTATTTACGACAGTGACGCTCGTATTCACCAATTACTTCTACCCCGAGTCATGCCGATAACCTCAGTCGAACGCTCAAACGGTATGCACCTTTAATTCTGATTGGATGTCCCCTAGATAATGTCAAATCAAATGTTATCGTGAATTTCATTTGAGCGTTCGACTGAGGTTTTCTAGGTCGAGGTAGATGGTGAATACGAACATGAGATCTCGGACAGACGGCCAGACAAAGCGAAGTCATAAACCCTTTTCAACTATGTTGGAAATTGAAGAAAAAGAACTGTCAAATAATTAAAACCTTTTTGAATTTTGCAGATAAATAAATAAAAATAAAAAATTTATAAAATAATTAAAAAAAAAAAAAAAAAAAAAAAAAAAACATACTAAATTAAACATTTCTCTCAAATGTTATTTCCGTTGTTTACGTTTAATTTTTAAATGTGGAATAAAAATAAATATCAAAATAATGACATTTTTCATTTATTTACACAATAAAGATGTATTAAAAATATTACTTAATCTTCATATAGGTTTAGAGCAATAATAATTTAATTAGGAAAACAATATAAAGTTAATTATCCTTTCTTTTTTTATCAGTTTTTTGTTGTTGCTGTTATTCTAAAAGTTTTTTTACTTCCTTTAGTTATATTTTTTTTATATTCTAGAATAATTAAATGATTTTTTTCCTACACTAAAAATATTATCAGAATAAAAAAATCGTAGTGTTGTGATCTTTCAATATAGTCAGCTGTTGTTAATTAAAATACAATCAGGGGATATAAAAAAGTGACAAAGTCAATGTCTCTGCCCATGAAAAAAAGTATTGCCCTTTGTGCACAGAAGTATGCTTTGGAAAAAAAAAAAAAAAAAGGTTAAAACATGCTTAGGTTATTTTGGGATTTTATGGCTATTCCTATTTAAATAAAATATAATATGGTTGATTTTTTAAAGGAAAAAAAAAGTTTGCAAGGGAATATATATTTAACATTCACGCTTTAAGTTTATTAATTACTATTGAGTGTTTATTAGCATTCCAAACATATTAATTAATCGAATTATCTTTAAAAAGTGCAATGAACAATGAAGATTCAAATTGAAATATATATATATATATATATATATATATATATATATATATATAAGTATTAAACTGTCTTCATTTTCCTTTTCGCTTTCTTTTCTTTGCTTTCTTTGTTGTTATACTGAATGTGCAAATGAAATTAGAAACTAATCACGAAATTTTATCTCAGTCGATATTTTTACACTAAATTACGTTATGCGGAAATTTATTTTATCATAATACTAAAAAGTATAAACTGATCCTTCTATATATAAAAAAAAGTAATGCTTTGGAAATGAACCAATGAAAATCTGCGTAGATACCGCAAAACGCATTTGATTGGTCAGAGCTTTAAGACGCTATAAGGGGTGGTTACCAAGGATAGGGGACCCGGCTCTGTCGCCAAGCGTCGCCAAGTCTGACACCAACTTGGCGATATATCGCCAAATTTGGCGACCAAAATTAGTCGCTAAAAGGGTCGCCAACTTGGCCCTATTTCCAGTATTTCGCCAAATTACCATAGACTCCCATTGAAATCCAATAGGGTTTACTTGCTTGCAGAAAATCAAAAAATTGAGATATTTAAATGCAACAAAAACCAATATTAGCTTATGTATAGAGCTTAATTAAACTATTTACATTATTTTTAAGTGCAAACACTAACTATTTACAATATTCGTAACACTATATATATAATTTTTATTTAATTTGTAATTATTCAAATAAATCATAAATTTTACCTTTTTTTAATGATTTTATATTTAATAATTCTCTCATAATTTAATAAGAAACTCTGTAAGCTCTAGTGATTATGTGCTTGGAGAGAAGGAAATAAAATTGTCAGGAACTGGGGAGGAGCGCGTTTTTAACAAGTGGAATTAAAAAATTGAATGCATAGAAAATGAGGAATCGCGAAGATATTACACGAGGGGGTTGATGAGCGTAGCGAGCAGGGGGGAAGAGCCCCCCTAGTAAAAAATAAAATAAAACAAAATTTCAATAAATTAATCTATGAAATAACGCCATTTCCAAGACAGAAATTATCGTGCTTCATAGTGTGCTACATATTATGACAAAAAACACAATTACTTAATTAATTAACAACAATTAAGGAAATTTTAAGTTTTTTCTTGTAAAGTCTTTTGAAATTAGAATGCGTTTCGGTTTAAAAAGGTGTATACGATATGGGACTATCAATGACATCTTTGAAATTTTTCATCTTGTTACTTTCTTCTATCTTTACAAGAAGAAAATAATGGATTCATGAAAATTTTTGACTTCCGGTTTTCGACGGATTTACACGTTTAAGGAGTCAGAGATTCCGAAAAACATGTTTTTACAAAATGTCTGACTGTGAATCTGCGATTCTGTGAGTCTGTCTGTCTGTAAGTTACACAAATTTTGTGGGCACTATATCTCAAGAACTAATGCACGGAATTTAATAAAAATTTATATTCTAGTAGTCCATAATATAAAATGGTGTTTATTAGTTTTTGGTGTAAATCGCCCAACAGATGGCACTGCTATGCTGCATTTTTTCAGATTTCTGTAATAGCTCTATCTCAAGAACTAATGCACGAATTTTCATCAAACTTCAGATTTATTTATTCCTTGATATGAGTTGGTGCTGTTAGCGTTTTGGTGTAAATCGCCCAAAGGATGGCGCTGCTATGCTGCATTTTCAGGATTTACGCTTTTTTTGCAATCTATCTCAAGAAATAATGCACGGATTTCATGAAACTTCAGATTCAGTTAGTTCTTCATATGAGTTGACGTTTTGTACATTTTGGTGTAAATCGCTCTTTAGGTGGCGCTGCTATGCTGCATTTTTGGTGATTTCCGCAATATATTTCAAGATCTATCTCAAGAAATAATGCTTGGGTTTCAACAAACTGCAGATTTAGATATACCTCGGTATGATTTAGTGCTTTTTATGTTTTCGTGTAAATCGCCCAACAAGTGGCGCTGCTATGCTTCATTTTTGCGATTTCCGCAATAGATCTATCTCAAGAACTAATGCTTGGATTTTCAACAAAGTTCAGATTCAAGTATACTTCGATATGAGTTAGTGCTCTTTGTGTTTTGGTGCAAATCGCTCAACAGGTGCCGCTGCTATGCTGCGTTTTTCAGAATTTCCACCATAACTCTGTCTCAATAACTAATGCACGAATTTTCAACGAACTTCAGATTCAGGTACACCTTGATAAAATTAGTGCTGTTTAAGGTTTGGTGTAAATCACTCAACAGGTGGCACTGCTATGCTACATTTTTCAGAATTTCCCCTATAGATCTATCCAAAGAACTGATGCACGAATTTTCATCAAACTTCAAATTCAGATATACTTTGATATGAATTTGGGCTAAATTGATGTAATTTCTTGTACTATCTAAATGATTTAATTGTTGTGATTTATATAGAAGATAGTTTTATGATGGCCACAACATACTAGTTTTTTACTTGGGATACCATAAAATTTGCATAAGTAGAATTTCATACGAATAGATAGATACTCTGATCTAAAAAAAAAAAAAAAAAAAATCGGATACAAGACACACATGTGCACACAAATATAAGACGACCCGATCTTCAATTGCTAATATACTTCTTTTTTAACACTTTCCAACAAAGTTGAAAAGTGTTCATGACTTCGGTTTGTCTGTCCGTCTGTCTGCGCTCTAACTCTCGTAAATATAGTCGGATCGTTCTGAAATTTTTGGATGTTAGTGAGCTCTACCATAGCACGATCCCTATTTCAATTAAAGTTTCTAGCATATTTACAAGGGCACCACCAAACATGATGCGCACAGATTTTGATGATTTCAAAGTATGTTGTAGGAGTCGTACCACTAATTATTCTGATGAAAGGGTTTCTTCAAATGGGCCTTAGTTTTTGAGAAATTGGGGGTTAAAGTTCAGCGTATATTTCAATTACCCATTAGTGTGACTTTCTGAATGTGAATTCGTGGTGCAGCGGTAGCGTGCGAGCTTACGGACCAAGACCTTGCGTGTTCGAGTCCACTTCGCGGTTTTTTTTTTTGTCTTTTTTACAAATTTTTATATTTTTTACACGTTAAAAATTTTAAGCAGAATTGGGCATTCTACAGCTTTGAACTTTGATATTTTCTTAATAAATTACATTTAAATTTTCGAATTTTTCATGGCAATTTATTTTTTTCTTCAATTTTTAAACTAATATTTTTATTTACAAAACTAATTTATGCCTAAAACTTTTTTTAAAATTAATTATTATTTACAATTTTTATTTTAAGCACAATTCTGCAATAGTGATTTTTCTTTTTTCTATCCTTTTTTTTTTAACTTTATGGAATTTTAAAGGAAAATGTATCCTTTTCTTGTGTAAATTATACAAAATAATTTTCAGGTGCAATTTCTCAAACGTATCTAGGATAGGATAATTCAAATAATGCATATCTTCGAAAGAGTTATAAAATATTAAAGCAGTAATGCTTAAATACAAGTTTTTTACCAGTTGTACAAATTTTTAATACTTTGTAAAATACATTTATCTTTAATAAAGTTCAACCTAAACATCATTTTTCGTTTGCACAAATAAACTAGTATGTTGTGGTCATTGTAATAGTGTTCAGTGGGATGGTTCGTTTAAATGCAAAAACTCCAACCATATTACAGGAACTATTTCTTTATTAAAAATCTTATAAAAGAAAGGTGGTTCAGGAGCCAAAATGGGAGAGAGAGACCCCACAATACATGGGACGCCGAAACGCCTTTTCTTATTAGACAACTTTACATCTCGAGAGCTGAAACAGAAGTCCAGTTTTTTTGCACGAAATCAAGAAATCTTGGCGTGGCACAGCATCGCCAATTTACAACTTTTGGTGACCGCGCGAAAGTGTACAAAGGCTTTTGGCGATAAACATTACCGCAAAAATGTGGATTGCAAGTAAGCGCTTCTAAATAGGATGAGAAAAGTAACAGACAAACCGAAATTGTTTATCTTGCAGATAGGCCTTTGCCCAACTAACTGTTACATGAAATTGCAGACTGCAGATTGTTCGATGAGAAGAATGCAGAAAATCCAGGACATCTGGCTTTTAGCCCGACCACATAACACGATAAATACATGCTTCCCATAAGATTCGTTCATTTTTACTTTTTATTGTTAATATATATATTCAAGGTTCACGTATTAGTAGCGATAAAAATTTCTTATCACTGCGGCGGGGGAAAAAAATCCAATGCAAGAAAATGAAATGAGACTAGCAGCTGTGCTATTTAATTCTTATTTATTTCTTTGCACACGCTGCGGTAACGGGTAGTCACAGATTAAAATAAGAAAAGAAAAAAAGGAAATGATTATTTGAGCGCTTTGAATTAAAGATAATTTTAGACAGATGAAAGAAATCACTTTAACAAACTCTGGATGGTTTTGAGAAATAAATTTAATCACATATTTCGTTATAGGAAAGAGGGGGGGGGGGATAATATGATCTAAAAGTAAGAAAGTTATGTTTTAAATTAAATTTTGAATTAAAAAAAGGTATGGGACAGAAACGCTGTCACATAACTCACAAAACTTTCTTCTATATAAATCACGTCAATTAAATCCTTTAAATAGTACGAGAAATAACAACGATTTAGCACCAATTCATATCAAAGTATATCTGAATTTGAAGTTGGATGAAAATTCGTGCATTAGTTCTTGAGATAGGGCTATAGCGGAAATTCTGAAAAAATGTAGCATAGCAGCGCCACCTGTTGAGCGATTTACACTAAAAGTAAACAGCACTAAACTATACTAAGGTATACCTGAATCTGAAGTTTGTTGAAAATCCAAGCATTAGTTCTTGAGAAAAAGCTATTGCGGAAATCGCAAAAAATACAGCATAGCAGTGCCACCTGTGGATCGATTTACACCAAAAATTAAACAGCACTAATTTATACGTCAATTCATGTCAAGGACTAACTAAATCTGAAGTTTGATGAAAATCCGTGCAATAGTTCTTGAGATACAGCTCTTGTGGAAATCGTGAAAAATGCAGCACAGCAGCGCCACCTATTGGGCGAATTTCACCAAAAATTAAACAGCTCTAATTTATATCAGGGACTAACTGAATCTGAAGTTTGATGAAAATTAGTGCATTTTTTCTTCAGTTAGAGCTATTGCGATAATCATGAACAATGCAGCATACCAGCGCCACCTGTTGGGCGATTTTTACAAAAGAGTAATCAGCACCAAACTATATCTTGGACTAACTGAATCTGAAGTCTTATCGAAATCCGTGCAGTAGTTCTTGAGATATAGCTATTGCAGAAATCGTGAAAAATGCCGCATAGCAGCGCCACCTGTTCGGCGATTTTCACCAAAAACTAATCAGGTCCAGTTTATATCAAGGTCTAACTAAATATGAAGTTTTGTGAAATTCCGTGCATTATTTCTTGAGATAGAGCGCCCACAAAATTTTTGTCACATACAGACTCACAGACAGAGTGACAGAGTGACGGAGTGACAGAGTGACAGACAGACTCACAGACAGACATTTTCTAAAAACCATCAAATCGTGTTCTGGGCATTCTAAAACGTATAAATCCGTTGAAAACCGGAAGTCGAAATTTTTCACGAATCCAATACTTTCTTCTTGTAAAGATAGAAGAAAGTAAAAATGACAGATTACATTTAAAAAAAAAATATATATATTTTTTTTATAACAAATAAAAACACTCTCTGCGTGATTCATAAAAATTCAACTGGATTGCAAAAATCGTCTGTTAATGAGATAAAATTTACGATACATATAAATATATTTATACATTTTTTAATCGTCTACTTTGCTTTTCTCGGTAATATTGGGAAAAATAAAAATTTCTTTTCTTGATCTCGTTTAGCTTATTTTTGAGACAAATAAAAGGCTTGAAATATTGTTATATATAGGGGAAATTTCGGTATGAAAATTAAAAGAAGGCTACAGATTGTGACAGATTGAATGCTAAAGATTGTGTTATGGAAGGAACCAGCGCTGATGCGGAAAATTCTCGTTTGGAAGAGAAACAAAAAGGCCGAATTACAAATGCATTAAAATATAGCGAGACGTTGTTACAAAATGATGATCTGTTTACAAGTTCTCCACCGGATGAAATATCCGGTGCTTCAATTGCTATGGCTGAAGAATGTCATGGTGCAATTTTAAAAATATTAGAAGATCGACAAATTATTGAGGCCGAGGAATTGATATTGAATGAAGAAGATGAATTTAACGAATTTACAAAGACATAATTTTTTATTTTAGCAAAAAAAAAAAAAAAAAAAAAAAAAAAATATATATATATATATATATATATATATATTCATTATATTTCATTGTTAAAAAAAAATCGAAATCAAACGATTGAATTTTAAATATTTTTTTATAGTGTCCGGGATTTCATGAAGATGATGATAATTTTGTACCTGAAGAATTTGCACCTGAACCGCGCGATTATATTCCATTGTGGTACAAAAAGAATGCTGTTGCATTAGCTGAAGCCTGTAATAAATAAGTAAAAAAGTAAATAATAAAAATAAGGAAAAAAGAAAAAAGTGCCCCAGGGTGGGATCGAACCCGCAATGTCCAGGTCTATAAGCTCACACGCTACTGCTGAGCCACGAATTCACATACAGAAAGTCATACTAATGGGTATTTGAAATATACGCTGAACTTTAACCCCCAATTTCTCTAAAACCAAGGCCCATTTGAAGAAATCCTTTCATCAGAATAATTAGTGGTATAACCCCTACAACGTACTTTAAAATCATTAAAATCTGTGCGCATCATGTTTGGTGGTGCCCTTGTTAGTTCATTTACAGGGACAGTCAAAAGTTTTCCGTTACATTACGGCCTATGGGAAAAAATCGTGTAAAATGGTTTTTAATGATGTTGCATGCTTTGAAACATAATAAAATTGATATACATTTATCAAGTGTACTAAAATATGCATTCTATAGAATATACGATGCAAAGAATAGTTTTTTTATCATTTACAGGGCCACACAAAATAATTCAGTTACAGAACGATATGGTAGGGGGGGGGATTGTTTGCGGCGTATTTTAATTATGTTAAATTATTTCATGTATAATGAAATTGATATACGTCGCTGAGGTTTACTATAACTTATTTCATGTATAATACGAAGTTCATAGCATTTACAGGGGCATACAAAAGATTTCAGATACTATATTGTGTACGAAATACTGTACAGTAGCGATGATTGCTGGAAATGCATTTTTATATATGTTATGTGCGTTTATGTTTCACTATATTTATGCATAGTATATGGTGTGTATAAATGTTGGAATTCATATACAGGGCTACACAAAATAATTCGTAGTGGTTACTGGGCATGATTGTAATTTGCTTAAATGTTGTTTTTAAATGAGTTATGCATTTTTAGGCGGAACTGCATTTGGTTTACTAAGAAATGTTTGTAGAACATAGATAAAAGGGTATACAGGGTCACGCAAAGAATTGGATACATGGTCGTCTATAAATGATAATTTCTGGAAATGCGACTTCAGTAATTTTGAGAGTGTTTTACTTTGAACTAAACTTTAGCTAAATAGTGTCGTGTAATAAATGTACTAGGTTAACTACACGGCTGTTCAAATGTATACAAGTATGTTTTGATCTATTAGTATAAACTGCTGAAGGAGAAATTTCAACCTGTTATGAGCTTTCGTGCTAAACTAAATTTTCCCATTATATAGTATCTATATCAACCTTCAGATCAAATACAGTGCTATTCAAAAGAATTGGAATACATATTTGACTATATACGGTAACTGCAGAAATCAGTTTTTTAAATGTTTCATGAGTTTTTAAAAATGTTTACTTAGTTCTCTTACATACCTTATTTGTCTAAATAACGAAGTTTTTTTAAATCATTCAGGAAGTGTTGGAAAGTGTCTCATAATCCATGCTAAAAGCATGATTTTCTTACTTGTTTTAATTTTTTAAGTTTTTTATCTAATGTTATTTCTGGCTTTTTTATTCTGGCTTTATTGTGTTCGGTTGCCCTCGTTTTGCATTTTTTAGCTCGTTATGACTAATGCAAAGATAAAACAGTACTTGTTATTTGTGGAAAGCAAGGTAATTCGGGCCTAATGATTCTGGTTTTGTTCTACAAATATTTCCATTTTCCCAATGTTTACCGTATTTTCAATTCCTTGTCGCGCTAGTTTTAAATATTTGTTTCAAAGAATTATATACTGGCTTATACATCTTTTTTTATTTGCATAAATTCATTTATAAATTGTATATTAACATTTTTTATGATAATTTGTATTGGTTTATAATGTTTTATATATATTAGCAGGATATGTTAATTAAGTTGTTTTCTATGTTTTTTTTCATTATAACAATATACGGAAAATATTATTACATGGCATCTTTAAGTAAAATAATTGGTAATTTTTGCTATTCGGTCTTGTTACTTATTCTATAATTTCAAATGTACATTCTATATATATATAACGTCTAATCATTTATATAGTTGTATTAATCTATTGTAAAAAAAAAAAAAAAAAAAAAAAAAAAAAAATTCAATTCAATTTAGTAATTATATTTTATTTTGTCAGTTTAAAGTTATAAATTTTTCCATGTATTTTCAAATGCCTTCTCCGAGGTTAGTGGGGCTTTTTATACATTATGAGTATAGCATAGCCTTACAAAAAGAATTATGAGCATGTAAAGTTTTATTTTAAATAAATATGAAAAAAACCTTTAACGTAGAAATAATAAAAAAAAAATCATAGAAATATAAAGTGTTAATACCCACTTTGAACGTACACCCATCAAGATATCTAGTTAAATATAAACAATTGAACTTTCAAATCTTGAATCTATCGATTCAGCGAAAAAAAATGAATCGGTAATTTTGAAAAGCATCCAATAGCATAGGAGTTGACCCCTTTTAAAAATGACCGATTCAAATATTCCTTATATTTTCAGACTTCAATAAAATTATTTTTTCAAAACTAAATTGAAATGTCATACGTATATATTTGATTTGTTGACAATAAACTATTAATTGCGGTTTTTTTGTCTGAATGCTGAAAAAAATTATCTAATCGGGATATTCACAGTCAAGCTAAACTGCAGGTTAAGAACTTGACTGTGAGTTGAACATGACAACCAATTCACCTTTAACTCATTCTGGTTAAATCAAAGTAGAAATTTAAACTAATGTCAAGTAACTGAACCTACCTACAAACTTAGTTAACGTGCATGTCCATGTCAAGTTGCAGGAAATATGGCAGCTGTTTCAATTTGCGCTTCGCTACATTTTTTTTTTTTTTGAGAAATCTGTTTGTGGTTGAGTTATTAAATGAAATGTTAATTAATTAATTATTAAAAAAAAATAATATGAAAAAAATGTGATATTTTACATTTTTTGTTCTTTTAACCCGACTGAAAAGAAGGGTTATGTGTTTCGCGCGTATCTGTGTATGTGGATTTCTTTATACCCTCGAAACATCCCAACGGCTGGATGGATTTTAATGAATGTGGTCTCTATCAATTTGTCTTAACGGCCCAATGGTTATAGGCTAGGTTTTGTTTTTATAAATTCAAAATGGCGGCCGTAAAATACAAAATGGCGGTAGTGAGGAGAAAATTTTTTATGCACCCTATTGAGTGGCATATCATTGGACAGGTCTTTCAAAATGAAGACGATGTTTCATTGACTATTTTACAGTCAGAAGCTCCGTTAAAATATTATACCACCTGGACGTTGTGTATGTATTGTTGATCTCTAGCTTTACTGCAACTCTAACCATCATAGACATCTATATACCTCCTCAAAACAGTGTTTATAGATAGGAACTAACAATTAAACACAACTTAAAAGTTATCAATACAAGTAAATAGAAAAATATAGATAAGTAATATAAACAAGTAACATATAAAAAAAATATTTTAAGCCAATTCCTATTTAGGTCAATAAGAGAATTTTTTTCTCCCATTCTTTTTTCCTGTTGAGTAGGGCTTAAAATTCCTTGATCAAGAAGAGGGCTCTCTCGGTATTTTTGTAGCGGCATGTACCCACTACGAATAGAAAAAAAAATGTTTAATTGATAATCGACGGAATGCTAAAAGACTATAATCCGTGTTGAGAAAAAAATCATTAATTTTCCGCAAAAATTACTAGGAAACGTTTTGAAAATCAGTGCCAACAAATGTTTTGTTCGGCAAATAGCAAACATATATTGGGTTATGATTTCTCTAAAAAAAGAAAGCTTTTCGGACGTCGACAACTCGAAATTGATTATTGTTAATTTTCGTCCGTGGTTATATTATATTTTTCTAAATTCAGAATTTTTTTTATTATTTATTTATTTATTTTTATTTATTTATTTTACAGTATAGATTAAGAGATATTTGTTTTCTTGTTTTACAGCGTAGTTGAAATAACTTTCCATTTTCTTCAATGTAACTATGATCTATATATGGATAAGTGAAAACGATTTTCATGATTTAAGTGTGCCACGAAAGTTTGATATCGGATGCAGTGAACTGCGTAAGTTTATCTATGTATTCAAATGTCCCACAAAGCAAAAAATATGTATTAAGAGACGTTGCTTATTGTATGGATTTTTAAAGGAATCCAAATTTTATTTACATATTATTAAGGCAATTCTTTTTAATATGAATTACATAATTTATTATATTAAAGAAACTTAAATTATACAACAGTGAATCCAGTTTATTTAGTGAAGACATGTATGAAATATAAAAATAATTTACCTTCATTTACTGATTTTCACTCCTTCTACGCAATGAAGTTTGACAATTGTTTTCTAGAAAATTTATTTTAACACTAGAACGTCAGGAAATTTTACCCAAACTTCACTAAAATAGTTCAAACCAGAATTTTTATTTAAAACCAGAATTTTTATTTATTTAACATATTTCTGCATGGTCTAAATTTAACTTATTTTATGAAAAATTTCTGGCTCATATTGACATTTAATCATTTGCTCGGAGTTGATTCGATTCCTTCCGGGCGTTCTAGTGTTAAATCCAAACATTTATAATAAAGAAATGCTTTATTAACTATAATTTATTAACTATAAGCACCGATTTTAAATAATTGTTTGTCGGAATTATTGTGTTTTGTCCATTATACAGATATAAGTTTAACTTTTAAGTACACAAAAGTGCTTCAGTATTGGTAAAATCTTACTAAATGATTACAGTTATTATTTAAATCTATGCATGAATAATCATTGTTTCAGTAAACTGTAAATCTTTGAAGTACAAATTTCATTCTAAGTCATTTATTGTGTGCGAATTATTAAATTTAATAATTAAACTTTTTTACTAAGGCATGTTTAATGTTAATGTTCAATGTATCATTTCTGTAAATAAGGACAGTCAAACTGATTTATAACTTTATGTGTACTTCTAAATTTTTACTAAGCCAAACATACAGATATTTCTTTTTGTAAGTGTTCTTGAACTTAAGCTATGAAATATTTAAAAGTTGTGATGTGGAATTTTAAAATAGCAAAAGTAATATTCTAATTATTTTTATGCATACATAATTTAGAAATATTTAAATGTCTTTAGCGAAAACGATTTCATGCGCAAAATTTCAATACGGAATTTATAAATTGAAAACATACACAATTATAGAAAAAATATCAGAGCCCCATCATATTGTACTCATAGAGAAAAACAATTGTTTTTTCTGAATCAACAACTTAAACTACAATAATAACAACCAGGACATTTCTTTTTTTATTGTAAGCTTCAGAAACTTCTAGGAAGCAGTATTCAGAAACTGCTTCTTTTATTAGTACTGTATATGGCTAGAAGACCTGTACCTCTCACATATTATTTTTGCGAAAATATTAACCATTCTATTGTTAGCCCTTCTATCCAAAGAACGTTCCATGTTTTCGTTAAACGGAGAGCTAGATAAATGTTTTACAAAATATTAATTACAAAAACAATAATTACAAAATATATTTTTTATTTTTATTCTTTGTTGAAGGCTAAGTTATTTCTTTTTGGAGCTTTTTCAAAGGTTTATATTGTAATTTGCAGGATTATAATTAATTTTCATACCACACTACAAAACTGAGATAAACAACTGAGTTTTGTTTCTTAAATCCCTTTTAGAATGAAAATAGTTTAAATAAAATATAGGTATCTAAAAGCTAAGTGCATTTGCTTTCTTTGAACAGAAGTTGTAATAACTAAAAAAGAAATTTATAACTGTATACAATTTACCTTTTGTATCCAATTATTACTTATGAAGATAAACATGTGAGTGTTAAACGAGAAAAAGCTTGATGTATTTGATACTTTCTGGCAAATACGTATATGACGGTGATTGTTTAGAAAAATTTTCGAAATTCAAATATTTTCATTATTATGTTGCTAAAAATTAATAACATATAATATATCATTATTTTTAAATAAAAGAACTAAAAATAATGATATTTCACTAATTATTTTATAATCACCTAATTAAGCCTACTATTACTAAAATATAAAGTAGCATGTTTCATTTGGACGATCTATCCACGTAGGGAACTATTGATCTAATCGATGAAATCTTTCAATAGTTTTCTGCTCCCTTCGATACAAAGCATTCTTTCTTTTTTGAAGACGAAGCTGTAAACTGCAACGATTCCAATCGATTTTCATGTCAGATGAGCTAGAAATTGTCAGTTATCAATGAAAATGATCCTCAAGTTGAAAAAAGTAAAATAAGTTTATTACACTTTTTTTCCTATGTGCTTTTGAAAAACAATCGCAATAATCAATTAAACGACTTATTTCCAACAAAACTGGCAGAATGGATTTAATTATTGACTTAGTTTTTTTTAAGCAATTAGAAAAAACTTTTATTTATTTATTTATTAATTTTTTTTTTTTTTATTTTTGGTTACTGTTTTAAAAATATTCTGAAATCCCTTTTTTTAGATGCAGTTTTATAAAATTAAAGATTTTACTTTATCTAAATTATGTGATGAATTAATAAACTTTTGTCATATTGGTATTAAATGAAAGGGAAATTTCTAAACGAAATTTAAACTTTGATTTTTTTTTTAGAAATATATATATATATCTTTAACATCTTTTAAAGGAATTGTTATATGGACACTGATGAACCAATGAATTAGAGAGAAGACATACCTGGTTAGAAAAGAATTGTCCTCCTCACTTTCATAACGAATCACAAATGGTAAGGCATGGTTTCAACAAGTCTATGATAGTTTACCAAAGGCATAATTTCCAAGAAATATGCTGTAAATTCGAAGAAATTAGTTTAAGATATAGGTTTGGGACCCGTGAACGCTGCTTGTGATAAGTTACCAAATAATATCACATTAAAGTCACATGTTGACTTTCAGGTGACAGAGAGACTACTGTGAAGTTACCATTGTGCTTTTTTGTGAAAAGTCACCATGTGACTATAATTTTATATTATTTGGTGACTTATTGTAATACAACGTTCATAATGACTTTGAAATTGAGTCTAAAAATAACAGTCACATGAGAGATACAATGTAACTACATTGTAAAGTCACCTGGCGAATTGACACAAAGCAGCAGTCACATTGATGTCTCAGTAGACTCACATATAGTGATCGTTTTAGACTCATTATGTGACGAGTGGAATTTCCTATATTTTATTTCACCGTAGTGACTATGACACTTGTGACCGCATAATAATTTTGAAAGTGAGTCTAAATTTTATTTGCATAAACTAGATATAAAGAATCAATTAGGACTAGACTTATCATTTGATGAACTGTTAGACATTATCGTGCCCCTTTTTACTGTGCAGATTAGATACAATATTGAGTTGCGAACTCCTAACTATTCAGCAGAATTATATCAACTTTTATTGAAATATGAATTTCGTCACGGCTCGGACGATTGGGAGCGGCGTACCCCTCAAGCTAGAACATATCGCAATAACACATTTCAGAAGGAGAATGCTGGTCATAATTTCAGAGAGGGAGAGCGTGTAATGTATAATAATTATTGAAGTGGTGGTGTTCAGAATTAGGAAAATAACACTTATGGTCGTAGTATGTCTAATGCAGGTAATAGAGTGAATGGAAATTATAGAAATGGTGGTTGGAATAGGAATTTAGGGAGGAATAGTAGATTTGTTCAAAGAGGGAGAGTTTGTGATAGGGATGTTCAGGCTAAACGAGTAAGGTAAATGACGAGGAATGAAACGATTTGGATAGAGGGATAGCGCAAAGGCAAGCTAGTGAAAATTTAGAAGGTATATAGACACGAGTTAAGCATGAAAAATCTTCGGTTAGTCTAAGTAGTAACCCGGTACATTTACCTGAGTTGTTAATTCAATTAAATGGTATTATGGTAAAAGGTTTATATGATACAGGATCAGAGGGCTGTTTCTTCTCTTATGATCACTATAAAAGGTATTTTCGATCTAGAGAATTAAAATTTTCGAACTTGGTTATCCGTTCTGCTCCAGGGTCAATTTGTGTGAATAAATATACAGTAGAATTGGAAGTAGAGGTTTGTACAGTAAAAACGTGTTGGAAGTTTTGTGTTATTGATGGTTTAGAATCGCATTGCATAATGGGAATAGATTATAGGAGAGTTAGAGGAATTAGTTTAGATTTCTTTAAACAATCTTTGGTTCTAAATAATGAGGAAAATGAATGTAAGGAAAAGTCGATACCATTAGCGGTTGATTTAAGTGTCTAGAGTGGATAGATTTGTAAAAGAGGTGACTGAAGATAATATAGTTAATGAACATAGAGCAGGCAAGGAAAACGTGGTAGCAGATGCGTTGTCGCAAAACCCGCAGGAGTGTGTTGAAGTAGTGAAAAAATTAGAATTTGTGGGTTATCGTCTCTGGTAGTACATTCGAGAGAGCAATTAATAGAAGAGGAAAAAGAGGAGTTTAAGCAATCTTTGGTTGAATATGGGGAAGTATTGCCAGTTAATCCAGGGTTAACGAGAGAGCAGTTACTAAAAGAGAAAGAGGAGGAGTTTAAAAAAAATTGGGGGAGTTTGGTGAAGTATTTTCAGATAAACCAGGGTTAACACAAGTAGCTAATATGACGGAGCGTGTTAACAGAACTCTAATCCAAATGATATCGTCGTATGTTAGTTCTCACCATTCCAATTGGGACAGATTTCTGCAACACTTCGCTTATGCACTACGCACAGCAGTTCATGAATCAACTGGGAAAACGCCTGCTGAGTTGTGTTTAGGTAGAAAAATTATAACTCCGCTTCAAAGATTAGTAATGGTATCTGGTGCTGAAAGTCAGTACATGTGTATGGACATTGATAAGTTGGTGAAGGAGGCACAAATTCAGATGGGAAAAGCTTAAGAAAAACAAGCGCTATATTATAATATTCGTAGAGAGGAGTTAGAAGTTAAAGTTGGTGATTTTGTTTTGTTGGAAAAGTATTGATTGAGTTCTAGGCGACAGAAAAGAGTAGCTCAATTTGGTCCTCAGTTTGTTGGTCCGTTTGAAGTATTGGAAGTGCGAGACTATAATCTGGTGATAAGGATGGATAGAAAAAGGACGTCGGTAAACCTCGATCAGGTGAGAGTGTATATAAGTTTATGGAAAATGGTAGTGATGGTTCTTCTTGTCGAGTGGTGTTTCGCAAATCTCCCAGTCAAACGAATCCAATGATTCTCAGTTATCTGTGCCTAACAATAAGTAAAATCCTCATGGTAAATTACATGGAAATAGAGCTAAGAACCAAAGTGATCATAGTACAATGGCAAGGCAATATGGCAATATGGACAAAATGTCAAACAACGAGATCGTAAGTCATTAGGTTCAGAATCGGACCATTTATGTGAAAAGTAACCTAGAATTACAAGTGACGGTTCGCCTAGGAGCTATAAGCGCTCAGACATTTCGACTTCGATACTAACTAATCCCACAAATAAAAAATATTTTCACAACCACGCATTCAATATAAACGTTCAAAAACTAATTATAATAGTGACTCTCCCACAGCTAAGAAAAGGCGAAGAACAGGAAAGAAACGTTGCTTGTCCTCGTCTACGACATCAGGAGCGCCTAGAAAACAGAGAAGCCATACGACACACATGACTCCGGAGCTTACTCATCGATACGATACTTCTAACTAGACATTTCGGTACTTCTAGTCGTCGAGTAGACTCTACGGTAGTTCCCCGATATCGATACCGAACGCGTCTGCAGGTCAAGCAATTGACAGTGACATGAACTTTCAGCTCCGACGAGGAACCAGCATTTGTCGAAAGATTCTGGAATAAAGATAGAAAGCCTTCATTCAGCATGAAGTCAGCAAGCTCGGAGTCAAGTCTATATATCAGGTGATGACGTTCTTTTTTGAATTTATTGTTTTTTATTTTTAAATGAAAGTCTATTTATGATTGAAGAATGTGAAGGAACCAAGTGGACTTTTGCTATTTTGTTTAAACCTTATTTTAGAACTTTTGACTCAATATACAATTTTACTTAATTCCTCAAATACTTCTCAGCAGTGAAATTACGCTTGAAATTATTGAAGAATTAATTAAATGTGTATATTCACCGATGCTGGGTTCATTTGCGTCTCATGTTACTCTGCAAGATTGTGTGCTCATGAAGACCTTACCATCTAGTAGCTGCGGTAGCAGAGTTACCGACTTATGTGAGTGAGGGATGCTAATCAGAGCATCGTCCTCGTGGCTTATTGGTAGAGCTCTGGAGAGCTATTCCAGTGGTTCGGGTTCCCGGCTTGGACATTTTTCCTCTGTTGGTTTACGCTTAGTTATCAAAGTGATAATTCACGTCTTTAATATTCAATAATTTCAAGCGTAATTTCACTGCTGAGGAGCAGTTGAAAAATTAATTAAAACATATATTCTATACTTAAAAAAACGGGATATGGACAAAAATTTAGATGTTGCAATAACGGTTTTACATACCTGATCCTAATGCCTGATGAAGTAGTTTTGGAAACTCCATGTCAGCAGTTTGATGAAAAAGCTTCAACGCAGTTTGTATTTATCGCACTCTCTTCCTATATTTAATCTTATTAAAATAAATATTCCTTTTTATATTTTAAATTAAATTTTAATACAACCATTCATAACTGTTATTCGAATAACTAATGCTAGTTTTAAAAAATGTATATCCTACTATAATTTTATCGCTATTAAATGTTTAAGGATTAAATATTTATTTCTATCAATGTTACTTTTTACATAATATTAATTATAAATGATGCATAATAGTATGAGTTTAATATATATGGAAATTAATTTTATGCTGACAGTTTTACAGCATTTTACATTACATAACAACTGAAATATGCAAGACAAATCTTCGCTTCGGTAATTTTTAATGCACCCCCTATGATTTTGAAATGCAAATATTAATATTTATTACTGTGCGTTCAGATAGTGAAACTTTCCAAATCTTTTCAGTGAACTAATATTTGCTAAAATTATCCTCCAGAGAGTCGTAATGATTTTAATGTTTTACAAGAGAATGTTAACAAGGCACTTTTGTAACATTGGATTTTAGTATATCTGACAGGGAAGAATAATATATGATTTAAAAGCTTTTATGTAGCTGATAAAAGCATGTTCTTTCCTATATATAAATTTTTGGTGATAAACGTTCTAAGTGGTAATAAAATTCCAATAAAGTATAAAATATCGCAAAATTATTAATTTTTTCATTTGTGAATATTGCAGTTTTATAAAAAATAAACTGCATAATATAAATATGTTTATGCATACTTTAATTTAATATAAAATATCACTTTAAGGGAACGTTTTAATTAATTGGACTAAATATGCAATAGAGCGTATCGAAAAAGTAGAACTTTCTTAAATCTTTACTGTAGTGCGGAGAAGTTGTGAGCTCCCTTCAATAAAAATATTGCAGAATCTTAAAACAGTGTGTTGATATCTTCTGTCCCTTCAGCGTGCAGAAAGTTCCGAAAATTGGACCAAAAATGATAAAAATACAAAAATTAAAATTTAATCACAGACTTCGTTGATCAGTTTGAGGTAGTTCTTACAAAGTTAAAATATTTTAACAACAACAAGTAAAAAAAAAAAAAATAGAATTATAGGTTAATATCTTCTGCCACCTCATCGGCATCGAATTTTGGAAATGTTGACGCATTTTCGTACTTTTCTGCATAACTATTTACTGCTTGCACAACCCAGACAGTCTGGATTTGGTGCTCTGCCAAAAAAGTGGAACACCCTATGGAACCAGTGGAAACCCCTATTTTCGCGCTTTGAAAGAATTCGAAACAACCAGTAAATCAGCTGACCCCTCTCTTTCGTTTGGCCAAGCACACCAGACAGGACCCACAAGCATGCGTAAGTCGCAACCGATTTTAACTCCTTTAAAGCAGTATCTATTTAGTAAGTGTGTTGTCTTTATAATTTCTTGCACTTCAGCCTTTTTTTTAAGGAATTTATCTTGTGGTTTTGTGCATTTCGTCATCATTTTCAAATAAGAAATGTTGGTATATATTTGAAATGCCAAAATCACTGCAATCAAAGATTTCGAATCGAGAAACATTGCAATACCCTATGTTTTGAAGACTGAAGGATTTTTTATGCATGCTGCCAACGCACGAGGGCATTATAAGATGTTGCGGTTACGAGGGATTGCATATCAACTTGTGGAAACAAAGAACCATGCTTTTCGGTTATACTAGAAACTATCGCTTTGAAGATTTAAAAAATATACGTCAGCGCATCCATTGCTTTAATTTCTCATAAACGTGTTTGCCATGTGATACTCTCATACCATGGAAAGTATCGATCAATTATGAAAAATATAAAACGTGTTGGAAAAAGCAAGACTACTCTCGAAAATGTTGAGAACTTTAAAATGGAACCAAACAAATATATATATATATATTTGTCATATGTGCCTGTAAATGCGCGATTTTTAAGAAGTGTATCTGTCCGAAAGAAACAAAGTTTCTGCAAAAGAGAAAGCGTTCCTCATTTACCAATGAACGGAAAAAAAATGTTCATTGGAAGTGTTGATGTTCTAACAACAAAGCTACTCCAGAAACGTCAAATACGAAAGGAACAGGATACATATCAATATGTAAGTCAAGCATCTCCTGCTTCTGCTTCAAGTTATTCAGTGCAGAAGAAAAGGTAAAGTGAACTATAGAAGATGTGATGAAGGTGGAGACGGAGGCAGACAAGGTGGATGCCAAACACAGGTCTTACACAGCACATCTTAATCAGCCTACAAGGAGTGTTAAAATGCGTTTAAATCAGGATAACATAGTTCTTGTACGTGAAATATATGGTGTGTCCAAAAGAGACACTGCTGCTATTGCATCGAGTATTATGTAAGACTTGGTTTTAATATCGGAATCAGATACCAGATAATTTACAAAATCAAACGACATTCGTTCAACTCTATCTGCCCTTTATTTTTATGGACCGCAGGACAAAACATTAACATCAGAAACACTCGAGGGAAAACATTTCTAAAGAACAATTGTAGAAGCTCATTAATGTATTGTATGGTTCCACGTACATGGGGGCATGTTACACTTGAAAGTGGATCTAGTTTTGATATATATCATACCATTTATGAATATGTTACAAATGTATATTGGATGATTTTAGCAACCTTATTGTTCTCGGGTTTGACGGCACTGTAGTGAATACAAAGGTGTCTAATGGTGTAATTCGCTGGCTTCAATTGAAACTTCAGAGACCAGTCCAATGGATTATCTGCTTACTTCATTTCAACGATTTGCCATTACGACACCTATTTGAGTCCATAGACGGCAAGTCATCTGACACAAATCTTACATCGGAGACATTTTACGAAACCTCAAAGAATGCGAAAAGCTTTCAAATATTGCTTTTCATAGTATTTAATGCGAGTTGCAGATACTGATCCTACCAACCCCACTTCATATCAGAAATACTTATTAGACGTTTCCACCGCCGTTAGTTCTGGCGTTTGTTGTTCAGACCCAGCTAATCGAGAACCGGTAACGTTAAATTTGGCTAGCTGGCTAACAACTGTCATTAGAATACCGCGGTTATATATAACTACATCAGATCCATCAAATGAGCTCATAACTTTGGTTGTATTCATTTTAAGAATCTACTCACTCTCATGGTTTCGAATTAATATTAGGGCAGGATTATTTATCAATGTATCGACAAATATTGATATTGTTAAAATATCGCAATAACATTATCTAATCCTTGACTCTATTGATATATCTCAATAAAATAACAATGTTTTGAGCTCAATGGAATTTTGAATATGAGCCTCGAAAAAAAAATCGTAGAATATCTCAAAACCAAATAAAATAATAATGTTTAGCGCACACCACCACAGCCCCGAAAAACATAGCCCAAATTCCATTACGAAGTTTTCACACTTGATCCTCACCAAAACAGAAAATCTACTCGATTATCCTTCTTTCCGTTCATTATCTCTAGACATAATCCCAATTATTGCAATCTTCCTTCGGTGAAAACTGCCTGTCTGCGTAATACTGAACAACACTTAGTCTGCATATAGACGCTTGTTTTGCCATCCTTCTCTAGTTTTCATGGAAATATTTTGTTCTGCACTCTTCTGCGGTTTATTTACAAAGGAATGAAGGGAATCAACAATGGGGTCAGGAGATAAGGAGCTCAACCCTACTTGAAGGAAAGTTTCATCTTTTGCAGGATATCAGTCCTTTTCCTTTTAAAGTCATTAGCAATCAAAAACACCGCGTGGACACGAGACACGACGCTGATACTGATAACAGTTAGAAGGATGTTCCGTTCGCAGCTTTAACGCACTTTTCTTCTCTCGCCGTTGTGACTGCCCACACATATTGATATAATTACAGCTATTGATATATTATGATTAATCAAACGAGCTCTGGTTATTGCTGAATTCCAGTTGATACAGAATGTAGCTGATTATCACTGAGTCTGAGTCCTTAGCCGAAGAGCTGGGATGATCCGCCTCCGAGCAACCAATCATAGTCCATTAATTGTAAACTTTGCTTTTTTCTCTCGTAGAGTTGGGGAAAAGTCAAGGATAAAGCAGTCGTTTACTGCGATGATTCGTTGCTTTTAAAAAGAGCTTCCGCTTCCCATTCTGTAATATATACAGTGTACTGAATACAATTCTTATTCATATTGTGTATTGATATTCTTTCTTGTGTGTCGTTTGTTGTATTTTCATTAGAGCGAAGTTTTCTCTCATGAATTTAACATATCCCGCCTTGTGTTTTAGCTTAAAAGGCATATTTATCAAAAAATAAATTTAAATTAGTATAAAACTATTCTGAAATCTGATTTGAATATTTATATTTAAAAAAAAGGTTTCGATGTTCTTTTCTTGTAGTAAATATGTAAAAAAAAATATAAATATGGTGAATTCTTTCGATTAAGAATCCATTCTAGTCCACGGGAAATGTACATTTTACCTTGCAAAAGGTCGGGTAAAAGATTTTTTTTCTAAATTGTTTATAATGATGCCAACATGGAAAAACCAAGTTTTCTAACAATATTTCTTAAGGCTAAATTTTCTGTGGCCGAAAAACTACAAAATTTTGAGACATTTTTTGATATTTTGGAAATATCTCGAGACTCGTTACCGTAGCACATTATTTGTCAATTACAATATTAAAGAAAATAAAATTATCTACAACTTTCACGCTTACAACTTTTTTATACACTCAATAGCAAGCGCAGTATGCTATTTCAAAAATGGGACAATTTTTTCAATTTTCTTAAAAACCGTGAAAAACGTAGTCTTGCCGCGATTATTCAAATGTTTCTCGTAGATTTAATTGTGTATGTCGACTTCTAAAAATTGGTAGCAGTAAATTATCTAATTATTTGCACACTCACGTCTTTATTTTATATGCAATAAATTTATATAATTTCAAAAGTAGGGCAGAGTGTAGATGAATGAGACAATTTTCATATTTAGACAGTAACTTTAAGTGTATACAGTGTTAACTTCAAAGCATTGTTTAAAAGAATTTTTCAATCTATAGTAACTTATTGGCAAGATAGTTTCAATTAAAAAAGATTTCTGGCTAAATTTTAATAAATTTTATAATTTTTATAATTTTTATAATGCATACATATTTTTCCAGGTATTGATGGAATAGGTGGGTCATTTTCAAAATCTCTTCATGTTTTGGAATAACAAAATCAAATTTTTAGAAATAATCACAAAGTTTTTATTGTTTGTAAATAATTACCTTACCTCATAAACATTAATATACAAGCATCAGCAGAGACCAAATTACTAATTTAATATTTTAAAACTAATTTTTAAATTATACTAATATTTAACCAATATTATTTATAAAACCAATATTCAATATCCAATATTTCAAAATATTGGTTTTAAAATATATTGCCAATTATTTTCCACTTATATCAATAAATATAACAAGAGATTGTATAATTTTAGCATGCAAAAATATGTAAAAGTATAAGATTATCTGTTAAATGCTTTAAAGCTCAAACGGAATACTTTATATTTCCGAACGGGTTCCAAACAGTTTTCCAAAAATAAAAGTGTCCGAATATATATATATATATATATATATATAAAAGCAACGAAACCCGAAAAAGTACAAATGCACAACATTAGATATTGATCTCAGGTATCCCATGAACAAAAAATAAATAAATAAAATAAAATAAAATAAAGTAACAAAATGCGAGCGAGATATTTGTAAAGAACGTTCCCATAGCTTTAATATTACCTTGCGAATGTCTTCGTGTGACTAATTTAGTCCTATAATTCATATAACTGTGACTTTAAACACCTCAATACTACAACTACCGTAAAATCTTTGAAAATGAAATCTGTATATACGGAATTCGGTCTTTAAAGTAAAGTATATATTTTTTCAAGAGAAATAATATGAACAATAATTAAACCTGCTAAGATGGAAACCTGTTTAAAGCGGAATATATTTCGGCTCCTTTCGGTACGGTTTTTAAGGTTTTAATGAATCAATATTTGACAAAGCTGATTATGTAGTTCAGCATTACGTATTTAATGCTTACGCACTTAAAATTTTCAAAATCCGGCTATTAGAGATTTATTAAAATTCCCGTGGTAATTTTTCTTTTTAAAAGAGGGGGTGGGGGGTGAAGGGGGCGCCAAAATCTATTTTTGTCACGGGTGCAAAAAAGACTAGTTTTAGCCCTGAAACACATAATTTACTGCTACTAATATATAGAAGTTGACATACACGATTAAATACGTGGGAAACATTTGAATAATCGGTGCAGAACTGCGTTTTTCACGGTTTTAAAGAAAATTGAAAAAAAAAAAATCCTATTTTTGAAATGGCGTACTGCGCTTGCTATTGACTGTATAAAAAAGTTGTAAATCTGAAAGTTGTACAGAATTTTATCCTCTTTAATATTGTAATTGACAAATAACGTGCTACGGCAACAGGCCTCGAAATAAAAAAAAAAAAAAAAAAAAAAAACCGTAAGAAATTTTGTTAGAAAACTTGGTTTTTCTATATTAGCATCAATATAAACAATGCAGAAAGAAATCTTTTTCCCGACCTTTTGCAAGGTAACCTCTATTTGTTGGTACATTTCCCCTGGACTAATCATTCCTTAGAGAAAGAATAAAAAACAACATGTCTGCTGCATCTATCATCCATTGAAATTTACTTAATTACAAGTATATTAGCATGACATGTGGCATTAAATTAATTTTAGTTTTTCCCCTGCTTTTACTTATTTTAATTACACTGGCCTCCAAAAGTTAATGTACAGGGACTGGATGCTTTCGGTTGCACACGTTTTGTCGAATATCTACAAAAATTATTGGTGAATTGTCCTTGAACTTCTGGGATGAAAAGAACATGTTTGATTTTATATTTATCGGTGAAGATTTAGTCGGGGGTACAATTAGGGGGCTAATAATAAATTTAATAATAAAATAATATTTGCGATCCCCTATGTAACAGGAAAGTTTCGAAATGGTTTGTCACTGTGGTAAATGATTATTTGGGTCCTATTCAACGTTTGTATGCATTTGTGTAAGCATAGCACGCACATTCGTGAAGATGTTAATGTTTTTGTGAAAATTTCAAAAGGATTTTGTTTATAGCATACAGAGTTTTTAACCAAATTTAACACAAATTTCCAAAAACCTGACAAAGAGTAGTAGAAACATTATACTGCAATTAAAACATGAATATATTGAATATTTGATGAGATATGGGCATTTTTATGAGATAATTTTTAACTGCGCATGCGCGGAAGATTTCAAAATTTTTATTTCATAATTTGGTAGTCAGTATTTTGGGGCAACTTCAAAAAAAAGTTCAATCAAATATTGTGAAAATTTAGAAAGATGTAGCGAGCTGATTGAAAAGTTGTGGAAATCCCTTATAATAAAGCTAGATTTAGGAAGCAACTCACTATATCGACCCTATCTTTGTGAATTTTCGCGATATTTGACTGGAATTTTTATATAAGTTTACCTAAATAGCTTACTACCAAATTATGAAATAAAAATTTTGAAATCTTCCGCGCATGCGCAGTTAAAAATTATCTCATAAAAATGCCCATACCTCATCAAATTTTCAATATATTCATATTTTAATTGCAGTATAATGTTTCTACTAATCTTTGTCAGGTTTCTGGAAAGTTGCGTTAAATTTGGTTGAAAACTCTGTATGCTATAAACAAAAAACCTTTTGAATTTTTCACAAAAACATTAACATCTTCACGAATATGAGTGCTATGCTTACACAAATGCATACATTGAACAGGACCCAATTAGTCATTTACCACAGTGACAAACCATTTCCAGCCTTTCCTATTACATAGGTGATCGCAAATATTATTTTATTATTAAATTAATTATTAGCCCCCTAATTGTACCCCCGACTAAATCTTCACCGATAAATATAAAATCAAACATGTTCTTTTTATACCAGAAGTTCAAGAACAATTAGCCAATAATTTTTGTAGATATTCCACAAAACGTGTGCAATCGAAAGCATCCAGTCCCTGTACCTTAACTTTTGGAGGCCAGTGTATATTAAAATCGTCACTGTCCAAAATTTAAGAATATTTTATTTTAATTTGTTTTTCTTTATAATATTTTTAGTTATACCGTAAGAAATTAAATAGTTAAAATATTATTAATAAATAATCCATAAAGTAGGAAGAAAAGAAAACCTACTATTTTTAAAGAAAAATGCTATGCAACAAATGGTATAAGTGCAAACGGATATGAAACATTGGTTTATTTTCCTATAATACTTCTATTTTGCATAGATATATATATATATGCATATTTTAATAATGCTGTGTGAATAAATATAGGTATAAAACATTGATTCGTTGTTTTCTACATCTGTTGGTACTTAAATTGTTGCTACTCTACCATTTTATTTCGAAATTAGAAATATTTCTATTATTACACAGTTTAAGTAAGTTTAGAATAAGACAATTTAAGGTAGCACGGGCCGCAATTTCCAGGCCCGACTCATAGAAAAAAAATTGCCTGGCCCGGCCCGATATAAAAAAAAAGTCCTTCCGGCCAGTGCCGGGAGGAAGAGGTAGCTTTCATATTCCTCATTTTTAAAAAGCCAACTTATATTATTCAAGCACACGAAGCTCAATTAAGTGGAAACCGAATGTAGGAGATTCAATTCTAATTTTTATCAATACTAAATCATTATGAATGAGAATTTCGCGAAATTAGTCAGCTTCATCCAAGCTGCTTTTATTTAAAGTCACTTATATTTGGCTGCCAAATTTCGCGATTTCTTAAAGTGCCTGCCATTTTAATACAACATGGTAGATGAGGCTAACCAGTGAACTTGGTCGAGACCTTAGTAATTGCTGTGCACATGCTCACTCGTATCGGAATCGGTTGATATATACGAGTGCTGTCGCAGGCAAAAAATCAGATTTTTCAAAATGTCACCCACTTTAGAAATGGAAACTGCTATATCTGAGCCATTTTTTAAGATAAAGACAAACAAAAAATGCTCCTGAATCCTTATATCAAGGTCAAATACTTAAGAAAGAAACCTTTTTCAATTTCTAATTTTTTTGCACCTCACTTTAAATATAATTTTTTTTTAATTTAATGGCCGCCATTTTGAAACAAGATGGCTGATGAAGCTGGCCAGCGAACTTGGTCGAGATATTGATGTATACTATCCACATGCCTTCTTCCATCGAAATAGGCGAATACGTGTGGTATCGCGTGAAAAATACAAGATCGTTTCAAAGTGTTAGCCATTATAGAAATTCAAAGTGCTATAATTCAACCACTTTTTAAGATATAAACAAAAGAACAAATTTTCAGAAAAAAAATCTGCTCCAGAATCTTTGTATCAAGGCCAAACACATAAAAAAAATCTTTTTTATTTTCCAATTTTTTAATACCTCATTTTAAATTTTAAATTACATTTTTTTAAAAATGGCAACCCTTTTGAAACAAGATGGCGAATGAAGCTGGCCAATGAACTCGGTCGAGACTTTGGTATGTACTATGTACAGACCAAGTTACATTCAAATCGGTTCATAAATACGCCTGTTATCGCGTGACAAAAATCAGGTCGTTTTAAAATGTCAGCCACAATAGAAATTCAAAATGTTATAACTCAGCCATTTTTTTAGATGTAGACGAAACAAAACCTGTTCCGGAATCTTTTATTAAGGTCAAACACGTACAAAAAAAATCTTTTTCATTTTCCAAGTTTTTGGTATCTCATTTTAAATTTAATTTTTTTTAATTTTTTTAAATGACCACCATTTTGAAAGAAGATGGCGAATGAAGCTGGTCAACGAACTCGGTTGAGTTATTTGTATGTACTATTTACACACCAAGGTACATCCAAATCGGTTCATAAATACGTCTGTTATCACGTGGCAAAAATCAGGACGTTTCAAAATGTCAGCCACGCTAGAAATTCAAAATACTATAACTCGGCCATTTTTTAAGATATAGACGAAATAAAAACTGCTCACGAATCTTTTTATCAAGGTCAAACACATAAGAAAAAAATAATTTTTCAATTTTCAATTTTTTGCTACCACATTTCAAATTTAAATTTTTCTTAAAATTTTAAATGGCCGCCATGTTTAAACAAGATGGCGGATGAAGCTGGCCAACGAACTCGTTCGAGACATTGGTCTGTACTATGTATAAACGAAGTTACATCCAAATCGGTTCATAAATACGCCTTTTATCGCGTGACAAAATTCAGGACGTTTCAAAATGTCAGCTTCGCTAGAAATTCAAAATGCTATAACTCAGCCATTTTTTAAGATATAGACGAAACAAAAACTGCTACGGAGTCTTTGTATAAAGGTCAAATACATAAGAAATAAATATTTTTCCATTTTCAATTTTTTGGTACCACATTTCAAATTTTAAATTTTTTAAAAATTTTTAAATGGCCGCCATTTTGAAACAAAATGGCGGATGAAGCTGGCCAACGAACTCGGTCGAGAGATTGGTATGTACTATGTACACACCGAATTACATCCAAATCGGTTCATAAATACGAGAGTTACAGTGTGACATAGGTCAGATATATATATATATATATATATATATATATCAATTTTGAACGGAGGGTGGTTTCGGAGTCTGGGGGTCATGATCGATGAAAATATACCAAAATTTTTTGAAATCGCTTTCCTCCGAACGGCTGCAATAGGTAGCTTTTTGTAAAGAAAGCTACCTAATAGAAGTTCAGCCCGAGCCCGGCCCGGCCTGGTAAAAAAATAAAAGTTCGGCCGAGCCCGGCCCGGAAAAAAAGTTAAAATCTCGGCCTGAGCCCAACTCGGTCCGAATTAATTTCTACAAAACATTGATTTTTACATTGATTTGGTTAAAAAATTGTTTCGTGCGAGGAGTTCTGAACAAAAATATTTATCTTAACATCTTTTTCATGTTTATAATCTTCATTTTTATAGAAGTGCTGCAGGCAGTGTTATTTTTTTTTTTTTTTTATGAATCTCTATTTCTTGTATGTAAATATTTATCATTAATATTGTTAATCCATACTCCATGTATTGAAGTGTTAAAAATCTGAAAAATACTATATAGTAAAATCTTCTAAGACGGATATGCATAAAAAAAAAAAAATAATAATAATAAAAAATAAATAAAAAAATTGCGTTATAGACACACACACACACACACACAAAAAGAGTTATAGACAAGTTCCCTTCTTAGAAGGGTTCGCAAAAACCCGGGTTTTTTCATGAAAAACCCAATTTTCCCCGCGGAAAATCGGGTTTTTTCAAAAGTAATACATGCGTAATTACATTACTGTATACTATATTTTCTATATATCATATACACTAGGGTGGAGCGAAAAAAATTAATTTTTAACAATCAAAAACGGATAGGTGTCAAAAGTTGTCTTTATGCTAGTACATCATCTGCGTGCAATATTACCGCTGAAAACAAATGTCTTGAGTCTGCGCTTTTGGTCCAAAAGTCGAAATTTTGGGTAAAATTTGACATTTTTTCAAAAAATTAAAAAAAATTCTATAGAGATTCTTATTATTTAAAAGTGTTATTTAAACCTTTATTATTAATGACTTAACATATTTAAACGCTAAAACGATATCTTTGTTCTGTATAACTGGAACAAATCAGACAACTTTTGGTGAATAAAAGGCGTTGCCACTCTGTTGTGTCACACAAATAATTTTTTAGAATACCGCTCTTATCTAGTTGCTTTCAAAACTACCTAGGAGGTACCACGTGGAGGTGGCTGCATTTCATGTCACAACAGTGCATAGCTCGACCACCCTACCATTTGAACTCAACTCAATGTTTTATTTATACATTGAATTCGGATTTTTTTTTTTTTATCAAAGACTGGCCTAAGTTTTCTATGTATCAACCTAGTACATCTCTTCTTTGGATCCACAGACTTTGGATGCTGCTGCTGTGATCTCCTTTACGTATTTTCCTACTTTTTGTGTAAGAGAAGACAAACAGTGTAATGCAGTGCGGATGATATTAATGTAATCTATTCAGCCGTCTATTATCTCCACTAAGATTACATCCGATAAATGCATATTGATTAGAGGTTCTGTTACCACAACACTTTTCCAATGAATTAGATTTATATAATTATCCGCTTCAAATTTGATTGTCGATATTTCAGATTTGCTTATGCTATCATTTACTCTTATCTTTCAACTATTATGTGCTGAGCAGCTAGCTGTTTAATGTGATGGAAATCTTCAGAGAGCATTGAATTAAGAATTTCCTCTGCGTATGCAGAGCAACCATTGTCCTAAATAACCTTTTTTAGTAGTAGTTTTATTCCATTTTATGTGTTATTTAGTAGCCGAGTAATTTCCCATGAGTTTTTAGATCCGTTCTTTATCTGTGGATTACATTTGATTGTAAACTATCCTGGGGACAAACTTGGATAACATAGTACTTTCTGAGTGAACGTAGAGACTCTGATGAGCAGTGAGTGCTCATTTGAAGGCGGATAATTCTGTTAGTCGTCGTCATCCATTCAGCGAGGGACATGTTTAGAATGAACCATTACAATTGATCATATGCCACCACCAAGTCCAGTGAATTTTTCCTGCATCATTTTTTAGACAAGATTGTTGGTAAAAATTAGACTCTAACCCACAGGGATTCACCGGACCAATAGGAAAATCATTGCCCACGTGCTTATTCCCTTCTTATTTCAATTTCTGAAGCCGTAGAGAGTAATTTTCAAACATTATTTCCTGATATCGAAAAAAGGGTACTCAGCACATACCAGAACTACCTGCTAAACATTTGGAAGGTTATTTCATCAAGGTATTGCTCAGAAAAATTAACGAATAGGAACCCAAGACACTTGTCCTACACAAGATGGTTCACAAAGGCGCATAAAATTATTCGCATTTATATAACCACTGATTGACCATCAGAGTCTGGTTCACTCACAAAGTATGTAATCCAAGTTTACACCGCAGGTTGGTTTACACTAAATATAATCCACATCTAAAAAATTAATCTAAAAATTTATGGGACAGTACTCGGCTACTAAACATCACAGAAAACATCAAAAAGAAATACTAACAAAAATTATTTAGGACAATGGTAGCTTTTCACATCGAGAGCAAATTCTTATTGCAATTTCGCTGACTATCGCCATCACATTAAACAACAAGTTTATCAGCATATAAAAAATGCAAGAGGTAGAGTAAAGGATGGCATACTCAAAGATGAAATACCTAAATGTTGTCGTAACAGAACTCCTAATCACTATGCAGTAACTGGATGCAATTTTGGTGAATATACTAAGGGGCTGAATAGATTCCATTAATTCCACTGCATTACTCTGCTTACCTTATACACAAGCAGTAGAAATATACGAGAAGGAGTGTTACAGCAGCATTACCCAACGTCTGTGGATATAAAGAAGAGATGGACTAAGTTGATACATAGAAAACGTATGCCAGTCTTTGATAAAAAATCACAATTCAATATATAAATAAAACATTGTGCTCAGATGGAAGGGTGGTTGGGCTATGCAATGTTGCGTCATGAAATGCAGCCATATACACGTGATATCTCCTGGGTAGATTTGAAAGCAACAACATAAGAGCTGTATTCTAAACAACAATTAGTTGTATGACACAACAGAGTGGCAACGCCTTTTTTTCGCCAAAAGTTGTCAGTTTTATTCCAGTTATACAGAACAAAGATATCGTTTTATCGTTTAAATATGTTAAGTCATTATTAATAAACGTTTAAATAACACTTTTAAATAATAACCATCTCTATAAAAAAAATTAATTTTTTGAAGAAATGTCAAATTTTACCCAAAACTTCGACTTTTGGACCAAAAGCGCAGACTCAAGCCATTTTTTTTCAGCAGTAATATTGCACGTAGATGATGTACTAGTATAAAGGCACCTTTTAGCACCTACCCGTTTTTGATTTAAAAAAAATTAAGTTTTTTCGCTCCACCCTAATATACACTATACATAAAAAAATACATTGTTCCCTTATATACAATATAATTGTAATGCTATTTTACAAGTTATAAATTGTATAAATTATACGAATTTAAATTAATTAAATATATGTTTCTTACAAATTAGTTTAAAATATAATAGAAGATATAAAATTGTTAATTTTCTTTAAATCAAATAATGAATAGAATATTAAAATTTAAAATATATAAGTAGGAAGAAAAAAAGGGGTAATAGGGATGTGCCAATCCCAAAAGTTACTTCTATATCATACATGTTAATAATTCAAAATTCACTATCACAGTGACAAAATTAAATGACAATTTATGCCCATCATGGTGATTGTAAAATATAGATTTGTTGAATTGGATGCATTTAACAAGGATATATAAGTATTACCTGTTGTGTAATTTACAACAAAACCTGATCAGTAAACAATTTACGTCAACATCTAACTGAATCTGAAGTTTGATGAAAATCCATGCCATATTATTAGTTCTTGAGATAAAGCTATTGCAAAAAGTGAGATAAATGCAGCATAACAGTGCCGCTTGGGCGATATACACCAAAAACTAATCAGCACCAGTTTATATCAAGGTTTAACTGAATCTAAATTTTTATTCAAGTCCGTAAATTAGTTTTTGAGATAAGAGTTATTGGTGATATGCACCAAAATTCAATAAGCAACCACTTAACTTGTAACTGAATCTGAAGTTTTATGAAAATACGTGCATTAATTCTTCAGATAAAGCTATTGCGAAAAACTGAGATAAATGCAGCATAGCAGCGCCACCTGTTGGGCAGTATACACCAAAAACTAATCAGCACCAGTTTACATCAAGGTCTAACTCAATCTAAAGTTTTGTGAAATTCTGTGCATTAGTTCTTGAGATAGAGCACCCACAATTTTTTTTTCGCATACAGACAGTCATTTTCTAAAAACTATCAAATTGTCTTCAGGACCTTTTTAAAACGTATAAATCCATCATGAACTGGAAGTCGAAATTTTTCACGAATCCAATACTTTCTTCTTGTAAAGATAGAAGAAAGTAAAAATACATATTTTTTATTTCCATGAATATAGTTGATTTGAATTTTTTATATAAAGACATACCTATAATTATGTACTATGTATGTTGCCTACTAGGTTCTATGTTAGTAAAGTATTTCAATGTGCTGAAATACATTTTCATTTTACTTCAGATGTGTATGTAATGGCTTTTATATATTAATATTTTTTTTTCAAAATTAACTGAAATGACTTAAATTCATTAAATGTATATGTTGTTTAAATTTTTAAATTATATCTGAAAATTGAAAAAAACCACTTTATGGGTTTTTCAGTGGGCTTTTTCAAGTGGGCCCATTCTGAAAAAAAAACCACTGGTTTTTTTTCGAACTGGGCCCAGCTTTGCGAACCCTGCTTCTTAGTGTGTGTAAATATATATTATTTTCTTACGTATCAATATATTCATTTTGCATGGATAGGCACGTTTTTCAGTTTAAAATAGTGTTCCATCATAGGCAGGATCTTTTTCACACGTTTTACTGTATATTAATTCAGCTATATTTTAATAAGCGTAGAAATCTACTATTCTTTTAAAAGATATTTCATTCCATTTAAAAGTTTTAAATTAATGGCGATTTAAAAATGCATAATTTTTTTTGCAAAAATTTTTGAGCCAGGCCTAATTTTACTGACCTTTGAATGGACGAGGCCACGCTTAGACGATGATTTTCATACACGTCGGGTCAAAACTAGCACTGAAAATTTCTGGCCGTGAAGATTAGGACTGAAACAAGTCCCGGCTCTGTACAGAAAAAATAAGTTAGTCCCGCCCCGGCCCGAGCCTTCAGAAAGAAGTATGGCTTGGACCCGGCCAGGACCTCGCGTCCCGAGTGCCGTAAACGATAATATGTCCGGCCGGCGGGCCGTGTCGGTCTTCGGTCCACGGGCTAGCCCGTGCAGATCTCTGAGGTAGTATTCGCGATATATCAACGTCATCGATATTAACTCGTTGATATATTGCGATATTAAATTTCTGATATCGACCAGTCCTAATTAAGATTCACCATTTTATAAAGGACAGTTCTTGACACCTGTGACATTCCATCAGCTGATCTCCGTACTTGCTTAAAAACTATCGTGACGTAATCGATCCAGTTATTTCTCGCAAAGCTTGAGCATTAAGCCTCAAAATAATTACTTTGAGGCTCCAGAAAATATGCTATTGGCCATGTTAAATGATGAGAAGTGCCATATTAGGGGCTGTGCATATATAACGTTATCACTTTAGGGGGGAGTGGGTCTGGCACATGATATCGTAAGATATCTCTAGGAGGAGGGGGGTTTGTCTTTTGATATCGTTATCCTGTTTCTTTCAAATGTGTTTACTAGTAATTAAAAGAGAAAAGATTTTTCTCCACCTGTTTTGTTGATAAAAATTTTTGGCTGCTGCCTTCCTTCCCTCCATGCGAGGGCAAGTGCAAGAAGCCATTATTACTAGTGAATGTATTAGGTAACAAAAATATATTATTAAATTCCTTTAAATAGTAACTATTTCTTTCAACTGTTATTTGCTATGAAGTTATTTCATATATAAAGTGATATTTAATTGACTTGTCTTGAATCGGTAAAGTATTCGAAAAATAAATGTAACAATATTTATATATCACTTAAAAAAAAAAGGAAAAAATGAATTGTTAGACACTGATAACGATATCTATACGGAGAGGCGGAGCTCGTGGAATGATCTCGAATGGGGAGAGGAGGTTCAAAATTACCAAAATGTTGATAACGTTATATAGGTCCCTTAGGATACTTGCAGGTCTGTGCATTATTAAGGCAAGGGAATTAGCCCAGATTAAAATTGTCTTAGCAGATTCATTATTCCTGCGGTTAACTTTGAGTTACAGATTACGTAGATCTCATTGACTGGCAAGCTTGTTATTTGACATCGCTCCCAGTTCTGAGAGAGATCAGTTCTCAAGAACTCCTGAAGATGATACAGGACGGTATGCTAATTGACTGCAGGGGCTTTATTAAATGCCGGTAACACACACAAGCAGTTGAGCGGATTGCGAAACTAGTCAGTGTAACCACCAGATAATCAGTTCGGTCGCATAACATGTATAGATTAATTAGAACGTCACTAGAATCCAGAAAACACATATCAAACGCCGAGACCAAAAATGATTACCAGCAGTAATGCTTTTGGCATTTGAATGTTCCATAAGTAAAATAAATTTTCTGTTCGCATTAAAATGAGGTAAGTGTGACTTATATAATTTAAAAATTTTTCCCTCATTTTCTAAAATTTTGTGTCGAAGTGACAAGATTTAATCTATAATAGTAAAAGAACTTTTGGTTTTTGTTGTTAAAACATAGTAACTTTTAAGCATTACCCCAAACCTATTAACGAAATCTGTGATCATTTATAATTTCTGTATTTTTTTTTCATTTTTTGTCCAATCTTCGGAACTTTCGACAACAAGAGATATGAGCCAACTTTTATAAGATTCCACATATTTTTTAATGAAGGGAGTTCACAACTTTTCCGCACTACCGCAAAAAGATTTAAAGAATTTCGTTTTTTTCGATACACTGTAATATATATATATATATATATATATATATATATATATTAAGATACAAATTTATTTCTTAATTAAAAAATGTAACAAGTTTAAGAAAGTTTGAAAATAAAATAGGCAGTAATTTGCAATATTTCAACAAAATTATCTATGTAGAAAATGACGCATTGTTAGTGGGAAGTAGTTATTTTCATTCTTAAAATCGAAAAAATATATATAATACAAGAGAACAGGAATTTTGCTTTTCTAGAATTTTGTGTCGCCCCCGGTATTTCCATTACTTCATTTTTTTCTGATGGACTGATGGCTCCTATTATCATGAAACAGCCATTATAAATGAAGCGTTAGGTGAAGATGAAAGAACAGCCGTAAAAAGTTAGTATTTTCTGGTCAGAATGGAAAAAAATGGCCATATTTTTTTTTTTTTTTTTTTTTTTTTTTTTTTAAATATGGCCATCCCCTCCCCCCACCCCATTCTGACCAGAAAATCAGGGTTCAAACTTTTTACGGCGTCTCTTTCATCGTCACCTAACACTTCATGTATAATGGTTGTTTCATGATAATAGAAGCCACTAGCCCATAAGAAAAAATAACTCGGTTAATCGGGACTCTACTGCAGTACTAAACATATTTCAATTTTAAGACTTAAAGCACCCGTTTTATTTGATGTAAAATGACGTCATTCGCATCCGCTTAAGAATTTCACATTTACGATCTACTCTTAAACATCTAGAGTAAAGCATGCATAGCATATTACTATCGCAAAATAATGTATAATTGCAGGAAAAGATGCGGTCATTCAAGAAAATCGACAAAAAAATTATCTATCTAATGATTTTTAGATTCATAGAAAATTAAACATAGTTTATAATATTTCCATTGTTTTAACAGAAATCATTCGTTTATATTTTTTTCAAAATAGCACGTATTTTAATTACATTTTATTTCGGTTGTTATGAGAAAAATGGCAACAAAAATATATAATTACTATTTTAGAACTATTTTTCCTTTACTTTCTACAGAAATGAAGTCCTTCCGTTGCCAATATTAAGCAAATGACTCTAAAAACTACAAAAAAAAAATAAATAAATAAATAAAAAAATAAAATAAGAAAAAAAAATAAAAATAAAAATAAATAAATAAATAAATAAATAAAAATAAAAATAAATAAATTAAAAAATAAATAGAGATACAGTTTTCAAACAAAATGCATTTATAAATTCTTTTTTTCCCCAATACGACGGTATAAAAATCGAAAATGTGCGATGCTTAGATGTTAATAAAAATGCTATAGAGTATTTAATCGTACTGCTTTGTTTTACGGCTGGCTTCTTTAAAGTAACACTATTTTTTTTAATACTAGGGGGCTCGGCCCCCTACGAGCTATGCTCGCCAACCCTCGTTCAGACACCGCAGTCTCTAAAAGTACGCAAATTTGATTGGCTTTAAAAATATTTTGAAAGATTGAATTATAATATAAAAAACATTGGCGATCTCCCTATAAATGGGTTTCTATTCATTTTTCTTCGATTGGAGAATTAAAAAAAAAAAAAAAAAAAAAAAAATCAGCTGCTGTTAAAAGATACAATGGCTGTTTTCGTGTTTGATTAAATAAAATCAGTTAAACATTTCAAAATAAGCTAATATAATAAGCAAATCTGCATCAAAATGCAAATATATTTTACAAATACCTATGCCTTCTTTTGAAGGAATCGACACAGAAGGTTAACGAATCTTAACTAAACCATTTAAGCAATTTCTTTATTTTCTGCATCACAGATTTTTCTCTTTCAAATCATATTTTTTGTTGATGGCACTTCATTTTCAGCTTATAATCTTTTTCGTTTTTATTACATTACTAAATAATCGCTCGAAAACAGCCTAAACGCTTTCAATAAAATTAATATTAATCTTATTAATATAATCTCAAAATATCAAATTAATGTCTCGCGCAATTTTTAAATTTAAACTGTTTTGCAATATTACTTTTTGTTCATTTTACGTAATAAGTGTAATGTGACGCAAATGTGACGTAATTTCTCCTATTTAAGACTTCTAACGCATGTTATTGAATTTATTATTTTACAATATCCTTATAAAATTCACGTGTAATTATACTTTTTATGAAGTAATTTTCAATAAGTTCCTGCTTTTCACACGTAATTATTTAGTTATAATTTGAAAGTTTTTTTTCTGTTAATAATAGTCGCGTGTAAATAAATTTTTAATTTGAAGCAAACATTGTTATTTGCGCTATTTATACAGTAGGCAACAGTTTAAATTAATACCATTTCGTAAAATAAGTATAAAATATCTCTTGAAATGCTGAAAATTATAATTTAAAATAGAAATAAAACCTTAAAAAATGAGTCAAATTAAAAAAGTGAATGCAGTCTGCACACCGGGAAATTCTAACGAATAAAATGATCTAAAAATGAATTATTTCCCATGTATAGTGTTTGCTACTATAAAACTTTTTTAGTGGAACGATTTTGTCCAACTTTAGCATTAAATATCTCTTAAAATAATTATTCGACTTGAAAACTGTCTGCATAAGCGCGTTTATCAAACATTTCTCTATAATACCGCCAATTTTCATATTTTTGTATGCAGTATTTTTCTTAATATTAACGGAGAAAGACCTCCGGTCACAAAAAATTCAAAACCGGCGCTGGCGGTGGCGATACACAGTTTCATGATAAATTTACTCAGAATTTTTTAATTTTTTTTTAATACTAGGGGGCTCGGCCCCCTACGAGCTACGCTCGCCAACCCCCGCCCAGACACCGCAGACTCTAAATGCACGCTAATTTGATCGGCTTTAAAAAGATTTCGAAAGATTGAATTATAATTTAAAAAACAGTGGCGATCTCCCTATAAACGAATTTCTATTCATTTCTCTTTGATTGGGGAATTTTAACGCCAAATCCGCTTCGGTACTACTTGATTATCCTGTCGACCAATTTCGCAAAATTATATAAATCGCCAAACCACTCGCCAAATTATACAAATTGATATAATTTTTATTTTAAATATCGAAAGAACAAATAAATTCGTAGAACATTAATAAAAACACAAATAAAACGTCGAAATAAAAATAACTTGATGACGTATACACGTGTAACAACATTTCAAAATAAGCTAATATAAAAGGAATTAAGTAAAGAGAGTCTTTGTCTCCTGGTATTTTTTAACAAAGCGAAAAGAAAGTTCTTTTAAATGAGACATTTTAAATTAATTCTCAAAATATCAAATAAATGTCTAGCGCAATTTCTAAATTTAAACTTTTTTGCAATATTATTTTGTGTTCATTTTATGTAATAACTATAATGTGACGTAAATATGACGTAATTTCTCCTAAGACTTCTAACGCATGTTAACGAATTTATTATTTTACAATATCCTTTCTCTTTTAAAATTCACGTGTATACTTTTTATGAAGTAATTTTTAATAAGTTCCTGCTTTTTATACATAATTATTTAATTCTAATTTGAAAGAATTTTTTCTGTTTATAATAGTCACGTGTAAATAAATTTTTAATTTGAAGCAAACATTATTGCTTGCGCTGTTTATACAGTTGGCAACAGTTTAAATTAGTACAATTTTCTGAAATCTGTAAAAACTATCTCTAGAAATGCTGAAAATTTGAATTTAAAATAGAAATAAAACCTGAAAAAATCAGTCAAAATAAAAAAAATTAATGCAATCTGCACTCCGGCATATTCTAACGCATAAAATGATCCAAAAATGATTACACTGCCATGTATAGTTTTTGCTGCTATAAAACTTTTTTAGTGGAACGATTTTGTCCAACTTTAGCATTAAATAACTCTTAAAATAATTCTTCGATTTGAAAACTGTCTGCATCAGCGTGTTTATCAATCATTTCTGTATAAAACCACCGATTTTCATATTTTTGTATGCATTATTTTTGTTAATATTAACGAAGAAATGCCTCCGGTCACAAAAAAATCAAAACCGGTGGCGGCGGCGGCGGCGGCGGCGGCGGCGGTGGCGGTGACAGCGGTAGTTACTTTTTTTTAGAATAGAGAGATATACATTCATTATTGTATTATAGAATAAACATGTCATTTTGCATTTTTAATAGTAAAGACTGTACTTTTGTGCTTAGAAAAAAAAAATATATTTCCAAAAACAGCAGCCATATATGCAAGCGTGCTAAACATGTTCTTATGATTTTTTTTGTAATCTCTTCAAATTTAATTAAAATAAAATCTGTGTGCTTTACAATCATTAATTCATTAAAATTACCACTTTACCTTGGTCGTTACCACATGAAACATCATTCTGCTTCGCCATTTTTGTAATAGTGTTTATGTAATTACTTGCAAACACAATTAAAAAGAAATGATATTTATATAAAATTGAACAAATATTAATAGAAAACAAGCGGGATTAAGAAAGGTAACAACCAAACAACAGCCCTCGCAAAAATTAATATAGAAACCCCCATCATAATCAATACAATATCGGTGAAAAAATTGTTAACTATGACAAATGCATTAATTAGAGAGTTTATTGAAACGACTACATTAAAGTTAGAAACGGACAGAACACAGTGCAATGATATGATCCTTTAGGTAATTAGCAGTACATGGCGACAGGTTTTAAATGAACGAGTAGGAAAAAAGGAGAAAAAGAGAGTTAAGCTTAAAATTTGGGTCAAAAAGATAAAATTATTTTCATTCAGAACTGAAGATGCCTCGGGTGAAGAGGTGAAAGCATTATTCCAAAAATGGCGAAGCAGAATGATGTTTGATGTGTTAACGACCAAGGTGACATGGGATTTTTTTAATGAATTTTTAATGGTTTTAAAGTAGTGCATGATAAAATCGGCAAAGGTGTAAACGTATACTAAAATTAACTTGATTGACAGTTTTTTTTTTTTTTTTTTTTTTTTTTTTTATGGCGGGCGTTAATTTATAAAGTAGTTCATTTAATAATATATGAAAAAAATTCACTTCATTTTTTAAAAGAAAGTTGCATTTTCCCTTATAAAACCTAAAAGATAATATGATTGCGTGAAAGTGACATGATATTCTTCTGCCATTATCGAAATTAAACTATATTGAAGACAAGTTTGTAAATCGAAGTTCGGCAACCGGATTTTAATTCCACAGTTCTTTCAGCTTTAAAGGTGAAAAAATATGTTGTCATAAATAAATAAAGTATAATAGATTTCTCAAGTCTTATAGGATACAATGCATACATATACAAATTTCACACTGAATACCACCAAAAATATACTGTCTTAGTAGAGTTCTCTCAGCGCGGTGTGGGTGATTTGCCGATTCTAGCTGGCCAAAATTATTTTTCGCGTCTGTATAGTCTCATCGCCATTAAATTAAAAAATGTTATTGATATTCACTATTGAACGTTAGGTATTGCAAAATATAGCGTGCAGTACTCATAATTTCGTTACAGGGACAATCAAAAGAATTTCATTACATTACGGCCTATGGAGGAAAATCGTTTGCGTTGATTTTTAACGATATTTCATAATTTCAAACACTTTGAAATTTATATACATATCTATGAAGTGCACTACAAGATGACTGCTATATAATATATTATGGAAAACAATTATCGATCATGTACAGAATACTGAAATAAATTATGTTACATTACAGTCTGCGGAGAAAAATTGATTGTGGTGTATTTTGTTCATGTTATACAAAAATCAATTTCACATTAATCACTTTCAAAAATATTTAAATTGATATATATCTCCGCGGTGCTTTATAATATGCTGTATAAGCCACTATTGAATATGATGTGCATAGCCTTCATTTTTCATATACAGGGGTACACAAAATAAATCGGTTATATATATATCTATGAACAATAATTTATGGATGTGCGTTTTGGTTCTGGAACATTTTTTTAAATAATAAAAATTGTATACCATTTAGTATTTATAAGTTCTATAAATTATATACAGGGCTGCACAAAACATTTTAATTACATGTTCGTTTATTGATGGAAATTGCTGACCTGGAATTTGTCAATTGAGCTATGCGTTCCTTAACTGTTCTAAATTTTAGCATTCCGTGAATTATATCATAAATCTGTCTTTCATATACAGGGATGTACAAAATTTTCAGTTATGTTTTCGACTTTGGTTGAAATTGCGTATTCAAATGCGTTACATGTTTTACAAATTATTACTTAGACACCGCTTTTCACATAATAAAGCTGTGATGTTTTATTATAGTAGTCCGAATAGGTTGAAAAATGTTTCATAACCTAATTGGCTCTTAATTTTACGTTCTTCTTGATAATTTTAATGATACTTTCTTAAAAGTGTGGAAGCTAAAGTGATAAAACTATTTTGGTATTATTATAACAAATCCTAAAATTCCTTTTTCTAAAATTTAAGATACGGGACAAATATTCTACAACGTTAATGAAAATTGCTGTGTTGTATGTTCTATTGTATATCTATATTTATCTCTGCACAGAGGAACCTTATGTAAAAAAATAGGAATCATAAGATATCATGGGAAAATGTCTATATTCTGTTTTGCATTGTATGAAATCTGAATTTGGAGAATTCGCCTTGTTTAATTTTGTTACCACTCGAAATCTGCAGCCATGTAATATATTTTACATCATTTTGTCCGGAGATACTTACATACAACTGGCAACTTTTGTCTAAATTTAGTGATAAATTTAAATATTTCTTGCTTGCAAAACTTCATGTGCTCTTCATTGTAACTTTCATCTATTAATAAATCATTTTCAACCAAATTCACATTTTCCTTAAATTTCAAATCTTGTTTCGTTGCATAATGGTGCAAAAGTTTATTTATGTGACTAACTTAAATTATGCTGTCTTTGATAAAAATAAAATGCTATTTGAACTAAAATTTCAATAAAAAAATTATTTAGACTTAATAAGCTAAAAACAATTGTAAGAACTGGGGAGGCACCTAAATGCAGACAAATTAAATTGTAACGAAAAGGTAGCAATCTAAACTATTGAATCATATAAAAAATTGAGCTTAATCGTGTTTTATCATATAACTTTTTCTATATTAAAACTGAAAAATTGTAAAAAAAAATACGGAGATTTTGTGATATTAAATATGAAATAACAACTGATATGTGCAAAATTTATGCACGTAAATCTGAAAAAATAAAGACCACATTTTGTTTGAAAGCGCCCATATTCGAGCAGTATATTTTATTCCACTTCAAGTAACAGATTAAAGAACTATACTCAAATTGATTGATTAATTCCGAACTAAGAAGCATCAAATCTGCACTAGTCTATGGACCATACAATTATATTTATATCAAAACCAATAGCAGGGTACAACGCCCTAACTATTGAGCTATAACAGGCAAAAACTAAATTATGCTAGTATAAACTTTTAAAAATTGACTTTTGTCCAGCTAGAATAGCTAAATCACTCACCGTGCAGCGTTATGTTTTCGTTTTACGAAGAGAGATTCGTCGATTTTCTCCCTTTTACTTGTACTCCTTTTTCAATGGTTGCATTTTCATTTTTCCGTTTCTTTTATTATTTGCAACAATTTCCCCCTCCTTTTTATGACTGATTTATGTCAAGGCTTCTTTAATCAAAAATTAACTTATTGTCTTCTATAAAATGTGTTAAAGCGTTAGTTAATGTAATATGTGTTTATAATTATCGAGGGTGAAATCTTTTGCTTTCTGTAATCTTTCCATTACTAATTATAAATAATTTTATATAGTCTATTGATTACTAAGGCTAATAATAAAAACTAAAATTTCAAGAATGCAGAAAATCCTTGCCTTTGTACCAACGTTTAAAGTAAATCTTAATACTTAGATAAACAGTTCGGAAATCTATTATTTTGCATTTACTCATAAATAAATATGATCTACGTATCTCCAGAATTTCATTAAAATCTGTGTAATGTTACACAATGTAAAATCTGTGTAAAATCCACAGCTGATATGCTCAATTTGTGCGGAATGATCCATTAGCCTCTCTTCTTTACTCTCATTACAACCTAATATTTTTCTTTTGCATAAAAATCGGATTATGTTTTCCTTATTTTTTTTGTGTAAATGTGTCTTTATATCAAGCATTGTATCTTTATGAAAATAAAATTACTGTACACTGTCATAATTTTACTAATGTACTATTTTTTATAAAAAAAGAAGAGTGGTAGCTGCAATATTAGATTAATTACTTTGTTTTTACATGAAAATAATTTTTGTATAAATACAATTATATGTATTACACTACCTATTATTATATTATACTTCTTATGATACATATTTTGAAATGTTTCATGCAGCTTTTACATAGTTCAATAAATCGTATAAAGGAAACAAATTTTCAAATTACAATATAATAAATTTAAGAACGGATAAATAAAGACTTAGGGTTTACGGAATAATGGTACAGAACTTTAAATCCATTCAATATCAAATATTTAGGAATTTCATAATAAAATAATAATAACTTCTTGTCTTAACTGATAAGCGGAACAACTACAAAAATTATACAAAAAATCTGATGAGTTCTACAGCAGGTATATCTAACATTTTAGTAAGCAGCGGCACACATCAGCCCTGGACTCTCAATGAAGGGCGCCATTATCCACATGACTGAAAACTTGCGGCCATATTATCCCACACTATTAGTATACACGCAAGTCTTAACATAATGCAAATGAATTTTACAGCGGTAGACAAAAGACCCCTACGGTTCTAGAGTTACATTCATTACATTTCAAATTATACATTTTTCTATGAGGGGTCTATCTCAAAAATGTTTGCAGAGTAAGGTGGCAGAAACTTTAATAGTGCAACAATAATAAAATAACAATAACAAGAATAAGAAAAAATAATAATTAACATGGAAATCAGAAATATTGCTAGATTTCTTTTTAAAGATGCTAAAATACGTTTTGACTTATTTTGAAGGAGTGAACATAGTTTTGTAAAAGTACAAAAGCAAAGACAGGCATAATAGTAACCAACCTATATGGGTGGTTCCAGAGAGATAGTCTGGAATTGATTTCATAGATGGAAATATTTCTGCACTATTTTATTAATTTTTCAAAGAAAATTGAAAAAAAAAAACCCTTAACATTTCAAAAGTCAAGAAGGAAAAATTAAACACTTTTATTCCCCGTATAAAACAGACAATGGACCGATGTGACATATGCAAAAAAATAAAATAAATAAATAATAAGCTAAACTTTCATGCACATGAGTCTTCAAAGGGGCGGGAAAACGTGACAAACTTTTTTATTTTTCTGTTATTCCTTAAGCAGTAAAAGGAGCTATTTCCAATTACAGTAAAACCTCCCCACGTTACGTTCCACTGAAAGTGGTTGCACCGAGAGGTGGTCTCTTAAACGAGGTCATGTTTAAATCTAGATTTTAATTGTTGAAAAAAGGTAACAACTGATGTTATTAAAATTTATTTTTCACATTAGGGAAAAATATAAAAATTTAAGTACCAAAACAAAAGTTAATTACATAAGTTAATTACTGCCGAGTTTAAAAAAAAGAATACATTGACGTTTGCTTTGATTTTACGGTTTTATCTTTAATAACTTTTATTTCCAAGTCCTTTCGAAGTTCAGTAAATAAATGCAAATTTTTTTTTAGAGTGGAACAAATAAAGATTTATCTATTTCTTTGAGAGTTTCCTGACAGAATAGGGCAGAGGAATTTATCGACCGTCATTCTTAATTTGTCATCAGAGTTAAATTCGTTGCCTAAAAATTTACACATGGGTTTAAATGCTTAAATGTTACCGGAATAAAAGAAAATTGCATCTTGGTTTAGAAGTTTTATGAATAATGCGCTCTCCGGAATTATTTTTATAATGAAACCTTCTTCAAGCCACCAGGCAAAAACGGGACTTATTTAATTTTCTTCAAAGACATGGGTTGCTCATGGAGGGAGTTCAACAGGGATGGTCTCCGAATGGAGATAAAATTAGTACTGAGCCTATAAAAATAAATTTCGTTCAGAGAGATGGTCGTTTAATGTAGGTGCTCACGCAGAGAAATTTCACTGTATTACCAAATTTATTCACCATAAGTACACTTTATATACAATCACAAGAAATCGTGAAAATATGCATAATTAAATTTTCAAAGTATGTTTCTTGTTTTAAATGCGTTTTCAGAGATTTTGAAAATATCTCTGACGGAAATATTGATTTTAAAGAAATCATCCTTTATAATTGAATTTGATATCTAAAAAGTCTAATAATAGGAAAACGTCTAAAGGGCGCCATGGCGCCCGAGGCCGCCGCGTTGGACAGCCCTGTACTATAGGATTCCCTGCCTGCTATTGTATTATATGGCTACTCATTGAAAAAGGCAAAAACTGGTACAAGTATGTCACTATCCACGTCTTTATGAGTAAAGTGAAGAGAAAAGTAACACAATCGTATTATTAAACAAACAAATACCTTCCTAATGTATTACATGTTTCAAAGAGGAAAATTTTTTTAGACAAGTTTGTGTGTTTGAATTTGACAAAATGTTTCAATGTTCAATAAAATGTTCAATGATAAAATGTTCAATGACGATGTTTCAGCAACATCGAAAAAACGAGGCTCATTTATATTAAAGGTATATTTTTGAGTTCGTGTTTTTCAAACGGTTATCTCAAAAAACAGCTTTCAGGAATTTACATCAAAACTTAATTACTTAAATCTTGTATGTCGTGAAAATAACAAATTTTCTAAGATAATATTTTTCTTTAGAAATTATTGGAAATTTTAAAGTACAGTAAAACCTGTGTAAGTTGACCACTTGCGGTGCCACACTTCAGTGGTCAACTTAGAGAAGTGGTCAACTTATAAAGGGTGATGATAATATTTCAAATGAAAATCAAATTCCGAAGTAATTGCTTAAAAGGCGCAAAGGGAAACATAGTGAAAAAGATTCCTCTGGAATAATTTCCATGTATTAATATAGGGTGATGATAAATTTACTTTTTTTTTTTTTTTTATGTAATATTTATGCCATCTTTTTTCCCCACATTTTTTTTTTTTTTTTTTTTTTTTTTTTTTTTACATTTCTAACACTTTATAAAAGAAAAGATTAACTACAAGAATGAATTAATATTTTTGTGTCAATTTCTTGATCTGAAGGATTCTAGCCATCGATTACTTGTATTAAATTCAGGAATTCTCAATTCATTTGCAATATCTTTAGATTTAGCTTGGAGCATAGGACTTGAAACTGAAATATTTTTGGAACGACATAGCTTAAAAAACAACTCCCAAACTGACAGATTAATTTCTTCATTTGATGTTTTTCTCAATTTTCTTTTTCTATCACCACTACAGTTCTCTAACCACAATTTAGTTATTTCTTTCCCATTCTTTGATATGTTACACACTGTAGTTTTGGAAATTCCATATCTATCAGGTAATTTTCTCTGGCTTTCGCCTTTTCTAATTAAATTTAATATTTTTTATCATTTGAATTTTATTTTTAGAGTCATTTTAGGTTAACAAAATTTTTCTTGCTAAAAAGCAATTACAAAATATAAATGTCTTGTATACTACTTCTACACCAAGTTTACTGGATGAAAATAATAATCCTTCTATAATACAACACAGTTCTATAGTGGAACTCCTCATTATCACAAATAATTTACATAACTGGGTTGTTACAATTGCTACGAAATATTGAAACTGGTGGAAATATTTCTGAATAATAAGAGCATGGGAAATAGAAGGAAGAAATCTAGAACCAAAGAATGGGGGGAAGGGTTAAAAATCCAAATCCACAAGAGCAACAATGTAAAAATAGATAAGCCTTGAATTATTTACCTACACCTATCATTACTAAAAGCATTTACCAGGTTAATAACTATTTCTCCCTTTTAGAAATTCTAGTTTTTTTAAGAAGTAGAAAATTTCGTTTAGAGTTACTTTTTTTAAAATTCGTAATTTCTTAGCTTTTTGGATGGTCAAGTTATAAAGGGTTTTGATGGACATATTATAATAATTCTAGTCAAATTTGAATAATTTCAGTGGTCAAGATACAAGATAGACAGGTGGTCATATTACAAAGGGTTTGTCTTATAGTTTTGTATGGGATAAATTTGGTTCCTGGCAACAGAGGTCAACATAGACTGGTGGTCAACTTACAAGGGTGGTCAACTTTACAGGTTTTACTGTAACAGTTTCGAAATTATTTCAGGTAGGCCTTTTAATGCATCGAAATTTTTGCCTTTTATAAGATCAATACACAAAATTTTATTACATATGCCAAAACGTAACGAAATAAAAAAGAAAACCAATATATTACATAACAAAATTTTGAATACGAGAGATATCTGTAAAAAAATAACATCTAAAATATAATACTTCTCGAGAGAAATGTAAAATCCATAAATATGCAAATTTTACTCGGTGCAAAACGAATGTGTGAATTTTGTCCTTAAACTTCTGATTTTTTTTTTTTTTTTTTTTTAACTTCATTCCTAAAATTTACTTTTACTGTACATACAGATTAATTCAGATTTTTTCTTTACTTTCTATTGAAAAACAACTTTGTTTAAAATTATTAGGACAATTATCAAACTATAAATAGAAAAAAAGAATTATTAATTTGAATTTTCTATATAAGGCGTTAAAATCTAGACATTGCCTTATTGATAATTATAGATCTGATATTAATTACTATTTCGAACTTTGAAGTTCCATGTATTCTATTAATGCGTATTATGTGATGTTTATGATTAATGCTAACGCCTCATGTATGTGCATTCAATTTCTAATTCCTTCTTTGTATTTTCCCGTGAATGCATTACATGAAACTCCCAAACGCTGATTATTTTCTTATCATTTTATAGCCAATCTAGATGAGTTTGCGTTTTAACCAATGACCTTATTGAAAAAAAAATGTATATTCTTTAAAATACAGATTTTACCAATGTAGTTTTTATAACTCTCACTAAATATGTGTGATTTAATTTTTAATACAATAGAGAATATTATAAAAAATAGTTTCTCATAGTACGGAAAAATATTTACAATACATTTTATTTTTGTCAAAATATGTGATATCAAATTTGGTTCCCATCTTTAAGTGTTATTTTAAAATGTCTGTCATATTTACTTTAAATTATTCGTTTTTCAACCTTAATAAAGGATTAAAAAAAACGCGTGGTAGTATTCCTTTGATATCTTTCTTGTAAGATTAACTATGTTTGAATACTTGTATTTTACTGATAACAAAAGAAATCATATTAGTGCTATATATGTTCAACATATACCGAACATAACAGCTAAAAAGACAAAATCTCTAAGTTATGAAAATGCAATTTTGAAAATTTAATTAGTGCCTCATTTCAAAGTAGCTCAACCCATAATTATTCTACAAGTTCGAATATGTATACTGATTAGCTCTTTCATTTTTAATTACTTGTTGCATTTTCATGCTGATTAACTTTGCAAAATTTATTCGTAACTTCGCAGTTTCATGATATTTGTTTGTACGTCTGAAAAACATCATATTTAAGATTAAAAAAAATATTTATGGTTTTCCCGTCACAGAGACAATAATTTCTACGTTTCTAATCAATGTGCTCACTCATTTTCTTAAATTTACTTGAAATATAATCATAAAAGGAAGTTCAAAGCAAATAATGATAAAAATGAAATTATCTTCGTTGTATCTAATTATTTTATTCATTTTTATCAACCAGATGTGTTCGGCATTTTTTAAAAGTTTAATACTGAGAAGAATTATATAACAAATCTCCTTCATGATCTACTGTCATAAACATTTTACAGTAAAAATTATGAAACAAATTAAATGCTAGTACTTAGCTTGTTCTGTATTGTGATTTCATTGCGAGAATACAATTTTTGTAGGATGATTTAAAAAGATGTAAGACAGAGGAATCTGGAAAATCAATTTCTGAAACTCACCACAAGGGGATATGTGGTATACTGTATTAGAAAAGAGTGTTAAAAAAATCGGAATCAATAGTGAAATAATGTTGCCTTATATTTTGCACAATTAAAGATGCATTTAAACCACAATAAGGTGAAAATTTCAAAATGCTAAAAATGTACATATATACTGAGAAAGACTCTTTATTTACAATTTCACTCACTGAGTTAAAAAAAAAAAAATGTGATGAAGAAGAAAAATAAGTTTTTTTTTTTAAATGTTACATCCTTTCGTACGGTGCCATATTTTTGGGCTTAAAAATGAATGTGTCACATTTAGAAAAAAATTGAATGAAAATTATATGCTATGCCTCTATCTTTAGACAAGCATACTTTGTTCGTCAATTTCTTTTTACTTCAATCAGTGCAACTCAACATAAAAATAAACACTATCAGCCACATTTCGTGCTTCTAGAGCGCACAAAAAATACTAAAATGTAGGCCGTTAATGGATTAAAAGCAATTTTTGAAATGTTTTATTATAGATATCCTTCGAAATTTGAAACCGACTAAGGACACAAACCTGTACCATTGTGTACAGTCGAAGACGTTACAACGCGGATTGTTAAAAGAGCACAGGATTGTATTTCTAGAACTTCAAGCGCCAGTTTGGTAGCTCGGGATAAGGATATGCCTTGTTTATTGTGTGGAAAGACTTACAAAGAAACTATCCACCTCTATGCGTACATGATGAGCGAGTGCAAGAGTTACGTCACGTTGACCATGATAAACGATTGAATTTTGCTATCAACTTCATTGCCAGAATATATGTGTATGATGCTTGTCTGAAGATAACGGTATAGGGAAAGGAGGCCCTTTTTATTAGAATGAAATTTTAAACGCACTGTAAAAAAACCACTGTAGATTTGCCAGAACAACCTCGATCACCGTGAATGTGCTGTATCTTTCTTTGGTTTCCTGCCTATATAAACATGGAAAATACAGTAGTTGCGTAAAATTGCCAGCACAACGTGCTGTCAATTTTACGCAACTACTGTATTTCCATGTTTATAGAAAACAGAAAGATACAGCACATTCACTGTGATCGAGTTTGTGCGCGAGGTGAACAGTACTTCGTACTGTAAAAATGTCGTTTTTTTTTTTTTTTTTTTTTTTTTTTTACAGTGCACCAAGAACTGCTGAATTTGAAAATCCAATTGACCTAATGCATCGAAAGAATATCCTTTACAATCACCAAATATAGCTGTTTGGTGGTTATTTATAGCAGAATGATCATAGACCCATATATTTATGAGAATAATAACACGGAAGGAGTAATCGGTTTTGTTACTGGAGGGAAAATTCGCCATATTTTAAACAACTTTGTCATTCCGTCACTTCAGCAAAGACAATACCTGGAGAAAATCCTTTTCATGGTAGAAAGAACAACTCCACACATTTCTTTTCGAGTACTGCAGCAGGTACGACAGAAATTCAAAAGAAAATGAGTCATTTATCACTGCTTTCAAACTGCGGAGCACGTCGGCCACTGATATTGTCCCATGCGACTATTGGATATGGATTGTCTAAAGTCTAAGATATATCTTGGAGCTTTCTGTGACCTGGCCACGTTAATAAATATTGTAGGATGGGCTGTGTTGGACGTTTTTTAGGTATAGTACTTTCTGATGCTGTGCACCGAAATCAATATCTGGTCAACAAAAATGGCGGTCACACTGAACGTGAAATTAATTTAAATGAATATGCTTACTAAACTGTGATATTTTTTCAGTATTGATTCTGCATTTTAAAAACTCTATTTTCTATTACATAGCGCCACATATCACAGTAGCTGCGAGTTTTGGAACTTTTTTCTTTGATTAGTGGAAACATTTGTCCCCGGTTTTGTTTAATCATCCTACAAAATCTGGCTCCATTCTCACTGATAGATCGCACTACATAACACGCTGACTACTCTTGGTTTATTTATGGCCTCCGTGCATTTACATATTTATACCGTGACATAGGTCATTCTACAACAAGTATTAAATTGTCGGTATATTGTAGATATTTTTTAAGGGATTTTACGTAATAGAGAAGATACATCAAGAATGTGTATTTCATAAATATTGATGTGATTATTATTTTTATGATCATTTTTTACTATTTGTATAAATAGGGGTATAAATCTATTCATTAGTTACATATTACAATTAGCTTCTCCTATTATCCTCTTCACGTTATTTTTGAACGTTATAAGTATGCTATTCATTCAAGAATCTATTTTGTTTCCCTGAAAATGTCTTTATATTCAAATTCAGTTGTATTAATATACACCAAAGTGCTATTACGTTATGACCACCTGTTTAATACGAAGTTGGACCACCTTTTGTCCCCAAAATCGCCAACACCGGTGTGAAATTGACTCTACAAAGAGCTGATAGGTAGTCTGAGGTATCTGGTACCAAGAGTTCGCCAACCGGTCCTGCAATTACCACATATTGCGAGATGATAGCATGGCAGCATGAATTTGGCTTTCCAGGTGGAACCATAAATGTGTTATTGGATTCCTGTCAGGTGAATTTGGAGGCAAACACGTGACTTGAAAAACACTAGAATGTTCCTCGAACAACTCTCTGACGATTTTACTCATATGGCATCGTGAATTATCCTGTTGGTGAACGCCATCTCCCGCCGGAAACACTGTTGCCATAAATGGGTGCATCTGGTCTACATAGATTTTAAGATAGTGCATGGACGTCAGGATTGTTCTATGGGGATTATGGGTCCTAAGGTGGCCCATCGAAACATCGCCCACACCATAATACAGCCGCCAACGGCTTGTATCCGGCTAACTGTGCATCCGAGTGTTAGGATTCCCGTTGGACATCGGCGTTATCGCAGGCGCCCGTCTATGTGATGAAATAGAAAACGTGATTTGTCGGACCATGCAATTTCTTTCATTCTTTTATGGTCCAATTCCGATGCTCCTGGGCCCACTGCAGGATCTGCTGGCGATGACGTGACGTCAACTCATTGACAAGCTTCGGCCGCCTGCTCCGTAGGCTCATACACTGCAGTGCACGCTGTACTGTGCGTTAAGAAACACTGTTTGGATCACCACCGTTGCAGCTGCTGGTTATTTGGACTGTTGTAGATCTTCGGTAACAGCGAATAATGCATAACGATCTCCACTCTTCTCTGGAAACAATGCGCGGAGGACGACACACTGCACTGTAAAAAAAAAAAAAAAAAAAAAAAAAAAAAAAAAAAAAAAAAAAAAAAAAAAAAAAAACGGACTAAAATACGGAAATACTACTGGCGATCTAGACGCCGGTACGATTTCCGTATTTCAACGGAACTTTTTCCAGATAAATTACAGAAAGATTTCCGTTAAATTAAAAAAAAAAAAAAAACGGAAAATTTTCTGTAATTTACCGGGAAAAAGTTCCTTTAAAATACGGAAATAGTACTCGCGTCTACATTGCCAGTAGTATTTCAGTATTTTAGTACTTTTTTTTTTACAGTGTGCTGACCGGCAACATGTCGTTTCACCATCCATACACCACTTTCGATATGTGTTCACAGCGATTTCACGTGAGCTGTCCACAAAACGCTGATATCGACGTTCCCAGACAACGAGTCATCACGATTGTACCTTTATAAGTCTGATATATCTGCGGATTTTCTCATTATGACACTAATGTTGCCATGTTTTGAAATACAATGCTTTGGCGTTTTATATATTCCAACATCAGTTGCGCGCTGCGTGGTTTTGTTTCTGGGCGAGCACATTGTTATGGATGCAGGTTGGTCATAATGTAATGACTCATTAGTGTATATATCTTTTTTTTATGAATTACTACTAAATGTCTTTCTTTCATCTTCGGTTAAAATTAAAGTTTGCACTCTAATTTCTAAAACATAGCAGCATTTGCCATCTAATTAAAGTACAGGGTGATTGATAATGAATGGGACAAAATGAAAACATGATTGTGAACGTTGTAATTAATATATTTAGAAAAGTCAAATTTACTTCAAAACTACATTTATTAAAGTTTCTACAGGTGTTCATTATGTGCCCCTCCAGTGACACGACAAATGTCTACACGGAAATCAAGCTCCTTCCACACTCGTGATAGCATATCCCCTGTGATAGAGTTCAACACTGCAGTTATCCACTGATTCAGTTCCTCTAAGTCCTGAGGAAGTGAAGGCACAAACACTTGTCTTTAACGAAACCCCAGAGAAAAAAGTCACAGGGCGTTCACGAATTCTTTCAACCACTTCGGGTTTTGTTTCTATTCGTCCTGGGCTTTTGTTCTTGCATAAGCAGCCGGTATCCTAGAACTGCTTCACCCACCTGCTTTTGTTATGCCGATGCGGTGGTTGTTTACGAAATTTCGTGCGAAAATGTCTTTACACAACACCGAGGAGGTTTTGGCATATTCGAAAACGCAGTACACTTTCTCCTGCATGGACGACATTTTGTTTAACCCCGCCTCTAGCGGCGAGTTCGTCATTCGATGATTTTTCCTGTTGCCAAATAAAACTTGTATAATTGTAGTTGCAGAATAAATTTGTTTCGGCTGAATAAATTCATTACGGCAGTCACATTGCGCTATTCTTTTTGGCCCATTTATTATGAATCACCCTGTATTCAGAGGATATGACATTTTAATTTACATACTTAGCCGTGAATGCGAAATGCAAAATTGTCACTAATATAAAACAATTCTCTTTAAACTAGAAGCAGTCACGGACTTTTCAAGTTCTCCATTCCTTTGTTAAAAGATAAGCATAATTTATTCAACTCATGTACATAAATTAATATTTAAGTGATTTAAATCTAGTGTTACAAATGATACCGCAAATAAGCATGTCATTATAAAACAAAACATTGCATTGATTTTGCGTTGATGGTCCATTGATTTAATCCTTCGTAACAATATTAAGAAGGATTCTACACATAACACATTATAAAACAATTTAATGTCCAAATAATAAGACTGTACGACAACTCTTATAAATTTTAGAAAAAAAAAATATAAATGTTTAATAAATATTCATATGATATTAAAACTTTTTGCTTTATATAAAAACAAAAACAAAATATAAACATAACTTTTTAGCGATAACTTCGTGCAAATGTCCGATAAATGTAAATTTTGAAATTTATATTTCAGATTTTGTTTAATAGAAATTCTATCTAGTATTTATCCAAGTAGAATAAACAGAAAAATGTAAACTAAATTTAAATTTCATGCTTTAGATTGAATTTATCCGGACATTTGTGCTAATAATATGATAAGAGGAACTTTCGGATAATATAGATATTTAAAAGTTTTCTTTTCCTTTGAAATTTCCCCTGTAATTCGTTTTACTTCGTTAATTTTTATATGTTACGATGAATAGATATGATGAGATAATTAACGAAGATTAGATTTATTACGATAATAACGATGGTTATATGATGAGATAATTAACTAGAATTGCAAAGACATATTTTTTTTATTCAAATGTTGTTTAGGCAATTCTTTTATATAAATAACTTATTTAAATTTATTTGGAAGAAAATTCATAGAATTATATTTTCTAAAACAATTTTACTTTTTTAAATATTCATATTTTGTGTTTTCTTATGTAGAAAAGAAAAGGCATCCGACCAATATTAATGGGATGAAATGTAATTTTCAGACGTTTTCACATTTCTACATTCATGCCAGAATGTGATACTTAGAACTTTTCAAAATGTAGCAGCACTATAATAAAAAATAAAAAAAATATTTTTCAGATAAAAGATTTTTTCCCTTGTACTTAAAGTTTCAAAATCTGTCGCTGATAAAATTGAAATATGCAACATATAGATATCTTCTTAAAAAAAAAAAAAATACTTTTTATCAAAAGAGAATTTTCAAAAAAGTGCTTCGTTTGAAATAGAAGATGTTAAAAAATTTTTGTCGAATACACGATCAGAGAAAAAATATTTCCCCTTTTAACTATTGAATATTCCTCCATGCGTGAAAAATTTTAAATAGTGAAAGTAGAAAAAGATTATAATTGGTATATAATTCAGTATATATAATTAACTGAAATAATATACGTACCTTATGAGTATTCTCAGTGTATTTCAGAATTTAGCACAGTTTTGGGAAAAGATACAATGATTTCTGTAAACATATTAAGAAAATTCTAAAAGAATTTTATATAATAAATTTGAACTATTTTACAATGCTTTTTCTCCTTTGTTAGATAACAAAACCCATGTTAATTACACCTTCTAGCCTTTATTTAGCATTAGCAATTTAAGCTAATTCAAGAAAAAGATAATTTGGGTTTATGATGTGAACGAAATGTAAGTAAAAGTCTGTGGAGAAAAAAATATACTTTTAATGATACCATTAAAATTCTACTGTCATCAGTCTCTCAAAGATAAAAATTTCCGGAGACAAAAATATTGCGCTGATAACATTTTACAGTATGTAATAAATATATGCAATTTTTCAGTTTTCTATAAAATGAGATTTGAATTGTTGTGAAATATCTCATTAATATCCCCCCCCCCCCTCGCAGTTAAAAAATTTTTCAGATATAAATATAACTAAATTTCTTATGAGTATTATGATATGAAACATGGCAAGCAAATATGGCTGCTTAAGTGAAACGAAGATATTATTTAACTAGTTGGATGTGTCAATCTCAAAACTTTCTTCTATCTTATACATCTTAGTATTTCAAAACCTAGTTACACATGTTAATACTTCAACATTATCAGTTCAATACTATACACCTTTGATTTTCATCTTAAATTCCTGCTCCAGTCAATTAAACGGACTAAAAATGAGTTAATCTATATCATGATATTTGTTAAAATTATTAATTATTCCTTATTCTGTTGTGACCTTCAGGTGTTTGCGAATAGCCGGTTTTGACAGAAGCGAATTCCCGCAGCTGCACGAGCCGCCGATGCATAATAGAACTACGAAAAATAATGAAAAGTATACAAAAATCGCTATCACAGAGCCCCTTTACCGCGCAATATTTCCAAATTCAAGGAGGACCTGTTGGCCAAAGCCAAAAGCATGCACAAAAACTTTGGTTCAATTGTATGTATAATAATTTTACTATATACTATTTATTACTATATTTTACTATAATTTTACTATATTGTACTATAATTTTATACACTGTTCGATGGTACAATAATGAAAATGGCACAGAGATTGCAATTACAGCGCCCCCTTCTGGCGAAATGTTATCAAGTTCAGGGAGGACTTGCTTGCCATAGCCAGAAACATACCCAAAAATTTGGTTCATTTATATCCATACCTTCATACACTTTTCGATGGTACAATAAAGAAAATGGTACGGACATCGGAATTACAGCCCCCCTACCAGCAGAATTTTTCCAAAATCAGGGAGGACATTCGTGCCATGACCAAAAAAAAAAAAAAACCCGCAAAAAATTTGGTTCAATTCTATGCATAACTTCATACACTTTTCGATGATACAATATTCAAAATGGCACAAAAATCGAAGAAAAATCGCTATTACAGCGACCCCTACCGGCAATTTTATAACAAATTGAGAGAGGGTCTCCTTGCCATATCCAATAATTAAAAAAAATGGTTCAATTCTATGCATAACTTTATACACTTTTCGATTGTACAATATTCAAAATCGCACAAAATTCGCTATTACAGCACCCCCTACCGGCAAAATTTTCAAAATTCAGGGATGACCTGCTTGCCGTAGCCAAAAACTTAAAATAAAAATTTGGTTCAATTCTATGCATAATTTCATACACTTTTGGATGGTACAATATTCAAAATCGCACAAAAATCGCTATTACAGTGCCCCCTACCGGCGAAAATTTTCAAATTCAGAGACGACCTGCTTGCCATATCCAAAAACTTAAAATAAAAATTTGGTTCAATTATATGCATAACTTCATACACTTTTGGATGGTACAATATTCAAAATCGCACAAAAATCGCTATTACAGCGCCCCCTACCAGCGAATTGTTTCCAAATGCAGGGAGGACCTGCTTGCCATAGCCAAAAACTTAAAATAAAAATTTGGTTCAATTCTATGCATAACTTCATACACTTTTGTATGGTACAATGGCGACAGACAGACGGACAGACGGATAGACACACGGACAGACAGACATTTTCTATAAACATGTTTTTTGGAATCTCTGACCCCTAAAACGTGTAAATCCGTCGAAAAAAATTTCGATTACAATAATTTCTTCTATTTAAGATAGAAGAAAGTAAAAAACTATTACTTTTTTGAGGTTGTGTATCTTAGAAGCATAATTAATTACATTTCTTTCTATGGAAGCCTGTCTAAAATGGAACTTTTTACCAGTCCCTTTGAATTTTGTCTTAACTGTGTATGTATAATAGAAGTATTTCGAGTAACTTTAAGAATTTAGGTATATCCTTATTTAAATTCTTAATAAAAAAAAAGCATGGATAAAAAATATAAGGCCAATCTTTATAACTACAACTAATAATACATTGAAGTTACATTAATATTTACCAATGAAAACGATTCACTATGATGTAAAAAGATGAGAGCATACTGAAGAGTTAAATTTATTTACCCCATTCGATGCCATCCACGAGTATACTCGTGGCTTTAATTTATTAATTACATTGTCACCACTATTTTAGAATTTAAAGAATTGCCTCATTTTTTGGCAGAAATTTCGCTGTATTAGTAAAGCGACATATACCATTCTGAATTTGTGGTAGAAAACGACTTTTAATTAAAAAAAATTAAAATTATTACTTTATAGTTTTGGAAGTGAATGGGTTAAATCATGTTTCATATTACATAACATTTGCTTACAATAAAGTTAGGATCAACTGGTTAAGTTTAAAACAGCAATTTCCTTGTTTAATTTCTTTCCATTGAATTAAGAACTTGTGCTATAATAGATATATTGGATATTGATTTCACATAAGTGTCAAACGCATGAGCCATTCATACGATCCGCCGCGCTCCCCATGGGAGTTTTTGAGATAGCCCAGATAGCAGCATGAACATTAGCAGCAAGTTTATTTTTCTGATATTATCTTGCCGTGACAAATTTGAATTGAGAAATTCGCAGCAAATCTCCCGCAAGGTATACCATCACCCACTTGCATGAGTAGTTTGTTGTGAAACTGATGCAAGTCTGTCTTTAATTCACGAAAGTGACGAAAGCAAAAAATCCCTCTGTTGAGAGAATAGACAATCAGCACATACACAGAAATTTCAGAAATTTTATTCGGTAGGCACCGCTTTTTCTAAGCACTATACTTATTAAATACCAGAAAATGCTCGAAATGAATAGTACAAATATTACCTAAACTTGTTTGTGTTGATAACACCGATGCATGCACCTTCTGACAGCGCTTTCGCATCAATAGACTTGATCAGGTCTATGGACACCTTCGAAGAGGTTAAGCTTATAGTGTGGCATGGAAAGATTACTACTTTGCAGTAAGTCTACAGTATTTTTGATTACATTTTTTGCCGTTAGTTTGCAATAAATTTGATACAGTATGAATTTAACTTGCACGACAAGTTAGCTGCAAGTTCAAAGTGTGGTGACTTCGGCGTTTGCGTTATCTTGCTGCTGTCTTGTTATGAACTTTCATTCTTGTCATGCTGAGCTTACTGCAACTTTGCAGGTTTTCAAAGCAAATCTGTTGCAAATTTTCTGCAAACTAAAAATGCTATGTGGGAATGTATTAACTTTAGGAAAAAGATCTTGCATTTTCAGCTACAGAAACTAGTAATGTAAGAAGCACACACATCAAATATAGTTCATGCTGGAAAAAGCAGTTTTGTTACAATTGTCTTATTCAGCCATAATTCTTTTGGGTTTCCATGTTTCATGTCTCGCCACTTTTGATACCATATTCGATCTAAGAGTTGCTTCCGATATGTGGTCGTCTTTAAGGAAGTTAAATTTTTGTAATACGTTTATTTGTGATGGATTAGCACTATTTTGTAAGTATTAGAATGTGTAAAAAATGGTTCATTGTGGTTTCTGTTTTTGTACTTCCCAGCCAATTTATTTTAGATGGTTCAAAACAGTTTTAGAACATTCTCCAAGTTCAGCAGTAAGCTTCGGAAGGGTCGGATTTATGTAGCTCTGGAAGGGATACTTAGGAGTTCCGTGGAAGGGGTAGCGCCCTTCTAGACCATTAATAATCATAAAATTCTAAATCTTCTGATTTCACCCTTAAACAACTTGACAGGAGAGTCAAGAATCTCATCTCTGCATATTTCAGCATTCACAGTTGCACTTTTAAAAATATGTCGGTCACTGCGTCCATACGACGATTCCACGACCTTTGTATCGATGCCTTTCACGGATGTTTGCAGCCTTATTGCATGTGATTTTCTCCCTCCATATGGTAACACGTCTGTAGTAACTCTCTCAACAAAATTGGGATTCATCGATAAAAAGAACTCGGCTCCAGTCCGAGGTACTCCAATGACGATGACCTCTGCACCACTTTAACCGGGCGCATTTCGCTACCGGAGTTAGTGGAACAAAAATCATAGGTTACATGCAGTCTGTCACTCACAGTAAACCAGGATAGTCGAGTTCTTGTTGCTGCAGCAAACTCCCTGCAATCTGAACTGACACCAATTGCCAATTTCTTTTAGCAATCGTTGGCAAATTACAGTCCTGAGAGACTATTGTGGTGCGTTTTCTACCTAGACCTGGTTGTCTGTGGACATATACCAGTGTCTTTAAACCGTTTACAGATTCTTGACATGATTCTTTTGGCTATTTATAAGTCTTTACAGACCCGTAAGAGTGTCTGCCCTGCTTCCATTCTTCCTATCGCCCGCAATTTCTCAAAATCGGTCAAATGTCTTCTGGACGACATATTCCACCTATTAGAAGCAACGTTTTACGTAATTACACGTACAATCCTTAAAATTAAACTTCAAATTACCCGAATGCGCTCCTTTTCACACTTGAACCGAAAGAACGGGCTGAGGCTGAAAAATTTGCATATATTTCTGTAGCGAAAGTTAATCCCATTGGACTACGTGATAACGTTGACATTGAGTTACCTTTCTGGAAGTTCTCTTAATAGAATTAACATAAAGAAAATTTTTATGGCTGTTCCTTTGATTTTTCTCGCCAGTGTATTTTGAAAGTGGTAACAAATAACCAGTCCAAAAATAAAGTTACTTTTATTAATTGCAGGCAGCTGATTTAAAGTAATTGTTAATATTGTCCGTTATAATGTGAACAAAGATAAGAGTCACAAAACTCAAGCAATGTACCGTTATTGCATTCATATAAACTCGTTCTTTCCCATAAGTGTCGACAACAGAACCCCATCGAAGTTCAAGATAAAGAAGTTTTACGTTTAATCTAGTTACAGTAAATTTGTGTAAACGGAATAGCAGGTATACTTGTATACTTATCCTTTCGTCTCGGGACATTAAAATGTTTTTTTTTTTTTCAATTCCTACTATTAGCTCACACTCTCCCTATATTTATTTATATATTTATATATTTATCTTGTACAAATTTTCAATCGTTAATAAAATACTCATTATTCATCCTATCAGGTTGAAATAAATTTTTTTAAACTTGTACTGAATGACAATTGATGTTAATAAAGTTTTTTCAAATATTAATTAATTAATTAATTTTTTTTTGCATGGGAAACAAAATGGCGGCCATTGATTATTGAAGTTCAATGAAATTATTTTCAATAAGGGGTTAGCATAGGGGGGGACCCTGTTCTGTCGCCAAATACCGCCAAATTTGTCGCCAACTTGGCGATATATCGCCAAATTTGGCGGCCAAAATGAGTCGCCAAAAGTGACGCCAACTTGGCGATATCTGTAATATTTCGCCAAATTCCCATAGAGTTCCATTGTAAACCTACTTGCTTATAGAAAATCAACAAATTGAGATATTTTAATGCAACAAAAACTCATATTAGCATGATTATATTAAATTTTTCTTTGATGGCCTAAGTAGGAATTGACTTTAAAAACAAAATTTTTATATTACTTGTTTTTTTTATGAGAGGATTCCGTGTTTAAAAAAAAAACAGCCAAGAAGGATTCACAATTGGAACAAGCTTAATTTCAGATAGGTTTATAACGTTAGCAAGCACAAATATATAGTGTTGTTTTCGTCGGACCTTGAATTGTTTTCATTTGAGATAGGTCATCTTCAAAGATTTTCCTGTAATAGATTTATGCTCTTCAGAGGTGGTGTTATAGCAGCGGTTTCCAAACTGCGGTAGCGTGCCCCTAGGGGTACGTGGCGGGTCTGCTGGGGTATGTGAAAATAATATCGGTAATGGCGAAAGTCAGAAAAATGTTAGGAATATCAATGTAATTTGCATCGATTAATTATATGGTTGTGATAAGAAGATTACTAATGGAAAAAAAGCATGTTTACGTTATCTCCTTGAATGGTGGGGGGAAGGGGGACGTGTTTATGATAAATGGGGGTACTTCGAAATAAAAAACCTAACAAAGGATTACGTGAAAGAAAAAATTTTGGGAAGTGAGTACGTTTTAGCAATTTTAAGGGATATTGCGAAAATGGAAAGTGTTTATAACGGAAAAGTTCATATTCCCGAAAAAAGACAAACCTTTGAATTATACCTTCTAAGACGAACACCTCTCTAAAGCGGAATATTTTATAAATCATTTGTGATTCTGTCTTAGCAGTTTTTACTGTTGTATTTGTATCCATGATTCAGTAAACCAGGTCTACTTTCGGGGGGGGGGGGGGGGGGGGGGTCCGGTCAGTGATATTTTTCTCACAATGAAATACTGTTACATCTTCAATTGGTGCTATGAACGGGAAAAAATACTCCCTTATAGTAGCAGCCCACACATTGCACTTATGTAACAATTATGATTTTGCCAAGATCATCTCAAATTTATATTGCATCTTATTTATGTCTATATATACTCCTAAAACGTTTATGTGCACCAAATAGTACATCAATTTATAAGTGATAATTATGTCATATATGATTAATAGTTTGGTTAAATATATATATCGTGGAATGTCATACATTATATGTACCCTATATATATAGAATCCCAATGAAACGAATTTATGAGACGATTTTATGAAACGACCGATTGTGTTTCTCAGCTATTACTTATAATATATAGAACCTTTGGTGGTAAATGTAACCAAAAAGTACCCAAATTGAACCGCGAATTTCAAAAATGGTGTTAGAATTTTAAAATTTTAATTAATTTTCGAAATATTATTATTTTTCTAATTTTAATTACATGTTTCTTATGATGGCAACTAAATGACTCCATTTTTGTGGAAAAAGGGGAAACTATAGGGATTAATAGATTTATTTTTCTTCGGCTATTTTACAATTGAATTTGGAATTATGTTTTATTTCAATCAACAGTGAAAACAATATTGTGATTAAATCATGTTTTTCAAGATAATTTGAAAAAATAATTCATTATCTATTAATAATATTATTAATATTAAATAAATAATAATTTTTTATTTAGGTTAATTAAATTTTCAGCATTTCAATAGATATTTTTTGCATATTTTAGAAAGGTTATTATTTTAAATTACTGCCAATCGTTGAAACGTCGCAAATAATAATATTTCCTTGCGATTAAAATTTTATACACTTGATTATTTACAGTTGATTATTTAAAGCAGAAAAAACATCAGAAGTAAATGATTACATGTTAAAAGCAGGAAAATATTGAAAATTATGTCATAAAAATTGTGTTTACAAAAACTATTAAAAGAGAAAGAAAACATTAAAATAAAAACCTCATTAATATGCATAAAATCAGTAGTTGAGAGAAATTACGTCATATTTAAAATAGCCAAGTAATAATACTGCCAAACAGTTTAAATGTAAAAATATATTTGCGAGACATTTATTTAAATTTCGAGATGAAATTTTTAACGTTTGTCGTCATTCCTAAGGCAGCGCAAATAATAACACTTCCTTTCTAACAACAAAACTGTTTTGATGTGAATATTAACTAGTATGTTGTGGCCATCACAAAACTTTCTGCTATATAAATCACGTCAAATAAATTATTTAAATAGTACAAGAAAATACATCAGTTTAGCACCAATTCATATCAAAGTATATCTGAATTTGAAGTTTGATGAATTAGTTCTTGAGATTGAGCTATAGCGGAAATTCTGAAAAAATTAGCATAGCAGCGATTTACACCAAAACATAAACAACACTAAATGATATCAAGGTATACCTGAATCTGGTGTTTGATGAAAATTCGTGCATTAGTTATTGAGATAGAGCTACAGTGGAAATTATGAAAAATTCAGCATAGCAGCGCCACTGGTTGAGCGATTTGCACCAAAAAATATAAAATGTCAATTCATGTCAAGGACTAACTGATTCTGAAATTTAAGGAAAATTCGTGCATTAGGTTTGAGATACACCTATAGTGGCAATTCTGACAAAAAACAGCATAGCAGCGCCACCTGTTGAGTGATTTACATCAAAATGTATAAAATGTCAATTCATGTTAAGGACTAACGGTTTCTGAAGTCTGATGAAAATTCGTGCATTAGTTTTTGAGATATAGCTATAATGGAAATTTCTCACAAATTCAGCATAACAGCGCCACCTGTTAAGCGATTTGCACCAAAACGTAAATAATATTAATGCATCACAAAGTATACCTGATTCTGAAGTTTGATGAAAATCTAAGCATTAGTTCTTGAGGTAGAGCTATTGCGGAAATCGTAAAATATGCAGTATAGCAACGCCACCTATTGAGCGATTTACACCAAAACGTATAAAGCTTCAATTCATGTAAAGGACTAACTTAATCTGAAGTTTGATGAAAATCCGTGCATTGGTTCTGCAGATTGAGCTATTGCGAAAATCTGGAAAAATACTGCATAGCAGTATTTACACAATAGTGAGCATTTACACCATAGTGATTTACACCAAAAACTAATTAGCACCAATTTATATCAGGGACTAACTGAATATAAAGTTTTATGAAATTCCGTTCATTAGTTCTTGAGATAGATCACCCACAAAATTTGTGTCGCATGCAGACAGACAGACTCACAGACAGACATTTTATAAAAACATGTTTTTCGGAACCTCTCATCCCCTAAGACGTGTAAATCTCTCAAAAACCGAAGGTCGAAAATTTTCACGAATCCAATGCTTTCTTCTTGCAAAATTTCTTCTTGTAAAGATAGAAAACATTGAAAAGTGAAAGAAAACTTTAAAATGATAAATTAATTAATATGCGTTAAAAGTAGTAAATGAGAGTAATTACATCATACTTAAAATGGAAAAATTAAAATATTTACGAACAGGTAAAAATTAAAAATATATCTAAGCGAGGCTTCAATTCCAAAGATATGTTTTTGTGTGTTCCTATAACAACAACATGAATTAAATTTCAATAAAAATAATAACGAGTCTGTACAAGTTCATGAAGGCTGCACACTTCTAAATTAAATATTGTATGTATCCGGTGAATTTTAAAAGAGAAAAAAAAACCCTTAAAAATCAATAAATAATTGCATGAGAAATGCGTTTAATGGTGAAAATTACGTCATATTTTAAAATGACACATTTAAAAAGATTTTCATTCCGGAGAATTTTAATGTGACGTCACTTGGTATGAAAGTAGAGAGGCTAGCAAATTTATTTTTTCATTATATCACTTGATGCAGCATAAATACATGTAAATGTATTCGTAAAATACTTTAAATTAAAATTCGATAAATACATATTAGAAAATTCGGATATTCTTATTAATCAATATAAACAATGTGCAATGTAAAAAAAAAAAAAAAAAAAAAAAAAAAAAAAAAAAAAAAAAAAAAAAAAAAAACATGAAAACATATATGATGTTGTATTAAAATAGAGGAAAGAATTAATGAATAAGCTATAGCTGTTATTGAAACTATCCAAAACTTGATCAAAACGTATAAGCGCAAAAACAATGGTTTCCAATACCGTGGTTCTGAAAGCTATTCCCAAGCAGACGGAGATTTCTTAACCTCGACTCGAACCTAAAGGAAGAACACTGTCCATAGCTTCTTTATCAAATTCAGAAATTTTTTTTAACGTACCATTTTATATGAGCTGATATTCAAATGTGTAAGATAGCGATATTTTTAACGTACCATTTTATACAAGCTGATTTTCAAATGTGTAATTGATCGTACTTGTCAACCCCAAAGTCATCAGTTGTTACGACAATGATGGATGAGGCCATGGTAACCTAAGAATGCCCCATTCAAATAGAGAAACATGGCAACCCGATTTCAGAAGATAGCAACCGCTATGGGGATAATATAATTCATTCTTCCGTAACCTGGTAATATTATTTAAACAGGGCACATTACTATATTTTCACAGTCTGCGAAGTCTGAATAAAGGATTTCAGAGACAGGAATGAGAGCGCAGGAGGTATGGCTCCCTAGTATGATTATAATGATATATATGTATGTGTGTGTGTGTGTGTGTCTTCTAATTTGCTGGTACATCTTGATCATTTGGTGATTCATAATCTGGGGTCACTAAAACTAAAGATGCATCAAAAATGGAATTTCAGCTTTTTTTGTACATATTTGGAAAAGCGTCTTATTTATCTTCTTTACCTTTCTAAATACTTTTCACCATATAATGAATAGAAATGAAATATCGAAAACTGTTGACATCATATTGGCAAAAAAAGGTTAATGATGTATTGTAAGCTGATGAGGGTTTTGTCAAACACTGTTGAATATTATACAAAAAAACTTAGGTTTACAAATTCAATTACTCGCCCATGGTTAGGAACTATCCCAGTCTTTTTGCTAAAATGCAGCCTCCAAACAAACATTAAGATAAAAAAAAATAGGTTTCAATGATAAAATAAGCTACTTATGAGAAGGTCAAAATTGTCAGTATACATACAAGTAGATTTTTACTTTCTTCTATCTTTACAAGAAGAAAGTATTGGATTCGTAAAAATTTTCGACTTCCGGTTTTCGACGGATTTACACGTTTTAGAGGTCAGAGATTCCGAAAAGCACGTTTTTACAAAATGTCTGTCTGTGAGTCTGTGATTCTGTTAGTTTGTAAGTCTGTCTGTCTGTCTGTATGTGACACAAATTTTGTGAGCGCTCTATCGCAAGAACTAATGCACGGAACTTAATAAAAAATTATATTCAAGTAGTCCCTAATATAAATTGGTGCTGATTATGTTTCGGTGTAAATCGCCCAACAGGTGGCGCTGCTATGCTGCATTTTTCGCGATTTCTGCAATAACTCTATCTCAAGAACTAAAGCACGGATTTTCATCAAACTTCAGATTCAGTTATTCCTTAATATGAATTGGTGCTGGTAACGTTTTGGTGTAAATCGCCCAACAGATGGCGCTGCTATGCTGCATTTTGCAGCATTTACACGATTTTCGTAATAGCTCTATCTCAATAAATAATGCACAGATTTTCATCAAACTTCAGATTCAGTTAGTCCTTGACAGTCCTTGACGTTTTGAAACTTTTTGTGTAAATCGCTCAATAGGTGGCGCTGCTATGACGTATTTTTTGTGATTTCCGCAATAGCTCTATCTCAAGAACTAATGCGTGGATTTTCAACAAACTTCAGATTCCGGTATACATTGATATAAATTAGTGCTGTTTGTGTTTTGGTGCAAATCGCTCAACAGGTGGCGCTGCTATGCTGCCTTTTTCAGAATTTCCCCAATAGCTCTATCTCAATAACTAATGCACGAATTTTCATCAAACTTCAAATTCAGATGTACTTTGATATGAATTGGTGCTAAATTGATGTAATTTCTTGTACTATTTAAATGATTTAATTGACATTTATGTAGAAGAAAATATTGTGATGGCCACAACATACTAGTTTTAGAAAACCAACATAAAAATTGAGTATGGAAAGATATTTACAGTTGAAATAGTATGGATACATTATTTCTTTTTACTTTCTTCTATCTTTACAAGAAGAAAGTATTGGTTTCATGAAAATTTTCGAATTCCAGTTTTTGACGGATTTACACGTTTTATGGGTCAGAGATTTCAAAAAACATGTTTTTACAAAATGTCTGTCTTTGAGTCTGTCTGTCTGTGTATCTGTCTGTCCGTCTGTCTCTCTGTCTGCATGTGACACAAATATTGTGGGCGCTCTATCTCAAGAACTAATGCACGGAATTTAATAAAAAATTATATTCAGGTAGTCCTTGATATAATTTGGTGCGGATTAGTTTTTGGTGTAAATCTCCCTGCAGGTGGCGCTGCTATATAGCATTTTGCAGGATTTCCGCAAAAGCTCTATCTCAAGAACTAATGCACGCTTTTTATAAAACTGCAGATTCCGTTAGTCCTTGACATGAATGGATGCTGTTTACGTTTTGGTGTAAATCGACCAACAGGTGGCGCTCCTATGCTGCATTTTGCAGGAGTTACACTATTTTCTCAGTAGCTGTATCTCAAGAACTAATGCACACATTTTCATCAAACTTCGGATTTAGTTAGTCCTTCATATGAAATGATGCTGACTACGTGTTGGTGTATATCACCCAATAGGTGGCGCTGCTGTGCTGCATTTAGAAAGATTTTCTCAATATTTCTATCGCAAGAACAAATGCACTAATTTTCATCGAAATTCAGATTCATGTATACCTTGATTAATATTGCTGCTGATTATGTGTTGGTGCAAATCGCTCAACAGGTGGCGCTGCTATGCTGCATTTGTCATGATTTGCGCAATAGCTCTGTCTCAAGAATTAATGCACGAATTTCCCCTAAATTTCATTCGGTTAGACGTTGACATAAGTTGGTGATAATTAGTTTATGGTGTAAATAACCCAATAGGTGGCGCTGCTATGCTACATTATGCTGGATTTGTACGATTTCAGCGACAGACATACCTCGAGAACAAATGCACGCAATTTCATATTTTTAGAATTCTCATGATGAACACAGATTGCCATTTAATTTGGATCTGAGATAGTGAATTTTGAAGTATTGAAATGTAGGAGATAGAAGAAAGTTTTGTGATGGCCACAACATACTTGTTTTATTTTACATTGCAAATATATCAATCTGCATTAGACATGCATAATATTCGAGACACACAAAAATAAATACTAGTGAGAGAACTGCAATAAGATTTACGAATATTAGATGCATACACATATGCTGGCAATGTTGCCAGTGGTCTACTTTTTTTTTTATTCGGATTTTTTTATTACCACCACTTTTTTGAAACGGTTGAATTACCTTTGTTTTCGCCTTAATTAATATTTCATTAAATAAGGCACATTTTCTCATTTTAAAAAAAAGTGGTGCCAATCGAGAATTTGAATAAAAAAAAAAAAAGTAGCCCATCTTGTAACACTATATGCTGGAAAGGGCTAAAGTCACTCCATTTTATCTATAAAAAAGTGCAAAGTATTCTAAAAAAAAAAAAAAAAAAAAAAAAAAAAAAACTAATGCTGCTGCTGCTGTTGCCATAATTAAATTTATTGGACCTTTTTACTTTTTGAGCTTATGTTGCACAAACATGAAAAAGTTTTATAGTGAAACGTATGATAAATACAAACTGGAGAAAACATTTTGTAAATCAAAGAAATATTTTAAGAGCAATTTTATGTCGAAATCAGTCAAAATAGTTCAATTAGAAAGTTTTACAAGATCAAAAGCTTTATAATGCAAAAAAAAAAAAAAAAATAAATAAATAAATAAAAATTTAAAAACTTCTTGATTAGATTGTGATGTACAGTGTCCAATTATTTTTTTTATTTTAATTCATACTTTTATTTACGAATTTTGTACCAAGTGTTGACAGATTTAAAAAAGCTCCAATATAAAATGATAATAGATATAAACACTTTACAATTGAAAAACATATTTGCTCAGGAATATAAAGAAAGAACTTTAAAATAGTTAAATCATTCGTGAAATTTTAAATTTATTCATTATCCGCTATTCTTTTTAAAACACAACAAATTGTGTGTATTTAGGACCTGCAGTCTCCGGACAATGATCGCAAAATAACAGGTAGGTTGCTTAAATTTTATTATATGTTCAATCAATACAAGTATATTTTATTCAGTCTCTCTATTCTTAAAAAAGAAGTAACTAACGCTGTCACCGCCGCTGCCGGTTTTAATTTTTTTGTGACCGGAGGTTTTTTCTTCGTTAATATTAAGAAAAATATTGCATACAAAAATATGAAAATCGGTGGTATTATACAGAAATGTCTGATAAACATGCTGATGCAGACAGTTTTCAAATCGAAGAATTATTTTAAGAGATATTTAAGGCTAAATTTGGACAAAATCGTTCCATTAAAAAAGTTTTATAGGAGCAAAAAATATACATGAGAATTTAATCATTTTTAGATCATTTTATACGTTAGAAATTCCCAGTGTGCAGACTGCATTTTTTTTTTATTTGATTCATTTTTTGAGGTTTTATTTCTATTTCAAATTCAAATTTTCAGCATTTCGAGAGATATTTTTTACATATTTTAGAAAATGGTATTAATTTAAACTGTTGCCAAATGTTTAAACAGTGGAAACTATAATATTTGCTTCAAATTAATAATTTATTTACACGTGACTATTATAAACAGAAAAAAACCCCATCAAATTATAATTAAAAAATTACGTATAAAAAGCAGGAACTTATATAAAGTCACGTCATAAAAACTATATTTACGCGTGCATTTTAAAAGAGGAAGGATATTTTAAAATAACAAATACATTAACATGCGTTAAAAGTCTTAAATAGGATAAATTACACTTATTACGTAAAATGAACACAAAATAATATTGCAAAACAGTTTAAATTAAAAAATTGCGCGAGACATTTATTTGATATTTTGAGATGATCTTTTCAACTATTTTTGTTAGGACAGCGCAAATAATATTTCATTTCTAATAAAAATATTTTCACGTGAAAATTAAAAAGAGAAAGAAAAGTTCGGTGAAAAAAAGATTCTGTTTACTTAATTAATTTTATAATAGCTTATTTTGAAATGTTTAACAGATTTTATTTAATCAAAGACGAAAACTGCCACTGTATCTTTTAACAGCAGCTGATTTGGCCTTAAAGTTCCCCAATCAAAGAGAAATGAATAGAAATATGTTTATAGGGAGATCGTCACTGTTTTTTAAATTGCAATTCAATCTTTCGAAATCTTTTTTAAAGCCGATCAAGTTATAACGTGTTTTTAGAGTCTGCTGTGTCTGAACGGAGGTTGGCGAGCGTAGCTCGTAGGGGGCAGAGCCTGCAACTGATTAAAGCAAATATCAGAGTGATTTAAATCCTCCTGAAAGTTACATTTCTATCGATACAGATTAGCTAACTCACACCACCCTCCTTTTTTTAACTCTCCTTCGTTGTAAACAAGACCTTGAGCTGTACTATTTTTTAAGCTATCTCTGGTACATAAGAAAATGTTTATTTTACGTAGAAACATGTTTTTTTTTTTTTTTTTTTTTTTTTTTTTTTTTTTTTTTTTTTAACGTAATGTTATTCAACAGTAAAATAGCAATTATAAAAGAGATTTTTCTGTAAAATAATTTTTTTTTTCTTAGTTCCTTTTTAATGGAGTGTGTTGTGATATTATATTTTTCAGCATTTCTCTTCCCTGTTTTTAATCAAAGTATTATTGTTTTATATTAATGATCTATAATTAATTCTGTTGTTTCTGCTGTTACGAATAATTAAATATTTATGTAAATCCCTAAAACTTTTTTTATATATATATATATACAAATATTTGCTAGAATGAACTCAGAACTTATATTTAAAATTCCATAAAATAAATTGCCAATTGGTACATTAGATAACACTTAACTTAAACAGCAGTAAGAGCATTACTGTTTGAATTATCTAAAATTTGAATTAAAAAAAATATATTCAAGGAAATAAAGTGATCGGAACAATAGACCTTCAAGATCTATCGGTTCTTTGAAATTAGTACACTAATAAAAGGGGGAAAAAACGACACACAAAACTATATATAAGATAACACACTATATATAAGATAACATTAATTGCATCCTCATGATTGAAAATTCTTTATAAAAGAATCAGAGAAATCCGATAGTAAATTTATAGCAATCCTTTATTTAAAATACCGATCAATTTAAAGTTTCTAGGTAACGTAATACAGATGGCGCCACTAGTAAATAATACCTGTGCGTCCAGTGACGCTGTCGGTGAAATTCTAAAATGGAGGGCAAAAATCTAAGTCAGGTGAAATCCAAGCACCTTATTGGTCATTGAGTCGGTTCCTTTCCACAGAGCAATCTCTAGCGCTAGGGAAATCGTCCAATACTACCTTTTCCGAGAAAAAATCATGTACTGAAGCGAATTTTTTTGTTTCATTTAAAATAAGCCATCGAAATTAACTCAAGATATTTTGATGACTTTTTATAAAATGTGAATGAAAGATTTCGATTTTAAGCTGTAAAAAGTTTTAAATAATATGACAAATACTTTTTTAGTTAATGAAATTTAAAAATGAAACTTGCATTTATTTTCCCTTATGTTACTCTTAAAATCCAAAATAAAACAAATATTCGCATTTTTCTACAGAAAAATTTAATAACTAACTTAGAATACTAAAAATGTTCAAAAATTTTTGCCTAATGGAAAATAATTTTAAAAAGTAATGTCAGTTTTTCAACTGATTATAATCATTAAGAATAAACAGAACAAAAAATATTACATGAACAATTTTGTATTAGTATGTATAATAAGTTATTTGTTCCCTTGTTCATGTATTTAAATCTGGAATTTTTAAATCGAATTTTCACTCATTTCCTGGTAAGCTAAGGTTATAAAAATTATGAAAGTAGGTGCATTTTCGGTGAGAATATAACATTTTAATATTTTGAGAATTTAATTATAAATTAATAATATGTTTCCATAAGGAGGGTCGATGTGATAAATTGCTAAATATTGTTTATGGTTATAATTGTATAAGAGTTACAAGAAGAATGAAATTAATTATGTGCCAAATCATGGAAGTTGAAATATGCCAATTAGCTGTAAAACTGCAACTGGTAAATATTTTAAATATTAAAAAGTAAAAAATAAAATCTAAAGAATGTAATATATACCGGGTGTCCCAAAAAGGACTGACTGATTTTAAAATTCAATAACTTGTAAACAGTGACCGATATTTAAAAAATTCTTGCAGGGGGGTTATGCATAAGGTGAAAAGTTTTTTTACAGTGATTTTCAATTTTAGTTCGAATTACAAACAATAGATGGCGTTGCGATCGATAGACGCTCAATTCAGGCTCGATTTTTGGTACTTCGTGGCCCGGATAATACATTTCCATCTCCTTTTTCCGCATAGAACAAGAAAAAGGATTAAAAATCGAGCCTGTATTTAGCGACTATTGCTTACAGCGCCATCTATTGTTTGTAATTCGAACTAAAATCGAAAATCACTGTAATAAAACTTTTGACCTTATGCATAAACCTCCTGCAAGAATTTTTTAAATATCTGTCACCGTTTGCAAGTTATTGAATTTTAAAATCAGTCAGTCCTTTTTGGGACACCCGGTATGTTTAAATACACTTTTATCATTAATTAATTTATTTATTTATTAATTTATGATTTTATCTTTCAAAAAACAATTTAGAAATCTTGAAAGGTTGTATAAACTATGCTTATTTTCCCTTTAGCATATGTTTAAAAAAAAAAAAAAGGGAGAGAAAATTGTGATTTTAAAAATAAATGCACAAGTAAATGCTTTTGCAATCGTATATTAAAACGAAGGAAATTTCCATAATCGGGGGTCACGCCAAATTAACAAATTGTAGCAGACTTGAACTAGAAACTAGGCCTGCCTAACTAGAGTCTAGCAAACTCTAGTTAGAGCAGAGAGCTAGAGAGCAGACTAACTAGAGTCATGAAACTAGGCTTGATTTTTAAGATAAACATTGAATGTCTATAAAGGAATGTTTACCTTTTATAAAAGGTTGGGACATATATGTCCCAAATTATGAATTTATGAAAATTTCATCTTCTAAAGCATATTTTGTGAATTTTTGAAGCTACATTAGAAGATTTACACAATCATTTAACAAATTTTAGAAGGATTTTGCCAAAATTAATTAATTAAATTGAATTTGTAACTCCCCTGAAATATTCTATTTAAAACCTTTTTTTTTTTTAGTATTTTGTAGAATAACAAAATATACCAATATAATTTCTTACAATAGAAATATTTCCGAGCAGACACTTTAGCCTCCCCCCCCCCCCAATCTGTCAATGTCAAAATAGCTGAAAAAGATGCAAAGGCAAAAAAAATTGTTTTTTTTTCTTTTGTGCAACCAATGATGTTTTTTGGAACAAGATAAAGTAAAACATCAATAATTCATTCTAAACAGTATAACTACTAATCGATGTATTAAATTAGTTTTATAACAAGTTATTTTAATGACACTTTAATGTACCGTCGGTCATAAAGGGGTTAAATCAGAAAAAACTTTTTAACTTTCATACCTATTTTATGGGCAGAGAACCTGGAGCGACTTAAAAAAAAAAGTTTTTGGATTTATTTTTAAGAGGGTTTTTTTTTTTTTTTTTTTTTTTTTTATTTTTTTTTTTTTTTCTCATTTAATGCTAAAACATTAAAATCTGCATTTTTAAAATTATTTTTGTAATTTTTTTTAAATATATTTTTGTTAATTTAAAGTTTCCAATTTGAAGTCAAGAAAAAGGTCTTTTTTAATAGTTGTTGGCTTTTTCTAGTATAATATTAATTTTTTGTGATTTTATGGATTTAAATGGTGTGGGTGGGTAGCGGAGGGCGTAGAGGAGAAAATTTAATGAGATTTTTACCATACGGAATTTATAGACAATTTTTAAATGATATTACAAGTTTTTTTTCAATAAAAACTAATTTTTTATTAAAGAATATTTGCCATGTCATATCATTTAAAAATTGTTACAACTTATAATCTAAATTACTCACTCTCGTTTTATAAAATGTTATCAAAATATCTTAATTGAGTTAATTTCGATTGTTTATTATAAATAAAAGCGAACAAAATAATAAGGTAAATAATGCATAAATGTTAATAAGGTAACAATCGCTTCAAAATTACTTTTCCCCTCACTCCTTTAAAAATTCAAATGGAGATACAATTTGGTGATCCTCACCCTTATCTGTCTTGAAACCACGCGACCATACGACCAATGAGGTGGCTGTATTTCACCCGGGGGTGATTTTGGACCTCCATTTTAGAATTTCGCACTCTGTCGATCGGTTAGAAACCATTTACTTAACGTGATGACAAGTCATAGGTGAGACAGGTCACTTTAGTGAGGCCCACTGGAAGCGCTCATGATGACAGACACGATGCTATTACCTATCATAGATTAAGGACCAAGATGGGACATTTACGTCAAAATGTGTAATAGCAACAGTACTAGCGTCACTAACGACAAAGGGGAAGAATTAACAAGCCTCCGAAATTTACCTATGTTGAAGAAAAATGTTTACCCTCTATACTTCGAATATCTATTCTTTCCTAAAACGAAGCAGGTGTCAGACGATATTCTATTCATGCTTGCTTTATTTATTTAGCTGCTTTTCTTCGTACTTGTAGTGGTCGCCTAAATGATAATTAGAGTAATAATATAAAAGAAAACCCTAGAAAATTCTGTTAATAACGTAAATATATAAGGTTTATGAGATTAAATTGTAAAAAAAGAAATTCAGGTATTGTGTAAATTTATTCATATCGAATAAAACTTTATTGAGTGTATGTCAGTACCTCTATTTATTTTTAACTGTTTGATTTATATCATTCTAAAAATTTGTCGAAATGAATTTTTCCCTATCTGTAATTTCATTATTATTTCTTATATGTTAATATTATAAATATTATTGAATTGATTGTACGTTATTTACATTAAAAACAATATTTTTATTTTATCTGTAAGAAAGTGAAAATGCGTAAATTATAAAAGATTATTGTAACGATTGTTTAATACGTTAATCTTTATAAATTAATAAAACATCAGCTACAAAAATTTTCCTACCGAATGGGAATATTTATGAAATTTTCTGGGATTTGTAGAGTGCAATACTTCGTATATTTTTATATTACACCATTACTTTATGTAGCTTTAAATCCAATTATATCATATTTACTTCATATATAGCATTCAAGACGAAATTTTTACCCTGTTTTTCGTTGCACTTATATCGTTCACTCATCATGTAAAAAAGGGCATATATCCGTGCATGAACATAGAATAGATATTAGATATATAAAATAGAATATCTATTCTATGTTCATGTATGGGTGTAAGATTCTATTGAAAACGTAAACATGAAACATTAGAAGAAAGAAGATGACAATAAGGTAGATGCTCAATGATTAAAGTGTTACAAGGATGGGGAGTTTCTTCCCCATTCTCACTAAAGGCGCTACGATCGCAATCGCATTACCATTACGCTCTATGGAAATGTCCCATCTTGTATGTTAATCTATGTTACCTATAAGGTTATCTGAGCGAAATATGTTCGCCGGTTGTCAGTAAAGGTAGCTTAAATGATTGAGCATTGCCCCGTAAGCCAAGGATCGATTGAAGGCTTAGGCATTTTTCGTTCAGTTGGAAATATGCCATTCGTACATTATATCTATATTCCTGTCAATTTCAAAAGAATAAAAATTGTTTGTTACACCAATTCTAAAAAAAAAAAGTTTAGTTTTTTAAACATAATGCGCACATTTATGATAGTATGTTCATTGATTGGAGTATAAAACGAAATAGGACATAACCATGGGCGTAAATATGATTTTTCTTGTGATTTTAAAACAAAGTGCATACGTTTCTTGTTTTAAATGTGCTTACAGTAATTTAACATGCAAATGACATAACTCCAAAGGCCACATATTTAATCATTGACCGAACGTTGTTTTCATTTTATTTTTAATGGTTGTAGAGCTCCTTTCTTAAGATCAAGTTACAGGAAAGAAATCAGGCTCGTTTGGGAATTTGAAATTACACATTTTGCAAGTAGTCTCATACCAGAGTACACATTTAATGTATGTAAGTGAAATTAATAAATCTAGATTGCACGCATGAAAAAAAAAAATACTGTAAATAAAATAGAAATTTAGATTAAAAAGAACGTTTACATTCTATAGAACATTGAAAACAATTATTTAGCTGCAATAAATTTGCATAGAATGAATTTAGGATTTAAGAAAATAATTAAGTAAAAGTTTAATTAGTGATTTGAAACATAAAAATTCGGTGTTTAAAATTTGAACTGATTTCACGATTCCAGTTATAAGAAGAATATTTAGAAATTTAAGTATGAGCTACTTAGCCCAGTTCCAAAAGATTAACAAACAAGGATAAACAATAAAATATGAATAAAACGCTACATTTTTTAATTACCACAGATAAAGAAAAAATTGAATAAAGAATATTTCAAAGAATATTACAGAAAAATTTCCTTCACGATTGTTGGAAATCGTAATTTCTGACGTTACAACGCATGCGAACGTCGGAAATCATGATCGGAAAACATCTCTGGGGCTAAAACCCTTTCTCATATTATTAAATATAACATAGATATCATTTTAAATTATAAACGAATTTAATTGGTCAGTTTAGAGTTAAGTTTATTTTTTGCTCGAAATGCATTTAAACAGAAATTCATTCATCATAACTGAAATTATGAAATTAGATTTAGAATTATTCGCAATTTAATGTAAAGTAAAAATATACTAATTATTTTAATATAGAAAGTTCAAAGACGTTTTATCAATAAATAAACATTCTTTTCCTTTAAAAAAAAAAATCCCATTTACAAAACACAACTGTAAAGTTAATAGGTGTTTATAATTTGTTTTATGTATTGATGAATGAGACGTTATAAAATCTGTTTAAAGCTTTATCATTTACAGGCCATTAAATTGAAGCAATTAATAGAAAACGGATTCAATAGTAATTGTGATTAATATAAAATACTCCTTGAAATAATAAGATGGTTATTTCTACATTACGAAATAATATCCTACATTCAAAGTTTGATGCAGCAGCAACTTATTAGAAATTTATACTTGTGATTAATGGACAGATATATAATGTAATATTCAATTATTTAAAGTGTATATCCGTTCTTAAACAAACATTTGCTAAAAATAACTACTCTGTCATTAAATGTAGTAAATGATAAATAATGTGGAATATTGGTAGTTTGTTACATAATAATTCGATGGTAAATGTATTTAAAAAGTTTCTTAAGATATTTTAGATACATTTCTTCTCCAATAGAAGGGGAATGGTTGCTTTGTTCGGCTTTGCTCAATCAAATATTCCGCCGACCTATAACCGCTTACTAAAACCACGGGTTTTGAGGAGGTACAGTAGTGCCGCCTCTTAGCAAACAGCTATCGCAACTGTTTCCTTAAAATGTTCTGAGTCTAGCCGTGAGTGAGGAAAAAGTTTCGTCAAATATCTGGAAGTTCGCGTTTCGTTAAAAATCACGTGATTTTTCATGTGTAGAACATTTTTAAGCTTGTATATGCTAGAATATTGACTTTATTTACTCACTGTAAACTTTTCGTGTCAATGTTTTCTTATTTTAACAAAATCCTTCTATTTTTGGCTGCTGAAAAAAAATATATACATTATATTTACAAATAAGTCAGTATGGTATCCATTAAAAATAGTTACCTAGGATCGGAAAGTCAATGCTCTTTACACTGAGAGGACATATAACCACAACGTCCCTCGAGTGATCTAATTTTTTGGAAAACAAACCAACTTTCAGTTTTAACAGTAATTCGTAAAATTATTTCCAAAATTAAATCTAAGTCAGATCCTGTTTCAATTTATTTTTTCTCGACGTTATTTTAGCTTTTAAATGTACTTAAATTTACTTTTCGGTAGTAAAGAGAAGAAATATACTTTTAAGGTTGTTTCATTTTCAAAGAATGTAAAGCAAATATTCTCGAGGTTCATAGAAAACGGATTTTAAGTGACTTGCACTTTTTTAATGAAATTTTTGTATGATTACTATTAAATCTTTAGCTCGCACATTTGTCAAGTGGTTATGTAAAAATAATGTTATGGATGTCTTGGGGCAGAAATGAACAATATGTGTATCTTTGAAACATATTCTTTTAAACTTTAGGCCGTTGAGTTTTGACCTTTCGGTTCAACCCCCAGACCTTCTTTTTTAAAGCGTTTAAAAAAAAAAAAAAACTTTCGAAAACGCGAATTCCATATATTTAAGTTATTTACATGACAATAAATAAACCAAATAAACTAAAAAAAATAATAAGAATACATATATTATTTACATAATATACAATTTTTTTTTTCGGAAATGTCTTACAATATAGTATCCAGATAAATTGATTCAGCGCGATTATTGGAATTTAGAGTAGAAAGAAATGCATTGATAAATTATCATGACTGTTGTACTCTAATAAATCTGAATAGTCATTTTCGGAATCACTTTAAAGGTCAGTTCGAATACCCTGTAGTATTTGAAAACCTGAAACAGACACCCTGTTATACGGTATGTATTGTTAAAACAAACACCAGATAATTTACATCTTATATGGAGAAATTCTAGTCGAATTTCATTTAGTGCTTCCATTAGTTAATGAAAGAAACAATCCCTCCATAACGCTGTAACTGCGCTTCTAACTTATAAAACTTAAAAAAATTATCAGTTAGACGCTTGTAGTGTTCCGTGTGTAGTGTGCTTGTAGACATCCGTAGCGTTAAGGGGATAGACAAAGACGTGATCAGAGCAATCGTAGAGGCCCAAAGGTACCTTACAAAAGGACTAATGTGTCTTTATCTCATAAAATATAGCATAAATAAGAACGAAAATATATAGCGATCTTTTATGAGTTACCAATTATAGAATATTGTTCTTATTATACACTGTAAAAATATGTATCGTTACTATATAAAATTTGTAGATACATGCTGCCTTCAATTTTATGGAGTAACTTAACTAATATAATATTGGTGTAATTTAAACTGATATAACAGATGTAATATTACAAATTAGTGTAAAGTAACACCAGTTATAACTGCTAAATTACTCAATAACATAGAGGCAATATAGCTGCCACTAATTTTGTGTAATAAAGTTACAATACGTTTACTGTGTAGCTACAAAATGTAAGATGCAATACAGAATTCAAATGACTTCTAATATCTGAAAAAGGCATGCAGGTAAAAATAACTAATGTATAACTAAGGTATAACAAATGTTTATTTTGTTATTGACATAAATTTTGAATAAAGAAATATAGGTAATTACAAATGTAAAAATACTCGGATCAAATTCTCAATTGACACATTTATATATTACACATTCTTAATCAGATTGTTCTCAGTTGTTAATTCCTAATTCTGCATGTCCTAAAACTACTAACTCTGACTTTATACATACGGTTCCATATTCTAAAAATGCTATTTCTACAGCTACTGTAAAACTCTAAACACTACCAGCCATATTCCGGAAACGTCTCCGAATGCTACATGTTCTCTAAAAGCAAATTATTTTTGCTTCCTACAGGTACAGCAAATGTAAAAAAGAAGTAGAAGTGCTCCTGCCCGTAATCTGTCTATTGTGGAGAAAGATCGTAATATTTAGTGATTAATATAATTGATGACACCATTAGAAATCAAGTAAAGAATGCCAGGAACGGGACCCTTTGTTATTACTCTGCTCTTTTGTTAAGAATATAGTAGTCGTTTATTTGAGTTTTATAGTTGAATTCATGTTAATAAATACTCATCCTATTAATTACCTGTGTACGAATTGAAGTGAAGCCATGTTATTTTAATTAATTTTGTCCAGTTTAAAGATGCAGTTAATCATTTTGTTTGAAATTAACCTATATGTGTATGAAAACATGAATCCAGGATTAGTAAAAATGCACTTATTTCGCATGAAAATGAATACGTGTTACAATCTGCCATTCTGGTATTTTCGTACAATTCTTTTAAAATTGGAAGAAAAAATTAAGTGTAAAATATATTATTAATTATTCGTTCTATATCTTACAAATTTGTGTGTAAAAGTTGACAAAATAAAGCGATGATATCCAACCTGCCTTTCTGATATTTTCGTACAATTCTTTTAAAACGCGACGAAAAAATTAAGTGTAACATATATTATTTATTATTCGTTCTTTATTTTACAAATTTGTGTGTAAAAGTTGATAAAATAAAGCGATGATATCCGATGTGTTTTCTAGTAACAATTTACAACCACAATAAAATAATCGAAATTAAAGTTTGTGACTAATAAATATAAAGAAAAATGGATTCCATTAAAGTTTTAAACAATGTAAGTCATGATTTATATAAAGTTCTTCTCATTCTATCACTTTTAAATGTATAGAATTAGAAGATTAGGAAATAATAATAGTCAGCCTTAATAGAAACAGTACTCCAAATCATGTACTTCATACAAGTACTATGCATATTAAACATAAATACTTTATCATAACGTGTAATCTAAAATTAACTTAAAAAAATAAACACTTTCTTCCTTTTTTTTAAAGATAATTAGAAATTTCTAAACACATATCATCATCATTCTCTCATTAAAATAAAAAAGGTTATTTTTTTCCGTTTCCATATTTTTTTTCTTAGGTTCCTTTTGAGCATAGTTAGGGTTTCATTCTTTTTTCCGAACATAATTAAAGATTTTTTCTTTAAAAAAGATTATAAGTATAATTAGGATGTAATTAAATTACAATTCTGTGACCCTTTATTATAGTCAGCTGTCATTAATAAAAATAAGATAATGATAGGTGAAAAAAAAACTGCCAAAGTTAGCATATTCAATATCGTAAAAAATAAATAAACTTCGTGTTGAACAATAAATTTTCTTTGACAAACCTAAAGAAGAAAACATCAAAAAATTTGAGCATTAATTACCAATATCTTAATGAATACTTTCAAAAGAAAATATTACATGTTTGAAAAAAAAAGAAAAGAAAGAGAGGTAGAAAATAATGCAATCCCTTGAAAAATTATAAAATGAATGTTTCAAACATGCAATCTGATGAATCTTCATAAGAATTCAGAATTATTAAAAATATATTGAATTATCTCCACTTACCAAGTTATTATTATCATTATTTTAGGTATCACAACAGATAAATTTATTTGTACAAACATGACAATATATTATAATTATTTTATATTATATCATATTAATTTTATCAAAAAACTTGATATATCATTGTACATGATCAATAACATTACAAACGAAAAAATAATGTTACTGATACAAGCCGTATATGTTAATATATTTGAATGTTTTATATTTCTCCGTATATAAAATATTACAAAAAATATGTACTAATTGTCGCATTACACCATCTAGATATGTAACTATCATTGATATTTAAGAGTTTTTATGGAATTCGTAATTAAGTCTATTGACATTTTGAATGTGTATAGTTATTAAAAATATGTTGGTGATGCGAAGTATCAAAATATGACTTAATGGGGTTTTTTTTATTATCATATCCAACCTTCTTTAAAATTAAACAAATATAACAAATTAAAAAACTAAATTTCAAAATTAAACATTGATATTGAATTTATTATATTTTATAAAGTTTTTTATAACGCCCCACAAAGAGAGCAAAATCTATTACTGCGTTACAGAATGAGAAAGAAGACATACACCAAAGAACCATTACATTATGCCCACCCTCCATCTATAACAATGAGCTTGCCCAGAAGCAAAACCACAGCGCGTGCGTGGCTTATGTCGGAGTATATAAAGCGCCCTTGCATTGTATTTCAAAACATAGCGTGATGAGCAACATAATGTGAAAAACAGCAGATTTATTAGACTTTGATAAAGATCAAATCGTTATGATTCGGCGATTGGAAACATCGATATCGGAAACAACGCGTTTAGTGGGCTGTTCACGTGCAGTCTATGTAAGCACGTATCGAAATTGGTGTATGCATGGTGAATCGACAAGTCTCTGGCCAACGGTGTGTCGCCCGGAGCACATTGATTCCAGAGGAGAGCGGAGATTGTTACGCATTATTCGTCGTGACCGCTGCAACAGCCGAAATCACCAACAGCTACAACAGTGGCGGCTCAGATAGTGTTTATCAACACACAGTGCCACTTGCACTATTGTGTGTGGGCCGACGCAGTCGGCGGCCAAAGCACGTTCTTGTGCTGACAGCGCATTATCTTCAGAAGCGCCTGCAACGGACCCATGAACATTGGAATTAGACCATAGAAGAATGGGAGAAAGTTGCATGGTCCAAATAATCACGTTTTCTAGTACATAACATCGACGGGAACGTACGAATATGCCGATTTTCAACGAAAACACTGTCTCCCGGAGGCACAACTGTTCGAAAACAAGCCTGTGGCGGCCATATTATCCTGTGGCCGATGTTTTTATGGAGTACATTAGGACTCATAATCCCCGTAAAACAATCTCTGACGTCTGTGCACTACCTGAACATCGTTGCAGACCAGGTGCACCCATTCATGGCAACAGTGTTTCCGGCGGGATATTTCATTTACCAATAGGATAATGCACCATGTCATACGAATCAAATCATCACGGATTGGTTCGAAGAGCACTCTAGTAAATTTCAAATCATATCCTGGCCTTCAAATTCACCTGATTTGAATCCAATAGAACATTTGTGGTTCAACCTAGAAATCCCAATTCGTGCTGCCACGTTACCACCTTGCAATGTGCGAAAATTGCAGGACCAGTTAGTGAGCTCTTGGTACCAGATACATCAAACTACCTATAAGAACTCTGTCGAGTTGATATCACGTCGGGTGTTAGCGGTTTTGAGGGCAAAATGTGGTCCTATGTCGTATTAAACAGGTGGTCATAATGTAATGGCTCTTCGGTGTAGTTTAACACTATGTAAATCTTGTATGAAGTAAACAATGCCCAAGTGTGTTTTTAATATGAAAAACACATAGTACAGCCTACTAAATGAATTTTTAAAAAGAAAGGTAAATGAACCAAATCATCAGGGATTGTTTCGAAGAGCACTCTAGTAAATTTAAAATCATATCCTGGCCTTCAAATTAACCTGATTTAAATCCAATAGAACATCTGTGGTTCGACCTAGAAATCTTAATTCATGCTGCCACGTTACCACCTTGCAATGTGCAAGAATTGCAGGACCATTTGGTGAGCTCTTGGTACCAGATACATCAAACTACCTATAAGAACTCTGTCGAGTTGATATCACGTCTGGTGTTAGCGGTTTTGAGGGCAAAAGGTGGTCCTACGTCGTATTAAACAGGTGGTCATAATGTAATGGCTCTTCGGTGTAGTTTAACACTATGTAAATCTTGTATGAAGTAAACAATGTCCAAGTGTTTTCCATATGAAAAAACACATAGTACAGCCTACTAAATGAATTTTTAAAAAGAAAGGTAAATGAAATATTTATAAATTACTATATGGAAAGAATTTCAATATGCTAAGTTAACACAGTATATTATACGTATGTATATAATTACAAGATGTGACCTTGCTATACAAAGAGAGAAATGATTGATATTTCATCAAATACAATAAATAGCTTTAAAAATCTCTGTTTAACAACCTCAGGTTATGAATTTTTAAAAAATGTTTTTTACTACTAATTAAATCGAAAGAAAATATGCGATTTCATTGATGATAGTTTTTCAAAGGAGTTCCAAAACAGCATATCAAGGTTTCGGTAATGATTAGGGAATTCAGATTTTTCTTTATACTGACAAGGATGATTGTCCAGATTGTCTTTTAAATAAATTTTCGAATCATTCCATTCTATGTCAGTATATTAAAATCTGGTCAAATCCTAATTAAATCTATTTCTCAATGGACGTTTATGTATCGTAATTTATCAATAGTATTATTTAAAAAGTAAACTTTTGAGATGTTCAGCAAGTAATATCTTATAGAAAAATTGTAGTAATGTAACAAGAACGGTATATTAGTACAAGAATCTTTCCAAAATTATTCGCTTAAAATTATAAATATCAAAATTATTTAGTTTCACTTATGATAGCACTCCTATTTAACAGTATTTAATTTTTAGTATTGACATGAGCCAAGTGTTTAGTACATTTCTTTGATTTTCGCCAAAAGTGAATATATAATTCTCTTTATACATCTGTTTATTTTTAATTACTCCTAATTTATAATACTGTACTAATGTTTGAATTATTAGTACTATTCTTTAAATCCTTTTCATAACTTAAAGCGTTTTTGCCAGGTTGAAGATTTAAAAGCATACACTACCGGACGTAACGACATGCGATTTTCTCTTTTGGGGCTTTATAAACTATCGTGTTTACATCCTACTGCTACCTAATGATTTGCTGAATTTCAGAAGCAGAATCGAACAGGCTATTGCTTCCCTTACTCCGGACCTCTCAAGTAAAGTATAGGAGTAATTGGACTGTAGGTTGGATATGTGCCGTGTAAATAAAGGTGCACATATTGAACATTTGTAAGAAGAAATAGGTTAGTTTATTTTTCATTTGATGTATAATTTATTGTAAATTAGCTAAAGTACCCGGCGTTGCCCGAATATTTGAAAATGTTTGTTTTGAAAAACCAATTTCAAAATTTAACATACAACATAACCTCCTCCCACCTCCCCCGGAAAAAAAAACAAAAAAAAAAACAAAAACAGTCGAAGCGTTGTACGCACGAATCAAATAAAAACCCAATATAAAAATATATAAATTTATATAACAGACGTAAAATAATACAGCTATAAATGATCTTATTTCCATTCATCATTTAAACAATAATGTTAAAATACGCCAATATTTCCATAATCCAGTTTTTATCACGCGTCAATACATTTATTCATACTCATATGACGTTATATATTCACCATGTCCTTCATATTTCCAATATGACGTAATATTCCGTTTTTTTAATTCGTCAAATTAGTTAAATAATTATAATTTTTCACATGGAAATGATAAAACAGAAAAATTATGACGTAACATTCACTTTTGTTTTTAATTCGTAAAACTATTTATTTTATTTTTATTTTTCACGTGGAAATCTTGCAGTAGAAAAGTTATCATGTAATATTCCCTTTTTTTAAATTCGTCAAACCATTTATTTCATTTTTCCACGTGGAAATCTTGCAACAGAAAAGTAATTGTTTTGGTAAGAATTTTATTGTGTATTTTTAATTGTTGGCAACAGCTAACACAAAAAATGTTCAAATTTGATTGGAAATTGCTGTTATATTTGGTGTTTTTTCTTAATTAATTAAAAATTAACTATAAGTTAATAAGATTCCGGATCAGTTTAGTTGCCTCGGCCGTCTTTTAATGCACATGTACGTAACATTTCACAATTTTGGCTTCCAAATTGTGGATTTATATATAATTACAGACAGACAAATTTTAATTTATATATATTAGATAGTCTACATTAAACTGTTATAATATACCATTGACACTGGGACTTTCTTTTTGGACACCCTGTATCAGAAGAAAAATATTTTAAAGCAGATTTTTCGTAATAAAATCTCTTCCCCTGAAAAGAACAGAATAATTTACGATTTATTGAATGCAAAAGTTGTGTGTTTTGAAAGAAAGTGATGGATTTCCTTTATTCTGACTACACTTACGACACTGTAGTATATTAGATTATTAGATTTAAAAAATAAATAAAGGCTTCCATTAAATACTTCTCTTTATTTCTGTGCCTTTATCTTTAAGATAAAAATTAGGTATGGAGTTTTCGTTATTGTATTTATAATGTATTCTATTTTCTTAAAAAATTCACCAAATATGAAACCCAAAAACCTAATCTGATGACGCATGCGGCGTTCCAAACACAGAATTTAAATTAAAAAATACTTATTCGAAAATATTATGTTTTTTAACGAAAAAAAACACAGCTTAGTTAAAAGGGAACACATTTCTCACTTTATCTATCCAGAGAAAAATCGATGAATTTTCAAATAGCAAAAATCAAAGATAGGGAGAATTCTATGTGAATTTCAATGTGAGAATTCTATTTCCCCTTTTGAAAACAATTTCTATTTTTATTAGAGTAATATAACTTGATTTATTCAATTTTTATTTTACTTTTTAAGGAAATAAAACACAGTTTCGTTGCAAATGAACGCAATTTCTCACCCTATCTATCCAGCGGAAAATCGATGAATTTTCAAATAGCAAAAATCAACAATAACTACTTTTTTCGATGTGAGAATTTTGTTTTCCCCTTTTGGAAGTAACTTTCCTTTTTCTTCTTGTTTTTATTTTTTTTTTCTTTGCTAGAGTAATGTCCTTTTAAATAAATTGAGGGATAAAATGAATAAATCAATTTTATGGAAATACGGTTTCCGGATACTTGTCTTTCGGAATGGAGTAGTCAGTGATTGATCTCCTGTGTGAAGACTCAAGTATGCAAGAGAGAACAATCAATATTATTTCACAAAACGATTAATAAGAAGAAACGTCTGATTCATAAAGATAAATCACTGAAGATGCTGTGAATATTTGGCTGTTATTTTTAATTTTTGTGGACTCCTTAACCATTTAGTAAACAAAGTTTTTTATTTTTGATTTCGAATCTAATATTTTTGTCTGTGTATAAAATTTAAAGATTTTACAAAGTTCTTAAAAAATGAACTTTCGAAACGAAAGTAAGGATGCAATAATCGAAAGTATTATAATTGTTTTATGATTAGAAATTTGCAGATGTTTTTTTTAGTTGCGCCTTATATTTAATAATCATATTTTTGTGATAAACTTATTAGCATTTATAACACTGTCATACCCTTTTTTTTAGATAAAAGATGTTTGTACATTGACATGAAGATTAGAATATGATACGTTGATTCTGCGTTTCTGTATTTATTGTAAGTTAATATTTCTAGTTTTTTAAAAATTATTCGTATAAAAAAAGGTTATGTATCGTCATGAGAACATCCTTATTACAATGTACCGCCCTGAAAAAAAATGTTTCTTAAACACGAAAATATTATATAACCATAAGCGCAATAGTACAATAACCACTTCTGAGTTACCCATAATTCGTGGGACCGCACCCAGCTTAGAGCAAACTTGCGGTCCCGGGGCGTTCTAGAAAGTTATTTTTGAGAGATTGGCTTTGACAAAATCCTAGAGTATATCAAAGCAACAAAGTCTTTCAGCGCAGTTCTTGCGTTTTCGAGATACTTTCTATTATTCATTTACTGCATAACGTCCTTGACATTTGCTCTTTTTTGAGGATGGCTGACGCAAACAATGATTTGCAAAACGCCCTTCTCAGGGCGGAAAGTCCTCCTCCTCCGGACCAACTCGACGTGGTGCGGTCCCGTCAGGCTAAGGAGGGAGGCCTGGCCAAGAGTCCGGAGGAGAAGCTGGGATCAGTAGAGGTAATCAGTCACACGTCTACTCTCGAACGCAGCGGTGGCGAGTCGAGCCGGGTGGAGGCCAGTGAACGCCAAAACTCGAGTTCGGACGCCCCCAATCCCCCAATTGATGCTCCGTTTAAGGATAGGCATACGGATGCGGAGGTTAAAGTCGAAATCAACCCGAACTCTGCCCATATCTCCCTTGTGGAGATGGTGGAGCTTTCGGCTGTTTTCGCCGAGGATGCGCACTCGATAGGTGCGATATTCCTCAAGAAGCTCGAGCGGGACAAGAGCTTGAAGGTTGCGAAGAAAGATGAGTACGGCGAACACGTCTGTTCGCTTATGGACTTCGTGACCCGACAGCATTCTTGGCTCTGTCTCTTGCATGGGAAAGCCTCGCAGATGGGTGAACAGCCGGTGGTTTGCAGAGAGGTTAGAGTAGGGAACACACCCTACTCTTCGAAAAACCGCTCGCGACTATCCCTGGGAACTCGGAACGAGGTGGGACCAATCCTTGGCAATGATGTAGAGGGGTCGACGTCCCGTCGATCCCCTAAGTTGAAAAGTAAGGCGGTCCAGACGGAAGAGAGTGGCCCGGGAGGCGCCGGAGGGGAAAATGGTCCTTCCTTTGAGCGGAGAAATGAGGATTCGGATCCACCTGAAGAAGGAGGTATGAAACCACAAAATTCTGCTCGGGAAGTTGATAGTTCGAACCCGAGGGGCAGGGCTGCAGACCGGAAGGATGGACTGGCTGAAACGCATAAGTCAGGTTTAACGGAGAAGGCTGGCTCGGGAGGCGAAGGCGACGATGGCGACTTATGTGATGTTGAGCTGCCTGAGGAAACTCAGAAAGTTCCACGCAAGAGGCGCCGACGTCGAAAGAGCAGAACTCAGCAGTCACCGGGCGACCAGACCGACCTGCGAAAGTCAGCGAAGTCGAATGGGAACGGCTCGGGAGGCAACGAAGGCGGAGACCGTCTGACCGAGGTAGAAGTAGTCGCGCCAAAGCACTCGCGACGGACTCCCTTGGAGGACGGTCGAAACCGGAGGGGCAGGGCATGTTCCCAGGACACCAAGCAGACCAACGTACTAGCCAAGAAGTCTGAGGGTAGTCGGAAGAAGGAAGAGTCCCGGCTAGTGAAACCGGGTACGAAGCCTACTGAAAACCGCCCTCAGCAGGGAAGTAGAGGGAACCCAAAGAAGGAAGAGTCTCGGCCAGTGAAACCGAGACAGAGGCCTACTGAGGGTAACCTTGAAACCCAATCAGAAGCGGCTGACCACGTGGAGAATCAGTCCTGGGCGAAGGTGGTCATTAAGAGTATGAGGAAGAGGCTGCGGAGGAAGGAGAAAATGGGACTCCCGAAAGACGGCCACGCGGCTGATAAGAAATCTCCGCATGATTCCGCACGTCAAGGGACAGGGAAAAACAAGGCCCAGTCCCTTCGGGGTAGCAGCGTCAAGCCAAAGGCGAGACCACCCCCGAAAGAGGAAATAGCCCTCATAGTTCGTCCGAAGGGGCAGGACGAACGCGCCATTGCCTCCTCCAATGATACATACCAGAAAGTAGTCAGTAAAGTCAACCCCATCCAGGCCAAAATAGCGATTCGGGGGACGCGGGACATCTCGGGAGGAGGTATTCTCTTCCTGGCCAATAGTTCTGCGGACCTGGAGAAGCTTGAGGCCGCCTTGGAGAAGGCTAAACTGACGAAGGACCTCCTCGTCATGAGACCGCGACGTCGAGCTCCAGAGATAGTGATCTTTGGAGTGGACTCGAGTCTGCCGACCACCGACATCACTACAGCGCTGCGAGAACAAAATGAGATCCTGAATGGATCCACTCTCGAGCTCCGAACCTCGTTCGTGGGCGAAAGAGGGCGCAACGTGGTGTTGGCGGTAGACGAGAGGACTTTCGACCGCATCGCAAATCTCCGACGTCTAAATGTGGGTTGGCGCCAAGTGGATTTCCGACCTAATATACGACCTTTGGTCTGTTATAAGTGTTGGAGGTACGGCCACACACAATCAGTGTGCCGCGGTACGCAAATTTGCGGAAACTGCGGCGCCTCTGACCATGTAATTCCGTGCACCGCCGACGCGTGTTGCCCTAATTGCAGTTCGAAAAACCGCCGGAGACCGGGAAGTAAATCATTACCTACCAATCACTCCGCAGGCTCGAAAGAGTGTCATATCCACAAGCTGGAGATAGAACGATTGAGGAAGAGCAATAATGGGGAGTAATCCACTGAAATTTGCACACCTCAACTGTCACCACGCAATCGTGGTGGCAAATCAGCTCTCACAGGACGTATCGTCCGCCGGATATGACATCGTATCTCTGAACGAACCATACGTGAGCGCGGGTGAAATATTCGGAACTCCGCCGGGATACGCGCAGGTGAGCTCGGAGGGCAGCCGATTTCGAGCAGCCCTTTGGGTAAGCCGCCGTGTCTCATTCTGCACGGTCAGACGGCACTCTGATGTGGTAGCCATCCGTTGCGATCTGTCTAACGAGAAGGTGTTGATAATAACATGTTATTGCGCACCCTCGGAAGACATCCAGATCGTACTCGACTCGTTGGACCAGCTGTTGAGTACTCATCCGAGTGACAATGTCATCTTGGTTGGGGACTTTAACGCAAAGTCCACGATTTGGGGGCAACGACCCACTGACGTCAGAGGGAGGTCCATGATCACCTTTGCCTCGAACGCGAATCTCGAAATCGTGAACGATCCGGACAGCATTTCGACCTTCAAAGGCCCTCAGGGCGAAGGTTGGGTCGACATTTGTTGTCTCGGTTTTGCGCCTCACGCATTGAAGACTGGATGATGTCCGATATCGAAACACTCAGCGACCACCGACTCATGACGTGGGCCTATCAAGGCAGACCGGGCCCTCGCCTTCCCCGGAACGTCCACCGCAGGTGGAGACAAAGGGATTTGGTCTGGGACGAGTTCCTACACGATCTACGCACGGTAGATCTGGGTCGGTACAGCTTCGAAACCCCCGACGAAGGTGTCGAACACCTGATGTCGATCCTGGTGAGGCTGTGTCAAAGGCACAAAAAGCGCATACCTGCACAACGCAAGGGAGCGTGTTGGTGGACGGGTCAACTGTCCAGCCAAAGATCTCGTTTGCGCGCGCTGAGGCGGCTCTACCAGCGTACGCTGGAGCAGCCACAGAGGGAGAGACTTGATGCTCTCTACAAGCGAAAGCGAGCAGAGTATAAAAAGGCGATCCTGCATACCAAACGTGCATCGTTCCGACGATTCATCTCGGGGGGACTGGTCACGGACAAGCTAGGTTGCGCAGTTGAGGTGGTGCGAGGCAAGTAGAGAAGAGAGGCCCCAGTCTCTCTGATTCTTCCCTCAGGGGAGGAAGTTTCCACCTGGGAGGAATCTCAGGACGAACTTGCAAGACACCACTTCCTGCAAGCCGATGAAGCTTCGCAGGTCGCGCACAACAGAACCGGCGAACCAGACTGGTTTACCATCGAAGAGCTAGAGCTTGCAGCGGAATCGCTGCCGCCTAACAAGGCACCTGGCCACGATGGGATCAGCCTCGAGATCGTCCGTAAGGTTCTCCAGTTCCATCCTCAATGGCTACTGGCACTTTATAACCACTGCTTGAGAGTATCTTGTTTCCCGCGGACTTGGAAAAGGGCTGTAGCGGTGTATTTTCCCAAACCGGGGAAATCCCGCAGCGACCCCGCATCCTACCGCCCGATCTGTCTATTGCCGACCCTCGGGAAGGTACTGGACAAGATGTGCGCAACGAGATTGGCTCTCCATCTCGAGACCAATAGACTGCTTGACGCCAGACAGTACGGTTTTCGAAAGAATATCAGTACGGTGGACGCGTTACACAGAGTGCTGGACTACATAGCCGAATCAAAGGCCAGCGGAGAATTCACGTGCCTGCTCACTTTTGACATCAAGAGTGCCTTTAACAGCGTTCGGCGAGCAGACATTCTCCAGTGCCTTGCGGATCTCGGCATCGAACCATACCTATTTGGGTTGATTGACGACTACCTATGGTACCGGTCGATCATTCTCTTCGTCGGGGAACGCTACTTTAATGTCGGTGTTCCACAGGGATCATGTCTTGGTCCGATGCTCTGGCTGGTTGTGATAAACATCTTGCTGTGGCGGTCACATATAGACGAGGCGTGGCTGATTCAAGCTTTCGCCGATGATGTCTTCGTAGCGGCACGAAGCAGGGCGGTCTTCAGGTTCGCCGAAATCCTGGTTCCGGTTCTAACCAGGATCCATCAGTGGGCTTCGGAATTCAGCCTGGAGTTTAGCTACGCTAAGTGCAACTACATGGTGGTCCCTCCAAGGGGAAGGCTCAATTATGCTCCATCCAGGCCGATTCTCATGAACGGTCACAGGATCAAGTTCGAGCAGCGCCTGACTTACTTGGGGGTGACTATCGACATGCATCTAAGTTGGATGCCCCACCTGAACGTTGTTCAGGAAAGGGCGTTCAAGCTGCTGCATAAAATGGACCGTCTCACCGCAGCCAACTGGGGCATCAAGCCGCCTCTACGCAAGATGCTCTATCGCCTAGTGGCGGAGCCAATTATCTTGTATGCGGCTTCTATTTGGTACACCGGCAAAGTAGCAGAAGCAAAGAGGTTGCTTAGCGTACAAAGGGGACTTCTCCTGTGCGTGACAAAGTGTTATAGCACGGTTTCGAACGATGCGTTGCACGTCTTGTCGGGGGTTCTGCCCCTCGACTTGCGTGCAGAAATGGACAGGGACTTCACGGCCCTTGTCAGGTGGGGCAGGGGCATTGACGGTACAGGGCTCGACCCTGAGTCAGTCGATCTCTGGCGACCAACTTACCGACGAGAAGTCCTCGGTCGGATCCCATGGACCAGGGACCTCATTCCCAGGACAACGTGTTATTATTACACGGACGGATCCAGGCAGCAAGACCGCACCGTAGGCTGCGCGTTTACTGCCGTGATCGACGGGCAAACAGTGAGTGAGGGTCAGTTCCGCCTCTCAGATGGTGCAGAAGTCTTCGCAGCCGAGGTCCACGCGATCAAGGAGGCGATAATGGATGCCCATCACAGGGATCTCGGTGAGCTCGATATCTACTCAGATTCGAGATCGGCGCTTCAAGCCCTAAATAGTCTTGTGCCTAGGCACAGGTCTATTTCCGAGATCAGGGACTTGGTAAAGAGTAGTGGAATCGGTGTTCACATGCACTGGATCAAAGCCCATGTAGGACACGTCTACAATGAGCGCGCGGACGAGCTGGCTAAGGCCGCTACGACCCGCTCATCTGTGGATGTGGTAGTAAAAACCACCCGCCGCCAGGCCAAGAGAGAACTCTTGGCCCGCGCTGTCTCAAGATGGCAAAGCAAATGGGTGGCCTCGGGCAAAGGCGAAGTGACATACGAGCTTTTTCCGCGCGTCCGCCTACGGAGGCTGCACGGCGATTTCCACCTCAACCAAGTTCTCACGGGACACGGCACCTTTGGCGACCACCAGGCTCGCTTCTTTCAGAAGGATCCCACGTGTTTCTGTGGGATAGGGATAAGTGACAGGAGACACTGTCTCTATTCTTGTCCCCTATGGCGGTCCATCCGGGAGAGATTTTTCCCATGGAACCACCATACTCGAACACTTCTCGATCTGTGTCTAGATGGCTACTGTCGGAAGGGAGTGAAGGCCATCGTACATGATCTCCTCCTGCGGACATTGGATCGAGATCTTGGTCGCCAAAGGCATGGTCGTCGTACCAGAGCCCCTCGCGGTCAAGCGCCGCAGTTGAACGCAAATCAACCAGTCCGTCGTACGCGCGGTACTGGAGGTGGTGGTGCATGAAGTTCTCAGATTCGGGACTTGTCTCATGAACCTGCATTTAGTAGTGAATAATAAGTCGTAGTGTATTTATACCGTAGTGTATATATGTCGTAGTGTATTTATGTCGTAGTGCATTTATGTCGTAGTGTATATATGTGTAGTGCAATAAAAATGTAGGTAAGGTACCCGTGGACTGGGGGCCGGACACGTCCGACCCCGCAGCCCACCCCCTAGCGAGGGCGTGTCTATGCGCTCATGGAGAAACTTTCCGCGACTCTCCAGGGCTCGCGAGCGGCACCTACCCCCTATTCGGTTGTCCCTCATAAATGTCTTTGCCATAGAATGGTATTTGATCTTGAGGGCCCTCCGTACATTAACTCCGGCTCGGTAACCTCGAATCGGTTCGTGGGCCCGACTCCTTTATAGGTGTTCGGTTCCCGCGGGCTATCGGGGCGTCCCGGGTCGGGAACCAAGAGAAGAAACCATTTGGCTCCTCTAGCTAAGTGGCGGGATCTGTCGCACGCGACCAATCATCCTCTTGGGAATAACCAGTGTGACGTGCGCTGGGCAGTGCACCGGCTTGACCGGAGTCTGCGTGTGGATCGGCCCTGACGGCCACTCCTGGCGGCGACCTTCGGGACGCGCCGCGGGGTTTGGAACGGGGGTCTTCCCGCACGTAGACACATGGGCCTGCAAGGGCCTGGGACCGGAAGATGAACCCCTCATCTTACCCATAATTCGTAAATGCGTTCTTGATCTTTATAAACCTCAGAAACCAATATATTTTCGAGAAAAAAAAATATATGTATTTTTTCTTAATGCAATTGACTTTTGATACGATTCCGATTAGTTTTATATTGTATTAAGGAGCTTGCTCAAAGTGGAATATTAGTTTTTTTTTTTTTTTATTATTATTCTATCAATTCTTAAATGAACATTTTAAACTGCATAATTAAATTTATACAAATAATAGTACCAAAATAATGTTAATATTAATATTAACTCCAATGCTGCCAATGTATCATGTTTGTCTTCAAAACATACTTGTTGAAAATGAAAACGTTTTGTTAAGAATACACAGCATACAAGAAACCTACATTTGCAGTTGAGAACATTGATTAGTACGCTATAAAAAGTACTTCTGAAACGTTTCTCAAAGTCAAGTAAAAGGAAAGAAACTGTCTTTTTTTTTTTTTTTTTTTTTTAATCTCGAAAATACACTGCTCAAGGGAATTAAAGTATATTGTAAGTCTTATGTAAAATAACGTATAAGGGAAATTTGTTTTGCCAAAAATGGAAGAAAGTTGTCATAAAAGCAAATTTTTCTCATTTTCATACTTCGGAGTATGAACATTTTGAGTCCCACGTCAAAAATGTCGCTGTAGCGGCAGCGAATGAAATTTGTATTTTAACTTACTCAAAGACAAATCAGAAAACAATGATCGACATTCAGTAAGTGTTTGGTTTCAATGAGTGTGATGTCTCAAAGAAGTCATTTAATCGATTCGGAAGCTTAGAGAGTTAATGGTCTGTTAGAGGGGGGGGGAGGGGGGGTCAAACACAAGCGCAAGTAGGAGAATACAAAAGAGTTTTAAAAAGTTTGATTTCCAATTTGAAACCGTTTTTTGGAGACTGGAAATGGAAGTCGAATAACAGGACAAGGTCGTAGACATGGAACAACGCCTTGTGAAGATCGATATTTAAAGCTAACTGTTCGAAAACACAGTAATATGAATGACACTCTTCTTCAACAACACTTTCGCTCTTCTACTGGGATTACAGTTTCAACTCAAACTGTCCGAAATCGGTTCCAAGCGGTAGGTCTCTATGCTCGCAGAGAAATGGTATATGTTACGATAACAGCAAGGTACCGTGGCGCTCTCAGGATGTGAGAAACAGAGCATGTGAACTGGAGGAGAAATGGATTGCCGAATAATCTCTTCTCTGACGAGTGCCGTTTTCTGTTCATTCTGATAACAGGCGATTATGCAGGGAACGTGGCACTAGAAACAATCATGCGTTCGTGAAAGGAAGTGTCAGATTTGGCGGTATGGGAGTGATGATCTATGCTGGAATGTCCATTGATGGGCGCACCGACCTGTACATCATTAGAAATTAAGTTTGGGCCCATCAGAGATATACGGATGAGATCCTCAGACCTATCGTAGATCCTTACGATGTAGCAATTGGAGATGCTTTTGTCTTAATGGAGTACAATTGCAGGCCACATCATGCTCGCTTGGTGCATGATTCCAAGGGCACGTGACGATGAGACAAGGAATCACACGACTGGAATAGCCAGAGTGTTCCCCGGACAAGAAACCAATAGAACATGTTTGCTACATTCTAGGCATACAAATTACTGGCCGCCTACCACCTCCACAAATTCTCCAAGAACTGGAAAGTGCTCTTCTGTGGGATTGGGACATAATACCCCAACTCATCATTAATAGCCTCATTGACGCCATACCTCAATGGTGTTCAACGATGCTGTCCGCCCCGAGAAACAAGACCCCTTACTAAAAACGATTTTTCTGAAAAAAAAAAAACACCTATCATTATTCGTTTTTTTTTTTTGTTTTTTTTTTTTTTTTTTTTTTTTAACATTTGCAATTTGAGTTTTTTCCTTTTGTACACAAATGCTCAATACAATGCATTTTTTTCGACCAAACATGTGTAATTGTTTTCTCATATAGCCTTCAACGTCTGCCGATCATGTATCAACCATCTATCTAAAAAATTCTCCATCCGCAAGATCTATCCACAACCTGAAAACACTATTTTTTTTTTTTTTTTTTTTTTTGCAGTGTAAATTTTTTTCTATGTTTTCTAAAGACAAAGTGTGCCTTTTGGAATAGCGAGCAACTCGGAAGAGGTTATTGTTTAATTTATTTCGTTAATATTATTTTTTTATTCCAGATTTTTAGAACACTATCTTATTTTCCAGTGTGCGATCTGCAACTGAAAATTTTCAGAAAATGGACCTGTTAATTAGCGCTCTGTTCTGTTATGAAGATCAGTGGATATGGCATAGCACTGCATCCAATGATGCTGAAGTTTATATTGTTTAAATTGCGTCATAAAACATTTCAGAGACCTGTAGTGCTCTAACTATCGTAGAAAAATGCATCAAATAGTTCTGCATTAAACAATATCATGCCTTTCTTTGAAAAGTATATCGTTTCAAATTTTATACAGTTGGAATTATTAAATTTTTTTATTTTAGTATGATTTGGAATTAATTTCTAAAAAATGTTGAATAAATTGTAATTTTGCTCGTAAATAAATATTTAAGTATCCTTTATAAAACATTTACTTTCATGATGGAATTTATGTAGTTTTTAAAGTTAATTGTATCCAATATTTTACTTCAACATCTGAAGAAGAAAAAAACGCATCATATATACATACATAAAAAAGGGGTTTAAATAAAATGCTTGAAAATGTGTCTTTAGTGTTACTTTTTCAAAATACTTTCATTAAGAGGAAATGAAATGGAGCGTAAATTCCTGAGAAAAAAAAGAGCCACTAGAAAGATGTGAAGTGTCGTTAATAACAGAAGATATCTTTGTATGCGAAAAAACAAAGTATAATTTAATAAAAGAAAAATAATATATTTTCCTGTTTATTTATTTTTTCTTTTTAGTTGCAAGATTTCCTTAAAATTTCCGTTTTCCGTGCTTCCTGATATTAGAAAATATCTAAAGGCGAGTAAAAGAATAGTTTTGTTTTATATATATTAAGAAATGACGATGTGAGATTCAAAACTCGCTTTATTCAGAAAAGCAAATTTTTGGAAATCACTAAAAACCTCGGACTTTGCCAATTGGTTTTCATTATAAACCAAGATTTTACAATGCCAGAAATACACGATAAAAGGGAACGTCCACGGCAATAGAAAATTTTTATTTAAAAATAATTTTTAACTGTAAGTGTGTTACATCAATTTAAAGCTAAAGAGTTTCTGTATACGAACTTGTAAGTTTTAATTTCATAAGAATAAGTCTACATGGATACTGAGCTGGAAACTAACAGTAGTAAAATTCATTTATATTTGAGCATAAAAATCTACTTATTGAGGCCGGGGAGAGTAGCCATATTTGGACTTCCGGTTTAAATGGACCGTTGCCATTCTACCGTTAATTACAGAAAGTGACGTCATCATTCGCTGAAATCCCATTCATCGGAATGATTTCATTTATGATTAAAAGAAGCACCAGACTACCATGTGCTGTTTTCCGACAGTTTTAAAAAGCTAAAATAAGCTGCTTTGATGTATTTTTTTTTCCTACTAAACGTAAGTGAATATTTTAAAACTAAGGTAAGTTGGTATGTTTTTATATACATATCTAAATTCAGCTGTTTATTGCGAATATTATTCACGCGGATTTGTCTGATTTCGTTTTTGTTCTTAGTCTGGAGATTATCTGTTTAAAAAATGGCACAGTTGCCTAAATTGGGCCAATTTAAGTTGCTTAAATTGGACCAGATATACGATCATAAATTTGAAAAGTAAGCAACGAATTCTGAGGGCTGTACGCTTTGTACACTTTTATTTTACTATTTTTTACTATTTTATAATGGATTACTATTTCCGTGCAAGGTTCTTTTTTTTTTTTTTTTTTTTTTTTTTTTTTGGTATATCTGGATCAATTTCTTTATACAGGTTAGGCTTATATAAACATTAAAATATTTTTTACATGTTTATGTTATAAATTTTGTTTGCAATTTATTTTATCTTGTACGTATTTGTATTTTCTTTGAATTCATTATTCCTACGGCGTATTTGATTTACAGAGTCGGATTCAAACATTTTCCCCATGGAGGATATTTGCGGTTCCGTGAAGTGGGGAGGGGCAAAATTTCAAAGTTCTGGAGGGTGGAATTACACTTTTTTACCATTAAAACGCATACAATCTCAACCTTCCCGGGGGGGAGTGGTTATTTCAAGGCTCCGGTGGGTGGTTGTGAATCCCTGAATTTAATCCGTTTGAATATAATAATATTTTCGTTTGTTAATCGTAACGTATTTTTTTCAATAGAGCATATTATTTAAACACTTTTTTAATAATTGAAAATTGTTGAAAACGACACAAACTGTCCTTAAGAAAAACACCCGTGAGAGCAAAAGCTGTTAAATATATAGGAAACGAAAAAGAGAGAGTGAATTGTGTAGAAATTGACCTGCAAGAAGGTTGCAACTACAATCTACCCCCTACCCCCCCACCTTTCCAAAAAAAAAGAACCATTAGAGAGAAACAAAGAATCATTAGAAATGTTATCTCCCATAAGGCTGTTCTTAACTGCTCTGCTCAACAAGCTCAAAACGTTTTGACAAATTTACAAATTCATTTTTTAACGGAAAGGTATAAAATTGGAAAGCTTGATCATGGAAGCGATTTGGAATCGAACTGTGTTTTACATTTTTTATCAATAAATTACCTATTGAGTTGTAAGCGATTTTGAACACGTGAGACGGAGTTTTTCTCCCCATACTGACTGGATTTTCTTCTTTCGTTCGGAAGTTCAGTTCAAAATGCCCACTTTGACAATCTTTTTCGAAAGAACTGTTGTGTTTATAAGAAATTGGAAAAAACAGTTCGATGACATAGTTTCTGAATAACAACCCCTTGTAGTTTCATGCGTTTCAGAACAAAAATGAATTAAAACTTATGTCAGAAAGTTGACCCTTTGGATTTGAGAACAGCCTTAATAAATTCAGTTAAATCAAAGTACAGAGGGAGAAAAAAACAGTTGTGTTACCATCTTCGCCATATAAAGTAAACCTTGAAATGAAAAAAAAAACCTGATTAAAGGGAAGCTCTCACAGCACAAAAGCAATTGGAACATTACGTTTTATAAAATAGGCGTAATGCAATTGGAAATAAGATGATGGAAGGGAAGAACTACAAATATATTGCAAAGAAAATTTATGTTGCCAAAAAAAAAGTCTAATGATTCAGGATATACAAGGGAAACTCTAGACAGTGATGATTGGTTTTTGCCTAATTTGTAAGAAAATAAAATACTAGAAATGTTTCAGTGTTCAGATTGCGTGTATATATAGTTTGCCATCACGATATCAGTGCTGAATAGCATGTCCACTGCTGGATGGCTCGTGTTTTATCCCGAACCTGTGGCGTTGCGGTAGTATTGTAATTATATAATTATGATTTCCATGCTTGTTATATATCGGCTGGACATTTGCATTCCGCTGACATTTATCTAGTTCTTCGTGAGTATGCTTTATTTTAGTCGATTCTACTTACTTTGATTTTTGAATGTTGTTCGACCCCTAAAATTTAGCTCAAAAGTTTTAGATGAAATATCCCTTTTTGGTGATACCTCGATTTGACGATACCGGCTAAAGGTGTTTTCGCCGTAAAAAGGACATTGCACTGTGATTTCGACCTCGAATTTCTTTAATTCATTTTTTAACTGCTCCCTCCATGAAAGGCAAAATCGTATGCAAGGATTTCAAACTTTGAAATTTAATAACTGTATCAGTTTTTGTATTACAGAAGTGGAACTTTTTGTGTTATATCTGTTATGATATATGTAAACTAAATATAACTATAGGGATTTTTCGACCATATCTAAAGTTAGATTTCGTAATGTTTATAAAATTTATTTTTTCTTTAAACAATAAAACTACATGAATATTTGCCTCATTTGACTTTTTTTTTTTTTGTAATTGGAACTATATGTCTATGACCAACGGTTGAAAAATTATAAGTCGGTGATAGATAACATATTGCAACCTGTGCATAAATTGCTAACAGGAATAATGTTCCTGCAGCTTATAACTTCAGTTTTTCAAAATGGATTTTGAGGAAACTTACACTGTTAGATAAGTTTTCAGAATAAGTTTTAGTATTTAACATATTGTTCAACCTAGCTGATTTATATAGCTACGGAGGAAATTTTTAAAACCTAGAACTAGGAATGTTCTGGAACTAGAATATGATAGATCAGCATAACAACTTGAACACCATCTGCCACCAGTGCATCCATTTATACTGAAACATCTATTGTTTAAATAGCGTAAACGAACGTTTCAGAGAACTCTAGTGAACTAAATCTCGTCGAAAAATGCATCTATTTTTTCTGTGTTAAACAATGGCCTGAATTTTATTGCAAACTACATACTTTTACGTTATATACAATTGGAATGATGAAATTTTGATATTTTTGTTTGATTATGGATTATTTTATACGATAAAGTTAAATAGATAGCGTTTTCAATCCTAAATAAATATTTAAATGCTTCTTATAAAACATTTACTTTCATGATCAAACTTAAGTATTTTTTAAAGATAAATGAATGCAGAATTTTATTTCAATATCTGTAAAAGAAAATATTCTTCATATATATATATATATATATATATATAAGCCCCTTTTTTAATAAAATGCTTAAAAATGTGTCTTTAGTGCTACTTTTCAAAATACTTGCTTAGAGGAGGGAATGAAATAGAGCATAAATTCGTTACAAAAAAAAGAACAATTTGAAAGACCTCAAGTGTCGTTAAGAACAAAAGATATCTTTATATGCGAGAAAACAATGCTTAAAAAGGTAATATATTGCATTTTACTGTTTATTTCTTTTCTCTTTAGTTAAAAAAAAAATAATCTCTAAAAATTCCGTTTTTGTGTTTCCTAATGTTAGAAAAAATCTAAAGACGAGTACAAGAATAGTTTTGTTTTTCAGGAGTGAATAATTCTACAGTCCGTATTATAAAGGATAAATGTGTCTATGTGTAAAGCTGATGTCATTTTGTTGGTGGCAACATCAGTCAATTAGATTAAACTTTTCTTAACTTTTCTTGCAATTTCTTAAACTTTTAAATACCGCACATTTTCAATTTTAGAGCGTCTTTTGATCGATTAAAAAAATTGTATATATATTTCACGATTCCTTTTTTTTATTTAGAATGTATTTTATAATTTTCCTTTTTAAAATATTTCATTGTTGCAGTTTCACAACGATTTGGCATATTTTGGCGAGCATTTACTGGGGCATAATTAAATCCACTGTTTATCAAATTCCCATACGATTGCACGCGTTGCAGATTTTTAGCGATTTACCACCTGTTTCGGCCTATTTGAAAAATATTTTAAAATCAATTTATTATTTTATAATAACATTGTAAAATATTAAAATGCTGTATTGTCATCGAAAACACACATTTGTACAAAGTGGTATAATTCTCTCTTATCAGGATCTGGGGCGAAACACGAATAAAAATTTCATAAATACATTGAAAAACAATAAGCATAAAAATAGTTGCGTAAAAATTGAAAGTATTAATAAAATTTGTTTTTGGTACAAAAATATTTTTTCCAGTTAAATCTCCATTTAATGATCTTTAAAAATCGTTTGAAAACTTTCTGTGCATAAGAAACTCATTGTGCATCATTTTACATTTAACCCGAGAGTAGTCGCGACATTTTTTAGAACGTTAGTAGTCGCGTTCGGTCCATTTGCCGCCGTTACCAGCAGGCCGAAAACGAAGGGGAAACTTGCCGGTGTTATTAGATGATCGAAAACGGATAACGTAGGGTGAAAATATTGACTGAACTTTAAAAGATTACAGCACTTATTCATTTTACAACTTTTTATAGCAATTATTTATTGCGCTTAAGTATATATTCAGTTGGCATCTAGATAAATGTTTTTATAACTCTTTCTTCGTTTTGCATAAATACTTAAAAGTAAATAGTAAATGATTTGATTGAATTTCTGATGTTACTATGAATCAATAATTAGTACGAAAACATTTTCGAATATGAATCTAAATTCGTGATAGGGGTATTTTTATTTATTTATTTTTTTTTGGAAGGACAGAATCAGAGTCAGGTAGATTTTTATGATACTCCGGCACTCTATCCATTTAATAAAATAAAATTAATAAATTTAGCAACAATATATTACACTGACATTAAATTGAACAATTAAACTGAAAGTAAAAATGGAACCTATGACATGCAACAGAAAATCAAATACAATACCACTAATTCACCAGCATATTGCGGACGATTAATTCATTTAAAACATATGAAAAACCATCAAATTTGATGCAATAAACAATTAAATACAATATATATATATATACGCACATATATATATAAACTTTTTGTACAATAATACCATTGAAAAATAATGAAAATGACCAATAATTATGAAATCACAAACACCACATAAACCAAATATTATTAAAAATGTATAATTATATAAATATATAAATATATATATAATATATATATATATATATATATATATAATAAAGAAAAAGGTAAAAAATACTTAACTTCGAAATTATAAATGTAAATGTTGTAACTACGTTTTATTTATTTATTTATTTTGTGGGGTGTCTGTGTGTATGAGTGGGGGGAGGAAGGGGGGGGGGGGTTGGGGCTCGCGAAATTTTGTGATTAAATCCATTTTTCAAATGAAAATGCACGATTTGTAGTTTTTTACTTATTTCAGGGTGGGATCAGAGCCCTTGAATAAAATTCTGGATACGAACTTCGCTTATATAAAGCAAATAATAAATAAGTTATTGAAATTATATATTTAATTTAAATACATTTGCAATTGTATATTTAAATCCTAAGAGGGATAAATTATTTTAATTAATAGAATCACTGAAAGGTTCATTTTAATAGGGATGTATTTTAGAGCAACTATTTAATTAAAATAAATATTCAATTGTACATTTCATAATAAGGTATTAATGATATAATTTATTTATTGTTTTATAAAAACATTCATTAAAATAATAAAAACAATAGGAAAATTTTCTGCGAAATTATAAATATGTATCAATAATTTAATTTAAATGAATTTTCTCTCATATTCTGGAAAACATTATTCTGAAAAATAGTTTGAACAATTGATGAAGGCCAACAAATTTAAATTTGTTAGATATCGTCCCCAAGCCTCTATTGGATTTCAATAATAATAATAATAAAATACATTTTCTGAGGCATTGTTAAAAAAATGTTATTTTACTTACAGTATGAAAATTTAACAATAGATAAATTTTAGAAAAATACTTAAAGTATATTTTTAAAATCATAGTATAAACATTCACTGAATTATCCAAAAGATATTTTTATTTGCGTAATTTCTAACCTACATTATAAAATTCTCATTATTTTTCTTATTGTACAAATAAATTATATGGATGTTCTTCGCAGATATACATACTACATTTCTGAGAAAATTGTTTTATCTTTCGAATTTGTTTTATTGTACAAAAACGATACTTTTCAGATTTTGGAGATACGGCAATTTTTTTACTGTTTCCTACAAAATTCTCTTCTCTTTTTTTTAATGATTTGGCAGTGTTATTGTCTGTTTTTTTCATTTATATGTTCCGGTAATAAATGGAAAGCAAGTTCTTACAAATAATGATGATGAATTTTTCTTTTATTTCCATATTTAAACGATTATCAATTTGAGAATTTATTCGCGCAATATTTGACAATGAAAAAAAAAAAAAATGTAAGTGACCATCCATCAGTTTTTTGTGCGAACTGACATCACAGCTAATATAATAAAACAATTTTAAGTCACATTCTAAAAGAAAAAAAAAAGTACTCTATGAACGGGTAAAATAGTAAGAAAGAAAGAGAAAAGAAAGAAAAAAGAAAGAAAGAGACGAAATAACAACAGGCAGAGAGTCCGTACTTCGAAGAAACTTTCCCCCACAGATTTCGTGGAAATGGGAAAGGATGAACACGAGGGGGAAAAATTCAACTACCGCAAGTGGTCGCAACGCTGTCATTTAGACCGATTGAAACTTAAGAATGCGATAAAATGCTAAGAAATAGCAGGAATGACTTGCAATTTTACTACACAAGAGTGTGAACACTCAAGGTCAGCTACACGGAATTTCGCTATCGTAACTTTAACGGGAAATGAGTTACAGGAAGATAACCAATTTCGGGCGGGGAAAAGACCAACGCGCGACTATTAACGGGTTAATTAAGATGTGCAATATTTTTAGTCATTTCTTGAAATGTAATTTAATTTTAGTCAAGAAAACTAACATTTTAAGCAATTTAAAATGCCTAAATAAAAGGATACTTTGATTTAAAATATGAGATTTTTGTATCAACGAATTAGTGTGTAAAAAATCCCAAACTAAATATATACATTATTGATTTTATAGAAACATTTGTGTCCTCTTTAAAATATTCCGAGTTCTATTATATGGACAAATGTTTTCTCTTAGTTATCTCAGAACTGGGCTTACTTCTAATTCTTGGAATAACACTCTTTTCCCCCCTTTCAAACATTTCCCTCTTGAAGATATTGCTCACTTGCCGCAAGCATGCACACACATTCTTAGCTGGCAAAAGTTATTGGAGTCGGATCAGCTCTATTCTAAGTCTACTGGTAATTGAATTATAATATTCTTCCTGACAGCTAGCTAGAGATATATACCTGCTAAAAGCGGAATGAAGAAATACCATGCAAAACTATCTTTTATAGATATCCGAAACTGGAAAGTTGCATAAATAGAAAATAGGTTTCTTAATTGGGAGTTTCAACTACTACAAAGTACAACAGTTTAAAATTCTGCTGAAATATTTGTTATTTAGGAAATTTACACATATATATATATATATATATATATATATATCATCATCATCATCAACCGTTTTCAATCCACTGCTGGATGTAGGTCTCCCCCAGATTTTCCCAATGTTTCCTATCGAGTGCTTTAGTCACACACACACACACATATATATATATTATTTCAAGTTCTCTTAATGAAGACTTTGCTTTTATTATAGGGAATTAAAAAAAAATATATATGTATGACAATTTTAAAAAGATAATAGAAAAAGTCAAACGTATGTTTAAAAAAAAAATAAATAAAGATAAATTAAAACAAAATATGGTTAAACCTTCAGATCTAACACTTAAAATTGATTGATACTTCTTTTCAGCTAACATTTTCTTATTCTCACCACTTATGTAAACTATACTCGACGATCTTGACGGTATTTCTTAGGCCCGTGATAATAACATGAATTAAACCTTAAATTTATATGAATTTATATCTTTAACACGATATTGTAAAAATTTACCTTTTTATAAGAGAAAATCTTTCCAAATAAATCTCGTATGGGGGAGGGGGGGGGGTCAAGATTTATATATTTTTTTAAAACAAATGTGCCATTTTAACATGAATTGTATTCTCTTTAATTTGAGTATATTATTTTAATCAACTTTTTTAATCAACTGTCTTGTATTAATTTCGGTGCTTTGGTAATACTATAGCTAATTATCAAAAAATGAAAAATCTGACCCCCAAGAGCATCAGGACGTGGTTTAGTCTATTTTCACGAAAAAATTTCAGACGGGTATTTACATATAAACACAAGGTAGACCGCTCTTCTATTCCTAGTATAGATAGATACCTTTACCTCCCCGTTGAGCTCTGGTGGTGAATTTCTTCCCACTAAATTTTAAACTCCAAATGTCGCAAAGGCGCCGGAATGATCGAACAAATTTTTTTTGAAAATAAATTAATGCATTTTTTCGTATATATAATAAACTTAATTTTCTGTTTGCTAAATACTGGTACCAATGTTACATTTGGGTATTTTGAAGAAATTCACCCATCAGAGCTCAAATGGTTAATATCGGGAAAAATATATGGTCCAGAACTGTTTTCTATTTAGAGGTTTTAGTGTATTAATTTAGAAACTTATTATTTAGTTAATTTAAACAAATTTAATTAGTTCATTGATTATAAAAAAAAAGTAATAATAATACAAGTGGGTAAGTGTGATCACAAATCGCACAGAGGGTTTCGCTTAATATTCCTTTCAAAACACTTTATCCTTTTGAAAAATTTGTTAGTTCTACATTTCGCAACCAGGGGGCGCACTCTATTCTACACAAACCCCTATCCGAACGAAATTCCGTTTTACAACCTATCCGTAGATATATTAGTCAAGGGAATTGGGCCCATAGCACCCGAGGTAGGTAGGCGCCCCCTGACGGTAAAACATTGAACTAAAAATGAAGTCTACGGTACATAATATGAAAGAGTGGTCAAAGGGGCGTCGGGAAATGTTTAAAAAGTGCCCCCTGGGAGAAAAGGGGGAAGGTAAAAAATTGCTTAAAATACACAAGTTAGAGCACAGACGGGTAAATAATATAAGACTTTTTGAAAATTTTATCATTTTTCGTGATTGCAAGTGTTCTGCTATAAGTATGCAAATTTTCAAGTCTCCAACGTAATTAGTGGCTGAGTTAGAAAAATTGCTTAAAATACACAAGTTAGAGCCCGACGGTGTAAATAATATAAGGCTTTCGAAAATTTTATGATTTTTCATGTGATCGAAATTGTTCTGCTATAAGTATGCAAAATTTCATGTCTACAACATAATTAGGGCTTCAGTTAGAAAAAATACTTAAAATACACAAGTTAGAGACCGGAGGGGTAAATATAAGACTTTTTGAAATTTTTATAATTTTTCGTGTGATCGCACGTGCTTAGCTATAATTACGCAAAATTTTAGTCTTCAACTTAATTAGTGGCTGGGTTGGAAAAAAATGTTAAAATACACAAGTTAGAGTCCAGAGGGTTAAATATCAGATTTTTTCGAAACTTTATGATTTGTCGTTTGATCGCAAGTGTTTAGCTACAATTATGTAAAATTTCACCTCTTCAACTTAATTAGGGGCTGAGTTAGGAAAAAACCCTTAAAATACACAAGTTAGAGCTTAGAGGGATAAATATAAGATTTTTTTGAAATTTTATGATTTGTCGTTTGATCGTAAGTGTTTAGCTATAATTATGCAAAATTTCAACTCTTCAACTTGATTAGGGGCTGAGTTAGAAAAAAAAAAAAAAAAAAAAAAAAAAAAAAAAAAAAAAAAAAAAAAAAAGCTTAAAATACACAAGTTATAGCCCAGAGGATTAAATATAAGATTTTTTCGAAATTTTATGATTTGTCGTGGGATCGCAAATGTTTAGCGATAATTATGCAAAATGTTAAGTCTTCAACTGAATTAGGTGCTGAATTAGAAAAAAAAAAAAAAAAAAAAGCTTAAAATACACAAGTTACAGCCCAGAGGGTTAAATATAAGATCTTTTCGAAATTTTATGATTTGTTGTTTTATCGCAAGTGCTTAGCTATAATTATGCAAAATTTCATGTCTTCAACATAATTAGGGGTTGAGTTAGAAAGAAAAGCTTAAAATTCACAAGTTAGGGCCCAGGGGTTAAATATAAGCTTTTTTCGAAATTTTAGGATTTGTCGTTTGATGTGAGGTGTTCCGCTACAAGTATGCAAAATTTCAAGTCTCTAACGTTCTATAGTTTCTCAGAACGGGCTCTGTGACGGACAGACAGACAGATTAGCGAGACGAAAGGGTTTCGTCAGGTGAATGAAACCCTAAAAAAAAGATAAATGTATTATGTTACTTATTAAAAATTAATAATATAATGACAAATCTCAGATTAACGAACTAACTAGATACGGCAAGAACTCAAAAAGTAGAAGTCTCAACTGTAACCGAAGAGCCATATTGGAAGGAGCAGATCGCCACCTAAATCTACTGGCACTGCCATCTGTTGGTGGTAAAAGAAAATAAAAATGACTTTTTTTTTTTTAAATCTCACATGTTAAATGTATGTGTATCTTAAGTAAGTATATATATTGTTATTTTATAAATACAATATATTTCATCTCAGTGGATTATTTATAAGATATATTTTAAATAAGTTGCATTAATTGTATTACTTTTATAAAAATCATTCATTTGATTTTGTATGCTTTTCAATGCTGAAGTTTAAATCCAGAATTTTATTAACAAAATATAGAACGTAAATTAAAATTATTACTGGTGATTTAAATGAATTGCATTTCTTTTATAAAAATCACTCCATACTTCAGTAAGATTTGTAATGCTGAAAACCAATCAAGGTTGGTTGTGTTTATGACTGGCGATTATCAGCACGAGGGATATATGCCCAAAGGGGTGGGTGCCCTCCTTGGGGGTCTTTCTAAGGGAACCTAACCCGTATTTACGCTTGGAAAACCAAGGTTAGAAGAAAACCACGAAAACACCGAAGGATTAGGCCGACGGGCGCGATTGGGATCAAAACCGGTATCTCCCGTCTACCAGCTTCGAGAAAAAACCAATCAAGGGATCATAAAGTATTAAAAATTATTTTAAAAGTATAAGGTTTTATTATCAAAAATATAGAAGAATTTTTATTATCGCTAAACTTTTATTGCATTTTAATAATTTTCCAATCATAACAAATAATATATATATATATATATATATATTGCGGAATAATGAATTTTTAAGTAATTAAAAATCACTTATCAGGCAGAAATTTGTTGTTAATTCACTGATTAATCATTTGAAGACGACCGCTTAAGAAGTTTTTTTTAATAAACCTAGTGAAATTTGTGGTAGACAAAATCTAGTGAATTTAGAAACGTCATTTCTGATTTAACGTATAAATATGAAATTAATGCAATACAAACTGCATAAAATCTAAGAACACCGCTTTTGACATTTATTTGAATAAATCTCCCGATGGGCAAAATCTAATGAATTTAGAAACGTCAATTTTGATTTAATCTGAAATAAAATTAATAATAATAATAAATGATATTTTGAAAGGGGGGGGGGAGGATGATAATTAATATTGTCTTTAAATTTTATTATTAATAATTTTATCTTTTTTATAAGAATACCTCAGACACAGGAAAGACAGTTCGTTAATCTGAGAAGAATTTAACGTTAAAGAAATTAATGCAATAAAAAACTAGCTCAAAATCAGGAATTTTATCACTAAAGTAAATGGTGGAGGAATATTGCTTATTATTGAGTAAAGCTGAAGTATATTTGTACTTCAGTATCAGTACACACATTATCTTCGAGTACTTGAGTATCATTTAATAGCATTTAATCTAGAAGATTTAAAAAAAAAAAAATTACTGATAAAGATTTTTTTATTCAAGTTCATCAAGTTTCGTTCAACTGATGGCAGCAGCAGCAATGTAGACAGTTCATATTTTTATTCTGTCAGATTTTCGAGTAAGGGAAATTCCTCTATAAGTATTAAATAAGAGTTGAGAATCTCTTGAAATTAACAGTATTGGTCATAATTTAAAACAGGAATAATCGGGAACCCTTTGGATTACATACAAGTTAATTTATTTTTAATAATCGCTAATTGGAGTTTCACTGCTCCCGCACTGACCGGCATATTGGAAGGGTCAGAAAACGTCCTTGGACCACGCTATCAGTTATTAATTCGTTAACATAGGCTGAATTCATGTTGCCCAGTCAAGTCTCCTTTCCTGTGTCTGAGTGACAAACAAAATTTGGTTAAAAGATTAATAATATTAGTTATTATTTAAAATATGAATTAATTGGGATATTAAATTAAAAAGTTAAATTATTTAATTTAAAAAGATTAAATGTTATTGAAATAATTAAAAATAAATACAGTTTAATAGCAATTATCTAATTTACTTAAAAATAATTAATCGAATAATTAGTAATATAAAAGTAACACATTAAAAATCTATCCTCATCAAACTGATATAAATATAGTTAAAAGTTAAACAAAAAGTGTCAACTTTTTTAAAGATTGTTCATATAATTATTCTGGTTGCCATTCCATTATATATATTCTAACTTTTTATATGGAATGTTTTTTTAATTCAACAAAAAAAGTTAAAATTTTATTTTTAGATTTTGCATCTAATACTTTTATTTTTACTCAAAAACATCACATTTCTAAAAACCTCACAGCGAATAGGTGAATTACAGATTTGAAATTGCCCCCTTAAAATGTCAAAATGCCCCCCGACGGGGCGGGTATCACTGGAGTAGAGTTTTTTTTAATATGTTCTTATTCTAGTGTTTCTGGAAAACCTAGAAGAATTATTTTGTTGAGCGTTTTGGATTGCTTTTAGCAAATAAGATCTTTGTTTAGTAATTCATGTCATTTAAATTCTCGTTTAAGTGCTTCCTTCTGCTCTTTTGCCCCACGTGATATTCTAGATGGAATCTTTTTTGAGTTTTCATTTCCACTGTTATCGTGCAGACGATGTTTTGGCTGACAATAAGAAGTTCAATTTTATTCACAGGTTTTTACTTGCGGCATTTGACTATGAGTATACACCGGTGATGTTGAGATCCTGGAGTTGATGATGGCTGTGGTGCGTCCTATGAGAAAAATATGAGTGATTTTCTGTGTTGGTCTTGCTTGTTGTTTCTAAAGAAATATATCTATTTCGTAGATTTTCATCTGCTTTCAGAGCCCGAGGCAACTGCTTACTTATATGCCAATGTGATCTGGGCTAGGGATATTTACTATAAAGGTCTGCACTTATCCCTTATTACTTTCGGACCTTTCGTGTGCGTAGTTCTAAGCAATATGCATTTCTGTCATTACTAGAGGTTCACTTAAAATTATTGAACTACTCATATATTTCATGCTTTGTATTGTTTAGTAGCACGCCAAGGCCGAATTGCGCTGCTGGTTGCACACATTGTACAAACATTTTCAAAACTTTCATTAAACAGGGTTATTAGGAAACGTATTTAGCAGGGTAGGGCTTGTACTGCTCAACCTATTTTATTGGCCTAACTACATAGTCGGAACATGAACTTGTTTAACTTAACATCATCATTCACCTTATTCTTTTTGTTACAGTATTTAGAATGTGTAGGAAATGTTTCATAATCTAAACTTTATTCGTGATATTTCTTTCTTCTTTATGTTTAATAGAAAACTAGAAAACAGGAATTCTGCTTTTTCAGAATTTAGTGTCGCTTACGATGAAAAAAAATATATGTATATATAAATAGTACAAAACCTATTTCAAAGTTAGGATTTAAAGCACACAGTTTTATTTTATCTAAAATGACGTCATTCTCATTAGCTTAAGAATTCCACATTTACGATCCACTCTTAAACATCTACCGTAAAGCATGCATAAGGATGTCACTATCGCAAAAAATGCACAAATGCAGCAAAAAGATGTCGTTATTAATGAAACTCGACACAAAAAACCGGCTATCTAATGATTCATAGGAATTCATTTGTTTGTAACATTAATATAGACGATTTCAGTCGTGACGTCAGTCATGACGTTTTTGTTGGAAACTGACTCCAAACAAACGGTTGCTATGTTGTATTTTCTATTTTGTTTGTGTGTTGCAGCAATAAATTTTATTTCTATATCTCACATCTAAGTGTTTTAATACTTGATATGTACTGGTAACATTTTCCACAATTTATATTTAAAAAGAAATGACGCATAGCAACCGTTTGTTTGGAGCAGTTTCCAACCAAAACGTCATGACTGAAGTCACACTGAAAGCGTCTACAGATACTTAAAATTAAATATAATTTATAATAGCTCCATATTTTAACGAAATTATTCGTTTATATTTTTCCAAAATAGCACGTATTTTAATTACATTTGCTTTCGGTTGTTATGAGAAAATGACAACAAAAAGATATAATTGCTATTTTTCAACTATTTTCCTTTTACTTTCTATATAAATGGACTACTAGAGTTGCCAAAATGGTGCTAAAAACTACAAAAAAATTAATATTTCAAAAATAAATGGAGGTAGAGTTTTAAAACAAATTGCATTTAAAAGTACTTTTTTTTCCAATACGACGGTATAAAAATTTAAAATGTGCGATGCTTAGAAATAAAAAAAATGCTATAGAGCATTTAATTGTACAATGATACATCTGCTTTGTTTATTGCTACCTTCTGTAAGATAACGTTATTATTTGGTGACAAAATAAGCTGGGAGAAAGAAATAGCATACCGTCCCGGGGCTAAAAAATTGTGAAATTCTAAATAAAAAAATAATAATGTTTCAATATTGCACGAGAAAATAATCTAGCAAAACTAGTTTTCATACGATATCGAAGTCCATTTCCAATACTTTCAACAGCCATTTTCCTTTATATTGCTTATTACATAGTCTGTAGATAGTATAAGGGATACAATCAAAAACAATAACAAACTTTCAACATTTAACGAAATATACGATCCATTTCATTGATTTTGAATATTATTATAATATATTTTTTAATTTTTTTTTTTTTTTACATTTTTATTTGTTTTTCTAGAATAATCGAGTGGCAACGTAAAAAGAGTATGACGACTGAAAGTTGTGGCATATGGAGGACAAAATCGTGCAAAATACTTTTGAAAACATTAATTTTGTAGAAAAACATTAAAACATATCAAATTTAAATTTCCAACTGGACGAAACATGTCTAGACCAGGATTCAAACCAGGGATCTCTTGGCTGAAGCCGTAAATGCTCTACCATCTGAGCTATCCCGGGCGAATCTGGTGGAACTTTTTCACCCAGCAAAAGTTATTGATTATAGCATCTGGTCTGAAGATCAGATGCTTTCAGACCAGATGAGCATTGGCATCTTCAGCCAAGAGATCCCGGGTTCGAATCCTGATCCGAACATTTTTTGCCCAGATGGAAATTTACATCTGATATGACTTACTTACCAATTAGAATAATTGTGTTAAAATTAATCTAGTGAAAAATTAAAGCATTTATGTTTTGTTTTGCAATTTAACAAATATTTCTAGCGTCATGAAACATAAATAAACACATACAATACGAGGTAATAGTGTAAATGAATTGCAGAATTTTTAATCCACTATCAAACTTTAATCAATTTTCATAATTTCAAAGTTTTTTATATCTCCTTATATCTGATATTTTAAATTCAGTACTGAAAAGTTTTTTTCATGAAAGAAATTCACTAAATTCAATATAGTTTAACTGACGGAAGTTCAATATAATTTAACTGACGGAAACCTATTATTATCTATCCGAGTTTCTTCGTTTGCATTATGAATTGACTTCGAAAATCAGTCTTTTCAAATATTTGAAAATTTATCAGAAAACGATAAAAGTAATTTCCCACTGAAAATAAATTTGAGATAAGATAATTACATTTTTGGACAAAAGTATAAATTAATTGCTTTCTAGCTAGGTTATTCTCTGAACTATTTGATAATATTGATTTTCCAGAGAAGGAAGAGCTTATACAATAGAGTTAAGATCCATAAACTTTGTGGTATATTTTAAATAATAATTCAAAATACTTGTTTCAAATTTAATATATTTATTCATTGATATTTATTTTTATCATGCTATGTAATAATAAGTATTTGTAGTGATTTGATCTGTAAAAACTATCCTTAAATACATGTATAAACAGACATAAATATTAAAATAAAAAAATGGTAAATAATATTCATGAAATAATAACAATTATTATATTTTATATTGGTTTAAAATTACAATCATACATCTCTAAATTAGGGTTCATACGCATCAGGTGAATCAGGGGATTTAAAGTGTTTTATTACGAGAAATTTCGTAAAGTAGTGGTGCTATATCTGAAGAATTTTTTTTTTCATTAAATATGGCAAATATTATCTAAGAAACCTACCTTACGAAAATTCTGATAGAACGTCCTTGAAGCGTACGAATCCTGTAAATCTAAAATCTCTTACAAAGAAAAACTAGTAAGAAAAATCCTTCGTTTAGAATAGATTATGAAACACTTTCCCACACTTCCAGAATTCTTTAACAAGACTTCGTTATTTAGGGAAATATGGTATATAAGTGAACTACGTAAACATTTTAGAAAACGAATAAAACGTTTGAAAAACTGATTTCAGCAGTTACCGTCCATATCAAATATGTATTCCAGTTTTATTGAACAGATCTGTATATGATCTGTAGGCTTATATATATATACTGTATAATGGGGAAATTTTGTTTAGCAAAAAAACGAATAACAGGTTGAAATTTCTCTTTACGCAATCTATACTAATAGATGGAAAAATACTTGTATACTTTTGTACAACCCTGTAGTTAACCTAGCACCTTTATTACACGCACTATTTAGCTAAAGTTTAATTCAAAATAAAACACTCTTAAAACTACTGGAATCACATTTCCAGAAATTATCATTTATAGACGGCCATGTATCCAATTCTTTGCGTGACCATGTATATCATTTTATCTGTGTTCTACAAACATTTCTTAGTAAACTAAATGCAGCTTAATACTTAACTTAGCAACTTAATAAAAACTTATAAACGGTTATGTATCCAATAATTTGCGTGACCCTGTATATCATTTTATCTTTGTTCTACAAACATTTCTTAGTAAACTAAATGCAGTTCAGCGTAAAAATGCATAACTCATTTAAAAACCACCTTTAAGCAATTTACAATCATACTCAGTAACCATTACGAATTCTTTTGTGTACCCCTGTATATGAATTACAGCATTTATACATACCATATACAATGTATAAATATAGTGAAGCATAAAAGCACATAACATAATTAAAAAATGCACTTCCAGCAATGATCGCTACCGTGCAGTACTTCGGATACAATATAGTATCTGAAATCTTTTGTGTGCCCCTGTAAATGCTATGTACTTCGTATTATACATGAAATAAGTTATAGTAAACCTCAGCGACGTATATCAATTTCATTATTCATGAAATAATTAAAATGCGCCGGAAAAATTCCCTCCACCCCTATATCATTATGTAACGGAATTCTTTTGTGTGGACCTGTAAATGAATAATAATTATTCTTTGCACCGCATATTCAACAGACTGCATATTTTAGTGAACTTCATAAATGAATATCAATTTTACTATGTTTGAAAGCATGTAACGTCATCAAAAATCATTTTAAACGATTTTTCCCCATAGGCCGTAATACAACGAAAACCTTTTGACTGCCCCTGTAAATGAACTAAACATGCTGCAAAATTCATTTGAAATAGAGTTTGTGCTGTGGCAGAGGTCACTAACATCCAAAAATTTCAGAACGATCCGAGTATATTTACGGGAGTTAGAGCGCGTACAGACGGCCAGACAAACCGAATGCATAAACACGTTTCAACGTTGTTTGAAAGTGTTAAAAAAGAAAAGAAAATTAGAATAAAAATGAATACATTGACGTTGCCTTTGACAGTTACGAATTAATCAATTCCTTTCTCATTTAACAGCTTGAACAGCAAAAACTATTTCATGAAATCATAAAATACATGAAAACAGTTGTTTTTACATATATATAAATATATACGTGCATGAGAATAATAAAAAAAAAATCGGTAAAGATATTCCAATTATATTCCATAATATTTTTGCGTTTTGAATTATCAAAAATATACATATACATTGAACCAACTTTAGCCGCCATACAATAGGACCTTCAATATATTGTGGTGCGCGGTGTCCGACAGTTTTCTTATTTTTTCTTCTCATTATTTTGATATTTTTTTTTCATTTATTTTTATAAAATTTTGTTTTTCAAGATTATTTGTATTAACTATTTATTTTTTTTTTAAGTAATTGATTTTTTTTTTTTTTTTTTTTTTTTTTTACTTAAATGATTTTTTGTTGCTGTTTATCTTTTGTTTAGGAGAAACTGAGCCATAATAAAATATTCAGATACCAATACATTAATTACGTTTAAGAAATTGTTTTTAGATGTTAAATTTGCGCCATACTCAGCAGGTCATATACATTTGAATTTATAAGTCATATGTAGCCACATGTTAACATAATAAAATGTACAAAATAAAGATTATGCTTGCATAATTTTCTTGTTGTTTATCATTCCACTAAAAAGAGTATTGTTTTAGAAAATTCCGTAAAGTATCTCTAATTTTTTAAAAAGTTATGTACAAAAATCTAGGTTTAGCTTGGAGTAAGACAAAAGATTTTGATTGAATATGCGAATTGTGATCTATTTTTTACTTGCATTCAAAATTACATTAAAACTTAGCACCTATATTCGTAATCTTATCTGTCCGTCCGTCTGTCTGTCTCTCTGTCGGTCCGTATATAACAGCACAAAAACGACCTAACCAAATAGTTTGAAATTTATTATGTATAAACTTTGCAGTATTTTGTCGATTCATTTGAAATTTTATGAAAAGCGCACGTATCGTCGTTCATTTACAGGTACAGTCAAAAGTATTCCGCTACATTACGGCGCTAATTGAAAAAAATATTTCAAGTGTTTTTTAATGATGTTGCACCCTTTCGAATCTAATGAAATTGATATGAATTTATGAAATGCACTAAAATATACATTCTGTAGAATATATGGTGCAAAGAATATTTATTATTCATATACAGGGTCACTCTTCTGTTACATAATAGTATAGGGGAAACCTTGTTTGCGGTGTATTTTAATTATGTTAAACTATTTCATATATAATGAAATTGATATACCTTGCTGAGGATTACTATAAGTTACTTACTGTACATTAGAATGTGCGCCCTATTTAAAGAGACACACAGAAGTTTTCGGATACTATACAGTATCCGAAATACTGTATATTGGCGATGATTGCTGGAAGTTCATTTTTAGTTGCGATAGGCGTTTTTAAGTTTAACTGAATTTTTGCATATCGCCTTGTGTATACAAATGCTGTAGATCATATACAGGGCTACAGAAAATATTTAGTAAATGTTACAGTGTATGAACGAAAATAACTTACATGTGGCTTTTAAATGAGTTATGCATTTTTAAGCTGAGCTACATTAAGATATGTTTGTATACTAAGATATGTTTGTGGACAAAATGAAATTTGACAAAACGGTATACAGCGCCTCGCAAAGAAATGGATATATAGCCGTCTATGGATGTTAATCACTGGAAATTTATTTTTCAGTAGTTTTAAGCGTATTTTAGTATTAATTAAATTTTAGCTAAACTGTTGCTTATATATTAGGATAGCACTTAAAAAACAGAGTTTTAGAAAAGTAATCAAGTATTCTTACATCTATCGGTGGAAATTGTTGAAAAGGAAATTCCCACCCATTATGCGTTTTCAACACTTTCTAACATAGATGAGAAGTGTTTATGAATTCGGTTTGTCTGTCCTTCTGTCTGTCTGAACTCTATCTTTCGTTAATATAGTTGGATTACTCTCTAATTGATATATGTTATTGAGATTTATTATGCTATGTTCGGTATTAAAAATAAAACATATAGCGTTCATAGTTTATTTCCAGAGACAAATAAATAATTAAACTACATTATGGTCTATGTAAAAATATGGAAATCATATAAACATGTAGCACCTATATTCGTCGTCTGGTTCGATCGTCTATGTGTTCGACTATCCGCAAATAACAGCGAAATAACTACCCAACCGAATAGTTTAAAATTTAATATATAATATCGTTGCAGAATTTTTGAGGCAAGTCATATTTTGTGAAAATCAAATAAAAACTTAAAAAAATATTAATAAAAGTTTTCTTCATTTTATTAAACCCTATTATACATAATTAATTTCGTGATATCCCATGACAGGTATAGATTCTAGGTTGCCATGTTGATTACATCCTATTTAAGGTGGCGGCATATTATTTCAGTAACGTGGAATTTAATATATACACAGTAAAAAAATCCGAAGAGCATTCCTGTAGGAATCGAAAAAATAGTTGCCCTTATCGTACCGGAAAATTTTCCAACTCAGCTCGCAATAAAATCCGTAAAAAAGGAAACATTCATTAAAACGATACTTTACGAATTTTATTCCAATTTTACGGATTTTATTCCGACTTTACTGATTTTATTCCGAGTTGGGTCGGAAAGTTTTCCGGTACGATAGGGGCAACTATTTTTCCGATTCCTACAGAAAATCTGGTCCTATTTTTTTACAGTGTATAATCGTAATGAATTTTATATTCATGCTTTTTTGGGTTGGAATACAACAATTATTGTACTATCTAAACATTTATATAACTAGTTATAGTACAAACGCATCCCTATTGACACGTTTAAAGTACAATTTCCGAATTGTTTTGTACTATAAGCAACTTACACTGTAAAAAAAAAAAAAAAAAAAAAAAAAAAAAAAAAAAAAAAAAAAAAAAAAAAAAAAAAAAAAAAAAACCTGCCAGTTTTCCGGTAGGAATCGGAAAATAGTTGCCATCATCGTACCGGAATAATTTCCGACCCAGCTCGGAATAAAATCCGTAAAAACAATGAAATAGTCAGTAAAACTTCACGGATTTTATTCCGATTTTACGGATTTTATTCCAAGCTGGATTGTAAATTATTACGGTACGATAAGGGCAACTATTTTTCCGATTCCTACCGGAAAACTGGCATTATTATTATTATTTTTAACAATGTACTGTTCTTTATATCCCACTTAATTTTCATAATAGCTAACGAGCTCACTGCATATGCATGTCTAGATATTTTTTTAACAATATAATTTATGGCAGTGGTCAGTTTGACTTTTAAAGAAGTTTTTTTTTCTTAGCTTGCTCTTTTTTTTATTTTTACTTATTTATTTATTTTTTTATTATTTTTTTAACAAACAAAATTTTCCTAAATCATCGTGCATTACAAGATTATAATATTTTATCAAAATTTATTTTTTTATGCTTAACAAAGAACTTTCCAAGGTTTACGCCAGGTGTCAATTTGACACAATTTTGAGAACTGAAATACAAAAATCATTTTTTTACAGGCGTCTCGATTGCTAGTTCAATGTCCGTATTTTAATCCGTTTTTTTACATTGTAGTCTCATTGTAGAACAAGCTTTAGTACTTTTGAATAGCATAAATAAAATTTCCTTAAATATGAAATTATGATTGTGTTTGCATGTATTACGAACGGTGAAATGCATGTGTGTTTGGTATATCATCAGCATAAGCTACAACGAAGGAATCCTTCATGATGTGATTTTTAATGCGGGTTGTTTCAATGGTCTTTTATTACATTAGTATTGTATTGTTATTTCTGGAAACTATTTTTAATTTGCACCAGCCTGTGAGATAGTGTTGTAATTGTGGGACACAGATTTAAAGGATGCATATGGGTGTATATCCAGGGTAACACATGCCGGTCTCTTGTTTTGGAATATTTTGAATAAAAATGCTTACTTCATTCAGTCGTTGTAATCAGGTTTGCAGGTTTACCATGTATTTTGCTTCATCTTTTATTTCACTTTTGAAAACAGTATATCTCATTATTTATATGCGTGTACTGCGCATATAACAACATATTAATGTCTCCTAGTAGAAGGAGAACGCAAGATGAATTCGTAAAATTGATGCCGAAGTTATCTGATCCCGATTCTGGATCTGAAACTGATATTAATCTTATAGAAAAAATACGTAGTTGATGCATCCAGTTACAATGCAAAAGCAGGATATTGTGGATGCTGAGTGAGGAAAGTGAGAAACAGCTTCATTGAAACAGATGATTTTGAAGATGTCACTAGAGATGGAACTATTTGGTATGAAAAAATTCCCCAAATATCGAGCTGTTTTAATTCCTGCCAATGCCTAGTGGAGAAAATTCCTTTAAACTCTGATATTTTATATTTTATATTCTTGATTCATTCAATATTTCGATAAAAATTGATACGAATTTATGAATGCGAAAAAAATTATTTTCCTAAATGCCGATCTACGAGAGCACTCTCGTACATTTCAGGATATGATGTCAAGTGAAATGTGTATGTTTGGAAAGTACGTTTGAGATTCGGGAGATAGTAAGAAATTGAACAGTTGATATTTCTACCCAGACGTATCTGAAACTTTATGAAATCTGTAATACTGATTATTAGGCAAGAACTTTTTTTAACCTTCAAGACACAACTGTTTTTCTGAAACTACGCTGTTAAAAAGGAACTAAAATACGGAAATTGTACTGACAATCAAGACGCCAGTATTATATCTGTATTTTATCGGAAAATTTCCACAGTAAATTCCAGAAAAATGGAATTTGTTCTTGAAGTTACGGCAAAAAATGTCCCTTAAAATACGGAAATAGTACAGGCGTCTCGATTGCCAGTACAATTTCCGTATTTTCGTCCGTTTTTTTACAGTGTAGTCTGATTGTAGAACAGGCTTTAGTACTTTTGAATAGCATAAATAAAATTTCCAGAAATATGAAATTATGTTTGTGCGTAGTTTATTACTACGAACCGTGAAATACATAAACTACAATGAAGGAATACTTCATGATGTGATTTTTAATGCGGACTGATTGTAGTGGTTTGCTATAAAAAATCGACAATACTTAATTATCCACATCGAAAAAAATGTTGTCCAGTTGACACCTGCTTATGGTGTAGCGAACTAGTAGGAAAGACGCTTACGTAATCAACAGTTTGGTAACCTACATAATAAATGGGATGTATATAAATTGTCACAATTGTGTAGATATGGACTAATATATATCCAATATGTATACATAAGGATTAAATTCTAAATATTACAGACATTAAGGGGAATAGTATATAAATAAACTGCTTCATTATTAATTTTTAAAAGGTTTTGTCAAAAAGCTGAAAAAAAAGTTACATAATTCAGAATTGCTGCGTAATTAAAAATAAAAAGGTTGAAATTTTATTTATTTATTTATTTATTTATTTTTACAGTCGATATGAAAGTTTTGCAAAATTATTCGCTGACATCAGGAATTCTAAAAAAAACATTTCTTTTTCATATTTATATTTTTCTTGCCACAAAAAATATTTATCATACTTACATATTAGAACATACGAATATAATGATTTCATAAGACATCATAAATAATGCGTCTACTTTATGACCAGTTATAAAATTGTGAGTGGCATCGAGAATTGGAGATACATAAAAACTGCTAAGCATTTTAGAAAATCACTTCAAAGAGTTAAAAGGTTAGGGCACTGAATAATTCAGAAATCTCTCTACCTTTATCACTTATAATAAAAAGGTACTTGAAATGTCTAACAAAATAAGATTCTTTGTTTCTGGCGAAATGATGATTTTTCTCGAATAAAAGTTACCTAGTTTCAGAAGTTAGTTTTAAAAGTTAAATCTTAAACTGATGTGTAAAAGTCATTTCTTAAAGACTGTGTTTCATTGCTTTTAAGTGCTGACATTATTAAAAAAAATTACATAGACCTACAAAATATTTCTATTTTATTATCATGTTTAGTATTAGCAAAGAATGTCTATTTATAAAATGACCACTAAATATTTTTTTGTATTTTCTCTTAGGATGCTTATATATCCGACATGGAGGTAACTTTTCTAATTTCTTCTAAGAAAATAAAAGTGTTTCTGTTTGAACTTTATAGAATATACTAATAGTTTCGAAAGACATTCTTTAATCTTCAAAAATGTCGGTAACCAATAGATATCTGAGTTTTAAATGGAAAAAGGAGTAAAAATGAAAACAGTTAGGAGGTTCTATTGACAGGAAAGATAGGGGAACGAAGATAAAAACATAATAAGGAAAAATGATGCTCTACCGAAGCACATTCAATAAGAAAATAAATAATTTATTTATAAAAAAATCATTAAAATTAATAATTTTATGAATATGTAAATGTAATACATATTTAAATATAAATAAATAAAAAATAAATAAAAAGAGCAAATAACTACCAATTAAAAAATATAATTAAAACCAATAGAGGGTGACCGAATGCTTTGAAAGTTCAATAACATTTTAATACTAGCGTAGGGAATGATTGATTTTGTAACAATTTCTCTTACTCTTATATAAGTGACAACTTTTTTTTATATTAAAGTCGTGACCAATGTTTTTTTTTGCATAAGTTTTCTTAAAGTTCTATACATTTTTCCTACACACAATAAATTTTGTTAATGTCTTTATTTTAATAGTGAGCTTCGCAAAACTTGTTGCAACTTAACTTTTGGAGGGCAGTATATTTGCAGAGATTTTGTCAAATATGTACTTCAGAAATATCCTCGCCCCTATTTTCGAATCTACTAAAACTAAAATTATAAAAACATTATGGTTAGTAGTAGCTTATTTAAAACATGCAAGAAAACTACAGCAATTATCCCAGCTCACATTGTTTTAAGAATACTGCATTTTCCTTTACAGAAAAACTTCACTTTGCGGGCGTTAGGAGGGGGATTTGACTGGCACTAGATATACCAATCGATGCGAAACTACCCAAGGATTTTTGATAATGATTTTCAAAAACATTTTTTTATAATTAACAGATATATTAATAAACAACTTATTTAGATCGTCCGCGTAAACAGACCAAAGAGGATTTGCATAAATTACGATATCCTGTCGAAGGCCACAAGTAGTAATGCCAAGTTTAATCTTTACAAAGTCTTTGTTTTAAATAAAACAACTCATAGGGATAAATAGTCAACGTTCTGTGTTCAAATAAAGTTTAAATTATTGAAAGCAATTATTGAAAAATAATTCAGAGAAAAATTCCAAGAATGAGAAGTCAGCAGTTTTGAGGCAATAATCGCTTATAACACAATACGTAATACCTTTATAACGCAAAAACTTTCCACTTACAAATCACTTCAATATTCATGCCCGCAAGTATCATGCTTTTATGCTTAAAAATTTTATCAGAAATTTTAGTGCTGTTGAGAATAACGTTCATGGTATACCCATCTTTACTTTTCTAGTAAATATAGGTATAGACATTCGCACTGTTGAGCATAACATTAATGGTATATCCAATCCATCTATTTTTTGTTAGAATATATTGGGATATCCAACAATACGTTGTTCAGTTTTAGAGACATGCTAATTATTCTTTCAGCACCGAATTTTTGTAAAACTTAAGTTAGTAAGCAATAGATTTACTGTACGAAACCCGTTGTAAGCGAGTGAAACTCCTTCTTGGCCAATTGTTATGTTTGTATACTTAATTTTTTTGTAAAATTCATTAGACTTTTCATAAATATGTAAACGAAATACTTTTTTTATACCCTATTATTTCAACAGCAAATTTTATAACTTCAAAAGTATGTTATTAATGAATTTTTCATAAGCACAATGTATAAAACTTCACCTAATAATTTTCCAGTAATTATTTTTAAACATTTTATTACATATAGATTTTAAAAAATGATATATTGTAAAATACAAGCAATTTTCATTTAAATAGTTCCTTTTATTATAATTTAAATAAGATTGACTAAATGCTTTTGAATTATTCATTAGAGATAATGGACCTTTAACATTTCTTTTTACGAAAGTATAATTGCCTATTTGTGCACAAAAATCAGTAAATTAAGGTATGATACAAAGTTTAAAAGAATATTAAGGTATTGTATCTGTAATCTTAATTAATGTTGTTCAAATCATAATTTTATAAAATAATAATAATAATAATAATAATAATAATAATAATAAAAATCTTTATTTAATTATAGCAGATATTTTTCATGAGATATGTTAAGTAAGATAAAGAAAATCTGGTTTAAATGTTCAGTATTTTATTATAAATATATACTATTTATTTTAAATTAGTTTTCCGCATATATCTATTCCATTTAAAACAGCATTTAGCTTTAATCCTTTAATCCAAAGCAAATCCAAGTTATTCAAACACTGTTTACACATGTTGTAACATAAAGCTTGGGATATATTAGAACATAAAGGAAATGGGTGAGTGTGTTAAAACTGACAGCAAATGCAAAACTAGTATGTTCTATATAAATAATCTAATTTCAGAGCTTACGCGCTTGCTTGAGATGACTCTCTAATTTGCTTGTTTACCTGTATAAATACAGAACGGTATTGGCATACTAAAAATAGCCTATAGTTGTATGTTTGTAGCACATGTTTTATGAGATGTCACTGTCTCGATGCCAACATGGGACACAATATGAGCAAGTTACATAGTTTTTAATGGGACGAAAGATGGCCTTCAATAAAGGGTTTTTTGTTAACGGGAAATAGTAGCTATTAGTGGCAGACCATACGATTTCATCGTCACAGTTGGCACTGCAGAGGAGCACTGTGATATGTATGTCATTTTTGCGCCCTGCATTCCTTCTGCGACTACTGGAACGTGAAATGTATTGAAGAGTTTTTTGTAGGGTGTTCCCCTCAACTGAATCTGTTGGCGCCTGCGGCTACGACAGGCTTATTTGCACATATACTGTAGAGCGCGGATTATCGGAACTCCAATTAATCGAACTTCCAATTATCCTAACAGCTTATTTCTCTCTCTCAAAAAAAAAAAAAAATAAATAAATCAATAAATAAATAGCCGAACTTCCATTTATCCGAACAGCCTATTCCTCCCATTTTTTTTTTATTTTTTAATGATGATGAGATTGTGGATGAGATTTAAGATGAAAAAGAAATTGAAGAAATGAAAACGAATGCTCTGAAAATGGCCCAGGTCCATCGCATAATGTTAGAAATTGCTTTGAATATTTGGAAACAGCTATGAAATGGCTCAAACGGTAGAAGAACTGTGATCCTATTCAACTAACATATTTAAGAAGAATTCGAGATATGGCAGCATTGGAAAGAACGTCTTCTTTGGAGCAAGCATCAATCGAAAGCTTTTTTTTGCTTAAATTACAAAAGAGAAAATGAAAATTTTAAATGATAAAAAATTAAACGAAAAAAAGTCAGTTTCTAAACACGCTAGCTCTAACTGGTGCCGCAAGTCCTAAGCCTAGATAAAGTGTGAAGGTTTTAGTATAGTTAGGAAAATCCCTTAAATTGCCTGTCCATTTATCCGAACATTTGCTTATCCCACCTAGGGTCGGTCCCGACTTGTTTGGATAATCGGCGCTCTAATGTACTTGCGTACTTATTGTTAAAAGGTCTTTTTTTTCTATGAATACCGCTTAAAACTGTTTTCGGCTATAACCGTATCTGCTCCAGATAATATGATGGTGAACACATCCTCCTAGAGTGCGTTATCCAACGTAGTACTCGACAAACGCCAAGCAGGAACGTGTCGGATGATATTGCGTATCATGTCAGATATCAGAAGCTAAGAATGTTGGTTAATCTTAACAGCAACAGGGTACACCAGAGAAGTTCCAGAGCCCTATCTTGTATCCTTCATTTAACGTATTCCCGAAGTTGAAATTTAACACCACAATATTCTTCCATATATTACTTGGAATGTTCAAACCATCTCTACTAAACAACATCTATTTTGACTTGCCTATTCTCCGGATATTTCCCCTTATGAACAAGTCTGAGTTTTCGATGTTCGGCATCTCGTTCATGATGCCTGTTCCGCAGCTTATACAGACACATTTTAGATAGCTTTCATTACAAAAAGCTACCTATTGCAGCCGTTCGGAAGAAAGCGATTTCAAAAAATTTGGTATATTTTCATCGATCATGACCCCCAGACCCCGAAACCACCCTCCGTTCAAAAGTTGATATATATACACTGCAACTCTCGTATTTATGAACCTATTTGAATGTAATTCCGTGTATACATAGTGCATACAAATGCCTAGACCGAGTTCGTTGGCCAGCTTCATCCGCCATCTTGTTTCAAAATGGAGGCCATTTAAATTTCTTTAAAAAATTTAAAATTTGAAATGTGGTACCAAAAATTGAAAATTGAACAATATTTCTTTCTGATGTGTTTGACCTTGATACAAAGATTCCGGAGCAGTTTTTGTTTTGTCTATATCTATAAAAAAAAGGCTGAGTTATAGCACTTTGAATTTCTAGCGTGGCTGACATTTTGAAACGACCTGATTTTTATAACCCGATATCAGGCGTATTTATGAACCGATTTGGTTGTAACTTGGTGTGTACATAGTACATACCAATGTATCGGCCGAGTTCGTCGGCCAGATTCATTCGCCATCCTGTTTCAAAAGGACTGCCATTTAAAAAAAAAAAAAAAAAAAAAAAATATGTTATCAAAAAATTGAAAAATGAAAAAGATTTTTTTATGTGTATGACATTGATACAAATATTCCGGAGCAGGTTTGTTTCGTATATATCTTAAATAAACGGTCAAGTGCGAGTATTATTCGCGCACAGAGGGTTCCGTACAATAATATATGAATTAGTGAGTTGTTATAAAAAAATATCGGTACTAAAAAAATAATAAGACTTTGTAAAAACTATACAACGTAGGGTTGGGTAAAGCTGCATAGTATACAGGGTGCAAAGAAAAGTCCCTTTAACCTGAAAATACTTGCGAACGGAGAGAGCTACAGCTATACAGGTAAGGTAACGGTACACTGTTAAAAGTTTTGCAGCATTCTGGCAGGTCATTCGACCGTTTTTAGAAAATACTGTTTCATAACCATAATTTAACTATATTCTGACCATAAAGGGGTCAATAATATGGTCAGAATAGTGTTAGAATTACGGTTGTGTAACCGCTTTCGGAAAAAAAAATGCCAAATGACCTGCCAGAATGCTGCAAATTTTTAACAGTGTACAGTAAAGCGACTACGCCCGACCTAATGCAAACGACAGCAGCACCCATGGCGAAACTTAGAAGATAGCCATTGCAAATCGAAAACGAAAAGAGGTAGAGCAAATTTTCCAAATAGAAAGTTTTAGAGCATCAATTAATTAGTACGAAACGACATTTGGTTCACACGGATAAGATAAATCGTCGCCTGCATATCGAAAAATGTTCGAAATCGATGAGCGACGATCCTACTTTGCCTATTCACTTTCCGGAAATGTAGCAGTGCACAATTGCAAATTGTGACGTTCTACTGTGCTGTAATGTCTGTAAAGATTTAATTTTCAATGCATTTAAAATTTTAGAATAACCCTTTCAGGGCCAGAAGATTTCTGTTCGTAAACTGATGAAATGATTGACTGACACAAGAATATTCAAACAAATTTCACAGAAAACAAAACCCCACTAATTTGCACTTTCATTACATAAGCAAAATTTTATTAAAATATTCTTGGTGCCATTTGTCAGTTTCGGAATTAAAATTAGGTGGCTAGACCGTCTAGCCACCGCCCTTGACAGGGTTAAATTGATGACGTCGTATTGAAGAAGCTTGCAGTAGACGTTCCATGCTTAGAAATGTGCATGCAGAATTACTCTCACGAATACAAACGTGTATCGTGAGCAATGACGAACTTTTCAAACATACTGAATATTAACTTTTTATCACTGCGAAAAAGTTTGTATTTTTGTGTGTGTGTGTGTGTGATGTTATAAAAATGTATTGAGATATGTACGTATTTATAGCATAAATTGTGCGTATTTCTTTATACTTCTGACTATTCCATTCAAATGTTTATAGTAAATGGAGTGCATCGATTTCGGACATTTTTGGGTAAACAGGCGAAAATTTATCTTAACCATGTAAACCAAATGTCGTATTCTGTTAATTAATTGATGCTCTAACACTTTCTAACTAGAAATGTTGCTCATCTCTTTTCGTTTTCGATTTGCAGTGGCTATCTTCCAAATTTCGCCACTAGGGGGCGCTGCTGCCATTTTCATTAAATCGCGCGTAGTTGCTTTACTATACCTTTCCCTCACTTGCATAACTGTAGCTCTCTCCGTTCACAAGTGCCCCACCAGTGGCCGAGAGGTTCTGCTCTCGAAGCTGGTAGGCGGGAGGTGCTGGGTTCGAATCCAATCGCGCCCGTCGGCCTAATCGTTCGGAGTTTTCGTGGTTTTTTTCGAGCCGTGGATTTTCCATGCGTAAAAACGGATTAGGCTCCCTTAGAAACCCCCCACGGAGGGCACTTCCCCCCCGGGCCTATATCCCTAGTTCAGATAATTGGCCCTCAAAAATCAACCCAACCCAACCCGTTCACAAGTATTATCAGGTTAAAGGGACTTTCCTTTGCCCCCTGTGTACTAGAAAAGTAGAAATGGATATACAATGAAAGTTCAAAGATATATGGAACCTAAATAATAGGAAATATAGCTATTCTGTATATTTGTTATCCCATATAGGTTTTTATTTAACCTTTAAAGACATAGTAGGTGTATTGAGAGAGCCACTCAATGGAAACTAGTCGTGAATCCCATAGTATTTATGTGATTAATTCTCATTAAATTAGTCTGTTTTTAACATTTTCACGTTTATTGCATCTATACTGCTACTGGCCATTGCATTACATAAATATATCCTTAAAATTTGTTATCTAGGCTTTAAAAGCCGATGGAGCATACAGTACGCCGTCCCTGTCATTACGTATATCCAAACCGTCCGTGTCTTTAAGGATTAATATCTCGGCTAATTACCGACGATTTTTTCCGAAATCTATGATAAATAATGCTTTTAAACTTCTACTACGGTAGGTATCTCAAGCCCTGCTGAACACCTTTGCTGAAACCCGTAAATCGAAATTTGAGTGTAACGGAAAAATTCGATTTTCTCAAAAAATATGTGACTTAGCGTAATCGCTATAATTTTCCTGCATAAATTAACGTCTACTACCTCTAATTTTTTCAGAATTTTAGTTTCAATAGATTCGGAATTAGATGGTGGGGGAACATATTTTTGCACTACATTTTCCAGCATAACTTTCAAAATATAATACCTAAAATTAAATGAAATATATTTTTTATTTCAGCGTTACGAAATCTTTCACACGATACTCCATACGATATACAAAGAAAAGATTTTTTTCTTCAAGTAACTTAATTAGCCCCTATACATCTTTCCTAAATATATTTATGAAAATTTATTAATCTGTAAATATGTGGGTCCATAGACTTTATTACTTCCACCAATTTGAACTTTCCACGTTGTATAATTTGCGAACAAAAGGGCTGTGACAGACAGACAGACAAACACAGGAGTGACCTTATAATGGTTCCGTTTTTACTTTTTAAGTACGGAACCCTAAAAATGGTTGAATTATAGAACTTTGAATTGCTAGCATTGTGATGTGGAATCACATATATGTTTCTTAAATTATTCCTTTCTCTAAATTTCAGTTAAAACTCATCTTTAATTACTCATTCATTTTATCCTAACCTTTATTTCAGTTCCCATTGTAACTTGCCTCCAAAAGAAAAGAAAGAAAAGAAATTTAACAGATGCCTTTACCACTAAATCGGCTCTCGCATTCATAAAATTCATTTAGATGATGATTCAAGCTGACTAGATAAAAAAAAGAATAAAGATCAACTTTGCTTTCGGCCAGTAGAAATAACTCTTTGATCTCTGCTTAATTTTTGAGTATGACTTCCTTGTTAAATCATAAACATTTCCAGTAAATGCGGTCTGTATTGTCTTTAACGCTATGTTCTCAAAACTTTCCTCTTAACGTACAAATTGGCGTTCGAATTCTTTTTGGCTTATTTTTTAGGACTGCTATGCTGGTGGCCCTGCCACACAATTCAAAAGTCTCCTCATTGTCCAAAGGTAACAGATAATTTTTCTCATATGACATCATTCATTTTTCATGTGCTCTTTTCGCCAATTGTTTGATGCCAATGTGTATATTACAGAATAATTGGGAATTGCTCCCTTGCACTTCATGAACTCAGTCATGTGAAAAAATCGTCTTTAGAAATTCTATCAGGCACCATCCCTATCCATTTCTGTATGAAAATGCTTTAATTTTATATAGTTACTCCAAATAAACAGATTTCGTAAAAAACCATTTAAAAGCATTATTTCTACACTGATCACAGCCTACAGCTATTTATAGACTCCAGCGAATGCAAAGAAACTGAACCTGGTAATAATTTACGATCTCCAAATATTTTAAAGTGCGGATCTCTACTACAAGCATGGCTGACATTTTGAAACGATCTGATATTTGTCACGTGATAACACGCGTATTTATTAACCTATTTCGATGTAAGAAGGCATGTGGACAGTATATTGTAATGTCTCGACCAAGTTCTCTGACCAGCTTCAGCCATCTTATTTCAAAGTGGAGGCCATTAAATTAAATAAAAATTATATTTAAAGTGAGGTACAAAAAAATTAGAGATTGAAAAATTTCTCTTTCTTAAATATTTGATGATGATATAAGAATTCCGGAGCATTTTTTGTTTTGTCTTTATCTTAAAAAATGGCTCAGCTATAGCAGTTTAAATTTCTAATTTGGGTGGTATTTTGAAAAATCTTTTTTTTCTGCCTGCGGCAGCACTTGTATATATCAACCGATTCCGATGTGAGTGAGCATGTACACAGGAATTACTAAGGTCTCGAAAAATTCACTCGTTAGCCTCATCCACCAGATTGTTTGAAAATGGTAGGAACTTCAAGATATCGCCGAATTTGGCAACCAAATATAAGTTACTTTAAATAAAAGCAGCTTAAATAAGGCTGACTAATTTCCCGAAATCCTCATTAATAATGATTTAGTATTGATAAAAATTAGTATTGAATCTCCTATAATTGGTTTCCACTAAATTGAGCTTCGTGTTTTTGAATAATATAAGCTTGCTTTTAAAAAATACGGAATATGAAAGCTACCTCTTCCTCCCGGAAATGGCCGGAAGGACTTTTTATTCGTATAGAAGCAAACAAGAACTCTATCCTTAGGCACAGATTTACTATCTATTTGGTTCGATATCTAGCTATATAACAGCTCTTGTTATCACAAGTGGTCCTGTAACAGACTCTGTTACAGGAATTTTTCTTGTTGCCGTTACATAAAATGTTCTAGGAATCCCAGTTTCCTAGACAAACTTTAGTAACTTAACAGATTTTTTTTTTACAGTGTATGAAGTGTACATTTAATTCAATTTTAATGATTACTTCATGGTTTTACATTTCTTACAAATACGAGTTTTGTTAAGTTTAAATGAGATTTTTTTTGAACATTTAAAATCTATTATATACCTAAACATATACATTAAATTTTATTTTATATTTGAAAGTCTACTTAGTTTATAACATCGTTTAAACATTGTTATTCTTTTAGTTATAATTACATTTTTACTAGTTTTTAATCACTATAATACACCATGGATATGATGAAAATTATATTCGTCATATCATAAATCACCAAAAAAAATTTTTTTTCTTGACTATATTGGCACAACGTATGATTTTATTAAAATGAGAATGGAAATATTTCAACAATAATGAGGATATTGCATGACAGTATAAATGTGAAAGGAATTAAATTATCTAATTTAAAATAGGTATAGAAATGAAAATAAAAAGAATTATTACTAATGAAGTTAACATTATTCAATATAAAACAATGCTAAATATTCCATTAAATGTAATGTTTAAAAGTAAAGCATCCTCATAACATCATGCATTCCAAATCGTTATTTGACATAAAATATTACGCTTTTACCAAGATATTTAGCCTATAAATAAAGCAATTGAATCCGTTGGTGAACGTCTTTGTCAGAAGTCCACGTTGCATGCGAGGTTTATTTTTTAAAATTTCATTCATTATGAAGTTCATGCGAACAACAAATGAATCAATGGGCAACTTCGCGTTTAAATAATGCATCAAGTCAGCGCAACGGCATATTAAAAACGATCTTTTCATAGTTAAGGATTGCTTGTACACAACGAAAGCGTTCTTAAATTGTGAATAAAGAAAAAAAAAATGTGTAAAGAATATTCATGAAAATATAATTTCTGCGTCGCAATTCTCAAGAGCTTTTTTTTTTTTTTTTTTAATATTTAGAATCCTCAGAATCCAATACATTTCCAAGACTTAACAAAGATGTTTTGAAAAAGAATTGTCTTTCACTGTTCATTCTTTTGAGAAACTTTCCAGATTGTTTAAAAAAATAATTTATTATTATTTTTGAATCTAGATTTTCGATTTTGTGGATGATTTAACTTCTCAAATAAACATTTCCCACTACGTAACATAATTTATGCCTGTGAGAGTAACTAATTAATATTAATACAATTAAATTAGTACATTTGTCTATTGAACTTATTTATTATTAGCTTTAAAAAATGTAAAAGATAAGGTGTTGTATCAAATATCTGTTGATTAGTGCCAAGATAGCGTACACAATATTGCACGTACTACTATATTTGGATACATACACTCATCTTTTTGCTGCTTTTTAGGAACAACGTATTTCGAGCTTAGTCTATCGACGATAATTTTCATAATTTCCAAGCTATTATTTTGAGACTTTCGTAAAAGTTTGCTCTATATATTTAGTTAATACATTAAGCACATTATATTTTGATTGCGTTTGCGCATGTACAGTGAAACATTTTTTAGTAAACCTGCTCATTTTTTATCCAATTTTTATTATTTTTTGATTCTGATTGCAGAGTATTTTGTACAATATTGTTTGAGATATTATCTGAAAAGAACTTTTTTTTATATTAAAAACTCTGCAAATTATAAGCAAAAAACTTGGCGAAATTTCGAACTGTTTTTTATAAAAACCTCAATTCCTCTACGAGTATACATGCTGACCTCGAAAAAAGGAAAACAGTATATTATAATAAGCCACTTATTAACTATCTCGAGTTTGAACGGTTTTGCTACATTAGTTTTTGCAATGTTATCTTAAAGACATTCGTTCTTTTTCAATTTGTTGACGGTCCCCTACGGGGTTTCGGGAAAAACTCTTCGCGGAAATATATAATCTATACTATACTGTTTACTTACGTGCAGTTTCGGGTTAATACCTCATGTATTTTTCTAGATATTTAACAAAACGTCTAAAATCATAAGTGACGGGGGGACCTTTGGCCATATAGTGTATATATAAGGTAGATTATCTGCAGATGATGTATTTTTGACTTATTTGTTTTAAAAATCGCTTGCGATTCTATTTGTTATTTATTGATTTCTTCTTGGATATTGTACTTTTATGTATGAATGAAAAAAAGTTATTTCATTTTACAGATATTATAGAAAACATCAACAATTTGTTTTTGATAACCCTTTATTTTCGTCATCTTAACCCAAAATTGGGGTAAGATGGCCAAATATCTGGGAGTAGGACGCCTCCTGGAGTTTCAATGTAAACAATAACTTTTTTGAAGCAGTATAAAATACAATTGGTTGAATAAAAGTAACTTTAATATTTTAGACATACTAAAGTTGTTAGCTTACTTAATATTAGGAAAATACAAAAATATGACTGTAACAAACGTTGGCAATGTAATAAAAACAAATTAATATTTGAAAAGAAAAGTTTCTGTTCTGCTTAAAATTTACAATAAGTATGGCTCTTAAGATTGCTTATTTTTAAAATTTATAAAAAGAAAAAAAAAATAAATACGCTAAAGACACGGTGATAAAATATGTTAGAGAGCAGATATTTCGTTGTTGTTTTTCATATATCCCTTTGTTATTTTGAGCAATATATAAGATACAGATATTCCAAAAACTCAAAATTTGTTTAATAACTTTATGCAACATTTATGTAACCATTAGTTTCACAAAATTCACTTAATACAATCAAATTTTTTTCCGATGTTTTATTACATTCTACGAGACACTCTAAACAGTCAATTTCATTCACTTACGAAAAATCCCCGTCTTCAAACCTTGGTAGGGAATTTAATCATCATCCATATCAACGTCTGTTGCAGATTATTGCTTTCTAGCATTTGATATCTTCTTATCTAATTCCTGTAAATGTAATAAATGTAAATAGTAAATGTCACCAAAGATTTGTTTATAATTTTAATATTCACAAAAAAATATACTTAAGGCTTATAAAAGCTAATCTAAAGCGGTATGACTATAGGAACCTGGGATTTCCTATTTTCCGAATTGAGACAAGAGTTGAGACAATTGAGACATTTTTAGAGTTTGCAGTATCTGGACGTGGATTGGAAAACGTGGGTCTTAGGGGCAGAGGTTCTTAGTTGTCTAAAACTATATTACAGTACCGAAATTGGCATTTACTAAAATTAATAATAACTGCATTTAACATCAAATTTTTAATAATGATTAAAATTAATAATTTTAAACAATTGTTTATAAGGCAATTAAAGTTTATTTAGAAGGCACGTGACATACAGAAACCTTCCAAATTATGATCAATTTAGATTAAATACTTTATATCATTTTAAAGATTATGATTTATTTATGATTTTAATCAATGAATTTTTTAAATCAGTTGTTTAAAATTTCAATTTAATCTCAGATTTAAATAATCTGATTAAATCGTTTGAACGTTAGTTAAGAGTAATTTAAAACAATGTAGAATATACCAGACATTTGACTGCAAAGGAAAATAAACGGCATCTTACCCCAACGGAAAATAATCTGTATGTTACCCAAAATAATTTCGTCGATTCACCACAAAATATTTGACAAGGTGCCGCGATGCGATCTGCTCCCCCCCACTGACGTAAGGAAGCGGAAACCGGCCGTCACTTATGCTTTGCAGAAAGTCCAGTTATCGGAACTCTTTAAAAACATTAGATTTATTTCTCTAGTGTTTAAACAATAACTTATATAGGGAAAAAAATGTAACGCAAAAGTTTCAGCCCACTTACCAGGAGTGTTATGACGAAATAGCAATAATAATAATAAAAAAAACCACTTAAAATTTAAAAAAAAGACCGCAAACTCTAAATAAAGTATCATTAGAGAACGTTCCTCCTTACAACTGAGTTTCGTTTCCCACATATGAAAACCACGTGACACGGCATCTTGTCTAACACGGCATCTCACCCCAAGATACCCTACACACTGCAGTTAATGATATATTTATGTTACGCGAACGCATTGTTAAGTCTATTGTATAATTTTTGGAAGTGCACAAAAAGCGTTCTAAAAAACCTTCTAAATGGTGGTTTCTACACAATCTCAGAAAATACCAAACCGATTTAAAAAAATAATGGTGTCAAAATGATGGTGACAGACCTTGCTCCAAGATAGGCTATATTAGGTAGCTTCCATTACAAAAAGCTACCTATTGCAGCCATTCGGAGGAAAGCGATTAAAAAAAATTTTGGTATATTTTCATCGATCATGACCCCAGACCCCGAAACCACCCTTCGTTCAAAATTGACATATATATATATATATATATATCCATATATACTGTAACTCTCGTATTTTTGAACCGATTTGGATGTAATACGGTGTGTTCATAGTACACACCAATGTCTCGACCGAGTTCGTTGGCCAGCTTCACCCGCCATTTTTTTTCAAAGTGGCAGCCATTTTTTTTTTTTTTTTTTTTTGAAATTTGAAATGTGGTACCAAAATTTGAAAACGAAAAATATTTTTTTTTCTTATGTATTTGACCTTTATACAAAAATTCCGGAGCAGTTTTTCTTTCGTCTATATCTTTAAAAATGGCTGAGTTATTTTGAATTTCCAGCGTGGCTGATCTTTTGAAACGTCCTGAATTTTGTCACGCGATAAAAGGCGTATTTATGAACCGATTTGGATGTAACTTCGTTTATACATAGTACATACCAATTTCTCGACCGAGTTCGTTGGCTAGCTTCATCCGCCATCTTGTTTAAGAATGGCGGCCATTTAAATTTTTAAGAAAAAATTAAATTTGAAATGTGGTACCAAGAAATTGAAAATTGAAAAAAAAAATTTTCTTATGTGTTTGACCTTGATAAAAAGATTCGGGAGCAGTTTTTTTTCGTCTATATCTTAAAAAATGGCTGAGTTATAGCATTTTGAATTTCTAGCGTGGCTGACATTTTGAAACGTCCTGATTTTTGTCATGTGATAACGGGCGTATTTATGAGCCGATTTGAATGTATCTTGGTGTGTACATAGTACATACAAATATCTCTACCGAGTTCGTTGTCCAGCTTCATCCGCCATCATGTTTCAAAATGTCGGCCATTTAAAAAATTTAAAAAATTTAAAATTTAAAATGAGATACCAAAAAATTGGAAAATGGAAAAAAAAAATTTTCGTATGTGTTTGACCTTAATACAAAGATTCCGGAACAGTTTTTGTTTCGTCTATGCCTAAAAAATGGCTGAGTTATAGCATTTTGAATTTCTATTGTGGCTGACATTTTAAAAAGACCTGATTTTTGTCACGCGATAACAGGCGTATTTAAGAACCGATTTGGATGTAGCTTGGTCTGTACATAGTACATACCAATGTCTCGATCGAGTTCGTTGGCTAGTTTCATTCGCCATCTTGTTTCAAAAGGGTTGCCATTTAAAAAAATTAAAATTTAAAAGAAGTATTAACAAATTGGAAAATGAAAAATTTTTTTTTATGCGTTTGGAAAATGAAAAAAAAAATTATGTGTTATTCTGGAGCACTTTTTGTTTCTGAAAATTTGTTCTTTTGTTTATATCTTTAAAAAATGGTTGAATTATAGCATTTTGAATTTCTAGCATGGCTAACATTTTGAAACGATCTTGTATTTGTCACGCGATAACACACGTATTCGCCTATTTCGATGTAAGAAGGCATGTGGATAGTATACATCAATATCTCGACCAAGTTCGCTGTCCAGCTTCATCACCCATTTTGTTACAAAATGACGGCCATTAAATTAAAAAAAATATATATTTAAAGTGAGGTGCAAGAAAATTAGAAATTGAAAAAGGTTTCTTTCTTAAGTATTTGATCTTGATATAAGGATTCAGGAGCATTTTTTGTTTGTCTTTATTTTAAAAATGGCTCAGATATAGCAATTTCAATATCTAATGTGGGTGACATTTTGAAAAATCTGATTTTTTGCCTGCGACAGCACACGTATATATCAATCGATTCCGATGTGAGTGAGCATGTGCACAGCAATTACTAAGGTATCGACCATGTTCACTGGTTAGCCTCATCCAAAATGTTGTCCTAAAATGGGAGGCACTTTAAGAAATCGCCGAATTTGGCAGCCAAATATAAGTTACATTAATTAAAAGCATTTTGGATAAAGCTGACTAATTTCGCGAAATTCTCATTCATAATGATTTAGTATTGATAAAAATTAGTATTGAATCTCCTATATTCGGTTTCCACTAAATTGAGCTTCGTGTGTTTGAATAATATAAGTTGGCATTTTTAAAATAAGGAATATGAAAGCTACCTCTTCCTCCCGGCACTGGCCAGAAGGACTTTTTTATGTAGGTGCCACTAACCTGAAGGGTGTGCAGGAGCAAGAAACTTTCTAAAAATGCAATTTTTGCGTTAAGGAAGGACCTAGAAATATGAGATTTGAAATATTTGTTACTTATTAGATATAAATGATTTCTAAGAACAGTTCTTAAAAAATTTGAAATTTAAAAGGGGTGATAATGCGCAAAAAGGGTTCTAAAAAACATTATATATAGTGATTTCTGCTCAATTTTAGAAGAATCAAATCGATTTCAAAAGTAATAGTTGTGAATTGATGGTGACAGACCTTGTTCTAACATGGCTCAGTTTTATTTTTTTACCACTACCACCTTGGGGTTGCAGGAGAAAAAAACGGTCTAAATTGCGGTTTTGTGTTATGGAAGGATCTAGAATCATGAAATTTTGAATGGTAGTCTATACTAATATTATAAAGAAGTAAAAATTGTTTGTATGTTAGAGGTAATCTCTGGAGCTACCGAACCGATTTCAAAAGTTAAGGTAGCAAAGTGATGGTGTTAGCCCAACTTAGAACATAGGCTATATTTTATGTTTGTGCCACTACCCCAAAAGGGGCGCAGGAGCAAAAAAAAACGTACTAAATTACGATTTTTGCGTTACTGAAGGGCGTAGAAATATAAAATATGAAATGTTAGTTATTTATTAGACATAAAGTATTACTATGAACAGTTATTAAAAAATTCGAAATTTAAAAGGGTTGAAAATGCACAAAAAGTATTCTAAAAAACGTTCTAAATGGTGGTTTCTACACAATCTCGGGAAATACCAAACAAATTTAAAGAATAATGGGGTCAAAGTGATGGTGACAACCCTTGCTACAAGATAGGCTATATTTTATGTTGGTGCCACTACCCCAGAGGGGGTGCAGGAGCAAGAAACGTTTTTAAAAATGCAATTTTTGCGTTACGGAAGGGCCTAGGAATATGAGATTTGAAATATTAGTTACTTATTAGATATAAATGATTTCTAAGAACAGTTCTTAAAAAATTCGAAATTTAAAAGGGGTAATGCGCGAAGACGGTTCTAAAAAACATTCTAAATAGTGATTTCTACTCAATTTTGGGAAGTATCAAATCGGTTTCAAAAGTAATGCTTGTAAATTGATGGTGACAAACCTTGCTCTAACATGGCTCTGTTTTATTTTTGTATCACTACAACCTTGCGGTTGCAGGAGAAAAAAAAGGTTCTAAATTGCGGTTATCATGAAATTTTGAATGGTAGTTACTTATTAGATATCATTGATCTCCAAGAATCTTTTCTACAAAAAAAAAAAAAAAAAAAAAAAAAAAAAAAATCGAAATTAAAAAAGGGTGAAAATGCGCGAAAAGCGTTGCAAAAATATATCTAAATTGCGATTTATATGCAATGTCATGAAGTACTGAACCTATTTCAAATGAAATGTTGTAAAATTGATGGTGACAGCTCTTGCTCCAAGATAGGCTATATTTTATGTCTGTTTCCACTACCCCAGAGGAGATCCAGGAACTAAAAGCGTTCTAAAAATGCGATTTTTGAATTATGGAAGGATCTAGATTCATGAAATTTTGCATGGGATATATTTATTAGATATAAATGATCACTAAGAACGTTTATTTAAAATTTTTTAATTTTAAGGTTGCGAAAATGCGCGAAAAGCGTTCTAAAAACGCTCAAAATGCTGATTTGTGAGCAATCTTAGAAAGAATCAAACTTATTTCAAAAGTAATGGTAGGTAAATTGATGCTGACAGCCTCTGCTGTAACATAAACGCTATTTCATGTAAGTGTCACTATCACCCGGAGGTTGCAGGAGCAAAAAACGTACAAAATTTCGATTTTTGCGATCGGTAGGGTATAGCAACTTGAAATTAGACGAGGTACATATTTATTAGATATATATGAACTTTAAGAACAGCTTCGAAAAAATTGGAAATTCAAAAGGGGTAAAAATGCACTAAAAGCGTTCTAAAAACGTTGTAAAAATGTTCTAAATTGCGATTTCTACTCAGTCTTTGTACATACCAAACCTATTTCAAAAGTAATGGTTACAAATTGATGGTGACAGTCCCTGCTCCAACATATTGTATATTTTATGTTGCTGTCACTACCAAGTGCGGGTGCAAGAGCAAAAAATGTTCTAATTTGCGTTTTTTTCATAACTGAGGGGGCTAACATTTTGAAATATGGCATGGTATTTACTTACAAGATGCAATTGCTTTCTAAGAACGGTGGAAAGAAAATTCTAAATTTAAATGGATGAAGTGATCGAAAAGCGTTCTAAAAGCGTTCTAAATTACAATTTTTATGCAATCTTATCAAATACCAAATCCATTAAAAAAATCGTGACAAATTGTTGGTGATAGAACCTGCTCAAACATAAGCTATATTTTACATATCTGCCACTACCACCAGAGGATTGCAGCACCAAAGAACTTTCTAAATTGCGATTTCTGTTATACTGAAGAGGCTAGAAACTTTAAATATGGCATGGTACTTACTTATAAAATATAAATGCCCTCGAAGGACTGTCAAAAACAAATTCGAATTAAAAAGGGGTGAAGCGAAGGGGAAGTGCGAAAAGCGTTCTAAAAAAGTCCTAAATTACGATTTCTATGCAATTTCAGGGAATATAAACCGATTATAAAAGTAATAATAGAGAATCAATGGTAACAATCTCTGATCGTACATAGGCTATATTTTATGCGGACGATTCTACCACCTGGGGATCACAGGAACAACACATGTTCTAAAAAAGGCCTTTAAAAGCTTTCTAAATTACTTTCCTGTGGAATATTAGGAAATAACAAACCGATTTCAAAATTAATGTTGGCAAATCAATGGTGTCAGTTCCTATTTCAACATAGCCCTTTATGTTGAGAGAGATATTAAGACTTGGAATTTGACATGATGGTTACTTTTAAGATGTAAGATGATGGTTTCTAAAAAATTCAAAACTTCAAATGAATACTGAAGTAAGCGTATTAATTGAGCATAAAAGTTTCAAAATATTTTTTTAATTACCATTTATTTAGTTTTATTTCTTTTTTTAATTTAAGTCTAATTTCTGCCTAATGCAGTGTAATAATAAAGTTTAGCTAAATTATGTTTTAAATAGTAATATTTGAATTATTTCTAAAAGTATAATTTCTTTTAATAAAAATTAGACATATAAATATCACTTGGCATATTTCAAATATTACGCGTGCAAAGCCGCGGGGTTTGCTAGTTATAAATAAATAACCTAATTCTAAGGACTTTTTTCCTTTAGCCCGGCACATGTTTTACATCGCTTAGTATTATTATGTATGGTCACACATGTATACGAATTACAACAAAAATGGATTTAATGACGCGCCAAACCACGCTTGACAAAAAAGTTAATAGTCTTTGAAACAGCAACAAGATATATATTAAACGCTGTCAAATAAAAATATAAATAAAAAATAATGAGTGTACTACATTAAGTGAAAAATTTAGGAACACACTATTAACTGTCAGCACAACCAAATTATCCGTATGACTTATTCTGTGTGCCATATTTGAAAAAAGTTCTATCAAGTTTACATGGAATTTCAGATATTTCTTACCGGTTTGAAGTTGTGTAAGTGACATTATTTTGGCCTTTGTGAAAACAACGATAAAAAATTATTTTCGTGTTTTGATTAAAAAATATTTTTTGGTGAGTATTAACTACAGTGAAAAATGATTAATGGATTGTGATACTGTGAATGATGCTTCATCCCAAACAACCATTTATGGATTTTATAGTGAATTCAAATTTGAGCGTACCATCACAAATGATGCTCCACGTTCTGGAGCTTCAATTGAGACATAGACTTCAGAAAACACCGAAAACAAAATACATCATATTGTTCAGTATCATACCAAAATTAAAAAAGGGAGATATCTAACACTGTAAAGATATCAACAGTATATTCGATGTAAATTTCCAACTGGGCGAAAAATGTCCGGACCAGGATTCGAACCCGGGATCTCCTGGCTGAAGCCGCCAGTGCTCTGCCATCTGAGCACTGGCGGCTTCAGCCAGGAGATCCCGGGTTCGAATCCTGGTCCGGACATTTTTCGCCCAGTTGGAAATTTACATCTAATATGATTTGTTTACCAATTTGAATAATTGTGTTAAAATTAATCTAATATCAACAGTATGTTTGAATATTATTTTGTGCAAACATTTTGTGTATTAAAATATATTGTTCGAGATTTAGTATTAGTGATTTAGTGGCTCGATTTACTTTAGATCCACTTCCCCAATAAGAGTTAAAGCAGAAATGTATGGAGATTCAGAGTGCAATAAAGGAATATTTAGAGTTCTCAAAATGAGATTTTCTCTATACTTAACCAAATGTTAAATTTGGATCCAACACCACACACCTGAGTGCAATAGGCAGTCCCTTGATCAGCTTTAACCAGGTAGAGAAGACCAGAGGTATAAAGACGCAAAAATCATTTAGAAAGGACATGACAAAAACTTTTTGGGAAACACGTGGCATAATATTGAACCGCAATCTTAAAAAAAAGTAAAACACTAACAACAAACCATAATGCAGAATTATTGGATCGTTTGAACAAAGAAATCAAGTAGAAAGGGCACAGAAAAAATGGCTGTATTACAAAGACAACGCACCAGCTCACATATCCAAGGAAGCTGTGCAGATTCAGTTAATTGACTTATCACATGCTCCGTCAACTCTCAGTATTGGTCAGATCTTGCCCACGCAGATTATTAAGTGTTCCTCACATGAAGAAGTAAGAACAGAGGCAGAGGGTTTGCAACAAATGAGGTTCTAGAACTTGAAACAGATTCGTATTTTGGAGACCACTATATCGTACTATATTCAATGTATCTTAACCCTTTCGCTATCACTTTCGATTAAACATTTAGCGTCCTTTTATCAAAGATATACTTTTTAAGAATTTTAAAAACTTTAAATAGAATTTAAAAGAATTTTATAAATTTCGTTAAATAAACTAGAGACCTTGATTGAAACTTATTATGATAGTTCTAATTTATTTACTTTTTTTGAATGCGTGTTCATTCCGTTTGCCCATTACTTAACAACAACAAAAAGCATGGTCGAGAATTTTTTCTTAGATGGTATTTAGATTATTAGGAGCATTATTAACAATGTGTAAATAATAAATCATTTCACATTAACTATTATTTCTCTTCGTAAATCGATAATTATACGGTGGAAATCGTTTTCGAAATTCAAAAATGATGGTCTAACTATTTTTTCCATTCCTACTGAGTTATTTTAAATAAGGAACAGAGCTACAATCACATTTTTTCGAATAATTTCACTGTATTTCGCTTTATACCAATCCTAAAAATAAGCCGTGATTATTCAATATTAGAGTGCGATGCCCTCGCCAAATTAATCTAATATAAATAAGATTTTATTAAAGAAACATCAGTTGTAGTCATTGAATTAAACGTAATTTTAAAAATAAGCATTGAATGCTAAGAAATAAACAATTTTTTTTAAATATTTTACTTTTATGCTTATTTATCATTTCTGTTTGTAAATCTATTTTTTGACCGTGACGTTTAAAATAACTGTAGCGATATATTTAAGTGTTAGAACTTTCAGAGCCTTAAAAGTTCTGTTTCGCTTTTTTTTTTTTTTTTTTTTTTTTAATCTAGTACAGTTTAAAATTGGAATTTAGATAAATTGATTTTATTAAGTTTGGTTTTATGAAAGCATTGTACCTGTCATTTAGTTGTGATTTTGCTTAACCCCCCCCCCCCCCCCCCCCCAAAAAAAGAAAAAAAAAAAAAAAAAAAAAAAAAAAAAAAAAAAAAAAGATTCATATCATCACCGCTTTAGGTAATTTAAATTTGTTAGATAAAAATTAAAAAAAAAGGTATCTTAGGAATATAATATACAAAGTTTTGTATACGGAATGACAAAAGCAAATAAATTACTGACATTAGCATGTTTTAGTTCATGGTACTTTGAATAAATGTTCAAAGTAAAATAACGAAATTTGAATTTAATTTTATTGTTTTTTTTTAAAGTACGAATAATTATAATACATTTAATTTTGTATGAAAACAATTTATTTCTTTTGCTTACAATTCGTTTTCACTTAAGCACTTTTAAAATGTTTCTATGGTAACATCTGAATGCTACATTTATCACAGCATCAAAACATGCTTATTGTTACTTGTTAATTTACATTGTTTTAAAGTATCATTTTATAGATTCTGTGTTGACACAGATCGTGGTGTTGGCATTCGATAAAATATTGCTACAAAAGGCTTGTACATTTAAAAATTATTTAAACATTTCATGTTTAAAGAATTGAGATAACCATATAAAATACGGAAATACCTGAAACTGATGCAAATTATATTGGAACCTAATCTGTATAGTGAAATTGTTAGACGATTTTAAGCAAACGTTTATAAATCATAATTTATTTTTATTTTTTTAAATAACTTTGATTTATAAAATTTCTTTCTATATAAAATAAACTATTTGTGACACATAATATTTGGTCAAGTCTTAAAAAAAGAATCACAATTATGTTTGAGACATTTTAATTTTTAATCATTTCCTGTATCTTCTGTTTCATTTTCGATCTTCACACTACGGAAATCACAAAACTTTAAATAATACAGTAAACTGAAAATGTATTAACTTTCTTATCAAATAGATTTTCTCCCATACTCCCATTTAAAATAAAATGAAATTTTTTATGCGTGTTTTGTTTTAAAATAAAATTCTCCAATAAAATCTAATACAACTACTTACAAAATCTTATCGCAATTCGTTTTCAATTGCAGTTTGCATTAAAGGAATGAGATTAGCGGAAACTACCATTTGAGAAATAAGTTCCTGATATTGAAAAACAGTGGGATAGTTTGAATTGTCGATTGCAACTGCAAAATCAATTTATTTGGAACATGTAAATTAGGTAAAAAAAAGCAGAAATAATCATTAAAAACCTGTGCTTCACTAAATGAGCAAGAATGTGTTTGTTGAATTAAATTTTTTACACACTTTTATTTAAGTGAACTTTATATTTATGTAAAGACGAGAATGTTTAATCAAATCTTTAAACACTCCCTGATATGGCATGATTTTACAAATTAAGCACACAGGTTTGGAGTTTTCATATCAATGCAATTTTTGGAAAATTTTAGAACTTAGTTATAAAACAAAAGTTTTAATTTTAAGGCACTTTTCCATCAGCCGGTCACAGGCGATAAATAGTAAATTAACGTTTTGTGGTTAGAACCTTTTACGAGTTAACAAAACAATGTAGTTAATAATGAGTAAAACAACTCTTGCAAAAATAACTGTGGAAATAAAAATTCTGTTAAAACATAATTTTACAATAAAAAAAAGGAAAAATATGACAAATATAATTTCTCTATTTTAAAATAAAGCAACTAACGCTGTCACGCCGCTGTAAATGAACTTTTTGTGACCGGGGGGTCTAAAGAAAACTACCTCATACAAAAATATTAAAATGTGTAGTATTATAGAGAAATGTTTCGGAAACATGATGATGCAGACAGTTTTTAATTAGAATACTTATTGTACGATACATTTAATATTAAAGTTGGTCAAAATCATTCCATTAAAAAAGTTTTATAGGAGCGAAAACTATACATTGGAATTTAATATTTTTTCTAATGCTAATACATTAGATGCTCCCGGTGGGCAGACTGCATTAATTTGTTTAACTTTACTACTTTTTTGTTTGTTTATTTCCATTATAAATAAAAATTTTCAGCATTTTGAGAGATTTTTTTACATATTTTATAAAAGGTTATTATTTTAAATTGTTGCCAATTGTAAAATAGCGCAATGAATAATATTTCCTTCAAATTAAAAATTTATTTACACGTGACTATTATAAATAGGAAAATAAACTTTCAAATTAAAATTAAATGATTACGTATTAATAGCAGGGAAATATTGAAATTACGTCATAAAAACTATATTTATAAAGGAATTTTAAAAGAGAAAGTAAATTTTAAAATAATAAATCCATTAACATGCGTTAAAAGTCGTAAACGAATTAAATTACGTCATATTTAAAATGGCCAAATAATAATATTGCCAAATACTTTAAATTTAAAAATGTATTTACACGATACATTTATTTCACATTTCTGGACGACATTTTAAACTTTTGTTGCAAATTATAAGACAGCGCAAATAAAAATATTTCTTTCTTAGGAACAAAAATATTTTTACGTGAATATTAAAAAGATAAAGATAACTTTAAAATAATAAATTCAATATGCTTTAAAAGTAGTAAATAGGTGAAATTACATGATATTTAAAATTACCAAATAATAATGTTTCAAAACAGATTAAATTTTAAAATATATTTACTGGGGACATTTATTTCCTATTTTGAGATGATCTTTTTTACTATTGTTATGAGTTCTAAGACAGCGCAAATGATATTTCCTTTCTAATAACAAAAATATTTTCCCTTACAAAAATTTCTTATAGAATACTATGAAAAATAATTATAGAAAAAAAAAATTATAGAATCCTATAGAATTATAGCCTGTTTTTGTATAAGCTAGTTTCACCAAAATCTCTAGAAATATCTGTAGAAGTTCAATGGAAATGGCTATAGAATTTCTGTAACATATTCTATAAAAATATTCGAATATCGCCAAAACGCACGTGTTTCCATGCTGTCACTCTCCCAAGTGCGAAACGCGCTCGATGCTGTTTGGCTTCCATGATCGGTCGTAAACCAGCACTTCCAGTGCATTGTACAGCCACTCGTAGTCTTTAAGCTTACATTTACTATTTCTAGCTTGTTTCTTTTGTGATTTGTGTTCCCAATCATTAAACTTTTATAGAAATTATTGTTTTGTATAGAAATCATATATATATTATACACTGATTCATTCTCAAATGTGTAAATTATGAAAACCGAAATCATTTGTTAACTTAGAAAATCAGATTTAGGGAGCAAAAAAGTCTGTTAAAATAAATAATATATTTATTTATTCATTTACTTATTTATTTTGTTGAATTATTTTCGGAAGGGTTTAGATGAATATTAAAAAGAGAAAGAAAACTTCGTTGAAAATTATGTCAGATTTAAAACGATGCATTGAAATATCTTATTTAAAACAACTATTTTTTAGAGTTGTTAATAAATACCGAGAGACAAAGAATCTGTTAGCTTAATTCATTTTTATTAGCTTATTTTCAAATGTGTAACTGATCATATTTATTGAAAGGTCGAAACAGAAATTTCATTTCTGAACGGCAGCTAATTCGGCCTTAAAATTCAAAATCAAAGGAAGCTGAATGAAAACCCGTTTGTAGGGATATCGCCCTTTTTGTTTAAATTGTAATTCAATCTTCCGTAAATATTTTGAAACCGAACAAATAAGCGTGCTTTTTATAGTCTGTAGTGTCTAAACGGGTATTGAAAGCACAGCTCGTAGGAAGCAAAACCCATTGCCATACCAAAAGATATATTTTTTCTTATTGTTTAATACATTAATATAAATTAAAATATGATTATTGGTTTATAAAAAATATATATATATACAAAAACTGAATAGATAGTTGATATAATGCTTTTTATTCTAAAAATTCGAATGTGCTGAGAAACGAACAGAGTAAAATTATACATTAAATAATAATAATAAATTTGCTAGTTTGCACTTTCTATCCGGTGTAAATCAAAGCGGTGAATGTTCCATAATCGGTAGCCACGCCATATTAACATGTTGAAAAGGATGTTTTTCCGAAAAACATGAATTGCAGACATGGAATTAGACGTGATTTTTAAGATAAACATTGAATGAAGAAAAGGAGTGCTTTTTTAAAACTATTTTTACTTTTATTAAAATATTATATTGTTCGTAGAAATTAAAAAAAAAAAAAAAAAAAAAATTAGGTAAAAAATAAAAATATTCTAGACAATTTCAATGCTCTAGTTATGCATTTAAATCAGAAACAAAATATTATTTTCACATGCCAGAAAAAAAAAATATTTTAAATGCAAATGCTACATGAATTTTTTGTTGCATTTTTTTGCTATTTTAAATAAATATTTTTAATTGATTTAAAAATTAATACATAGTTATGTCTGTGGACTTAATTAATAACTTATGTTATTAACTTAATTATTAACATAAATTACATGACTACAAACATACACAGATAAAATTTATTAAAAACAATTAAAATATATTTAAAAGTAAACGTTTCGGCTATTTCCATAGCCCTCATCAGTAGACGAACAGAGTCACAAAACATGCAAGATCCACAGCAATCGAAAAACAGTTAAGATTATGGTTTAACCAGGATAACATAATCAGCAGGAACCTGAGTAGCTTCGTTAATTGGCGATTCAACCAAAACAGTCATCCAACCCTCAAGGAAGACACGACTAATATATACGGTGCAATTACATTCCACAATCTGTGCATTCTCAAAATCAGGAACATGATCAAACTCAAGTGCATGAGCAATCAATCTTGAATTTAGAGTACCTTTTTTGAAAAAAAAAAAAATATGTTCCTTGGGTCTTGTATTCAGAGAGTCTCCAGTCTTACCAGTGTAAATCGAGCTTCAACCTCCACAATGAATTTTATAAGCGACACCATTCATGTCAAATTTCGAATATGTATGTTTAAACCTACACCGTTAAACATTACCTCTGTTTTTAAAGACTATCTATATTCTGACAAACAAGAACGGTACATAAACGCCAGTGGAACGCTCTAATTGGCCAGAAAATAGTCTTTAAAAACAGAATTAATTTTTCACGATATTTTTAACAATGTACTGAAAAAATTACCAATGCTATTTAAAGGAATATGAGCTGTCTTAACATACTCAAGGATGTTAATTTTTAACTACGAATTCATTCACCACTTTTCGTTTTATCTATATATGTACTCGATCGACTATTATTTATATCCTAGATTTCGATGGCTCAAGAGGAGGATATGTGCGTCAAATGAGGATATCTAAAGCAAAAAGGAGGCATATTTTAATGCCCAGTAGATATCCTCTGGTATAAAAGATATCCAAAATGTTACATTACCGTTAGAACAAATTCATTGTTCTTGAAAAAAAAAAACTATGTTGAAGAATAAAATCAATTTCTGACAAAAAAGTTTTTTATTGTTATTCCTGAGACTTTTCTCTCTATGTAACATGAAATTGTTATATATTTAAAATGATACATATTGTTTAAAAGAAAATAGAAAATATTTGGACTATAATTTTTGAATGGGTCAAAGAATAATCTAGGACAACTAAAAGTAGCAACGCAGAGATTCTCATTATGTAAATGCAACAACAACAATAAATTGTTTACATATCGTAAAAATATAATAGGTCATGCGACTACATGTAAAATTACATTTTCAGGCTATCTACCAGGGCAAATGAAAAAAATAAGTTACACTTCCAAGTTATTGCTACTTATTAAACCACATATACATAGGCAACACGGCTATGACAACATACAATGTAAGTTCACTTTTCCACATAGCCCCCGAGGGACTGTGAACATTTCTCGGAAAGGTCAACCAGCTTTTCGATTCTGGATGCGTAGAAATCTCCCCCAGCGGTATTTAACCACTCGAAGACAGCGAAATCGAAGGTGCTCGTGAACAATAGAGAACAAACTGCCGTACGATATGCTCAGCATGCTGGCAATTTCCTGGAGTGTTATGCTTTGATTCTCCTTAATGGCCGCGTCCAAACGGTCAACATTTGCAACGGTACTGTACGTTTCGGACTTGCCTTCGCGATATTCGTCCGTGATATCTGTGCATGCTGAACAAGCATGCTGCCAGCATGCTGAACATTTCTTATGGTAATGTGTTCTCCACTGTTCACGAGCACCTTCGATTTCGCTGTCTCCGATTGGTTACATAGCGCCGGAGGAGATTTCTACGATTCCGGAATCGAAAAATTGGTTGACCGTTCCGAGAAATGTATACAGTCTCTTTGGGACTATGTGGAAAAGTTAACTTACATTATATGTTGTCATAGCCTATGTATATTTGGTTTAATAAATGGCCATAACTTGGAAGTGTATCTTATTTTTTCATTTGCCCTCGTACTAAGTCAATGTTTATTCATAATTGCCTGAAAAACACGACATCTTTGCGATTTTTCCTTTGGGGACAATAATCAAGACTTATGAAAACACCGTAATATTTTAACAAATACGTTGTCAGGCTGTAGGAATATAATAAGGGATGGACTGAAAAACCGTCGTAGCAATCAGCGCATTCCCCAGTCGTACACATTACACAAAATGTAAAAATAATTTAAAAAAAAAAGTTTTTTTTCCAAAAATATATAAGGAAACCGCCTTAAATGTGAATATTTTAACTTTAAAGTAAATAGTAGCTACTGTTATTTATCATTTACCATTCATTATGTAATCTTTAGAAATATTCAGAATGATGGGTAGATAAATTATTAAGTATTAAGTGTCATTCTATATAGCCATATACAAAAGTTACTTTTTCAGCAATTTAATTACTTGGGAGCTTTCTTGTGTCAGTTAAGTGTACATATTTTTTAAATATGCTTCTGCGTACCGATTCCATATGCAGTAATCATATACTATGGTTTGAGAGGTCAAAGTTAACTTCTAGAAAATCATTTTAATCTGCAGTTTTGACATACATTGATATTCAATCAGAAATATAAATAGAGATATTGAGAAAAATAGATGTATTTTCAAATTAATGTCTTTATGTAATCATAATGTGTGAATGGCACCAATGTTAGATGTTCAGTATTGAAAACGAATCTTTTCCATAGCCTAACAGATTTTTCGTTTTACTCGCAATCATGAAATTGAGATGCAAAATGTGATAATACATACAACATCGTACAATTTATTTAAAATGGGTGTCTTTAAGATGTGTATTAGGAAAAAGATATAATGTAAAATAAATGAGCAAGGAGTAGAAAACGGATTAATGATGGTAAATTATTCGCTTTGATAATAAATTTGGAATATATTTATGTGCCCCCGATTTTCATAATAGATTCGCAGGAAAAAAAGTAAACACCCCATACTAATCATTCAAAATCATCATTGTGACATTTTTAAATGATAAATCGAAAACGACTTGAAAGAAAACGTTGAAATTAAGAATTCGCATAAAGCAGGACATAATAAATATATATATATATATTTAAATATTCTTTGCTACTCATATATATATATATATATATATATATACTTTTATATGAATTTCATAATTCGTATTATAAAATTCTAAAAATTAAAAATTCAATGACTATTTGTTTGAGTTTTTTAGTATTTTAACCACGCTAAAAATTTCACATTATGATTATAATTTCAGGAGATATTAATAAAAATACGAAAACGTAATTTAACATTAGAAGTTCTAAAATTTAAATGTTTATAATTCCAAATTGTATCCTTCAAATTACTAGAAATTTAATTTCAAGCATAGTTTGAACAGATCATTTAAAAGACATTGTAATTATTAGAAATTTAATTTCAAGACATAGTTTGAACAGATCATTTAAAAGACATTGTGAAAATTGTGTGTTGCCATTTAAGAAAAAGTTTGTTCTGTTTTTGATTTGTATATGGCCCCTAAGCTACTTTTTTTACACATCATTTAAAAGTGGACTTTATTTCCAATCGTTTGGTACCAGTAACTTTCTACTATTATAATTAGTTGTAGAGTTAGTCGGGGGTGTTTACGTTTTTTTCCCACAACTGTACATTGATTTGGCTGAAAGAAAATATGTTTCTTCGAGGAGAATAATATGAATGAAGGGATATTACTCAGAGCTTTTATTAAGTAACGCAACTAATTAATACCTTATAAAATATTTTGTTAAAGATAACTAAATGCATTATAGTTACAAATGAATTTAATAAAAAACTAGTCGGGTGTGGCAATCCCAAAACACATTATAAAATATTTTGTTAAAGATAACTAAATGCTTTATAGTTACAAATGAATTTAATAAAAACTAGTCAGATGTCGCAATCCCAAATATCATACATATTATCATACATGTAAATATCATACCAAATATCATACATGTAAATGCTCCATGACAACTGCAGCGTAGAGGTGCCACCGGTCAGGTGATTTACACCAAAATCTAATCGGAAACAACTCATGTAAACTTCTAATTGAATTTGAAGTTTGATGAAAGTCTGTGCATTAGTTTTTGAGGTAGAGCTATTGCGGAAATTCTGAAACGTTCTGATAGCAGTTATAGACAATTTGCACCAAAAACGTATCAGGATCAACTTATATCAGCGACTAACTGAATCTGAAGTTTGATGTAAATTCGTGCATTAGTTCTTGAGATGGGGCTATTGCGATAATCACGAATTCTGCAGCATAGCAGCGCCACTTATTGGGCGATTTACACTAAAAGATTATCATCAACAAATTATATCATTGACTAACTGAATCTGAAGTTTTCTGAAAATCCGTGGCTTAGTTCTTGAGATATAGCTATTGTGGAAATCTTGAATAATACAGCATTGCAGCGTCAAATGCTGGGCGATTTTTACCAAATGTAATCAGCACCAATATACAGGGTGTCCGGTCTCAACGGTGTCCAATGGCTAATTCATAAACCATTAGTCATAGACATATAGTTCGAATTACAAAAAATGTTTAAAATCAGGTAAAGAAACATTTTAAAAGCGATTTGGGTCAATAAAAACATTTCATAAAAAATTACGAAATTTAAATTTTTATATGGTTTTCCGGTCCTATAAGTTATATTTAGTAAAATTTCCCCTTTACACTGACAAGTAATGCACAAAAAGTCCCGTTATTCTACGATTAAAATTGACCGAGTAATAGCTATTTAAAGTTGGAGCATATTTTTCGCTGCAAATTGGGGGTCATTCACAAATTAAGCGAAATATAATTTCGTCAGATATATTAAAAAATGGTTGAGAGTAAAATTAACATTGCAATATAAATTTGAAATCTTTAATCATTCTGACATATTAAAGCAAATTATACAATTTGTAATAAACATTTAAGAAGAAAGAAAAAAACAAAATTTTTGTTATATAAATTGATGCTAAATTAACAACCTCAATTCTTTACAATATGATACGCATTTAAAAATATTATTAGATTACACTAGCCTGCAATAGTTGGGTTATGTCATGTTTTTTAGCTTTTGATAATTGATTCTTATGTATTCTGTACCGCTGAATCTGAAATTGACCTTCATTTTTAACCATCACATCAGAATTTTTCGCAAATTACAAAGTTAAAAAGTTCAAAGCTAAAATTGTATCTCCTTCCACATCTCATCGGTCCACTCAGCTATTTCTCTGTAAGAATATCAGGATAAGCAAAAATATCGAATAAATTATTGAATAAAATAAAAGAAAAGAAAAAAAAAGTTTTACGTATGTTTTATAGTATGACATTTTCGCTATATTTTAACTTGCAAATTTACTATTTGCAAAAAAATTCTAACGTGATGGTTAAAAATGAAAGTCATTTTCAGATTCAGTGCTAAAAAGTACATAAAAATCAATTATCAAAAGTTAAAAAACACAATCATCTCCTCTACTTTATAGTATCCGATTTTTGTTATTCTTTAAATTTGACAATTTATGATTTGCGGTATATCCTGACATGTTGGTTTAAAATTAATGTAATTTTCGGATTCAGTGCTAAAAAATACATAAAAGTTTAAAAAACAACAACAATCGCAGTCTTGTATTATCTAATCTAAAACTTTTTCTTAAACTTCTTGGCGGTAATCTATCTGAAATTTTTTGTGTTATTCTGTAAAATAAGTATAAATAGTAACCACCGAATTGTATTTGTTCCAATATGTAAAATGTGATCTCGATCGGATATTTAAAAGTGAGTTAAAGTTCGAGTGCAAATTTTGAGCTGGAAAAACATACATACAATCGTAGAAGTAACATAAAATCTTATAAAAATAACATAATTTTTGTTAAAAGAAATCATAAAAGAAACAGTCTCAAATCCTGACAAAATAAAACATATGTTATTTTAGCCAATCTGAAACTTAATAAATGTTAACTTAATCGTAATACTTGTACGATTTTTTTCAAAGCGCAAATACACATGAAATAAGATCTTCGAATACTTTAAGCACTTGGTATGTGATCCCTCAGAGCCCAGCCGAACTCATTTGTTTTCAAAGCAGAAAAGTGGCATAAGTCATGAATTTTTAAAGTTTCATAACTCACTCAATTTTAGGGTTATATGAATGGGACTTTTTTTGTCTTAATTGAAAGTATAATAGGGAAATTTTACTAAATATAACTTATAGGACCGGGGGATCGTATAAAAATTTAAATTTCGTATTTTTTTAAAATGTTTTTATTGATCCAAATCGCTTTTAAAATATTTCTTTGCCTGATTTAAAACATTTTTGTAATTGGAACTATATGTCTATGACTAACGGTTTAGGAATTAGCCATTGGACACCGTTGAGAACGAACACCCTGTATATCAGGGACAAACTGAATCTAATTTTTTTTTAATTCCGTTCATTAGTTCTTGAGATAGAGCACCCACAAAATTTGTGTCTCACACAGACAGACTCACAGACAGACATTTTGTGAAAACATGTTTGTGTGGATCTCTGACCCCTAAAACGTGTAAATCCGTAGAAAACAGCAGTTCGAAAACTTTCACGAATCAAATACTTTGTTCTTGTAAAGATACAAGAATGTAAAAATATTTTTTTTTCAATAACATTCTACTTTTCATTCACTTATTAATTCTATTTGCAGTGATATTCGAAATGCAATATTTTATTTCGTGTAAGTTCTTGCTGCTTATGGATATTATTGAAGAATAAACACTTTGACTTACTTTCCTAAAATATATAATTTAATTTCAAGAAAGTGAAAGTACTTTTAAAATGAAGTAACACAAAATAATATAAAATTAAAGTAAATAATACAATGTAACCACAATTTTCTGAAATTCAATTTAAGTCTGTTAATAGAAATCCCACAATACAATCATTTCAAATTATTGAAGAAGGTGAACCTATTGAATAGAGGTATAGAGATGAAGGAATTTTCTTTACCTTCTTATGATCGGAAAGAATGATAAAATAAATGAGGTGAAAATTTTCTTTCGAACAAGCTGACAATGGTAGCTTTTATATAATTTTCTATTTACAAAGTTTTAAATGAAGTCCAAAGATTTGAATTATGGGGGGAAAAGTGAACAATACTTAATGGAAGTTCAATCAAAGAAATTATTTATTAACATAAAGAATATATGTTTAAGTTAAAATTTATATTAATCAGAACTAGATTAAACTTAACTATATGACAAATTTTGTAGGACGATATTCAGTGATATTTCGTATACGAAAAAGGCAAGTGTATAAAAATCAAGTGTACCAGTAGTCGAAGCTATAAATAAAATTTTGTCATTTTTTATATATATATATATAATGCACTTTAATTTTAGAAGAAGTTTAATAGAATTTATATTGTATATCAACCCCCGACATAAGATCTATTACTTTTGATAAATTAAGTATCAGTTTACAAAAAATAATGATATAAACCAGTGACTCTGGCTTTCTAACTATAATTAACAGGCAAACCCTTGTAGCTAACAACTTATGTTCCAGTAGTTGACACATCTAAAGTGTAAGGTTTTGAATATTCTTAAATAAACTTATTATACGACTAAAATAAAAGATAAAACATATTTAGATTTTATTTTTTGCACTATTTTAATTAACTTAATTTGGTTTTGAATGCAAAGATGGAATTAAAAGAAAAATCTCTCACATTGCGATAGTCTGGAATTAAAAAGAATATATATTAACCGTGTTTCCGATTACAATACAATATTTTAATAAATTTAGAAATGAATAAGAAATGAGTTAATTAATTTTAAGCACTTTTGATCTATCTCCCCGTATATTATAATTCGCGAAATATTCATTTTGTTTATAATTTTACGCGATTTATAACAATAATAAATTTGATTATGTGCCAACCAACGCTCGCCAACCCAACTGTCTGTGAATGTAATGTAAGTTAATCGCCAATATGCTTTCATTAAATTAGGCAGAATTTCCCATTGAAAATAACTGGTAGGAGAGATCAAGGATTTTAAGCACATTATGTATCACATATGTGTGACGTTCATCCCGAAGAGGATAATTAATTAATATTTTCATATTAATTAAATTACGATTATAAATTGAGAAATTAATTTCAAATCCTATAAAAAAATTACAATTTGTTGTCATATTTTGAAAAGCAACAGAGTAAAAATTATATGTATTTTAAATAAATTCTGCCTTACGTGAAGGAGCGGTTTATTTCGAGAATCTTGTTTGATAGCCACTTCAAATTAAGATATTGTAAAGGAATTTTTTTTTGATAAATCATGAATTGCAGCCATGCGTTTAGGAGTGATTATCAAGATAAACCTTGTATGCTTATAAAAAAATGTATTAAAAAATACCTTGTTTTTCCTTACATACCTATTTGTAATTGCTATTATTAATTTTAAAATATGCTAATATTTAATGTAAAATATCCACATAGCTTCCTGTTGTAGTTACATCTCAAACTAAGACTCAATAACTCTATAAAAAATGTATTCTTTAAAAACATGAATTTAATGGTGACATTTATGGCCATTTTATTTGCACTTTTAAAGGTTTCTATTTGATTATTTTTGTCGTTAACCGCCTAACATAGCAGTTTATTTCTATAGACATTTTCTATTTATAGCATTGATTATGATTAGCGGTATTTTTAATAACACGAATTCCATCATTGTTGAACAGTTTCTTTTAAATTATCATTATTTTTTTCATGAGGACACTTTTAGAAGTATCAAACATTACATCATTTTTTAGTTAGTTTTTAAAAATTAAAACGAAATTATGTGAATAAAATTTTATAACAAATACGAGTTTATTTTTCATTCGCAGATTTGTTTGAAATTATCAGTATTTTATTTATATTTAATTTAGTAAAAAAAAAAAAAAAAAAAAAAAAAAAAAAAAAAAAAGGAGCATAAAACATCGCAGGATACCTTAACATAAAAATTAATAACTTGAACAGTAATAGTAACATGTTATCACAATATATCTGTACATGAATTTTAAATGTGGCTTAACTAGTATATTATTACTTAAATACTTCTTTAAATATTTAAATATATGCACTTACTCTGTCATCGAAATCCAGAAAGAAATGTCTCAACTTAATCTGAAACTCTATGGTTACTGTCACAGTATCATTTTATTCTAATCTTAAATTTCTCTTTTATTTTATATTTTTGAAGATAAAGTCGAATACACTGCTTTATATATTACATATTGTAATACAGATAGAAACGAAATGCATAAGACAGAAAAAGCAATCATATATCTTTCTAGTTGGCACTTTTATGAATATCAAGACATTCCAAAACATTCTCATACCGGTAGTGAATGAAATTTATTGTCTTTATCGGAGAAGAAAAATAAGTGTCATTTACAGTGATAGCTACTATCGCAGATTTCACATATCGTGTAAGTGCCACTATTCTTATATTTATTCAAATTTTTAAGAAGTAAATATATTTTGAGAAAATATTTTTATATTATACTTTTATTGTTATAAACATACAGACAGAGATACACTGTCCTAACGTTTTCTGGAAATAGTCATGAAAATTTTGGCAAAACTTAAATGCTTAAAAGGCAATTTGTTTCCTTTTTTTTATTAATATTGAAATTATATAACTGGAAATTAAAAATTATATCTGAACTTAAAATAATAGAAGTGATAATATTTTAACTCGGGTGTTTGTATTTAATGAATGGCAACGAGTAGATTCTGAAAAAAATGCATAGATTTTTATACGTATTTTATTCTTGGATTAGGTTCGTTCTGGTGGTTTTTAAAAAACAACAGTAGCACCAATAACAATAAAAATTCAAAAGAAATTAAACTAAAAAACTGCTTTTTATGGAAAATTCATTACCATTTAGCTGTTTTTAGAGAACAACCAAAAGCATCTTACTCAATCGCCGATAACTTTCTGAATTTGTATGATATTTGACTGGCTTTTTTGTGAGTTGGTCCATATGAAATCATGAAATCATGAAAAGAAGTACTATGACTATGAAATCATAAAAAAACCGTGTTATCGTGCGCGCATGCCCATACATAAAATATTTCATACAACTGCTCATATCTCATCATACGTTTAATATATTTACATTCCAATTGCATTATATTATTTTTACTACGTTTTGTTAAATTTTCAGAAACTGGCATTAAATTCAGTAGAAAACCCTGAATGATACAAACAAAAAACACCCAAGAATTTTTTGAACTTAAAAAAAAATTCGATTTATCTCTCTGAATATACGTGCTATTCTTACACAAATGAATACAAATATTGTACAATATCCACATATTTATTTATTTATGCCTAAGTTGATCAAGATCACCAGATCGCTAGGATCCGGTGTAGACCCTATTTCTTCTACCCAGTAAGTACCCCGGAATGCGGGGATGCATTACAAAAAATTCGAGTACTCAGACAAAAAAAAAAAAGTAATTTAATAGATTTCAACGACTATTTGGAATTTATTTCGCCCACCAAATTTCGTCGCATGCTCTTCAACAACAGCTCGCAAAGATCAAAATTCAGACGACCAAAACCTTCATTGATAAACTCTCCAAGTCCCGTTTCTAGAAGAAAATCAGTTTACAAATCGAAAGCAGTTCCACCGAATCATCCACAGATTGCGACAAATTCCCTACGTTGCGCTCAATTTTTCCCAGTTAGAATCGACCAATTGTAAAACTCCGTGGCTAGTAGATTAGAGCCCCTCGAGACATGGCCTTTCACTATCAATCGATTAAACATTAGATTGTTTCCTTTTTCGCGTCCGTCTTTTATTCTGTAATCGAATTTCATGGGCTACATAATCAGTTGAAGGCCTCGATTTTGCATGTGCTACATGATCACTTGAGGACCTCGATTTTCATGGCCTACATAATGAGTTGAAGACATCGATTTTTGCTTTGCAAGACGATTTTCATTTTGGCGTCGCTCTTTGGCTTTGGATTTTTCCATATCTGATAATTTGCGCCTACCCATTTTGTAACATTTAAAATTTTTAATGTTTTTATGCCATTCGATTACCTATTCAAACAATTTTTAACGATCTTATGCCTTTCTATTGCCTATTCAAATAAAAATCCTCCTGAAAGTAAAGAACATCGTTGAATTTCGTTGAAAAAAAAAATAAAATGAGAACATCATTTGGACCCCTCCTCGACCGAAAACAACAACCATTTCCAAATGGTTAAAAGAAAAAAAAACATTAACACATAATAAACAAGCCGCTAGAGCTCAAAACACCTTCGCGACTGTCAGGAGTGAGTTCATGCTGGAGAAGTCCATTGATAAAAGAAAGAAAACTTGAGGATCATGATTCAGGACCACAACGCCATGATGGTATGCGCGCCGCAGGCCTGCTCCTTCGCGACAAGGGGAATTAGGGCTGTCATAGCTCGACAAAGGCTCTAACGCGACAATGGGCTAGTCTCAGGAATGCAGATGCAGAACAGCTGGAAGGAAAGATTGGTCAGGTCTATAACGGCTTTACCGTTATATATTCATTATTCCTCGTTTCCCCTCAAAAAATCAACTTTTAACTTTACTGGATTATTATAAATTGTCATTATTCTCCCCCCCCCCCCTTCAAATAAAATATTTAGTTTAAATTTGACATTTTAGAGTTAATTTCATATGTCTTTATTCATTCTCTCCCCCCCCTCTCACTACTGTAAGTTTCGCTTTTACTTTTTAAAGTCTTTTCAAATGCAGACATCATTTATCTCGGTTCCTTTTTCTGTCTTTCAAATTCACACGATAGAAAAAGATCTTAACCGCAGTTATTTTCCATTGAAATAAAGTAAAAGAATAAAATACAAATGAATGTCTTTTCGCTTTGCAGCCGACGTTATCTAATGCATATTTTCCCAGCCTCTGGGCTTGCATTAGTATTCAATTCTCACCCTTGTACTTTGTCGGATACAAACCATATGCCCATTGCTGACTAATTTGCAGCTGTAGTTAGATCTGTAACGTGCATCTAAAAATCACGTGTTCCTATTTCTTTAACCACTTTTCCTTACCGCAGGAATGTTAAGAGACGTGTAACCATATAGCCGCGCCATGGCGTAACTTTGAATTCTATGTAATACTGCGGGATGCTTCTGATTCCTTTGTCCACGCCACCAATTTTCATCGCCAATACAGTACATATGTTGCTATTAATCTCGCCAATGAGTGAGTGATTGTAATGAATATTTGACCACTACTCCCGCTGATCTCGAAGGTGAGAGACCTCAGCTCGCTGCCCTTCGGGGTCGCTCCCGTCGGGCAGCCTTCCGTTTGACTTCTCCCGTCCCATTGTACTATCATGGCCCTCCTTTTAAAAAGTTTCATAATAAAGAAGTAAGTCCTCGAAATCCTCGTGTTGGAGTTTTTTTTCATTCATCCATGAACCTGGACTCTCTAAATAATTCTCCTCTATACAATATGGGCGCCGTTGCCCAGATTTTTTCTCCAACAGTAATAATAATAAAAAAAAAATACGAGGAGAAGTATCGTTCCTTCCGTATCATCCTTTACCAGCGAAGCGAAAAGATGTCCATAGATCTTTTTTCCCACGGGAGTTCCGGCTGCCCTACTCTGTGTTCGCTCGCCGATGTCAACTTCAGGGGATTTCCCTTGCCTACTCTTGCTACCCCAACGGATTTGGAGAGTGCCTCTTTCTTCCGGACTTTACACTAGCCCAACGAGAAGCAAGATATAGACTGCAGTGCTCCAACGGGGTCATCGAACGACGTCGCCTCCTGCAGCGTTTTTTTTCTACGAAATATTACACCTACATCACTTATTTCTCTAGTTTCTGTTTTTTTGTGCGCGAGATTCGACCTTCAAACAAACATGTTCGTGCTACCAGTGTGAGTGCGAAAGGTTTTGTAAAAAAAAAGTGCCATCTGAATGTACCACTCCAGATTGTTTCCTAAAAGGAAATGTTTTGTGAAAAAGTCCTCACCTAGCTGTGGTATGAATTATCAGCACAAGTAACACACATTTTTAACAAAGTTCTCAGTGCAACAAGTCCAGGAAATGTGCGCCGTTTCGCATTGTTTGTGATGTTGTGATTAATAATTGCAGTGCAAAGTGTCCAGGAATCCCACAGATTTGGTGACAAGATAGTGAAATTGCAAAAAAAAAAAGAAATATAATTTCGCGAAAGTGTCCTAGTGTTCAAGACAATTGTGAAAGTTTTCCAATTATTTTTGTGTCTAAAGTGATATCCACAATTTTTCAAAACAGTTCTTCAAATTCATTCAGTGTGCAATCATTAAGAGGAATAATATTTTTCCTCCTTTTGGTGGTGTGTTTCAGCAATATAAAAAAAGAATTACCCTACTGATGAGCATGTTTCAGTTAAAAAAAAAAAAGAAACCACTCTGCATTAAAAAAAAAAAAAAGAGTGTACTAAATCGCAATTCACATGATGTGGCATCTATCATCTAACATTATTATAGCATTCAGAGTACGAAAATAGGACGTTAATGATATTTTGCTTTAATTTCTTTTCCGTTGCAAATTGTCACTAAAATCTTTTTATTTTAACTCTTTTTTTCTTAAAAAACAAGCGTTGTTTTCTCATCGCTCTGTTTTTGTACTCCAAATGAATGCTCTCTACAAAAAATGACATACTAGTTCATCGAATTCAATGAAAACACTTGTGTCACAATACTTTATACAAAAAAAAGAAACACAGTTTGCATGTAAGTATGAACAGGGAATACTTTTACATTAAATTATTTACTCTAAATTGTTATAACCTCTTTTTCTTTCTTTTCAATATCAGTAAATTATCAGTTTCTATCCATGTTATGGTTTCCTATTCATACTTGTACTTTTACCATTTGGATTTTCATAAGTTTGTTGATTTGACAGCTTGAACGAAGAAATCACTTCTGAACTATTTTTTTTATAATATTTTTAACAGTGATAGCATATTAGCTCCTTATTATCTTCTTCCAAGCTGCGTTTGTTTGTTTGTTTGTTTTTTTAAGTACTTTTTGCAGTTAAAATGATAAAATTATTATACTTTTATTAATATTTCACTTATAATGTTTTTATGGTTAAATCATGACATACTTCTCATATTTGTTTCTGCCGTGAATTTACATAAACATGCTATGTTTCCTTTTTCGTAAAAATGATTTTTATGCATTTAAAATCTAGGGTTTAACTCTTTTGCCCCACTGGCGTACTTTGAAAGTACACTTATTCTGCCGATAGGCAACAAAAAAAGTTCTCTGCTCCAAGTTTTGCAGTATTTGATATTTTTATATAAATATGTGCACATTTCGCTCACATCATTTGCACATTTTCACTTGTGTGTGACATTTGCACAGTTATTCTCAGCATGTGTTGCTCGATTCTGACCTTGTTTGTTTGTTTTTTTTTTTTTTTTTTTTTTTTTTTTGTATTTAAACCTGAATTACAATTTAATTATCTGTTTTTTTTTTTTATTTTATTGAATTTTGGAAACTTTAATCCAACTGGATGTAGTCAGAAATTTAACTTTCAGAAATGTTGTGATTGATACACTCATACTAATTTTTTACACTCCCCCCCCCCCTTTTCATTTTCTTTCCTTTTGTGTATAATTTATTTATGCAACTTATTGTGTTTCATTTTATGTGCATGCATTTCATTTCTGATAACTAGAGTTTTTGCATACATACACGTTTTTGAAATACTAGTATATTTATTTTGCATTTTTGTGTTGCTCTCTCAAAAAAAAAATCCCTTCTTTTTTTCCATTTTGGCGGTCAAAAAAAAAAAAAAAAAGGGATTTTGCAGATAACAGACACTTCACCAGTTTATTTTTACAATATGGCAGCAAATGATGTAAATTCTTTTAGTGATTTTAATCACCCCATTTCTGCATCTCCATGGGTAGATTATTTTGAGGAGATATTATTAAGATATTCGGATTCCATTAATATGGAAGCCACATCTATCCAAAATTCACTTAAGACCGAAAATGCTGCATCCATGTCTGAAAATATTATTGATTTCCTTCAGATCATTAAATTCAATTTTCATGTGCTTAAACTAAACTTTAACGTTCTAAAGGATGATTATTCCAAATTAAAACAGGATAAAGATAATTTATTTCTTGTAAATCAGAAACTTATTGAGAGATTACATGAAATCTCAGCCCAACAGAAAAATAAGAAGAAGCTTACTAAATGTAGTAAGACTATGGTTGATCAGGTGGTAGATGTCAACAACAAACTCCCTCCATTTGCCCTAGATAAATCTACACAAACTACCCCCTCTTATATGGGTAAACAAGAAAAGTTACCACAACTGGAAAATGATAAAAAAAAACACATATCTTAGCTCCGACCTGCACACTTAAGGTAAGCACAATGAAAAATTTACAGCTATTAGCGATTCCTCTCTAAAGTCCTTAGCCCCTGCTAAACTTAATGTAACTAAACCTATTCCTGTCATTATTTATAACCTCCCTGAAAATTTAAATATTCCTGATATCTTGTTTGGTATTTCAGATTTAATCCATATACCTGAACCTGATTTACACTTTGTTAAAAAGTACAAACTCCTACATATCAACTCCTTTAATTGGATCTTTGAGCTTGCACCACAGGATGCTAGGCAATTATTAATCCATAGGGAAATTATCATACAATCAAAACCGTACCCTGTTAAACCATATATAAATGTTAAACGTTGTTTTAAGTGTCAGGTATACAATGATCATCTTGCAATTTCATGTTATAATGACATTAGATGCTCTGTGTGTGCCTTGCCACACGTTGACCCTCAGTGTAGAAATCCTCCAAAATGCATTAATTGCATTAGAAATAATGATAGCAATAACACCAACTTTGACATTTTCCACAGTGCTTTTGCACCTTATTGTCCATCATTAAAAAAATTCATCAAGCAAATGCGAGAAAAAGTATACAACTGCAATACATTCCCATAAGCATCTCATACAGCTTCCTTAAAAAAAAAAAAAAAAAAAAAAAAAAAAAAAAACAATGTAACATACATTTTACATTTTTCGTTTTTATTTAACACACATTACTGTGAAGGAGTTACTATCTACAGCATTCCTTTTAAAATTTTTATTTCCCTATACATTTACATACATATGTCAGTTTTCGACAGCATTATTCATACTGATTTGATGTTTACAATTAACTTAATTCTTTCAAAATTTTTTTTATAAACACAAGTGTACAGTAGTTTGCTTTTTCATTTGATTATTTAGCCGGCAAATAGTTAAATGAATCTCGAAATGGAACATTTGTGAAAATTTTTCTGATGCGGGTCGTCAGACATTGGGATTTTCACATTTGAGGTAGATGTTACTGAATGAGTACACATTAATTCAACTTTAAAAATTCATCATTACACTAGTTAAATTTGTAGTTTTATTTTTTTAGCAATTTGGATATAATTTCACTTGTTAATCTTAGTTAAGTTTATTTACTTACATTCCATCACACAAGTAGCGTTTCCTGGTTACATTTTATCCTTTTTCACTTTCCTTTACTTAAAAGCACATTTTTTTTGGTTTGTTTGTTTTAACTTTAGGCGAAGCATTTTTGTACTTGTGATACAAGACTCTTGGTTCCATATGTACACAATGAGTTTGTGTTCATAGTTTATACAACTGAGTTCATAGGTCATACAACTGAGTTCATAGGTTACACAACTGAGTTCATAGTTCACTGAGTTCATAGTTCATTGAGTTCATAGAAAATACAGTTTACACGAGTTCATAGATAAAACACTTTACACGAGTTCATAGTTTATTGAGTTCATAGAAAAAACACTTTTACACGAGTTCATAGCATTGTCAATTCTTTGTGTACTTCAGGGACCAATTGCACTATCATTTTTCTTTCATGGCAATACTCAGTTCATAGAATTTTTCCTTACACATATTAGTTCATAGTAAGTTTTTTTTTCTTCTCGCACATTTGAGTTCATCGTATTACTTTTACACTTTAAGTCAGTGAAGTACTTGCTCATACTTTGTTCATTGGGGTACTTAGACTGCTGTGTTCACAAACATACATCTAAGTCGTTGAAATTTTCCTTTTCTTTCACTGACATACACTGTTTTAGTTCATAGTGAAATACTTTTTCTTTGATTCATTCATTGAAATACACATTTTTCTTTGGTTCATAGAGATACACTTACAATTTAGTTCATTATTATTACAATTGAGTTCATTGGTATTTTGGTTGGTAAAAAAAAAAAAAAAAAAAAAAAAAAAAAAAAACACATTAGACACAATTGAAAATATTTTGTTTCTAGGTTTCAACGTTACACATTAGGATATTCCTTTTTTGTTTTCATTATACCAGGAACTACTTTTGACCTCACATGATATGCACAAATTAAACATTTATTAAAAGGTTAAGTTTTAACACATTCTTAATTTTTCCATTATTATTATATTTCTTTTATGCCACGACATTTCATGTCACCATCACTTTGTTTCACAACAAAGAATGCCCAGTTTACAGGATGCTACCCCTTCACATGCATGTTCTTTAAATTTCAAACTTATGATGTTTTTATTGTTTTCATCACACTTGTCTTGGTTTTCTACATGGACATAATTACACGTTTTCTTTTAAATTTGGAGATTAAATATAATCTCTGGTTAAGCCTCACTTAGACAATACACACGTCTAAGATTTTATGTCATTCTTGTAATAACATAACTTCACAATAACACAAAAAATTTTTGTTTATAGCATTAGTAACCTAGTGCAGTTACACTAAATGTTTAAAACATTAGTTAAGGTCATACAATACACATACAGTTCAGATCCTGCTCGATACATTGTAAGGAATACAAAGTTAGAATTTACTTTAAAATAAAAAAAAAAAAAGAAAGAAATTGTGGTTGTTATATTTACCCGATCATGTCACCAGTCTCTCCACACACTCGGATTGTCCTTTTACATTTGATATGTGAGATATTTATCTCAGTTTTTGTTTTATTATTTTAATTTATCCCCTCTGAAGTTTTGTTCCCGTTCAAAATTTTTGCCCTAAGGGTCCAAACTTCATTGTGTAGAGAGACAAAACCCTTGAATTGTTGTTTCAATTCAATAAACATAACTTTTTATATGATACATTGACGCATGCTCCTTTGAAGATCAATGTGATCTTTGGGGAGCAGGGACCTAGGTATCACTTGGTGTCTGGGTCTCATAACTCCCTCCCCCCCTAGGGCTGATGTTCTAAACTGACGCCATCACACTTGTTTATTAACAAGATTAAGGGCTACACCCATTCATAGGCATGCTATATGCATCCCGTTCTTTTGTAGTCCTGTGCGGTGTGCACGAAAACCAATTTTCTACTCTTTTTATTTTTTTATATTTTTTCATTTAGCTTCTATTCACAGACATGCATATGTCATTTATTTTCTATTTCATTTTAAAGTAGTATCTGTGTATTTTGTTGCTTGCACTTATACTATTTTTATTTTGAGAAGATATTATAACAAGTTACTAAAAAAAAAATATTTACTTCTCTTATTTTGGTCATAAAAAATGCTGGTACCAGCCTCTTAATCAAATACTAAAAAGATATTTAAAAAGGATCCTGTTAAATCAAAAAATTATTATTTGCAGTTTCTGGTGACTGTAAAGACTACTGAATACCAAGAAATGAATAAAAATAAAAAGGCGCCATTTATCATGACCTGAAAAGTTTTGCTTTATGCAAACATTTAAAGAATTGCAAGCATACAGTTATATGTTATATGTATATATATATGGAGGCTTATCTTTCTTATTATGTAATATCTGTTTTAAATACTTATATGTATGGGGTGGGCAAAGTAATCTTCAAATATAAAAAAAAACTGTTCTTCAAGATTCACAGTTTTTTTCTGGTGGTAATGGGTGATATATATAACGGCTTTACCGTTATATATTCATTATTCCTCCTTTCCCCTCAAAAAATCAACTTTTAACTTTACTGGATTATTATAAATTGTCATTATTCTCCCCCCCCCCCCCCTCTCACTACTGTAAGTTTCGCTTTTACTTTTTAAAGTCTTTTCAAATGCAGACATCATTTATCTCGGTTCCTTTTTCTGTCTTTTAAATTCACACGATAGAAAAAGATCTTAACCGCAGTTATTTTCCATTGAAATAAAGTAAAAGAATAAAATACAAATGAATGTCTTTTCGCTTTGCAGCCGACGTTATCTAATGCATATTTTCCCAGCCTCTGGGCTTGCATTACTATTCAATTCTCACCCTTGTACTTTGTCGGATACAAACCATATGCCCATTGCTGACTAATTTGCAGCTGTAGTTAGATCTGTAACGTGCATCTAAAAATCACGTGTTCCTATTTCTTTAACCACTTTTCCTTACCGCAGGAATGTTAAGAGACGTGTAACCATATAGCCGCGCCATGGCGTAACTTTGAATTCTATGTAATACTGCGGGATGCTTCTGATTCCTTTGTCCACGCCACCAATTTTCATCGCCAATACAGTACATATGTTGCTATTCATCTCGCCAATGAGTGAGTGATTGTAATGAATATTTGACCACTACTCCCGCTGATCTCGAAGGTGAGAGACCTCAGCTCGCTGCCCTTCGGGGTCGCTCCCGTCGGGCAGCTTTCCGTTTGACTTCTCCCGTCCCATTGTACTATCATGGCCCTCCTTTTAAAAAGTTTCATAATAAAGAAGTAAGTCCTCGAAATCCTCGTGTTGGAGTTTTTTTTCATTCATCCATGAACCTGGATTCTCTAAATAATTCTCCTCTATAAGGTCCATCACGAAGCGAAAAAATTCTGTCAAATGGCAGAGTAGTTTTGGGCGGGATAAGATATTTTTGAGCCAAGTATCGGGGTGGGGGTTTGGCTACCTAAGGTACCAGGCCTCTGTGAGTATGCAGAAGAAATAGTAATGGTCTGGGGACCCAAAAGCCCCACACTCGCAGAGGTCCGTGCCAGAGCGTTTAAAATATTTCAGGTATGGACTGAATGGACCATGACCGGAGAGATGGCTGATTTGGGTCAAGGGAAAGCTAACAGATTATATGAAACTTTGGGGATTAGGGAATAGGTGTGCCTTCCTTTATGTGAAGCTTCCCAATAGAGTTGCCAGTTTGAAAGAATGTTCGTTTTAAGGAAACGCCGAACATGGGATGGGGGAACATGGGGCGGGTCAGGAAGGGTGAGAACTATAATTGGACGTGAGGTGGCTTCACCACCACCGTGTGTCAGCCACCTCATTGCCAGCTATGCCGATGTGAGCGGTGACATGGCCCTATGGACGAGAGTTTTTAAAATGTCTTTGATTTTAAGTACTAGAGTGTGTTTAGTACTATGGGCGAAAATTTCCTGCAGGTTGGAAAGGCTGTCACTATAAAGGTGAAAGCAGATAGGTTTGAGAGGTAGGGAGGTATTCATATTTGAACACATCCGTGGAATCAAAAAAGAGAACATATGTTTCTCAATTTTAAGTACATTTGGATTCAAACAATTTTCAGTTTGTGACGTATTTAAAATTGAATACTTTTTACTCAATTTTGAGTACCCATTTTTTTAAGTGAGGATGTTCTCCATTCGAAACGTATGTATTTTTGTTATTATGTATGTTCACCGATTGTTACGAAACTGCGAGACCGAGTTATGTGATTTGTTTTAAACAGAGAGTTCATACTCTCGAATTGGACCCATTTAAAGTTCCTCAAAATTGGTTCTGTACTTTTTTAAGAATTGAAGAACAAAAAAAACAAAAACAAAACAAAAAAAAAGATAAATATTTTTAAAATATTTCATTTTCAACTATCTTCACGAAGTGACGTTGAGCTACCTGTTTGGTGAGGAAATGTCGGTACCCGGCGAGTTACCTCACTCTTTATAAATTTTATTTCTATGAATTTTTATTATTACAGGATGGTTGAACAATTAATTCTTGACAATTTTGTATATCAGCGTAGAAGAGTGCGGTTGACAAAACTGTCAATTTTATAAATAAATTTCGACTTTTTTTTCGGTTAAAATGATTATATTATTATTAAAATATTTCATCAATTTCAAGAAATTTACTACGTATTTTAAGCTTTAAAAGTATAACCCGAAAAAAGAAATAAAAATTGTCTGCATAGCGAATTTAAAAATGCTTAGTGGATCTGTTGCAGTTTATGTTTTTCAAAGATTAAGATGTTTTCAAGGTAATAAAATAATATACTTATGATCCATTTTTACTGGCTATTGAATAAATTACGAGTATTCCATGAAGCAGTTTACCTAAAACTGAGAACTGGATATATGATGCATACCTGAATGTATTTATTTATTTATTTATTTTTTTAAGTGTGCAAAAAACACAACCTAAACTTATCTAAATGACTTTCGAAAATAAACCCTGTGGGCGTTACGGCAATATTTTTTACTTAATGCTTAATATTATAAAAATAGGTATCGCAGTAAAAATAAGAAGTACATAAGAACTAGATTGAATAAATATTTTTTTAATTTGAAATTTATTTCCAAATAATATTTTGTTTTCACAAATAACCTAACGTAATATAAAATAAAAATTTTACTTTTTAAAGCCCCTCAGAATAGAAATATATAAATAAATCTATTTACTCAATATAATTAAAACCTGGAGGTTTTATTTTGGTTAATACCTGTACTGTACTATACTTTTGTTTATTACCAATTTTTCCCAGGTATTATTTCAAACAATGGGGTCCATTATACATGTCTGTGTTATATGCTTATCTATAAAAAATAGTCATGAACAGTTTTTTATTCATCATTTGTAAATACGTTTACTGTTGTTTTTCAACAAAAATTTTTTTTTCTACAATTTACCTATAAAAACAGTATTCTGCATTGGTGTAATAAAATAGCAAAGTTTTACTTTTATTTCTAAAAATTAATATAATATATAAATCTATTTAATTTATCTTAATTATACTAGCAGGATATTAATTGTACACTTTAGAGAAATAGGTAACTATGCAATATTTTCCATCGAAACCTATATTTCTTGTATTTTATAATCTGATTTTGCTGTTTGGGATGTTGAAAAATTTTATTGTTTCCCATCATTACAAAAATCTTCGAATGAATGGCACAATTAAAAATATATATAGGGATTTTATATTGACTTCTTAACTTAGTATAAAAAAAAACATAAATATTTAGTGTCTCGTTTGTCACGATTATGGCAAAAATGTTAAAAGTTCTGAGACTATAGCTTTTTAAAAATTAAGGAAAAAAGTTTAAATATATCATAAATTAGATTGTTAGAAAGGGTAATATTTGAAATATTCTTAAATAATTTTCAGTTAGGTACATTCTTAAAGTTCACAGTTAAACAATCTCGTAAATAGAAATAAATTTTACAATGAATTTTCTGCTTGAATTATTAAATTCAAGAATGAAATTAAAATTGTTTGCACCATAAATTTTAAAACATTGAGTAAGCTACATGTTAGATTACCAATTCTTTATGATATGCCTGCCAATTAAAGGGAACATTAAATTAAAGTTCAGTGGTAATTATGTTCAAACTCACTACTTGTATCGTTATAGAGTACGTTACATAAAGATTTGAACAGTAAAACAATAAGGAAAAAAAAAAAAGAAACTTTTAAAAACTGGTATGTGTCTTTACTTGTAACAAAGTATCTTTTCTTTGCACTATTAACTTTATATATATATATATATATATATATTTAAAACCACTGTATATATATATATATATACAGTGTGATTCATAATGTATGGGCCAAAAATAATAGCGCAGTGTGACTGCTGTAATGAATTTATTCAGCCGAAACAAATTTATTCTGCAACTACAATTATACAAGTTTATTTGGCAACAGGGGAAAATCATCGAATGACGAACTCGCCGCTAGAGGCGCTGTTAAACAAAATGTCGTCCATGCAGGAGAAATCGTACTGCGTTTTCGAATATGCCAAAACCACCCCGGTAACTCTTGTGCAAAGACATTTTCGCACGAAATTTCGTAAATAACCACCGCTTCGGCATAACATAAGCAGGTGGGTGAAGCAGTTCCAGGATACCGGCTGCTTATACAAGAGCAAAAGCCCAGGACGAAAAGAAACAAACCCCGAAGTGGTTGAAAGAATTCGTGAACGCCCTGTGATATTTTTCTCTGGGGTTTCGTTAAAGACAAGGTGTTTGTGCCTCCACTTCCTCAGGACTTACGGAGAGGAACTGAAGCAGCGGATAACTTCAGTGTTGAACTCCATCACAGGGGATATGCTATCACGAGTGTGGCAGGAGCTTGGTTGCCGTGCAGGCATTTGCCGTGTCACTGAAGGGGCACATATAGAACACCTGTAGAAACTTGAATAAATGTAGTTTTGAGGTAAATTTGAATTTTCTAAATATATTAATTACAACGTTCATAATCATGTTTTCTTTTTGTCCCATTCATTATGAATCACTCTGTATATAAATGAAACAAGTGATATATATATATATATATATATATATGAATGTATGTATTTAAATTTCGATACACGTACATACTTATATGTATATATACTTACTGAGACGCCCGGCGCTGCTCGGGTCCGTAATAATATTCTAAAATTAACCTGAAATTTGTACTGCAAAATCTAAAAAAAAAAAAAAAAAAAAAAATCTCGAACAGGACATACCTCGAACCGGGTGTCCTCTGCCTACAGTATTTAGCAAGCCTGCTGCGCAAATTCTTGGGAGAAAAACAATCTCGGATATTTTTGTTCCACATTCTACCACCAGGGGACGAATTATATTCTTAACAAAACTGATTATGAACGAGACAACGCTAAAGAACCTACCTTGTAGACATATTAGTCCAGGGGGCGGGGCGGACTTAAGCAAGAATTTAAGATATTTGTTTAAATTACAGTTCGAAAATAGCTGTAAGTACACTTTTGAAATTTTATATTAACACTAGAATTACCGAGGCGGGTTATCTGTGACCCAAGACGTGATTTTTCGCACGTAAGTCTGTTGTTTTTCAAAATAAAGCTTTGAAACTTTTTGACTTTTCCCAAATACTCAGTATGATGCCTAAACACGAATTTAGTTGAATTCCAAAAAAACCTTTTTATCTACAGGTCTGTATACCTTGAATTACCGCTCTGGGTCATCGCTGACCAAACAAAATCATGACCTTTTCCTTTATTTCAACAAAACTTTCAACACTATGTTTTTGAAAAACAGTAGAATAATGTAAGGAGATGAATTGCACTTGCTTTTCACAAAACGGGCGGGAATGGGTGTGGGGAGGGGCGTGATCACACATTTGTCATGCAACTGAAAGGCAAATGTGTGAGCTTTTATTTTATTTCAGGCTTTTGTTAGAATGATGTAAAATGTTGCTATCTCTGTAATACTTTTAAAACTAAATAAAAAGAATATTATGTCTGTTTCAAACGGCACAAGGACAAAGAAAATATAATACTCTGTTAGTGTCATTACAGTTTAGCGCATTCATAGTGATGCTGTCGTGACGGAGGTCTTTCGAATGAAGAAACTTTAGAATTCCGAAGCGAACGTTCAGAAAATGATTCTAGTGACGAAATTACACCTGATAATGATAACAATTTTGACATCAAGAACAAAAAAGTTTGATGAAAATGCCCATAAAATCTCGTCGTCCGAATCCATTTCAAGTGGGAGGGAGCTGCATGAAAATAGCCAAGTAAATAGCATGGAGGAAGTGATGAAACACCAATAAATAGTTAGTGTTTTGACGAAAATACAAAATAAAGGAGAAATAAAAAGTAGAGAGAATTAAAACACGGAGAGAATGATACAAAATAAATTAGCCCTTCAAAGTGATTTCAATGAAAGGAAAGACTGAACTATATGGAACATTTGGTGCAATATATTATATGGAAGATATGGTTCACAGTCTAGCGGAGGTAATTACTTAGGTAGTTTATAAAGATTCAAGAAGTTCTAACAGCCGAAGAGTCTATATTATAAAATTAGCAGAGGAGCTGAGAGAGAAATATATTGAAAATGAGTCAGAAGTTATCCGTCCACAGAACACCCAAGAAAATTCAAACAAATGAAAACCTAGCCTGATAAAGCAATATTAAGACAATTCAATTAATAATGTGCGTGGAAACTGTTTATATTTGTGTGGGGATTATGCACAGCAAGAAAAAAAAGAAACGAAGATCGTAGCATTTTGTGTGAATTGATAGGATGAAGTTTTGTACAATGTAAGTAAAGAAAATTCCCAAAGCTACATATATATTTTTTAATTTATTATGTTTTGACATCTTATTAATCTGTAGGAACATTATTACAGAACTTAAATTGATAATTATTACATATATATGTTATCTGAAAGATCCGCAAAAATCTCACAGTATCAATTCTAAAACTAGAAATAAAAAAATTCTTCGGTGGTATCTATTCACCAAATTTCATGTTATATAATACTCCAATAGTTAAATTGTTCCTTAATAAATCCTTAATTAAAATTCCTAGTATTAATAGTCAAACCCTAATGCTTGTCTGTATTTCCCATACAAATCAAGAATAACATCACTGAAGGCCATGGGTCAGCAATGACCCAGCTCGGTCTTTCTAGGTATACAATAAACTCGGTAATTCTAGTGTTAAATAATTAATATTCATTGCTGGGTTCTGTCAAAAATCCGCATCTAAAACGGTAGAAAACGGTACGGTTTTAAATATTTGACCAGCCCTCCCTCAAATTCTTTATTAGCAAGAATTTAAGATATTTGTTGAAATTAATATTCAAAAATACTAGTAAGTACACTTTTGAAATTTTATATTAAATAAGTAATATTTATTACAGCACTCTGTCAAAAATCCGCATCTAAAACGGTAGAAACGAAAACGGTTTTTAAATATTTGATCGCGCCCCCTTGAAAAAAATTATTGACCCCCCCCCCCCCCCAAATTTGAAGCCCGCTACTCTTTAAAATGTATATTATGAGTTATAAATTATTTGAAAGCTTTATATTAAGTGTGTAATATTTATCCCTGGGCTCTGTTAAATATTCGCGTCTAAAACGGTAGAATGACTGTACGATTTTAAATATTTGATCGCGCCCCTTCCTAAAAAAAATTATTTCCCCCCACACGATATTTGATGCCCCCTACTCTTTAAAATCTTTATTATGTGTTATCAATTATTTGAAAGTTCCAAATCGATCTGATAGTCTTTTCTTAATTTTAACAAATTCGTATTTCAGCATTTCTTTTCGTTTTAAAAAATCGTTTTTTTTTTTTTTTTTTTTTTTTTTTTTTTTTTTTTTTTTTTTAACTAAAACTTGAGGAACTATTTTTATAAAAATTTAGATATTATTAAACAGCTGTTAAAGATAGTGCTAGATGCATAAATTTAAAATCTAAAAATGGTGTGTTTTTAAAAATTTGACGGTGACAATATAGAAATCATTTGTGGTTTCGAAAAACTTGCTTTTATAATGAGGGGTTTTATATTGAAATAACAGTTAATATCTAACGTTGTAATTGAGCTACTGTGAAGAAATTTACATATCTGAAATCCGCGAAAAATTCTACACCTGGATGCAATACAATTAAATCTACAAATTTTGCGTTTTGATTCAAATCTAAGCTTTTTTGGAATTTTGGATAGAATTCCATTGTTTCAATGTGGGTGTTTTTAATTAATTTCTCAACTAATTATTAGAAATTTAAAATTCTGAAACTCAGGTGCATCAGGAGAGGTCTTCGGCTATCTTCACAAAAAAATTCAGCCTCGTACGTGCTGTAGATTTCGTTAGTCATCACAAACGCACACACATACAGAATTACAGAGGGTTGTGTTCTTTTATTAGCATAGATATAGTTGTGACGATCACCGGTGACAGGTCATGGAATTATGTAAATAATAATGCAACAATTGCTCCGTAACACTCTGAGAATTTAGGCAGCCATCATGGAAATACCAATCATGACCACATATGCGATCTTTCGTCTCCACACTACTAACTTATGCCTTGTTCGATAAGTATTGTAATTTCCCGAATCATGATTAAACTTCGTCCCCAAACAAGAACTTTTATTACGTCCTTTTATAATAATACAGGGGTCAAGCATCCACCACACATTTCATAAACACGAAGCACATTTTCTCCACCATCGCACTCTTTCTGTAGGACTTTACCCTTGATTCGATTATTTCTGTGACGTCTTCGGGACAGCAGCGTAGTCTTTAATATCAACAAATGTCACAAAAATCCAGTGCTCCGTGCTCTGCTCATGTATCAGGTTAAATAGTCGAAGGCGGATGGGGAACTCTTCACCGTAATCGGCCAAATAGTGAGCAGAAATTACCGAGTCAGAATTGTGCGGCAAATCGAGTTATAGAATAAAAATGATGAAAGAAAAGAAATGGTACAAAACAGATAACTTTAATAATGTTCATCGATTTAAGACTGAAAAATAAAAATGTCTCGAACAATTATTAAGGGGAAATGTTGGATATTAAAAATTGCCGGATATTAAAAATTAAATACGCGTTATAAATAGAATGATTTTTAAATGAACGGTTTCAATGGAATATTATTTAAGATATGGACTAATTTGATAAATTAGGATTGTAGAGTAATTTAGAAAAGAAATTTCTGTGGAATAATTTTAATAAGGCGCGTTAATTTAATTTTTGTAATATAAATATCACCACAATTTAAAATTTTGATGCGGGATGTATTAGAAATAGATTAATGAGTAATAATAATATTAACAGCAAGAAAAAAAGATGAAATGTGTAAGGTTTTTTTACTAAATAAGATTTTCACTTTCAATTGATAACTCCGTCTCTATTGTAAATTGAATAACAATAGTATTAACAGAAAGAAAACATTTATTTAATATATATGGTTTTTAAAACTACTACACACATATCCAAAATTAAGGTCACAAACATAAAATCTGTGAAAACGAATGAACTATTCACTGTGTTGCCACGAAATTTGGCACAAATGCATATTACAATGAAAGAAAGAATATAGCAACATAACAATATGGAAATGATTTTAATTGTGAATTAAGATGCAGGATATATAAAAAAGTGTTAAATCATGAATCAGAGTTAAAGTATTTATCATAGGAAAAGTCTCTCTAATATGGAGTTTGACTACCGAGTACTACTATAAAAATCTTTCAACGATCTCTCATACTGTTTATTAGGGCGTCAATAAGTGTCTGTGGCAACAATGCATATTTGTCCAAAAGAACCGCGTTTAACCCCTGGCGAGTCCTGGGAGGGGGGGGGGTGCGCTCTGTAATGGCTCTTCCAAGATCATTCCAAACAAGTTCAATAAGAGTGAGGTCCGCAGATCTCGAGGGCCAATTCATACGGCAAATATACTCTTCTTCAAGAAAATCATCAACAATGTTATTTCTGTGTGGCTCCGCATTATCGTCCATAAGCATGATATCCGGGGCTACAGCACCCCGGAACAACCTTACATAGGCTTCAAGGACCTCATCCCTAATGCCTGGCTTCCAGTCGTGTCACCAGTCGTGTCACCAGTCGTAATGCCTGGCGTCCAGCTCTTTCACTGCATCCAGCAAAGGAGTCCTGTTGTTGTTGAGTCGAAAATATCAGCTTGGTCAAAACAATAATGGTGGCATGTTCTTTTCAGTTATGAGTTTAGATTCACCACGCAAAGTGATTCTCGTTGGAACTTCATCTGGTGAGAACGTTGAGCTCACTATCATCCCTCATACGTAAAAGAAATTGACAGATTTGGTTCCAACGGAATCCTTGTCTGGGGCGACATAATTTTGGGCAGTCATACATCACTGCACGTCTTCGCTGCGGGCACTGTCGACGCACATCGCTATAGGAATTAGGCCCTTGAAGCGTATGTGAGGATGTTCCGGGGTGCTGTAAGCCCGAACTTAACGTTAACAGACGATAATGCGAAGCGACACAGTGCTCACATTGGTGATGATTTTCTTGAAGAAGAGGATATTCGCCGTATGAATTGGACCAAGAGGTCACCAGAACTCAATCCTATTGAACATGTTTGGGAGATCTAGGAAATGCCATTGCACATCGTACCCCCCTCCCCTCCCAGCACCCGCCAAGAGCTAAAAGTCGCGCTTTTGAAAGAATGGGCTTTGTTGCCACAAATATTGACACCCTCATAAATAGTATGGGAGCTCGTTGTGAGGTTTGTATAGTAGTGCACGGTGGTCGCACTCCATATTAGACAGGCTTTTCGTGAGATAAATGCTGTATCTCTGATGATTTAACACTTTTTGATATACCATATATCTTAATTCACAATTAAAATTTTCCCCACATTGTTATGTTGCTATATTCTTTCCCCATTGTAATATACCTCTGTGCCAAATTTCGTGGCTACTCATTGAATCGTTCATTAGTTTTCACAGATTTTATGTTTGTTACCTTAATTTTGGACATGAGTATAGTTACAATTTCATTTTGAATTGCCAGCTTCTAGTCTAGTGTGACTTCAGTTATATATATATATACATATATGTTTGTATTTATATAGCTCTACAAAATTTTAAACTTGTTGTGTGATATCTTCAAGATTGATTCATGAATAATACTTTTATTAACTAACAGAATACATTTATGAAATGCAAAAGGTTTTTCCAAATTAAAATTTAATTTTAATCATTGATTTTTTATGAATTAAAATATTAAACACAATATGGATAGTTTAAAAAGTAAAAAAAAAAAAAAAAAAAAAAAAATATATATATATATGCAGGGCTCCCACTTGAGAATTCTTTTTAATTCTGTCTGGCACCACTTTATCAAAACAAAAGTATTTCGCAACATTATAATAACATGCATATTTCAAAATTTTTGAATTAACGCGCATTGAGAACTATACTACAAAATTTCTTTTTCAAAAATTGGGCTGCTCAAAAAATATTAAAAAAGTCGCCTACAGCAGCCTTGAATATACTATTAAAATTATTATTTAGTGAAACTTTGAAATTATTTTCAGTAGAATTTCTTTTTAAATTCACTTTAAAAGCATATCATAAACTTAAAGGAATTTTACGACTCATTTTCATCTAAGGAAGTAATATATTACCGTTTAGTTTAATGAAGCATGAATTTACTGAGTGTATTTCTTTAGAGAATTTTACTTAAATTAAATAGCATAAAATTAATAAATCATAAATGTGAACTCACATTAAAAAATGCTTGAAAGAATCTTTATTAATCTCAGAAAAATACTTTAAAGCACGCTACATATTATTAATTTTATAAAGTAATCATTTGTTATGTTGTTCTCAAATAAAATATTACAAATACTGCGCGTAATATATTTTCCAAAACATCTATTTGAAAGAATATAAGCTCGATTTATTTTGATAACATACGAGTACTTTATTAGAAGGAAATAAAAACCACATTTAGTGTAGCATGAAACAACTATGTGTTTTCTTTTTTCGTATCTTCTAAAAATTATGGATTAAAGAGAAAACTGTGAATTACACAGATTTACACAGACATACACACACACAAAGAAAAAAATATATTTAAAAGGATTTCTAGTCTAAAGTCGGCCAAGGAAACCTAACATTAAAGTTATCAATGTCATGAGTAAGAATCAATTTTAAGATATTATTTGATATAAATTCCCAAATGCTTGCATGTTTCTTTACTGCAGATGGTATTATAATTTTTATTATAATTTTCCTGAGAAAATCATTGATATTATCTATCTTAGAAAAATGCTTAATTTATTAAAGTTTTTTTCACTCCCTCTCATTTTACATGGGGGACTTCTACCGTATGAAAATTATATCTACTAAGTCTGTGTTAGGTTTACACATAGGTTTACACATGTATTTAGGCGTACAAGTATGACATAATAGTTCATATTTCCAGTCAAGTAATGGAGGCAACTTATCCCCAGCTGAGATATCCCCAACCTTCCAGTAGACCTAAGGCGTTCTGGATTTGCTGTATGTTGTCACAATTATGTTGATTTAAGTGCTAACTTAATGTTCGTTTTATATGAATACTAGCAGACCCGCCCGGCATTGCGTCCGTAAATAATAACCTTAAACAAAACTGAAGTTTGTATGATTTTAAATCTTTTGAAATTCTTTTAAATTAACCTAATTTCGGAGGCACCTATTGCCCTCCGCAGCGTCCAGTGTGTTCCCAACAAACTTCTTTCTGAACTAACCTGTAATGTGGGTCCACGCTACCTAAGGCAGCAGGTACCGGAAGTGCTCCGCACGTGCCGGAGACAATTGAAAACCAAATTGAGTGAGCCAAACCTCGTAGTAATCAAGCCTATAGAATAAAAAAAAAAGAATGCATCATTAATGTTAGAAAATGTTAGTAACTGAAGACTAAGATAAAATTTCATAAAACAGAAAAAAGCTGAATCGTAGTGTAAGTTGAATGAACCAAATCCCGTTGAAATTAGGTCCTATGAATCGGAGGAAAGAATGCGCCCCCAAGCGGTGGAAGATGACCTCTCCCGTTGTAAATTTCATAAATTACTTTTAACATTAACACGATATTTAATAAGCTGATGAAATCCATTATTTAAAGTTACCTTTAAATTAACGCGATTTTTAATTTACGGCTGTAGTGAGTAAACGTGAGTTGACGCTGAAAAGGAGATTAATGTTCGAAAAAATGGTAGCTGAGGTATACAGAAAGACCGGTCCGTGGGTACCAGGGTCTTAACTGAAATGCAGTTGGGTATAAGAAAAATTTTTAGTAGTTTTAAATTTGCTGGAGGATGCTGAAACTATGTTAAAGAAAAACGTAATATAATCTGACAGTTTTTAAAAAAGCTGCAACAAAAAGCCCAAGAAGGAGATTAATATTCAAAATTCGTGGTAGCTAAATTTTGAGAAATTTTTTAGTCATTCATGTAGTAGCAGTAAGACTTAAGAAGCTGTTTAAAAAAAGGTAGTGAATCGGACCCTTTTTTCAGAAACCTATAAAAAAGGGACCGAAGAGGGCCGACTGATAGTAAAGAGCAGGAGCCTAACATGAAAACTTGTTAAAAGGTGTAAGTTCTAGCACTTTAGTTCTTGAATTAGTCAAAATTAAGCATAGGATATGAATTAATCATTAGAATAAAATTTTAAAGAAATGCGCATTAAATGGCGGTGGGGGTGGGGATCCTTAAAACAGGGCCCAAGGACCCAGTAAACATAAGAGGGTGCTGGTCCAGGGAGAAGTGTGCAAGACTCAATTTTAAAATTTTGCATTGATAATGCGAGAAAATTAGTGGTGAAAAATGCAAGCCGCACAAAAAGTTCAAGGGGTTCCGGATCGGGCCCTATGGAACCCTAGGATACCCCAGGATTTTAACTGGAATAAAGAAACGGGAGAATAACTAAACGGAAAAAGTGTTCCAAAAATGAAAATCGGATTAAGAGGAGGCAATTTATTAACAATTTATGGTGCAAAAACTTTAAGGGGCTCTGTACCGGGGCCCAAGGGACCAAGGACTTAGGTGGCACATAGTAGCGCATAAAGATACCTTTTTTGTAGTTTTTAAAATAGTCAAGGGATGCTAGAAATGTGTTAAAGAAAATTGCAAGCAATTCCGATCATTCTTAAAGAATGATCATAAAGCGGTCGCAGACGATTAGCCGAAAACCAAATAGCCGACAAGACATTTAGCAGACAGCACTTAGACGACAGGACGTTTAGCCGACAAGTACATTTAGTCGACACGTACATTTAGCAGACAGGACATGTAGCCGACAAGTACATTTAGACGACAGGACAAGTAGCCGAAACGTACGCATAGCATACAGGACAATTAGCCGAAACGGGCATTTAGCAGACAGACAATTGGACGACAGGCAATTGGCCGAACGTGACAATTAGCCGACAGGACATTTAGCCGACAGGACAATTAGCCGACAGGACAATAAGTCGACAAGACAATTAGCCGACAAGACAATCAGCCGACAGGATAATTAGCCGACAAGACAATTAGCCGACAAGACAATCAGCCGACAGGACATTTAGCCGACAGGATAATTAGCCGACAAGACAATTAGCCGACAGGACATTTAGCCGACAAGACAATTAGCCGACAGAACATTTAGCCGACAAGACAATTAACCGACAGGACATTTAGCCGACAGGACGATTGGCCGACAGGATAATTAGCCGACAGGACGATTAGCCGACAAGAAAAATTAAACGACAGGATATTTAGCTGAGAGGACGATTAGCCTAGTTAGGTTATGGTTAGGGTACTTTTAGGTTACGGATAGATTATAATTAGTTTACGGTTACGTTACGGTTAGGTTACAGTTAGATTACGGTTACGTCACAGTTATGTTACTTTCAGGTAACAATTAGGTTACGTTTAAGTTACAGATAGGATAAGGTTGTGTTACGGATAGGTTACAGTTAGATTACGGTTAAGTTACGGATAGGTTACAGTTAGATTACGGTTAAGTTACGGGTAGGTTACAGTTAGATTACGTTTCTGCTACGATTAGGTTACAGATAGGATACAGTTACGTTACAGTTTGGTTACAAATAGGATTACGGATAGATTACAAATAGGTTACGGTTAGGTTACCGCCAAGCTACAGTTAGTTTACGGTTAGGTTACATTTAGGTTACACTTAGGTTATAGTTACATCACAGTTAGGATACGGTTAGGTTATAATTAGGTTACGGTTAGCGTACCGTCATGTTACGTTTATTTTACAGATAGATTACTGTTAGGTTACAGTTATGTTACAGTTAGGTTATGGTTAGGTTATAAGTAGGTTACGGTTACGTTACGGTTAGGATGAAGTTAGATTATGGTTAAGTTACGGATAGGATACAGTTAGATTACGTTTCTGCTACGATTAGGTTACAGATAAATACAGTTACGTTACAGTTTGGTTACAAATAGGATTACGGATAGGTTACAGATAGATTACGGTTAGGTTCCGGATAGGTTACAGTTGGTTACGGATAGATTACAATTAGATTACGGTTAGGTTACCGCCAGGCTACAGTTAGGTTACGGTTAGGTTACATTTAGGTTACACTTAGGTTATAGTTACATCACAGTTAGGATACGGTTAGTTAATAATTAGGTTACGGTTAGCGTACCGTCATGTTACGTTTATTTTACAGATAGATTACTATTAGGTTACAGTTATGTTACAGTTAGGTTATGGTTAGGTTATAAGTAGGTTACGTTACGGTTAGGTTACGGTTATGTTCCATTTCCGTTACAGATATGTTACGGTTAGATTATGGATAAGTTACAGTTAGGTTACGGGGGGTCTATGTCATTTAGCCGAAAACGAAATAGCCGACAAGACATTTAGCAGACACCAATTAGCCGACAGGACGTTTAGCCGACATGTACATTTAGCCGAAACGTACATTTACCCGACAGGACATTTAGCCGACAGGTCAAATAGCCGACAGGACGTTTAGCCGACAAGACATTTAGCCGACAGGATAATTAGCCGACATGATATTTAGCCGACAAGACATTTAGTCGACATGACAGTTAGCCGACAGGTCAAATAGCCGACAAGATATTTAGCCGACAGGACAATTAGCCGACATGATATTTAGCCGACAAGACATTTAGTCGACATGACAATTAGCCGACAGGTCAAATAGCCGACAGGACAATTAACCGACAGGACATTTAGCCGACATGTCAAATAGCCGACCTGGCAATTACCCGACAGGACAAATAGCCGACAGGACAATTAGGAGACATGAAAATTAGCCGACAGGTCAAATAGCCGACATGATATTTATCCGAAACATACATTTTGCCGAAAGAATTTAGAAGACACATTGATATGGGCCGGTGATATACCAACAAAGTCAACCTCAATAACTCGTCACCATCATAATTCAACTTTTTAGCTCACAGGCTATCAAAGTCAGAGAGCAGTATGTAAGTATGTACGTACATATTCACGTAACGAGGTAACTCTTGATAGAAACATCCATTTGCTTCAATTTTTTTTCTAGGTTCGTTCTGGAAAGGTGCGTTCCTGATTAGTTTTGGGGGTTCATTGGTTAAAGAAAAAGGGGGCTAGTCCCTCCCCTTAATTTAGATAAATGGGTTTTTCATGCAGAATTATTCGATTTGCTCTAATTCTGATATACCGGTTTATTATGTTAAGGAGCTTCCCTGATTAGATTTGGGAGTTCATTAGTTAAGTATAAAGGGGGAAAGAGGGCTACCCCCCTTAATTTAGATAAATGTTTTTTCATTCAAAATTATTCGATTTGCTCCAAATTCGGTATACCGGTTTATTATGTTAAGGAGCTTCCATGATTAGATTTGGAGGTTCATTAGTTAAGAATAAAGGGGGATAGGGGAGCTACCCCCCCCTTAATTTAGATAAATGGGTTTTTCATGCAGACTTATTCGATTTGCTCCAAATTTGCTATACCGGTTTATCATGTTAAGGAGCTGCCTTGATTAGATTTGGAGGTTCATTAGGTAAGAATAAAGGGGGATAGGGGAGCTAGTCCCCCCCACCCTTTTATTTAGATAAATGGGTTTTTCATGCAGAGTTATTCGATTTGCACCAAATTTGCTATATCGGTTTATCATGTTAAGGAGCTGCATTGATTAGATTTGGAGGTTCATTAGTTAAGAATAAAGGGTGAAAAGGGGGCAACCCCACTCCTTAATTTATCGGACACTTGTGGTACGAATATCATAAAAGTTTGTTTTTAGGCTAATTGAAGGGTGTAGAGTTCATTTATGCTGTCAGAATTGTGCACTGCTATTGAAAAAAACAAAGTTATGGTTCGTTTTAAGATTTAGATGGCCCCCTAAGCAAGTTTTATATACATCATTTAAAAGTAGGCTTTATTACCAATCGTTTGGTACCAGTAACTTTCTTCTACGATAATTTTTTCAGAGTTAGTAAGGGGTGTTTACTTGTTTTTCCCCACGACTGTACACTTTAGGTTTTTCGGATTGTACTTTATATCTTTCGGTCGGAGTCGGTTTGATCTGGTTTTCAACAAGGAAGTCCTGAATATTTTTCAAATGAAAAACTATATATTTGACTATTAATGGTGGCTCATAGTAATACCCATGTTTTCATTTATGTACTTAAGGGATAAAATTATATAACACTTTATTATAAACGTGTTAAAATATGGAGCAAATTTCTTTTACTTTGGGGTTTGGTGGAAGTCTGTCGGTTTTGTGTTGAAGAAATTGTTTTGTTGGGTGCTCGCAGACTCCATTGCTAGGCGTTGAAAATTATTTAGAGTGTACCATATATAATATAGTTTAATAAAGCAAATAATTAAATAATTTGATAACATTGCAATGGTTGCAGTAAATATAATGTGACGCTAATAATCCAAAAAAGTAAAAAAGTCGGATAATTAAGAACTTGAATTATACTCGCCCCTCCTCCACACCTAAAAAAAACTATCTTAAAAAACTCTACACCTGAATTTCTAGCCATCAGTAGCAAGTTGTACACAGCTGAGAAGCAATTGATAAAAGAAAATGTCTCCCATGTATTTTTAAAATTAGGCAAAGTACGATATATATCTCACCTTAAGGAAGTTCGAATAGGAAATATTTTGGATAATTATTAATTTCTATGCATAAATCATTTATTTAATGCATATGTTTTTAATGTAATCAAATGTGATAAATTATCATAGCGTTTGAGCAATTTTTTAATTTTTGTTTGAGTCTGACAATTGATGAAAATTTTCCGAAAAATCAAATTCCTTGGGGGGGGGGGGGGTATTGCCCCCCCTCAGCCCCTCTCAAATGGCGGCCCTGTTTCCAAAACTTTCTAAAATATTCATGAAGACATTTTTATGCATAAAAACATTAAAATAAAATCCTTTATATCTAACTTCCTTTTATCAGTAATTTATTTATTTTTTTATTTATTTTTGACTAGATAATCGTAAATTTAAGAGCTGTTTATTTTTATTCCACCCTAACATTATTTATTCCAGACAGTGTTGCGTCAACATATGCGTATATGGCGGAAACATGATGCAACAGTTGAAAGGAGAAATCAATCATCATGTTTGGTCATTTCTTTATTCATTTCATTTTCTTCGGTTACTAACGAAAAAGAGCTATTATTTCATACCAATTTAGCCGTGCTAATAAATCTATTTTATACAAATAAAGCATATTATGGCATTAAACTGGATTAATCCTAATTTTCTCTTATTGATCAAGTTGAATTTAGACACATTTTTTTCGTGAGGGATTTCTGTAATCTCCGGGGTGGGGGTGGGGTTGGAATTTGCACTTTTTGACCATTGAAAACACAAAATCTCAAATCTTCCATGGGGACATTTATTCTCTGGGGAGAATGTCTCCCCCGGGTCACCCCATGAATTCAACACTGTTAATTATTTAAAAAAAAAATATTAGGACTGTTTCTCTTTCTGATTTAATTAAGAAATTTAAACATTTAAACACGGAATGTAAAAAATTATTTTGGAGAATCTATTATTTGTATAATGAATGTCATTGTTGGATCATATACACCTACGTTTACAAATGAACTGAAAATTTAATACAATAATATTAATCTAGAGAACAGGAATTCTGTTTTTTCAGAATTTAGTGTTGCCCCCGGCATTTCCATTACTTCATTTTCTTCTGATGGACTGATGGCTTCTATTATTATGAAACAGCCATTATAAATGAAGTGTTAGGTGAAGATGAAAGAGCAGCCGTAAAAGTTTGAACTCTGATTTTCTGGTCGGAATAAGGGAAAAAATGACTATATATATATATATATATATATATATATATATTTTTTTTTTTTTTTTTTTTTTTTTTTTTTAACGACTGCTTTTTCATCTTCCCCTAACACTTCATTTATTATGGCTGTTTCATAATAATAGAAGCCACCAGTCCATCAGAAGAAAATAATTCGGTTAAGCGGGACTCTACTGCAGTACAAAACATATTTCAATTTTAAGATTTAAAGCACACGTTTTATTTTATGTAAAATGACGTCATTCGCATCCGTTTAAGAATTCCACATTTACGATCTACTCTTAAACATCTGCAGTAAAGCATGCATAGCACATCACTATCGCGAAATAATGCACAAATGCAAAAAAATATTCCGTCTTTCAAGAAAAAAAAAACGGCGATCTAATGATTCATAGATACTTACAATTAAATATAGTATATAATAGCTCCATTGTTTTAACAGAAATCATTCGTTTATATCTTTTTTTCAAAATAGCACGTATTTTAATTACATTTTCTTTCGGTTGTTGCGAGAAAATAAAATGGCAACAAAAATATATAATTGCTATTTTAAAACTATTCATCCTTTACTTTCTACAGAAATCAAGTTCTTCCGTTGCCAATATTAAGCAAATGACTCTAAAAACTACAAAAAAATTAATATTTCAAAAATAAATGGAGATACAGTTTTCAAACAAAATGCATTTAAAAGAAATTTTTTTCTCCAATACGACGGCATAAAAATTGAAAATGTGCGATGCTTAGAAGTTTAAAAAATTTCTAAACAGTATTTAATCGTAATGCTTTGTTTTACGGCTAGCCTCTGTAAGGTAACGTTTTTTTTTCGACACAAAATAAGCTGGGAGAAAGAAATAGCATACTGTACCGGAGGCTAATAACATTTTGTTTTAAACGTGATATATAATTTTAATTGTTTCACCAATTTTCAAGTTTATTGAGAACTTTTTACGGTTCATCCCCATTCCTCTGTTTGTATTAACTTAATTTTTCAATAACGGTTTCTTTGTAATCAATAATACTCTAAAGTTAAAAAATATATGTTGAGAAAATTAAAAATAATTCTAATTTAATTTGATATTCAAAATTTAAGAAAAGCATTTATCGAATTAGATATATATGGTAAGCATATAGAATTTTTCTTTAAATTTGAAGCTAGGTCCTCCTTTATATTAATAAAATTGGTTCTTATTTAATATTATTTTTTTTTTCATTCTTGTTAATAAAGTTTGCATTTGTAGTCGTAGAATGTATCCATCCTCAGCTAGGGATCTAATGAATTTCGGACGATATTCAGTATTAAGCAGAATATTGTAGATATTTAGAGGAATAAAATTTTACAAAAGAGGAATACATTTTTAGGTAGATTTCGTAATAAGAAATACTACATATTACATTTTCCCAACATTTTTGCAGATCTACGCCGATCATGAAACCATAGAACACCAAACAACCCCCAGTTCAAAACTTTATCTAACTATCTATCCATATATATCACTTTTTTATGGACACGATAGCTTCCATAATTCTGCACAAACCTCTTCCAAACTGATCAAGGCCATACCATACAATCAAGGGGCAGAAAATCTCGGAAAAGTTCGTTAATGGGCAAAATCGACCCAAGGGGGTGAAATAGGGAAGGATTTTGTGAAAACAGAAAAAAAACTCCTTAATTATAATGCATATCAAATCAGTTTAAAGTTATTATTACTTCTAAGAAAAAGTCAAAAAAATTATGTATAACATGTTTTTGATATCATTAAAAATGGGCTCAAGGGGCAATAAAAATAGAGTTTTAAGAAGAAAAAAATTCATAACTTCGTCAATTCACAAGATATAAAATCCACTTAAATTTATTATAAATCTCCTTAATCTTACCTACAACTTTTATATTGACAAGTTTTTGATAGTACCAACTCTTACAAAAAAAGGGAGAGGGTTAAAAAGAAAAAAAATCATAACTTCGTCAATTCACAAGATATCAAATCCGCTTAAATTTATTATAAATCTTCTTGATATTATCTACAACTTTTATATTGGCAAGATTTTGATAAAACCACCTCTTACACAAAAAAAGGAGTTCAAGAAAAAAATATCGTATTAAGGCTGTTCTCAAATCCATAGGGGGAACTTTATGACATAAGTTTGAATTCCTTTTTGTTCGGAAACGCATGAAATTGGAAGGTGTTGTTATACGGAAACTATGTAATTGAAAGACGTTTTCCGTTTTTTTTTTTTTTTTGTAAACACAATATATGTTTCAGAAAATACTATCACAGTTTGAACCAAATTTCCCAACAAAAGGGAAAAAACACTGAACGAAGGGAGGAAAATCCCTTGTAGTAGGTCTGCCAATTTTATACAATTACGTTAAAAAATCTGTACGTCATTGTGTCAGAAAATATCAACCTTGTTGAACAGTGTAGTTGAGAACACAGCCTTAACATGATTCTGATAAAACCAGTTCAGAAAAATAAAATTAAAAACTCGTCAAAAGCGGCCAGAAATAATTGTCAAACTGTGTTTATCTCTAATCTTGATTTAGCCTTTTTGGTGAAATTAGTACTTAACTTCGAAATCTACCTTGTGCCTGCAGGCCGAGCCGGGAGTGAGTTTTTTCTCTTTCTTTTCTTTTTTTTTTGAAATGATTTTCTCAAATCCAAATTGGCTATTTTCTAACGCATTCATATAGAACCATTTTTATTTCTTACAAGCACAAAATGTACAGCTATTTTCATTCAGATACTAAACAATCAAATTCAATTTTTTAGTGTGAGACTATTTTAAGAATCCATAATCTGCCTGTTTGTCATACAGTTTTATAATGAGGCTCTTAAAACTTTGCTTGTCGGTGAGATATTTAACTATTTTTTTTTTCCTTTTGCACAAAAATATCATTATTTGATAAATTTTATAGTACAAATAATGTTCCGATACGACAGTTTGTTGAATTTTCATGATTTTTTTGAAAAATAAACGGATATGGGCAATTGCCATTAAAAAAAATATTTTATGAACTGAGATAAGGATTACTACTGCAATTTGTTTGTGTAGAAAAATGAAAGTCACATAAACAAGGTTTTTTAGCAAATAATAATCTCTTTGTGATGTTTCAACATATTATATCTACCCTATATATATAAAATCCTAATGAAACGAATTTATGAAACGAATATATGAAACGCCTGAAATGTAACGATTCTTTGAATCGACTGATTAAACAACTGATTATGTTTCACGGTGATTTCTCCTAAAAAAGGGAATACTTTGCGATGAAATTAACACCGAAATTCAATATCGATCCACAGATTTCAAAACTGGTATTAGAATTTTTACATTCGAATTAGTTTTCGAAATATTAATTTTTTTCTAATTATATATACATTTGTCTAATGATGGCAACTCAAATTTTAATCAAACAGATATTTTTTTTTCAGATTTTAGAAAAGGTTACTATTTTAAACTAATTTGGCGAGAAGTCTGGCCTCCCTTAAATGTATGCTAAGAAATGTATCATGTTACTTTTATTCATAATTCAATTTGTATTTCATTATCATTTTATTTAATACAAGCAGAAACATTTAAAATAAATGGCTTTCACTTCATTATTTTTTTTAAACGAAATGAAAAGAAAAATATAAAAATATTAGGCACAGATGTCATATACGAACTGGAGTACCTAATTGGCGCCAAAATGGCATTATTTTGTTTGACATGGTAACCCGGCTATTGCTGTTTATTTAATAATAAGTGTTTATTATTTTATTTTCTTTTTTTAAATTACATAATTTTTTTGTTCTATAGTTTATTTTTTTTTGTTATTTTCCTTTAAAAATAAAAAATAATTGAAAATAATTAAAAAAATCCCTGCCGGCTCGGGCCTACAGGCGGAGGTAGATTTCGATGTTAAGTACTAAATTCTCCAACAAAACTTAAATCAAGATTAGAGATAAAACCCAGTTTCTTCACAAAGAGCGAGCTGTAGGGAGCTAAACTTTTTGTGAAAATTGAAATATACACGAATACACACACACACATATATATGAAATAGGTTTAAAAAATGGCTACAAAAAATTCAGAGAACCTTAAAGTGTTAAAATATGTTAATATTTCCATAGTCGGGTTTTTATCATGTTTTAATACGTTTCTTCAAACTTACATGGCGTTACATATTCACCTGCTGAGGTCCATTATATTTCCAATATGACGCAATATACATATTTTTTTAATTCGTCAAACTATTTATTTTGAGTTTTCATGCTGAAATCTTGCTCTAGGAAACTTATGACGTAATATTCAATTTGTTTTCAATTTGTCAAACTATTTAATTTTACACGTGAAAATTTTGCAAAAGAAAAGTAATTGTTGTGGTGAGAATTTTATTATTTGTTTTTTTTAATTGTTGGCAACTGCTATAATATAAAACTTTTATTTTTTTCCTGCCATTGTTGTGTAAGAGCTGGTTTTATCAGAATCATGTTAAGACAGTATTCAAAATTTTGAACCCTCCCCATTTCCACCCTCTTGGGCCGATTTCGCCCATTTTCAATCCCCGCCGAGTTATTAGCCATCTCAAAGTTGTTGGCGAGTTTGAAGATGATTCGTGCATAATTGCGACTTTTATCGTGCGGACAAAATTTAGTACATACATACATACATACATATATATATATATATATATATATATATATATATATATATATAACTTTTTAGGTGGGGGTGGTTTTGGGTTCCTGGGGTCATATAATGAAAAGTTATGAAGGAATTTTTCAAAAGTCGCACTATGGTAACGACTGCAATAGGTAGTATTTCTTACGAAATCTACTTAAAATACGGTACTACTTAGTTATTCCATCGACCCATTTCGCCAAATTATATAAATCACCAAACCACTCGCCAAATTATACAAATTGACATATTTTTTGTTTTAAATAACGAAAGAACAAAGAAAATAGTATAACATTAATAAATATACAAATAAAACATCGAAATAAAAATCACTTCATGACGTAAAGACGTGTAACTTGCTTAAAGTCAAGTGAATGTGACATTTATCAGCCATTATTGGCATTTAATCTTATAGTTTGGTGATAGATTTTTGGTCGACGGGATAACTAAGTAGTACCAAAAATACATATGTAACTGGTATTCGAAAACGAGGATTTCGCCAAATTTTCGTAAAAAAAATCACGCCAAACCGGGTGCGTATATGACATCTGGCCAAATATTAAATCATGTAACAAACGATGACATTTAATTCCAACTTCAAAGCGATGTTATAATTCACCACTCGAAAAATAAAAGGAAATGCTAACTGGCGAGTTGAAAAATAGTTATTGGCGAGATTTGCACCCGGCTAGCGTAACAGTACCAAGAATTCTTTGCGACAATGCTTTTATGTAGTATTATTCGAAAAAAAGAATTGATTTTTTTAATCGAAATGGAAAACTTTCGGCACAGATGCCACATACGGTCCCATATTGGCGCTATTTTTTTCTGACGCCAATATCATATACGCAACGGGTACTTAACTGGCGCCATAATATCGTTATTTTGCTTGATTTGATAAGCCGGATATTGTTGTTTATGCTACTGATCTTTTCCCCAAATTAGCGTCGGAAAAAAATCGCGCCAATATGGGGCCGTATATGATATCTGGGCCAAACTTTCATATGAAAAGCGAAGGGATCAGAGCGTATTTATTTATGGCAGTTACATGACTTGGACTATTATAATATAGATGAAATGATGGCGATAGAATAATATTTGGCAACTTATCACCTGTACCTGGCTAATATTAAAGTACCAAAATGGCACCAGGAATATATAAAGACAAGTGGTTCGCCCGGAACTCTAGATGATAGTCACATGACTTAGGCTATTGTTATAGAAATTGTTTTAAAATACAGGGAGACAAAGGCTCTGTACACTTAATTCCTTTTATTTTTAGCTTCTTTTCAAACGTTTAACTGATCCTCTTTAATAAAACACGAAAACAACCATTGGATGTCTTAACAGCAACTCATTCGGCCTTAAATTTTTGAAATCAAAGGAAATTGAATGGAAACCCGTTTACAGGGAGATCTGCATAGCTTTTTTCAGTATAATTCAATCTTCTATAATATTTTTTAAACCGATCAGATTAGCGTGTTTTTAGATTCTGCGGTGTCTGAACGGGGGTTGGCGAGCGTAGCTTGCAGGGGGCCCCCTAGTTAAACGTATAAAACAGTTAGACATATGAATAACGAAATCTATATCGAATTAAAAATAAAAAAAATCCCTGCCGGCTCGGGCCTACAGGCGGAGGTAGATTTCGAAGTTAAGTACTAAATTCACCAACAAAACTTAAATCAAGATTAAAGATAAACCCAGTTCCTTCGCTAAGAATGAGCTCTAGGGAGCTAAACATTTTGTGAAAATTCTAATATACACACACGCGTGTATATGGAATAGGTTTAAAAATGGCTAAATCAAATTCAGAGAACCTCAAAGTGTTAAAATATGTTAATATTTCCATACTCGAGTTTTTATCATGTTTTAATACGTTTCTTCAAACTCAATGACGTTACATATTCACCTGCTGTGGTCCATTACATTTTCAATATGACGCAATATTTTGTTGTTTTTTTAATTCGTCAAACTATTTATTTCATTTTGAATTTTCATGCAGAAATCTTGCTCTAGAAAACTTATGACGTAATATTCAATTTGTTTTCAATTCGTCAAACTATTTATTTCATTTTGAATTTTCATGCAGAAATCTTGCTCTAGAAAACTTATGACGTAATATTCAATTTGTTTTCAATTCGTCAAACTGTTTAATTTAATTTTTCACGTGAAAACATTGCATTAGAAAAACAATTGTTGTGGTGAGAATTTTATTGCTTTTTTTAATTGTTGGCAACAGCTATAACGGAAAATATTTATTTTTTCCTGCCATTGTTGTGTAAAAGCTGGTTTTATCAGAATCATGTTAAGACGGTATTCAAAATTTTAAACCTTCCCCATTCCCATTCCCTTGGACCGATTTTGCTCATTTTCAATCCCCGCCGAGAAATTAGCCATCTTAAAGTTGTTGGCGGGTTTGAAGACGTCCCGTGCATAATTGCGACTTTTATCGTGCGGACAAAATTTAGTACATACATACATACATACATATATATATATATATATATAACTTTTTAGGTGGGGGTGGTTTTGGGTTCCTGGGGTCATGTAATGAAAAGTTATGAAGGAATTTTTCAACAGTCGCACCATGGTAACGACTGCAATAGGTAGTATTTCTTACGAAATCTACCTAAAAATAAAAAACAAACTATGCGGTATGAATTTTTTGCTTGCTTTTTTCTAAATCCCTACGATACAACCAAATTTTATACAATGCAATTTTATATCACACTAGCTGACCCACCCGGCGTTGCCCTGGGCCATCATAATAATCTTAAATAAAACTTAAGTTTGTATGATTTTATATCCTTTGAAAATCTTTTAAATGAACCTTCGGTTGTTCCATTGCATTCCACAGCGTCTCGTGTGTTTCCAACAAACGTCTTTCCGAACGAACCTGTAATCTGGGTCCCCGCTACCTAACGCAGAATGTGCCGGAAGTGCTCCGCACGTATCGTAGACAATCGAAAACCAAGTCTAGTGAGCCAAATTTCGTAGTAATCAAGCCCATAGAACCGGAAAAACGAATGCATCATTAATGTTCGAAAATGTCGTTAACTGAAGTCTAAGATAAACTTTCATAATCACAGAAAGTAGTATTTTCACAGAAGGTAACTGAATTGTAATCTAAATTAAATTAACCAATTCCCGTTGAAATTGGGTCCTTATAACCCGACGAAACAATTTATCCTTACGCGGTGGAAGTTGCCTCCCTCCTCCTCTGTAAATTTCACGGTCTACTTTTAAAATTAACACGATATTATTTAATAAACGGATGAAATCCCTTTTCTAAAGTTATCTTTAACCCTTTAGTGCGCAGGGACAAAGAACAGTTTTTTTTATGCAAAGAACAGTTTTTTTAATTTAATAGAATTTTTTTATTCGTGTATACCTAATTCACACCAGGAGATAAAAATAGCAATATTTGTTTTAATTAATAACAGACATTCCGTATTTAAATAAAGCGAAATTAACCATTGAAACTTTCTTGTGTAAAGTCAGATTCTCTGGAGCACGTAATTTCTAGAACGTATTCTATCTTGGGAATTAAAGGGTTAAAGGTTAAGTTTTATAAAATAAATAATTATATAAAATAAGGTATTTGGAGACATAGATATTAAAATATTTACCGATTTGCAAAATTTTAGCGTAAAACAGCGACACAACAGTAGTTATTATTTGTATTGTAGATGCGCAACAGAAGAAAAGATTGACGTATTATATGAAAAATGTATCTCTGATTTTTTTTCATTATTTTTCCAGTGTAATAAACCTTTCAGAGAATCATATATAATTTTTTCGAAGCAAAATAAAAAATCGCGCATTTAAGGGTTAATGTAACGCGATTTTTATTTTTAATTTACGGATGTAGTGAGTAAACGTAAGTTCTTGCCGAAAAAGGAGATTAATATTCAAAAAAGGTGGTAGCTTGGGTATAAAGAAGGACCGGGCCCAGGGGTCAGGATATTAACTGGAATGTAGTTGGGTAAAGGAAAAAATTTTAATAGTTTTAAAGTAGCTGTAGGACGCAAGAACTATGAAGTAGAAAATTTTAATAGAGTAAGATCGTTTTTAAAGGAGCTGCAACAAAGGCCCCAAGAAGGAGATTAATATTCAAAATTGGTGGTAGCTGAAGTGAGAAATTTTTTTGTCGTTCATGGAGTTGGTAGAAGACTTAAGAAGTTGTTAGAAAAAAAAGCTAATGAATCGGGTCATTTTTAAGGGAGCTACAATAAAGGGCCCAAAAGAGGCCAACTGATAGTTAAGAGCAGGGCCCTAACATGAAAATATGTTAAAAGGTCTTAGATCTTCAATTATTCAAAATTAACCATAGAGTTGTGAATTAGTATTTCTTAGAATAATAATTTAAAGAAATGCGCCAAAAATTGGACAAATGCTGTCCTAGGACTGGATAGCTAATTGTCCTAGGGCCCAAATAAAATATGAGTGTGTTGGTCCTGGGAGAAGAGTCCAATACTCAGTTTTAAAATTATGCACTGAGAAGGCGAGAAAATTAGAGGGTGAAAAATGCATGGCACACAAAAAATTCAAGGGACCTACGGGACCCTAGGGGGGGGGGGGGGGGGAGAATGGAGCAAGGGTCTTAACTGGGATGTAGGATTGGGAGAATAACTAAATGAAAAAATGATACCAAAAATGAAGATCGGATTAAAAGGAAGCAATTTATTAACAATTTAGGGCACAAAAACTTCAAAGGGTGCTGTACCGGGTCCCAGGCTGCCAGGGTCTTAACTGGAATGTAGAAATGAGGGAATAACTAAATGGAGAATTGGCTCCAAGAACGAAGAAGATCGGATATAAAGGGGGTAAGTTATTAACAATTTAGAGCATAAAACTGAAAGAGGCACAGGGGCCCCGACCCTTAAATAAACGGCGAAGTGCGAGCATTACTCGCGCACAGAGGGTTCCGTAAAATAAATATATGAATTTGTAATTGTATTATTAAAACAAAAACAAAAACAAACGTTGCTAAAAGAGTACTAAGTCTTTGTAAAAAACTATACAACGTAGGGTTGGGTATAACTGTATATATTAGAAAAGTGTAAATGGGTATACCATGAAAGTTCAAAGAGATATGGAACCTAAATAATATCAAACATAGCTGTTCGTATAACTCTTTCTTTAATATTATTTTAACCTGTTTATGATGAACTTAATTCGGTACTGACAATAAAAGCAGTGCATAGTTAAACCTCATTTGGCCTTTCATGAAACTAAATTCAGCGTAGTAATAACCTTTATTTCTACAGTGTAGCTAAAACAAAACCTTTGTTCAGAGTTTAAATTTGGCATTGTGCTAAGCGCGCTTCGAATTGAGGTCTCAAAGTTACAACGCCGCCTTGGTCAGTGCCGCGTTTTTCCAGGTAGGTGTTTAATTAACTTTTAAAGTCACTCGAGGCGTATTGAGAGATACAATCAATGCAAACTATTGCGAATCCCACAGTATTTATGCGATTCATTCTAATTAAATCTTTCGGGGGCGATGCCCTTAAAAAACGGACACCTAATTTTTATTCCAAAACAGCAAACGGCACCAAGAATATTTAATTAAAATTTCACTTTTATCATGTACGTGAAAATAAGCAAGTTCGCATTTTCTAATAAATTCATTTATAAATTCTGGTGTCAGTTCATTATTTCATACGTTTATAAATAGAATTACTCCGTGCCGGAAAGTATTAAGTGGTCGCAGGTCTCTTAAAGCTTCAAAATTTAAGAAATTTTAATTTTTTTAGATGTTAAACTCTTATCTTTTCTGAATATTTTGATATAATTGTTTCCTTCAAATTCCCATTAGAACAAAAGTTTCGTCTTTTAGAATTATACCCGCTCAATAGATGAAGCGGCGTTTCCGAAACTTTAAAGTCATTATTTTCCAAATGGCGTTTTTTGGGCATAACGCTCAGGATACCTCAAAAGCTTCTGAATATTTTTTCATGAAATTTTCAAAACATATAATTCATGTTAGTCTATATAAACTGAACATAAAATTTCCTTTTTATTGTTCAAAAAAATATTTTTTAGGTGATTTTACTGTTCAAATTTTCAAAATTTTGTATTAGCTAAATACAACATTGCATTAAAAATATAAAAAGGCTTTAAATATAAATTTATTTAAGTTCAGGGAAATTATTACAATCTGAAGTATAAGTAAGCACCAAAATTTTCATTAGTTGCAATATTTATTTTGTAATCCTGCGCATAAACTGTTATGCCAATTTTTTGTTCGGCAAATGTCTAACAGTTTCGAGCCCCCTATAAATACTAATTCTGTATCTTGCAATTTTTTAAATACATGAAACGGAAGTACATACTTATATGTTTCATTCCAATTAAAATTGTGTTTTAAAATCATATACATTTTACGACATTAAATGTTGAAAATGGTCTTTTTTTTTTTTTTCACTTTTTAGTGTCCCGAGACCCCTTAAATTAGTATGTTTTTAACAATTTGACGTTTATTGCTTTTATACTGTTACTGGACATTACATTACACATATATATCATTAAAAGTTGTTAACTAGGCATAGAGTACGCCGCCCCTGTCCTTGTGTATGTCTAAACTGACCGTACCTTTAAGGGTTAATATTTCGGCTAATTACCAATGATTTTTTTCGAAAATCATTATAAACAATGCTTTTATTCTTCTGCAACGATAGGTATATTCAGCGATGCTCAACAATTTTTCTGAATGCCCGTAAATCGAAATTAGTGTATAACAGAAAAATGCTGATTACTCAAAAACTATGTGACATATGACAATCGCTATAATTTTCCGGCAAGGTTTATATTAATGCCTACTACCTCTAATTTTTTCATAATTTTAGTTTCAGTAGATGCGAAATTAGATGGGGGGGGGACATATTTTTGCGCTACATTTTCAACAGTATCTTTGAAAATATAATACCTAAAATTAAAAGGAATGTATTTTTGAGTTCAGCGTTACAAAAGCTTTCACAGGATACCCACATGATATACAATGAAAAGATTTTTTTTCAAGTAGCATAATTAGTTCCTCTACTTTTTTACTAAATATATTTATGAATGTTTATTAATATGAAAATATGTGGGTCAATGGTCTTTATTACTTCCCCGAATTTGAACTTTCCACGTTCCATAGTTTACGAGTAAAATGGCTGTGACAGACAGACTGACACAAGAGTGATCTTATAATGGTTCCGTTTTTACTTTTTAAGTACGGTACCCTAAAAAAGAAAAATCTGATTGTCAGGTGCATCAGGACATGTCTTGGACTGTTCTCACCTAAATGTTCAGACTTCTACGTGCGGTAGATTTTGCTAGTCATCAAACGCAGACACACAGACACTCAAACACTCACATACACACAGACAGAGCGAAACTTTCTTTTATTGATATACATTTTATTCAATTTTCCTCGCTAAAAACTGGGTTGTCGTTAAATCCGATCTCGCTGAAAACTTATTCTACAGTTAAATACAAACACACTTTTAGTAGCTGACGAGTTATTGAGGTTTTAATGCATATGTATAAAATATTAATGACGATTGAGTAAAAGCACTGATTTATGAAATTGATGAGCTATTGATACTATAGTGCCCCCATATCAGTAACAAATAAATACTACTTCTTTCAGAAAAAACAAGGGTTTATTAAGGCTGGCGAATCACTGATCTTTTAATATATAAATTAAATAAATTCGATGTGCAAAAAGACGAATTTGTGAGAATGTCAAGTTATCAAGATTGGATATGTATAATTCATTAATGACATTCGACTTAATAAAATCACAGATAATTAAGAATGACGACTTTTCGAGGTTTTTTGGAAATCATACAGAATTTATATCAAACGTATTAAAATATAAATTTAAAGAGATGCCGAAGTAACTAGGTTTTTGCGTTTAGAGAGATCGTTTGGGGATAACTTGTTATTTTAATTTTATTGCGGATGTAAAGAAAATTAATTATATTCTATTGCATAGAAGCACTGCTTTATGACGATATAGAGTTATCAACGTTTTAACCACAATGACCAATGATAATTGTTTAAATAAAAACATAGATTTATAAGTTTAAGGATTCATCAAGGTTTAACCGTATAACTTGTATTCGATATAAAATAAAACGGATTAATGAATCTTCAAGTTATCCAGTTTTTAGAGCAAAGGTATAAATAATAATATTAACTAAATACACTTATTTATGAGGATGTCGAGTTATCGAGGCTTTAACATATAAGCGTAATAATAATAACATTTTATTAAACTAGCTGGCTTCGCATTCTAGCGCGCTCATAATTACATCGGGCCTCTAATTTATGCTAACATCGGATAAAACGAATGTTGAATTCCTATGAAAATTTTCGTTAGGTGCAGTAGCGTAGCTACGTTGTTTGCCGCCCGGGATTTCATCCGTTTATTAAATAATATTGCGTTAATTTTAAAAGTAGTCCGTGAAATTTACAGAGGGGGGTGGGGGTAACCTTCCACCGCTTAGGGGTGTATTCTTTCCTCGGGTTCTAGGGGACCGATTTCAACGGGAATTGGTTCATTTAAGTTAGATTACAATTCAGCTACTTTCTGTATTATGAAAGTTTATCTTAGACTTCAGTTACCAACATTTTCGAACATTAATGATGCATTCGTTTTTCGGGTTCTATGGGTTTGACTACAACGAAGTTTGGCTCACTCGACTTGGTTTTCGATTATCTGCGGCACGTGCGGAGCACTTCCGGTACATACTGCTTTAGGTAGCGGGGACCCAGATCACAGGTTCGTTCGGAAATAGACTTGTTGGGAACACACGAGAGGCTGTGGAAGGTAATGGGACTTCCAAAACTAGGTTCATTTAAAAGATTTTCAAAGGATATAAAATCGTACAAACTTGAGTTTTATTTAAGGTTATTATGATGGGCCTGGACAACGCCGGGTGGATCAGCTAGTGTGATATAAAATTACACTGTATAAATACAGGGTTCCGGACCCCAGTGCAATAGCGCTTCCGAAAAACCGAAGCTTAAATTACCTTTCCCTTTCCTTCGCATCTCCAAGCTTTTGCATTCTTTTTACCAAAACACTTATATGTGACGTAATGTGTCACACACGTAGGAGATGGAGATAAAACTGTCTCAATTTTTAAACAGTTTTTAGGCTTAGACTGACTCGAGCTCAATCTGTATTACATTTAAAAAAAATTTTATTCATGTATTGAAAAAAAAAAATCCTCTTTTAAAATTACGTATTATATTCCACTTCAAATCATTTTAATGCTATATTGATCAGAATGAAGGGGAAACATAAATCGTGTTTTTCTATTTCAAATTTATATCGGCGACGTGTTGATACGTCACCACTCAAGAGACTGAACAATAAATTTGCTTTCAGTTCGATTTTCTTTTGTGACAGTAGGATAATTTTTTATTGGCTGGGTTTTCTTTTTATTATTTCGATATCTAACCTGAAAAGAATATTTTCTGTTTTATCCAACAAGCATCAGCTTGACATTTCGTTTGTTCGAGGTTTTCTGTCTTCTATTGCGTACGAGTATAAAAATCACGTTAGTGATTTTTTTATTTATTTTGTATCATGAACGGTACCCACGCTAAGGCTCTCTGCACCTATACGAAGTCACTTTCCTTTGTAAGTAGATATAATTACCATGTATTGTTATTCTGATAGAAAGCAGTCGAGCAGTGTTTCCTCTTTTTCTATAAAAGCATAGATTCTTTACGATAACGTTGTCAAATTTTAAATTTTATCTGATTTTTAGGGACTCACCGCAAAAGATTGTTATGCGGAAGGAAATGATTATAGTTTAAGATGTGCACATTTTTCAGGAAATTGTAAAACATTGTTCCATTCTTCAGCATATAAATATTCATTTCTGTAAATTTCATTCATTTTTTCTTAAAAATGCATAGCTGCGAACTATCCCTTTTCTGTGTTAACACCATTTTCTAATCATAATCGTTACCCTATTTAATCACAGAATTCTGCAATTAATTAACATAAAAAATAGGCATGGATTTTTACTATTCAGAAGAAGTGATAACTAAAAAGTGGAATAGTTGACAGCTAAGTATATGCTGATAGATATATTTAAAATTTTTATGTTGCTAAAGAAAAAAAAAATGCTTTAAATTTTGCAATGAATGTTCCAAATATAAATATGCAGATTACAGGGGCAGGAGGAGGGGTGGAACGGTACGGTTGTTGTACCGGTAGCGATGATAAGGGCTCCGGAACTTTTTTTGTTAGAATTTAAGCCCTGGGCGCAGTAATCTAATTGTAACGTAACCTTAATCTAACTGTACCATAAACATTACCTAACTGTACCCTAGCTGTAACGTGTTACCTAACCGTAACCTAACGGTAACCTAACAGTAACATACCTTCAACCTAACTATAAACAAATTATCACCTAACCGTAACCTAACTGTAACCTAATAGCAACCTAACCTTAATCTAATTATAACATAACCTTAACCTAACTGTAACGTAACTATAAAATATCGGTAACTTAACCGTAACGTAAACTAATTATAAGCTAAATGTAACGTGACTGTAACTTACCTGTAACCTATCCATAATCCAACCGTAAATTATCTGTAACGGAAATGTAACATAACCGTAACCTAACCCGTAACCTATTTGTAACGGAAATGGAATATAACCGTAACCTAACAGTAATCTATCTGTAACGGAAATGGAACATAACTGTAACCTAACCGTAACGTAACCGTAACCTACTTATAACCTAACCCTAACCTAACTGTAACATAACTGCAACCTAACCGTAATCTATCTGTAAAATAAACGCATCATGACGGTACGCTAACCGTAAACTAATTATAACCTAACCGTATCCTAACTGCGATGTAACTATAACCTAACTGTAACTTAAATGTAACTTAACTGTAGCCTGGCGGTAACCTAACCGTAACCTAATTGTAACCTATCCGTAACGTACTGTAACCAATCCGTAACCCAACCGTGATCTAACTGTAACCTATCCGTAATCTTAATTGTAACCAAACTGTAACGTAACTGTATCCTATCTGTAACCTAATCGTAGCATAAACGTAATCTAACTATAACCTATCCGTAACCTAACTGTAACCTATCCGTAACTTAACCCTAATCTAACTGTAACAAATCCGTAACCTAACCTTAACCTATTTGTAACTTAAACGTAACCTAATTGTTACCTACATTTAATCTAGCTGTGACGTAACCGTAATCTAACTGTAACCTAACCGTAACCTAACTGTAACCTAAGTTTAACGTAACCGTAAACTAATTATAACCTAACTGTATTCTAACTTAACCTATCCGAAACCTAACAGTATCCAAACCAAATCCTAACTGGGCTAATCGTCCTCTCGGCTAAATATCCTGTCGGCTAAATGTCCTGTCGGCTAATTGACCTGTCGGCTAATCGTCCTGTCGGCTAAATGTCCTGTCGGCTATTTGTCTTGTCGGCTAATTATACTGTCGGCTAAATGTCTTGTCGGCTAATTGTCTTATCGGCTAATTGTCTTTTCGGCTAATTGTCTTATCGGCTAATTGTCTTGTCGGCTAAATGTCATGTCGCCTAATTGTCTTGTCGGCTAATTATCCTGTCTGCTAAACGTCCTGTCGGCTAATTGTCCATGTCGACTAACTGTCCTATCGGCTAATTGTCCTGTCGGCTAATTGTCTCTGTCGGCTCTCTGTCTTGTTGGCTAACTGTCGCTGTCGGCTAATTGTCCTGTCGACTATACGTGTCGACTAAATGTACTTGTCGGCTAAACGTCCTGTCGTCTAATTGCTGTCTGCTAAATGTCTTGACGGCTATTTGGTTGTCTGCTAAATGACATAGACCCGTAAAATAAACGTATCATGACGGTACGGTAACCGTAAACTAATTATAACCTAACCGTTTCCTGTGATGTAACTATAACCTAACTGTAACTAAAATGTAACCTAACTGTAGCCTGGCGGTAACCTAACCGTAACCTAATTGGAACCTATCCGTAACGTACTGTAACCTATCCGTAACCTAACCGTAATCTAACTGTAACATATCCGTAATCTTAATTGTAACCAAACTGTAACGTAACTGTATCCTATCTGTAACCTAATCGTAGCATAAAAATAATCTAACTGGAACCTATCCGTAACCTAACTGTAACCTATCCGTAACCTAACCTTAACCTATTTGTACCTTCAACGTAACCTAATTGTTACTTAAATTTAATCTAACTGTGACGTAACCGTAATCTAACTGTAACCTAACAGTAACCTAACTGTAGCCTGGCGGTAACCTAACCGTAACCTAATTGGAACCTATCCGTAACATGCTGTAATCTATCCGTAACATGCTGTAACCTATCCGGAACCTAACCATAATCTAACTGTAACCTATCCGTAATCTTAATTGTAACCAAACTGTAACGTAACTGTATCCTATCTGTAACCTAATCGTAGCATAAACGTAATCTAACTGTAACCTATCCGTAACCTAATTGCAACCTATCCGTAACTTAACCCTAATCTAACTGTAACCTATCCGTAACCTAACCTTAACCTATTTGTAACTTAAACGTAACCTAATTGTTACCTAAATTTAATCTAACTGTGACGTAACCATAATCTAACTGTAACCTAACCGTAACCTAACTGTAACCTAAGTTTAACGTAACCGTAAACTAATTATAACCTAACTGTATTCTAACTGTAACCTATCCGAAACCTAACAGTATCCAAACCAAAACCTAACTGGGTTAATCGTCCTCTCGGCTAAATATCCTGTCGGTTAATTGACCTGTCGGCTAATCGTCCTGTCGGCTAATTGTCTTGTCGGCTAAATGTCCTGTCGGCTAAATGTCCTGTCGGCTAAATGTCTTGTCGGCTAATTATCTTGTCGGCTAAATGTCCTGTCGACTAATTGTCTTGTCGGCTAATTGTCTTGTCGGCTAAATGTCTTGTCGGCTAATTGTCTTATCGGCTAATTGTCTTGTCGGCTAAATGTCTTGTCGGCTAATTGTCCTGTCGGCTAATTGTCCATGTCGACTAATTGTCCTATCGGCTAATTGTCCTGTCGGCTAATTGTCTCTGTCGGCTATCTGTCTTGTCGGCTAACTGTCGCTGTCGGCTAATTGTCCTGTCGACTAAATGTACGTGTCGACTAAATGTACTTGTCGGCTAAACGTCCTGTCGTCTAATTGCTGTCTGCTAAATGTCTCATCGGCTATTTGGTTGTCTGCTAAATGACATAGACCCATCATAAAGGACCCCAAGAAGGCGATTAATATTCAAAATTGGTGGTAGCTTAAGTCTGATAATTTGTTTATTGTCGTCCATGTAATAGCTGGAGAACCTAAGATGTTGTTAGAAAAAAAAGCTAGTGAATCGGACTGTTTTTAGGAAGTTATAATAGGGGGCCCGAAAGGGGCCAACCGATAGTTGAGAACAAGGCCCTAACAAGAAAACATGTTAAAACGTTTTAGTATATAGCGTTTTAGATCTTTAGTTTGTCAAGATTGAGAATAAGGCATGAATTAGTCATTTGAATGTAATTTGAAGGAAATGTGCAAAAATAGGGGAAATGCTTACTTAAAGGGCCCTAGGGCCCCAACAAAAATATGTGAGTGTTGGTCTAGGGAGAAGATTTCTTGACCCAACTTTAAAATTGAGTACTGCGAAGGTGAGAAAATTAGGGTATGAAAAACGCATGGCACACAAAAAATTCAAGGGGCCCTGACCAGGCACTACGGGACCCTAGGCCAGGGCTCCCAAATTGTCCGCCAAGTGAATACCAATATTATTTTAGAAAAATTTTCTTTTTAGATTTTTCTTACAAACCGCCCCGGAACCACCTTTGAAAGTTAATTCTAGCGCAAACCTACCATAAAATTTTCTGTTAAAATTTATTGGTATTCAGTTGGCCGACTATTTGGGAGCCCTGCTAGACGTGCATGGTCTTAACTGGTATGTAGAAATGGGAGAATAACTAAATGGAAAAAGTATCCCAAAAATGAAGATCGGATAAAAATGAAGCAATTTATTAACAATTTAGTGCACTAAAACTACAAGGGGCCCAGTACCAGGCCCCTTGCAAGGGTGCCAAGGTCTTAACTGAAATGTAGAAATGGGGTAGAAACTGAAAGGAGAATTCAGAACAAAAACGAAGAAGATCGGGAAAATATATAGAAAAGGGGCATATTATTAACAGTTTTGTGCATTAAAATTTCAAGGGTCCCTGTACTGGGCCCCTTGAACGGGTGCCAGGGTCTTAACTGAAATGTAGAAATGGGGCAGAAACTGAAAGGAAAAATCACCCCAAAAACGAAGAAGATAGGATAGAAAAGAGGCATGTTATTAACAATTTAGTGCACTAAACCTTCAAGGAGCCCCGTACTGGGCCCCTTTCAAGTGTGCCAGGATCTTATTTGAAATGTAGAAATGGGGCAGAAACTGAAAGGAGAATTCATCCCAAAAACGAAGAATATCGGATAGAAAAGAGGCATGTTATTAACGTTTTAGTGCATAAAAACTTAAAGGGGCACAGGGGCCCCGGCCCTTAAAAAATTAAAAATCCGAGACTCAGGTGCATCAGGACCAGTTTTGGTCTAATCACACCGGAACTTTCAGACTTCTACATGCGGTATGTTTCGCTAGCCATCGCACACAGTCAGACACACACACACAGAGATCTATTTTTTCTTTTATTAGTGCAAAGGGATCGTACCCGGGCTTCCAGGTTTAAAGAATATAGGTGAAAACATTTTTTTTAAATTGAAAACTAGTATTTTTTTATGTGCAATAAATTTTTAAGATTGGCCACTTCCATTAAAAAAGCAATTTTCATATGGAAAATACGAATTATACAATCAAATAAATTTTTGAAATTTATCAAAAGCGATATTTTCTTATTAGCCGCATGCTAAGAGTTATCTGCCAAGATTTTGCTACTTATGGCATCCTTTTATATTCGGATAATTTCAGAGATTATACATGTCTGGTAAATGTGTGTTTTATTTATATTATTTTATTTATTTATTCATAGGGAAGTTTTTTACAATGGATATCAGTCGTAAGAAAATGATAAACTCTTTATTTTGTTTTAAGGGCAAACGGATTAATCTTTCGTAATCGAGCTCCTCGCGATATAGATAAATTTAAAAAAAAATATTTCATGCTTTAAAATTGTTTTTAAAACCATAGCCAATCAGTAAACTGAGATGAACTGTGCAATCAAATTCCATTTGAAAAGAAAATCCTATTTGGTGATCTAAAAATTTAAATTGTACGAATATGTTAGATTTGTGTTTTTCAATATTATTCTTTTATTTGTTTATAAAAGAAGCATTAATTTCGTTAATTTGTCTTTCACAAAAATGTTAGATTGGTGTTTTTTTTTAATATTATTCTTTTATTTGTTTTTAAAGGAAGTATTAATTTCGTTATTCAAAAATAGTCAGAAACAAATGCTGAAAAATGTGTGTTGCTTTATGTGCAGAATATTTCTTATTATTATGTATTGAAACCGGCGAGTGATAAGATAAACTTGAAAAAAAAAATAAGCTTAAAAATTATTTTAAAAAGTATTATACATCAGTGAATGAACACAGTTTTTAAAAAAATTGCATTTGAAAGTAAAAATTTTTTCCCTGTGCGACGAAAATTGAAAATGTACGATGGTCAGAAGATTAAAAAATTGCTGTAGCGAAAATTTCAAGACCGAAATTTGATCGTGAAGTGTTGCCATTCGCAAAATGACGTCAGCGTTACGCAGATATACGTTTGTTCTTTATAATATAGATACTTAATCAGTAAAATATAATAAAGATCAGTTATTAGGATGTGTTTATCAATTGAGGCTCTTACGCTTAGATTTCCGGAATGAAAATAGCAATTTTCACCTTCTCAAAATTTGCATACGCAATTCTCATATCCATATTCACCATTTAAAAAAAAATTACTTTGTTTGATTATTTAAAAATTATTTTAACTCAGAACATGAAGTCACGATTGTCAGCAACATCTTTTATGTGAACAGACGCACTCTTTACTTGAGATTCTAATCTCAATTCCTGAGAGTAAAAAATTCCATAATTTATGTTTTTTAGACGCATTTGTGCTAAAATGTTTAGTTTTACTAAGAAAATGATCGTTTTCTTTTAAATATGACTTTATTTTCACTTAAATAAGCATTTCGCCTAGTGTATGAAACTTAGTATCAGTTCACATGCAGAAGGAAAAACAATATAGAAAATTTATGAGGAAAATTGCGTGTTTTCAAAAGCAGTATGTGATTTTCCGTTATTATGCCCTTAATATAATATTCTGCTCCTAATGGGATTTTGCGCCACTAAACTCTATACCACGATTTTGAATTTTTATCAGAAAATAGCATGAATAAAGTTAAAAATAGTTCATTATTCTCTCTTGTCTGCAATAATGAAAGCTATCTATTTTTCATAATTTTGAAGAAATTTCATAAAATTCTTTTAAAATTAAAATATAAAAATGGGGATATTTAAAAAAAAACAAATAGTGCGATCACATCTACAAAGGAAGAGCTTTCAGTTAAAAAAAAAAAAAATAGTAAAATTGGTTCAGCTGAAAGATCACGACAGATGACTAAAAAACACACTTGTGTTTTAAATATATAGATTATATAAAATTACAAAAAATTAAATTATGCAAATTACGTTATTTTGATAAAATTATAGTAGAATGTCCTGAAGTATTCTTCAGAACATTCTACTATAATTAAAATTTCATTATTAGAGAGAATTTTCGACAAAAACTTCAGGAACACGATATTATTTTAAACCACGAATTATTTGTTTGCTTGTCTAACTTGGTGAAACAAATCCATCCAGGCGAGAATCATCAATTTCTGTAATATAAATCGCTATAATTTGCATGTCACCTCTCTTTTATTTAGATACTCTAGAATTTTGTAAAACATTGCGTTTTATCAGTGCGCGATTTCGATTACATTATTTCCAAAAGTGAAGCATTTTCATCTGTGAAGAATATCAAAGCAGCTGCTCTGGGAAAATGACGCACTTCTACAAAACATAATTCAGGTTTAAGAATTAAAATACGCGCTTTTTTATATAATGACGTCATTTGCATCCGCTAAAGCAATTCGCTTTTAAAATCCAGTCTTAAATTTCGTCTGTAGAAAAATGTGCCTATGACGTCATTACCACGGAATAACAGACAATATTCGTGACATAGCACATATTTTAATTTCAACTTTTTTTTCAGGTTTTATGAGAAAATGGCAACAAAATGATACAGTATCTCCTATTTTCGACTATTTTCCGTTTACTTTCAATGACTTTCAATAGAAATGAGGTACTTTTGTTGCCACGATAAGAAAAGTGGTATTAAAAACTGCAAAAAAATTAATAACTCAAAAATAAATTGAGATACAGCTTTCAAACAAATTGCATTTTAAAGAGATTGTTTTTCCTTATACGATGGTGTAAAAATTTAAAATGTGCAATGCTTAGATGTTTAAAAATTTGCAGTAGAGAAAATTGCAAAACCAAAATTTTATTTCAAATTTCAAAGTGTTGCCATTCGCAAAATGACGTATGCGTTACGCACATATATGTTTGTTCTTTATAATATAGATAGATAATAAATAAGCGATAAGAGGGATAATATATAATCACATTTAATCTATTAATATACTGAAATATTTTCTGCCTATTTAGTAATTTTACATAATTTGAGTCAGGGATATAAATTTTAAAATTTACTTTTTTAATTTTCAATGAAATAATCGAAAATAAATTTCAACTTATTGGATATATAACACTCTTAACCCTAGAACGCTCTTCGTTCCGTACCTACTAATTGGTCCCTCGGATCTAAAAAGACCCATGCATGTTTCGCTCTTAAATTCGACAGTTTATAATTAATAAATTTATTATTTTAATAACACTTGACAAATACTAAAACAAAAAATAAATTAAGACAGTACAAAGATGAAATAAAAGTAAAAAGTAGTTACAAAATCTTGTTTACAGGTACATAAAAAAAATGAATCTTTCAAATATTTAAATGTAATTATCCCGTATAACAGTTATGGCAAACTGTATTCGAATGCATTTTGCATGTAAAGTAGTGGCATGTTACACACTTAAATGTACATTTATTGTCCATTTTTTCGCATAAGTGACACCTTCTTCGCTTCTTAACAATTTCAAAATTCAGCTGAAGTACTAGCAGTTTCTTTGAGGATTCGCTTCGCACTTTGAATAATCTGTTTTGCATCTTGCCCTCTTTGAAGATTTTCTCTGGTATCCATATGCTTTTTTACAAGTTTTTCACCCAAGGTTTTCAAAAAAATTCTTCGTCTATAAGGACAGTAATTCTTCCATGATTTATTTATTTTGCAATAATGTACAAAAGTGTTATATGCAGATATGTCTAAAATATTACAAAATACAGCAAATGAGTAACGGTTCCTCTTCCTTTTTTATAGTGTAAGTAGCTACCATTTTGTCCAGCGTATCAACTGCTCCCTCAGTTTTTTTTTATAATCAATGATGATCTCCGGTTTTCTTTGAATACTTCGTTCATTTTTCTCATTCTTATGCAATGTGCTTTGAAGAACAACACATTTACTTTTTTTAAATGTAAGACACAAGCGTTGTATCTTTAGTAAACGCAAATGCTGAACTGTATCTTTCTTTTACTTTTGTTTCTAAAATTTCTACATGGATAGATGATTTATTTTTTCTTATTTTACCAATCATTGTTATATTTCTTTTTTGCAACATTTGACCAAAATCATAAGATGTAAAGAAATTGTCACAAGTTATATTATGTCCTCGTAAACCATATGACAAGTCCAAAACTACTCTCAATCCTTGGTTTCTTTCGGGTGCATTTCCTGGTTATTTTCCTAAATATGGCTGGATATTCCATCCATAGCAAGTGTCATTATCGCACAAAATCCAGAATTTTATACCATATTTAACAGGTTTGCTAGGCATGTACTGCCTAAAAGGACACTTTCCTCTAAAAGCAATAAATTGTTCGTCCACCGTTATATTTCTGGATTGAAAAGATTGGGTAAATTTTTTACCCATTTATCCCATAATTCTCGAACGGTGGCAAATTTGTCATTTGATCTTCTTCGTTGTCGAGTTTCCCGGTCATCAAATCATATTACTCTTGATATTATTTTAAATTTACAGACGTTGTAGCTCTAAACAAATGTCTTTCCTTGAATTCATCCCATAACCTTTTTGTTGATTCATTGCTTGATTTGTACACTCCTGCGAGCACTAAAAGGCCTATCTATGCATCCAAATCTACTATATTTAGATCTGTCCAGTTTTCTCCATATACACGTTTACCCTCTAAATTCGTGTAATTTATGATCATGGTTTTCAAATTATGGGTAAAAAGCAGTTCAAAAGCGCTATATTCCTCTTCCATTCGTGCTGTTGAAAATCAAGTTGGACCAGGGGTTAGTTTCAGAATATTACTGCTTTCTATTAGACCAGCACTTCGATATGGCTTTGCATGTCACAATACTTTTTCATCTCTGGACTTCATTATCTCAGGTAATTTATGTATAGTAACTATTTCTTCATCTGATGAAGAATAATTATCAATAGATATATGATCCTCTTCTTCCGATACAGCTTCCTCCAAATCAGACAAATTTTCATCATCTGTATAACCTTCCATGAAAGCGAAATAAAACTTTCATAAAACGAATAAACGAAGTGCACAAATGTTCTCCTCAAACAAATATTCGAACTAATTCTAAAAGGTAAACTTTTTGCTTCTAGCTGAGAGAAAAACAACAAACAAAATAAATTTCCGCTATGACTTGTCCAGTTCCAGATGTCTCATAACTTCATTCCCTCCCCGATAATTCTACCCCTTTTTATCTCGTTACCTTTTTTGCAGCTGTATAGCAGAAATAAAACAATATCTGTGTTGACATAAAACTATGTAAATGTATTTGTATGCTTGGACAAAAAAGACCCGAGGGACAGATTAAGGTGATTTTTTGTTGTGTTAAAACTAAAAGTCGCATTAATTGAAAATTTTAGCATGTGTTAGTTAAAAATAAATCAGGAAAAGCCATTGTAATAAAAAATTTCTTATGAGTAGTTTTTGAGTAACACAAGCTTAAACATATGTATGGGTCTAAAAAGACCCGAGAAGCTTTCTAGTGTTAAAAGGGATGATTCGTTAACCCTCTATCTACTGCATTATGATCTACTGCAAATTTCTTAATTTAACTTTTTTTTTCAGTTACTTCAATGAAAATTAAAAGATATACATAAAAAAAAATACTCACCCGTGAGAAATTTAATTCGTTAGAGGTAATTAATTAAAGTGGTACTTTAAAGTGCCGCCAGTACACTATGTCTAAAATATTCTCGTAACAGAAATCCCACATGATATTTTAAATAAAATTTTAACTTTTACAAATTCTAAATAACAAGTAGACGCCCTCTGCGTGGATCCTACTAATGGAACCTAATCCGTATTTACGCATGGAAATCCAAGGTTTGAAGAAAACCACGAAAACTCCGAATGTTAAGCCGACGGGCGCGATTGGGTTCGAACCCAGCACCTCCCATCTACCAGTTTCAAGAGTAGAACCTCTCGGCCACTGATGGGGCTTTAAGACAACTGAATTATAGCTTTTTTGAAACACTTTAACTATTTAAAAATAGTTATTCAAAACCACATAGGGTCTTTGTGAAACAATTAATCGTTCATCTAAGAAATAAACACTTCATTTTTAGGGATTATACAAATGAAAAAAAAAACTGACCTTTTCTTTAACTTTTCGATATGTTATTAAAGTTACGTTACAAAAAAAGAGAAATAAATTGGCTGCATTTATATCGATTATCTTTCGAAGTCGGTTTGAAATTGCTCGTTATCAATAGTAAATACACCCAAGCGAGAAGAAGAAAAAAACTAATTCTTTCATTTTAACTCTAGGGATGTTAGAAAAACTTTTTTCGATAAATAATCTGAAAAGTTTATTTAGAATTAAATTCGTAGAGTAGAATAAATTGTTTTGCAATTTTATTTATTCACGAAATGAATTAATGACATTTTAATATTTCACAGTAGATGTATTAAATTGATTAGAATAGTATTATTTTCAAATAATTATAAATTTATTGCATAAAAAATAATTACAATTATAAAATATTTTTAGTAATTTATTTAACGGTATTTCATTTCATTGTACTATTAAGTTACTGACGTAATAAAAAATAGCCCTTTTTATAAAATTATTAATATAAAAGATTAGTTTAGGGGGAAATTTTATTCATATAACACTCTCTATCTTTTTTTCCAAATGTGTACATTGATTCTATGGTTTATTAAAAAATAAATTAATTAATTAAAAAAAAATCATGTTGTTCGCCATTCAAAAGCTAACAACATATTTTTTTTGCATAAAATTTAATTTAAAATACATAAAAAATAAGCAAGGATTCACTTGTTAACAGCAAATTTATATTCACATCATAAATGATGCAATCTCTGTAGTTATTATGTTACCTACTGTTTACGGCAATTGAATACAGTCAGTTGCGATATTAACATGTTCGGTGAATTCACACTGAATTAATTCAACCTAAATTCATAAAAAAATTAAATATCACTATTTTGTTTTTGAAGAAATACAATCAATGTAATTATGTATTCTTAGTACAATATTATACTACCAAATGTTATACCCACTATTTTATTATACATGGTGCATAGAAAAGCTCCTTTAACCTGAAAATACTTGTGAACGGACGGAGCTACAGCTATGCAAGTGAGGTAACGGTATTGTAAAGCGACTACGTCTAACCTAAACCCGAGTGGCGAAATTAGGAAGATAGCCTATAGTACAAATCGAAAACGAAAAGAGATAGAGCAAAATTTCCAATTAGAAAGTTTCAGAGTATCAATTAATTAGTACAAAAATATATTTGGTTCACCCGAATAAGATAAATGGTCGCCTGTATACCCAAAAATGTCCGAAATCGATGCATTCCATTTTGTGTAAAAGTTTGAAAGGAATAGCCAGAAATATGAAGAAATACGTACAATTTATTGCATAAATCCGCACTTCAATACATTTTGATAACATCACACATACACACACACACACACACACACACAAAAAAAAAAAAAAAAAAAAAAAAAAAAAAAGGCAAACTGTCTCACAGTGATAAAAAGTTAATGTTCAGTATGTTTGAAAAGTTCGCCATTGCTCACGATACACGTTTGTGTTCGTGTGAGTAATTCCGCCTGAACATTCCTCAGCATGGAAGGTTTTACACTATTGGAAGCATCTTCAATACGACAATGTAGATCCAGCAGACTTGTATGTGGAGATGCATAAACCTGATCTTTTACGTAGCCCCACAGGAAGAAATCCAACGGAGTAAGGTCCGGCGATCGTGGAGTGCATTAACCCCTTCAAGGGCAAGCAAAAATGTCTCTAAATAGTGAATTCTCACCGGAATAGTTGAAAAATTTTATTTTTAAATAAGGAAAAGCAATTTTTCAACGATTTTCCCCCAAAGTTAAAAATATAAAATTTAGTTAAATTTTTCTGGTGAGAATCTTGTTTAAATTTGGTTGGATATATTTTATCCCACCGCCCCTCAAGGGCTTAAACACTAAAACAATATCCATTTATTTGTTGTCCATAATAAAGTTTGAGAAAACTTTGCACTGGCTGTAGTGCGAGGGTACCGTAATGGTGAAACCATATGACCTGTAATGCGTACACTGGAGCATCATCTACAAAGTCAGGTATGATATTCTGTAATAATTTGAGGTATCTATGTATGTTTAATGTGCCTTCATAGAACACATGTCCAAGTAAACGAGCCTTCCAGATACCGCACCACACGTTAATGGGTCAGAGCACTTGGTGTATTGATGATAAACCCCACTAGGGATTTTCCAGCGGCCAGTAGTGGCATTGTGTCGATTTAGTACTCCGGTATGTTGAAACAGTGCCTAGTCTGACAATTTCGGACAAATAATCTAAATTACCTTCAACAATAATCAACGCCCAGTTGCAACAATCAAATCAACGCTCATTTTCCCGTGTCAAAAGTGATTGCTGCAGAGTGACACGATAGGGATGTGCATGTTGACCATGCAGTATTTGCCTTACTCGGGCCCGTCATAAGCCACAAGCCATGCTGACATATCTCGTAATGCTGTGTGGTTAGATTAGTGCAAATGCCAAAAGACCCTCTGGCACTATACGCATACCTACACTTACTGGCCTACAGAACGCGGTCGACATTTTAAATCTTTCCAGGGCTATAATTGTTTAGGTTCATAATCATTTAGCACCATAAAGTTTTAGCTCTATTTTTTAGGCCTACGATTGAAAACTCAAAAATTGGAATTAATTTATGTCCCATGTGCCCTTAAAATATCATATTTTGTTATTAGTCCATTTGTCAAATATTTTCAGATTTTGAAAAGTATAACAAAATTAACTTTTAAAATATTTCGTGTAAGGTGTGACTAAACTTTCAGGTTTCTCTTTAAGGAGACTGTGGACCTTCAGTTTGCCAAAAATGTACTGAATGATCGTTTTTTTTTCTTCTTTTTTTAATACACTTCAATTTTAACGGTATCATTAAAAAAAAACCGCAAGCAATTGCAAAGATTTCTAGCTAAGTTACAAGAATTTCAAAATTATACACCGTAATTACACCAAAAATGAAACTTTAAAACGTGTTTTCTCAAAAAGATAATTTTCCTAGAGTTAGTATGTTCACAATGTTCCATGCGTCTTATTTCTTTTAACCAATTTTCATAATATTGGGTTAATTTTCATAATATTGGGCTAATTTTCATAATTTTGGTCCAGTTTTCATAATATTGGAATTATTGTTTGCAATATGCTATATTTCAAAACGTAGCATTAATATGCGTGCATTGGTTTACATAATAGGGAATTTGGTTGTTATATAATTTTTTTCCGTGTATTTTCAAGAAAAAGTGTAAACATTGGAAGTTTATCATTTTTTTTTTAAATATATTATTGTAATTTTAAAACGCACACAGACTTTTGTTACCGTATTATAAATCTACCATTTAACAAAACTCCAGGTTCCAAAAACCAAATTTAATGCGCACTAAGCATTTTTAATTAGACTGATTAATTAGCATATTTTAGGAAATAAATTTATTAATTATACACATGTTTAAGCTAAATTGATTCATTTTCCTATAAAATGTATGAAATATTATGCGTGCAAAATTTCCGCACTATTGACTGAAAAATGAAAAAAAAAATATTGTCAACATTCACTGTCCCCTTAAATCATATAACAATTTACTTTGCTACACTACTTTATTCTAGTAAAATTTTTGCATGATTTCTGCTATCTTCACTGATCCAATTAAATAAGCAGTTTCGTCCCATGTATAAATTCTAGGCGTACTTTTGAATAATGGGCTTGAGTGCGTTTCTGCTTAATTTTGTAAAATACTAGTTTATAAATTTGATCCAAAATTATTTCTCAAATTTAAATTTTTTACGATCACTGTAAAAAGATTTTACGAATCGTTTTACGTTAAGCACAATTTTACATAAATAAATCGCGGAGAGCAAAAAGGGCAAAAACCAAAACATCATAAATTAAAAAAAAAAGAAACAACGTATAAAGGCGCAAATAAAATGTATTTAAAAGCATAGAGCTGTTTCAAAACCTCTAAGGTTTCCTCATCAGTGCTCAAAATAAAAGTTAAATTAAAACTAAAACATTGTGTAAAAAAAGGGGGGGGAGGTGGGCAGAGAGTCAGAAAAGCGTACCTTTCAGCTCTACTGCCAACGGTGAAATGCGACATACGGCTGACAAACAGCTACGGAGTTGATCTCACGCCCATATTCAGGGAGACCAATCAAAATCACCCAATTGCTCTGGAAGCGTCCAAACTTAGAAGGAGAAAAAAAAAGGGGGGGGGGTGGAGAAATTATACTTTTTCTCCTTCTAAGTTTGGACTCTTCCAGAGCAATTGGGTGATTTTAATTGGTCTCCCTGAATATGCGCGTGAGATCAACTCCGTAGCTGTTTGTCAACCGTATGTCGCATTTCACAGTTGGCAGTAGAGCTCAATGGTACGCTTTTCTGACTCTCTGTCCACCTCCCCCCCCCTTTTTTACACAATGTTTTAGTTTTAATTTAACTTTTATTTTAAGCACTGATGAGGAAACCTTAGAGGTTTTGAAACAGCTGTATACTTTTAAACACATTTTATTTGTGACTTTATACGTTGTTTCTTTTTCTTAATATATTGGCAGAAAGTACAATCCTTCCCCACTTTTTATCATAATTTTTTTTATTAAAAACCAAATTTAACGTGCATTCAAAAAACTTTATAATTATATTGCATATATATTATAATACACATAAAAAACAAGAATAAATGATTTTTTCCTATTTATTTTTTATTAACACTGTTTATACCTTGAAAACAGAACTAAAATTTACTCTAATATTTATGCATGTATGTACCAATTGTATTCATTTTTCTAACAGTTTATTTTCTTGTTAATAACATCTTTACTCATCAGTCAACGATATTGTAAAAAATTATTGATTAAATTGCAATTTAATTTCCAAATGTTATATTCATTTCAGAAATATGTACTTTCTTTTAAAAGAAAAATGCATTCATTATTTAAAAAAATATGTAAAATTGGGTATCGCGCCAAAATATGTTCTGTTGTACTTAAAATGTTTCACTAATGCAAAATTTACAAATATATATTTAAAACTAGTCGTTGGAGGCCACAGTTATACTTACCCATTATCGATATGCATAATATAAAATATGAAAATAAAACATGTGTAATCTATATATAAAATGGATTGCAATTCCAAAGTAAAATTGAAACATATATTTAAATATTTTTAATATATTGTAATGCTCTATTACTTAATTTCGGATACTACTTGATTATCCCGTCGACCAATTTCGACGAATTATATAAATCGCAAAATACTCGCAAAATTATACAAGTTGGCATAATTTTTATTTTAAATAACGAAAGAACAAATAAATTATGAAAAGATTAATAAAAATAAAAATAAAATGTCGAATTATAATTCACATGAGGACGCAACAAACACATGTAACGTGTTTAATGTCAAGTGAATGTGACATTTACGATAAGCCATTAATGACATTTAATTTTATAGTTTGGCGATAGTTTTTTGGTCGAGGGGACAGACGAGTAGTACCGAATTGCGTAAAAGAAAGATCCTTATATCTCCAAAAATGATAATCATATTAACTATCAGTTTACTGCGTCAAATTAAGCTTCTTATTTCAAATTAAAATACATCTTTGAATTGAAATTTAATTGAAATACATGGTCATGAAAAATCGAAGAGTGTGGAAAATATGATAAAAAATATCTCAGAAACTATTTTTTTATTTATGCAAAATTTTATTAAATTCTTTAATTTAATTTAATTCTTTTATATCCACTTTTTAAAATAAACAATTTCGAAAAAAAAAAAAAATATATACATTTTATCACAACGAATACTTCGAGAGTCCGAAAAGAATAGTTCCAGATAATCGGGGTTACTGATATTCAATAGGCTTCTTCCCATTATTTCATACTAAGTACACACCAAATTTCAAGTCCATATCTCAATTTGTTCGGGAGGTAGAACGTTTACAGACATATACACACAGACCGACGGCAATTTTTTCTTCTTCTGAAAATATGGTTTTCGGGATCGCCAGTGTCTGAAAAGTGTAAATCCGTCAAATTTTTTTTTTTCGATATTTAAAACGATTGCAAGACTTACCCTATACTACGTATGATGGGTAAGTAAAAAGGATTAAAAAAAAATGTTGACAATTAGGGAACGTACACATTAAAATGAAAGTATTTTCATTGTTAATTCGATATTTCACAAAACCCTCATCTTTTAAACTTCTTTTTAAAATTAATTAAACATTAAAGAGTTAATTAAATGTTGTTTATTTATAGCACAGAGACTTATGACTATAACTGATATATTCATAATCATATGGCATTCCATTAGGGCAGAATATTTTGCAAGGAAATTGACATCTGATTTAAGATTTTGTGACACCAGACGATACAAACAGAAGCTTAAATGTTGTTCATCATTTTTCACGTGTTTTAACAGTTTAACATACTGAAAATAACTGTTTAAAATAAGCCTCACATTAAAAGCATTAAAAAAGTGTTATTAAAGATATGTTCTTTTCTATTTTAATTGATTTTAATAATCATTAATGTAATGAAATGTGAAATTTAAAAGTATTGTTATAAATGAAATAACAAATTGTTAAAGAGTTTTTTTAACAACCTTTATTTAACATTAGTAATCCCTTATAAAAATTAAATCAACGGAAATTACGCTGTCATATATGTGTTGTTTGCTATTATCTTTTTCTAATGAATTTTTAAACCAGACAAGAGTCAATTGAAATCAGTAAAATTCAATACTTATATCAAGAAAAGCGATCTTAAAACATCCCATTGCTATTAAAAGAAATTATTAAAATAATCAGATAAACTATTACGCCAAATTAAAAAAATCCCTGCCGGCTCGGGCCTACAGGCGGAGGTAGATTTCGAAGTTAAATACTAAATTCGCCAACAAAACTTAAATCAAGATTAGAGATAAACCCAGTTCCTTCACTAAGAATGAGCTCTAAGGGAGCTAAACATTTTGTAAAAATTCTAATATACACGAATACACACACGCATGTATATGGAATAGATTTAAAATTGGCTAAAGCGAATTCAGAGAATCTCAAAGTGTTAAAATAGTTAATATTTCCATAGTCGGGTTTTTATCATGTTTTAATAAGTTTTTTCAAACTCACATGACGTTACATATCCAACTACTGAGGTCCATTATATTTCCAATATGACGCAATATATATATATATATATATATTTAATTCGTCAAACTATTTATTTCATTTTGAGTTTTCATGGGAAATCTTGCTCTAGAAAACTTATGACGTAATATTCAATTTGTTTTCAATTCGTCAAACTGTTTATTTAATTTATTTTTTCACGTGAAATCTTACAATAGAAAAGCAATTGTTGTGGCGAGAATATTATTGCTTTTTTTTTTAATTGTTGGCATCTGCTATAACGAAAAATATTTATTTTTTCCTATCATTGTTGTGTAAGAGCTGGTTTTATCAGAATCATGTTAAGACGGTATATTCAAAATTTTGAGCCCTCCCCATTTCCATTCCCTTGGGCCGATTTTGCTCATTTTCAATCCCCGCCGAGATATTAACCATCTCAAAGTTGTTGGCGAGTTTGAAGACGATCCATGCATAATTGTGACTTTTATCGTGCGGAAAAAATTTAGTACATACATATATATATATAAAAACTTTTTAGGTGGGGATGGTTTTGTGTTCCTAGGGTCCTATAATGAAAAGTTATGAAGGAATTTTTCAAAAGTCGCACCATGGTAACGACTGCAATAGGTAGTATTTCTTACGAAATCTACCTAAAATTATAAAAGTATTTTACTTAACTTCGATTTATAGCAAGAGGCACTAATACGAATATTTACTAGCTTTTTCCTAAAAATGTAATTCTTTTTGTTTTTACTTTCGACAGTTTAAAACACAAAACGCGTGTGTATTAATCAATACTAGTGATACTTTACAACGCTATGAAAATGAATGTTAAAAAATAAAACATGCCGTAATACTTTTTTACAATAGTAGACTAAGATAAAGCAATGAATCATTATTGATAACTGAAAAGAAAAAGTGTCATTTGATAATTAAATCCGTGCTACCAAGTTTATTCGAAAGCGGTATTTAATTGATTATTGGAATTGTTTTTGTAACGTCCTTAGCAGTACAGTAAAACAATTTAATTTTCTTATTTTTCCCAATTGGGGATTCTTGTCACTGATAACGAGCAATTTAGCGCTCGCTCGAAATGAAAATCGACGAGAATGTAACAATTTACAGCTTCATTCTATAAGAAAGTAACAACGCTTTGTATTGAAAAGAGCAGAAATCGATCGGAAGACTCTATTGATTTTTCCCACAGGTACCATTACGGAGGATTCTGCCGAAAGAAACCATTCCTGTAAAATTGCAATTTTGTTGAATTTAGAGATATTAAAACAATTTTTAGTCCAAATCGATTTTTAATAGAAAAAAAAATTGCTACAATTTAATAAACGTGATTATCATGTAATTAATTAAATAAAAGAAAAGGAAAAGTTTATGTGCTTTATTTAGGGAATAAAGATTTTTTAAAATATAGTTTGAAAACTGAAACGATTTTTGACGTATTGTAATATAAGACGTTTTTAGCACCAAAAATTTACTAACAATTGCAGATTAGTTTCGATAGTATACATTGTATCATCATCGGTACGAAGATTGTTAGGATTTTACTCCAACAAGGGATATGCCCGGGCTTCCCGGATTAAAGGGTATAGGCAAAACATTTTTCTTTTAAATTGATGACTCCAATAGATTTTTTAGATTTAATATACTTTTTAAGAATGCGCACTAACAATACCCGAAGTCATATTTATTTGAAAAATAGAAAATTTTCGTTTAAATAAAGTTTTGAAGTTTATTAAAAGTGATACTTTTTTTTGGGCTTCGTGTCAGGAGTTAACATCCGAAGAAATCGCCCAAGTCATCGTTTTGTAATAAGCCTTTTTGATTCTAATCATTTCAGTAGTTTCAATGCAGAGATTAATTATATGTCTTAAATTTGTGCTTTTACGTACATTTTATTTATTTTTATTTAATGCTGAATGCTTAAATTTCGTTATGGAATATAAGCTGGAAAGAAATGCTGAGCTATTTATATTAATTTAAATGCTAACGGATTTATTTTTAGTAATCATCTGCACGTGATACAGATAGCCACCATTAGCAAAATGGCATTAAAAACTACAAAATAAATTAATATCTCAAAAATAAAATTGAATGCAATTTAAAAAGAAATTGCATTTAAAAGTACCTTTATTTTCGTATATTACGAAGTAAAAATTGAAAATGTGCGACGTTTATAGTTTTAAAATATTGTAGTAGATAATCAGTATTTAACAGTACAGTGATACATCTGTTTCGTTTTACGGGTAGATTATGGTTAAATGTAACTTTTTTTTTTTCTTTTTTTTTTTTTTGTGACGACATTTTAATTGTTGTCTGAAAGAAATAGCATAACGGTGGATAAAAAAGGCCTGTTTAACAAAGACAACGCATCAGATTACATATCCAAGAAAGCGGTGGCAAATACAGTGAATTCAAGTATCAGTAACTATCTCCGTAATCTCCAAATCTTGCCTACAGAGAATATTAATAGCTTCTTAACATGAAAAAGAAGTTTAGGAACCATCATAGCATGCATGGTCACAGTGACGTCATTGTGACGTCACTGTAAGTCACTGTGGTCACGTCACAAATGTGACCAAAATGCCACCACTCAGACATGTCACACTGTGACTGATATGTGAACTTTTTAGAAAACTTTAAAAAATTACAAAAATTATTCAAAATATGTTATTTACTGTAAAAAATATTTTTCTGGCAATTAAAAAAAAATTGTGACGTCACTGTTATGTCACTACATGTAACGTACCTCTCATTATGTGGCAAAAAAATCCACCGTATTGTAACGTCACAATGTGACAAAATATATGTTAAGATTAAAACGTTTCCATTTCAAACAATAAAAATAATTCAGTGTTTGTTTCCGGCTAATATTTCACAACGAAATTAAAAACTTCATAAAAATATACATAAATAAAACACAAATTTAATAAACATGTAATCCAACTGCTCGCTTAGACTACTAAAACTATTTGAATTAAAAAATATATATATATATATATATATATATATATATATATATATATATATATATATACTGCCTAAGGTAGCAAAATATTTGGCGATTTCTTTGACTATAATCTCTTGGAATGTTGCTAAAGTGAATGTATCGCTATTGAATTTTAAAACTTTATTTGAATACATAATTGATATTTTTCATATAAAAATGTTTTTTGGTGTTATTAGTGGTTAATCTAGAAAAATGTATTAACTGTAAATAAATATTAGGCATTTCAATAATAAGAAAATGTTTTCCTCCAATATTCTATAATCCGGGAAGTTGGTTTGTTATTTATAAATTATTCTTATCAGCAAAAATAGCAGAAAATAACATACAGGTGGAGAAACCAAATATTTGTTTGTGTGTGGGCATGGGAAGGGACGGAGTTTTGTAATAAAGCAATGTGTTATTATAATAAATAAAAGCACTTGCATATTTTCAGTAATAAACTTTTCTGTTAGTGTTTAATTATTTTAAGTAATTCTTTAAAAGTAAATTTTGCTACTTACGTCACACATTTTAAATAAATTTAATTTTTTCCAAATATAAAATAAAATGTACAAAATGTATGCAAAACACATGGCACAATTAATTATTCATATATATACAGTGTGTCCACGTATAACCTGACCGACCTTTATTTTCGCAACCGTTGGTCTTAGATGCATACTTCCAATTACAAAAATGGTTTACAAAATGGGCAAAAAAATGGTTACAAAAATAATGTAAAGAATTATTTTTAAAGCGATTTGGGTCAAGAAAAATATTTATTAAATAATTACGAAATTTAAATTTTTATACGGTCCCCCAGTCCTATAAGTGATATTTAGTAAAAGTTTACTGTGGCACTAACAAGTAAGACAAAAAAAAAAAAGTCCTATTCAACTAACATTAAAATTGACCGAGTTATGAAACTTTGAAATGCATGACTTATACCACTTTTTCGCATATAAAAACAGATGATTTCGACCATGCTTTCAGGGGTCATGTATAAAGTACTTAAACTTATTTCAAGGTATCTGCGCTTTGAAAGAAATAGTACAAATATTACGATTAATTTTTGTTAGTTAAGTTTCAGATTAGTTAAAATAATTGTATTTTAACATATATTCTATGTTGTAAGGATTTGAGGCTATGATTTCTTTTAACTGAAATTATGTTACTTTCATAAGGTTTTATTTAACTTGCAATGATCGTCTTTCCAGTTTAAAATTTGTACTCGAACTTACTTTCAAATGTCCGTTGGAAGTTAAATTTTGCATACTGACATAAATCCAATGGCAATGCAATATTATTATGATTTTCAACTCTTACCGTCTTATACATATTTATATTAGAGGATAACACAAAAAGATTCGTGTAGATTACCGTCAAGAAGTTTAAGAAAGTGTTTGAGATTAGATAACACAAACCTGCGATGGTTGTGTTCTTTAACTTTTATAATTACGTTTTACGTATTTTTTACCGCTAAATCAAAAAATTACCTTTACTTTTAACCATCATGTCAAGATTTTCCGCAAATTGTAAATTTCAAGGTTAAAAAATAGCGAAAAAACTATAAAATTGATGTAAGACTTTTTTATTATGTTTAATTTTATTTAATTCAATAATTTATTAGATGTTCTGGCTTATACTGGGTTTCTTACAGCTAAACAGCTCCGGGGTCCAATGAGGTTCGGAGGGGAGGGGGATCAATTTTAAGTTTTAGCTTTTTAACTTTGAAATTTGCGATTTGAGAAAATTCCTGACGTGATGGTTTAAAATGAAAGTCATTTTCGGATTCAGTGCTAAAAGTACACAAGAATAATTTTCCAAAAGCTAAAAAACATGCCACAACCCAAAGTTTGAAAGACAGTGTAACAGCATTTAAAAATATGTATCATTTTGTAAAGAATCGAGGCTGTTGTTTTTCATCCTTTTATTTAACAAAAAATCTGTTATATTTATCCTCTTATAATATTCAGTATAAATTGTACATTTTACAGTAATATGTCAGAATGATTAAAGATTTCAAATTTATATTGCAATGCTAATTTTACTCTCAGCCATTTCTTTAATATATCTGACGAAATTATATTTCTACTAAATTTGTGAATGACCCCTAATATGCAGCAAAAAATATACTCCAACTTTAAACAGCTATTACTCGGTCAATTTTAATCGTAGAATAGTGGGACTTTTTTGGCCTTACTTGCCAATGTAACAGGTAAATGTTACTAAATATAACTTATAGGACCGGGGGACCGTATAAAAAATTTAGATTCTATAATTCTTCACTAAATTGTTTTTTCGCTCCAAACTTTTTTCATTTTAACCCTGCACCTAATTTTGACCATTTTTGTAATTGGAAGTATGCATCTAGGACTAACGGTTGCGAAAATAAAGGTCGGTCAGGTTATACGTGGACACACTGTATATATATTGGTTTCTAGAAATTTATTTTAAAAAATACTCTTATTTTACAAGCTGTCATACTCTTCAGGAAAAAAAAATAGAAAAAAAAGAGACTTCCTGATCTCCACCCCCCGCCAATCCCTCACTAATAACATTATTTTTCCAGTTATTTCATTTCTTTTTAATGAACATATTTTGCATTTACTACGTATAATACAAACTTTACCTTTCAATTTTAAAAATCTCTTGCATTATTGCACATTAAAATGAATTTTAAATACACTAAAAATTTAAACATTGTTTAATTTGTTATATTCCAAGTATTAGTATAATTATTGTCATATTTGGCAAGAAAGTAGCTTTACGAAACTTAAAACTTAAATTATTTTGAGACATATCGAAAAAAGTTATATGCATCAAAAAATTCTTGAAACAAGAAATTTTAATTAGAGCTAGGCTTATAAAAATATTACGTCATACAAATTAACGGAAAAGACATCTCTTCTGTGCCTTGATAAAGAAAAGACCGCGAAAAACTGCAGACGATAAAAACTATTAAATACAACATATTGCGTTTAATCTTTGGAACAGGCGGAGAGAGTTTTTAGCTGGAGTACAATAGGTACTGTTGTGATTGTGCAGTCTGCCAGATATAAAATTTTACCCTAAAAATTCATATCAATAATCTTTCCAAGATAATACTTTAGACAAAAATATCAGTCTGAGATAATTACTCTAGCTTTCGTGTGGTTTAAAATGATTCCTATCATTGCTATTGTACTTTTTATTGGACATATTTCGTACTTCCAAAATTTGTTCTTTCTAAAACATGGATTATATCAGTATATAAATAACGACATTAAGGGAAAAAAAAATGTATGAAAAATATTTTATTCTAGAGTTTGTCTTTCTTTAAATTATAACGATTTTAGTATTTTCTAAGAAACATTTCATTAACCAAAAAAGTTTAGTAAATGTGTTATTTAATTTATTGAAATTAATAACTGTCCATCAACAATTTTAATCAGATGATTAAAATCAATTATATGCATTTATTTTAATCAGATTTGTTTTCTTTTAAAATATTACAGGTTAAAATCACATAATTTCTCAAACTTTAAAATGATGTAGAAAAATATTATAATCAAAGTTTAACATAATTTGCAAATATTTATTTGTATTTAATGTACTAAATAAAAAGGCCTTTTTATAGAATAAAATTTTTTGATGGTCTGAAACAATTAGCGTTGCACATTTTTATTTAAAAATTAATATCTGTTCAGAATATATATTTAGAAGAAATAAGAGTTTTTTTACATCATGTAGAAGTACTATTTGAAGGAAATCATGCATATGTAGTATTAAGGGGGGGGGGGGGTAATAAGTGTCAATATGTATTATTCAATGTAAGAAAAGTTATAAAAAATTATAAAGAGATATCCTAAGCTGGTAAGAACTTTTTAGTTAAACATTATGAACGAAGTGTTTTCAAAGTAAACCGGTGTCTCCATTTGTTGACAAATATAGAAATTATGCAACCCAATGAGAATTTAAATATGATTTTATTGAAATATTTTAATTTTAAAAAAACATATCCATGTACTTTAATGAATGAAGCTAAAATGTAAAATAATTTTCATTAATTATTTTTTTTATTCTAGATACTTTTAATATTTTGTTTCCTGACTGCTTAAAAATTACATAAAAATGACTTAATGATGTATACGTGAAATTAATGTTTTTCACCCACTTTTTTTCTACATTTTACACGCTGCAAAATATTTAATACGTATAATGTAAACATATTACATATTCATTACATCATCAAAAAGTATTTATTTTGCTGGAAATTAAGTCCGTTAGTACAACGGTGGAGACGCTAGAACCTACGCAGATTTGAAAAATCTTTTTTTGTTAAAAACGCTTTTAAAACACGAAAAAACTAGTATGTTGTGGCCATCACAAAACATTCTTCTATATAAATGACGTCAATTAAATCATTTAAATAGTATAAGAAATTACATCAATTTAGAACCAATTCGTATCAAAGTATACCTGAATTCGAAGTTTGATGAAAATTCGTGCATTAGTTATTGAAATAGAGCTGTAGGGTAAATTCTGAAAAATTCAATATAGCAGCGCCACCTATTGAGCGATTTGCATCAAAACACAAACAGCACTAATTCATATTAAGGTATACCGGGATCTGAAATTTGATGAAAATCGGTACATTAGTTCTGGAGCTAGAGCTATTGTGGAAATCACAAAAATGCAGCACAGCAGCGCCACCTGTTGAGCGATTTACACGAAAAGGTACAAAACATCATTTCATGTCAAGCACTAACTGAATTTGAAGTTTGATGAAAATCCGTGCATTAGTTCTGGAAAAAAAGCTATTGTGGAAATCGTGAAAAATGCTGCATAGCAGCGCCACCTGTTGAGCGATTTACATCAAAACATAAACAGCACTATTTCATATCCAGGTATACCTGAATCTGAAGTTTGTTGAAAACCCAAGTATTAGTTCTTGAGATAGAGCTATTGCGGAAATATCAAAAAATGCAGCATAGCAGCGCAACCTTTTGAGCGATTTAGACCACAAAGGGCTAAACGTCAATTCATGTCAAGCACTAACTGAATCTGAAGTTTGATGAAAATCCGTGCATTATTTCTTGAGATTGAGCTATTACGAAAATCGTGTAAATGCTTCAAAATTCAGCATAACAGCGCCATCTGTTGGGCGATTTGCACCAAAACGTTACCAGCACCAAATCATATCAAGGATTAATGGAATCCGAAGTTTTATAAAAATCCGTGCATTAGTTCTTGAGATAGTGCTTTTGCGGAAATTCTGAAAAATGCTATATAGCAGCGCCACCTCTAAGGCGATTTACACCAAAAACTAATCAGCACCAATCTATATCAGGGACTACCTGAATATAAATTTTTATTAAATTCCGTGCATTAGTTCTTGAGATAGAGCGCCCACAAAATTTGTGTCACATACAGACAGACAGACGGACAGACGGACAGACTCACAGACAGACATTTTGTAAAAACATGTTTTTTGGAATCTCTGACCCATGAAACGTATAAATCCGTCGAAAACTGGAATTCGAAAATTTTCATGAAACCAATACTTTCTTCTTGTCAAGATGAAGAAAGTAAAAACATAAGTTCTTTGACCCAGAATTTAGTTTTCCATTTGTTCGATTTGCACAGTATATTTGTGGCAGTGGAGGTTGCCGAACGAAAGTTTTTGACAAAACTTTCGCACAAATGTAAGATTATTAAAATTCAAATGTAACAAAAATTTATTTATTTTTTTAATGTACCAGTACGTTCAAAAGGCTGTAGTGAATGAATAGATTCAAAAACCCTTGTAGCAGCACATTGTCCATACGGACACCTTTCACAAATTGAAAAACTAGTTGGATGTGCCAATCCCAAAACTTTCTTCTATCTTATACATCTTAATATTTCAAAACCTAGTTACACATGTTAATACTTCAATATTATTAGTTCAATACTATACCAACTTTGATTTTCATCTTAAATTTCTGCTCAAGTCAATTAAACGGACTAAAAACGAGTTAATCTATATCATGATATTTGTTAAAATTATTAATTTTTCCTTATTCTGTCGTTATCAGCTGTTTGCGAATAGCCGGCATAGCAGGAAGCGATTTCCAGAGCATGAGCCGCCGATGCACAATAGAACTACGAAAAATCAAGAAAAATATACAAAAATCGCTAGCACGGAGCCCCTTTACCGCGCAATATTTCCAAATTCAAGGAGAACCTGTTGGCCAAAGCCAAAAACAAGAACAAACATTTTGGTTCAATTGTATGCATAATTTTATACGCTGTTCGATGGTACAATAATGAAAATGGCACAGAGATCGGAATTATAGCGCCCCCTTCTTTCGGAATTTTTTCAAGTTCAGGGAGGACTTGTTTGCCATAGCCAGAAACATGCACAAAAAATTTGGTTCAATTATATGGATAACTTCATATACTTTTCGATGGTACAATAATGAAAATGGTACAGACATCGCAATTATAGTACCCCCTTCCGGCAGAATTTTTCCAAATTCAGAGAGGACCTTCGTGACATGACCAAAAATAAACCCATAAAATTTGGTGCAATTCTATGCATAACTTCATACACTTTTCGGCGGTACAATATTCAAAAGGCACAAAAATTGTACAAAAATCGCTATTACAGCACCCTCTACTAGCGATTTTTTTACAAATTAAGGGAGGACCTCCTTGCCATAGCCAAGAACTTAAATTTTTTTTTGGTTCAATTCTATGCATAACTTCATACACTTTTCGATGGTGCAATATTCAAAATCGCACAAAAATCGCTATTACAGCGCCCCCTAACGGCGAATTTTTTTAAAATTAATGGAGGACCTGCTTGCCATATCCAAAAACTTAAAATAAAAATTTAGTTTAATTCTATGCATAACTTCATACACTTTTGGACGGTACAATATTCAAAATCGCACAAAAATCGCTATTACAGCGCCCCCTACCGGCCAATTTTTTCCAAATTCAGGGAGGACCTGCTTGCCATAGCCAAAAACTTAAAATAAAAATTTGGTTTAATTCTATGCATAACTTCATACACTTTTGGACGGTACAATATTCAAAATCGCACAAAAATCGCTATTACAGCCCCCCCTACCGGCGAATTTTTTCCAAATTCAGGGAGGACCTGCTTGTCATATCCAAAAACTTAAACTAAAAATTTCGTTCAATTCTATGCATAACTTCATACACTTTTCGATGGTACAATATTCAAAATCGCACAAAAAACGCATTTACAGCTTCCCCTACCGGCGAATTTTTTTCAAATTCAGGGAGGACCTGCTTGTCATATCCAAAAACTTAAATTAAAAATTTCGTTCAATTCTATGCATAACTCCATACACTTTTGGATGGTACAATATTCAAAATCGCACAAAAATTGTTATATCAGCGCCCCCTACCGGCGAATTTTTTCCAAATTCCGGGAGGACCTGCTTGCCATAGCCAAAAACTTAATAAAATTTTGGTTTAATTCTATACATAACTTCATACACTTTTTGATGGTACAATGGCGACAGACAGACGGACAGACGGACGGACGGACAGACGGACAGACGGACACACAGACAGACAGACATTTTCTATAAACATGTTTTTTGGAATCTCTGACCCCTAAAACATGCAAATCCGTCGAAAACCGGAACTCGAAAAAAATTTCGATTACAATACTTTCTTCTATTGAAGATAGAAGAAAGTAATAAAAGATTTTTTTTAAACAAATATACTTAAATCACCTTAAATTTGAGTATTTCAACACTAAATTAAGTAGTAGATACTGCTATTTATATTATATATAATTATGCAAAAAGAAATATATAAAATGGGGGGTCACATAGAGAAATTATTACGTATTAAGTGTTATTCTATATGTCCAGATATAAATGTTAGCTTTTCGGCGTTATAATTACTTGGGAGAATTCTTGAGTATTTGTGTGTAAAAGGGTATTTTTTTATATACTAGGGGGCTCTGCCCCCTACGAGCTACGCTCGTCAACCCCCGTTCAGACACCGCAGACTCTAACAGCATGCTAATTTGACCACCTTTCATAAGATTTCGAAAGATTGAATTATAATTTGAATCTGACAATTATAATCTGACGTAATTTTCACCAAACTTTTCTTTCTCTTTTTAATATTCACGTCAAAATACTTTTGTTAGAAATGAAATATTATGATCATCTTAAAATGTCAAGTAAATGTCTCGCGCAATTTTTAAATTAAAACTGTTTTGCAATATTATTTTTTGTTCATTTTACGCAATAAGTGTAATATGACGTAAATTCTCCTATTTAGGACTTCTAACGCATGTTACTGAATTTATTATTGTACAATATTCTTTCTCATTTAAAATTCACGTGTAACTATAGTTTTTATGACGTAATTTGCAATGAGTTCCTGCTTTTTATATTTTATGTTTATAATAGTCACGTGTAAAATAAATTTTTAATTTGAAGCAAACATTATTGGTTGCGCTTTTTATACAATTGGCAACAGTTTAAATTAATACAATTTTCTAAAATGTGTAAAAATTATCTCTCGAAATGCTGAAAATTTGAATTTAAAATAGAAATAAAACCTCGAAAAATTATTCAAATTAAAAAACTAACTGCAATCTGTACACCGGGAAATTCTGACGCATAAAATGATCTAAAAATGATTAAATTCCTATGTACAGTTTTTGCTGCTATAAAACTTTTTTTATGGAACGATTTTGTCCAACTTTGGCATTAAATATCTCTTAAAATAATTCTTCGATTTGAAAACTGTCTGCATCAGCGTGTTTATCAAACATTTTTCTATAATACTACCGATTTTCATATTTTTGTATGCAACAGTTTTTTTTTTAATATTAACGAAGAAAGACCTCCGGTCACAAAAAATTCAAAACCGGCGGCGGCGGCGACAGCGGTAGTTACTTTTTTTTAGAATAGAGAGAGAGAGATGCTTCTGCGTATTGATTCAACACGTAGTACACATATAATACGCAATGAAAGAGGAAAGCTATCTTAAGTTAACTTTCGTGAATTCATTTTAATTTGCAGTTTTGAAATGCATTGATATTACAATCAGAAATATAAAAAGAGATATTGAGATTAAAAAAAATACCTTTGAAAATTGTCTTTGTGTAATCATTATATGAATATGCCACTAATGTTAGATGTACAGACGTGGAAACTAGTATTTTCCCTAACATGTCCTATTTTTTTATTTTTGTCGCAGTCACGAAATTGAGATAAAAAAAGTCGTAATAAAGGTAACATCTTATGACTTATTTAAAATGAGTGTCTTCCGAATGCATATTAGTAAGAAGAAATAAAGCAAAATGTTTGAGTAAGGAGTACAAAACGACTTAATAATTGATCGTAAATCATTCACTTTGATAATAACACTGGAATATTTTCGGGATTTCCAAAATACATACCTTTGTCATAGAGAAAATATGTTTCTTTAAATATAATGATATAGGTGGAGGGATACTACTCGGATCTTTTTATTAAATAACGCAACGGAATAAACTAACCTTATAAAACTTTTTTTAAATCACAAAATTCAATATAGTTACAGTATAATTTAATATTTTTATTTTCAATAACATTCTACTTTTTTTCTACTTCACATATTTTTTTTTTCTACTTCACTTATTAGTTATATTTGGAGTGATATTCGAAATGTTTCATATAATGTCTTACTGTATATGGATGATATTGAAGAATAAACACTTTGGATTACTTCATGAGAATGTAATTTAATTTCAAGAAAGTGAAAGTATATTTAAATTTAAGTAACACCGAATAATATAAAATTAAAGGAAATAATACAATGTAACCACAATTTTCTGAAATTCAATTTAAGTCTGTTAATAGAAATCCCACAATACAATCATTTCAAATTATTGAAGAAGATGAACCTATTGAATAGAGGTATAAGGATGAAGCAATTTTCTTTACTTTCTTATGATCGAAAAGAATGATAAAATAAATGAGGTGAAAATTCTCTTTCGAACAAGCAGACAATAGTTTCTTTCATATAATTTTCTTTTACAAAACTTTAAATAAAGTCAAAAGATTTGAATTACGGAGGAAAAAAAAGAGAACAATACTTACTGAAAGCTCAATCAAAGAAATTATTTATTAACAAAAATAATATAAATTTAAGTTAAAATTTATATTACTCAATACTAAATTAAACTTTACTATAGGAAAAATTTTGTGGAACGAAATTTAGTGATATTTTGTTAACAAAAAGGTAAGTGTATATTAGGTACGTGTACCAGTAGTCGACACTGTAAATAAAGTTTTCTTTTTTTTCATATAAAATGAAGCTTTTTAATTATAAAAGAATTTTTTGAAGAATTTGTATTTCTTAATACTCGATGACGTGAGATCAATTGTTTTCCATAAATTAATTATCAGTTTACAAAATATAATGTGTATATAATTTGTGACTCTGGCTTTCTAAGTATAATTAACAGGAAAACCCCAGTAGTTGACACTTTATGTTGCAGTAGGTGATGCATCTAGAATAAAAGGTTTTAGATATTTTTAAGTAAACTTATTTTAAACAGTAAAATGAAAGATAGAACATATTTAGTTAAAACATATTTGTTTGTTAGTTAAAAGATATTTATTTGTTACAGTCTTTTATTTAACTCAAAGTGTTTTTTATATGTAAAGATGGAATTTTGTAATAATTTTTTCACTGATATTGTGATAGGCTATAGTTATAAAAAAAATGTACAAATGTGGGTTACCGATCACAATACAGCAGTTTATTAATATTAGAATTTAATTACAAATGATGAAATTAATTTTACGCATTTTTCAGTTATCTCTCAACGGATTATAAATAGTCAACTATTCATTAAGGTTACAAATATGGATTTGATTATTTGCCAAATAAAGATCGCCAGGCCAACTTGCATGAATGTAATGAAAGTTAATCACTAATATTGTTTGATTGAATAAGGTAAAATTTTCAAGTGAAAATCACTCGTTTTTAGACCCTTTTTGCATCACATGCTCGTTCCGAAGACAATAATCAATTGATATTTTCATATCCATAAAATTACTATTATACAATGTTATTAAATTAATTTTAAAATCCTAAAAAAATGCCTATTTTTCACTTTATTGCTACCATATCTTAAAAATTCAACATATTATAAATTATTTATATTTTTAATAAATTCTACTAAGCGTAAAATAGTGGTTAATTTTCGGTAATCTTGTTCAATGCCCGCTTCAAATTAATCTACTATAACGGATTTTTTTGGATAAACCATAAATTGCAGACATTAAATAAGGCGAGATTTTAAGATATACATTGGAGGCTTATAAAAGAGTGCATTTGAAAAAAGTTATTTTTATTTTATATCTATTTTTACTTTTATACCTATTTTTACTTTTGATTATACTAGTTTGTAATCATGTTTTAATTGATCATGTTAACATTCTACTCTTTCACAGAATGTATTATTATTTGAATTCTAAATAAATGAAAAGTATTCTGAATCTACAACAACCATATATGTGTAAAACCGAAATTTTAACATGAATACATAAATTAAAATAAATGAAATTAAAAAAAAAAAAATATGGCGGGCATTTGATAAACATATATATATATATATGTGTGTGTGTGTACAATTATACCATTGAAACAAATGAAATTGACCAATAATTATGAAATCAATATTAAACACATCAATATATTATATATAGAGTGGTGGTCAAAAGTTTCCGGCCAGTTAGTTTTTTTATTTGTTTTACAGAACGTTCCAGCGGAGGAGAAGTGCAATAGCTCCAAAAGTTAGAAATTTGCAAATGTATTCTGAACATGTGATCATTTTGATTGGATACTGGAGACGCTTGATGCAAAGGGGAGAAATTCGAAATTCGCGTGTGCAAAAATTTTCGGCCATTCGTCCTTCGGTAAATTTTGCTATCGATAAAGTGTCCTTTTGGTTAATTAATCAACTTGAATAACGTAGCTGAAATTCAAAAATGAAAAGTTTAAAAATTATCGTTCGTAAACGAGTGATTTGTTTGTCGCTAAAGGGCCAATCCTCACCTGAGATTGCAGGAAAGTTATCGAACGGAAAATCTACTGTGAACGATGTTTAAAAAATAAATAAAGATGGCCATGGCCTTTAGGATTTGCCACGGTCCGGGACACCCCAGAAAACAACTATTAATGTAGACTGAATTATCAGGAGAAAAGCAGTTGATCATTCGCATAAAAATGCCGCTGCAATATCCCGTGATTTACGGATTTACAATATTGCTGAAATAAGTCGGTCTACAGTGTCAAGATGCTTACGTGAGGTAAGACTTTATGGAAGATTCGATGTTTAAAAACCTATCATGATTAAAAAATAATCGGAGTTCCGACTTGAGTTTGTCAAGAGACACAATGACTGCTCAAGCGAAAACTTGGAAAAACTACTATTTTCCGATGAATCGAAGTTCAACCTTTTTGGGAGTGTTGAATATACTAAATCAGGAGACCTAAAAACAGAAGATATGATTCGAAATCTATTATTCCTACAATGAAGCATGGCAGAGGACACGTTATGCTGTGGGGAGCATTTTCTGGAAAAAGTGTCGGTCCGTTAGATGAAATCCGGGGGAAGATGAATTGTGCAATGTATAAGGATATCCTGCAAGATCATTTTCTGCCTTATTGGAGGAAAAATTGTGGTGGGAACTATTTCGTTCAGTACGTTAACGACCCAAAGCATACGTGCAATCTCGTCAAGCAGTGGCTTTCGCACAAAAAAATTCCGCTTATGAAATGGTCAGCCCAATCATCCGATCTGGATTCAATAGAAGAACTTTGGAACGAACTTGAAAAACGTGTGCGGTATTATAGATATCCCAATTAGCAGCATCTTCCCCAAAATTGCAAGAAAAGTGGAAAAAAAACATACCATAGACAATCTTCAACCGTTCATTGAATCGATGCCACGTCCTTGTGCCGCAGTACTTATTGCTAAAGACATGACGAAAAAATACTAATTGTAAATTTGTTGATCACTGTTATTTTCTATTATAACACACATTTTTTCCAAACTTTCCAAGATGGCCGGAAACTTTTGTGAACATGCGTTTTCCTTTTCAATTAATTTGTCAATTAAATTTATCGATATTTATTTGTTATCCCATAAATAAGTTCTTAACTATTATCTCAATAAATTTATAAGTATTACTTTGAATTTCAACTTCATATGAGTATAATTACAAATTAACCAAAAATTTTATACTAACATCTCAAACTAAGACTCAATAGTTGTAGAAAAACAATTTAATAGAAACCTGATTTAAATAGCGATATTTTATTTGCATCTGCTTAAGTTTTCTATATAATTAAGTTAGACACAAATTGGTTAAAATGGATGGCTATACCTATAGAAATTTTCGTTTTATAGCATTGATTGCAGTTTGCTACATTATTACAAATTCGAATTCCATATTTGTTGAATATTTTTTTTTAATTATCAGTATATTTTCTTGAGTACATTTTGGGAAGAATCGAGCATTGCATCCTTTTTCAGGTTTTATTTTATTAAAACAAAAATCCCAAAATTTTCTATAACAAGTGAGATTTAATTTTTTAATCTCAGTTTTATTTAAAACTATCAATATTTCATTTATTTCTGCTTAATTAAAAAAATGAGCATGATGCATTCTGGGGTACCTTGCAGACTAGGAGGAGACTACACAGACAATCATCTCATCGAGTACACGGCTGAAATTCCAGAATTATTTAGAACTCGATTTGTATATTAAAACGCAATGGGTGTGCCAAGTCATACCTTGGTAGAAAATACCTGAAAACCCGATTTTAGGGGTTGACTCGTAGGTTTATTATTGCGTTTTCCTATACCTGAAGGTATGAAAACATGGAGAACTGGGAGCTTGAAAACCCAACACTAAACCTTAGAGTCAACTGCTAAAATCGGGTTTTCAGGTGATTTCCACAAAGATATAACTCGTCTTATCGATTGCGTTATAATATGCGAATCGAGTTTTAACTAATTCTGGAATTTCAGACGTGAACTCGATGATGTGATTGTCTGTGATGCCGTCTCCTGGTCTATTAACATATATATATATATATATATATTTATTTATTTATTTATTTATTATCTGGACAGTTATGAAAATTTTATATCACAGTATAGCTGTATATGGATTTTTAATTTGCTTTGGCTAATATGATATTACATAAATATTTCCGTAACTATTTAACTATATGTAAGCATTCTGTCATCAAAATTGAGAAAGAAATCTCTCAACTCTCGTAATCTGAAACTTTTTGGATGCCATCGCAGTATCATTTGATTCTAAAACATTTCTCATTTATTTTATGATATTTTCATAGATAGAGTCGAATGCATTGCTTTATGCATAACCCATCATAATGCAGATAGAAACGAAATGTGTAAGACAGATAGAGCAATCATACACTATCCCAGTTGACACTTCTCTGAATATCAAGATATTCCAAGCCATTCTCATACCGGTAGAGAATGCAATTTATGGTCTTTATCGGAGAAGAAGAAAAGTGTCATTTACAGTGATGGCTACTATCGCAGAGTTTCGATTTCTCTTAAGTGTCACTATTCCTATATTTATGCAAATTATAATAAGAACAAGTAAAGAGTTATTGAAATATTCTTTTTATATTATACTTTTATTCTTATAAATATCCAAACACAGATATTCTTTCCTAGCTTTCGCTGGGAATCGCCGTCGAAATTTTCACATAACTTTAACAACTTTTTAGTGGAATAAAAAACTTTCTTAGATATTCTACAAAAACCAAAATAAAAATGCACATCTTTAAAATATTCCACTATCAATGATTTTCATCAAGCGACGTAGCATTATCTATTGTATGTATGTCGCTACCCGGCAATTTTTCTCCTTCGTTATACGGTTTTGTTTCTAGTAATGTTGATTACTACAGAGTGTACCAATAATTGCTATTTTTTTTAAATTTAATATAAAATAAATTAATTAGCATATAAAAGTGTAGCAAAAAGTCGTCCATTTTATAAATAATTTTGCAGCACCTTTTTTTTTTTTTTTTTTTTTTTTTTGGGGGGGGGGGGGTTAAAAATTTATATTATTTGAAAAACAATTAATCAATTTAAAGAAATTTTCTACGTTTTTTATGCTTGAAAAATTAATCTGAAAAAGAGAAATGAAAATTGTCTGCATAATGATTTTTAAAATGCATAGTGTATCCGTATAGCTTGTGGATCATATATGAGGTGTCGCTAGGTAATAAAATAAAATACTTCCCCAATATATCGATTTTTTTTTAATGGCTATTGAAGAAATTTCGCGTATTCCATGAATTAGTTTACTTCACTTTTTAAAAAGCAGAAGTTAATAAATCATGCAGACATGAACAAATTGCTGTTCAGTAATATGCTACACACACGACGTTAATTTATCTAAATGAGTTTTGAAAAGAAAACCTGTGCATTTCCCTGCAAAGTCTTTTACTTTATGCTTGATAATTATAAAAACTTGTATAGCAGTAACAAAACAAAAATATATTTGATCTGTATATTGAATAAATATATTCTTTATTTGAAATTTATTTGTAATTAATATTTTATTACCACAATAACCTAACGCATTATAATATAAATTAAAAAAAAAATATTTTTAAACACTCCCACAATAGATATAATATAAATACACCCACAATAAATACACATATTTAGTTTATTTGGATTATACCAGCAGAATATTAATTGTAAACTTTAAACAAATATATAACTACGCAATATTTTCCAACGAAATCAATATTTCTTATATTAATAAGCTATTCCTTATTTGGGTTGTTGAAATAAGGATTCCCATTATTAAAAAAATCATCGGATTAAATTATCTCAAGTAAAAATGTGTGTATGGATTTTATATATTTATTTGACATCTCATGTTAATCTTAAAATTAAAAAAATTGAGTGTCTGGTTTTTCGTGATTAAGATATAACATTATTAATAGTTCTGAGAGTATTCTTCATTCAAAAAAAAAGGGGGGGGGGGAGAGATTTCAACGTACAGTAATACAGATTTGAATGTGTAAGTTTTGAAATTATTCTTCATTCGACATATAAATAAATTTCAGATATATGTTTTCTTAAAGTTCCCTGTTAAACCATCTCCTAAACAGAGTGAAACTTTATGATGAATTTTCTGCTTGACTCGTTAAACGACAAGAATGAAATTAAAAATGTCTGCACCATAAATTATAAAGTTTTGAGTAAGTTACGTGGTAGTTCATCAATTATTTATAACCTTCCCACCAGTTAAAGAGCATATAATTAATGTTCAGTTGTAACTATGTAGAAATTTACTGCTTGTACCGCTATAAAGTGCTTTACGTAACGATTATAACAGTAAAGCAAAAATGGATAAAACAAAGTAACTATTAAGACTGTGTGTGATTTTTACTTATAACAAACCATGTTTTTTTTAAATCTATTATCTTTTAGATACACACACACACACACACACACACATACATATATATATATATAGGAGGGTACACTGGAAAGATATGCATACGTCATTGTAGAACCGGAATAAAAACAAATAGAAAGATCAGGCAAAAAGTAAATTAAACTATAATTCATTATAAGCTTCAAAATCACACATTTATTTCTCAACATAGTCACCGTTATGGCTAACACATTTCTCCCAATTTGTAACAAGTTTTAAAATTCCGACACGGAAAATGTTTTCCGACTTTTCTCGAATCGAGCACTTGCCAACTGCCTTCACATAACCCTCCGATGTATAATAATTACCCTTGAAGTCTCTCTTGAGTAGATGAGAAAAACGTAAACGTAAGACGCAAGATCGGGGAGTAAGGAGGGTGTGGAATAGGTTCAAACTTAGGTTTCGCAAAGCCTCTGCAGTTGCGTGCATTTGCCCATAGTGCATAGATTTTACGGTTTCGCAATATGAATCGCCAGCCATTTTGAATCAATTCGTCGAAGAGTTTTCGATGTTTATGGTCTGTGGCAGTGATCGGCCGTCTGTTGTGTTTTTCATCATTAATTATGGCTTTTCTAGGCTCGAACTCAAGAATTTTTTTATGGCCTATTGATTAACATCAGACCTATCAAATACATCGTTACCGTAAACAGCTTTTAAACGACGGTGAATCGCAGTATGTGTTACTTTTTCAGCAGTGAAAAGTCCAATAACGGAGCGCTGTTTAACTCGCGTAGACATAGCACTAGAACACGTCTCCATATTTCCGTTTCTCAAAATACGTAGTTGAATTCAACGATCTCAAATCTATGCATGCATATAGAGGGGGAATGTTACTTTCGCATGCCACCGAGCGCGCTTCTAGAGGTTATTTCATTCGCACTCTACTATCGTGTGTGCATTTCTTATCATCCTTCCCTCGTATATATATATATATCACTACAAAATTTAAAATTTGTTGTATAGTATATTAAAAAAACATTCATGAATAATAATAATATTAACAACAAGAATAAATTTATGAAATATATAAATCTTTTACCTAATTCAAAATTCATTTTGAATTTTTATATTTACATCTAATGTAATTTGAATTAAATGATTGTTACAAAACGGATGTAGAACAAAATCTGCGTAATTTTTTATTTTCAGTTAGAATGTTTAATGAAGGTTTTCTTATTATCATTGAATAACATTATTATTTTAATTGATAAACATAAATGATCATACTAAACAATATATTTTATGAATTAAGAGCTCTAGTTAGAAACATTTTTTTTTTTTTTTTTCTTTTTTTTTTTTTTTTTTTAAATAAGAAGGTCAAAGTATTTCGTATGTGATAAATATAAAAACAATATAGAAGGTTCAGAAAGTAAGTCATACTCTATTAAAATTATTCTTTAGTGAAACTTTGAAATTACTTTCAGTAAAATATCTATTTTTCAAATCTCTTTAAAAGCATGTATTAAAATGAAAGGAATTTTGCATTTATTTTCAGCTCAAAAATTAGCCGACAATAAACCAAACTAAATACTCTGAATCACACACACAAAAAAATGAAAAGTTTGAATGGCAGTCTATCAATGAAACGTGACATATAAAGCAAATGAGAGAATTTATTACCGTTTAGTTTAATGAAGCATAAACTTATTTAGTTTATTTCCTTAAAAAGTTTTACTTAGATGTTTAAATGCATACATATAATAAATCATAAATGTAAACTAACATGAAAAAATTCTTGAAAAAAATCTATATTAAATTAAAAAAAAAAAAAAAAAAAAAAAAAAACTCAATAAATCATGGTACATTTAGTTAATTTTATATTAATATATTTTTCAAAAAAATTATTTGAAATAGGATATAGTTTATTCGTACCTTTAAAAAATATATGTATTACGGGAAAACTGTGAATAATAGAAGATGCGTAAAAAAAGAAATACTGAAAACGATTTCTAATCTAAAGTCGGTACAGAAAAGCCAATATTATAGTTATCAATGGCGTGAGAAAAATCCATTTTAACATAAACTTTAATATAAATTACCAAATGCTTGCATGTTTCTTTACTGCACATGCCATTATAATTTTCATATAATTCCAGGGTTGCCACGCTTCAGGGAATTTCCCAGGTGAAATTTCAGCATTTGTTTACAGAAAAATAAATCTAAGTTTTCGCACAAAATTTCGCTTTATTTAAGGAGAGATTCTCTATAAGAAAATACTGGTACTGACGAATTTCCTGGTCTGAAAATTCCCTGAAGCAATGCAACCCTAAATTCCCTTCAGAAATTCTTTGATATAATCAATCTTAGAAAAATGCTTAATTAAATATCGTTTTTTTTTTCTTCACTATAATTTTATATGGGGTCCCTATATTTCAGGAAAATGTCATCTACTGTAATCAGTCTGTGTTAGGTGTAAACATGCGTGTGTTTACGCTTGCAATTGTGATATGATAGTTGCATATTTTCAGTGAAATAATAGAGGAAACTTATCGCCCGATGAGATGCCTCACACCTTTCAGTACACCTAAACAGACTGGTATCTGGTGTATGGTATCAAAATGATGTTTTATCAAATACTAACTTGATGTTTAATTCATAAGAATATAATAAATAAGCGATAACAGGAAAAAAAATTCTAATTATAGTTATTCTATTAATATACTGAACAATTTTCAATAAACTGTTTCAGTAATCTATACTGATATTATAAAGAGGTAAAGTTTGTTTGTTTGTTTATTTGTAGGAGGTAATCTCTGGAAATACCGAACCGATTTCAAAAGTAAAGGTATCAAAATGATCGTGTTAGTTCTCGCCCGAACGTAGACAATATCTTAGGTCGATGCCACTACCTGAAAGGAGTTGCTGGGAAAAAAAAAAAACTTTCTAAAAATGCGATTTTTGTGTTACTGAAGGGCCTAGAAACATGAAATTTGCAATGGTAGTTACTTGTAAGATATAAAAGATCTGTAAGAACATTTCTTAAAAAAATCGCAATTTAAAAGGTGTGAAAAACCGCAAAAAGCGTTCTAAAAAATCTTCTAAATGGAGATTTCTACGCAATCTCAGGGAGTACCAAACCAATTTCAAATATTATGGTTGGAAATTGAGGGTGACAGGCCTTTCTCCAACATAGGCTCTATTTTAAGTCGGTGTCACTACCACCTGGGGGTTGCAGCAGAAAAAAAGTTCTAAATTGTAATTTTATTTTATACTGCAGGCGTTACCAACTTGAAATTAATCATGATAGTTAGTTATAAGACGTAAATTCTCTTTAAGAACAGTTATTTAAAAAATCGAATTTAAAAGTGTTGAAAATGCGCGAAAGGCTTTCTAGAAACGTTCTAAATTGCAATTTCTAAGCAATCTCAGGAAATATTAAACCATTTCAAAAGTAATGGTTGAAAATTGATGGTGACAGACCCTGCTCCAAATTAGGCTGTCTATTATGTCGTTGTCAGTACCACCTAGGGGTTGCAGGAGCAAAACAATGTTTAAAATAGTTATTTCTGTGATACTGAAGAGGCTAGAGACTTTAAATATGGCATGGTAGTTACTTATAAAATATAAATGCCCTCTAAGAACAGCCGAAAATAAATTCGAAATTTAAAAGCGGTGAAACGAAGGGAAGGAGCAAAAAGCGCTCTAAAAATGTCCTAAATTACGATCTCTATGCAGTTTCAGCAAATAATAAAACAATTACAAAAGAAATGATTACAGTGGTGAGAGCCAATGGTCACAGTCTCTGATCCTACAACGGCTATATTTTATGCGGGTACCACTACCACCTGGGATTTGCAAGATAAACAAACGTTCTTATCATGCCTTTAAAAAAATTCTAAATTACGTTTTAAGAGGAATATTAGGAAATACCAAACCGATTTCAAAATTAATGTTGGAAAATTAACGGTGATAGTCTCTGTTTCAACATAGACATGTTATGTTAGTGCCACTACCAAAAGAGAGGTGATATACCGCTAGAAAAGAAGCTTGGAATTTGACATGATGGTTAATTTTAAGATGTAAATGCGTATTAAGAACGGTTTCTATAAAAAAATCCCTGCCGGCTCGGGCCTACAGGCGGAGGTAGATTTCGAAGTTAAGTACTAAATTCTCCAACAAAACTTAAATCAAGATTAGAGATAAACCCAGTTTCTTCACAAAGAGTGAGCTGTATGGAGCTAAACCTTTTGTGAGAATTATAATATACACGAATACACACACACATGTATATGGAATAGGTTTAAAAATGGCTACAAAAAATTCAGAGAACCTTAAAGTGTTAAAATATGTTAATATTTCCATAGTCTAGTTTTTATCATGTTTTAATACGTATCTTCAGACTCACATGACGTTAAATATTCACCTGCTGAGGTCCATTATATTTCCAATATGACGCAATATACATTTTTTTAAATTCGTCAAATTATTTATTTTATTTTGAGTTTTCATGTTGAAATCTTGCTCTAGAAAACTTATGACGTAATATTCAATTTGTTTTCAATTTGTCAAACTATTTAATTTTACACGTGAAAATTTTGCATTAGAAAAGTAATTGTTGTGGTGAGAATTTTATTGTTTTTTTTAATTGTTGGCAACTGCTATAACGAAATACTTTTATATTTTTTCTGCCATTGTTGTGTAAGAGCTGGTTTTATCAGAATCATGTTAAGACAGTATTCAAAATTTTGAACCCTTCCCATTTCCACCCTCTTGGACCGATTTCACCCACTTTCAATCCCCGCCGAGATATTAGCCATATCAAAGTTGTTGGCGAGTTTGAGGACAATCCGTGCATAATTGCGACTTTTATCGTGCGGACAAAATTTAGTACATACATACATACATATATATATATATATATATATATATATATATATATATATATATATATATATATATATATATATATATATATATATAAACTTTTTAGGTGGGGGTGGTTTTGGGATCCTGGGGTCATATAATGAAAAGTTATGAAGGAATTTTTCAAAAGTCGCACCATCGTAACGACTGCAATAGGTAGTATTTCTTACGAAACCTACCTAAAAAAATCCCTGACGGCTCGGGCCTACAGGCGGAGGTAGATTTCGAAGTACTAAATTCACCAACAAAACTTAAATCAAGATTAGAGATAGACCCAGTTCCTTCAATAGGAATGAGCTCCAGAGAGCTAAACATTTTGGGAAAATTCTAATATACACGAATACACACACGAATGTATATGGAATAGGATTAAAAAATAGCTAAAGCAAATTCAGAGAACCTCAAAGTGTTAAAATAAGTTAATATTTCCATTGTCGGATTTTCGTCATGTTTTAATACTTTCTTCAAACTCACATGACGTTACATATTCACCTTCTGAGGTCCGTTTTATTTCCAATATGATGCAATATATATATATATTTTTATTCGTCAAACTATTTATTTCATTTTGTGTTTTCATGCGGAAATCTTGCTCTAGGAAAATTATGACGTAATATTCAATTTATTTCAATTATTCAAGCTATTTATTTAATTTAATTTTTCACGTGAAACCTTGCAATAGAAAAGCATTTGTTGTGGTGAGAATTTTATTTCTTTTTTTTAATTGTTGGCAATTGCTATAACGAAAAATATTTATTTTTTCCTGCCATTGTTGTGTAACAGCTGGTTTTATCAGAATCATGTTAAGAGGGTATTCAAAATTTTGAACCCTCCCCATTTCCATTCCCTTGGGCCGATTTTTTCCATTAGCAATCCCCGCCGAGATATTAGTCATCTCAAAGTTGTTGGCGAGTTTGAAGAAGATCCGTGGATAATTACGACTTTTATCGTGCGGACAAAATTTAGTACATACATACATATATATATATATATATATATATATATATATATATATATATATATATATATATATATATATATAAACTTTTTAGGTGGGGGTAGTTTTGGGTTCCTGGGGTCCTATAATGAAAAGTTATGAAGGAATTTTTCAAAAGTCGCACCATGGTAACGACTGCAATAGGTAGTATTTCTTACGAAATCTACCTAAAATCAAAATTTCCAATGAATACTGAAATGAGCGAATAAAATGAGCATAAGAGCTTCAAAATACTTTCTAAATTATCATTTGTTTAGAATTAGTTTTTTTCCTTAGTAATTTAAGTCTCATTTCTGGCTAATGCATTGTAATAATGAAGTTTATTCAAACTGCGGCTTCATTGGTGTTTTTTAATTATACTTTTTTTAGAAAAGAGAGATTCCTAAAAGTATAATTTCTTCTAATAAAAATTACACATACAAATATTACTTGGCATATTTCAACTATTACGCGAGCAAAGCCGCGGGTTTTTCTAGTTTTACATAATTTGAGTAAATGAAACAACTTACAAATCTGCTTTCTAATTTCCAATGCAGGAAGAGAAGATAAATTTCAAAAAGTGTGACACATAATATCCTTAACAATTCTGTATTTTTAAATGCTAAATAGCGAGAGAATGTTATGATATCAGATTTTTTTATGTTAAATGTTATGCGAATATATTACGTTCATGTTATGCAAATTTTAAATTTTATTAAACATGTATAAAACTCCTAATATAATTCCTTACACTAACTAGCAATGATTTTAAGCAAACGGATTTATAGCCTTTTGAAGCACTTTAACTATTTAAATATACTTATTCCATACCAGATAGAACGTTTTTGAAATAACTCGTTATTCACATAACAAATGAAGCCTTCATTTTTATGGATGATGTAAATGAAAAAAAAATTCTGTAACTTTTGGATATAGTATTATAGTTCTTTGGTAGAAAAAGAGAAGTAAATTGTCTGCATTTATATCGATTATCTTTCGAAGTCGGTTTGAAATACCTTGTTATCAATGGCAAATACTCCCAAGTGAGAAGAAGCAGAAAACTAATTCTTTTATTTTAACTGTATTGATGTTAGAAAAACTATTTCAATAAATAATCTGAAAAAGTTATTTAGAATTAAATTAGTATTGCAGATTAAATTATTCGATGATTTTATTTATTTTCGAAATGAGTCAAAGATTGAAGAGTTCGAAATGATGTTAATATTTCACAGTAGATGTTTTAAATTTATTTAATATTGTTATTTTCAGTTAATTATTAATTTATCGCTTACAAAATAATTAAAGCTATAAAATATTTTTTTTCAATAGATTTGACGATTAAGTTTGTTCTGCGATTAAGTTACTTACGTAATGAAGAAATTATCTCACACTTAGAAAAGTAATAATATAAAGAATAGTTTTGTTGGAAATTCAATTCATATAACACTCTCTAATCTCTATGGGAAATTTCTACATTTATTGTATGGTTTATCGAAAATAATAATTCCATGTTTTGCCAATATTATTATATTATTCCAATAATCTAAAGTTAACAGCATTTTTTGCCTAAAATTTAAATTTAAATAAAGTACATAAAATATAAGCAATGATTAACTTGTAAACAGAAAACTTATATCCATATCTTAAATCGTGCATTCACTGTATTTATTAGGTTACCTATTCTATTCGGCAATTTACTAAAGTCAGTTCAGTTATAAACATATCCGCTAAATCCACACTGAATTAATTCCGCCACAATTCTTTCAATAAATATATCAATCGCTATTTTTTTCTTGACTAAATACAACCAATATAATTATGTATTCTTAGAAACGAAGAAACTACTAAACGTGATACTATTACCTTATATTATAAATATTAGTGTAAATGTCCGTCCTAGGACGGTGGGTAAAAATTGTGTTCTAACTTAAAATTTGAAAAACTGATAAAAAAAATAATTGACAATATGGAAGCGTTTAGATGAGCAAAGTTCGGCTAGTTTATGTTTTAATAAACAAACAATTAGCATTTACAATATTTCGGAGTAAACCAGGTTTTCCGGCTAATATACTATAACAAAATTAAGATTTCTTAATAAAACAAAAATTTAATAAATATGCAATAAAAGTGAGTAATTAAAACAGCCTCCTGCATTTATTGAAATAATGCTATTTTTTTAATAACACTTTGAAATTGTATTTTATCGTTTACCCCCCTTCCTCCCCCTTCCAATTTTTTTAATATGTATATTGATTAATAAATAAGTATCTCGGGTTGAATCCCAACCGTCTAATCACATAAGCTTTTGTCCTCCTGATGCAAAGCTATAACTCAGAAATTATAAATTGTAATTTTCGTATAAATATTAATTTTTTATTTTAAAATATGGGATAAGTTTTTTTTCTTTTTTTAAAGTTTAGATTTACATACACCTGTATATAGAAAAGGAAAATATAAGTAATGTGTAATTTAAAAATAAGTTACAAAATGCCAGGATATTATTTCGGGGGGGGGGGGGGTCTAAGCCCCTAAGTTTCTGTCCTCCTGATGCAAAGTTATAAATTAAAAAAATATCAATTTTACTTTTCGTATAAATATTATTTTTTTACTTTTAAAATATGGAATATGTTTTTTTTTTTTAAGTTTAAATTTACATACATCTGTATATAGAAAAGGAAAATATAAGTAATGTGCAATTTAAAAATAAGTTACAAAATGCCAGGATATTATTTCGGGTGGGGGGGGGGGCGTCTAATCCCCTAAGCTTCTGTCCTCCTGATGCAAAGCTATAAATCAAAAGTTATTAATTTTACTTTACTTTTCGAATAAATATTAACTTTTTACTTTTAAAATATGGAATATGTTTTTTTTTTTTTTTTTTTTAAGTTTAAATTTGCATACACCTGTATATAGAAAATGAAAATATAAGTAATGTGTAATTTAAAAATAAGTTACAAAATAATAAGTCTAAAATATTTAAATTGATTACTTTTTTAAAAGAAAGTCAGTTTTATCAATTTTTTGCAGGGAAAAAAAGTTTATTTTTAAAAATACCATATCATTGTTTTCCGTGAATCACTTTATATGAGAAATAAATTAAAATTCCTTACATGTCGCAAAGAAAATTTAATATGATTGCAACTTAATACTTGAAATAATCTCAAGTGACACTTGGCGATTTATTTTGGTGGTGAAATGCGATGTGCCTTCTGATTTGTTAGGAAGAAGAGTCTACCGCTGTTCAATTATCAGGACTTGTAACCTTGAGAAGTAATCGTGGGATTCTTGTTTCTTTTCAACCAATGGGACAATGCAACCTTTCACCCTTGAGTCTCTTCCTCGGAGACTGGTAAGATTGATGGATTCGCCCCGGATGCGTTACACTGCCTTTTATTATATACAGATGCGAGTACAATTTCAATTTAATAAACAAAATGCCTTCTTGCAATTTGTAAATTTGAAAAATTTAAAAATAATAATTTCTACAATGTGGAATTTCATACAATATATAATGAGTTAATTAATAATGCGTGTTGTCAATTTAAGCTTCTAAAACAGGTTGGGGCCGTAATATACATAGTGATCTAGTGAAACGCAGGGAAACATTTCCTACACCTCAACTTGGTATTCTCTGCATCTTGTCATATCGTAGAAGGTCTTTGTGAAGCAACGACGCATTTCTCTAAAGTTTCGCATGCATATTTTATACAAATTTAAATTAGAAAATAATTTAAGAATAAGATAACAATAACTTCTTAAAAGCATCTTAAAACTTTTAAGAAATGCGCAAAACCTTACAAATTTAATTATTCCAGTATTTAATGTAATTTAAATATAGCATATTTTATTACTAGTCAATCTGTCAAATATTTAAAATTTTGGAAAAGTATATAATATTAACCTAATGTTCTTTCGTATTAGGTGTTAATAACCTTTATTGCTTTGCTTTAAATCATATAGCAATTCTCTTTGCTACACTCTTACACTCTTATAAAATATCTGTCTAATTTCAGCTACATTCACAGCCCCAATTAAATAAGCAGTTCCGTCCCATGAATACATTTTCTTTATGTATTTTAATAATAGATATAAGGGTAATTCTTGCTAATTTTTTAAAATAATAATACTAGTTTATAAATTTATTCCAAGATAAATTCTCAAATAGATTTATTAACGAACTACTGTAAAAACACGATAATTTTACTTACCAATTTAAAATTTGAGCAAATAGTCTGTTTTTATGCAATTCAAAGAACAATATCTTATTTGGCATGCATTGCAAAATATTTTTTGCATGGATATTACATCACAAAATAAAAAAGAAATAAACGAGTAATGAAACATTGTTTTTTATGTATTCCTGATTAATACTGCGTATACATTGAAAACAGAACTAAAATTTACTCTAATATTTATGCAATAATGTTGAAATTATATTTCTTTTTCTAACAAGCTCACATTCTTGTTTCATATTTCAGAAAATTTATAATTTTTCCATTACTAATACTTTAAAGGAGAACTTTAGAAAGTGGAAAGCATGTTTAGGATACACTGTGAAAAATTTTCAGCATTCTCGCCGGACATTTGTCCGTTTCTTCCGAAAACGGTTACACAACCGTAATTTTAACACTATTCTGACCATATTATTGGTCATTTTATGGTCAGAATATAGTTAAATTGTGGTTATAAAACCGTTTTTTCAAAAAAAAAAAAAAAAAACAAAAAAAAAAAAAAAAAAAAAAAAAAAAACAGTCGAACGACCTGCCAGAATGCTGCAAAATTTTTAACAGTATAGTCATCGATATTTAAAAATTATTGATTAAATTAGATTTTTGATTTCAAAATAAGACAATTGTTGATTCGATACATTATAAAATCGTTTTCTATTAAACTCACATTTTCTTTTTTTTTAATTCCTCATATCTTAAATAATTGCTTATTTGTTATCGCAACAGACGCGTACGAGTATCAGGTATATCTTCATAATCATGTTATATTATATTAGGGCAGAATATTTTGCCAGAAAAAGGCCATCTTATTTATGATTTTATGATTTTAGACGATACAAATTAAAATGTTGATCATCATTTTTTTCACGTGTTTGGAACGATTTATGATAGGGAACATGACGGTTTAATTTATGTGTCAAATTAAAAGGATTTAAACAGTGTTATTAAACACATGCTATTTTCTACTTTCAAAATTATTAGTGATTTTAACAATCATATATGTAATGAAATATTTATTTTGAATATATATATTATGTTACAAATATATTACAGATGAAATAACAATTTGTTTAAAGAAAATGTAGAATTGTTTTACAAGCTTTCTTTAACATTAGACATCCATTCTTTAAAATTGAAATAAATGAAAACTAGGCTGTCATATAACTGTTCTTTGCTATTCTCTAATTCTAATGAATGCGTAAGCTATACAAGAGGAATACGGTGGAATTCAATGGCAATATCCGATAAACATACCAAATAAAAATTATATATATATATATCTATACATATATATTTTGATATTAACAAAAGATAAAAATACGAAACGAATAAATAGTTTTCAATAAAAATTTAATTTTTTTAATAATTAGTAATTAAGGAATTTACGTTGTAATAACTATTACTAAACAAAATAGATGTTACTAACCAACGTACGCTTTATTCATAAATTAAAAGATGATATAAAATAAACGCATCAATAAAGTAAATCTCAACGTTTTGGTTTACACTTTAAAACCATCATCAGGAGTAAAAATTTTTTTAATGCAAATTGACAGGAAATAATCGATATGCTACATCTTTAAAAATTATATTCAAATTAGGAAAAGCTCAATGGAAACAATGAAAATCCTTTAAAAAGAAACTCGGTGGCGCTATCTGTTATTCAAAGTAAAAAAAAAAAAAAAAGAAGGACTGGAAAAAAAAGGAAAATTCATAGTTCTTTCAAAGTACCAAGCCAGATTTCCAGAACGACAAAGAAATTTCTTGTTCTTATTTCCCACCAATGTTAAATATGAAATGCTTGTGTAAATTAATCAAAATTAGTGAAATTTAACAATGTTATGAAACTGCATGTTAAGAAAAAAAAATACCATAATGCTTTTTTTTACAATAGTAGCATAAGATTAAGTAGTTAGTCATTATTGATAGCTAAAAAGAAATTATCTCAGATGATAATTAAATCTATGCTACGAAATCTATACGAAAGCGGTATTTAATTGATTATTGGAATTTTTTTAACGTCCCTAGCATACAGTAAAACAATTTAATTTTCTATTTTTTCAAATTGGGAGTTTTTGTCACTGATAACGAGCAATTTAACGCTCTCTCGAAATGAAAATCGACTAGATTGTAACAATTTACAGCTTCATTCCATAAGAAAGTAACAACGCTTTGTATTGAAAAGAGCAGAAATCGATGGAAAGACTTTATTGATTTTTGCATAGGTACCATTACGGATGATTCCGAAGAAAGAAACATTTACCGAAATATTGTAATTTCGTTGAATTTAGAGATGCTAAAACAATTAATAATTTAAACTGGTTTTTGACAGCAAAAATTAAAAGATGTTAAAATTTATAAAACTGATGAATAGATTTTACGTTCTGTATTCAGAGAATAAAATTTATTCAAAATAAAGTTTTAAAAAATGGAAGCGAATTTCGACGCAGTGTAATGTAAAATGTTTACAGCACCAAACATTTACCAACTGTTGCAGATTAGTATCAATATTATACATTATACTATCATCGGAGGAAAGATAGTTGGGATTCTGCTTATATAAAGGAGAGTTGTACAAAACCGGGTAGGCGGATAAAAGCGGGTATCGCAGATTCCTCCCTGATTTGAACTTTTATCTTTCGGACAACACCAGGAATTTCTTGCCGAAAGTCATTGTGGCATTTGTAGCTAAACGCAAAGCTTCTGTGTGGGGTTATTTTTTGTGTGAAGGATTGTGTTTGAATTTCTCTTAAAAATTGTTTTGTTTGTTTCTAGGTTTTACGCATATCTTAACTGTTTGCCAGCATATTAAATATTGATTAATACTACATCTAATTCTTTGCTTTTCTGCAAGTATTTTAAGAGTTTTACTGATCTTTTACTATAGGATTCAGAGTAGTGACACCATGTTTAAAATCAGTGTTATGTTGGCGTAAAACCGGATACTTAAGAGTGGGTGAAAACAGGGTATACCTTGTTTTGTCCTACTCTCATGGAAGTATTTTTTTTTGGATAGTTAATAATTTAGCATCGAGTTTTAAATTGCAATTTAATGCTGTTAAGTACTGCTAACCCTTTAATATGTCATTCATACTTCTAAACTTTTACTACAAACAAGAGGTGAGGAACTGGTTAATTTCCAAACCTAGGCAATCTGTAGCAATTTATTAAATTGGAAAATTTCAAAGCTGCATTTTTTAGAGCAGGCGGTTTGCGAAAACAAGAATTTTTCCTTACAACAACGATGTTTTTCCTGACCATCTATTTGCTGCTTCGAAAATGACAGAGGAACCCATGAATATCTGTGATAACACACCTTAGTCTACGCAGCCATAGATTGGCATAACTGTAGCAATAAATAATTCTTAAATATCACAAGATAAGGAATATCATCATTCCACATACATCGAAAAATGTTGACATCACACATCCAGCCTCTTCCATCGATATCTCAGATTGTGTACTCGGCGATCTGCATTCCCAGTTTTACCTAAAATTTTAAGATTTTAGTGTTGAGAAAAGAGCTGGCTAAGAAGTTAAAAACTTATTTTAACTACTTAGCCTTATAAATTAGAGCTGGAAACAGATATTAACGAGAAAAAAAACGAACAGCCTGCAAATTGAAAAAGGGAGATTCTTAAAAAGAAAAAAATATAAGAATCATCAGGAAAAGAAGCCAAAAAAGGTTGAGACATCCTCAGAAGATGAAGAAGATAATGAAACCTAAATGTTTTGCAATGAACCTTACTCTAATTCTAAATCCAAAGAAAGTTGGAAACAGTGTTTGAAATATGGGCACTGGAAGCATGTAGTATGAAAAAGAATATGATAATAAATTTCTTGCGACTTATGCAGTTAAAATCACTCTAAGACTCCCAGCGTAAAATAAGAGGCATAAACAATGTTGAAAATTTGAACCAAATTTATTTTTGACACATGAAGGATACATGTGCAATTTCATTTTGTTAAATATAACAAAAGTGTATTTTTTTACTATATTAAGCAGGAATTATTTGAAGAAAATGAATTCTCCAGGAGTTTTAAATGGATACCCGGTTTTATCCAGCCAGTGGGGTAAAACCGGATTTTTGCATACGTCAGAAAAAAGCTATTTTTTATATAATTAATTAAATTTTTTATCAAAAAGAGTATGTTTTAATATAGTTAAAGATTCATTTAATATTAAAAACTGTGTTCAGAGTTTGTTTTCTATTTTGTTACAGTTAAAACAACAAACATTTATGGTACCCGATTTTGCCCCACCTTCCTCTGTATAGTGCAGAAGCATTGATTAAGAATCGGCTTTTTTTTAATTATTAAGACGCACATCCTCCAAATAACTGTTTATCCACATATAAAAACAACATTTCATATATATATTTTTTTTCACGTATGACGATACTCTGATTATCTTTGAAACTGTGCACCAATAGTTGGTAAAATAGTTTTGTAAAAAAAAAACATTAAAAATTTAACCATACATCAAACTGTAGGAAATTACTGATTCTGGCTGACCAAAATGATTCTTGGCGTCAATATTGCCGCATCACCATCAAACTGAAAAATGTTATTGATATTCACTAATGAATGTTATGTAGTCCAAAATGTTGCGTGTAGGAGTCATAATTTCGTTATAGGGACATTCAAATTGGTTTCATTACATTACTGCCTATGGTGAAAAATCGTTTGCGTTGCTTTTTAATGATGTTTCATAATTTAAACACTTTGAAATTTATATACATATCTATGAAGTACACTACAATATGATTGCTATAGAATATGGTATGGATAGCATTTATCGGTCATTTACAGTGACATTAAAAAGAATTATGTTACATTATGGTCGATGGAGAAAAAATGTTTATTCTGCATTTTGTTCATGTTACACTATTTAAAAAGAATTTAAATTGATAAATATCTCCGAGATGCTCTATAAGATGCTTACTATTGAATATGATGTACACAGCATTCATCTTTCATATACAGGGACACACAAAAAAAATCAGTTATATTTCTCTCTCTATGAGCAATGTTTGATGGACGTGCGTTTCAGCCATTGAACACTTTATAATTATAAAAATTACATACTATTTAGTGTGTATAAATTCTATAAATCATATAGAACACTACACAAAACCTTGAAGTACATTTCCGTTTATTGACGGAAATTGCTGACGGTGAATATTCAACTCTGCTATGCGTTCTCTAACTGTTATAAATTTTAGCATATTGTGAATTATATGATAAATCTATAGTTCATACACATGGATGTACAAGATTTTCAGTTATTTTTTCGACTTTGTTTGAAATTGTGTTTTCAAACGTGTTATATGTTTTAAAAATTATTTCTTAGACATAGTTTATCACATTATTAAGCTATTAAGATTTATTATAGTATCCCGAATGCGTTGAAAAATGTTTCATAATCTGATTGACGCATGATTTTACGTTCTTCTTGATAATTTTAATGATAATTTCTTAACGGTATGGAAGCTAAAGTGATAAAATTATTTTTGTGTTATAATAATAAATCCTAAAATATCTTTATTTAAAATTTAACATGCAATACAAACATTTGACAGCTTTAATGAAAATTGCTGTATATTCTGTTGATTATTTATGTATATATCTGCACAAAGAAACCATATGTAAAGAATAGGAATCATAAGATACCATGGGAAAATGTCTGCATTGTATCAAAAATCTGAATTTGGAGAATTTTTCTGGATCAATTTCGTAACCGCTCGAAATTTGCAGCCAAGACCATGAATGAAAATATACAAAAACTTCCACTCGCGTTTTTTAAGTGGAAAACTAACTTGTTACTCATAGGAATATGACTTTGTTTTGGAGAATGTACTTAGAAGCATTTTAGATTTCTGAATTAAAATAAATGCTCAGAGAAAGTTTTTTTTTTTCTCTAAATCTTTTTGTTTCAATGTCCTTCTTAAAAGTTTCATTCACCATCTTAAGGAAATAGATGTAAATCTGTTTTTCAATTAAGGGGTTTCGTACCTCTTAAACGCGTCGAACATTAACGAAAAACTTCAAAGTTTGGATTAGTCTATCTTCAAGGCCTTTTGATGTATAAACATGAAATTTTGGATATTGATTAAACAGATTGCGCTTTGTAATATGCTACCATTAAAAATTTATGAACCCTTTACAGAATTTGTGTGTTGTTGAAAACAATATAGCTCTTTTTTACCCCAAAATTCATTGTGCGCATGATATCTTGAGAAAGTCTGCATGGATTGGCATGAAATTTGGTAAAGGTACTAAACATATATGTGTGTTTAAAATGATCTACTCTTAGGCTAAAATTATTTCATTAACTATATAAAAAAAATATTTTCGTAAAATAAATAAAAATTTTGTATTTTTAATGAATAAAAATAGTCATAACTAAAAATATTACCATTGTAAATACTTAAAAGTAGATCATTTTAAACACACATATTTGTTTAGTATATTTACCAAATTTCATGACAATCCATACATACTTTCTCAAGATATCATGCGCGCAATGATTTATGGGGTAAAAAAACGAGCTATTTTGATTTCAACAATACACAAATTCTGTAAAGGGTTAATAAATTTCTGTTGGTAGTACATTACAAAACACAATCTGTTTAATCAATATCCAAAATTTCATGTTTATACATAAAAAGGTTTCGAAGATAAACTAATTCAAACTTTGAAGATTTTCGTTAATTTTTGACGCATTTAAAAGGTACAAGACCCCTTAAGTAAATTGAAGTCAAGGTAAATTGCAAAATCTGCAATGTATTTTTTTTTTCAATGGAATTTATTTCATTGTTCCAGACGGCAGACATTTTTTTCTTTCGAAAAATATGCCGATTCCTGAAGCTTTAATGTGTAAAAGTAAGTTATTCACGATTTTCAAAATCGTTCTTTATCTTTAAAAATCTCCTAAACCTATATACATTCATATTTGAAATTAATATTTATGAAAACAAAGTTTCATTTGCTGACACTAATTTTTGGAAGTGATTTCGTACAGTTACAGTTTTTATAGTGTATTAATTAATTTTCTCAACCCGTAACATAGTTGTATGCATGCGATCAGTTAGTGCGTAAACATTTTTATGCTCAACAAAACATTTTTTACAGTCCAACATGATAAATTAACAGCATTGATACTAACTCGTTAAAGGAAGGTATTAATTTTAATCAAGATTTGTGTCAGAATTTTACAACAAAAGTTTTACCTTTATTAAACAGTTTAAAATTACACACTGTTAAAAATTTGCATTATTCTGGCAGGTCATTTGACCGTTTTTTCCGAAAACGGTTACACAACCGTAATTTTAACACTATTCTGGACATATTATTGGCCATTTTATGGTCAGAATATAGTTAAATTATGGTTATGAAACCGTTTTTTTCCAAAAATGGTCGAATGACCTGCCAGAATGCTGCAAAATTTTTAACAGTGCATCTTATTTTTCTGTAACTTTTTTTTCTAAATACTGTTGAGAATTCAAAATTACAGAAACATTTTGAATTGGTACTGAAACGAATAACATTAACATTATTTATTACTTCATTATTGTGTATGGAATAATTAAATTGCATAGCAATATTTAATTTGGAATTAATTTGCATCCGAATCATCGATATTCCGGTTACTGAAAAATTATTTAATCCTCCATAAACACTTCTGGGAAAAGTGTTTTGAAAATAAGTGCCTGGAAAATGAATTTTGTTGTATAAAACCTTCTATAAAGCTTAAAAAATATATTTGTTTCTAAGGTTTTTAAAGATCGCTTTTCGGAATAACGGCTAACGCATAAAGATTATTGCACTTCTCTCTCATGGTTATATTATATTTTTAGAGATTAAAAAAAAAAAAAAAATCCACAGTATATTTTTAGTGACGTTCTTGTCTATATTGTTTTAAAATGAAATGTTCATTATATTACTTTTTGGCATTGAAGTGAAGAAATATATTTACAAACAACTATTTCAAAAATGAATCCAGATTTTTTTTCTGCTACCACAAGCATAAAAAGAAAGTATTCTCGAGATTTTTTTCATTTATATTTTCATTTTATTTGTCTAAGGAAGTCTTTTTGGCAACATCTAAGAAGTTGTGTACACTTGAGCTCAGATGCAACTTGCTTGCCCAGCGATAATTTGAAACTTTTTCTCAAGTGTGCCAGATAATGGTTTCGATAATATTGGAGAATAACTATTGATTTCTTCATCTTAGACTTCAGAATATATTTTTTTTTAATTCATGACATTTAAGGAATTATTTTGTTTGAACTCATGCAAAAATATTTAATATTTTAATATTTAAATGTCCATTCTAAAATTCTCGTTTTTTTTTTTTTTTTTTTTTTTTTTTATATATATACATGTTTTTATTCTCCTCTCAATGACAACGTGCAACTTAACAAAAGTTGATAACGTATATTTAATTTAACAATGAGTTTAAATAGTGTAGAATTTATTTTTTTGTTAACAGTCAGTATTGAAAATAAATTTTGTCTTTTTTTATTGTTTATATACACAACACAATTCATTAAAATCTGATAGAAAATGTAATAAAAATTTGCAAAGTCAAATTTGAATTACTTTTTTTTATAGAGGTAAAAATAAAGTACAGTATTAAACCTATTTTAATATTCAACTCTTTTTCATTTTTTAGTACTAGTAGATGATTTACACAATTATTCTTATACGAAAGTTAAAATTTTGGAATAACTTCCGTCTTCCGTGGGTAAGGCATGCTAGCTTTCCAGGCAAATATTTTAACAACAACGTAAAATTATTTTACACAAACTAAACGTTATTTCAGGTAGTAATAAAAATGCTAAATTAAAAAAATATATATTATATAGATGCAGATTTATATAAGCTCTAGAAGCATAAGATATTACTACTGGGTTGAAATAAAGGCAGAATCTTATGTACTATATCAAGTAGTAAACAGAACCTGATATAGGAGAATTTTCGCCATTCTTGCTTAATTACAAAAAAGTAAAGTGTGATAAATAGTTACCGTCAACCGGGGCTAATTTAGGCCACTTTTTCCTGGTTCCACTAATATTTCCATTATTAAAAAACGTTATATATGATTTTTCAACGTCGAAATTGATTTGTAATCAATTAACACAATAAAGCAAACAATAAAGCAAAATGTAAGGTTTTAAAAAGGCAATTTTTCATTTTCATATTTTTTAACTACTTTTAAATTTTGGAAAAAAGTAGCCCCTGCTGGGGGCTTCTTTAGTCCATTCACTTATTTTCATATAAAATGAATAAAATTAATATGTTGGATTATTGAAACCAATTAGCAATCGATTGCAATAGGATCTGCTAATGAATTAATACTGCAAACATGATAAACAAAAGTATTTTCTTTAACATTTAAACACATTATACCAAATATTAATATTAAAGACACGGCAAGCAATTTTCATCATGCTATCCTCAGAAACTGGAACAAAAATAATTACTGTAACATTTTGCTAAAGTAACATTTGAAAAAAATGTTACTTAATTCACTTTTTAAGATATTTGGTTGTAGAAAAGACTTTTCTGAGTAACTTCCGGATCAAAAAAGACCTGGCACAAAGTAGCCCCGAAAAACTAGTTTTCATGTTGGTTTTATGGTTACGTACACATTTTCGTCAAAATAAAAAGTTAAAGGAAAAACTATGATCACACTTGGGTTACAGGTTACTAAAAGTAATATTTTGACACTTACCTTATTTGTATCTCTTATCCAGATTGCATCACTATAGAAAGTTTGGGGAGTTACAATCTACACACGAAAAGAGTTGTTTACAAATACATCCAGTGTTCCAACTAAAAGAATTAATAACCTCCAAACTATTCAAATACCCTATAGTAGGGTCTAAAATATTTTTCAAGGGCAAATACTTCGAATTATGTTGTATTGTTTGTTCAATACAAACAATAAAACCTTCTTTTATGGATAGAACAAAGTATCCCCAGTTGACGGTATCGAAACTCTTTTGTTCATAGATTTTCAAATGGCTATTTTGAATTATTTTAGCTTCTTTTATATTACTTTTTCTTCATATGTATTTAAATATGTGTAATAATGTGATATATTGGATAGCAGCACAAACTGTGACAGATTGGAATTTTCTCCAGACACTTAGATGCATAACGATCCTTGAAGAAGTTTGTCGATTTATAATATTCCACAATTTAATTCATGAGGCTTTAGTTCTTCAGGCAGTCTCAAACAACATTCAATCAGGGTTCCTTGCTTCGATCGTTCGGCCAATTAATATAATCATCTTTACTTAAAACTAATTCGTACCCTCTGCTTGTACAGTTCATGCATATCTAAGCATTATCGATTGATTTTTCTTCAGATTTGTAATCCACAAATGCCCGAAAAATCCTTTGGGTGTGAAACTACGCTGCCTTTATGAACCGCCATTTGCGATTCATTAGCAACAGTCATTACTGCAATGGATGCCCATGTTGCTCGTTATTCAGATCCCAAGAAACAGCTATGTCTGTATCCCCGAACCTAAATTCCTCAAATCTGGATTTAGGAAGACAATAATTTGCGGTTCTTCTGACATCCGTTTCGGAAAGCTCCGTTAACCCTTAAACTTCGCGCGTTGCCTTTCGGCAACATACTCATTTTAGTCTTCTAAATTGTTATTAGAATAATATTAAGCTCTAAATCCAAATGTTTCCAATAAAATAGGGTGGGGGAGTACACAGTGAGACATGGTACACAGTGAGACAGCAGCCATTTTGACATATAGTTATAATTTTTTCTCTTAGCTGGAACACACACTGAACCACCTCATCGTATGCAACACGTGGATGTAGTTTCGGCACTTCGGTTACTCGTCCAACAAAATAGTAAGTAATTATCTATTTTACAGGGGTTAAAGTTACATAAACATTCATTTTAGAGTTTATTTCTTTCATTATAGCATATATTTACTTAACCAAGCCTAGTTATATCTAATGATAGACTATGTCGACAATACGACACAAGCATTCAAATCTGTGAAATTGATGATAAAACAGATATGGCATCCATTTTGTTACAACGTAACGAAAGTACACAGTGAGACACACAGATTTGGTACACAGTGAGACGTGCCACATTGTGTATCTACTATGCTGTTCTGATATAAAAGAAGGTTTTTACTCACTCTCTCTGTCTGTGTGTGTGTGGGGGGGAGGGGGCGTGCGATAGCTAGTGAAATCTACTAAACGTAAGAGGATGAAAATTTGCATGAAGGTAGCCCAATGTCTGCCATTGTTCACCCGAGACTCATATTTTATTTTTTTTTTTTAATCTAGAAATATTAATTAGAAGTCATAAACTGCAGAAAATTATTGATGGAATGTAAAAATGCATGATTTACGAAAATATATACATTGTCTCACTGTGTACCACTTGTGGTACACAGTGAGACAATTTTCGATACTCCGTTATTCTACTTCTGTGCTTTTATAAATAACTTTTTTAAAACCCTTATACATTATTGTGTAGCGTATTTGTGTAGCTTAAAGATGTCGCATTTTTTTTTCAAAAGAATAAAAATCTTTGTCATTTGTTAGGTAATAATAATTTTCGTCTCACTGTGTACCACCCTCCCCTACATACTGAAAATGTTATTCAATCAATTTTCAACATATAGGAGGTAGTAATAGTGCTGTTTAAGAGTAAAGATAGGTTTATGTCTCCCATTGTTTTTACATGTGATTTTTCTTTTGTTTCGAAGCTTGCGAAATACCCTATTTTGTTCTGCAGTGAGCAAGTAAAATTTATTCCTTATCACAGTCCTTAAATTTCATGTGTGTTTAATATTATAGATTTTTATCAACGAAAATTATTATTTTTTTAATTAAAGCCCCGTGTTGCCGATTGGAAAAAAACCTGTTTTTTAGCCGCAAACCAAGCTTAAAACAAAATATGATTTTATTAAGTATTTTCCCCATGATTTATTTAAGAAATGAAATCCGGAAAATATTTTTAAAATGATTTCTTAAAAATCAGTCATTTAAGGGTTACATAACAGTTCAAATAAGTAAATAATTTGTAGGCACACGGCTGTACAAACTGCATGCCCATCAGAAATAATTTGCCAACTGTAGTAGTAATGAATAATGCCAAGAAAACGATGCAAATCATGAAAAGTTTTGTTTCGAAAATGAGACTTTGGTTTTTCGAATTGGAAATGACTAGGAAGAAAGTAATCACTACCGACGCGTGCAGTTATGAAGACGAAAAATACTTCTCTTTGTTTGTGGAAGATTATATTCAAATATGATGCCAATTAAAAGGTAACTGTGATGCACCGAATGTAAGTATTCGGCTCATGAACGTTACACAGACTGAGGAACTTACTATGTTTGTATTCATTGTAGCTCCTACGTAGACTGTTAACTCTACATTTGCCTACATGAATATGTAAGAAACCCAAGGCGATAACAATCCCTAAGAAATGGCAAATTGTTACATTATTCATTATGTTCATTTAATAAAAATATTTGTTTGTTAAAAATCTGTTTACATTGTACAATAATCTACAAGTGATTCTAATTAAGGAATGATAACAGATTTTCGAAAATGTTCCTTTTTTAAAAAATTTCAACAAATTGTCACAATAAACACCGAAGAAAAAATCGTAACAACCAACCTCGGTTTCCCCTATTAATTTAAAATTTACTTCTCATTACTTTAACCTTCCATGCAAGGTATGCAAACAAGTACGGGTAATGGAATGGAAGTATGGGTAATGGAAGCAAGTATGCTTCAAATAAAAATACTTTAATGGAAGCATACTCAATTTATAATATTATAATAATTTACGCGGAATCGAAAGAAAATGCTTTAGAAATATTCTTATGTTTCTAAATTGAAATATTTATGTGTATAACAGAATTTTACTGCAATTAAGATAAATCATAGAAATTTTCATTAATGCTTGGCAAGACATAATTGTCATTGTCCGGTCGATCACAATGTTGAGATTTGTAAAATATTTATAGAAGACATTCTTCATCCCTTTTTCCTCGTAATCATTATAATACAAAGAGAACGCGTGTTACATCCTCGGGACTCATCAATCACAATATATCTTGTACATTTTACTTCGCCTCTGAATATTTCAAATCTACTTAATTAGGGATGGAACGCTATCTGCAATAATTCATTTTATATAGGGTTGTCCATCTGTTGATTCTTTTTTGAACTATGAATATTTCACACATTATTTGTGTCAGCTGTCATGTGTCATGCATGTATGAACTATCAAATATATGCCATTTGTACGACAAGACGGTGTAACGGCACACACTGCTCGCCAAACCATCAACTTATTGAACGAGAAATTTCCACATGTGCAATATTGTATTCCAAACATAAATGGCATAGACCCGTCTTCCATGTTCAATAAAGAATTTTGATTTTCACTCATAAAAAATGTGTTTTCTTTCATAATAAAAAAGAACCAACAGATAGACACCCGATATATACGTGGTTAAAAACAAAGTTTTTGTGTTATATAAGAACTGATTACTCGATTTATCCTACAATCAACTCTTCTATAAACCACTAAAATGATTCACAATTGATTTCAGAGGGTACGAATGTATGAAACGGATAACGAGTTACTTTTTACGGGTGACAATGAACGCTCTGAACAAGTTTCAATCAGGGCTCAGGGGAAAGTGCCTCATTGAATTTCTTGCCACCATCAAATTCTTATTTTCTAACACCGATACCTGTAACATACATTTATTAAATGAAATATGTCAGAAACAATCATACCAAAAAGTTTCCCAAACAGCACTGGCGTAAAACCTATTACACCTACTGTAATGCGCAACTTACAAGTTGATTAAGTATACATTATTTTTTCATAAACGCTTTGAAATTGCTCTTCATACGGCTCCTTATTAATCACGCAATTCAAATACAATAAAAAAAAATAGGCAATTATAAAAAAAAAAAATTAATATTCCAAATGTCAAACAGAAACGCATTTAAATAACTTAGAATTGTGTAACTAACAACGAACAGTAAAACACATTTTCTGGACATTTTCTGAATTTGAGATAGAGTTAGTTTTTAACTCTTTTGAATTTATAATGGGAGGTATTGAATTACACATATTTTAATTTGGATTGTTATGAATATATTTCTCAAAAGGAAAATCTCTCCCTGAACTCGGAAATTTTAATTGACCGTATTTTTTTTTTAACCAACCTTGAAAAACACAGTAACTTTCTTCTTTTTGAGTAACATGAAATAATTAAAATCTCGGAGAAAATAGAGCTAAGAATTTTTCATTGTGTATATGTGTGGTGGGGATATGAGCTTTTCCGCCTAAATCGCCATGGAAACTAATTTTTAGTTTTATTTTTCTTATGTTTATAGGTTAAAAGTTGATTACAAACGGGTGACACAAGGGATCCGACTGAGACATCTCCCAACTGCCCGGGTTTTCATTCTTAATAAGTTGAGTTTTTTTTTCTCCGATTTTGAAAGATATAGTGATTTTTTTCCAAATAAATTAAAGTAATTAATCACTAATTGAAAGTAGAGCTAAGATTTTCCACCCCATAAAGAACCATGTAACTTAATTTTTAATTATATTTTTCCTCAGATGTTTATGTGTTTAAATTTTAACGAGGGGCCCAGGACAGTGTTGAATTCATGTTTGCATGGTACCATTTGCCTGGATTTAGAAACTTAACTGGTATTTTTTTTTCTCCAATTTTGAAAGACTACAAAAATTTCTACTGTCAGAGTAAGTTAAAAATAGTAAGATGTAGATGAACTAGATGCTTTTAGTTAGGAATGAGGGCAGTACCATTCTTGGCCCTTCATGGTGTTTAGTATCTTTTCTATTTTTCTATTTGTTTTTATGTGGTAAAAAAATAACAACAGCAGGCAGTGGAAAGTACTTTTTATGCTGCCTGCATGGTTTAGAAACGCTTTTTACTGAAAATTGTAATATCTTAGAAAATACAACAATATTGCACGTAAAAAAAAAAAAAAAAAAAAAAAAAAAAAAAAAAAAAAATCAGAATTTGAATAGGTATTATGCATTGAAATAATGCAAATTTGGAATATACACATTTTTCATCAATAAAAAAAATCAGTTTTTCTAAAATTCGAATATACAGGCATTGTGTTGCGCATATAAAATGAAAATTTTTGGAAAATAGAATATGCACCTCTTTTATGCAAAAAATGTGCATAGTTTCTGAAAACATAGAATATGAACAATCTTGTATTGTGAAAATATGCGGAACAGATGTCATAAATTCCCGGGGCCGCCATCTTGGAATTTTTCTTGGCGTGAAAACGCAGAACACGTCACGCCAGAACACACACGTCACACAGATTCCATATCGATGAAGATCGCCAACATAAAATCGCCAAGATGTCTCAAAACATCAAAGATGGCGGCCAAGGTAATATACGGCATCTAAGCCAAATATGCAGATAATTTGTGCAAAATCTGTATACTTTTGAAATATTGATATACATTTCATTTTTAAGAACATAGAGTGTACACTCCCCCCTTTATTGGAAAAAAAGTACGACCTATTTCTAGCTTGGTTAGGCGAATTAAAACCTAAACAAATACTGTTTCAGCTTTAAAATCGACATGCAGGGAAATTTAGTGGATAATGTGCCTCTGAAATTATTTAGTGGATTATTTTTCAAAAGTCGGTTTTAATACGTTCCACTTTTAAAGTTTGTAATTTAACATAGAAATGGTTATTTTTATTCTATTAGTTATACTCTGAAAGAGTTATTAAATAATCTCAGTCTTTGTAATACTCTCAGTAATTTGTCAATACTCTCAGTATTTGTAAATATTTAAAACTTACACATTTACAAAAATGGACAATACAGATAATTTAACAAATAGTATTAATAATTTTCACTAGATTTTATTATTTACTATAAAAATTACAATATACTTTTTTTTTTCTCAATTTTTTAGCACTTCATTATAATCAATTTATTCTAAAGTCAACATTTCTAACCAGTTTCATGTGGTTTATTATGTGCTTTTAGCTATTCCGCAAGTGGCTCCACCTTTTGTAAATAGTTGCACGTTCTTGGAAGTTACTCATGTCATATACATGTACTTCAATTATAGAAATTTCAATTTCTTTGGGATATAAACAAAATCTTTATTCACATAGTTTGCTAGTTTCGTTTTAATTACCAAAGAATATTTCCAGGTTTTGATAGAATTCTTATCAATCTTTGAAAGCAGAAAAAGAGCGCAGTTGAATCATTTTTATAAAAAGGGCACCTTTGAAAAATCAGAAAGTATGGTTTCAAAATTAGCCTTCAATTAATGGTCAGAAGAGACGATTTTTTTTCATATACATTCGTGCCACAATTTACAAATTGTTTCCTTTGTGATAGACTTCTCTTTAAGATAGCTTAGGATAAGCGTATATCGGAGATTACTTTTCAAAAAGTTGTATGAATCGAAGAAAATGTATAAAACCCACGGGGACATTAAATGTCCCGAACAGTTGTTAAAGAGCGTCTTAACCTCCGAGTAATTTTGAATACATGATGTGCTTAAAAAATTTATCCTAGCAATTATATATTATTTATTTGAACGCATTTCTAACAGTGAATCCTTGTTGCTAAATTCGATTTGAACGCATTTCTAACAGTGAATCATTGTTGCTAAATTCGTTCTCAGTCGCTTGATGTTTATTTTCCTGCACCACATGAAATATCAGTTATACGTATTTCAAAGCACAATCTATATCCAGGGTGTTCCTGGATTATTGGGACAAACTTTAAGTGGATGTAGGGAACATCACAATGATTCAGATTTGCATAGAAACCCACAGTCGGAACCGTTATGGGGAAGTAGTATGACAGGTACAAGAAACGAAGAGACACAAGACTGAGATCATATGAAATAATTTATTGGTCAAAGATATTACATGTGCTGTTGTAGATGATATGTGAAAATGTCACAAAAGTTGCTCCAAGATTCCACCATTGCTAGCTATCCATGCATTACACCGTCGGACTCGTTCAAATGCACCTAGATTTTGTTGGATATCCGCAGCAGCATAGACGATCCTTGCAAACCAGATCCATGTCGGAATCTACAGGCGTTGCGTATACAGCACTTTTCAGTGCACCCCAAAGGAAGTAACCTATGCTGCTTAAATCAGGAGACTGTGGTGGCCAAGGACGTGTGCCGTGTGAACAACGACACAACGAAGCCATTTCCGCCCATGGGTTGCTGTGCAAATCTGATCCTTGTGATATATCCTACCTCCCTTTAAAGTTTTCGCAGTAATTCTTGGACACCTTGTATGAGCGATTCAATTCAAATAACTTTCAATTCAAATAAAAGGTTTATTTTACTTGATTGCAACATTAGACACGTTATAAGACATGTTTTTTATTCCTGAATTTAAATATTAAAAATACTTTTTGTAAACGCTGTCATTTAATATCCTTTTTTTTTTATCGCGCATTACGAGAAATCCGTTTTCTTTGTTTATTTTAGGATTTTAATATGTTTCCTTATTCTTATTAAATAGTGCATGGATTTCACTCACACTGTACAAAAAATCGACCAGGTGTCCTGCAGGAATCGGAAAAATAGTTGTCCTTATCATACGGGAAACTTTTCCGACCCAGCTGGGAATAAAATCCGTAAAAAAAGGAAATAGTTAATAAAACGGTTTTTTACGGATTTTATTCCGAGCTGGGTCGGAAATTTTTCCAGTACGATTGGGGCAACTATTTTTTCGATTCGTACTGGAAAACTGGCCGTATTTTTTTTTTACAGTGCACTTTATAGTTGATGAGGTAATATATGATTGTTTATAAGAGAGGATGTTTCAGAAGTCTAGTTAATTACTGCTATATTTATTTACTCTTAAATGAAATGAGATTTTTTATGAAAAAAAATAACATATTCTGCAAAATTTTAAATTTTGACTTCATCTGCTTTTAATTAGCACTCCTTGGGATTAGAAGTCGCGAATGTTGTTATTACAAATATTGACTTCCTTAAATTAGTAGTTACTAAAGAATCATATTATAGTATTTGTAATTGATCATTACGTATATTTCAATGTCAATACCCAATCCTTAATACGAGTGGAAGTTGACGCATGGAAATTTTTAATTACATGAAATTTACATTCAACAATGGCAGAATGTTTCCATACTCTATTCTCAGTTGAAATAGATTTTAATTCAATGTCTAGAAGTCTTTTCGAACATACTATAAGAATAAAATTTAATATGTTTACGTGTCTATTGTTATATACCCTACATATTCAAAATAAATATTTAGTTTATGCATACTTATCTTCATATTTTTGAATATATTTGAAAACCTTAAGCTGTAGTTCCTTTCATATTATTGTAAAATAGCCTTACGCTAATGTAAATGAATGCTATCTATACTGAACATATGCAGAATCCTCGCAAGTTTCTTCCTATAGAAATACACGTCCTACTGCTACTTTAAACATCTTAGGTTTAATTTCGAAGTTCATTGCTTTTGTAAACTTATGCTGTCGGATATGTAAATACTTTCTTTACGAACTATATAAAGCATTATGATTTATGGTGTATTATAAAAACATAATTGCATTTGCATTATTTTTTGCATAACATTTGCATTTACATTTAAAAGTCATTTAAGTGGTCTCAGGATACTTAAAGGTTCAAAATTTTCGGAATTTTAATTTTTTTAGATGATAAACTCCTATTTTGTTTTAACATTTTGATGCAATTGTTTACTTGAAATTCTCATTAAAACAGAAGTTATGGCTTTTGGAATTATACCCTCTCAATAGCTGAAGTGACATTTCAGAAATTTGAAGTCATTTTTCTCTAAATGATGTTTTTCGGCATAACGCGCATGATATCTAAAAACCTTTTGAACATTTTTTTTTGAAACGATTAAAACATATGTTTCATGTTGGTCTGTATAAAAAAAATCAGAATTTGAATAGGCACTATGCATTGAAATAATACAAATTTGGAATATACACATTTTTCATCAATAAAAAAATTCAGTTTTTCAAAAATTCGAATATACAGGCGTTGTGTTGTGTATAAAAAATGAATTTTTTTGGAAAACAGAATATGCACCTGTTTTATGCAAAAAACAATGTGCACAGTTTTTGAAAACATAGAATATGAACATTCTTGTATTGTGAAACTATGCGGAACAGATGTCATAAATTCCCGGGGCCGCCATCTTGGAATTTTTCTTGGCGTGAAAACCCAGAACACGTCACGCCAGAACACACACGTCACACGGATTCCATATCGATGAAGATCGACAACATAAAATCGCCAAGAAATCTCAAAACATCCAAGATGGCGGCCAAGGTAATATACGGCATCTAAGCCAAATATGCAGATAATTTGTGCAAAATCTGTATTGTTTTGAAATATTAATATACATTCCATTTTTAAGAACATAGAGTGTACAATCCCTCCTTTATTGGAAAAAAAGTACGACATATTTCTAGCTTGGTTAAATGAACCTAAAATTTTCTTTTCATTGCTCCATAAAATATTTTTAGGTGATTATGCTGTTGAAATTTTTAATTTTGTATTAGCTAAATACAACTTTGTATTAAAAATATAAAAATTCTTTATATACAAATTATTTAGTTTCAGGGTAATTATTGCAATCTTGAGTATAAGTGGGCACCAATATTTTCAGTCAAGTGACAAAATTTTATTTTGTAATCCTGCGCGTGAGCTGTTATACCAATTTTCTGCTCTTCAAATGTCTGACAGTTTGCAGCCCCTATAACTGGTAATTCTGCATCTTACAATTTTTAATCACGTGAAAGAAAGAACTTGCTTATATCTTTCATCTCAATAAAATTTGTGTTTTAAAATCATACATTTTATGCTATTAAATTTTGAAAATTGTCGCTTTTTTTTCTTTTTTTTTTTTCATTTTAAGAGTCTACAGACCCTTAACAGTAGAACGCCCGGAACGAGTCGATCGACTGCCACCATTTGATTAATTGTCAACTGGAACCAGAAATTCTTTCATAAAATAAGTTAAATTTAAACCACGTAATTCATACAATAATTTGTAAATAAAAATTCTGGTGTCAAATATTTTTTATGAAATTTGAGTAAAATTTCCCGGCGTTCTAGTGTTAAAAATATTCTTTTTAAACGAATAAACTATTTGATTAAATTATATGAATTGAAAACCAAAATATTAATATTTTTAGAAAAAAAAAACCAAATAATCATTGTAATTAAATGATTATTTCATATGTATGAAAAGATAAAACTTCGTTTTGATATCTTGGTATATTTGTAGTATGCATGGTATTAAAAATTTCAGAATACAAATTTTAATTTAGAAGATGAAAATAATATTACATGCTTCAATTTTACTCTATAGAATTTTTATTTTTCCTAAATTGGAGAATATCTGATTTGACAAATTATTATTTCATGAAAATTGTTTTTAGGTATTTTGAAATGAGTTTTAACTTCATTTGTTCGCTCTAATTTGTGTTTATGATTCGACCGGATCTTTAAGAAGGATCATCTATTTTTTTCTTTTCTTTTCACTTAAAAAAAATATAAATTTATATTTCTTCAAATTTTCTAACAAATTCAAAAGGGTTATTACACGGATAGCTTAGTTCGTGCAATAACTCTTTTGAGAGTAAAATTAAAGAATCGTTGCACGTCTCTTTGTTGCATCTCTTTGCCCGGCATCTTTGTTGAAATGTTTGCACGTGTGAATAAACCATGTAACGATAATTTATCCTATAATATTCCAAAAATATGGCGCAATATCTAAAATTATAACTCTATATCTAATTGCAACATTTCAATTTAAGCTTGAATCTTGTTGCCAAAAACTTGAATGAAAACTTTGTTGACTGTGGTTCTGGCCATTATGCGTAGATTTCGACACTCGTGGTTTCTTCAATCGAAATTTTTGTTTATTCTGACTCATTTCATTAATAAGTTATTTATTTTCACTGGATGGCACCACTACGTTTTTGTTTTCATATCCTTAGACAATGTTCGACAAATTGTCTCTCGGAAGCCTTCAACTCTGAACTTTTAGACATTTAACCATCATATAGTTCCTGATAACGACTGCAGAAACAGCTCGAAACGTAGAATTTAACATTTAACTTATTAAAGTTCGTGTTTTGTGTACAATTAAGCAACGTTATGTGTCTTAATAATATGCAATTGTCCAGTATGTTTTAATAAAAATAAACTTTTCAAATATTCGTCATATTACACTTTAATTATTAGATTTCTAGAATCATTTTAGAAACCTAAATTTTAGCACCCACCAACCGTATAAGAAATTAAACTTTACTCCGCAAACATTATTTGGGATTAAACAAACTTCTCAAATATGAGCTAAATCACAAGGTAAGAAGTCTTTTTATATGTCCAGCAAATACTTTCAGAATTGGGTTTTGAAATAGCTATATTGTGAACAAATGGATTTTGAATTATAAAAGAATGCAAATTTATGAACCTAAGAACAGGTATCTTTCTGTTTCAAGTGAAAGAAAAAGCTGGAAAGTCAGAAAATTTAAGTTATTTTAACGCTGCAAGTTTTATCGTTAAATAGTGTTCTTTATTTTACTTTCTTTTTTTTTTTTTTTTTTTTTTTACTTGCTGTGATATTGAGGTTATTTTACAATCATAAGCTATAGCGCATAATAACAGTGTAAAATATGACGTAAGTTATGCCACTCAAAAGATGTACATAGCTTTCAATATAATAAAGATGAACATTTGGAACGATCTTTCATTTTAAATTGTGTCGCTAACTTTCTCTACAATAATTCATTCAGGACATTGCGCTACACTGTAAATAAGTACGTCTTTAATACAAAGTTTATTCACATTTCCTTTTTTTCTTTATACAGTTATTTAATGATTAGATTTTTACTACTTTAATTTTATAAAATTTCAGAAAAAGAAGAATCCCGACATGCAAGAATGAAAATAATAAAATAAAACTGGTTTGTTTATCTTTTTAAAAAAACATAAAATATAATTTTCATACATGATATGGTATTTGGTTGCGTAGTAAATAAATCTGAAAATGTATATCCAAAAATTAAAGGTTATATTATGCACTGAAATATACGGATTTAAATTATTCGAAATTGAATCATTGGAAATACTTCCACTGACATATTTCCCTCAAACTACACTATAAAAAAATAATGCCATTTTCCCGGTAGGAATTGGAAAAATAGTTGCTCTTATCGTACCGGAATAATTTCCAACCCAGCTTGGAATAAAATCTTTAAAATACCGTTTTACTGACTATTTCCATATTTTTACGGATTTTATTCCGAGCTGGGTCGATAAGGGCAACTATTTTTCCGACTCCTACCGGAAAACAGGCAGTATTTTGTTACAGTGTAACATTCAAAAAGGCTAATTAAAAGAATAAATTTTATATAGTATTTTAATCTACAAATATCAATTCATAAGAATGGAAAAAAAATAATCCACACAGCATACAATATAAAGTAATTGCATAGCACTTCATATGCAAGTCCATAATCTAAAGTGTGGATATAATGAGTCTTGTTTTTATGGGTGCAGAAAGAAATGGGTTTAATGCAACGGTGAACTTTATTTGACGACTTAAACAACAGACTAATAATAAAAAATACATAAAAATGCGTAAAAAGACAAATTATATTTCAAGTATTTACAACGAACAATCTTTAATTTGCATAATTTGACAAAACTAAAAATAAAATACTTCAAATCACCGCAAAAATAACACTTAGTATTTAATACACTAAAGTTAAATTCGTGCATGAAGGTTAACAGCAACATTAAAATGAAACACAAAAACATCATCAATCATAATAATAAAAATACAATAATTATTATTATTAAAAAAATACTTGTACATGTACTCAAAACAAAATAGCACATTGTTTTGATAGTTTATATGAATCAGTAATTATTTATCAAGGTCAAAATTAATAATAAAATAATATAAATATATTTTATTATGCAAAATTTTAATCAATTACACTTTGGCTATTATTTGTAGGTGAAAATACACATAAAAAATAGACTTTGTATAAAATAGTATATAAGTATATTTTTTATATGTCATTTTATACTTATTATAAGTTACACTTACGTACAGTTAGAAAATTCTAATTATAAAATATTTATTTAAATATTAGAAAATTTATTTCACGCAACAGCGCAAATTTTTATATTGACACTAGGGGGCTCTGCCCCCTGCAAGCTACGCTTGCCAACCCCCGTTCAGACACCGCAGAATCTAAAAACAGGCTAATCTGATTGGTTTTAAAAATATTACAGAAGATTGAATTATACTGAAAAAAAAAAAACTGTGCAGATCTCCCTGTAAAAAGGTTTCCATTCAAATTCCTTTGATTTAAAAAAATTAAGGCCGAATCAGTTGCTGTTAAGACATCCAATGGTTGTTTTCGTGTTTCATTAAAGAGGATCAGTTAAACATTTGAAAAGAAGCTAAAATAAAATGAATTAAGTGTACAGAGACATTGTCCCACGGTATTTTAAAACAATTTCTATAACAATAGCCTAAGTCATGTGACTATCATCAACGATTCCGGGAGAACCACTTCGCTTTTTATATTCCTGGTGCCATTTTGGTACTTTAATGTTAGTCAGTTACTGGTGATAAGACGCCAAATATTATTTTATCGCCATCATTTCATCAATATTATAATAGTCCAAGTCATATAATTGCCATAAATAAATACACGCTGATCCCTTCGCTTTTCATATGAAAGTTTGGACCAGATATCATATACGACACCATATTGGCGCGATTTTTTTTCCGACGCAAATTTGGGGAAAACCTCAACAGCATAAACAACAACATCCAGCTTACCAAATCAAGCAAAATAACGATACTATGGCGCCAGTTAAGTACCCGTTGCGTATATGACATTGGCGTCAGAAAAAAATCGCGCCAATATGGGTCCGTATATGACATCTGTGCCGAAAGTTTTCCCTTTTGATTAAAAAATGAAATTACTTTTTCGAATAAAACTACATAAAAGTTTCAATAGTCGCAAAGAATTCTTGGTACTGTTACGCTAGCCTGGTGCAAATCTCGCCAATAGCTATTTTCCAACTCGCACGTTTGCATTTTTTTTTTTATTTTTCGAGTGGTAAATTAAAACATTGCTTTGAAGTTGAAATTAAATGTCATCGTTTGTTACATCATTTAATATTTCGCCATATGTCATATACGCAACGGGTTTGGAGTAATTTTTTAACGAAAATTTGGCGAAAACCTCGCTTTCGAATACCAGTTATATATGTAATTTTGGGTCTACTTAGTTATCCCGTCAACCAATAATCTATCCCCGCAAACTATAACATTAAATGCCAATAACGGTTGATCGTAAATGTCACACTCAGTTGACTTTAAGCAAGTTACACGTCTTTACGTCATCAAGTGACTTTATTTCGACGTTTTATTTGTATATTTATTACTGTTATACTATTTTCTGCGTTCTTTTGTTGATTAAAATAAAAATTATGTCAATTTGTATAATTTGGCGAGTGGTTTTGCGATTTATATAATTTGGCGAAATGGGTCGACGGGTTAACTAAGTATTACCGTATTTTTTTTTATTATTTTCTATTATTTTTAAAGGAAAATAACGAAAAAAAATAAACTATAGAACAAAACAATTTATGTATTTAAAAAAAAAAGAAAATAAATTAAATAAACATTTATTATTAAATAAACAACAATAGCCGGGTTACCATGTTAACCAAAATAATACTATTTTGGCGCCAATTAGGTACCCCTGTGCGTATATGACATCTGTGCCTAATATTTTTCTTTTCATTTCGTTTAAAAAAATAAAGAAATGAAAGCCATTTATTTTAAATGTTTCAGTTTGTATTAAATAAAATGATAATGAAATACAAATTGAATTATAAAGAAAAGTAACATGATACATTTCTTAGCATAATTTTAAGGGAGGCCAAACTTCTCGCCAAATTAGTTTAAAATAGTAACCTTTTATAAAATCTGAAAACAAAATATCTATTATGATTAAAATTTGAGTTGCCATCATTAGAGAAAAGTATATAAAATTAGAAAAGAATTAATATTTCGAAAACTAATTCGAATTTTAAAATTCTAATACCAGTTTTGAGATCTGCAGATTAATACGGATTTTTGGTGTTAAGTTCATCGCAAAGTGTTCCGTATTTTTGGAGAAATCGCCGTGAAACATATTCAGTTGTTTAATCAGTCGTTTCATAGAATCGTTACATAAATTCGTTTCATTAGGATTTTATATATATATATAGGGTAGATGTGTTTAAGCTAATAAGTCTTATAATTACAACCAAAACTCAATTACAAAAAAACAAAAAACACATTGTGCTTCGTTATATGGATTTTTACTAAACGCTAAGAACAAAATAACTAACTTATCTATAATACTTAAAACTATAATACTTAAAACTATAATACTTAAAAACAGATTGAATTAGATAAAGTAATTTATAACAAGATTCATAAAGTAGTTTGATGTGACCATCCCAAAATTTAAATGACAATCTATTCTTTCTTAAAATAAAGTTATCGTGGAAATTGTGAAAAGCAGAGCAGAGCAGAGACACCTGTTGAGTGTTATACACCCAAACCTAATCATGAACTACTTGTGTTAAGCGCTAATAGAGTAGGTAGTTTGACGAAATCCTGTGCATTGGTTCATGAGATGTAGTTATCAAGGAAATCATGACAAATGCAGGGCAGAAGTGTCAGCTTTTTTTGCGATTTACAACAAAACGAAACCATCGGCTAATTAAAAGGTCTAGCAGAATATGATGTGTGATAAAATTCCGTCCTTTTATTATTGCCCATAGGGGTGTCCGAGGCTAGTTGGCTACAGGGGTAAGTAGGCGCAGTCCTCATAAATCGCCTGTCTGTGGATATATTGCGCAACGAGTCACAGAGTATCTTTCTTCTTGATTTTTACAATATCCATTGTAGTTTTGCGCCGTTACCTGCATGCAGTGGACATTTATTGCGATTTTTCTGTTTTTTGTACTCATAAATAATTTTTTGTTGCTTCATTCTTTTTCTAATTTCTAATACTTATCTTAATAATTGCGATTTAACTTCCGCAATTTTTCTTAGTGTATGATTAACTGTACCTACCCCATATGTGATTTACTTGGATTATTTATGTTTAGAAGTTCACGTCTCCGTTTTGTGAAGAAATTTAGAATGAGGCTAGTAGGCGCATTGTACACGGAGCAAGTTGGCTCGGTGTCTGGCGTGCGCTGGTAGCTTAAAATACAGCAAACAAAGAGAAAAGTCGTTATAATGCAAGATTTTTGGGTACATGAGGCTTGGCCAAACGGAGACACTCGTTTTTTTTTTTTTTTTTTTTTTTTTTTTTTTGTGTGTGACAATTGTAACTGTGATGGTGATATCGAGTAGGATAGAAGTTACTCAATGTTAATGTTTTATTCATTATTATATTGTCTGTATAGTTTAGAATGTACATTACTTGGCGATAACGCCTTTGTTTTAACTTACGGGTAATAATGATATTGATTTCCCTTAACTTCGTTTCTTATCTGTGTTTCATTTAATTTTTTATAAAGCGTGTGCCAAATTACCCCATAGGTATAGGCAACTTGCCCCGTGACGGGGTAGATTGGCGCACAATTTTCCTTTTACTTTAGGCTTCCGCTAAACATAAACTACAAAAGCTACAAGCTCAAAACTCTGGGTATTTATAGTACGAAACCTCTTCTTTAAAAGTGCTGTTAAAGTTTGTTAAAATACTTAAACAAAAAATAATAAAAATCAATAACTAAAAACTGCGACTACTAGCCCCTGTCTCCCCTATACAAGGCGTCAAGATATACCTTTCGCGACAATTGTTGCATAGAACCGTCAGCTTTTTGCCGATTTACACCGAAACTTCATCAGCAACACATTATGTAAAGGTATAACAAACTCTAAATTTGATTAAATTCCGTGCATTAGTTCTTGAGATAAAACCAAAACAAAATTTGAATCACATACAGGCAAACAGACTCACGGTCAAACATTTTCTAAAAACAGTAATCGAATCATACTCTCTTATTTAAATTCTTCTGTTATTAGCTAGCAACTTTTCAAAACATTTCAGTAACTTATTTTCTCAACAAAGTTACTTTTAAAACATTTTATTTTAAGTAAGAATTTAAACAAATCATTCTCAGCTTTAAATATTAACCTTTAACAATGCGGAAATATTCTGCATCATAAATTTTAAAACAGAGAGAAATTTCGATGACGTTTTCTCAAAGAGACATGACATGCCTGTAAGCTAAAGGAAGTATATAATTACAGCCCCGTTTTAATGAATTATGCAATAACTGCGCGCAAGACTCAGAGTAATTTTAATTAACAGTATAAATAGCATATTAACTTTTACACATATATGAAACCGACTATTGGAAAAATAAATTATTTCAAATAATTTATAACAAATAACTCCCGACCTTCTGTTGCTGAGATTCTATAAGTACATATCTATACGTTGCATAGATATTAAATATTAGATATTTATATATAAAATTATATAATTGAGTGCTAATAATAATGATGATAATAATTATGAGGATTGTGATATTGATTCATAATGATATGTACAGTGGCGTTAAAAAGTTTCTGGCCAGTTAGTTTAATTTAACTGTTTGCCAGAACGTTTCGGCAAAGAAGAAGCAGAATTTCTCCAAAAATTAGAAATATGCAAATGACCTATTACCACATGATCATTTTGATTAGACACCCAAGACACTTTATGCAATGGGAAGGAATCCGAAATTCGTGTGTGCAAATGTTTCTGGCCACTCGTCAAACCTTAGTTTTTGCTATCGGTAAAGTACTTTTTTGGCCATGTTTGTTAATTAATCAACTTGAAGAACGTTGTTGGAATTCAAAAAGTGAAAAGCTCAACAATTATTGTTATTAAACGAATGATTTGTTTGTCGCTAAAAGGACAATCCTCTCGTGAGATTGCGGCCAAGTTATCAATCGGAAAATCTACTGTGAACGATATTAAAAAACAAATATATATATAAAGATGGGCATGACCTTCGGGACTTGCCACGGTCCAGGAGAAACCGGAAAACGACTATTCTTGTGGACAGGATTATCAGGAGAAAAGCGGTTGATGAACCACAAAAATATCGCTGCAATATCCCGTGATTTACGAGTGAAAATATTGCTGAAATAAGTCTGATTACCTTGTCAAGATGCTTACGTGACGTAGGACTTTATGGAAGAGTCGATGTTAGAAAACTTTTCATAAGTAAAAAAGTCAGTGGGTCCGACTGGCGTCCGCCAAGGAGCACGAAGACTGATCATGTGAAAACTGGAAAAAAAGTACTACATTCCGATGAAAAGAAGTTCAACTTTTTGGGTAGACACTACGTCCAACGATCTAAAACCGAAAGATATGATTCTAGGTCTACATTCAGCTCATATAATGAAGCATGGCGGAGGACACGTTATGGTATGGGGAGCATTTTCTGGAAAAGATGTCGGTTAGTTTAAATCCGCGGAAAGATGAATGATGCAATATACGAGGAATCTTGTAAGATAATTTTCGGCCTTATTAAAGAAAATTGTTGTCGAAACTGTTTGTTTCAGCATAATAACGATCCAAGGCATAGATGAAAGCTCGTCGAGTAGTAGCTTTCGCACAAAAAATTCCGATTTTCAAATTACCAGCCCAATCACCCGATCTGAATCCAACAGAAAATCTTTGGAACGAAATTGACAAACGTGTGCGGAAAGATAACTATTCCAATTTAGCAGAATTTTCCCAAAAATTGTAAGTAGAGTCGACAAAACTTATCATACACGATCTTTTACCGTTCATTGAATCGATGCTACGTCGCTGCGCCGCAGTATTTATTGCTAAAGGTGTGACGACAGAATACTAATTGTAAAAGTTGTTGATCACTGTTATTTTCTATTATCATACCATTTTTCCAAACTTGCCAAGATGGCCAGAAAATTTTGAGAACATGCGTTTCCTTTGCAATTAGTTTTGTCAATTAAATTTATTGATAATTATTTTTTATTCCACAAATATTTTCCTAATATGTCAATAAAATGTATAAGTATCACTTTGAGATTCCTCTTCATATGGGTATACTTACAATTTAACCAAAATATTTAAGCTGACCGGAAACGTTTGACCGCTACTGTATTATGATATAGCATGTAGTAAAATCGTGAGAAGGAAATATATAGCAAATTTGATTTTTTTTTCTTTATTTGAATATTTTTTTGTTCTGTAGATAAAAATTTAATATAAACATAATACGATATTTCTTTTTGAATAAGGTTTTCGAACTATTGGAAAATATGCGTAAAAATATATATAAATAACTGTACCCCGAAAAATGTATTGGAGTATATAAAAAAATAATTTATCTTGAAAAATAAACTAATTGATAAGATCAACGAATAACAAAATTACGAAGTTTCATTTCTTATATTTTGTTTATTCGTGATGTTACTTTATTTCTTTGTCTGTTTTAATAACCTTCAAGCAAACAGAAGAAAATAGTTCAAGTAAAGGCCACGACGAATGAGATATTTCAAACAAAATCGCAACACATTTTTTTCTTTATAGGAAGAAAATTGCAGCATTGGATATGGTATTCAGTTGTAAACTGAACAATTTAAAAAAATTCCAAATCCTTAAGAAAATTTTTAGACACTCTCAAATAATTTTTTTTTAAATATTATTTCAAATCTCTTTTTATTGAATAATTTTAAATGTTTTCCGTGACATTATTAAGAATACCATTTTTAAAAACACCCCATGAACTCAAGGAATATTTGTAAATATTTTCACTTTGAAAAATTAGCTCTTACGAATAATTTGAAAGCAATGTAAGTGATAATTTTAAAATGCAAAGTAGGACTATGATAGCTTGTCAATATTGCGTGAATTTAAGGAAAATGGGGTTAATAATTTCAGTTCAAACGTAAGCTATAGAGCGCTGTAGTATAACGGTTTCGGCTACTTTTCTGTCTGCCTTAATCTTATGACAGCTCAAGGACTGATGTAATCCACCCTACATCGATAAAAAGATAGTCCAGTGGTTTATACATATCGCATACTTTATCTTTGTTTGGCTGCGAGTCCAAATTTAATGGTGCATGAACTCGTCATGTGTATCTTATGAATTTATCTTTAAGTTTCAAGCGGTAAAGGAAGAGGGTACAAAACTTGAAAGGCATAAACATTGAACAAATTATTCGGAATAATTTACAAGAAATCTCAGAAAAATTTTTCAGCTTACAATAAAATAGATTTTTTCAAATTAAACATTTCAAATAATTCCTGATTAAATCTTTGCAAGAGCTTTCAATTATATTATTTTCAAAAAACCCTTTTAACCCTTTATGTACAGAATTATGAACTCAAGAAAATCTTACCTTCTAAATTATTTTTCGTGAACTTTTGAAATTATATTAGAAAATTTACATGATCATTTAATAAATTTTAGAAGGCTTGGAGGATTTAGAAGAATTAATTAAATTTGAATTTATAGGGGTTTTGTGTAATATTTATAACCCCACTCAAGTCTTTTATTTTAAATACTTTTCTTAGTATTTTGTAGAATTAGGAAATGTATAACTATAATATTCTTAGAATGGAAATATAGAAATATTTCCGAATTAAAACATTTCCTCTTTCCTCCCTCGAACGCTAAGATTGCTGAAAAGGTGCAAATACAAAAGAAATCATCCTTTTAAAAATATTTTTGTTTTGAATAACGAATAATGCTTTTGGAACAAAATAAAGTAATGTATCTATAATTCATTCTAAACTGCATTACAACTAATAGATGTATTAAATGAATTTTATAGCAAGTTACTTTAATGGTACTTATAAGTAGCATCAGTAGACAAAGGGTTAAACCATTTCATAAACAGTGAAACATGTTATGATATTCTCTCATCTTTTAAACCTAATTGGCAAAAGCGAAATGAAAATAATCCGTATCATAAAAATTAAACCTCATAATAGGTACCGTGGCCCTTTTGGCAATGAGATATGATATACCTGTGAGTTAATTTGACCATATAATTACACATCAGTACAATTATTATGAAGTATGAACGCACTGAGTGTATTACAATATATACCGGGTGTCCCAAAAATGGCTGTTGGATTTTGATTGGTTATATTTATGACGACCAATTATCTTCACGAGGGATATAGGCCCAGGGGGGAGTGCCCTTCGTGGGGGTCTTTCTAAGGGAACCTAACCCGTATTAACGCTTGGAAATCCAAGTTTCGAAGAAAACCACGAAAACTCCGAACGATTAGGCCGACGGGCGCGATTGGGATCGAACCCAGCACCTCCCGTCTACCAGCTTCGAGAGCAGAACCTCTCAGCCACTGGTGGGGCTGTTGGATTTTGAAATTCAATAATTTGCAAACGGTGACAAATATTTAAAAAATTCTTGCAGGAGAGTTATGTATGATGCCAGAATTTTTTGCACTGTGATTCTTGATTTTAGTTCGGATTCCAAACAATACATGGCGCTGAGAACATTAGGTGCTCAGTGCAGTCCGGATTTTTTGGTACTTCGGGTTTCATTCAATACATTTTAATCTCCCTTTTTCGTGTGGAAGAAGAGACAGGCCTAAAAATCGAGCCTGGATTTAGCGGCTATTTCTTGCAGCGTCATCTATCGATGCTATTTGTAACTAAAACTGAGAATCGCAGCATAAGAACTCCTGACATCTGTAAGAATTTTTTAATAGTTGTCACCGTTTTCAAGTTATTGAAATTTAAATTCCATCAGTCATTTTTGGGACACCCGGTATATTGTATTAAACTGTATAAATAAAAGTGTTACAAATATAAAATGCTTTGAAAAAAAAAAAATGTTTGAGTACAAATTAAAATAAGATAAACTGTTAGAAATAACTTTCAAATAAATCATAATTAGCTTGTTATATTTGCGTTTTAAAAATACATTCTGTTTATCAAATATCAGAGTGTCGCAGTACAATTAAATATTTTATGCTTAATATATATTTTTTATGTTTTATGTATTAAAAGTAGGCTCATGGAATAAATAAATAAATTTTATTTTAATTAACGCATGTTAAAAAAAAATTTAGGTAAATGACGCACATTACATAAAAAAAACATATTTTTACCCGACTGCCAAGAAGGGTTATGTGTTTCACGCGTATCTGGGTATGTGGATGTCTTTATACCCTTCAAACATCCCCATCGGCTGTATGTATTTTAACGAATGACGTCTCTTCCGATTTGCCTTAAACGTCCGATGGCTATAGGCTAGGTTTCGATTTTATAAATTCAAAATGGCGGCCGTAAAATACGTATGCCGGTAGATGCTTTAACGACGAAGAAAAAATATCCACCATATTGAGTGGCATATTATTGGATAGGTCTTTCAAAATGAAGACGATGTTTCGTTGGCTATTTTCAAGTCAGAAGCTCCGTTTAAATATTACGCAACTTGGAAGTTGTGTAGGATCTCTAGCTTTACTGCAACTCTAACCTTCATAGACATCTATAGGCCTCATAAAAACAGTGTTTATTGATAGAAACTAAAAATTAAACACAACTTAAAAGTCATCAATAGAAGTAAATAAAAAAATGCGTAAGTAATATATAAAAAAAAAAAATAGTTTCCTATTTCTGAGAAATAATTAATTAGTTCGCTTTTTATGTAGTCAGATTTTTTGATAATTAAATTTAATTTTTACTTGTTATTCAGTTTTTTTCAACATAACAAAATATATTTTTTAATTTCCATTCCTCAATTCCATGTTCCTTTTGCATTCTTGTTACTTTAATGCTCTAATTAGAAATATAGAGATGCATTAAAAAGCTGCATGAAATAAAGTAGTTTATTAATTAAAAAGACCAGTGTAGATTGTTTAAACAAAACGTTTTATTAAAAATTCAATTGTTAGTTTAAAAAAAAAATGGAATTACTAAACTATTATAATTGTAGTCATTTTCGAATTTATATCCAACTATTATTTTTAATATATATATATATATATATATATAATATGGGAATCTCAAGAATTAATAGCAATATGATGGAATCAGGGGAAATGCATTTTTAACTGAATTTTTTTATAGGAATGCTAATTCTTTTTATAAACTGCGAAATCTGTTATAAAAATAAAAGGAATCTTTAACATTTAAGTATGATTCACTGTCGTATGAAACCAGTTTAATTTTCATAAATGAAAATATATACGGAGAAGTAAGTTTATTTGTAACAAAAATACAAATCAATTAAAATAAAACATTCAATGTAATATTTAATCTTGAAAAGGGAAGCTTTTCGTAACACAAATGAAAGAAAAAAAATACTCGAATATAAGGAAATGTAATATAAATTCGAATATTATTTTTTTCATTAATACTGATTTAAAAGAAAGATTAACATTAGAAAGTAAAAATTAGAATTTTCAAAAGTATTTTTTGGATATTTTTCGAAAAAAAAAAATAAAAGTGAAATTCGATTATTATCCAAATCACCCCTTTCTCCTTTTGACAACTCTTTCAATATGAAAATATTGAGATACAATTTGAAACATATACCCAGACAACACAAACACATCCTAAGAACATCCGAAAGATGTCATATTCAGGACAAGCTGATATCCTGCGGACCGATGAATTGGTCCTGCCGACCGTTTTAGGACATCCCCTGGGTTTCAAAATGTCCCATTTCATGACACCTTTTGGACGATTATAGGACACTTGTATGATATCCTCTGGATGGTCCTAATGACATCCTAAAATCATCCAAATAATGTCATATTCAGGATAAGCTGATATCCCGTGGATGGATGCAGTCGTCTTGCAGACAGTAATAGGACATCCCCTGGCTATCGAAATGTCACACCTGTCAACATCCTGTGGATGACTTTTTTATGATGGCTCGATAACCTCTGGATGGCTTAATGAATGTTACTGCCTACAATTTGCATTTTTGAAATTTATGGCAATTCATTGATGTGTTGTCACTTTTAATTATTATAATCAATTATAACATAATTATTTAATAAATTATATAGCCTGTAAAAAGATTATTCAGTAAACCTTTCTTTTAAAAAAAAATCAATCTTCAAGATATCTTAGTTTATACAATTTATTAAGTAAAAAATGGTTTCAGTGACAATATAGGAATTTCAAAAATGCAAATTGAAGATAGTAATATATCTTACATATTTTTGATAAGATTCAAGAATATTTAAGAAATTTGGTAAAATTCCTTACTTGCATACAATAATAGTTTTACATACTTTATTCTTAATTTAAACAAATATTATCCAAAATGGTGCAATTTAAAAATTTTCCATCATAGCTTCATCACTATTTAAGATGTTGTCTTGCAGATATTTTTTAATATCTGGAGTTGAACATTTTTCTAATTTACTATTTTTGCCATAAGAACCATTTTTTCAATGACAATTTTATTCATTTTGCAATTATTTGATTTACTTACTAAAAAAAGCATGGGACTACCTGATCCACTATGCACTTTAGGAACACCCAGTATCTGTAACAAATGTTATGCATTTGATTGTCCTGTGATGGAGTGCCACATGAAATTAAAAAGTATAATTTTGTTGCTCCGATGATTGTTTTACATTTTTTTTTTTTTTTTTAATAGAAAAAAGCTACTGCATAAGACATCTTAATATTTTTGAAGTCAAATAAATAAAGTACCAAAAGTATGCCATTTTATATTTAGTGATTTTAGTAGCACATTTTACTGTTGTTTAATTTGGCTGTAAAATACAACTTTAAATTTAATGTTTTACTTACCTTTAAATAGATTACCTTACTTTAACAAAATAGTGCCATGGATACATTTAACTTTATACAATTGGTAATAGCTCAGTAAATGCCTTTTATGAACATGAAGAATTAACACAAACTGCAGAAAAGTTAAGATACTCTTTTCATCATTTGTTCTTATTTTAATGAATAAGAACTTCTATATTTTAATTGCATTTTAAATGATTGCACATATTACACTAAATGCTGAATATAAAACAATAAACTTAAATTATTTGACAAAGAAAAGTTTAATCTTTACGTAAAAATTATCAAAAGTGAATACCAGAAAATGTTATTCAAAATAAAAAGTCAAAGTTTACTCCTAATTTAATTTAAGACCAGTAAAGGAAAAAAAAAATAAAAGACAAAAAGAAATACTTATAAAATATATTCTGCAGTGTTAAGAATGATAGTACGAAAAAATGATAATCGCTGTTGAATTATTTTGTTTATTAATTATTAAAATAATTCCTATATTAAAAAGCTTAAAGTTACGAATTACACAATAAAACAGTCACATTAAAAGCAAAACAAGTATTTATTTACAATTTTCACAGCAAAATACAAAAAATATTTATTTAAAACTTTCACAGTAAAATACAAAACAAATATTTTTTACAACCTTCCACATTACAAAATAGTTTCAAAACCTTTTTTTAACAACAATCCAACTTTCCAGTTTCTCCTGCTTGCACTTGTCACAAAATAATTTTTACGCTGCACACATCTATAATGAAGAAAAGATAAAATATACATTTCTACTAAACTTTATTGGTGCATCACATTCATTCAAAAGGAATAAATCAATATATATATACACAAGATATACAATAATTTCTTATTGTTTGTTTCTTCAAAAGATCTTTTTGTAAAATTTACAGTTATTTTTAGGAATTTTATTATTTTAAGCCCTAGGAAATGCTTGAAAAAACTATTAAAAAGTACAAAGCAGCATAATTGCACATCTTATTTTATGTCAAACATCAACATGAAGCACCTGTCTCATTTTGTATCAAAAGAGAGTTAATATTTATAACTGATGAGAATACCATTTTTAATAATTAAAAATTATGGTAATTACAAGCAACAGGACCATGCAAAAAGAAAACTGTGCCCAGTGTAAAGTTTAGTTTGCCTGTCCCCCCTCCCCCCCCACACACACACAGACCTTCCCGATTAAGGAATGTAAAAACCAAAGTTCCCTGAACCAGAGCCAAGCGGATACATACGGTCCTCCTTTCTTAGGGATCACGTAGCAACCTGTCCCAAAAAGCATCAACTGACGCCCAATCACCACGACATCAACCTGCCATTCGAAACAGCTAAGCGAGGAAGACAGAAGGCCACAACACAACATAGTCTCTGCTGCAGCCTGATAATTTATTACACATGGAATATTTTGATGAGTCCGAGAGTCAAGGAAACATCTGCACAAGGGTGGCTATGTCGCAAAATAAATAAGACGCTGCCAAGTAGGCTAAAGCCAGTGGGCCTCCCACTGGTGAACAACAGATACCATCAAACCAACAAGTACTCCATGTTCAGAAACTTCTCACCATGAATTGCTAACATTATACCTCGAGGGTACCCCTCAAGTACTGTAAATGTCAAGCACAAGAGCTAGCTCACTTAGAACTCTGCACATGAAACAGGGCAGAACCATCACTCCATAAAGCCGAAAGCTACATGCATCCTAGACTGTCACTAGGCATTATGCCTCGAGGGGAATGTAACAAAACACCTTCCAGGTAGGTACCGAACGAAAGTTCAAGATATCCTTTTTAGAGGCCTACAAGAGTAGAACGGGCGGCCCAGTCGCTCCTCTAGACCACAAGCCGAGATCAAAGCCATGAAAGATCGAAAAACTATAACAAATATCTTAAATAATACTAAATGAGTTTCATACTTTTCTGTTATACAAACCAGGGATATGTTTAGGAAAATTTTAGGTCCTTTAATGGACCCTTCACAAAATTATTTATCTTAAAACAGGACCCTTCACAAAATTATTTGTCTCTTAAATAGAGATTTCATAGAATGTTTTCGCTTTCAAATTGAACTTTTCCATAAATTTAGTCATTTAAAAATAAAATCAAGCCTGTAAGTAAGCAGTTGAACTCACCAAAGAGCTTATTACTTAGCTTTTTATACAAGAAGAATAGAACATGAAGACATCGATAATTTAAAATTCACAAAATTATGAGTAGAATTTTCACAAAAATAAGAAAAACTTCAGTTTCACAAAAACAGAACCCTGTCAGAAAAGTCTGGACAAATCCCTACAAACACCTTGCCAAAATGTATGCTGATATCACAATCCTATCCATGCAACAGATTTTTATTGCAAACCATGCCATTTTCTTGGGTTATAATTTACAAACAAAAAAAGTTTGCCAGAAAGAAAAACTTTAGCATAAGGACTTAAATAAGCTATTATTATTAAATTATTGGTTCAAATTTATGTAACTAGATTTCATTTTTCATTAAAAAATGTTATTTTTCACAAAAAAAAAAATTAAATTTCACGAAAGCAACTTTTACTTTTCATAAAATAGGCCTCATAAAAAAAAAAAAAAAAAAAAAAAAAAAAAAAAAAAAAAAAAAAAAAAAACTGCATTGACCCCTGGAGATACTGACTATGAACATGTCACAGTCTAATTAGATACAATTTTGTTGGTGCTGAATATCATACCCAGTCTATTAAGAGAATATAAATATAGATCGTCGCAAAATGCTATAACAAAAGCAATATATGTCATTGTTTACAATTTTATCGCATTGATATCGTGTGACGTCTTTATATATATATATATATTATATATATCAAATGTTTGCTACAAACAATGCTAAGAGACACTTATAACTTCATGACTGAATTAAAAACCTAGTTTTACTTTATTGTATAATATTCATTTGTTCTTTTATTGTAAGTATATACCCTAGTAGCAAATTGTGTCTGGCCCTTGAATGGCCTCTCATCGAAATCCGATTACACGATAAGTGGCCGATTATCGTATTCTCATCGGACAGGGATGATTTTCATCGGCAATTACTCAGAAATGTCTCATTGGCCTTAGATCAATGGATGATCGCAACCTGATGAATTTTAGAAAAAAATATAATGAATCCCCGAGGAGTACGATTTCATGACGATGAATGTCCGATGACTTTTAGATGAGTTATCAAGCAAATTTTGATGAGAAAGCGATGAATTATAGATTGGTTGGTTGGGTGTATAAATGAAAGCGATTTCAGAATATTCATTTTCAGATTTTGCGAAATATACATACATTAAAATTTTAGGAGTTAGAAATTTAAATATGCTCACTTTTAATTTCTATTAGCTTTACTACAATCATTTGAAACAAAAATATCCAAATTTTGTTTTATTTTTTGAGGGGGGAGGGGGGCTGAATTAAAGTTCCATATTTTCTTAGTTTATTTCTGAACAAATACTACTCCTTCATTTAAATAATCCTATTAAATTCTATTATTTATCCTCTTCCTAGAGCCTTTTATTTTAAATAAAGTTTGCTTGCTGAACTCAAACTGATTTATTAAAAAAAAAAGGCTCTAAAAAAGGGATTTTCCAATATTAATACTTAAAAAAGGGATTTTTTAAGTATTAATATTGGACTAACAATTACCACTGTTATTGTTTATCATTTTGTTTGATAGTAATATTTTAAAAGAATTTTGTTAATTCTAAATTATTGTTCTGCTTTGATAAGTTTTTGCCCTTTAAATTTTTCATTTTAAAATGTGAAAGGTTATTTCTTTCATTTTATTCGACTTTAAGAGATGAAAAATGCATTGGGCCTTTTTTCTACCAAGGTACATATGAATAATTCAGTAAGTTATACTATTCTATAAACACTCATAACTCACAAGAGTGCATATTTTTAAATAAGCATTTTTTGGAGGGGGGGAGGGTTAAGGTGGGATTCAGGTGTCTAATTAGGTACAATTTAGGTCTGTTCGGAGATCCTTGACAAGAGGCATACAAAAGAAAAAGGCCCTCACACCCTCCTCGTTTAAATAAAGACCATTTTTTATTACACAAACTGTCCCAAACACATACCCATATTTGCCAATAAGCCGTTTTTCCCAAAAATAAATACTTTGAACCAGAAAATTTATTTAATTAAATGTGTCTTGCCTCTATGTGGTAGATTTGAAATATACTTTATTTCATTAAATAAAATTTCTGGTTTAAAGTTTTTTTCTTCTTTCATTACGTGGGAAGGTGGTAATAAGTAATGCTTATATTTTTTTTTCTTAAATATTTCATAATTCATATCTGTAAAGTATAAAAAATAAAACTCTTGAAGAAGCACACCGTAATAACAGATTATATTTCTAAAACAAATGTATGAATTAGGTTCAGCTTTGCAAGTCCCATTTTTAATTCAAATCCATTTCATTTAACCCCTTGAGAAAGTGATTGTGTTCCTGTAACGTTAAATTCACACCGGATCTTTGAAAATTTTTGTTTCAAAATAAGGAAAAGCAATTTTACAAGTTTTTTCCATCAAAGTTACAAAAATAAAATTTATTTAAAAGTTTCCGGTGCAAATCTTGATTAAACTTAGGTGAGATAAAATATATCTTATCGCCTCTCAAGGGGTTAATATTCACAACTTTCACGTCTACGGTTAATTTCTTTTCTATTAGTACTACCTAGATGTTTAAGGAAAAATCTTATGTCACGCTGATACTTCAAGACAGTATTGTCTGTGAAAACTTCTGTAAAGTAGGTCTTTCCCCCTCTGAAATATTTGTATCTTTAATATGATTTAAGAAAAATAGATAGAAAAACTATTTTAATTAATATTTTAATAATTATTGATCAATCTAATTGTCCAATTTATTTGAAAATAACTTTTTGAGCCTTTCTGATAATTTTTTTCCCAAAACACTGCTGCGATGATTTTTTTCATTCAAAAAATTTACATAAATTTATATTCATTATGGAATTGGGCTTCATTAGCACAGGATCAACATTCTCTGGAAGTGTAGGAAAAAAATTTTCAACACCTAAACTTACGCATCCAGATGCATAGGTCACAATAGTTGAATGCGAACAAATCCACACAACGTGGAATAAGGAAAGGCTTTAATGCTCGTGATATTATTTAAAATGTTTAACTGTTTTTGTTTATTAATCCATAAATTTCATGACTGAAACAAAATTTAAAATACTACTGTAGTAGTTATACAGTCAAACCTCGTTAACATAAATTTCAAGGCAAATTAAAAGTTTTTCCCTCATGTTATCATCAATAGTTTATATTATTAGTAACAAAATCGTTGTATTAATTTTGACAGGCATTGTAGGAACAATTCATATTAAAAGTATACCAGGTTAATTCTGTACATGTTAATGAGGTTTGAATGTACTTTTTGTTGTTTAATAGCAACATCCATCTCCTATTAGTTTCTGTTTCATAGCTGCCAACTTGTACGTATTTTTCTTACCACTAAAATTTTATAGAATTTTTTTATTTATTTAAACGTTAAAATTGCTTGAATTGCGGTGATTAAATTAACTAAAATTTTCTGTTACATTTTAGTGGTATGAAAAATCCGTACAAGTTGGCAGCTATGCTGTTTAGATATTAGGGCAGATGACTGAAAAAATACATTATCTTAATTCATTTTTTTTTTCAGTTTTATATCTCTATGCCTACATAAAACATCACATTAATGTAAGCTATTTTATCTTATTGTTTCTAAACTTGAAGTGTTGTTTTAAGAATCTACATATACTATCTGCATTTTTTAATTACTACATTAATAAAATACCCCAATTTCTAGTGCATACTCTGCTGATCAAACAAACATGTTTAGATCCAGAAATGTTAATAAATAAGATTTATCTTATTTCTATTTTCTACATATTATGCAACATATTTAAAGAAACTTTCTTGATGTAAAATTTATTGGATCGGCTGCAAACTATGTACATCTGAAATTAGAGTACACAAAAAGTACTTAAATTCTGTTCAATTAACTTGCTCATTTCATATAAATGTACTATTTGAAAGTTTTATTAAGGTTAAACAATGGCAGAAAAAAAAAAATTGTTGCTTCTTCCCGTAACTCTTCATAGAAATCTAAACACAAATCTTCTAAGTTAAATAAGTTTCTGAAGCAATTTATTGTCACAGAATGATTCAAACGTGGCTGTGTACATCCCATAAAAAAGTAGAAGTAATAAAATATTTATTGAATATTCATGCATAAGAATTAAATGAGGACGTCAGTTTCAAAACTTGTCTTATCTAAAAGTTAAAAAATCGAGTTTTCTCTGTCATTCTATTCTACTGGTACTGGTGGACATGAATTGAGAAAACAATACAATCTGCAAAACACTAGCTTTACTGTGTATTTCTGGCATTGTAAAATCTTGGTTTAGAATGAAGACCAATGGACGTGATCAGAGGTTTTTCACGATTTCTGAAAATTTGATTTTCTGGATAAGGCGAATTTTGAAACTCATGTCCTCAAATATAGCTAATAATTTCAAAAGCAAACTTTAATTAACTCTGATATAAATTTAAGATTTATTTATTTTTAAATAACACATAATATAACATACACATCAAAAGAAATTCAAGGTAAGTTTAAATATATAAGTGCATCAATTACACTGTTTATAATTAATGTTCCAACAGGAACAAACAAAAACTAATGCATTTAAAATAACTTCGGAAAAAAAAATCGCAAGGGAAGGTTGATCTGTATTTTCCATTTGAAGTCAGTCATCTGGGTAATTACATGAAGTATCTTGTTTTAGAAGTGTTCTAGCCAAATTATCAGGACGGAATGCCATCTTTTCTTAAATGTAGCTAACAAAACTGCTGACAATATTTCATTTTCTGCAGTGTAGAGAGGGGATATCATGAATGTCATCAGATGTAAAATGCAGTTCACAAAGCTAGACAAAAAGAGAAAAAAATAGTAAATTTTTGTGCATAATCATGTGTTGTGTATATACATATAAAACTGTGGTTTATTTCAGTAAGCTTTATTTAGTACCCTTGTATTTTATTTCAATGAGAGATATATGGGGTCATTCAAAAAAGTCCATTTTGAAATTTTTAAGAAAGAAAAAATATCTTTTGAAAAGGATTGAATACTTATTCAAAAAAGAAACTGAAGGTGAATTTGGAATTTTGGCCCCAGCTTAGTATTTTTTTTTTTTAAATCTTGGATTTTTTGGGTCTGCACAATTTGAAATAACAGCAAAATTGTAAAAATTTTAAGCCAAGATAGAATTTGTTAAGGCCAAACCTGAAAATTTTAGTCTGTGCAGACCTTTAATGTCTACTGTTATTTCAGTTAATTTTTCTATATACAAGTTAAAATTAACAAACATAAAACTTTCCAAATAGGAACCAGCAAATTTGCAAAGAAAAAAAAATTAAGACTTCATATACAAAATTACACTTTGTTTCTATAAACAGTTTCAGTGTTTAAATAACCATTTTACAAAGGGCCAATTTTGGAGATTTTCTTCAGATTGAAACCTGGTACTTATCAAGTATACCCTACAGATTTCACCCAAAATCTTATTTCAAACAACAAAAACCAGCTTTTTGCTATGAAGAAAAGGTGGTTTTATGATTTCATGGAATCCTCTATAATTTTCTTTAAAGGCAGGATACCATTCATTGAGCCGAAAAAGTAGGTCAATTTCATCCTCCCCCCCATAGAAAGAATAAAGTACCACAAAAACTGAATTTAACCAGTTATTATTCATAGTTTGTAGTATAACAGATATTTTTTATTATACAACAACCCCAGTAGCAGAAAATTCTCCATGTGCCTGTGACAGATACTTCGGGGACAAAAAATAATCTGCAGGTAAAATATTTTTACAATTGAAGCGTTAATTAATCAAACAATCACTTACATGTAACGTTTTTAGACATTTTAAAATATTTTATTAATAACAATATTAACTTTTTGTATTAAGTAATAAAGAAAGAGCTAAACATAATACTATGAAGCAAAATAAAGGTCTGACGAAGAAGAATCTGCAAAAGAGAAAAGAAAATCTGCGAAGCTCGTCTCCTGTTTCGAACATTCTGCTACCGGGACAACAACTATTAAAACTGATGGCAATATTGTCAGTTGCATATACAACATTTTTAGCATGACATGTAAAATACAGTTTAAATGGATCACCCAATCATGTTTTTCTTTTTGGAAATAGCAGAATATTTTGCGGGCCCATCAGCCTTTTACATATGTAATTATAATATATTCTTTGAGCTACACCGAAGTTAAGAGATAAAAGTTTTCAGAAAAAAGATGACACTTTTTTTCTGAAAACAATTTCGCCCCCCCCCCCCCCCCCCAAAAAAAAAAAAAAATAAATTTAATGAACTGCTGTAAAATTTGTAAAAAGTTTACACCACCATCGTTATTTTATGTCACACAGACCTTTCGATTTGAGACAGACTGCACGCAGATTGAAGAGAAAATTTACCATTTTGGCTTTATTTTCAGTCACACAGATAATTTTACAACATCTGTTTTATTTCAGGTCCAAGGTGCATAAAACCAAGCAAAAAAAAAAAAAAAAACAATTTTGTATAATTTTTATTCTTGGAAACCTGAGGAGAAAAAAAAAAAGCCAAATTTTCACAATTGGGGGGGGGGGGGGGAGGAGTTTCCAATTTCGAAATTATTTATGTTTCCACAGACATGAGGGAGAAGAGGGGGAAAAAGGGAGGGGTGAAAAAAAATAACAACAATTTAAAAAACAATTCATAAGCATTCAACGTTTATCTTTAAAAATCACACCTTTCAAAACTGCAAGTTTATGTAGTTAAAAAAATTTTTCATTACAACACGTTAATTTGGCATGGGCCCGATTATTGAAAATTCATCCTTTTGATTGACACTTGGATAAAAAACATGAAATGGTCCTTAAAAATAGACTTCTACATGGTTTTCTTGATGTGTAATCATAATTATATTTATTAAACCATTTGAAAATTTTAAATGATAAAAAGAGTAGGCATATAAATTTTTAAATACATTATTTTTTTTTATCTTTTCTACTTTTTAGTGTTTAAATATTTTGTTGTTGCAGATTCACAGTCAGTTGGCATATTTTCGAAGAAATGATTTGACACATTATCTTCATTGTTTTTGTACTCATAAACAATTATAACTACACTTCTTCTAAACTGTTTACTCAATGTGTAATCATAATTATATTAATATTAAACTATTTGAAAATTTGAAATGATAAAAAAGTAATATTTTTAAATACATTTTTTATTTATTTATATTTTCTACTTTTTAGTGCTTAAAATATTTTGTTACTGCAGATTCACAGTCAGTTGGCATATTTTGGCAGAAATCATTTGACACATTATCTTCGTTGTTTTTGTACTCATAAATAATTACAACTGCAAAAATTATTTGGCAATTTATCAACATTTTCAAAATCACTTTGTGGCAACCTTTATTTACATTTTAAAAACATTCACAGATTGAAATATCTTTATAAAATAGTTATCAATGTATCAAACGCACAAACAATTATTTGTTTTATATTGATACCATTTAATATACACATTAAAAAACTATTAGTTTAATTTATGCATAAATAAAACATAACAATTAATACAATATATATATATATATATATATAATAAGAAATAAGCCATATATAGTTAGACATTTTTTATTGGTCGCAATTTCACTTTCACGACAGTTTATAATATTTGCCAAGAAATCACACTTTCTTAATCTTAACTCGGTCATGACTGAGTTATGTCATAGCCCCTATAATAAAGAAGTATTTGTTACATTAGTGTATAACTTAACATACTCTTTGAAGTAGCAAGAGACGTCAAGTTACGTCTGGTAACTCAAAAACATTAACGTTTAACATGGATCAGTTTATACCAACCAAAACACGAATTTTCTGCTTAAAATCAATACGAATCCAACAACAAAAAAATTCTACAAACTGAAGGAAAGGAAAGTAATACATATTTTAATACAATTATGGAAAAAAGTCTATAATTAAATGTTTCATATAAATACTGTCTTTTTTGCTTTGAACAGTTTGAACACATACAAATTTATTAATATTTAAATACAGTAGAACCTCGATCCATCGTTTTTCAAGGTGTGTGTGTGGAAAAAACGATAAATGCAGGAAAACGATGAATGTGGTTTAACGTCAAAACACGAAAAAAAAAAAAAAAAAGTTTAAGCATTACTTACTAATACATGCAATGTATACAGTATATTAATAAATACTAATTTGTTACAGACCAAACTGTAAAATAAATAAATCAAAGTTGTAGAAAATGGATATTTATTCTAAAAATGAGTAATTTTATATTCAGTTTTTCGTTCATTTTTTAAATTAAACAACAAATTTTCAGGATGTACAACATATTTCTGGTCATTTTCTGTAATTTCATGTACATATAAAAAAGTTCGTATAGGTTCAAATGCCGTAATTAAATCAGACAGACATTGCGCTGGTGTAGGCTTAGCTTCATCGGCATGAACATTATCCTCTGCTTCTTCGCCATTATTTTCATTTTTTGCATCATCACACATTTCTTCTATGCTTAGGACACCACATGTCGCAACATCTCGATCAATAGAAATATATCGTTAAATTTTGTAACAGAGACATCCTCTTTTACACGCAACCACTCTTCATTTGCATTATCGTCAGCATATTCATTATTTTCTTTCCCTTCTGTTGAGCATTCTTCATGAGTTTTTCGCAAAAAAACTGCATTTCACGAAACACTTCTGGATGGAATGAAGAAGTTACTCCATGCCAAGCTGAAAGTACAAAATGAATAGCCTGCAGAAGCTCTATTTTTGGAGTACGTTCTTTTGCTTATTCCATGAAACAAAGATATTTCACTAGCTTTCTCCTGTAAAATTGCTTAAAACAATTGATTATTCTGGCATCAAGAAGATGTACGACCTCTTGATAATCTCTGCCCCCCCCCCATCCTGAAACAGCTCAAATGAGTTATTTTAGGATAAAAGAAGTAATTCCAGTTTGTATGTCATATGGATCCGCTTGACCTTCAATTTCATTTCGGTGGGGAGAAAAATTTTACAACGATGAATGCGGGAAAAAGATTTCTTGACGAACGATGAATGCAGGTTTCGTTAACATTATTTAAGTATAATTTGTGCAGGGACCATAGAAGTAAAACGATCAATGTGGGAAAACGATGGATGCTGGAACGATAGATCGGGGGTTTCACTGTATAGTATAGATGCTGCTTAATGTGATTACTTCGGGGCCACAAGTTTTTGATAACAATATACAGGGTTTTAAAACACCCAGCACACTGGTCTAAAACTCGGGGTTTTCTTTTAAAAAAAAAGGGGGTGGGGGGGGGAGGGGGGTTGGGACTTTATTGAGTTTTTTTTGCAGAACACTTTAAACTTCTACATAATACATATACATTTATCAGTGAAACCTGGGTATAATTTTTGCATTAATTAAGTTAATTTAAAAAGTACATTTGTATCTCATGGGACTGGTTTGCTGCATTAAGAATATATTGAACCAACTACAACTGAATTTTTTTATATAATTCTTAATATAATTCAAAATATTTTTCACACAAAGCGATGCTTTTAGCATGATGCGTTAGGTCGAGACATGATGATTTTGAAAACACTAACAGGCTGATATTACACATAATCACATTAAGCAGCATCTACTGCAAAAAGTAGTTTCTTTAGCATAAACATAATTATAATTACCGTTAAACAGATTTCTCTAAAAAGTCACGCTGCAAGGGGAACACTGTTTGCATTCTCAGAGTGGACTCTCAGGAATTCTAGGTATATCCTAAGGATTAAAAAAAAAAAGTAATATAAATGTAAAAAAAATATTGGATTTCATTAAAGTACTGATACACAAAAACAAGTTGGAAATTGCACGTCAAACGTAGCTAATGAGGTGCGTTCGTACTATAGCTAGTTTTATAAATATTTTTTGCACCGCATATTGTACTCACTGAATGTATATTTTAGTACGGTTCAATAAGTGCATATCCATTTCATTCTGTTGGCTGTAACATCATTAAAATGCACTTTTTTCCCCCCCATTGGCCGTAATGTAATGGAAAACTTTAGACTATCCCTGTCATTAAACTATAGATCTGATTTTCATAAAATTTGAAATGACTCAACAAAATATTGCAATAATTATATATTTAAAATTTCAGAACATTCGGTTGGGTAGTTTTTCCTCAGTTACATGCAGAGTGACAGACAGACAGACGTACTGACTGAATGACAACTATAGCTACATATTTATATAATTATGAATGCACCTAAAAAGGAATTTTGGTAATGTAAAAATAGTATTGACTATGGGCTTATTTGTCAGGGCATAAAGCCCGGCGGCCCTACTACTAACTACTTTATGCACCCAGGGGTCGTTACTGCTTTTTTTTATTCACCCTTTTATTTAATTTAATCGAAAAATACATCAATCAGCTGCAAAAAAAATCTGAATTTCACTAATTGGCCGAAGGAGAAAAAAACCCAGCTAAATTCATCGAATAGGCAAGGGAAATGCAAAATTTGTTAATTGATTGTAAAAAGGGGGGAAAAAATCAAGAAATATGTCAACTCCACACAAGAAAAAAACTGCGAAATCTTTTAATTGTGATCGATTAATGGGAAAAAATATCAAATTGTCTACTCATCTCAGAAAAAAACATGCAATTTTTCAATTCAACAGAGGAAAAACAGAGTAAATTTTGTCAATCAATCGTAAAATGAAATGGCAGGATTTATCAATCGTCGCAAAAATTTTATAACCGCTGAAGACAGGGCTTGAAATTCAATTTTTAGGGTTTCGTTCATCTGATGAAACCCTATTCGTCTCGCTCCTCTGTCAGTCTGTCACAGAGCCCGTTCTAGTCTTTTCTGCGAACCATTCACAAAATTTGAACTTTTCCATGCCCTATGATGAAATTTGCATCCCCCCCCCCCCCATGATCCTTCGATGAAATTCATGATTTTTCAGCAGCCATTCGACGAAATTTGAGTTTTCGTGATCCTTCAAAGAAATTGGAGTTTTCGCGATCCTTCGAAGAAATTGGAGTTTTCGCGATCCTTCGAAGAAATTGGAGTTTTCGCGATCCTTCGAAAAAATTGGAGTTTTCGCGATCCTTCGAAGAAATTGGAGTTTTCGCGATCCTTCGAAGAAATTGGAGTTTTCGCGATCCTTCGAAGAAATTGGAGTTTTCGCGATCCTTCGAAAAAATTGGAGTTTTCGCGATCCTTCGAAGAAATTGGAGTTTTCGCGATCCTTCGAAGAAATTGGAGTTTTCGCGAACCTTCGAAGAAATTGAGTTTTCGCGATCCTTCAAAGAAATTGAGTTTTCGCGATCCTTCAAAGAAATTGGAGTTTTCACGATCCTACGAAGAAATTGAGTTTTCGCGATCCTTCGAAGAAATTGAGTTTTCACGATCCTTCGAAGAAATGAGAGTTTTCACGATCCTTCGAAGAAATGAGAGTTTTCACGATCCTTCGAAGAAATTGGAGTTTTCACGATCCTTCGAAGAAATTGGAGTTTTCACGATCCTTCGAAGAAATTGGAGTTTTCACGATCTTTCGAAGAAATGAGAGTTTTCACGATCCTTCGAAGAAATGGGAGTTTTCACGATCCTTCGAAGAAATTGGAGTTTTCACGATCCTTCGAAGAAATTGGAGTTTTCACGATCCTTCGAAGAAATGCGAGTTTTCACGATCCTTCGAAGAAATGCGAGTTTTCACGATCCTTCGAAGAAATGCGAGTTTTCACGATCCTTCGAAGAAATGCGAGTTTTCACGATCCTTCGAAGAAATGCGAGTTTTCACGATCCTTCGAAGAAATGCGAGTTTTCACGATCCTTCGAAGAAATGCGAGTTTTCACGATCCTTCGAAGAAATTGGAGTTTTCACGATCCTTCGAAGAAATTGGAGTTTTCACGATCCTTCGAAGAAATGAGTTTTCACGATCCTTCGAAGAAATGAGAGTTTTCACGATCCTTCGAAGAAATGAGAGTTTTCACGATCCTTCGAAGAAATGAGAGTTTTCACGATCCTTCGAAGAAATTGGAGTTTTCACGATCCTTCGAAGAAATTGGAGTTTTCACGATCCTTCGAAGAAATGAGAGTTTTCACGATCCTTCGAAGAAATTGGAGTTTTCACGATCCTTCGAAGAAATGAGTTTTCACGATCCTTCGAAGAAATGAGAGTTTTCACAATTCTTCGAAGAAATGCGAGTTTTCACGATCCTTCGAAGAAATGCGAGTTTTCACGATCCTTCGAAGAAATGCGAGTTTTCACGATCCTTCGAAGAAATGCGAGTTTTCACGATCCTTCGAAGAATTGTGAGTTTTCACGATCCTTCGAAGAAATGCGAGTTTTCACGATCCTTCGAAGAAAAGCGAGTTTTCACGATCCTTCGAAGAAATGCGAGTTTTCACGATCCTTCGAAGAAATGCGAGTTTTCACGATCCTTCGAAGAAATGCGAGTTTTCACGATCCTTCGAAGAAATGAGAGTTTTCATGATCCTTCGAAGAAATGCAAGTTTTAATGATCCTTCGAAGAAATGAGAGTTTTCACGATCCTTGGAAGAAATGAGAGTTTTCACAATGCTTCGAAGAAATTGGAGTTTTCGCGAACCTTCGAAGAAATTGAGTTTTCGCAATCCTTCCAAGAAATTGGAGTTTTCGTGATCCTACGAAGAAATTGAGTTTTCACAATCCTTCAAAGAAATTGAGTTTTTGTGATCCTTCGAAGAAATTTGAGTTCTCGCGATCCTTCGACGAAATTCGAGTTTTTAGCGATTCTTTGACGAAATTTACGCTTCTTTCGCGATCTCTTGACAAAATTAGCGGCATTTTTCGTGATTTTTTGATGAAATTTGTTTTTTTTTTTTTTTTTTTTTTACAAAATCCTGCATTTGACCGGTTCCTTCCATATTTTTAGTCGCCAGTCTTTCAAGTTTAATCGCCGGGTGGCGAGTGCTTATTTTCATCTTTACGACAAAACCCTTTTGATTTTCATAAAATAAAAATAAAATTATATACAGTCGACTCTGTGAAATCTGCACACTTAGGGACAGAGGGTTTTGCGGATTACACATTTGTTTACATTTTACTTTTTAGAGTCTGGCAATAAATTAGAAACAACTGCACACAAATTATAATTACAATGTAAAAGAAAAACATAATGCATTATTATTTTACTAATTGTATTAATTTTTTTAAACGTTGACACAACATAATGGTAATTTCAGTTTTGCTTTGTTGTCAATAATTTTTTTCTATAGTCTATGAACAATCATTACTTTTTGCTCTGAGATAAAATTTTGTTGCCCTGAGAAATTTAAACATTTATGTCCAATTTATATTTAAATATTTATTCATTGGAGAACTGATAACTTATGAAAAAAAAATACCAAATTTAACTTTATCTAAGAGTTTAACTGTTAATGGAATTTTCATTGTTTACATTCCAACATGTAGTCCGGATAATAGACATTGGCGGATTTTTGTTTATAAATTCTTGGTTCGAATGAGCAACTGGATTTCGTTACAAAATGCTATTTTTCACAAAAATATTATAAAATTCACAAAAATAACTTACTTTTCACAAAATGGGCCCCAAGAATAAAAACCTGCATCGATCCTTGAAAGTATTTTATACTCATAAAGTAAGGATAGTATTGAGTTGACTCTAAGCCGCTTTTTAGCAGGGCGCAGCGCTAGGCAGCCCTTTTTTTCTTTTTTGTGCCCGGCAGCTCTTTTAAACCCTCCCGATACGCCCAGCTGCCCTTTTCAACATTTCCTATGTGCCTCGTGGCAATCCAATTGATCCCGAAAAAATATCACAAATTCTAGGCTCTCTAAACAAACCAGTTCAAAATATTTTTGTGAACAAGGTTTAAGTGTCCCTTTTTTGAAAAAAAAATATGTGCCTTTTTTTAGAACAATGTTTCCTTTTTGAAGAAATGTACCCTTTTTTAGATAGTGTTCCCTTTTTTTAGAATAGTGTTCCCTTTTTGAAAAATTACTGCCCGGCGGCCCTTTTTTTCTAGAGTCAACACTAAAGGATAAGATTTAAAGCCAAATATATTAAATTCCATTTCAAATTCCAAAATACTACTGTTTTCAAATGCTCTTTCATATTAATATTTTATGACTATTGCATATTAATTTATGTTTTTTGTCGTAAACCTTAATATTATTTCATACAAAATAAATGTACAAATCATATTTTATAGTTATGCTCACAAATGTCGTGAAAACAAATAGTTAAAGTTAATATGAAAGTTTAATTATAAAGTTAAAATTTTAAATATGATCTATAAAGCAGTGCTTTGTTTCTGAACTGCAAGTATATGTTATGTAATATAGCATGACATGCGACAAGAGGGGAGGGCAAGAGGTAAGGTGAAGTGTGAAAAAAAAGGGGGGGGGGAAGGGGCCAAAAAGTGTGACATCATTTATGGACTGTCCCTTAGTGGTCAGGTTGAATTTTCAGTGGTCGCGGACCAGCAGAACACCAAGGATTCTGAATGTTGATTTGTAAATGTAGAACGAATATTTATGTGGAGCAATATTAATTTATAAACTGCCTAATTTAGAAGACAATGAGTTACTTTTAGTTTCATTAGAAAGAATATTTTCTGGTTTTCATTTAATTTAGTTTAAAAAGGTTAGGCAATAAAAATACAGGCATGCTAACATTTGCATTCAAATTCTTCAGTAAAAAATATATTTTGTTCTGTGTATAAAAATTCCCTTGATAGTGAATGTTTGTTTTTTGTGAAAAGCAAATTGTTTCTGTTTTCAATTAGTTGACTGTCAATTTTGGTGTAAATAGAAAGAAAAAGATTGTGTTCTTTTTAGGTGCAATATATTTTAGTTTCCAATTTATATTAAATCTCAAAATATATATAATCAGCAATAAGTATTTGACTATTTTGCAGCGTTCGAAATCCTTGGTGGTCCGCTGGTCCGAGACCACTAAAAATTCAATTGGACCACTAATTTAAAAAATTTTGTGGTCCGAAGGACCAGTAACTAACAGTAACTTTTTCCCCTTTCTGACAGGTAAATGTAAATTTTCCCATCCCTGAGAAAACTGCAACCAAACATTACAATAAGCATAAAATTTGCATAAAAACTTAGTTAAAATAAATAGACGGAAATAAAAAACATAATAATTTCAGTTTTTGTTTATGTACTATTTAATTTTTAGCAAAATATAATTTTACATTTTATTATGCCGAAAATTTTGGGTAACTGAAAGGAAGTTTAATTTATATTCTCGGAGGAGGAGAGGGGGGGGGGGTCACTCAAAGGGTTAAGGTACTTATATAATTTTATGTAGCGGGCCAGTGACGATGTCTGTGGACCAGTAAACTCTGATGTTTACTGTTCCTTGTGATCAGTGATTTTTTTTTAATCAATTCTACCGCTGAAAATAGTCAGGGTTGCAAAATCGCTAAAAAAATGTCGGTCATAACAAAAAAGATGACAGACGATCAAGGGAGAATATGCAAGTGATATACAAAAACTCATTCAATTTCATTATAAAAATTAACATAAGGTTAACAGATGATAAGATTAAAAATTCAAAACAATATTCTTGTATTTAATAACATTTGTTATAATACTTGTCCCCAAGCAGCATTAGCGATAAATACAAAATATTATTTTGTCTTCAAAAACATCGGTAAATTAGAAAAATTTTGGTTAAAAAAAAAAAAAAAAAGATCTATTCAATCTATCTTTTAACATGCTTTTACAAACAAAATATCAAAGTTCTCCAAATGTTATTTATGAAAAAGGAGAGAGAGAGAGAGGGGGGGGGGGGGGGGGGGGGCGAGAAATTTGTAAAAAGCAAATAGTATAAAATTTTGTAATGATAATGATTCTGAGATTCATATAAATATTAAAATTGATCTAAGCCCAATAAAAAACAATGATGTTTTCAAAACAAAATACCAAAATTTTCCAAACGTTATTTCTAAAAAAAGAGAGGGGAAAGGGAATTTGTAAAAAGCAAATAGTAATAAAATAAACAAAAAATTTTGTGCATGCATGTGCAGTAAGTAAAAAATACTGCATGTATGAGCACTGCATGCCCATAAAGCAAAAATTCAAAACAATATTCTTGTATTTAATAACATTTGTTAATGCTTGTCCCCATGCAGCATTAGCGATAAATACAAAATATTATTTTGTCTTCAAAAACATTGGTAAATTAGAAAAATTTTGGTTAAAAAAAAAAAAAAAAAATCTATGCAATATCTTTTAACATTCCGATGAAGCAAGTAACTTTTTTCCCTCTCTGACAGGTAAACTTAAATTACCCCATCCCTGACAAAAACTGCAACCAAACATTACAATAAGCATAAAAACTTAGTTAGTTAAAATAAGTAAACGAAAATAAAATACATAATTAATAAGTTCAGTTTTTGATAATGTATTACTTATTTAATTTTTAGCAAATTATAATTTTACATTTTATTATGCCGAAAATTTTGGGTAACTGAAAGGAAGTTTGGTTTATATTCTCGGAGGAGGAGAGAGGGGGGGGTGTCACTCAAAGGGTTAAAAGTACTTAATATAATTTTATGTAGAGGGCCAGTGACGATGTCTGCGGACCAGTAAACTCTGATGTTTACTGGTCCTTGGGACCAGTGACTTTTTTTTAATCATTTCTACCGCGGTTTTGATATTTGCGACCCTGCAAAAATTTATTTTTTATCATAAGCGATAAAAATAAGAGTATTTTATGAACTTTTTTGTATTTTAATATCACCCCCTCCCCCCCCCCCCCCCTCTGCCTGTTTTTTTTTTCCTTTTTAAATATCCCAGCAGTAGGGGTTGTTTTGTGTGTTAATAAACGAAAGCGTTAAAAGATGTTTTTTGTTTAGTATCCTTAAATCTTGACTGAATGATACTAAAGCATTTTGGATTTTGGCTGCCAGACTGCTTGGTTTCAGAAACAAAATACTACTACATACTAGGGTGTAAAAAAATCATGATTTTTTGGAACAGATGTCATATTCGCCCCATATTGGCGCGATTTTTTTCTGTCGCCAATATCATATAGGCAACAGGTGCTTAACTTGCGCCAAAGTGCTTGATGTGGTAACCCGGATTATGTTGTTTATGCTGTTGATGTTTTCGCCAAATTGGCAAGCGAAAAAAATCGCGCCAATATGGGGCGAATATGACATCTGTACAGATTTTTTTAATTTAAATCAGATTTTTTTTATTTTTTTCCCTGTGTTAAAATATTAAACATTTACCAAGAATTAAGCATTTCAAAAATGAACAACCCTTCAGTTACTAACATAATCTATGTTTTTTTGCTTTAATTAATAAAATTTTAATTATGCAATTATAGAATTTACAAAAAACTGCAAATTAAAAATTTCTTTAGTAACATACAACATTATGTGCATTAATATTTTGTAATAATTATGTAAACCAATATTAAATGCTGCTTACATTTTAAAGTTATTGATAAATTGCATTTAATTTTAAATTGATGATACAGATTAAATTTTGTAATTATTAAACAATTAACTTTTTAAGAACACAATCTACATTTTTGAAAAAGTGATTGAAAAAAGGTGATAAATAATAGTTTGATAAATACATAAAGCAGCCAGTAATTTTACACACGTTCTAAAGCGTATGTATATCAAATCGATCAAAAATTGTAGCAATGTATACAGCAAATTCACACATAATTTAAAAATAGATTACAAAAATTGTATTTTTGAAACTTAAATCGGATTTTTTTCCCCATAACATTAAAATATTTGAATAGCTACTAAATATTATAATGTTTTGAAGTTATTTAACATTTAGTTAGATTTTTTTTTTTAAATGTATAATACTTCTTTTTACACAGTTTAATATTTTTATAATTAACAATAACAAATATTACATTTTTTACAAGTGATTTAGTGATCGTTTTCATTACTGATTATAATGCTTTTTCACACTATTTTAAAAAATCAGAAAATATGTGATTTTATCATCTGATTCAAATCAATTGATTAAAATCATTGACACTCTATTGCTATGTTTATTGTATAGTATAAAAGAATGAATAACTTGATTATTAAAAGGAAATTATGGCATTGTAAATTATATTAGATTGAAATATCATTTTTAAATTAAATGCTTTTTATGTTTGTTAGATAAAAACCATGCTTTTTACAAACTTACTGTACTTAAAATTTCACAATACTCAGGAATTATGCTTAGAAACAATTATTTAAAGCTTTGTTTTGTGTATTCATAAGTCACAATACCTGTAGAAACTTTCCAAATTATGTTCATCTTAGATTTGAATACTTTTTACGTCATTTTAAACATTTAGAATTTTTTTGATTTTAATCAATGATTTTTTTAAAAAAATCACTTGATTAAAATCATGATTTAAATCGCTGATTTAAATCAACTGATTTAAATCGTTGACACCCTACTACATACAGACTTGCCAAGCTCCGAAATCCAAAAATCAGAAATGAAATCAATTTTTTTTTCAGTTTTAAATTGCGCTTTGTTGTCATATAAGATTAAATATAAACAATTACACAGACTATTAAAAAAGGTGCATTACAATCAAGAGCACGGGAAAACGTGTGTAAATCAGAAGCATTGTCAAATGAAAAAGGTAATAACATCAGAAAGAATGAAATAGGTACTTACATATTTCCGGAAAAAATGTATTTATTCCACGGATATTGCGGTGTAGCAATGGCGACCGCTTCCTTCTTCCTCGCGAACAGCCATCAACAACAACATCGTCTTCATCCGGGATCTTCGTAGCTCTCGTGTTTCAACCAATCAGATCCACGCTTCCAGAAAAACTGCGTTTTCCAGTATTTTTCACCGTGATTTGATATCGGGCCGTTACCTGTTGCACATGACTATGTGATTAGCACAGTTTCCTCGGTAATTATGCTCATAATGATACCTTTTACCCGAGGAAATAGTGCCGCTCGCAAGGATATACCTGTGTTATTACTCGAGCACATTTCGAGGAATTGATGAAAGGCCGAGAAAAATACGATCTGTCGATGCTACTAGGGTATTTGTGTTGATATAGTAAAATAGTGTGAAAGTTTGAAACAGTATATTTTTTAAATGATCACTTTTATACCAACAGTTTTTTTTTTCTATTTGGCACCAACTATCATGCTTGGTACAATGGTGTTGATATAATAGAAACACACCTAGAGTTTAAATATTAAAAATCAAAATATGTTTCAGAATGTTTACATTCGAAATAAAGCTCATAGCCATAACCAGTGGTGTAAAAATCTAAGCACCAGCGGGCAGTCTCTCATCAATAAATTTTATTCATTATTTTTCGTCTAAATTTTTTGTAAGAATGCTAATAAAATTTAAACGAAGAAAACTAATAAAATTTATAGGTGAGAGACGCGTTGGGCACCTACACTTTTACACCATTGGTCATAACATAAAAAATTTCCAACATAAAATAAAGATTTATTCGAGCTGAAAAAGAATACAAGTTGAATTAAATGTATTTGGCAGGTAAAATGTATAATAGAAAATTTCAATAGTCACACGACTGAAAAAAAAATCTTTGACATAAGCATTTTAATAGTCATTGCTTTTTGGCTGGTATGATATTGTAATTTTCTATACATAAGTTAATTTGGGATATCCATAAATAATACTGCAGTACTAAAATTCATGTGAAAAATACCAGGAAAAAAAAAAAAACATTTCATAATGTTTAAATTATAAAATACAGTCGGCCCCACTTAATCGGGTAATGGATAATTGCATACCCCGCTTATATGCATAGAATGCCGTGGAACAGAGACGTTCCCCATAAGGCTAATTTTAAATGTACTCGTTTTATCGCATAACAATCCCCGGTTAATTGCATAAATATTCGCCAATCTACTAGTAGAAATCCGAATTTTATGAATTCATGTTATAGTGGTGAATGGAAAAAAAAGGAAGAACTTTTTTTTTTGTAACAATGGTTTGTTATATTTACAATCAAAGAGCAGAAATAGTTGTGTAAGATGACTTATCTTAATTCTGGCAACTTATGAGAGTGTTGAATTTGGACAATTGCGTTTTTCTTTTAAAGCTTGTCATACATATAGTGACTCAAGATGCTGGGGGGTATTTTTTGAAAAATTCTGGAATCGGGGGAAAGTAGACCAATAAAAGATCAATATTTAGCGCTGGAAGTGGAGAGATGCAATGTCAAGATATGAAAAAAAAAAAAAAATTCTAAAGGATTTTTTGTGTAGGCAAAAGAAAAAAAGAGAAATAAATTGACAAATAATTGAAAAATAAAAAAGAATTTATGCAGAAACTTTTATTTTCAAAGGTATGATTTAAAAACAAAAATTTTCTATTTAACTTTCATTTTAATTTTCACATAAATTATAATGAAAAATAAAACCATTTACCGTAAATAGTGTTATAATACCTTAAACTTTATTACATATACTTTTATATATAGAGTAATAATAAATTATTTATTAAAGTTATTAATACACTAGTTTTTAATTTATTAGGTAAATAATTATTCTCCATTAATATTTATCATATCTGTGGCATATAATCAAATGATAGCGTTTGCTGATAACATTAATTAATGTCCTCGCTTAAATGCATACAATTCAGTGGAACCAACTGTATGCAATTAAGCGGGACGGACTACATTTTAAAATTAAGTCTATTCTCTAAATTTAGGTTGAATTTCTGACAACAGAAACATTTTTAAAATTATCGGGAAAAAAAAACAGTTTTCATAACAAAGCAAACTTTCTTTTTTTAAATATCAAAATATCCCAAACTGACACAAATCATAATTATGTTTGAAACCAAAACTATTACTATTCAAAGAAAAATATTATACTGTATTAAATAATAATAAAATATAATAATTTAAATATTATAATAATCACATGATCTTATATTTTTTAGAAGAAACAACAACAACAACAACAAAAAAAAAATTCAGTTAAACTTACCACTGTTGGGGAGAATTTTTGATGATTTTTTTTGACAGCATGCAGCTCGATTTGTATATAGATTTTTCACTAATTTTTTCCAAGGTATCTAAAATAAAAGAATAACTTTAATAATAATTATGGTGTCAATGTACAATTTAAAAAACAAAGTTTTATACAGAGATCGTTTTTGAAACTACTGTATACATTTAAAATTATGTGTAAAATATTATAGCTAAAACTACAGGTACTTATCATGGTTTTTTGGTACACCATAATATCCCGTTTATCCACTTTTCTCGATAACGTCCTCTCCCTCCACCTTTTGTTAAAAAAAAAAGATACTTCTTAGTTATCCCGTCGACCAAATTACTGTCGCCAAATTGTAAGATTAAATGCCAATAATGGTTGCCATTCATTAATTAATTGTAAGATTAAATGTCAATAATGGCCAATAAAACCATTAATTTGACATTTTATTTGTTTATTTATTAATGTTTTACTAATTTATTTGTTCTTTCGTTATTTAAAATAAAAATTATGTCAATGTATATAATTTGGCGAAATTGGTCGACGGGATAACTAAGTACCAAGAAAAAAAAAATCCCAAGAAAGCATCACCTACTTCCAAAAAAGTTCCACCCTGCATGTCAATGTCAGAATCAATACCAAGTATTTTATTTTTTTGCCACATCAGAAAGGGGCGTGAATTCTAAACATGACATTCCCAACACAGGGATTATTCTGTTCCGAATTTTCTGAAAAATTACGCATTCGGTTGAGAAAATAAAAAAATCAGGCATCAGTCCATAGTCCAACAATTCGGACATAATAAAATGTTAACGGTCACAGAAAAAATAAATTTCATCAATCGTTCACAGAAAAAATTGCCAATTTTGTCTTAGGACTGCAAAAAAAAAAAAAAAAAAAAAAAAAAAAAAAAAAAAAAAAAAAAAAATAACATGAATTACACCAAATGATAGCAGAGACTGCACATTTTGTCTAAAGATTGCGAAAAAAGCCAAATTCGTCAAACGACCGCAGAAAAAACATGAATTGCATCAAAAGATCTTGGAAAAATGCAAATTTCGTCAAAAGATTGCAGAAAAAAGAAATTCAGTGAAAAACACACATTTCATCAAAGGATCGCGAAAATAGATACATTTCAACAAAGGATTGAAATAAAAACCCTGCACATTTCATCAAAGGGTTATGAAAAAAAAAAAAAAGAATTTCGTCAAAGTATTACGGAAGAAACGTGATTTTGGTCAGAGCAATGCGAAATAAACTCCTGCAAGGTTCACCAAATGTCCCCAAAATCCCCCACAAATGTCGTGAAAAAATCTTGTGCAAGCACCCCCCCCCCCCCCAGATTATTTTACAATTTTTCGTCATGTCTTTCTTAGTTGGAGGGGAAATAACAGGATTTTACGGTACAGTTTTAAATAAAGATATTTTAAAAAGTTATGCAATTCTAGTGTGGACCCTAGGCCAATTTTGCAGGGCGCAACGCCTGGCAGCTCTTTTTAACTCGTTTATGTGGCGTCAGAACAGCCTTTTTTACACAGTGTATGCATCTGGCAGCCCTTTTAATTATTTTATACACCCTGTGTCCCTTGCTGACATTTATGATGCACCCTTTCGACTCATTTCTTTTCTTAGCTGTGAGGGGAAGGGGGGGGGGGGATAACTCATGAAATATGTCCATTATTTACAGGAAATATTATATACATTTCAGCATTTGTTTGTGAAGAAGTGTTGCAAAATTTGTCAATCTGTCATGTAGGAGGGGGAAAAAAAGAAATTTGACAGATTAATTTAGTTAGAGAAAAAAAAATTGCAAAATTCTTCAGTCTGTCATGAGAAAATAATATAATCGCTTATTTCACCATTCAATCACATGGAAAAAAAACTTTGCAAGTTTTGCCAGTAAATCATGGGGAAAAATCTGGAGTTCATCAATTGCTTCATCGATCTGCCATGGGGAAATTGTGAAATTCAAGTACCGATTATATGAAAAAAAAAAAAAAAAAAAAGCCCCAAAAGTTTTGCAAATCGGTAGCAAAGGACAAAAAAAGGCAAATTTCACTAATTGGTAGAGATAAAATATCATAAAATTCATCAATAGGTTGGATAAAAAAAATGCCTTTCAGTTTTCAAAAGAAACTGAAATTCGCAAGTCGATCGCTGAAAAAAAAAAAAAAAAAAAAAAAAAAAAAAAAAAAAATTGTTCAGGAAGTTGCTTTGAAATACAGCAAAATTTGTTAATCAATCACAGGAAAAAACATGAAATTCAACAGTCAATCGTATGAAAATTTTCAGCCAGTTGCAGAAAAAAATGCAAAATTCATCAACTGATTGCACGGAACAAATCCTGAAACTCATCAATCAATAAGGAGAAAATTAGCAAAATTCACTCAACTGCGGGAAAATATAGCAAAAATCCACTGATAAAAAGGAGTCCAAACAAACAAATTCAAAAATATTTTTTTGCGACACAAGTGCCATTTTTTTTTTTAATTCCAATCCGAGAACCCCCCACCCCCTTTTTTTTTTTTTCTAGAGTCAACATGAAGTTCATCTAAAATTTCATAATTACATTAAAGGAAAATATTTAATTTTTTTAATTTAATTGAAATGTAACAACACAAAGTGTTGAGCAACAATAGAGTGCTTTATTTTTTTACTGACCTGTACATAAAAACACAGGATTGAATATTTTTATGTATCGAACAAAATAAAGCAAAAATATATTGTTTACAACATGTAATTAATAGAAAATTGATAATCCAAATCATCTTAAATTTTTAAAGTGACCTGCTACATCATTGTAAACATTTTCAAATTGATTTATTATCTGAATCTTTTAAACAGCCTTGCTACATCAAAAATACTAAAACAAAATTGAACAGATGCTGCAGCCACACCAAGGTTGGTGCTTTTTTTTTTTTTTTTGAGCCATTTTGGCAAGAAAACCCTGGTCTGAAATACTTGTTGGGCATACTGTGCAAAAACTACATGTTAGTTTTATTATATTTTGAATCAGTTTATTTTATAATGAAAACACACACACATGCACTTTAATATAAAACACACACATTTTTTATATATATATAAAACACACATTTACGTTATTGCAAAAAAAAAAAAAAAAAAAAACATTTTTTTTATTATAAGGCACACACATTTACTCTATAATAAATAAAACATTACACATTTTTTTAAAATACAAATTGTTTTATAAAACAGACACAAAGTTTAATTTAATAAAAAACACACTATCTGTTTTGCCGTGTTGTCATACCAGACAAAACATTATGATTTTTGCACCAAAAAGAAATATTGGTGTATCTACGAGATAACTACCAAAACATATTTTCTACAAAGAAAACCATATATAATAGTGTTCACATTTCTTTTAAAAAACAGCCTGGCAGAGTTATAGAAATCAGGATTTTTCTTGAATTTTCAGGAGAGGGAGAGGAATATCCCCGCTGGTTCACCCTCTGAATTCATCATTGGCATGCATTATCAAGACAAGCTGAAATCATATACATTTTAAAAGCAACGTTAAAGACGCCAGAATAAACAAAAAATTTTTGCGAATTTTTGTTTATTCTGGCGTTTTTAACGTTGCTTTTAAAATGTATATCATTCTGCGGCATGTAGCATCTTAATAATTAAGCTGAAATCATGCTATGTTTTGAGAGAAATGAACATATAAATCAAATAAGCTTTCCATGGATTACTAGATGTAATATAATAATGCATTTATAGTAAAATCGGCAATGCTAATTCAATTCAGTTACCCTTGAGTATTCGCCTGGAGATGGGCAAGATTTTTTTGCCGATTTTAAATTTCTTCATTTGTAAATTTTTTTTATGTTAATATCCGAATCTTTTTTGCCTGTAAATTTGAAATATATACTTTTAAAAATGAATATTTCCTTTATTCTATTGTTTTAAAATTTATGTATATTTGCTGTCTGCTATTTACAAATTCCCCCTCCCTATTTTTCTTTTTACAAATGAGGTTTAGAATGCCGATTTCTGTTTAAAATTTTTCCATTTCGATTGTTTTGTTGTTGTTATTTTTAATCTTTGAATTTTCGAAAATTAAGCTTAAAGTGGTTATAAATGAAAAAAAAAAAGAAAAAAATAGATAGCGGACTCTGGGCGAATACTCAAGTTATTCCTTTAATTCTATAGCACTTGAATATTAATGCCTGCAAATTTTATGTGCATATAAAAATGACTTTGTTAATGCACCAAGAAATTCACACTATTCAGAAGTATTATTAATTTTTTTTTCAAGAAGAACTAATATTAATTTTCAGAAGTATTTTTTTATTTCAAGAAGTAGGGGAAGACGGGGTACAATGAAACAAAATTTACTAATTATTTTTTCCTATCCACAATTTTGCATGCACAAAAATATAATTAATGCATATTTTTAATCTTGTATTTTCCCCATCTAAATAAATTTTTATTAGGTTCTAAACAATATCTTTATGCTTGAAAAATAACAAAAAATAAATGTTTTACAGTGTTTCATTGTACCCCGTATGCCGGGGTACAATGAAACACATACTGGGGTACAATGAAACACTCCAAATGATAGAAGCAATTTTCACCCAGTATAGTTTATTTTATGAAAAATGAGATAAATACAAAAACAAAACTTGATTAATAAGGAAATTGATAAAAATAGTATAGTCTAAGATGAAAAATAAGAAAATTCTATTAGTTTAAGAAATACCTTTCATTTTACATTAAATTGGCGCAAGTCAGTTTCAAAAATTAGCATTTCTGTTTATATTTCAGTTGATCCTGAAGGAATATGGGGTGGTAGTTTCAACAGAATGTTTTTTTTTTATAAATGTAAGTTTCTAAAAAAAAAAAAAAAAACCTAGGTTGGAGTCTTTATATCAAGTATTTCACATTTGACTTCATTTAAATGTATATACAGCAGTATATTTCTCCAACAGTATATATTTCCTTATGTTTTCATTTATACGGATACTGCTTGTGCCATACATGTTGTGTGTGAATATCTCATTCTTAGTACCTCGATGACCAGCTGGGCCTGGAAAAAAATCTGGATCATCATCCGAGTCTGTAGCAGGCAGAGTTTGTTTACAAAACAATCCCTTCTCAGCTTTTTTTCTCTTTCTGTTTTTTAATTGCTTAACAAAAGCATTTTTTACTGGCCTGGTTAGAACAAAACTCTTTTTTTTTCTGTTTTCCTACTCTTACTTCTAATATATTCTACTTACTACTTTTATTACTATAATAAAACATGTTTCATTGTACCCCGTCTGCAAGTGTTTCATTGTACCCCGCACTGAGGTTACTAAATAAAAATTTATTTTCAAGCTTCTAATATTTATTTATTTTAGTTTGGTTTTGGAGGTATGAAGACAACAACCCAAAGAAAACAATGTATAGAAAAAATAATTACAACATATAACAACAAGGAAAAATAAACAAAATTACTTTTAGTAAAGAAAGTTACTTTCAATGGCGTAAAAGCAATAATCTTCTATTGCTACTGTTGTAGAAGTGTGAATGTATCCAAATCACATCAGTAATTGGAACATATAGTTGTATAACATATATATAAACTGCAACTCTCTATGACAAATTTGTCTGATTTTACAAGTAATGTTTCATTGTACCCCGTGTTTCATTGTACCCCGTCTTCCCCTAATGGTAATTTTCAGAAGTATTATTTATTTTTTCTAGAAGTAATATTAATTTTCTGAAATATTTTTTTTTTCAAGAAAAGCCTTAAATGTATTTAATGTGTTGATATGCAAAAACACCTGCATAGAAATTAAAAAAAAAATATCGTAATAAGAAGTTCATGTTACCTACCCTGTTTAGAACCTAAATAAACATTGATAAATATTAAATTAATGTGAACAAATAGCGAAAAAGGGGTGTCGAAAAACGCGGCTATTTTTCAAATTTATTTTTAAGTGGTTAAAGAATGAATTTAAAATGCCAGCTTAAATTGATGTGTCTATAAAAAATCTTATACGCTTACTGTTTATTTTGGAATTAAGAATACAATTCATTTAATTCTGTCTGTTTTAACTTTAACATATATTGTAGTTTTAATTCAACCGACAAGAATTGCTGACATCTTTTTCCTTCTATTCCACGTTTTAATCGTGCGATGACTAGGCCTAATTTCTTTTTTAAATTTCATCTTAATAAAGTAAAAGTTTTTCTAACATAATATAAATATATAGACAGAATAGTTATAAAGAAATGGATTACAAAATGAAAGAAAATTCTTACCTTACATCCACATTCACTTTCTTCATATTTGAATTTGCCATGACCAGCGACAGATCTCATCTAAACATCGACAGAGGAATCAAAATAAACGCCATTTCTGGTAAGTAGGTTGGATGGTTTCACGGTTGCATTCTCGAGATCCGTCTTGGAATATCCTCCGGTCGTTTTGAGGACGGTTGCAGCTGGACGGTTTCAATTGGTCCGTTCTTTAGTATTCTGCGGACATTCACAGGATAGTTTTATAGGATATGACGACTACAGGATTTTTAGGATCATTGTAGAACGTCCGAAGGACGACTGTGGTTGTCTGGGATATAACATATTAATATAATTATTTAGCATAACGTAACGTAACTATAATTAATTCTTAATATCATGAGTTTTGGTATATATTTAAATTAATATTCCATATTTAGAAAAACGTTTAAGTAAAAAAAAAATCTATATATTTTTTATTTGGCAATTAATTTCATATGAGAAAATACGTTGAAGACATGAGTGTTTTTTCAATAATTCATTCACAATCAATTTTAAGTAATACACGAATCATTGCTGAAGAAGCGTATAAAACGATATTACGGAATACTATCATAAAATACAATTTTAATTGAAAATACGGATATGGTTCAAACCTATTCAAACAAGGTATGTAAATAATAAATAAAATAATAATAATACATCAAAAAACACCCGTCCTTAAAACCGAACAAATTATGTCCGTGATAGTAACGATCCTAAAGTGTTCCACATACTGTGTCTGTAAAAATTTCTTAATTTTTTCCCCACAGTATATACCTACATTTAATAATAAATTAAATATCCTGCGTCGAAAAGTTGAGAACTAGAAAATGTTTGTGAAGCTCACCATTAGAATAAAGGCACACAAATTAAAAATCGTATTTATATAAATGGTACAGTACCAAACTTTTAGAAATATTATGCAAAAAAACCCCTTGACTCCACGTTTATTTTAAAGAAATTTCCACATATATAGGAGTAAGAAAAAAATGTTGAAAAACAACATATCCTTTCTTTCTGCGTTGGTATTGCGCATGGAAGTTTATTTTATTTTTTGTTGGCAGTATATTTTGTTGTCGTTTACGCAATTCATTAAGGTGGTGAATGATCGGAAACACGGAAATATGATTGTCTCAAGCTGATGCTTTTTAACGAAGGATGAAAAGCTGAAAAACTATTAGCTTCATTTCAAGAGAGAAAATAGTTGTAGATTAAGTTTCTTAATTGGAGGTTCGAATATTACATGAGATTTTATTTCTTTTAAGGTCGTTGTTTAACTAAAATCTTTGGTGTCCATATCTTGTCAAAAAAAAAAAAAAAAAAAAAAAAAAAAAAAAAAAAAAACTAGTAATGATATTTATATAATATGTTGTCCATATTTTCGATGGTAGTCTACTCTGTCTGAAATTCTCTATATCCTATGGGGGGGGGGGGGGTATTTTCTTGATGTTTATATATTTTAGGATACATGGAATTTTCCTTTTTACTATTAATTAAATTTAATGTTATATAAAACAGTAATATATTTATAATATGCATAATATTTTTTACGTATCTAAAAGACATCTTTAACATATAATAAATATTATAAACATTTTTAATAATTTCCCAAATTAATTTAAAATTATTCATAAAAATAAGGTTTAAGAAGAGAATTGAAAAATACAGATTGAAATCTTTTGACGAAATCCCTGGAATTTCTCCAAATTTAAATTGTCAATTCATTCTCAATGATTTTTCTTTATAGTTCTGACTTTTCTAAATATTATACAATCTGTAAAAAATATATAAATTGTGCTTCCTACCACACTCGATTCTTCATCCAGGAAATCAATCACCGGCTCTTCCATTCAGAAAGAATAGTATCCGGAAATAGAAGCTCCGTGAAATTGACATACCTTTTACATATGTCTATTTATTTCAAGAGACAATATCCTTAGTCAAAAGAATTGAAAACTGTAGTTATTTCGAAAAGAATATTATTGAATTCTGATATCAAATAAACGAATGATTGTTATTGGTATATAAGAAGTTGTCTACCTACATTAGTGAAGTTAAATATTGTGTTTCTTTTTAACATTTTCAAAACAAAGTTAGAGTGTTTAAAATTCAATTTGTCTATCTACAATTTGTCCGCTATAATTCTCGTAAATATACCTGGATTTCTATGAATGTATACGTGTTATTGAGGCTTAGTATAGAATATCTGGTCCAGAAATGAACTGTTCACGGAAAAAAAAAAAAATACCGTTTAAATATAGTCAATGACAAAAACTTGTTTACGGTAGTTTTTAATTGTGCTCAAACTTAATGAGACTGATATACCACACTAAAGTGTGACTACAATATAGCATATGTGGCATATATAGTTCAGTTGCAGGGTCGCACAAAACAATTTCAATTCATTATGATCAATGGGAATAACATGTTCCGGTGCCTTTTAGACCTTTCATTACGGTGTTGGGACATATGTCGTCCCAGAGATTATTTCTTTATTCTATTTGCACCACTTTTTGAAAAATAATATCTGCTATACACATATACTACGATATGTTCAAGAGAAATCTACCACAAGGAAATTCTTTTTAGATGCGTACGTAATTATATAAATACGTAGAACCCATAGTCGTCGCTTAGTCTGTCTGTCCGTCTGTCCGCATATAACAGCGCAAAAACTACCCAACCGAATCGTTTGAAATTTTAAATATATAATTGTTGCATAATTTTGTCGAGTCATTTCAAATTGTATGAAAATCGGACTTATAATTACAGGGACAGTCAAAAGTTTTCCGTTACATTACGGCCAATGGGGAAAAAAAAACTTCAAGTTCATTTCATTTTAATGATGTTACAGCCTTTCGATCAGAATGAAATTGTATGCATTTATGAAATGCACTAAAATATACATTCAGTTTAATATGCAGCTCAAAAAATATTTATAAAAATAGTTATAGTACGAACTCATTTGCCACGTTTGACACACAATTTCCAACTTGTTGTAAATTGTGGTACGAATGAATATAAAAATAATAGCCCATAATCAAAAGATTAATGATATTATGTAATTTTCAAGATAATGAAATTAAAAAGGATCATTGAAAAGCACTACTACCTGTTTTACATAGAATATAGTGTGCGTGGTATTTTTTTTTTTTTTTTTTTCACTTACAGAGGTGTGCAAAAGAATTCAATTTCATTATTTTATTATGTCTTATTTTATTATTTTTCCTTGTCATATAGAATAGTATGTTGTTTTAGAAAATGTAATGTATTAGAAATGTCGGAAATAAAAAGGTAATTAACATTTTATTTTAAGGGGATGAGTAAAAAAAAGTTTGAATGCGATAGCATTTAATCTATGCAATGTTTCAATCTCAGAGATTTGCTCAGGAATATTAGCGAAGTAAAAAGAAGTGAGGGGGGAAGAGTTCATAAAGGATTTTTATGTGTCATCATCTAATTTACTCATTCTTCACATTTATAAAATGATTTTGCGTTATTCTACTTACTATATTACAACGTATTTGTTGTTCCATTTGAAAATAATTTTCTTCTTGTTTGAAAAAATTCGGATTTTACGTAGATGGGAGCTTTGTTTTTTTTCTTTATATTTGTAAAATTATAAAAGGGCAATAGTGTAAACATTATTCAAACAATATGTACACAATTTCAGCTTATATTAAAGTCTTTAATTAACATATTTTCATTTTTGGCACTCTGTCCATAAAAGATAAAATACGTTCTTATCGGAATTCTTTAATATCAGTCACATGTGTGAAATAATTTTGAATAAAGATTTTGGATTATTACATCATACAACGGTATAAATATAGCTGTTGATTGTATAACTCACAATCAAGAATAATTTATGTTATGCCTGCAAATAAATTTAATAAGCCTTCATAAAGGACAATTACTTTTCGTAATGCTTTTAAAAATCCTTCCATTGATAAATAATTATTTAAAGTTTAATCATAAACTGAACAATTCTATTTTTACAGTGTTCACTATATAACATTTATTAATTGTCCATTTATCATATTAAATATTGCAATATCTGAAAAATAATTATATTGTTTTTGAGATACAACATCACTTTCCGAACTTTGCGTACCAAAGTATACCAAGCTCGCCAGCTGGAGTTAAACTAAGTAGTTCGAGAATTCCAAGACAAACTCTTTACTCTGTACGGCAATGCGATACTGTCATCTAGTGGCGAGAATGAGAGTATATCCTTCGCCACAAATAAGAGAATATTTAATCAATCTATTCCTTTGAATATTCCATGATAATTTTGTCGAGCTGACATTTTCGAAAAACTGAATAACTCATATACTCAGTGTCAACGTGAACAGGAAACTAAAGTAAAACATGTGGATAAATGCTGGTGCTTAAACAAGCCAACCACAGTTAAAAGTAACGTTACAAAAAAACATAACTCCTTGATAACGAAAGCAGAACTTTAACGGCTGATACGTACTATTAAAAGAAATTTTTTTAAAGATAGCTACTGAAGATGTGAGGACATTCATCACAGCAAAGTTAATGTTCTTGTATAAAAGGTTTTACTACTTACTTGATTTGACTCAGCCAAGCTTCCCTAGTTCAACCAGATTAAATGAAAAATTGAAATCAAATCGTATTTTCCTATACAAAAAGGTTTTTAAATGATATTTTACTACCTTCCATGTTTCCACATGGATAAAACAAAAAGCTTTAGATTCATTAAAGATATTTTTCATCAAATTATTATGAAATTCCAGTATCTTATATTATATTTTTTACAATGTTCATTCAGAATGAAAAAATTCTGTTAAACTGCATATTATACCAAATATGAAATAAATAATTCATATTGAATTTCTCCTCTGATATTTCTGATAAAATTCTGGCTTTTTTAGCTTTCTAAAAATAGATAAGAAATGTTCAATATAAAATACCATTTCACTGAGGATTTTTATCACCTTGATTTATAAAACTGTTAATTTTAAGAAGCACTTTTTAAATTTGTGAATTTTTTAAGTTGGAATTTTACTTAAAATATTTCTTCTTTTTATGGCTAAGAAATATATATGTTAGGCCTCTATGAGAGAAGGACCATATAAAATATTTTTGTTTTGAAAAATACTCATTATACCGTTGTATAAAAATACATTATATTAAATAATTTATTGCATATTTTTCGTAATAAGAAAATCACTGTGTAAATTCTGTCTTTTCTTGGAAGCTTTGAATTATTTCTTCACTAAATATTTGAAACGTATCAGTTGAACAAATGTTTCTAAATGTAAAAGTGTAACATTTCAATTATCATATTTTTGAAAGAAGGTCTATATAAAGATAAAAACAAATAATAATTGTGCATATAAAATAGAGATATTTCATTTCTAATACATAAGTTAAGCATGTGATTTTGCTAGTAATTATTATTAGTTTGAATCTGTTGTCAATGAAATAAATGGTGGTGTCCTGTTGGTTAATAGAAATAGTGCATTACTACGATAAATGTCTATTTTTTTTTTTTTATTATTTCTAAAAACATATTTTCAGTATTGATTCACTAAATCACAAGTTAATTAATACCTCCACATTGATCATATTATTAGCGTTTAATTAGAGAATAAAACAATTTCACATAATTATTGAAAATAGCCGAAGATAAAATAACTGCTTCTAAAAATTATACAGATGAAATAATGTAATATTGAAATTATTAAGAAATTTGCTTTAATTATTAAGCGTATCATTTCGCTCTATGTTATAAATTAAGGTATTTTAATAATGCACAACAGAACTTTTTGTTTGTTTGTAGGAAATACACATAAAATGTACTGAACGAGGTTTGAAATTATTTTCATTGTCCCATAGCTGATAAAGGGAGTATCCAATGAGACAGCACTTTTGAGGAAGGCTGCAAATGTATTGGTCTGAAAAATTGTGTCCTTAATTGAAGTATCACGTTCACCTAATCTAGTGTCGCGAGTGTAAATATGTAGGTTTTGATAGTATGTATGTGTAATTAGATAAGTTGTGTTATTTACAGAAAAATTTTGGCGCAGGAAAAAACAAGTTCTTTAACAAATTCCTATAAAGCTTTTATAGGAGAGACCTAATTCTAGAATCTGTCATAAGAACTTATAAATGAGAATTAGTAGACAGTCTATAATTAATGTCAGTATAAAACACTAATTTTATGTTTATGAATACAAACCAGATTTGACAATGAATGATAATATACTGCATACTTTTATCTATAAATTAAGTATAACTTCATTTTTTCATTAACCAGTATTTGTCTTACATATGTATACTGTAGTTTTTATGTACAATCAGTTTTTATTTTACCCGAAATAGTTAAATTCGGGCCATATCCTCTCTTTATCTTTCTCAAACCATCTGCCGTTTTTTTTTTTTTTTTCAATTCACGAAATTTATATGTGCATACTATTCTGATACCTATTATTTATATTTAATAGAACGTTCTCCATGTTCCTACAAATAATATTTAAAATGTTTTATTTTTCTGCTACAGAAATTTACCTTGATTTTCATACCTTGATTTTTTTTTTCAGGTTTTAGTAGCAATAGAAAATCATTTTTGTATTTTCAAATGTATAGTTGAAAATTGTTTAACTTTAATGCATGCGTCAGTTAAATTAAATTACATTTTTTAACGTTACAAAAGTTCATTTTAAAGAAAATTTCAAAATGATTATGCAACTGTATTCTAAGATTTAAAAAAAAAAAAAAAAAAAAAAAAAAAAAAAAAGAAGAAGAAGAAGAAGAAGATAAAGAAGATTTGAGGTCAAGTCAAAGGAAATTCTCATTTTATAATTAAATAGGTGGAGACAGACTTATTGGAAAGTTATATGTTAATCAATTATTGGGATAGCTTTTGTAACGTCCCTATCAGTGCAATAAAAAAATAATTGAATTGTTTTTCAAGCTTGGGTATTCTTTTCATTGATAACATGTAATTTCTAGCTTGGTTGAAATGAAAATGGATAGGAATCTGAACAATTTACAGCTCATTCGCAACTACGAAAAGAACTCTTGTATCGAAATGAGCTGAAATCGATTAAACCACTTTATCGATTTTCCACATAAGTACGTTCGCGGATAATTCCACAGAAAGAAACATTTTACTTTAGATTCAAATATTGCAGATTGGAATGATGTTAAATCAATTAGCAAACTAAATAAGTTTTTAATAAATTATTTTAAAATAATAAATTAATCTATCTGTATTATTAAGAGTCGATATAATAACAAAGTTTTTAATTTTAGGGCTTTATAATACTTATTATCATATAGATATTAATTTTGTTTTGTAGTACGAATCATAAAATGGGAATTCCATTAGTTGTATGCAGCAATATTGTTTGTATGTCTTATTTTTTAAGTCATTTAAAACACGAAATAAGGAGATAAAATAAACTTACTGATTAATTGAATGTTCGGATTTGGAAAATATACAAGGTTGTCAATTGCTGTTGTACATTCAGCACTCATTCTTAGCTTTCGATTTTAAATGTCAATGAATTACAAGACTGATGATTAACTTATTATATTATAAAATTCAAAATTTTTGTTAACGTCAGAAGGAACATTTATAATGTCATCAGATATAAACAAATGTAAAATTTTCAGGGTTATGCATAAATATTATATAAATATAATTAGCAGTAGATTAGTTTACATTGGTTGAGTCCTCGATTTAAAGACACAAGAGCCGTTGCATATGCAGACAAAGATTTAAAACATTACAAATTTTAGTCACATGAAAAATGATGCATAATAACTAATACATGAAAACATAAATTAAAACATCTTGACTTGAGAGACCTGTCCAACTACCGGAGACACCTTGTATCCCACATCGTTTTTTTGCTGAAGTGTAAAATTTGGAAGTTTTGCAGCATTATGCGTATAGATTTTAGGGAAATTTAAGGGAAAATAAATAAGACATAACGCATAAATCTAATTAAAAAATTCCGCATGTTTAAACAAAAATTAATCTCATTGTAGTTATATAAAATTTGACTTGCAAAAAAAAGTGAGATTTAAAATAAACCTTGCACATTTGACGAAGATCGGGACAGTCATAACGCATCAACATAAAAAAAAAAAAAAAAAAATTGAAGAATGGTAATATTCAAAACATACTAATGTGGCCGCACAGGAATGGGTTATTTAATTAAAATATGCCATTATGGTAAACATGGAATGTCGTATACATCGAGTGGATATTACATTGAATTGACAATCCGAAATCTAAATTATATTATTTGTTTAATTGACTGAAGTTTAAGGATTTTAGAATATTTATTCTACTTATTAGAATCGTGCTATCTTATTTACTTTTTATTATTCTTTATTACCTTTCATGAAAATCTATCCTTCTGCTAAATTAAGATTTTAATTTAAGATTTTATTTATTTATTTATTTATTTATTTTTATTTTTATTTTTATTTTATTTTTATATTTATTTTTATTTATTTATTTATTTATTTATTTATTTTTTTTTTTTATTTATTTTTTTTTTTTTTGCGTTGAAATAGACATTTAAATGATAGGTTCTATTGTAAGAAGTAGATAAGTTCTTATGTGAATTTAAACTTTTTTGTAGAGCTTTTCAGACAACAAAATTAAAAACATGTTTTGCTGTATATCACCAAGTTTGAAAATTACATTTTAACTCTTTTGTTGAAAAATAAAAAGGTATATCGGTTGTCCGAAAAATATGCTTTAATTTTTATTTATTGGAGATTAGGCCTTGAGGAAATTTCTAATACAAGTACGACATGGAATATGTTTAAGTAAATTAAATAGTCATTTCATTGATTTTATAAAACTTATATTTTTAAATTTTAATAGGGCTCTCTTCAAAAAATACAAAATATGTTCTTTTGTTTTAACAACGCCATTAAAGAAAATATGCGTACCTTTAAAAGAAACTGAATTATAAATAAGAAAAAATAGGTAAATTTTGCCTTTTTTGCACAATTTAAAATTCTTATTCATCAGTCAAAGATAATTATTATTCACAAATTGACTATATTGCTCTTTAGTTAAAATTACACTAATAAGTAGTGTAGAACATTGAATCACAATTAGAGTATTGTACAGGCAAAGATTATGTAAAGAGAAATGGAGTTTAAAACCCAAGAATTCATATTAAAACAAGCAAGTATTCTTACAACTAGTATTATTCAATAACAATTGTCTTCAGTGTCTTTAATCTCTGAAGTATCTAAGCGATTTACATTTTAATGTCATATTTGGCCTCCATTTTAAATGGTATTTTTTCCGTAACAAAACTCATACATTTTTTAAGAAACATATATGAAGTTGTTTGTAATGATCTTATTGCAAAAAGTGAAAAAAAAAAGAAACTAATTCTCCAGATTTTCTTAAAAATTTCGAATTAAAAAAATTACAAAGCGTATTTTTTTTTTTTTTTTTTTACAAATTAATTGCAAGACTATTTTATTAATTATATTTATTAGAACGCTGTGACATTTTGCATCTCATTATTTTTTTTTAACATGTTTAAAAAATAAAGTCAATATCCAAATTGTATAGACAATCTGTATTTTCTAAAAAAAATACATTAGTACAGAAAATTTCCACGCCTTATCGATATTGCAAAGAGCGTACAAATTATGAATGTTTGATGTGATGTTGGCTATTAGCAGAAATGTGCGCGTTTAAATGTTACACGCAAGAGAATAAGAATGTACCATCCCAAAAGTTTTTGAAGAATATTAGGTAGATTTCGTATGAAATACTACCTATTGGCGTCGTTCCTATGTTGGGATGTCTGAAAAATTTTTGCAGATCTACACCGATCATGACTCCTAGAGCCGAAAACCACCCTCAGTAAAAAACTTTATATATATATATATATATATATATATATATACATATATATATATATATATATATATATATATATATATATATATATATATATATATATATATATATATATATATATATATATGCATCTATATATATCACTTTCTTCTGGACACAATAACTTCCACAATTCTGCACCAATCCCTTCCAAACTGATACATAAAATCAAGGGGCATAAAATCTCGGTCAAGTTCGTTAATGGGCAAAATCGGACCAAGGGGATGGAAATAGGGAGGGGTTTTGTGAAAACCGAAAACCCCCCATAACTTCTTAAATTTTATACATATCGAATCAGTTTAAAGTTTTTATTACTTTTAAAAATAGGGCCAAAAATTTATGTATCACAGATATTTGATAAAAGTTAAAAATGGACTCAAGGGGCGCAAAAAATAGTGTTTTTGGGAGAAAAAAATTCATAACTTCGTCAATTCTCAAGATATCAAATCCAATTAATTTTATCATGAATCTCCTTAACATTATCTACAACTTTTATATTCACAAGTTTTTGATAGGACCAATTCGTACCGCAAACAAAATTAAAAACGAAAACATAAAGGGAGTTTGAAGAAGAAAAAAATCCATAACTCCGTCAAGGGTCAGCTAGGTGGGGAGGCCTACCAAATGGCTTAAGCACTCACAAGCCCCACCCAGCGGTTTCCATCTACTACCGCCGTCACCACACACACACACACACACACACACACACAAAAAAAAAATAATAATAAATAAAAGGTTCGAAGGGACCTACAGGAAAGCCAATTGAGAATATTAAGATTAAATACAATATAAGTACAATATATACACGATGGAAAGCCCAATTTTTACTGGGCGTTTACGAGAGAAATTTAGATATTTGTAATTAATAAGATCATGAGATAATAGATAATAGGATTTTTAAACTTGTTGGAGCGGCAAAAGCTCAATTACTCTGCAAAGCTGGGCGTTCTGCAAAAATACAATAAAAGCTACGTATATGTATACTAAATTAGAAAGAGATTCATAATATTAAAAATAATGTAGAATATAAAAAATAGGTAAAATAGTGAATAATTATGACGAATATTATATAATTATATACACACACAAAAGTTCAAAAGTCTATTGTTCTTGCAACAGTTCAATTATAGTTCAATCGTGTTGTTTGTGGCTAAGAGTTTATTTTGAATTGGTGGTATCTGTCTATTTGTTAAGATACGTTCTCATCATCATCTATAAATGGCAAAACATTTTGAAATAAATAATGGTTGTTTTCTAAAACTTTCATACATTCAATTATCTTTTGACAAAATGATGGATTTGACAAAACCACTGAGAATCACTGAGACAAAGAAATTTTTGGAGATTTTCTTATATGGTAATATGATGTAAGGGTACAGTTAAAGATATAATGCAATGATGTAGCTCGCTGACCGCATACACATAATGGAGAAGGAACTCTGTCAAATTTATAAAAATATGATGAAAATGGGCCGTGGTTAGTGGCAAACAGAAAAAGATTTCTATGCAGCAGGATTCTCTTTTCCGAGGCTTTTGGGGCTAAAGCGTATGTGTACCGTCCTGTGGTACCATAGTCCCAGCGAGTCTGCCATTGTTCGTGTAGAGATGATTTTAGAAGCTTCTTCAAGTAAGAAGGAGGGTTGGGAAAGAATTTGTATTTGGCATGTGATGTGGCTTTGTTTGCTTCTTTTGCCAAAGAATCTGCATGCTCATTCCCCACATTACCCACATGTCCACGGACCCATTTAAAGAAGATCTTTTTTCTTGTTTCTTGGAGTAGTTTGATAATCTGTACTGCGATGAGATTTTTTGAAAAAACCTCTTCTATTGCTAAGAGACTTGATAGACTGTCCGAGTGTATTAATACTTCTTTATGAGGGGAGTTCCTAATCCACAGCACAGCCTCTTCTACGGCCAGGAGTTCTGCCTGAAAAACAGTATTTTCTTTACTTAACTTAGTTTGATCCTCGTGGATTAACTCTCCTCTCTGATACACACAGAAAGCATATGCCGTTTCATCTTCCATCTTGGAACCATCCGTATAAATGTTTATTTCTACATGTGGAGTATTTTCTGGATCTATTTGAAAGAAATATTCTTTAAATGGTTCAACTTGATCTGACTTCATTTTTGGTTGGTAAAATATTGGTTGTTGATTTCCTGTCGGGATTCCAAGACGTAAGACTCTTCCTGTTGTTGCTATATATTCAAGTTGAAGTGCCAAGGGCGGAATACCTGTTAAAACACAAAGGGCATCTGCCGAAGTTTTTCTGTAGGCACGTGAAACTAATAACAGGCATTGGTATTGTATTGATGAGATCAGACGAAGCCCATGGGCTTTGCTTATCCGGTGAAACCAAGTTGCTGCAACATACGTGATTTTCTTCTCCAAGATACTATTGTACCAAATCTTGAGAATTAATTTGTTTACCCCTCCGTAAGCTGAGGCAAACTTCAATAGGTCTTGCGAAAGTTGTGTAATTTCCTGCCTTTTCTTTCGTAAATGGGGGAGAAACGACAACGTACTATCCAGAACGATACCTAAGTATTCTAAAGTTGGCTCACTTTTTAATGAATGGTTGTCAATTTTGAGTGTTGGAGCTCTTTTCAAAAATCTTGGTCTTCTAAGGTGGAGAACTTTACATTTATTGTAAGATATTTTCATGTTGTGATTTGACATCCACCTACTAATATAATCTAAGATGTCCTTTCCTAATTTTTCTAATTCTCGCCTTGTTTTACCATTTAATATAATTAAAATGTCATCTGCATAAGCTATTATTATGTAACCTAACGATTTTAAATGGCGTAAGAGAGCGTTTAGGAAGATTCTCCATAGGAAGGGCCCAAAGCATGAACCTTGTGGGCACCCCTTCCTAAACCAATGAATTTCTTGTGCTAGCCAATTTGGTTTCGCTCCTCTGTGAGATAAAAAGGATTTCAGGATATTAACATATGGCTCATCCAACCCCAAAAATTCCAGTTCTTGGATTGTTGCGTCCCAAGGTAAGTTGTCAAAAGCATTTTGGATGTCTAATGATATTAATGAAATGTAGTTGTTTTCTTGTTGAAGTAAGTCAATTGTTGAGAGAACTTCTTGTATCGCTGATTCAGCCGATTTACCCTCTAAGAATCCGTGTTGAGAACTCTGTAGAACTGTCGAATTTCGAAAATGATAATTTATTCGTTTTAATAATAATTTTTCAAAAATTTTCCCCAGAATTGGGAGTAGAGTTATTGGTCTGTATGACTGAGCAGATTGTGGGTCCTTACCTCCCTTTAGAAAAAAGACTAGTTCTCCAATTTTCCAACTTTTTGGAAAGTAATTTAAGTTTAATAGAGTATTGTAAAGATTCAGTAATAGAGATGAATGTGAGTGGTAAATATTTCGTACAATCAGATGGTCAACATTATCAGGACCTGGTGCTTTATTCCGATTGAACGAGAAGATGGCAGATTTTAGTTCTTGGAGTATAAATGGATTAACTGGCTGGGTTGAGCGCGGATGAATTTGATGCGGTTGCAAGTCCGAAGGACCAAATATTGAATTGGCAATTTCTGCATAAAAAGGTTGTCTTGAGTGGGTTGCTGTAGTGGAATCAGAAAGAGCGTAGACTTCCTGTCTGTAAAAATCTCTAAATGCCATCTTTTTTAGTTTCCCAAAGGGGTCTTTGGTATTTGAGCAAAAAGAACTCCACGCTGTTTTCTTTGCTTCCAGAATTTTTTTTTTTTTTTTTTTTTTTTTTTATAGAGTGCTCTATACTTTTTTTATTTGATCATGTCTTCCTCTGATGCAGACAAAAGTTTTGTTTTCCTATAAAGTGCTTTAACAAAGCTTCTCATTTTCCTAAGTTCCGCTGTCCACCAAGAAACTGTTGGTTTAAATGTGGAGTTTTTTTTCTTTAAAGTATGGTCACAGGTTTGTGTTATTACATTTATAAAGTTGTCGTACTCTTTTTCGAATGCCCCCGTCGTTTTTATATCCTGGAAAGTTATATTATTTTCTTGCAATGATTTAGATAATTTTCTATTGAATTTTTTCAATGAGACATTCTTTGTCCGATATCTACGCTTTGGAAGCTTCGGGGTTTGGATATCCATATACAAGGTTATCAGCCTGTGGTCACCGTAGTGCATATCATCCTCAACAGTCCATAAGGAAACTTTTGGGAACAGTGGGAAGGGTGCTAGTGATACATCTGGCCAACCTTTCAAATGCGTGGTTTCAAATGTTGGTTTTGAGAAAGGATCATTTAGGACTAATAAGTGCATCATATTGAGATGATTGATGAGGTGTTGTCCTTTTTCGTTATCATTCTCATACCCCCACAGGACACATGAGCATTCAAATCACCCAGCGACAGAAGTTTTGAACTCATACCCGACGTGTTCGCCCAATCTTGTAGATCTTCTTTTAAATTAGTCGATGGTGCGGAATACTGACTGCCTATAGTTATTTGTCCTTCTGTTGAGGAGATATTCACGAAAACTGAGTTATCATTTTGTTGAACTCTTATATGTTGTAACGATGTATCTATGATTATTATTTGGCAATTCTTTTTTTTTTTTTGAAGAGTAGCAAGGAAGTCCTGAGGGAAGGCCATGTGGTCTTCCTTTGACTATATTGGAGTCCTGTATGCATGCTATTTTGTAGTCTTCTTGAATTAAGAATTGAAGGAGTGAAGCTGTTGCACTTTTATTCTTTTGAAGATTAATCTGTGCTATTTTAAAGGATGATGATATTTGATTAGTTGTTGAAGGTACTTGCATGTTTTGATGTTGTCCTTGCGGAGAAGAGTTTGAGTCCGAGAGATGAGAAATTTGAGTAGAATTTGGAATTGAAGGTGAGTTTGAGTTTTTGTTTGTATTTGATGATACGATTTTTGTATTGTTTAGTTGGTTGAATGTGGAGCAGATACATTTATGAAGGTTTTCTTCGATTGAAATCGAAGTTTAAATAATGGACATTCATTTGAATCCGCTCTGTGTGGGAAATCATGTTTTGTGTTCAGACAATTGATGCAGCATATTTTCTTAGGATCTTCTTTATTTGGGCAAGTTGTTGTTGTGTGATTATATGCACAAATAGCACAGGCAGCTTCAAATCTACAGTTGTTACCTGTATGGCCATATCGTTGGCATTGCGAGTAGCGGATTATTGGGCGATAATCCGCAACTTTACAGGAATTAAATCCAATCAGGAAACGGCCTTGCTTCGTCAGATGACGGGCGTAATTGATATCTAAATCCAGGACCAAATGGTAAATTTGTGATTTTTCTCGGTGAATTTTTTTATGTATCGCTATTGGGATTTCTCGATCATAATCTTTCAAGATTTTCTCTGTGACTTCTTCTGGTTGAGTAAATAAAGGGATTCCAAGAACAATTATCTTCTTAAAATTTATAGTTTTGTACGTTAATTCAGTGATATCTTTAAGTCTTTCAATTCCTTCTATTATTCGGAGGGTTTTTTCAGTATTTTCTTCACTGTTGGATCTTATAATTAAGGTGTTTCAATCACGAGCTGTTTCACAGTAGATTTTAGGGAGGTCCGGAATGTTTTTTGTCTCCGTATTAAGAAGATTTCTAATTCAGTGGAGTGAAGTTTTTGTTGCCTGTGTCTTCTTTAAAAGTATGGCGGATTCAGAGGTGGTTTTTGGATTTTTATAAACCGCACTGATTTTCTCTGAATACAGAGGTTTTGATGATAGTGAATGTTGTTGGCTGACCGTTGAGATTTTTTCTAATGGGCTTTGAAACGAATTTCTTAAGAATTCTGTATTTGCTTCAATTGAATGAAATTTTTGGTTGATATCTTGAAGTATAGATTCATCTATCACCATTTCTCTTATTGAAGGAGTCCTCCTTGTGATCTTTTTTGGGACTGGGTATATAATTTTTCTTTTATCTCTTTAATTAGTTGATTCTTTTCTTCTATCGTTAGGTGGAGATTAGAAATTTCTTTCTCTTTTAAGTTCAAAATTCCTGCATCATCCTTGTTGGACAATTCATTGTATGATTTCAGAGAATCTATCTCCCGAGTTAGTTCTTGAATTCTATTGTCTTTTTGTTGTATATAAACTTCAAATTGTTGCTTTCTGTCTTTTAATTCTTGTTCCAGGTCGATTACCTTGTTGTACCACTCTTCCTTTTCGGTTGTTATTTGTTTTAGGTCTTGGGATTGTTGAGATGCGTTTCGTAGCTGATTTTCAATGATTTGGATGTTTTTTTGAATTAATTGCCAATATTTGTCAACTTCTTTACTGGATCCTGTTTCGTGTGATTTTAGAAGACCATTGTGAATTTCAAGCAGCTCTGTTATTGAAAGTGTCTTCGCTACTTCTAGGTTAAACTTCATTACATTTTTATTTGTTGGGGTTGACTTTAGCGCTTGTGAAGATTGACTGGAGTTTTGTCGTGTACGCTTTAGAGTGGATTTATTTGACCACTTTGTCTCCTGATTTAATAGTGGAAGTTTGTCCGGTGTCGAATTCGATCTCGGTTTTGATGATTTTTTTAGTGAACTTTTAATTTCATACAACGTTTCTGTTTTGGAAGAGTTATTCAAATACTTATCACTTTCTTCCATGTCCAGGCTGGTTGCTAGAGCATACTTGTGACTATATATTATTTTGAGTTCGTTAAGTCACCACAATAGAACAATTCAAAATATGTAAACTTGTATCAGAACATAGAGTCATTCATTTTATATTATGTTAAAACATATAGCCCAAGTAATAAAGATAGTTGATATTATTTTAACGGATCGCTCTGTATAATAGATTATTGTAAAAGTAAACGATAGATTGAGGTATCACTAGGTCCCCACCGTATATCGTAGAAAGAAAGGAATATAGATAGGAAAAAGTAAAAACCAATAGCCTTGACTATCGTAAATGACTTAGTGAAAAGAAGGTGATACTTTTGCTGAAGGACAATTTTGAATATTAAAATAAATAAAATAATATAAGTAATTGATAGTGATAGTCTATTATTCGCCAAATGAAGAAGGGGGAAAAAGAGGATAGTTTCCTGTGCTTATTGAAGCTCATGTACATGTAGAATGAAGATATAAATATATATAAATATTAAACTAGTAGATTATAATATCTACACATGTATACCAGATAATTAAAAAATAGTTTGGAGCACAAACACAAAACTTTTATTCACTAATTACAAAATGAAACAGAGTACCGATCCATCTCCCATAGGCAGAAAATAAATGGCTGGTAGAAAAAAAAAATGCGCGCCATACAGAATGGTTCCCAAAAACCCCAACCCAAATAAAATAATAGTTGTTATGTAATTATATAATTAATGAGCAGCGACCAGAACTGCAGTTAGAGCTTTAGTTGGTGGACAAGAACTTGAAACTTTATAGCATGTTATAACAAATATGAGATACTCCACCGTAAATTGAAGTCCTGGCCGCACTTGAGCTAAAAACGCTATAAGAGACTGTTGTGGGAGCCCGGCACGAAAAGAGGGAGAGGAGCTGGGAGGAACTGGGCATCAAAATTAAACAGGAAAGTATGAATGATGTACATAATTGAATAGGTTATAATTCCCTATATCCCTCCCTCTCTCTTTTTTTTTCTTTTCAAATTTTTCCCTTTTTTCCCTATTCTTCCCTTTTTTTTCTTTTTTTCCTCCCCTTTTCCCTTTTTATTCCTTTCCTCCACCCCTCTCTCTCTTTCTTTTTCCCTTTTTTTTGTCTCTTTCTCTTTCCTTCCCACTATTCACATTCAATCATCTATCTACTTCTCTTTTTTTTCTCTTTTTTTCCCTCTCCTTTTCCCTTTTTTTACCCTTTCCCTTCTTTCCCTTTTTCTTTTATATATATTTTTTTTCCTTCCCCTTTTCCTTCCTTTCCTTTTTTTTCCCTTCCTCCCTTTATTCCTCACATACATATATATAACCAGTAATAGTAAATACCCATATTGTAATAGTCAAAGGAGAAGTGGAATTGGCCTGGGGACGCCCCTAGTGGCTAAAAAGAGAATGAAAGTGAGAGTTACTTCTAAAAATGAAGAGATTATTCCCAGACCTTTAAAAAGATATGTGACAAGGGATACTTAGTAAGAGAAATCAAAATTTAGGAAGATAGCGCCCCCTATTGTTTATAAAAGGTAGCATTGCAATAGATGATGATGTAATTGAGCAGCCTCTGTCAAGCCCATCAAGCGGGTATAATTCAAGTAACCTTAAAGAATTATACTATATAATATGAAAAAAAAAATGAAACGTGCCACCTACAGGCCAAAAGATGAAGCTAGATAAAAAAAAAAAAAAAAAAAAAAAAAAAAAAAAAAAAAAAGAAAGGATACCGGAATTGAGAAGCACAGGTCGAGACCTTTAAAATGACATCTCACACTATGGAAATGGTAAAACTTTTTGTGAAAGCCTCCCCCCTCCTCCTCCATCGTCCCCCCTGATAAAGATAGAATAAAATGGGGCTTGCCAAAAGAAACCCTGTACCCAAAATAGTCCGAATAGAGAAGGCGAGAGCCTAAACACGAGATTAAGAGGGAGAAATGCAATTGAAAAAAAAAAAAAAAAAAAAAAAAAAAAAAACTGGTGCAGGGAAGTAAATTTGCTCACAAAGGGTTAAAATCTTAGCAATCAAAGGAGAAACCCACAATGCTCCACTAGGGATAAAAATATCAAAATATTTAAATTGTGGAAACATTTAGAAAAAAAAATGTAATAATAATGGCTACTAAGTGCGCAACGGTGACAATACTGATGGAGTATAAAAGGTTTACAGAAATAACTGCTGTAAAAATATTACTTAAATGCGCTACAGTGATGCTTGAAACATTCATCCGACAAAACGTTTAAATAAACGTTAAGACATGCATGCTACAAAATAGGCTCTACAACCCCGTACCTGATAGTGCTATCCGACATCCATAAATATCCATAACACAATGTAAGATAAGTATCCAAAATCAATTAAAATTAATCATTAAATAAAAGTTATAATAGGTGTCGGACAATACCATCCGACAGCCAAGTCGAACCCACAATGCATCATACCTTATGTTTTCATTATTAACTTTAAAAGGTACTATAACACTCAAGACAGTAAAATCTGAAAGTTTTAACCAATCACATCCACTTCTAACCACAGTTTAAAGCAGAACATATATGTCTAACTCCGTTATAGAGACAATTCAGGAAATTATTCTTATAGTTGCAACTAAACTTTCAGAAATCAAATAGCCTTTTGTGATAATAGTCATCCACCAACCATTCAAACGCGAAAGAATAAAAATTTCCAAATTACAAATGCTAATTAAAAATTCTTAAAGATAAGATAAATGAAAAAAACTTCCACAGCTAATAAATTTGAAATTTAAAACTATATAAAAAGCATAAAAAGCCTTCAAAAAGAGCAATATTAAGAGTTAAAATTTACGTTTAAAAAAGTAAACAACTTAATGAAAACCTATGGGAAAATGAAAAGCAAAAATCGAGAAGTGACAATCGATTAACAAATTATTAATTACAGTTGCGGGCCCCACGGGATTAAGATAATTGTAAACGGGGGAAGCTTAATGTTCAGACTAACCGGACTAAGCAGCAGGGAAAAAAAAAAAAAAAAGTTGAATTAATAACTTTTAACGTTAAGAAAAATGTAAACACTGTAATGCTAATCCCATGGAGCCTCCATCTTGTTTCAGTCACAAAAAGTCGAAAAGAACACATTTTAAAATGCACGGTGATATGAGAAAACTTTGAGATAACTTAAAAAACCACATACAAAACTGATCTACAGGAGTCAATGTGCACAAATCGACTGATCATTTTAAGAAAATAGTAAGTTATAGTATATTTTAATGCATGTCAAATATGGTAACTATTGAAAATGACTCCAATACTATAAAATGTACATGAACTTCATATGTTTAAAACATCATAAGTATTTGAGATAATCACACATAATAGGTAACTTTGGAAAACTAACAGACTATAGAGTCCTAATTTAACAGTTAATTACATTTTATATACAGGGTAAAGCGTAGGAAACAATGAATAGGTGGCTAATGCCTGGTTCATTGGAGATATGAAAAAGAAAGTTAGAGAAAGTTTAATGAATTATATCTCCGGAACCCCAACACATAATCACACTTATCATATACCAAACTGAAGAGCATAAAGAGTATAAAAGAATGATATACAGTACAAGGACCTAGCTTACCCCACTCCTGTAAAAATTAGCCAAACATCAGGAGCTCGCGCTGGTCCATCTTCATGAGTTGACGCATGCGCACTCTTTTCCTCCCATAACTCCGTCAATTCAAAAGATATAAAATCCCCATGAATTTATCATATATCTTCTTAATATTATCTACAACATCTATGCAGACAAGATTTGGATAGGACCAATTCTGACAACAAAAACAAATTAAAAATACATAGCGGTTGAAAAAAAAAAAAAAAATCATCGTAAGGGTGTATTCAAATCCAAACTGCTTATTTTCTGACTCATTTTACAATCCATTTTTACTCTCAAAGGCTTCCAATTGGTACCTTTTCTTACTCAGAAACTATATAATGTACTGTAATGGTCAATTTTTTGATAGAGGCAGAATATATTTTAAAACATGCTGTCAAAGTGGGCCTTTTGAACCGAATTTCCCGAAGAGGATTGTGTTTGAAAAATCATCGTATTAAGGCAGTATTCAAATCCAAACTGCTTATTTTCTGACTCATTTTTAAATTCATTTTTGCTCTCAAACGCATCCAATTGGTAGATTCGCTTATTCAGAAACTATATAATGTACCGTAATGATCGATTTTTTGACAGAGGCAGAATATATTTCAAAAAATGATGTCAAACTGGGCATTTTGAACGGAATTTCCCGAAGCGATTGTGTTAGAAACGAAAAATATTGTCTTACTGAAAAAATAATTGTTTATATATCAAGTTTTAATTAATTGAACGAAAATTGAAAACACAGGTCGCTTATAAATCTCTTCAAAAATCATGTCAACAAGTTTCATGTTTCTCCTATTAAAAATGAATCTGGAGTTATGCCAGAAAATTTTGAGTTGTGCATGGAAAACTATTTTTTTGAATAGCGCCCTAACATGATTGTGATAAAACCAGTTATTATATAAAAATGAAATAAAAACTCGTCAAAAGCGGCCAGATAAAATTGTGATAAAAGTGGATAAAAAGTGGGTTTATCTCTAATCATGATTTGGTTTTTGTTTGTGAAATTAGTATACTTAACCTCCGCCTGTAGGCCGGGCCGGCAGGGATTTTTTTTATTTTCGAATTACCTCCAGCCTAATGTCTCCGAACAGTATTTGAATAATCACTTTGAAACATTTTGTAAGAAAATTAATAAAATTATGCGTAACATTGTCTTTTTTTAATGAACTATAATTGAGAGCTACAAGTTACAAATTAAGAAAATATTATTCTGTCATTGCAAATTATTAAGATTTCGAAAATACATTTTATTTTCGAATTATCTCCCAGTTTTACATCTCCAAACACTATTTGAATGAATAGTTTGAAAAATCTTGTAAGAAAATTAATAAAAAATATACGTGACACCGCCTTATTTTTAAATAACTTATGATACGACTTGTTCCAAAATTTCAGCATTGTACTTGCGGTATATTTTCCTAGCCATCGCACACAGACAAACACACACAAACAGGAACACACAGAGCGAAACATTCTTTTATTGATATTGATTATTTAACTTTAAAAATACATAAATTGGCTTGGATTTTTTTTTTTTTTTTTTTTTTTTTTTTTTTTTTTTTTTTACGTTGATTATATATATATATGTCAACATTACAATTCGTGAAATGCGTATCCCCCCTAATTCTTCAATAATGTCTATCAGTTATTAAAAAAAACGACAAGCAGAAAAATACTCAACTTTTGTCAAAGATTTCGGGAAAATACGCCACTATGAGTAGTAAAGGGGGACACATTTTTTTACCGTCTTCAATTTCTCTACATAAACAAAATGAAGCTAATGTAGTAAAATACAGTAACATGCCATAAAATTTTTTTTAGTTAATACTTTTCAATGAATATATTAATATTATTTTAACATTATTAAACTAAATTTTTCAAAATAGCTATTTATACTTCATGGTTTTAAATGTAAAAAGAATGAAATATGTTAGAATAAAATGAAAATATTTCCTAAATGGCAGGTTTGTAAATGTGTTTCAACGTTTTAAATCTCGAATCTCTTTTCCACTAAGTTTAACTACCCTTTTTAGGAATATTCCACTTCATAAGAATACGTTAATTTTTTGCTACTTTTCAGAATTTTACCCTAGGTTTGTTGTATAATTTATCTCGAAGCCACGAGATACAGATCATGTGTTTTTGATAGCGACATATGTAATCAAGTATGGCTAATAAAACACTATTAGAATTATCAATTATTTTTTTAATTTTGAATAAGCTGTCATGTTACTGTTCACAAAATGTTTGCATACTTTTAAATATTTGCATTTTTTCATGTAAAAAAGGAGTCCCACATAACAATTTATTACAGTTCCACAAAATATGAATAATGAAATATTAATATATATATTTATACATACACACACACACACACACACACACACACACACAAACACACACCATGCATATATATATATATATATATATATATATATATATATACAGGGTGCAATATGCTATCTATCGCCGACCTTTAATTTCTCAACCGTTGGTCGTAGACGCATAGTTCGAATTACAAAAACGTTTCAAAAGAGGTAAATATTCATGCGGTGACATTATTTAAAGTAAAAAATTAATTTGATAAAAAATACGCCAACTAACTTTTTATACGGTCCCCTAGTCCCTATAGTTATATTTAGTAAAAGTTTACACATATCATAACAAATAAACACAAAAAGTTTGACATCTGTGCTACAAAAATTGACACAGTTATTAAATTTCAAAGTTTGAGATTTTTGCACATGATTTTGTCCTTCATTGAGGGATCAGTTAAAAGTTGAATTAAAGTAATTCGAGATCAAAATCACAGTGCAATGTCCTTTTTACTGCGAAACCACCTTTAGCCGGTATCGTCCTTACGTTTGAATGTTGTTCGACCCATAAAAGTTAGCTCAAGTTTTTAGATTAAATAACCCTATTTGGTGATTCCTCAATTAGGCGATACCGGCTAAAGGTGGTTTTGCCGTAAAAAGGACATTGCATCCTGATTTTGATCTGGAATTACATTAATTCACCTTTTAACTGATCCCTCAATGAAAAACAAAACCCTGTGGAAAAATCTCAAATTTTGAAATTTAATAACTGTGTCAATTTTTGTAGTACAGATGTCAAGTTTTTTGTGTTATATGTGTTATGATATGTGTAAACTTTTACTAAATATAGGGACTGAGGGAGCGTACAAAAAGTTAGTTTTCGTAATTTTCATCAAATTAGTATTTTACTTTAAATAATGTCACAACATGAATATTTACCTCATTTGAAACGTTTGCGAAAATTGGAACTATATGTCTACGACCAACGGTTGAGAAATTAAAAGTCGGTGATAGATAACATATTGCACCCTGTATATATATATATGTGTGTGTGTGTCTGTGTGTGTTAGTGTATATATATATATATATATATACAATGTATAAACATTTACAAGAAAAATAGATTTCTTGAAACTTTAGATATGAGAATGAATATCACCGTTTAAAATAACAATACTAGATTTCAGTAATGACCGACTATAGTTTGAAATGTGCTCGAATTCCTTTAAGTATCCTTTGAATATAGGTCCTTAATATATAGACATTTACACTACAAAGTTAAACAAAAACATTATATAGAAAAGGCATAAGACAGTCGGAAATGTACATTCAGCAATTTCTCCCAAATAGACGGATAAGCACTACTCGAATAATTTTATACAGCCTTATATATTATTTACAAATCTGTATACACATTTGATGCATTACAATAATTTATTTCAGTAGAAATAACACACAACGGAACTGGAAAAGTACTTTTTAAAATTGCTATACATTGACGACGTTCTATACTGTTCTTTGCGTATCCCTGGATATGAATTTATTTCTATTTTACAATACTCTCCTATTATACTAAATATATTCATCTCAAAAATGCATAACTAACGTAAAAAGCAACCTTAAATGATTCACGCTGATAAACGCATTATTCAGTGCCATCCTGTATATGATATAGAGAATGTACACGTAACACGTATTACGCAAAAATTTATTTAAACATAAAAAAAAAAAAGTACCACTTCAGAAAAGAAATCTCATTTTTTATCGTTCATAGACAGTTTTCTAAACGAGATCTTTCTCATGTTTCCTGTAAATTAACTTAAATTAACATAAAAATTACTTTAACATAAAATTAACTTAAATTAAATTAAAAATATTTTTTTCAGGTCATATTCAACAGTAAGCATCTTGCAATTCACCTCAAAATTGTGACTGGTATATGAGGAGTGGTTATATTAAAACTGGTATATGAGGCATTTAAAAAATATAATAATAATTTTTAGGAATAAAAATCTGGTGACATTAACCTTAATAAAAATATCATGTTAAACTTATAAACGAATGCCATAATTGTTCAAAATAAAGAAAAAATACCCAGCAGCGACGATTTTTTTTATTTAACTGAGGTTTAAGTTAAACTTGTGAGTTTAATTTTCCTTACTTTCCCCTTGACATGTTACCTCTCCAACTTTTTATTTTCTTCTAAATTTTTGCTTATAATGAATTTGCAAAGTACTCATGGAATATTAAAATAAGAAATAATAACAATGTTGTATTTTTAGTACAGAATTTTGGTATAACATTGTCTCAAAGTGATGTTAAGAAAGGGACGGCAAGAAAAAAAAAATGGGATGGTAAGGAATATTATCACCTATTTTCAGGCAAATCATGTTAAGACTAAGTGATAGCCACAATGTTCCGTTTTTTGGAAACAGTTATTTATATTGGATTAAATAATAAAATAATAATAATAATTTACCTTAAAAAGTGCAGGAATAAGACTTGGGGACGGTAAGACCACCAATAAAGCCACAATGCTTGAAATATATATCTAAATGCTGATTTAAATTCGGCAGTACATTTTCTGTAAAAGAATTTTAGCCATTCTTTCTCTAGCATAGTTCTGCATAAGAAGAAAATTGAAAAAAAAATGGTATGGCTGCATCTGAAGTGATTTTCTGTATAATTTTAACAAGGACTGTAAGGAACCTAAAATCGTGGGACAGAGTTTAAAAAGATAACCATAGAAATGTGTGCAAGTTAATTTTTGCTACATATTTATATAAAACAACATTCCCAGGTTAAAAAAATAAATAAATAAATAAATAAAAAATAAAAACAAAAACAGCGAATTACTTTTATTACAGCCATTTTATACGGACAGCTCCAAAGTTAAAAATCAGCATAAGGGACACGTGACAGTAAAGAATTTCGTGGTATATTTGGAACCCCAACATCGTCCAAAACTTATTTATCACGTTATTATTTTTATAGAGTCATGCAATGGAATATTTTCCAATATAAGGAAAAGAACAACAAGAATATGCAATAATAAAATTATTATTGAATGACTTACAAGTTAAAATTATGCGTGAAAGCCTCGCATGCATTTAGTTGTGCTTAAAATAGTTTAACATTACTAACATACGATCCAAATATTCATTCCCCATAGACTATTATGTAAACGAATTATTGTGATTGACTCTGAAAGTGAAAGATAAATTATTTGGAAGCAATATTATACAAAATAGTGCACTTCACAAATACATATGGATTTAATTATCTTTTAAATAGTGTAAAAACAGTAAAATCCTCCTTAAACAATATTTAATCATTACCATAACGTAACGAAAACGAACTGCGTGTAAAGGAATTATAAATAATGCAAAATTCTTTATTAATACCAAACATACCTGTTAAAATTCCATGACATAGGTCAATACTTTGGCTATGCGAGTATATTTGCAACAGGTAGACCACATACAAATCGAATTTATCAACTTTTTTCAGTTATGTTTGAATGTGCTAAAATTAAATTTTAGATTGGGAATTCGAAGTTTGTATGTGAATAAATTACTTTTTTTGCCAAATGATTCACAATGCAAATAATAAGCTTTTCCGAATTAAACACTATCCTGAAAATTTTTTTTTTTATCTTTAGGAGGTTATTATATACTTTCGTATGTGGTTTTATTATATTTCATTAGATTAGGAAACATATGTCTTTTCCTTATTCATTCTAAAGTAAGATTTAACAAATACTGCAACTATAGTGTCGACATTAGTTATTTTCATAATATACTTAAAATTCGTACCGGTTTCAACATGTAGACGGCATTATAGGATTCATTTATTCATATATAATTTTTCAAACTCAATACCCAGTTGAATGTTGTATCTCCGGATCCTCTGAGACACTTTGGAAAAATAATAGTTTGGGTGTTCCTTGAGTGACTCTACACTATTTTTAATGAAGAGTTATAACAGCAACAGAATACTCTATCAGCATTCAATTTCATACAAACTGAATGTCAAATTACTCCTATAATATACATTTATTTGTAAGAAATGATTGAATCGTAATAAATTTTTCTTGAAAAAAAAATTAGGATTTTGCTTTTGTTACTTTTAATTTTCGGAAATATAGGTTTTTCAGGTGCTTTTGATTCTGAAGTAAAGATTTTTTTTTTCAAACATATTTTACAGAGTATAAATAAACAGCATTAACATTATTTTAGAATTAATATTTTTTTATTTATTATTTCATTTTTATTTATTATTTTTATATTTATTATTATATTTATTTTTTATTTTCTTAAATTTATTTGATCAGCTAAAAACGTTTAATTTTTAATTGTTCTGAATCGTAATAAATTTTTCTTGAAAAATATTTCTTCATATAATACTCTAATGACTATGATTATTATATAAATTTTGTAATAAAAATAAAGTTACAAATGGATATAAAAATGAATATATTACTATGCATCAATATTATCAATTGCAAGTAAATTTCCCAGAATTAAGATTTCCCCATCTCCATATACAAACTGATATCATGGAGCAGAGTTGACGTCTCAGTGGGGCTTTTGAGTTATGAATAATTTCAGCGAATATGAAATATAGTATTGTTCTGCAGCTTCTAAATATTACTTTTTTTAAATATATTTTTCTTCTTTTAATTTTTAAATTAATAAAAATGCTACCTATAAGTTATTATGAAAAATATTTAAATAAAACCTAAAACCCTGCCAATAAAAGTATGCAAAAATAATGTCATATTTATACGACATTTTGGTAACAAATTGTCGAACATAACATAAAACTGTTAAATTAGATTTAATCTAAATAAATACGTTTCTATCCCAGACCCAATATTTTGTACTTTTATAACACAATGTAAAAAAGACACTGATTATTCAAAAAATATTACAAAAAGAATGCGGGTTACGTAAATTTAATATAACCATTTCCCAGAAGGACCAAAGTTTCGAAAAAGCTTACTTTTATATCCCAAAGCTTTTATCTTTTAATTTCCAAGATCTATAAATGTATTTTTGTCTCAAAATATTGTTTTGATACCCGTGATTTTTGAAAACGTTTCTGGATGCTTTAGTGCATTAATTAGTTTTTTTAAACACGACATTTTCGCTTTTTGGATACCATTAAAAAATCGAATTTACTGATTGATCATGATCATACTGATCAATACACTATACAAAATGCTTGTGAACGTTTTCGAATATTTCGGGAAGCAAAAGCTTTTTTTTTTTAGACACGCTTATTTTACATTTTGGAAATTTATTGGTTTCTGATGTTTCTGTAGATAGAAGAACGCTCCTATCTTTGTGATTTAATTTTATAAAATTAAATTTGAAATATTCTGATACTAAAACGACCAAATACATTATTTTTTTTCTATACATAAATTTATACGACTAATTTGTAACATATTGAGACGATTGTAACATATACAACTAAACATTTTTTTTATGACTGCCATATTATTCGAAAATCAATAGTTGTAAGTTTAAGTGTACCTTAAGAACATAGCTAGAAAGCATGCAATGCGATGCGTAAAATGTCGACTAAGCAATTTCCCAAAATTACTTCGAAATAATACATAATATATCGATTTATAATAATGCAATAAAACTTCAAACAGTGCGAAAGTTTTCATTTAAAAAATTTCGATTATTATATTGTCAATAAAAGATATTAAGTACTTTTGAATACATTTCTAATACATTAGAGATAACATGCCTTTTAACATAATAATTTTAAAATTGACTGTTATTGTGAAACGAAATAAGTAATTTAGCATATGATACAAAAATATTTCTGCTATATGACAGAAAATCATTTTACTTCCTAAGTAACTCGTCAACCCTTTAACTGTACAGAGGCTATATTTCTAGCATATAGAGTGAAGCATATTTATGCAGTAAAGATAACCAGTGGGATAATAAACATTACGGTCTTTTGGAAAAAGTTTTTGATTAACAATATAAATTAAAAACAGACCGGAAAGTGCGTATCTAGCTTTAGGTTTCATTTTCAAATCAAGCTTCAGATTAATTTTATTGATAAAATGTTGTTATATTTTCCAGGAAAAAAATATTTGAGCAAGAAATGTTTATGTTGGAATTCATTTACTTTAACTAGAATTAACAGATTTTAGTTTTAAAAAATTGCTTTATTACAGACAATTATTGTTATTTAAAATTAAATATGCTTTAACCGCTATTTGGTATTTAAAATTCTGCATATCTCTCTGCAAGAAAAAGTTAAATAAACACACGAAAAACAAGCCTTAAATATGAAAATATGCAAAAGGAGTTAGTTCAGATACAACTCAAAAATACTGCTAAAACTCTCGCAAACAAAAATAAATTATAATTTAATATTACGTGTATATATATGTTGCATTCTAGCAACATTGGATTGGCTTTAACGTTGAAAATGCAGTACTGGCTGTCACGATAGTAGTTGTGGATGACATCCAGTGATAATAGCGTAAAAGAAGTTGTCAGAACAGATAATTCGAATCTGTTTTATTAGTAGAACAAATTGTTGAAATGCAGTTGTCGAGTGAAAACAATGGAATACATCGTTCCGTGAAGTTTCCCCAGAAGAAATTGAAACAACCCATAATATCAGCTATAAGCACTTTATTAGAACATCTTGCAAAAGGTGCAGTTTCCACCAAGATAATTAGCCATCTCTCCGTAGTAGTAATTAGGTTTAAACAAAGTTCCAGATAATCGAATAACAGGACGGTGACCAGGGGATGGATGAAAACTGGAAATACGACTCAAATCTGCTAAAATCTGCTGAAACACAGCGAGTATAAACTTTTTGTTCTTCACGTGTAAGAATACAAATATGTCGTAAGTCGCGCTCTCAACCAATGAATAATTAAGAATGTCACGTCATACAAAGTGTGCGGACAGAGCACGCGGATGAATTTGAAGAGAAGAAGGATAACATCAGAAATGGGAGGGAAAGTAAAAATGGAAGCTAAAAGAATATTCTCGAAAGAAAAAAGCGCGGGAATGGAACATTTAATTTAAGAATACTAAAAGCATAATATTTAAGCAATTTAGACACATGAGACATTAAATTAAAGCAAATTTAACAGAGTTAACGACAGAGATTATTTAATAATAAAGATTTAGTGAAAATAAAGTAGTAATTTAGAATAAGATAAGGAAATCGCGGAATTAGATCTAATAATGTAACATATATGACTTAGGAAACAATACCTACCGGATATAGAAAGATGAATGATTTTACCAGCTTCAGAAAATTTTAAATATTTCGCTGAGAAGCAAAGTATGGTTTGTGTTCACGAAAATATATTTTGGAAAATTTTAAAACAAATAAAACGGAAATTAGGTATGAAAATATCTTTGGAGTACTTTCATATATTTTTCTGCCCACGATAGTTAAAGATTAGATTAATCTGTTCTCGAAATTCTTTTTTCTTTATTGTATTCATTTTTTTTTTTTAATGTTTAAACTGCATTTAAAAAGAATTACATCTCAAAGGAAACCTCTATGTAGCTTGAAAAATTGCAAATTATTATTATTGTTGTTGTTGCTGTTGTTATTGTTATTAATGAAGTGTTTTGCCATGCATAATCTCGTGATTGAGCAAATGATGCAATATTTTACATCCAAAAAAGTGCTTAATTATTGAATCACTAAGAGGTTATTGTAGAGGTTTCAAATTGAGTAAAATTCCTTCATTGGTAAGCTGCTCAGTAGCGTGTTTGGCAGCATGCTTGAATTAAGATTTTTCTGTGTGAATCCGAATACCAGTCATACTTATTTTTCGGAGGGAAAATTTGAATCAATTATTTTTGAACCGGATTTCCAAAATATGTATAATTATTGATTTTTATGAAAAATATAAGTTAAATTTATGTTTTGTAGCATATAAGTACATTTTAATCTACAAAATTTTGCATGTTTAACTAATTCTTCAAAAGTAAAGAGATAAAAACATACCAATTTATGTCTATACACAAAAATCTTTTCGTTGTTACTGAAATATATTTACAGATATTTAAATGAAAAATCTACTATATCTAACAGAGAAATACATTAAAATATGTGGACAAATATATTACTTTAATTTTGTTTCATTACGCAAATATTTAAAATGTTTCATGGTTTATTAAAGTTATGCTTTAATATTTTTAATATGATTTTTTTAAATCTACTATTATTGATTTTTAATTAGAATAAGTGTCTACGTAATAATTTTGTTAGCAATTTAATATTTTTTTTCTTCTTTAACATGTTTATCTAATACTGTTTACATATAGAAATAAAATTTTAACTGTGAAATTTTTCATATTTATATATTTAATGAAAAGTAAAGATGAAATAAATAAATAATAATTATTATACTATAAAAGACGGCAATTGGTACTTTTATAGATCATAATCTGTGCTGGTTTTAAAATTTATTTAGTATTTTTTACATGCATACGCTTCTATTTTTCTCAGTGCAATAAATTAAAATACGTTATATTCAACTATAACATGCTGCTTTAATTAATTTCCAAATTGTAATTTTCCTGCTATGATAATGATGTTCCTAAATCAACCATTGTTTGAAAATTAGCTTTTTAACTTTTGAATTTTTTCGATCTTGTATTCTTATGCCAAAAATTAGAATAACTGTTTATATACTTAAAAATAAATACTAAAAAGTATTGAATTTCTAAAAAAACAGTTTTATAAAGGCAGTAACTACAACATCAAGAATAACTCCGTCACCCCCCTTATCCCCCCCCCCCCAAAAAAAAAAATATCCATTATGAAACTGAAAACAATATTTTACAGAAAAATGAAACATTCGAAATATTTTCATAATGAAACAAAATTAAAATATATTTATTCACGTATAAATGCCACATATATTTATTTATTTCACTGTGAAAAATAGTAGATTATTAATTGAATTAACATTAAGTAATTTTAAATAACACGAAAAATTGCTTTGCTTTAGAAATAAGAATTGCCTTTTATTATTTTTTTACTTTTTATTAAATATTTAAAAATGCAAAATTTCACAGTTAAAAATGTTACATTATACATTAATTATACAAAATATACATTAAATTATTATTGTTATTATTATTATTATTATTATTATTATTATTTTGTAATTTTAAATTATTATACATATATTTCTCAATATCGATTCGGAAATAATTTATAAAAATTTTCGTTCCGAAAATGAAATCTGACTGGAATTGGAACTCAAAAAGAAAAAAAAAATCAAATCCAGCATGTTGCGAACCACGCTACTGAGTCGCATGATAAAGACGGAAAATTATCCAATTATAAAATGTAGCGTAAACTTTGCGACATTTTCTAGAGACACATTGGGTAATGCGCTCTTATATGTCATATATTTATATACTAACTATTCACTATCGATACGAAACATTCACTGCATTCTATAACACCGACCTCGGAACCTTTCCTTGTAAGTGTACAACAAGTAAATAAAATAGAAGGTTACCTTCAACCATATATTATTCTAATATCTATATCCATAATCTAAAAGAAAACGAAAAAATAAACAAATCAATATATCAAATCAAATTTTTGGTCATTATTTTTCCCCATTCTGACCAGAAAATCAGAGTTCAACCTTTTTACGACAGTTCTTTCATCTCCACCTAACACTTCATTTATAATGGCTGTGTCATAATAATGGAAGCCATCAGTCCATCAGAAGAAATTAAATCGGTTAAAGCGGAAACTCGGATAATCGAGACTCTTATGTAGTTCAGTTTTTAGACTTAAAACACGCAATTTTATTTCTATAAAACGACGTGATCCTCATTTACGATCCAGTCATAAACATCTACAATAAAGTATGCATAGGGCGTTACTATCTCAGAATAATAGACAAATGCAGCAAAAATAAATGAATTATTTTATATATTTTCAAAATAGCCCGTATTTTAATTACTTGTTTTTAGTTTTTATGAGAAAATGGTAGCAAAAAGATATAACTGCTATTTTTCAACTATTTTCTCTTTACTTTCAACAGAAATAGAGTACTTGAGTTGCCAAAATTAAACAATTGGTGCTAAAAACTATATAAAAAAAATAACATCTCAAAAATAAATGGAGATACAGTTTTCAAACAAATTGCATTTAAAATTACTTTTTACCAATAAAACGGTATAAAAATTGAAAAATTGCGATTCTCAGTACAATGATACATCAGCTTTGTTTTATGGTTGGGTTATACAACGTAGCGTTATTTTTTTGTAGACGACACATTAATAGGTGGGAGAAAGAAATAGCATACCGGGGTTAATAAAAAAAAATTATTCCTTGAGAATATGTTTATATGTTTTCCTGTTTATGTTATAAAATATTTGAGATTTCTTTTTGAATTACGTGAAAATAGGATATTGTTATTTTAAAAATAAGATAGGGTAACTCCGTTAGAGTCGCCGCATACGGGATAGATGCCGCACCCCTTGTATTTCCTTTAATTATCGATAGATGGTGGTCAAAAGCACAGTATAGGTGCGCGATGAGATTATTTTAACCAGCGTGAATCCCATTTCGATGTTTACTTGTCGAAGTACAATCCTTAAATTGACATAAGTGCATGATTTCACTGTCCAAACTTTTAAACACGTTATGTTTAAATACTTTTTATACACTAATTACTAAATGCATGCATGATTTCGAAGTCAAAACTAAGTGTAGGGTTTGTATAGAGTACTGTGTGTATGGCTATGCCCTTCCCCTTAGCGATGGCAGGTAACTGTGATGACCGACGTCTGCACCATGCAAAATGGGATATGCCGCAATGCTATTCCGGTATACATGCCGCAGTTTCTTTTGTGCAGGATGATTAAGTTTTATTAACTTTTCCTTTTCTTTTTGCACAGACTAGACTAACCATGTTAGGCATGTTATCAATTTTACTAAAACAGAAGGAGAAAAAGGGAAAAATGAAAAGTAAGAAGGGCAAGAAAGATGCAACTCAAGATGATAATAATGAAAAACTGGATTACGCGTAACGGAGACGTACTTTGAAAGGAATGTTTAGAAAACTACTCCAAAAAAGAGGAAGTGTAATTGGCTTCGTTGCGTCATGTGTTTAAACGTAGTTACATAAAGACTGTACTTTTTCGACATTTTTTCTGTAGATTGTAGTCGAAAAAACAGGTCTCTTAACCCATTCGGGACCATGGGTGCATATAAGCACCTTCATAAAGAGCTTACAAAATTTGTTTCTGGCACGAGTACAAAAGAAAAGTAATATTTGCTTTGTTTAATTATTGTTAAAAATATTAATTGTTAAAAATATTAATTGTTAAAAATATTAATAATTTGTTTTGAGTTTTCTGTCGCAGTACACGCGTTGTATTTTTAACATTAAATAGCACAGCATGATTTTTTTTTTAATTTTATGTCCACCATGGGATTTTATACACAAATTCAAATAAATGTGCGGCATAAATCCCGGAATTACCCTATAACGTTTATATTTTTCTTCATTAGTTTATTAATGAATATCACTAAAGAAGTATTTTCAAGAAAAGTTAAGTGATCATGCACTGTAAAGAGAGGCAGAGGTTTCTAAAAATTACATAAATATGATATAGCTATTAATGAAATTGTACAATAACCTTTTCCGAGTAACAAAATAAAATTTTTATGTTAACGTCAATGTTGTTAATTTATCATATTTTTCTGCAAAAATTGTTTGTTGAACATATTTACGTGAGAATGAATCCCATCAGAAAAAACAGACAATTCTGATTTAAAAAACTGACAACAAAATCTGACACAACAAAATCTACTAGAAAACTTTTAAAATAATTAGTGGCAGCAAAACAAACAATGTCATTATAAATGCTTCTTTAAATCTGGAATACATATTGTTTTTTGAGTTTTTCAAATATAAATAACTTTTTTCGAAATCTTCGTTAACTTCGGAAAGGTTATTCTAAATTATATTTCTGGCTATATTACATTTCACATTATTAAGAAATGTTTGCCTTTTTTATACAGTGTACCAAATCTATTTCGACTGCATTTGAAATATTATGAAATACAAATTTGGAATCTTATGGAGCAAAAAAATAAAATTGAAAAGTAATATTTATGGGAAATAATTAAACAGATTATAAAAAAAGGGAATTATATGAAATAATTAAACAGATTGAAAATATTAGGAATTATGTGGAATAACCAAACTTATTAAAAAATTATGAAATATATGGGATAAAAAACTGAATGAAAAAGTAGGAGTTATATGGAATAAAGAAACTGATTAAAAAAATTTAGATATTTCACTCAATAAATAAAATAAATAAAAACAATTTCATAATATTATTTTTTAACACATTTTTTGGATAATAAATATATATGAAGCACATGACGAATAAAGTTTTAGTAAAATTAAATATATATATATATATATATATATATATATATATATATATATATATATACATCTGGGATCGATACGTTGATCGGAGCCAAAATTAGAGACATTTTAAACTTCACAGCCCCACCAGTGGCCGAGAGGTTCTGCTCTCGAAGCTGGTAGACGGGAAGTGCTGGGTTCGAACCCAATCGCGCCCGTCGGCCTAATCGTTCGGAGTTTTCGTGGTTTTCTTCGAATCTTGGATTTCCAAGCGTTAATACGGGTTAGGTTCCCTTAGAAAGACTCCCACGAAGGGCACTCCCCCCCCTTAGGGCCTATATCCCTCGTGTTGATAATTGGCCGTCATAAACACAACCAACCAACCAAACTTCACAGATCATATAGTGGAGTTTGTCATTCAGTGAAATAATTATAAAATTACTTGCAAGAAATCTAAAATTCATGATCAATTTTTTATACCCTTTCAAATTCAAAATGTCCATAAGCTTTTTTTTTTTTTTTTTTTTTTTTTATACATTATGCTAATTTTAATCGCGGGTTTAACATTGAAATTATCTTAACACTTAATTCAGGAAAAAAACTAATCATTGTAATCATTTAAAATCGTAATTAAAAATACTTTAATAAGGAAGTTTTTAAATTGCAGGTTTATACTAATTTGAAAGAATATTTTGGTTGCATTTCTAAAAGTTAACGAAATAAAATCTTTATTTGCTCTTTGAATTCGTCGGAAAATATAAAATTTCGAAAAAAGTTTGTGTGAAAGTGTGCTGTAAAATTTTATTTTGCTTTTATTAGAAATCGTGTGTTTTAATAAAAGTATAACTGATTCAAAATATTAGGAATATAATTTAAATAATACCAATACATATTTTAGGGCTATGCATACCTATATATGCTTTGGAAAAATAGTATAAAAAGAACTTTCCGAAATATCCTTTATAAAAACTTCTGAATTTTTTGCATAAATCTGAGAATAGTGATACTTTAAATAAATGGAAAATCTACGTTACCAGCCATCACAGTAAATGACACTTATTTTTCTCCGTCGATAAAGAACATAAATTGCGTTCTTTTCCGATATTATAATATCTTGGAATATCTTCCTATTTCGAGAAGTGCCGGAGAGTATGATTTATTATATCTATTCTTTTCTTTTCATCTATATCTGAATTAAAATGGTTTAAACATGCATAAATGTATTCGACAATCTCTTGAAAATAAAGCCAAAATAGAAGATCAGATTTTTTTAAATAATGTATTAATAAAAAAATGATATACTTATATAAATAATAGCGTTACTGTTTTTGTTGCAAGAAATTTATTTACCTTATAATGGATAAAGATAGGAAAATAAATTCCACATAGATTAGCAAATAAATAAATATATAAATAATAATAGAAAAATAATCTGTATAATTTATGCTACCAGCAATATCATGATTTATATTGTAGGGGAGAGTAGTCTAACTTGGACCACTTCGCTTATTTTCAGGTGTAACTCACTTAATTTTTAGAATATCTGAAAAATATCACTACACGGGGCCAATCAATTCATCCACTAACTAAATAACACTTTAGATCATTTTCTTTTTGAAAAACTTAAATTTTATTTTAATTTGAAAAATTTGTCAAAAGTGGTCCAAATTCAGCAACTGGTCGCCTAAGTTGGACCACCAGTCTCCTAAATTGGACCAAATAAAATCAGGTTGTTTTAATGACTAGGGAATATAACTAATTTTATTAAAAGCAAAGTTTGCGGTTACTAAAACAATCAAACAAAATAACAGCAATGAAATATAATGAAATCAAATATCTGAAAATAAGTGTAATTGTTTTAAATCAAAATGTATTCAAAATATAAATCAAAGTTATCAGTAATTAAGAATAGAAATTATGAAACTAATTGCCAGTTACTTGAATATCATTTAAAGAGTGAGACAAAGCTTAGACATGAATTTCGTTTATTGATTTTTTTCCAGCGCACACAACTTGCATTTGGCAATATGAACACTGAATCATTTCTGCTGTTTTATTTTCTAACAAATCAGGCAAAACCAATCATCACTATTTAGATTTTTCTTTTTAGATTCTGAATTATTATACTTTTTCTTTTTTTTTTTTTTTCAACAGAAGTTTTCTTTACATTATGATTGTAGTTCTCCCTTTTCATCATTTCCTTGATAATTGCATTACGACTATTTTTTAAAACGTGAAAACCATTTGCTTTTATGCTGTGATAGCTTCCTTTTAGTTGATTTTTTGTGTTTTTTCATTTCAAGGTTTACTTTATATGGCAAAGATGTTAACACAACTGTTTTTGTTGTTGCTTTTTTTTTTTGCTCCCTCTGTACTTTTTAAAACTAAATTTAGCAAAGGATGTAATATTTCTAATGATTTTTTGGCTTTTGGGGAGGATTTGTAGCTGCAGCCTTCTTGCAGGTCAATTTCTTCACAACTTACTCTCTCCTTTTTATTTCCCATATCTTTAACAGCTTTTGCTGTCACCTGTTTTTTTTTTTTTTTTTTTTTTTTTTCCAGACAGCTTGTCCTTAATTTTTTTAACATTTTTAACATTATATTATAAAAGTGTTTAAAAAAATATGCTCTATTGAAAAATACGGTACGATTAATTATACGCAAACATTATATATTCAACAGTATTGAATTCACCCCCCCCCCTCTCCTCCTCCCGTAAGGTTTGAGGTTTTGTGAGTTTTAATGGCAAAAAAGCGTAATTCCACCCTCCAGAACTGTAAAAATCTGCTTTTCCTCAGGGAATCGCAAATATCCTCCAGGAAGAAAATGTTTGAATTCAACTCTGTAAACCAAATACGCCGTAGGAATAAAGTATTCAAAGAAAATGAATACAAGTACGTACAAGATAAAAGAAATTGCAAACAAAATTTATTGCATAAACAGGTAAAAATATTTTTTTTTGTTTATGTTGGCGTAAACTGTATAAAAATATTAATACATATATAACCCCCCCCCCAAAAAAAAAAATAAAATAAAAAAAATATCCATCCAATATATATAGATAATATCCGTCAAAACGTTAAGGTAAAAAATGAAGATATCCTCATAAAAAAATCTTTCATACGTTATTTAACTTTAGAAATATCTTACTGAACTAGACCGCAGTACCCCCTATCAGGTACGCTCGCCCATACTCGTCCAGACACCGTAGGCTCTAAGATACGCTAATTTGTTCTATATTAAAAATATTACCTGATTACGGAAAATGAAACGAAATAAACGGCAGTGGAGACATTCTGTTTTCATATTATTGACCCTTTGGTTTGGGATTTCGTTCGGTCTCATCCATCACTGTCGCGACAGATCAATGGTGTTTTTTATGATTGTTGAAGTAAGATCTATCACCAATTTGAATATTAGTTGTATAAAATTGTTAAGAGAACAAGTGTCGATGCCACCCGGGATTTAATAAATTTTCCATTTAGACGTTAAAAGGAAAACGTTTTAGATATGATGATTTAAGTATGATTTTTTTTTTTTTTTTTTTTTTTTTTTTTAAATATGACTTAATTTTCGAACTTTGATTCTGTTCGCATATAGTAATTTATTTGCTTTAAAGTTTTCTTTCTTTTTTAATATGCACGTTTGAACATACATTTTATTGGTAAAATTGGTATTTATACATTAATGACTTTATTTCACCTATTTATTGCTTTTTATACGTAAAACAATTATAAATAAAATTACTTTTCCTCCTTTTAGGTAGCTTTCATTACAAAAAGCTACCTATTGCAGCCGTTCGGAGGAAAGCGATTTCAAAAATTTTTGGTATATTTTCATCGATCATGACCCCAGACCCCGAAACCACCCTCGGTTCAAAATTGATATATATATATATATATATATATATATATATACTAGGGGGCTCTGCCCCCAGCAAGCTACGCTCACCAACCCCCATTCAGACACCGCAGGATCTAAAAACATACTAATCTGATGGGTTTTAAAAATATTAGAGAAGATTAAATTATACTGAAAAAAGCTGTGCAGATCTCCTTGTAAACGGGTTTCCATTCAATTCCCTTTGATTGCAAAAATTTAAGGGCGAATCAGTTGCTGTTAAGACATCCAATGGTTGTTTTCGTTTTTGATTAAAGAGGATCAGTTTTAAAAAGATTTGATCACATTTTGATCACATTTGAAAGTTTTGATCACATTTTGATCACATTTGAAAGTTTTGATCACATTTGAAAAGAAGCTAAAATAAAATGAATTAAGTATTCAGAGTCTTTGACAACCGATATTTTAAAACACTCTCTATAACAATAGCCTAAATCATGTGACTATCATCAACAGTTCCGGGCGGAACACTTTGCTTTTTATACTCTAGGTGTCATTTTGATACTTTAATATTATCCAGGCACAGGTGATAAGTTGCTAAATATTATTCTATCCCGATCATTTCACCTATATTATAATAGTTCAAGTCATCAAATGCCATAAACAAATACGATTTGATCCCTTCGCCTTTCATATGAAGGTTTGGCACTAATGTCATATACGCCCCATATTGGCGCGATATTTTTCCAACGCCAATTTGGGGAACGCATCAACAGCATAAACAACAACATCCGGCTTTCATATCAAACAAAATAACGATACTTTGGCGCCAGTTAAGTACCCGTTGCGTATATGATATTGGCGTTAGAAAAAAATCGCGCCAATATGGGGCCGTATATCACATCTGTGCCGAAAGAAAAAAAAGCCGGGTGCAAATCTCGCCTTTTTTTTTTTTTTTTTTTTTTTTTTTTTTTTTTTTTTCCCAGCTCGCCAGTTAGCATTTTTTTTAATTGTTCGAGTGATAAATTAAAACATTGATTTGAAGTTGAAATTAAATGTCATGGTTTGTTACATAATTTAATATTTCGCCAGATGTCATATACCCCGTAAGGCATGGTGACGTCACGGCGACGTCGTTGTGAAGTCACACTGTGACTTTGTGACCGTCGATGTGACGTCACGTGACGTCGATGTGACGTCATAGTGACTAGAATGCGAGGTCGTTATGGCCGTTTTAGAGGTCGTTTGTGACGTCACATTGTGACCACTCTGTGAAGTCACGGTGTGACAAATTTGTGAAAAGTGTGTCATTTGTGACTATTTTGGCATTAACTTTGTGACGAACCTGTGACGAAAGCGACAATGCTTTGAAGTCACACTGTGACCAATTTGTGAAATATGTGTCATTTGTGACGAACTTGTCATAAACACTGTGATTTCAAATGAAAATCAAATTTCAAATTAATTGCTTAAAAGACGCAAATAGTGAAAATGATTCCATGCTGGGACTCGAACCCGGGCCATCAGTACAGTGCACTGACATTCTACCGACTAAATCACATGGAACGATACCCAGGCTGAAAAATTTCTCACTATTACATGTTGGCAAGGCTACAAACGCAGCACAAGATGGAATATTTAGCGTGAGCCACCAACATGATGCAAACACGAAACTTAATTAAATCCAGCATCGATTGAAATTATATTAATACTTGGAAATTTTTCCAGCGAGAACCATTCGCTTTGCATACAATATTTCAAATGAAAATCAAATTTCAAATTAATTGCTTAAAAGTCAATTTTAATTTGAAATGTTGTATGCAAGGCGAATGTTTCTCCCTGGAAAAATTTCCAATTATTAATATAGTTTCAATCGATGCTGGATTTAATTAAGTTTCGTGTTTACCCCATGTCGGTGGCTCACGATAAATATTCCATCTTGTGCTGCGTTTGTAGCCTTGCCAACATGTAATAGTGAGAAATTTTACAGGCTGGGCGTCGTTCCATGTGGTTTAGTCGGTAGAATGTCAGTGTGCTATACTGATGGCCCGGGTTCGAGTCCCGGCATGGAATCTTTTTCACTCCTTTGCGCCTTTTAAGCAATTAATTTGATATTTGATTTTCATTTGAAATATTGTATATAAGGCGAATGATTCTCTCTGGAAAAATTTCTAAGTATTAATACAGCGATGAATTTTAAAATAAACTTTTGCTGTAAATATAAAATCTTATCTTTTTACCGTACTTTTTAGCAAAATATCGCTATTTTGGAGTCCTATTCTTCTAAAACATTTTAAATTTTTCCACTTAAAAAACAATGCTTATCAACTGCCATATTTTTTTATTAAGTTCTATGCTTGATATTGAGTTCAAGCTTGATATTTAGAATGTGTAAGTTTTTTTAATTTGTTGTTATTTGTCATTGCTTTATTAAATATGAACATGGAGACTAACGGATATTAATACAACTATTATTTATAGAGCGGCATGATAAGCGATATTTATTTAAATTTTTTATTCCCGTGTATATTGTATTTTGTGAATATGAGCTGAATAGATTTGGTATGTTTTATAGGAAAAGACTGATCTAGGAAATAGAAAAAAAAAAAAAACGAGTAAGAAAAATCATGCGTTAAGCATAGATTATAAAATACTTTCCAACACTTTCTGAATGCTTTAACAAGACATCGTAATTTAGGGAAATGACGTAAATAAGATAACTAAGTAAACATTTCAGAAAACGCATAAAACATTTGAAAAACTGATTTCAACAGTTACCGTCCATAGCCAAATATGTTTTCCAATTCTTTTGAACAGCCCTGTATTTGATCTGTAGTTTGATACACTGAAAAAAAATGAAGTACTCAAAAATGAGTAAACCGACGTACTCATATCGAATTGAATATTTTTGGATCAAAAATGAACCTATGCTTTCTCTATTTTGAAACATCACATGTTATAAAACCCAAACAAACGAATAGTTTTGTACCCTGTAATGGTTCATTTCATTTATAGCGGCATAAATGATGTTTATTAATGTAAATATTAAATTATGCACAGCATTTTAAAAATAATTTAAAAGTACTTGGAAATAATGCTCTTGTCATAAAAATATTCGATTTGAGTATCTTGCTAAGAATTTTGCTATTTTTCTTAATAAATAATCAACTAAACATTTCTTGTTAAGAACTTTGAACGGGAAATAAATGTCAGTACATTTTTACTTTAAATTTTAGAGTTTTTTTTTTTTTTTGGGGGGGGGGGGGGGGCAGTGCATAACGATTCATATTTGATCACAACCATGGAATAAAAAATGAATACATATGTTTCTCAACTTTGAGTACATTTGGATCGGAGCTATTTTGAGTATGTGACGCATTTAAAATTGAGTACTTCTTACTCAATTTTGAGTACCCATTTTTTAAGTGTATATATACTATATAATGGGAAAATTTAGTTTAGCAAGAAAACGCCGAACAGGTTGAAATTCTTTTTCAGCAATTTATACTAATGTAAGGAAAGATACTTGAATACTTTTGTACAACCCTGTAGTTTACCTAGAATCTTTATTACACGCTATTACTTAGTTAAAATTTAATTCAAACTAAGACACTCTTAAAACTGCTGAAATCACATTTCCAGAAATTATCATTTATAGACGGCCATGTATCCATTTCCTTGCGTGACCCTGTGTATCATTTTATCCATATTCTACAAACATTTATTGGTAAATTAAATGCAGTTCAGCGAAAAAAAGCATAACTCATTTAAAAACCACCTTTAAGCAATTTGCGCCCATACCCAGTAATCCTTACGAATACTTTTGTGTAGCCTTGTATAGGAAATAGAATTTATATACACGATACTATGCATAAATATAGTGAATCATAAAAGCGCATATCATAATTAAAAATACATTTCCAGCAAGCATCGCTAATGATCAGTACTTCGGATACAATATAGTACCTGAAATATTTTGGGTGTCCCTGTAAATGCTATATACGTATTATTCGTATTATACATGAAATAATTTATAGTATGTAAACCTAAGCAACATACATCAATTTCATTATATATGAAATAGATTAACATAATTAAAGTATGCTGCAAACAATTCCCTCCACCCCTATATCATTATGTATTTGAATTCCTTTTTTAGCCCTGTAAATGAACAATAGCTATTCTGTGCATCGCATAGTCAACAGAATGCATATTTTAGTGCCCTTCATAAATGCATATAAATTTTATTATGTTTGAAAGCGTGCGTAAAATCATTAAAAATCATTTGAAACGATTTTTTCCCATAGGCCGTAATGTAACGGAAAACTTTTGGCTGGCCCTGTAAATGAACAAAGCATGCTACAAACTTCATTACAAATAGGTACCGTGCTATGATAAACGTCAATAACATCCAAAAATTTCAGGGCAATCCGAGTATATTTTCGGGAGTTAGAGTGCGGACAGACTGCTAGACGGACAGACGGAGAGACAAACCTAAGTCATAAGCACTTTTCAACTTATGTCCTATATCATGTATCCTGTATTATATGAACTTTTAAAAAATATATACTAAAGCAGTTTAATCTATAACTTCCTATCAGGCATGAAAAACACTTTATTTCAATGCTTAAATAACATATTTTACTTTTTAGTGCCAATAATTACGCGTATCATAAACGTAGAAAATGAATTTACAATAGTAGAAAATTTAATAACCGATTCAGAATGTCTATAATTAAATGTTTGATTAAAATCACAAGCACAAAAATTCTTACATACAATTTAAAAAAATAAATATACCAATTTGAAAAACACTAAAAATAATAATTAGTATTTATAATTGTACTATTAAACAACAGCAAAATACAATAAATAAATTAAATGCACTATTAGATTTAACAATATCTCAAAAATATTTCCGTATGGTATAAGGAATTACTATTATTTTATAATTTTGGCAAATGTTAAATCTGAAAACATTGGTTTGAAGATTTAGGATTTTAAAAGATAATTTAAAATATTATTAGCACTAAAAGAAAATTCTTTCAAATGTTTCACTACTGTAATATGTAAAAATATATTTTCCCAGTATAATGTTAATTTCTAATCTGAAACAGTTTCGTAATCTCATGATAATCGAACATCATATTTAACCCCAAAATAATAATAACTATAAGTGTTAGTAATCAAAAAATAGTAAGAAGCCGATAAAATAATTCCAAATCATTGTCGTTCCATACATTTTCAATCTCAAGTAAGAGTAAATTAATGTTTATATTAATTCCAGTATGAACTTAAGCCTGAATCAGTCTCTGCGCAGATTTTTTTTTTTTTTTTTTTTTCAAGCGATGGCAGATTAAGATATTTTTCTTTACAGTTATCGAATTGAAAAATATCGCTTCTGACATAAAGATCAGTCTCTTACAAATATAACATAAAACTATTTAACTCATAATATACAAATCAGGAACAAAATATTTAAATTAAATAACACTTACATATACGTTCCATTAATATCCGTGTATCCTAAAATGCTCATTTCCTTATCTTAAAGTGTTGTAGACTTGGTGATGTTCTAAAAACAGTGAACAATTTCCCGCGTCTTCTCATATTTATTTTTCTGTGGGCAGACGATTTTCAAGTAGATGTTCTGTTACAGATTATTTGTTTTTGTATACAAGAAATATTGAACTTGAATGCGCAGTAATTTTCTGAAAGTATCGTTAATTATAATTTTGTATTTGAAGACATGTCCAATATATTTAACCTTTTCTTTTTATCCGTACCAAATAATTCAAGTTAAATGTATTGTAAAGTTCCTTTTTTCTAAATAATTATAATAATAATATTCTTAATTAGAGTTTATTAGATAAAACATTGTTTAAATTTTTAAAAGGTGTAAAAATAAATTTAATGGTATTAACGACCCCCCCCTTTTTTTTTTCTTCTTCTTTTTTTTTAAGTAAAGTTTGTTTTGCACAAATTTTGTATATTTCTTTTATTTTCGGAAAATGCTAATTTTATTTAAAAAGTCTGAAAGAAGTAGAATTTATGACTTGAATACAAATTATAAAAATATTCTAAAGCAAGAAATGCATAGATGACTAAACTCTGAAGACTCTTTCTACGTGCTCATTAAAAGGTGCAGATTTTACTGTAATAGAAAATTTTTAGTTTGAAACCACAGAATTGTTTCGAATAATCCTGGTCGGTAAAAAAAGAAAGAAAGAAAGAAATTTCCTCCCAGCAAACTAAATATGTAAAGTGTATAAATTTAATAATCCTAATTCTAAATATATTATCCAAATGCTAGATAAAATTGAAATCATGAAAAAGTATACATTCACTGTCTTAGATATCAAATGGATTGAAAATTTAGTTTATTAATGCTTGTATCGTGCACTTTATTTATTATGCCCCCCCCCCCCCCTCTCCCCTTTAGTGACAGAATTTACCATTTGCTATCCACTAATATATTTTCATTCCTTATGCCGCTATAATTCGTGACTGCTTAAAATATTTCTCTTCATTTTCAAAGATTTTTGAAGTTCATATTTTTGTCACACTGTGACTTACAATATAGTGGTTTTTTTGTCACATATGTGACGTGACGTACGTTACATAGCAGTGACATAACAGTGACGTCACATTTTTTTTTAATTGCCAGAAAAATATAATTTTACAGTAAATAACATGTTTTAAAGAATTTTCGTAATTTTTTAAAGTTTTCTAAGAAGTTCACATCTCAGTCACAATGTGACATCACTGAGTGGTGGCATTTTGGTCACAGATGTGACGTGACCACAGTGACTTACAGTGACGTCACAATGACGTCACTGCGACCATGCATGCTATGAGGGACGCATCGCATATTTTTTTTTTCCACGAAAATTTGGGAAAACCCATAGCTGCCAACCTTTACGCTTTTTTCATACCACTAAAATTTTATAGAAAATATTATCTCATTCAATCGCCGAAATCTCATGATTAAAGAAGGCGAAAATCTCCTTAAAATTTTAGTAGTAGCCAAAAAGCGTAAAGGTTGGCAGCTATGAAAACCTCGTTTTCGAATACCAGTTACATATGTATTTTTGGTACTACTTAGTTATCCCGTCGACCAAAAATCTATCGCGAACTATAAGATTAAATGCCAATAATGGTTGATCGTAAATGTCACATTCACTTGACTTTTAGCAAGTTACATTGTACCGTACTACATTGTACCGTATATTTAAATTATTTTCTATGATTTTCAAAAGGAAATAGCAAAAAAATAATTAATAACTATAGGACAAAATAATTTATATAAATTTAAAAATAAAATAAAAGTAAATAACCATTTATTATTAAATAAACAACAATAGCTGGGTTACCATGTCAATCACAATAATGCTATTTTGGCGTCAATTAGGTACCCCGATGCGTATATAACATCTGTGACTAATTTTTTTCTTTTCGTTTTGTTTTTTAAAAAAAGAAAGGAGTGAAAGCCATCAATTTTAAATGAAAGTTGTGTATTTTAAATAAAAAGAATGAAAGGATTATATTTTAAATGAAATGAATGAAATATGAAGAAATGCGACAGGAAAAATGTTTGGCGAATTATCACCTGCGTCTCGCTAACATAAAAATACCGTCAGAATTGATTTCTCTATCAGAAGCTTTCGATTTGGCGAAAGATTGTTCAAGTAAATTGGATTATGAATAAAAGTAGCATGATACATTTCTTAGCATACATTTAAAGTAACCTTTTCTGAATTATGAAAAAAAAATATCTGTTATGATTAAAATTTGAGTTGCCATCATTAGAAAAAATGTATTTAAAATTAGAAATAAAAAATAATATTTCGAAAACTAATTCGAATTTAAAAATTCAAATACCAGTTTTGAGATCTGTGGATAAACACGGATTTTTGTTGTTAATTTCATCGCAAAGTATTCCGTATTTTAGAAGAAATCGCCGTGAAACAAAATCAGTTTTTTAATCAGTCGATTCAAAGAATCGATACATTTCAGCCGTTTCATATATTCGTTTCATAAATTCGTTTCATTAGGATTTTATATATACTAGAGGATCGTACCCGGGCTTCCCGGGTTACAGAATATAGATGAAAACATTTTTTTTTTTTTAAATTGAGAACTAATAATTTTTTATATGCAATAATTTTTTTAGATTGCCTACTTACATTAAAAAAGCATTTTTCGTATGAAAAATACGAATTATACAATCAACTGAATTTTTGAAATTTATCAAAAGCTATATTTTCTTATTAGCCACATGCTAAGAGTTATTTGATCAAGGTTTTGTTACTTACGGCATCCTTTTAAATTCTGCTAATTTCAGAGCTTATACATGTCTGTTAAAATTGTGTTTTATTTATATTATTTTATTTATTCATTTATAGGGAAGTTTTTTTAAAATGGATATTAACCGTAAGAAAATGATGAACTCTTTATTTTGTTTTGAGGACAAACAGATTAATCTTTCGTAATCGAGCTCCGCACGATAAGATAAATTAAAAGATATTTCATGCTTTAAAATTGTTTTTAAAACCATAGACAATCCGTAAACTGAGATGAACTTTGCAAACAAATTTCATTTTAATGAAGAAAAAAACACTATTTGGTGTTCTAAAAATTTAAATTGTACGATTACAAATATGTTAGGTTTGTGTTTTTTTAATATTATTCTTTTATTTGTTTATAACGGAAGTATTAATTTTGTTATTAAAAAATACTCAGAAACAAATGCTGAAGAATGTTTGTTGCTTTATGCGCAAAATATTTATTATTATTATGTATTGAAACCGGCACGTGATAAGATAAAAATTATTTAAAAAAAACATAATACATAAGTCAATTAAGATACAGTTTTAAAACAAACTGCATTTGAAAGTATATTTTTCCCTATGCGACGAAAATTGAAAATGTACGATGGTCAGAAGATTAAAAAATTGTAGTAGTGAAAATTTCAATACCGAAACTTGATCGTGAATTGTTGCCATTCGCAAAATGACGTCAGCATTACGCACAGATACGTTTGTTTTTAATAATATAGATACGTAATCAGTAAAATATAATAAAGAGCAGTTATTAGGATGTGGTTATCAATTGAGGCTCTTATGCTTGGATAAGCAGCAATTTTCACCTTTTCAAAATTTGCATACGCACTTCTCATATCTATATTCATCATTTTTTTTAAAATTGTATTTTTTTTTATCATTTTAAAATCATTTTAACTCAAAACTTAAAGTCACGATTGTCAGCAACATCTTTTATGTGAACAGACGCACTCTTTACTTGAGATTCTAATCTCAATTCCCGAGAGTAAAAATTTCCGTAATTTATGTTTTTTAGACGCATTTGTGTTAAAACGTTGAGTTTTATCTAAGAAAATGATCGTTTTATTTTAAATATGACTTCATTTTCACTTAAATAACCATTTCACCTAGTGTCTGAAACTTAAGTTTCAGTACACATGTAGAAGGAAAAACAATACAGAAAATTTATGAGGGAAAATGCGTGTTTTCAAAAGCAGTACGTCATTTTCCGTTCAAAATAACATGGGATTTTGCGCCACTAAACCCTATACAATAATTTTTATGAGTGATTTCAAATTTTTATAAGAAAAGGGCATGGATAAAGATAAATAAACCTCATGATTTCTCTCTTCTATGCAATAATGAAAGCTACTTAATTACCACCATTTTGAAGAATTTTTATAAAATGCTTTTAAAATTAAAATAGAGAAATTAAAGTATTAAAAAAACAAAAAAAAAACAACAAAAAAAAAAACAGATAGTGCAATCACATCTACAAATGAACAACTTTCAGTTAAAATATATATATATATATCAGTAAAATTGGTTCAGCAGAAAGATCAGGGCAGATGACTAAAAACACACTTGTGTTTTAAATTTATAGATTATATCAAATTATAAAAAATTAAATTAAGCAAATTATGCTAGTTTGATAAAATTACAGCAACATATCTAAAGGATAGCAATAAAATTTTATTAGTAGAAAGAATTTTGGACAAACCTTGAGGAACGTGATATTATTTTAAACTTCGAATTATTTGTTTGCTGGTCTAACTCAGCGAAGCAAATCCATCCAGGCAGAATCATCAATTTCTGTAATAAAAATCGTTATTATTTGCATGTCACCTTTCTTTTATAAGGGCACTCTAAATTTTTGTAAAACATTGCGTTTTATCAGTGTGTGATTTCAATTACATTATTTTCAAAAGTGAAGCATTTTCACCTGTGAAGAATTTCAGAGCAGCTGGGCAGTGAAAATAGCACACTCCTACAAACCATAATTCAGTTTTAAGAATTAAAATACACGCTTTTTTATAAAATGACGTCATTTGCATCCGCTAAATCAATCCACTATTACAATACAGCCTTAAACTTCGTCTATAGAAAAATATGGATATGACGTCATTATCACGGAATAACAGATAATATTCTTGACATAGCCCGTATTTTAATTTAAACTTTTTTTTCAGGTTTTATGAGAAAATTGCAAATAAATAAATAAATAAATAAATAAATAAATAAAAAATACAGTAATCTCCTACTTTTGACTATTTTCCTTTTACTTTCAATAGAAATGGGGTACTGTTGTTGCCACGATAAGAAAAATGGTATTAAAAACTACAAAAAAATTAATATCTCAAAAATAAATTGAGGTACAGCTTTCAAACAAATTGCATTTAAAAGAGTATTTTTTTCCTCATACGACGGTGTAAAAATTTAAAATGTGCGATGTTTAGAAGTTTAAAAATTTGCAGTAGAGAAAATTGCAAAACCGAAATATCATTCAAATTTCAAAGTGTTGCCATTCACAAAATGACGTATGCGTTACGCACAGATATGTTTGTCCTTTATAATATAGATAGGGAAGATTTGACCTATGTCACACTGTAACTCTCGTAATTATGAACCGATTTCGACGTAATTCGGTGCGTACATAGTACATACCAATGTCTCGCCCGAGTTCGTTGGCCAGCTTCATCCGCCATTTTGTTTCAAAATGGCAGCCATTTAACATTTAAAAAAAAAATTAATTTGAAATATGGTACCAAAAAATTGAAAATGGAAAAATATTTTTTCTTATGTATTTGACCTTTATACAAAGATTTCGGAGCAGTTTTTGTTTCGTCTATATCTTAAAAAATGGCTGAGTTGCAGCATTTTGAATTTCTAGCGTGGCTGACATTTTGAAACGTCCTGAATTTTGTCACGCGATAAAAGGCGTATTTATGAACCGATTTTGATATAACTTCGTTTCTACATAGTACATACCAACGTCTCGACCGGGTTCGTTGGCCAGCTTCATCCGCCATCTTGTTTAAAAATGGCGGCCATTTAAATTTTTAAGAAAAATTTAAATTTGAAATGTGGTACCAAAAAATTAAAAAATGAAAAAAAAAATTTTCTTCTTATGTGTTTGGCCTTGATAAAAAGATTCGGGAGCAGTTTTTGTTTCGTCTATATCTTAAGAAATGGCTGAGTTATAGGCGTATAGGCATTTTGAATTTCTAACGTGGCTGACATTTTGAAACGTCCTGATTTTTGTCACGTAATAACAGGCGTATTTATGAACCGCTTTGGATGTACACTGGTGTGTACATAGTACATACCAATGTCTCGACCGAGTTCGTTGGCCAGCTTCATTCGCCATCTTGTTTCAAAAGTGTTGCCACTTAAAAAAATTTTTAATTTAAAATGAGGTATTAAAAAATTGGAAAATGAAAAAGATTTTTTTTTATGTGTTTGGCCTTGATACAAAGATTCCGGAGCAGTTTTTGTTTCTGAAAATTTGTTCTTTTGTTTACATCATAAAAAAATGGTTGAATTACAGGACTTTGAATTTCTAGCATGGCTAACATTTTGAAACAATCTTGTATTTGTCACGCGATAACACACGTATTCGCCTATTTCGATGTAAGAAGGCATTTGGATAGTATACATCAATACCTCGACCAAGTTCGCTGGCCAGATCCATCAGCCATCTTGTTTCAAAATGGCGGCCATTAAATTAAGAAAAATATATATATTTAAAGTGAGGTGCAAAAAAATTAGAAATTGAAAAAGGTTTCTTTCTTAAGTATTTGACCTTGATATAAGGATTCAGGAGCATTTTTTGTTTGTCTTTACCTTAAAAAATGGCTCAGATATAGCAGTTTCAATTTCTATTGTGGGTGACATTTTGAAAAATCTGATTTCTTGCATGCGACAGCACTCGTATATATCAACCGATTCCGATGTGAGTGAGCATGTGCACAGCAATTACTAAGGTCTCGACCAAGTTCACTGGTTAGCCTCATCCACCATGTTACTTTAAAGAAAAGCAGCTTGGATAAAGCTGACTAATTTCGCATAATTCTCATTCATTATACTGAGAAAAATTAGTATTGAATCTCCTATATTTGGTTTCCACTAAATTGAGCTTCGTGTGTTTGAATGATATAAGTTGGCTTTCTTAAAATAAGGAATATGAAAGCTACCTCTTCCTCCCGGCACTGGCCGGACGGACTTTTTTTAATATTCAATTGCAACCATATTATTTCATTGAAAAAAAAATATATATGTGTTTTTTTCATATTTTGACAACAATAGATAAACAAATTACTTTTTCTAAATCTGCAATAAATATCGGATAATGAAATTTCGAATAAAAATTTTAATTAAAACTTTAATTCATAGACAAATGAAAAAAAAATGTTTCGCAATGCACATCTCAACTTAGTCCAGTATAAATTTTCAAAAGATGGTTAAGTTGCTATGAATAGATTTTTAATCTAGTAAACTTATTGAAGTTAATAATTTTGACCGAATCCAACATTAAATAGCTTTTAAAATAATTCTTCGATTAAAAATGTTCATTTCTAGTTTTTTATATCTAGTTTTTCAAAACTATCAGTTTTCATATTTTCTATGCATTTTTTTTTATTATTATTATCCGCGAAAAAGCCTCAATAACAATAAATTCAATTGCATTGATTACAGTGTTAGTTACGTTTTTTTTTCAGAATAAAGATATGCTTATTAGCAATGATTCAAAGAAATGAAAGCCTTCACTTTTTAAATCAAGGTAGAGGCCAACGTCCGTTGATTTATCTTTCCACGGATACAGACAAAAAAAAAAAAAAAAAAAACAATTTCCAAAACAGTGTAACTCTTTTTATGTAGATTTTGTATGAGATATTACTTATTGGGATCTCCCTTATGTTGGAATTTTAGCAAATGTTTTGCAGATCTACACCGATTATAACCCCTAGAACCGAAAACCACCACCAGTAAAAAAACTTTATCCATCCATCTATCTATCTATCTATATATGTATATATATATAAATTTTTAATGGACACGATAATTTTCATAATTCTGCACAAATATTTTCCAAACTGATACTTAAATCAAGGTGCATAAAAACTCAGTAAATTTCGTTACTGGGCAAAATCGGACCAAAGGCGATGGAAATTGAAAGGTTTTTGTGAAAAATGAAAAAAAAAACCCATAACTTCTTAATTATAATACATATCGACTCAGTTTAAAGTTGTTATCACTTCTAAAATATGGGCCAAAAATTTATGTATGACAGATTTTTGATAAATCTAATAATGGGCTTAATGGCGAAAAAAATAGGGTTTTGGGGAGAAAAAAAAATTATAACTTTGTCAATTAGCAGGTTGTCAAATCCAATTAAATCTATTATAAATTGCCTTAATATTATCTACAACTTTTACATCGATAAGTTTTTGATAGCACCAAATCTTACCGCAAAAAAAGAAAAAAAATGAAAACGGAAACAAAAAGGGGGATTTGAAGAAGAAAAAAATTCATAATTTCGTGAATTTACAAGATATCAAGTCCGCGTGAATTTATTATTTATCTTCTGAATATTATCTACAGCTTTTATATTGACAAGTGTTTGATAAGACCAATTCTTACAGCAAAAACAAATTAAAAATACATCGAGTTTGAAGGAAAAAATGTCGTATTAACTCATTTGTGCCTGAATTTTTGTTTTCTCAAATTGTTTGGTAAAATTACTTTAAAATGTTGCAAAATGAACTGGAAAAATACTAAAAAAATTAAGCTTATTTTTTTTTTTTGTATTTATTTGATAAAATGTAAAAGAACTAAATATGAGTATTTCTAGTAGAATAATATGCATAGTTAAATATTTTACCTACATTTATATTTAAAATGTTTTTAAATTGTATATTATGTACTATAATTAGTAGTTTTATTTAATTAAAAAAAAAAAATTCTTTGCGGAAACTAATAACGTTATAACTATTAATAATAAAATAAGAATAATCGTATTGCAGACTTAAAAACAATTTATTTCATAAATATCTTCGAAAGGAGATTACATAAATAACTGTCTCATAAATTTCTAACAAAAATATAGGTCCATTTGTGCCTAGAACCGTATATTTTGGACATTACAAAAATGCATAAAAAATGCTTGAACATTTAATTTCACAATTTAAATAAAATACGTATATACGTATTTCAGAAACATCTACAAGCTAAGATTATAACTTGCGATTTTGCATCCTTGATAGAAAAAATACAAATAAACTTACTTTTTACATTTTGCCATCTTGAAAAATTAAAAATCTATAAACACCGACAAAAAACCTTAATTTAAGCAAATAAATATCCACCTTTTGCTGTCATCTCTCGGTTATAGATAAAGACATTTATAAATAATGAGTTCATGGAATTTTCATGTTATAAAAGAGAAGAAAATTGTACAAATTCATTAAAATTTGAAACGTCCCAAAAATGGGACGCTAGGCATAAATGGGTTAAGGATGTACTCAAATCCGAACTGCATATTTTTGACTAATTTTTAAAGTAATTTTTGCTTTCAAACGCATCTAATTGGTAGGCTCTTTTATTCAGAAACTATATAATGTGTCGTAATTTTCGATTTTTTGATAGGGGCAGAATACATTTTTTTTTAAAATGTTGTCAGAATAATCATTTTGAACCGAAATTATCGAGGCGATTGTGTTCGAAACGAAAAATATGGTCCTACTGAAATAATAATTGTTTATATATCAAGTGCTAATTATTTGACCGAAAAATAAAATCATCGCTTATAAATGTCTTAAAAAATCACGTCGGCAAGTGTCATGATATTCCTTATAAAAATGAATCTGAAAATGTATCAGAAAATTTCCGAGTTGTTGAGCATGGAAAAATATTTTTTGTAATACTGGCCTTAACATGATTCTGATAAAACCAGCTCGTATATAAAAATGAAATCAAAACCTAGTCAAAAATGGCCAGATAAATTTGCTAAAGTGGATTTATCTTGTAATAATGATTTAGTTTCTTTTTTTTTCTTTTTTTTTTCTTTTTTTTTTGTGAAATTACTACTTAACTTCGAAATCTACCTGCGCCTGTAGGCCGAGCCGGCAAGGTTTTTTTTTCTTCTTTTAGGTATTTGAAAGTCAAATTCGTAAAAAAGTCCTACGTTTTTTAATATTTTGAATTCTTTATTTTCCCTTTTTCTAATGGTATAATACTTTGGTTTTGACGACAACAAGAAGTTTAAAAAAAGTAATTCTGCTTGTTTACATTATGCACAAATATTACATAAGAAAACTTAAAACTCAATTTTCTAAAAATGCTTGGTTTTGAACCTCGATGTACCATTCTATAGAATCTACTACATTTTGTTATTCGCAATCTTACAGAATATTTCTCACATATCCTTAATCAATCCAAAGAGAACTTTTGTTAAAACATTTTGTTTACATTATACACAAATATTACATAAGAAAACTTAAAACTCAATTTTCTAAAAATGCTTGTTTTTGAACCTCGATGTACCATTCTATAGAATCTACTACATTTTGTTATTCGCAATCTTACAGAATATTTCTCACATATCCTTAATCAATCCAAAGAGAACTTTTGTTAAAACATTTTGTTTACATTATACACAAATATTACATAAGAAAACTTAAAACTCAATTTTCTAAAAATGCTTGGTTTTGAACCTCGATGTACCATTTTATAGAATCTACTATATTTTATTATTCGCAATCTTACAGAATATTTCTCACATATCCTTAATCAATACAAAGAGAACTTTTGTTAAAACATTTTGTATAAAATTGTTATTAAAAGGTATTTCTTTGGAAAATTGCAAATGTTTTGTTATTTAAAACTGAGTTTTATTCCAGAAACTTTTAAAAAGTAACTAACAAATATCTGTTTATAAAATTAACTTCCCTTTATTAGGAAATTTTCATATTATGTATTAAAAAAAAAAAAAAAAAATCAAGTTAATATCTTTGCGGTTGTCCATAAATGATGTAACACTTTTTTTCAATATTTCCCCCCCCCTCCCCTGTTTCTCACAAATTGTCATACTTCACCAAACCCCATCCACCCCTTTCCACATGTCACGCTATATTAAATTAAACATATACTTGCAGTTCAGAAACAAAGCTCTAAGTTATAGATCAAATTTCAAATTTTATTTTTAAACTTTAACTATATATTTTAATGACATTTGTTAAGCATAACTGTAAAAAATAATTCGTGTTCTTATTTTGTATGAAATATGATTAAGGTTTACAACAAAACATGTAATTAATATACAATAGTAATAAAATATTAATATAAATAGCAATTGAAAACAGTAGTATTTTGGAATTTGAAATGGAATTTAATATATTGACTTTAAATCTTATCTTTACTTTATGAACACAAAATACTTTAATTTCAAAATACTTCAAAATTTCATATTCAGATTTTTAATGCTTTTATTTTAACCAAAATGTTTGATATCGCATTTCTTCTGACCCCCTCCCTCTCCCTTGTCACAAACTGTCAAAATTTCACATACCCACCCCTCTAAGCGTGACGTCATTTGTGAAAGGCACCTTTGGTAGTTTCTGAGAAAAGTGCATTAATTTAACATGGTAGGTATGGTGACTTCAAAATTCCCTTAAATATTTTCCTAATAAAAGATTTTTTGGTTTTAAAATGTTATTAGCTATTTTAAATATAAATATTTAACTGCATTGCAAAACTAAGTGATGACTCGAAAGTTGTTTATATAAATATTTTTAAACATTTAATTCATTCCCGTTTTTATTTCTCTTGTGTTAAGAAAAATATTTACATACATGCCTTAGTATATATGCATTATTGATAGTAAAAAAAAATCATATAAAAATACTCTATATCATTTTAATTTATTAAATCTATAATCACTTGCCAAAGATTTTAAGGAGATAAAAATGAAAATTTTATGTAAAAAATCATAATTTTAAAAAGTATTCTGGTTGTATTTTTACTTAATAATAATGAAGGAAATAGTTTGAAACTTTTGATGCTGATATAAAATCGAATTTCCATTTTTCAACTGAGTTATAAGAGCAATAACAATATCAGAGAGCATCAACAATATCTTAAACTATCTTAGCATATGGGACCCATGTTTCCTCTGAAGAAATATACTTAATCTTTCTTGGTGCCATAGACCACTCAGCAATCTCGAATTCGATCAACTATCCTTTCCGAAGAAAGAACTTCAAAACTGATTAACCACTAAGTTTAACGACTAAAAATCACTTAAAAATACTCATTAGAAATGTTGAGATTAGACGAAATCGCTCTTCGGGTTTGCGTTTTATCATCCGTATATAGATTTTTATTCAAATTTCTATCATAAAAGTACTATTATGCATTTAATAAGTTTGTTGTTTGATTGTTCTTTCATAATCATATGCTTGTTGTTTGGATGTCTGTCTGCTTGAACACTGAAATATAAGGAAAAAGACGTTGATAGTCAGCAAAACCAACAATAATAAATCGTAAAAAAACGCTGTAATGTATGCTTTAGTTCATTTATAAGACGTTATATTACTGATTATTTTACAGTTGCTAAATGATACTATTACTATTGCTCTTACTATTGCTAATTTTGTGGGTACGAACTGCCAGTTGTTAGTATTAGTATTATACCATAAATTACAAATTTTATAGGGGATATTTCCCCTACAGTGTGTAAATGGACATTTAAATTGAAAGATTACTTATTGCAAGATTTATATGTAGATTATTTGTTATGATGTGTAAAGGTAGATTATAAACATAATAAACACTAATCTTAAGTCCATAAGAGATTTCATATCATTATTTTTTAATGTTCATATTAACTATTCAATCAAATTATGACATTATTTTAAACTTAAAACAATTTACTTTTTTGGGCGTATCATATCCATGACGAAATAAGGTAACACTAGATTAATTTTAACACAATTATTCTAATTGGTAAACAAATTATATTAGATGTAAATTTCCAACTGGGCGAAAAATGTCCGGACCAGGATTCGAACCCGGGACCTCCTGGCTGAAGCCGCCAGTGCTCTGCCATCTGAGCTATCCCGGACGATTCTGGTCGAACTTTTTCACCCAGATAACCTTGATGATTGCAGCATCTGGTCTGAAACCTGGTTCAGCTCAACAGAATAAATCTCAGGTAATGGAACTCCAGAAATCGCTGGATACGAAATCACACTAGATTAATTTTAACACAATTATTCTAATTGGAAAATTAATCTAGTGTGATTTCGTATCAAGCGATTTATAGAGTTCCATTACCTGAGATTTATTCTGTTGAGCTGAACCAGGTTTCAGACCAGATGCTGTAATCATCAAGGTTATCTGGGTGAAAAAGTTCGACCAGAATCGTCCGGGATAGCTCAGATGGCAGAGCACTGGCGGCTTCAGCCAGGAGGTCCCTTGTTCGAATCCTGGTCCGGACATTTTTCGCCCAGTTGGAAATTTACATATAATATGAAATAAGATAAGTACTTTTATAAAGCAGAAATTAGAATTAAAAATATTTTGCATAGATTTCACAAAAAGTTGTAGATGATTTGTATTTGTTTGTGTATGTAGTACCACAAATTTTATAGCTTAAAAAAGTGCATTTAGTCAGTTATTCGTATGAAACAGCGTGATATTAAATACTTAATAGCCCCAATAAAGATTATTCTGTATCATAATAATAATTAGCAGTGTGATATGCTTAACATTTTGCGGTATATTTTAAAATACATTGTGATTTTATACTTTATATTATTCTATATTTCTATATATATATATATATATATATATATATATATATATATATATATATATATATATATATACAAATTTGCTAGCCACACTATTTTTACACGATACGACGTCACATTACAATTATCCGGAATGAAAATTGTTTTAAATATGACGTAATTTTCGCTATTAAATGTATTCCTAATATAATGTTATATTTATTATAAAGGTATTTTGTTTTTAAAATTCAAGGATAAATATATTATTTAATTTTAAAATGTTTGAAAATTGAGTTTTTTAACTATTATATAACATTCACAATTAAAACTTTTACACACGTAATAATTTAATTATTTTACATACTTTAAATATGACGATATTTAATATTCGAGCATTCATTCTCTTTACTGTGTGGAACAATTTATATATGATGGAATTATTACACTTTTAAATGCGTTTTCCGTGTAAATTTTTTTTCTTTTATAGTTTTTGTACTTTTTTAATGCGTAAATATTTTGGCGTAATTTTCCCCAATTTCTGCACTTAATACGTTACCACTGAAATCTTAATTCAACATTTTCTTTCCGTTTTCAGTAACTTCATTTTTCGATTTAAATTTGACAATGACAACAAAAACAAATCTAATTTTTCAAATTTTCCTGAAAAACATAATTTCATCACAATATTGTCACATTACCAATTGGAATAAAAGATAATTTCAATTTCAATTTGAAAATAACTATAAAAAATGATCAAATAATCCTTATAATATTCCCCTGTTATTTACTTTTTTTCCACAAAATTGGAGTAATTGAGTTGCCATCAATAATAAAATATCAATAAAATTAAAATATATATATATATATATCTCGGAAACTAATTCAAATTTTAAAATTCTAACGCCAGTTTAGAATACAGTGGATAAATACAAATAATTAATCTTAATTTCACTGTAAAACCTTTCATATTTTAGGAGGAATTGCAATAAAACTTAATCAGTCATCTAATTAGTCGTTTCATAAAATCGTTTCATAAATTCGTTGCATTAGAATTTTATATATGTAGGGTAGATATATATTATTTGTACACTATTCATCCCTTGTCATATATTTATGGGTATCTGTATTCCATACAGCTATTAGTAATATATCCTACCTATACAAACTTAAGTCTGAATAGGTAATATTTGTGTCTGATAACAAGCGAAATTTCTGTCAAAATAAATTGGAAATATTTGTAGAAACCCATTTACATTTAAAATGAGATTTTCTTATATGATAATTAACTCAGTGAAATAAATTATTTTCATTGAAATCGATAATATACAATTCGTTTAAAAATAAACTGCCTTACAAAATAATGTTTAATTTAATAAAAATGCATTAAATTCTTAATTTTATTTTACTTTATTAAATTAAAATTATCTGTGTAGACACAACTAATAGCCTTTTCATAAAAGCAACAAGCGAAGTGATAACATTCACGAAATATATTATTCTCTATACTAATTTCTTTCTTTGTGCAGAGATTTTTATTTAAAAATATAGACTTGATTTATTATTATAAAATAACTACTATTATTATTAACAAGCTTTTAAATTATTTTATTTCCCTTTTTTTATTAATAAATATTATTGGACTTTAAGCGATCATATGTAATTTCTTTCAATCTGATATTTTAAAATTTAATGTTCGAACTTTTAAAGGATTTTAACAATCCGATAAAGTATAATTCCATGTATTTTTTTTTCCGAAACCAAATGAGCAATTAAATATCATAATCATTAACCTTAAGATTTTTAAAACTAAAATTTCTAATACTTTTCTAAATTCTTCAATCGTGAAATTTTCTATGCGTCTTTTATTAACTTTTCATTTTATGTAAGCTTTTACGAGGCGTCATTTCAACTACTTTTAAATTTACTCTACAAGGTTTCTTTTACACTTTATGCACTAACATTATGAGATTTTAGTTTATTACTTTTGCAGATGGTTGGAAGAAAAAATATTCACGGTTAGTAAAATAATATTACATTTTCATCTAAGATTTTCTGATTTTATTAATTTTCATGTGATATGTTACATGAAGGGTATATTTTTAAACATTTGGTGTTTAACATGGGCTTACTCTTCTTTAGGATGTGTAGTATAACGTAATATATTGTTATGACTTTCTTTTCTATATACATGGTAGAGTGAAATTACATTTTCAAAGTACAATATTTAAAAATAAAGTATTCGAATATTAATATATATTTTTTTACATAGTTTATTATTATGTCACGTGATTACGTTAATTATATTTTACAAAGACACATAATGAGCTACAGACAACATTATAACTGAAAGTATTGGTGTTTCTTTTACCACATTTTAGAATAAACAGATAAATTTTTAACTGGGATAGAAACATTATTTACATATTAAAAATAAGAGACATTTTATACATGAAAAAACTATTTTTTTTTTCAAAATTTAATTTTCTTTATGATATTCTGTGTTGTTACAGCAACAAGTTCAATTTAATTTAACTAAACTAGCTACGTGCATGTGTACGCAATGGACAATATTATATACCCAGTAAACTAGTTGCGATACAGATGTAATCTGAGCTAAACAATATGTATACAATCAATATACTAAAGTGAAGTATGGTTTATACGTTTTTCAGGGGACTAAGAAAAGCAAATTAAAAAAAAAAAAAACAACAACATATAAACGAAATTTAGCAAAAGAGGAACATTTCCGTTATAACCATCAGTAAATAATCAGAGGTAAATAAAAGTATTACATTAAAAAATGTACGAACGGTATGTAATATTATTTCTTTTTTTCTGATTTAACAAACTAGTGCAACTAGTATTAATATTCATATTCCTTCAGCATGCATAAAATATTTTGTTATTTTAGGTTGTAGTGCTTTTTTGGAATGCACATTAAACGTTCATTGTACACGGTTAAAATTGTCATTTTAACATAGTAATTAAAATCACTGTAAGTCAGGTATTCTGCATGGTGTTCATATCCGCCAAAGCATGCTGAAAAGTTCGCAATGGCTTTTCAGTGCAATCATCCTCTCTTTTACTGCTCTTTTCTACATCTGCGATTATTTCATCGATTGTTAAAAGAGAACATCTTGCTAGTTTGAAATAACATTACACAAATACGTCAAATGCAGTAATATGAAGTAAATTTGAACAGATTTCTGGTGGAATAAAATGATTAGGTTTGATGTCATCAACAGGATTGACACAATCGAAGTTAAAAATCCACCAAGGGCAAAGCACTTTTTTTTCGTTTTCGTAACATATTTTGCCAAGCCATTATTAGAAAAACCATAGCTTGCTATCTATGTTCATATTTGCGAAGTCACTGTGGTATAAACTGGGGATAGTCGTTTTCACTAAAAGTTTTTGGTAACGCTTTTTAGGGATTTTATGATTCCTAAATTCAGTGGCTGCAATATGCCTATACAATTTACAGGGAAGTACCTGACAGTTATGTTTTAAGAAAGTCCGTATGAGGTACAGTAGATGGACACTGACCAATGAATTAGGTGATTCGCCATTTTTGAGTTCTCATTTTCTCATTTAATCATTTTAACCAGTCGGTAAAGACAGACATGGTCATCCATGATTTTTTATTGGCTGGTACATGGTAATTTGTTCTGATTTTGAAGCAGCGTTTTTCTTTTTTTTCAATTTTCCAATAATCAAAGGAGGTAATTTTTCAGATTCATCTGCATTACCACATAGTAACACTGTCAAATGCACATTACTCTTTTTTCCACCATATCAGATTTTATTGCAAGAGTATTAGATGGCAGAATCTATTAAAACAAACGTGTTTCATCTGCATTGAAAATGTCTTTTTGCTAATATTATTTTGTCAGATCCAGACATTGGTTTTGAATCCAATCATTCCACTTTTCGTAGTCAGCATTTTCAGACAATCCACATGCAGTTTTGTCTATTGTCACGCACCTTGATTTAAAGTTTTGAAGGCATGCTGAGGAAAACGATGCATCGCATTTCACATTCTGCTTCTTTGAAATTTATTGTACATTTTTCGATACGCAATGGACCATTGATAGCGATTTTGATGATAATACGCTAATAAATTAGCGTACTTAAAGTACAAAATGTTAAAAACAGTAGTCTTTGGAAAGATTCACTCTCTTTAAATGCTGGTTTTCTTCCATGCTTTATAAAATGCACATTTTTTACTTCAACAACAAAGATGTTTTGTAGCGCAAAGTCATAGCGAACCACTGTAGAACGATATAATTCAAAAACTGAATCTGAAGTTAAATTAACTTGCCACTTGCTGAGCTGAGCCTAGGGTAAGCACAAAAACAACACTTATCTATAGAAGCTGATATGTTCACACTCTCCTAGGGTACGGCTTTCTTTGATCTTGGCAGGATCTGATCTAGGTTATGTGCCTTTTCTAAGAATTTACAATTTGGAGGTGGGAATCTGATGTTTAAAGGCCCATTTTTTGTCTTCTTTACGTAGAGAAAAAAACTTAGGAAAGAGATTTTTGAATTTAGGAAAACGTAGAATTGAAATTATTTAACGTGAACATCCATTGGGTTTTGAAGGGAACATTAAAAAAAGATAAACGATAAAGATATATAAACCAGAAAAGTATAACGTTACTCCAGTATATATATATATATATAGCGCAATGCGGGCATAATTGATGTTTTCCCTTATGTTGCTTCTGAACTTTTGGATTAGCTCCATTTTCCTCAAAAGTATCTCTAATTCTAGAGACTGCACATGGCGTAGGATATTAGCTATTTCAAACTCTCTTGTAAATGTTCTCTGCACGTGAGCTACACATTCAAACTTTTCGTGTCACCTCAGAATCAGTTTATTTTGCTCCGCTTGGTTTCGTCACAGTAACGAAAAACAACATGACAATTATTATCGAATAAATTGTTTATACATTTTTAGAGACATCTTGTGCAAAGAAAAAGCAGTAAAACAGTCAGGAATTGACGCGTGTCATCGGCATTGTCTTCTGCTATGTGATGGATTATTAAAGATATTCCCTTCACTTTAAAAATATATTCATGTAATTGGTTAAATTGTTTGTTTTTGTATCAAAATTAGTCATATGTTTTGAAAACTGTAGCTTTTTAAAATACTGGACAATTAAATTTTCGCATAGTGTCTCCGGTGGGTAATGCTAAAAACACTCCTGGTATTTAGTATTTTAACAAGTATTTTATTATGGTAAAGCCGGCAGAACGTTCCTTCATAATTGTATCCATTGTAACTTCTAGAGGTGTAATTGTCGTGGAATTATTTCTGGAAAACCTAGCTATCATATATGCTCATGTTTATTAATCCAAATAACCCGTCATACCAGGTTCAGAACGGCCTTAATGCTTGCTTATTTAATATTGTTCACATAGCTTTATTTACCAGGCTTTCTTCATTTATATCGCTCATTAATTTTGACCAGTATTAACTAATTCTTGAAAGGCAGGACTTTTGTTGTATTAAAATAGAACTATGAAACACATGAATTGCAGTGAATATCTCTTTCTGCACTTTTAAAGAAGACATGGACGCAGTTTAATGCTGTAGACACAAAATATGCAATTTCTTTTTGTATATTTGCTTGACATATATTTTAATTCCACCTTCTTTCTAATTTGAAAATGCCTTTAAGACATACTAAAAGACCCAAATAAAATTTTATAAGTATTAACATAATTTAATTATTTATTTAAAATTATTATTAATTTTTATTATTAATTTTATAATGATTATAATAATTATAATTTTTTTTTCTGCAAAACGAAATCTCTTTAGAAAATAAAAATTAATTGAATTGAAAAAAGTATTTTTTATTCATATTAAGACTTTGGCAGAAACACAATTTCAAAAGATTCCCAGCAGTCCATTTTTCTAGATACAATCGATGAATTAAAACATGGCTGAACAAAATACTGCTCAAGCATTATATCAGATTTTGATTTAATCGAAATACATATTTGAAAATCTGAGCTATTAGTCATTAAAAGAATTCCCATAATTATATTGTCAATAAACGATGTTAAGTACTTTTAAATTATGCATTATAGATAATATACCTTTTAACACAGCGATGTATTTGTCTATTTGTGCGCAACAAAGGACATAATTTTAGATTTTATATTAACTGTGTTCTGCTGTATAAATTAATGTGATTCATTTGTTATGCTAGTGATCATGCAAATATTGAACAGCATAAATCATTTTTTTCTGAAGTTTTAGAAAGTCTTTTATTATTTGATATATGACTTGCATTTAAAATATTAAAAAGAGTAGATATTAGTTGCAACATTTTATTTTTTTTATTATTATTATTATTATTATTATTTTAATAAAGTCAATTTTACAAAACTCCATCTTTTATATTTTACATTAATTTGAAAGCAATTTTTTAATGTATGATAAAAGTAAAAATGTTATGTGATGGAATCTAAATGCATCAATGGTTTTCAATTTTATTCAGTGAGAGTTAAAATCTGTATCACACTAAAATATATGAATATTGAATATTATATATTTTAATAAGAATATTGTTGTCTGCTCTAATTAAGTAATGCAATGAAATGAAATAACTTTTTTTATTAATATCTTTTTGGATTTTAAACTTTTCTGAATATAAATGCAAAACAAAAATTATTATTATTATTATTATTGATATTTCAACTTTAAAACTGTTTTCTTTTTATTTTGAAATTTCAAAACTTCCGATTAATTTTGTTTTATTTCTTTGAATATTTTTGAAATTTCTAAAATATTGAAAAACTAAATGATTATTTATAAACATTGTTTCCTTACATTTTCCGATATTCTTTGAGAAAATATGGTATTTTGTCGTTGTTACATATTATTTCCTTAAAAATTATTCTTCAAGTATTTCATGACTTTTCCGATGCCGAAAAAAAAAAAAAATTATGGGAAAATATCGCTCACCAGCAAGAAAAGTGACACATCTCGCATTTTGAATTTCATTCCACTAATGGGACTGTTATAGATACTTCTTGCAACACAAAATATTCGTTATAAGGAAAATCGCTTTATTACGCTGTACGTCCATTTGTTACCACAGAAGGGAATGAAAAATTGTGTCAGGATGTGAAATTACTCAACCCTCGAAACCTCATCTACGTCTTCATTCTTAATGGATTTGCGCTTTTATGCACGTTTTTACTGCTGAATGCAGAACAAAGTGCTATTAATTTCACGTTACAGTAAGATATTAATTTTTTTCCTCTCTCCTGTGAAATTTACTCTTGCGAAGATATGTCGCTTTTCTTGTGGGTGAGCGGTATGATATAACAAAGAACGAAAATATATCATAATATCTTTTGATTTACGATTACGAAAAGTTTTCTTTCCTTTATAGACCTCAGAATCCATATAAACAGTTTAATTTTGAAAACAAGAGTGTTAGCCTATATGCGGCCATTGATAATTGCTTAACTAGATCTAAGCTTTGAATTATGTCGCAAACTGATCATAATATTTATGGATCTTTCAGACACGTGCGGGTAGAAAATCTTAAATAATACTGTAGTCAAACGACGTTAGTAACATTTTATGTATCAATATAATAAAATATTATTATTATAAAATTACATTTAAAAACATTCATTGTTTTGAAAGCAGAATATTTTCCCGCAATCTATAATCATAATATAAACTGTCGAAACTATTTTTTATGAAAAGTATTTTTTGTTTAATAACTAGGAATAAAATGGAATATAAAAATAAAGATAAAATAATTTTGCATTTCTAAATATAAGTTGTTTATTGCTTAAAATGTTTAATGTTCCTTACATTGTTAATGGTCTCGAGTACGTCTGAGTGGTCTCGAATCGACCTGGCTTAGGCGCAGGCGGATTACCGACAGCCCAGGCGAGGACGCCGTAACGGTACGAATCCATTTCTCAGAGTTGCTTAATCGTTGTCCTTAATGGGTGCATGTTACGATGGATATCTACGCCCGGTATCCAGACCAAAGAAAGTAGATAATAAGAATGGACGGTGGAAAACGTAATTAACCGAAACATTGCAAACAGCTCTGCTGGGAAACGCACTCAAATGGGAGATCCAATCATAGGCATTCTTCATTGCTTCTGCCAATTCGTCAATTTTTTTTTTGTAGTAAACCAAAAAAAAAAAAAAAAGGCTTCTCGCCAACGGCCCGCGAGAATTTAAAACGACATTTCTTTGACAGTTAGTCTTTTGACATAGCGATTGTAAGCGATTTTTTAATATGATCTGCTTATGTTGTGTCATTATGATATATTTTCTGTATTGCAAGTAGATAGCCGATGAATACGTACAGTGGAAGAGCCTTCCGTGATGCAGGACTGTGTAAAATAATAAATTTTACGTATCGAAAGTTCCACTTGTACTGGAAATTTAACATAACAAATAAGAGATTCATCTAACTGCATCTAACGTATTGTCTGATCGTTGACTTAACTGTCACCAAAGGTGTTTCTTACTCGGATAGAAACTCCCTCCACGAAAAGAGGGAGGGGGAGCGAACTGCTTTCGCGCGGACAGCGTCAGCGGTGAACACAGCGTTACTCCTAATTTTGATAATTAACGCTACTGACAATCACACCAAAGCGCGCCAAGTGAACACCGTTTTATCTTCCGCCCCTTTATGCGACTTCAACTGCTTAGCTGTTTGCATTATTTCGCTGACAGTCAGGGACTTACATTACGTCTATGGGACTTTCCCTTCTTCACGCTTCAATTTCTTTGTTCAGACTACGTTATGAGGTTATGTGTGTCCGAGAACTCCGTTCCTGTGGTAGCACCTTGAGGGCTCCACTACCCACTCAAACGCGAAAGAAACGTGCTCTTGTAGTTGAGAATCAAGCGGCTGCCTTAAGTGAGCACTTTGTATTTTATTTTTTATACCGATTTAGTTATATTTTACGTTTTTGGCTGTTTTGTCCGCTCACTTGGATTGCAGAGGCAGCCTCATTGGATCGTTCCTGTGGGCTGCCACAGCCACTTGTGAAGTATGATCCGACAGCCTAGCTAAGAGACTGCACCTGTTCCGTCTCCTTTCATTGTATTGAGTTGGGTTCTATAGCAGGGTCCGGAGTCAATTTAACAAACCGTGTGATGTCCAGTATTGGATCCGAGCACATACCAAAGTAGCCTTAATTTGTTAAAAAAAAAAAAAATATGCTAAGTGCGTTAGAATTATTTAGTGGTGATAATGTATCTTTTAATATTGTGATTTAGGATTTTTTTTTTTAATTTATTTTTTTTTTTCTCTACGTAAAATTTCCTGTAATGTAAAAGGAATGAGCCGCATTTAAATTAAGTAAAAAAAAAAAAAAAAAAAAAAAAAAAATGCTGCACTATGTAAGAAAATACCACTTAACTTTTTTCATTTCGTAAAGCAGTTATTTTACCGCTTAAGAGTACTTTCTGAAATTTATAGCATTTTATTTTTACTTTTAAAACAATAAAATATTTGCAGTTTAATTTTAATAAGAGCAGCAATTTATAGTGATGCATTACTCATGAATACGTTTGAAATTTCTGCGAATTTCTTAAAGTTTTATTTATTTAACACATCGAAGTATTTAAGAACTGTATATAAAAAACGAATATTATCATGAAATACCATACAAAGAGTGAAATTAGTGTTTGTGAATTAAAAAAATATATATAAATTCCCTTTACGATCCTACTTTTTGCATTTAACACATTAATAAAAGTTAACTATATGTATAAAAAACAGTACTTAAAAATATATATCTTTTCCTAACAAAAAAAAGTTCACAATTACTTAATTTGACGTTAAAAGTTATTTTCTGCCTTCCTGAATTTTAAACAATATAAAAATAAACATTCTCTCCAAAAAAATATTTATCATAATGCGTACGCTTATATTTGCTGTAAATTTAAGCGTTATTTTTTAAAATTAGAATTTGTACTTTTTCCAGAACATCATTTAAATCAAAATTATCAGGATGGATGGTTGCAGTAAAAAGCAAAGTTAGATAGGCATTAAAAATATATTTTCTTCATAAAAAGTCTACTATCTAGCATAAAAAATTTGCATATAAGATAGTTAATTAAATTTGAACACATAAAAAAATATCATATAAGTACAATATAACGTCTCATAAGAAAACAAGTAAAAAAAAGTGTTTTATAATTTAATTTTCAACTTGGAATGACATTTTATTCTCACCCTAATTAAAAGCATAGTGAATGTGAACTCTCATTGAAAAATCGTTTTATGACCTTCATGAAAAGTTTTGCTATTCAATAGTTAAAGGAACTTTTGTAGTATATCCCCTTTTTGTGCACGTTATCTTTTCATCAGATTTTTTATGTTCATTTTAAAGTTGTTCTTTCTCTTATAGTGTTACTTCATTTATGGTGTTCTATAAGAGTTTATTTCATTATATTTTCACTGAAAGTCGGTTTCAGAAAGGCATTCTTGCTGATAAAAAAGTTATATAATGTCTTTTTTATATATTTTATTGCTCTTTTACGTACTTATAACACTTAAAAGAGAATCCTTTTGTCGATGGAGACACCATTTTCAATATTATAAATGTATATTCGTGGTAATTTACGAAAAAAAAAAAATATTTGTAATAAACCATTGGATAAAAAGCTTAAGGAAAAGTTATATAAGTTAACAAAATATTTGAAGCTAAAAGTGTTTTTTTTCTTTAAAACATGTAAATTTAAAAGATATATTTTAAAATCAAACACTTGTTAAAACGCAGTAAAATTTCAACTTATCTTAATTAGGAGCTCAGTTAGAAAAAAAAAATTAAAATACACAAGTTAGAGCCCAGATGAGTAAATATAAGACATTTTGAAATTTCATGATTTGTCGTTTGATATTAGATGTTCAGACATAAGTATGGAAAATTTCAAGGCTCTCATTCTAGCCAAGAGATGTTAAACATTTTAGGGTAGGTATTTGAGGCAACATGGAAAATTGTGTAACACATCTTTTGCAATGTCTAAATACAAAATCGAATGTCTCGCTGAAGGATCGTGACGCTTAGCCGACCCTTGAATTTTTAAATTTCTAAAATTTCCGTTGCAAAAAAATACCCTTGAGGCATTTTGAAATTTTAATACCTTCAAATTTAGTATTTAATGAAATAAAAAGTATAAAAGCCAGACACTTTAGTCGGTCCAAAAACTGCGCCAGACACGTGTCAAGTGGTATTTTATGACTACCGAAAAATGGTATTTGAAGCACGCTGAGATTGAGACAGAATAATATTTATACTTAGAAAAAAATGTTTTGAAAATGACAGACACTCTTGTTGTTATTTTCTACTTGCCAGACAACAGGGAATGTTAAACGTGAGTGCCAGTAAAGCTGATATTGCGGAGAGATTGCGGAAGATCTATTTACTGTCTTACGATACAAACAAAGCGTAAACCTCGTTGAAGTGCCTCGCGAAAGCTATCTTAATATGAATTTCAACTGGATGCGTGCGCAATCAGAGCAAATCTAACTTCGCTAGGCTCTCGCAAGACCACGTATCTCATAGCAAGCGTGCAGTTGTTTGGGAAAATTTTGGAGTAGTTAAAAAATTCTTATTCTTAGGATGAGTATAATGAGTGTTTTTATCTATCCGATAGACAAGATTCATTTTAGCCAAAGACTATGAATGTCTTACGCTATTTGTGAATCTATTATTATAAGGAATAAAAATAAATTTATACTATACCTAATGAAAAAGAAGAAACATTGGATTTTCTTGAAGCGTTTTTGTCACAGCCTTTCTTCATTAAAGCCATGAAACTGTTACAGCAATGTCTATGATAACCCTCTTTCAGATTAGCATTAAATGATAAAATAATGTGTTTATATTTTAACCTATGTTTTTCCCGAATTTTCAACACTTCACGACATTTTTGTAGAGTTTTTTCACTAAAAACAGTGATTTTTCCATCGCTTTTTGTGCTAATAACACAATTTCTTTTATACTTTTCACGAGTAATATATATAAGTAACGCGTATTATATAAAAATAAAACAAAATTTAATATACAAACTAAGTAGCACTTTTAAAGCTGCACATGTTTCACTAAGAATAAGAAATTTTTAACTACTCCAAAATTTTCCGAACAAGTGCAAGCTTGCTATGAATCACGTGGTCTTGCGAGGCGCATATCGCAGTTAGATTAGTTGTGATTGCGCACGCATCCAGTTGAAATTCATCTTACGATAGCTTTCGCGAGGCACTTAACACGGTTTATGCTTTGCTTGTATAGTAAGTCAGTAAATGGATCTTGAGCGCGGCACCGCAATCTCAGCTTTACTGGCACTCGCGTTTAACATCCCCTGTTGTCTGGAAAGTAGAAAGTGCAAACAAAAGTGCCAACAAAACATTTTTTTCTAAGCATAAATAATATTCTGTCTCAATCTCAACGTGCCTCAAATACCTGTTTTCGGTAGTCATAAAATACCACTTGACACGTGTCTGGCACATTTTTTGGCCCGAATAAAGTGTCTGGCTTTTATAATTTTTATTTTATTAAATTCTATACTTGAAGGTATAAAAATTTCAAAATTCCTCAAGGGTATTTTTTTGCAAAGAAAATTTTGGAAATTTAAATATTCACGGGTCGGCTAAGTGCCATGCTCCTTCAGTCACACATTCGATTTTTTTTTTTTTTTTTGAGACATTGCAAAAGAAAAGCCTCACAAATTTTCATGGTGCCTCTCCTGGTATTCCTTTTTTCCTAGCGTTGGATGGTGGGGATTTTTTTCTATTTACGCATGTTCGCTTCTTTTATGTATGTATGAATTCTAACTAAACTCATATATTAGCTGCATATTCTCTTAACTGCATTTTTCAACGAATGTCGTTTTATGGTTGATTTATTATCCTGCACAAATGTTCCACCTGTATAAACAACATAATAACATATATGATGCATTCAAAGAACATTTTTTTTTTTTTTTAATATCCGGTTGTAACGAAAGTTTCCCGCCACAGCTAATACGATCTGTGCAAACAGTTCGTTTTGACGTGTTTGCTCCTATTTTGTCAAACGATTTTTGGCATTTGAAAGAAAGAGACTTCATTTATAGCACTGTGTCGTGAAATTTGTAAAAAAATATCGTTATTATTGAGTATAAGGTGTCTGAAATTGAGCTATCGCGCTGCCAGATTAGAACCATCATTTACTTCCCGTTCTGTAGCAAAAAGTCAGCTACATAATATCACCGAATAAAGTGTACAGCTTTAGGTTCTAGTGTTGTATCATATGACTCTGTGAAGGCTTGGCGGAATGTTTGTTATACATAAAATTACAGTTAATTACATATATTATAATTAGTATTATGTAATGGTGACTTGACGGGAAACTTTTGTTACAACCTAATATTTAGATATATTATAAAATGTAATTGTTTGAAATAATGTTAAAATATAGCAAAATAAATTAAAAGTCACATAATTTGCTTTTAATTTTTTTTATAAGATGAAAGTTATTGCTTCGAATTTAGGCTTCCAGATAAGATAGATAGGCCTTGATTTGAAATTGGTGGCATTCACACTGTTTTCCGATAAAGCCACTGTTCATTATATAAAAAAGTGTTTACGGTGGTTATTTTTGCAACATGAACAATATATAAGAAACTAATCGCATTTTTTAACATTTTTGAAGAAAGTTAAAACGTCTTTATGCATTCAGTTAGTCTATCCTTCTGTTCACGCTCTAACTCCAGTAAATACAATCGAATTTTACTGCAATTGATAAACGTTATTTAGGGTCACCAAGGCATATTTGGTATTATATATGAAGTATGTGGGATTAACAGTTCTTTTACAAAGGCACTTGAAAGAATTCAATTACATTATGGTATATGGGGAAAATCGCTTGCAGAGTATTTTAATGAGATTACGCTATTTCCTATGTATAAAATCTGATATAAATCACTGGATTTCACTACAAGATGATTACAATAGAATAGGGCATTCATAGCATTAGTCATTCATTTATAGAGATACTTAAAATAAATCGGTTTCAGCACTTCTTTGAGTAATAATTGCTGGAAGTGCATTTCAGAATTCGGTATGCGCTTTTAAATGTAATTAATATTTTGAATGTTACTCGTTGTATACAAATTCTATACCTCAAATACAGGACTGCACAAAAGATTTCACGTATTCAAGTACCATTATCTTTATCAGTGGAAATTTCTGAAGGGAAATTTCAACTGAGGTATATGTATTTCATAAGTGATCTAAATTTTGACCTGCATACAGTTAATAGACATAAACCTGTATGTCATTTACACGGCTGCTCAAATAATTTGTATGATTTTCAAATTGTAGATGAGAACAGCTGAAATTGGGTTTTCAAATGTGTTATACGTTTCCATATGGTTTAACTATACATACTATTTAAACTTATTAAACGGTGCAGGTTTGTAGCATTATCCTGAATGAGTTGGAAAATGTTTCATTATCTATGTTTGACGATGGATTTTTTCTTTCTTGTTTTACTTTATATGTCCTATTAAAGTATCGGTAGGATTATACTCTCAGATCCGAGTATAATAGAGTAAAATTCAATTTCACACATTTCAGTGATGAATTGTTACACAAAAGATAATCTAGCTATAATTATTACATTATTCTTTATCCTTAACAAAACAGTGTTTAAAACTCTTGTCGGTTTTATATAAGAGTTTATGAATTATTTAAAATGCAATATGGAATGTAAAACAGTTTCTTTTCACCAACGCACTATCTTACTGTAATACTACTCCAACCCAAAATATTAGAATAATTAAAAAAGACATTGCATTTTCATATAAAATGCATGATATCTGAAAAACTAAACAACGGGGAGAAACGAAAAAATTATAAAGAGTTCCTAAAAATCTGATGTACGGTATATTGTTCATACTTTCCTTAAGAATTCATAAAAAAATTATAAAAAAATAATGAATTTATTCAAAAAATTAAAATATTTCCAAAGACGTTTCAAAATATTAGAATATTTGAGAAATTTTTTGATTGGTCAGCGATGACGTTCAATTTTGCATAAATCTCTGTAGAAATAATATGCATATAAAAACTTGTTTTACCTTTAGGCTTAGTTAATTGGGAATTCAAAATTAGTCGGACAAAAGATGTATAAGAATGTACGTGTACAAGGACTGCGATTGTCACTCTACGCTATGAGGGACTTGCACAAAATGTGTGTATTGCCGAAAACGTTAAGTTTTCTGAAGGAACTGTGGGTAAAGATCTGATTGATTTTACCTGTCTAATTATTCATTCAATATTGCATACATTTATTTGCTTATATATTTGCCTTTTTTGTCGATATATTTCGCTGATTAAAGTACTGATTTGTTTTACCAAAATATAGCACAGAAAAAATACATAATTTAAGATAGAAAATATACATTGTATTATTTTTAACGAAAAAAAAAAAATGTATACAGGGTCAACTTTTAAGACACAAGTTATAATTTTTTCGAAAAATCTGGATATAAAAATATTTTACGTAAGTATACTATTTAAAACTTGAAATCGATAGTTTTGTTCCAAAAATATCAATTATCTTTTCTCAAATTCTCTTTCAGAGAAAATTACTTCATCGGTTTCACATAAATTTTAAATATTTTAAAGAACAGCTTCTGAAGTCAATTCATAATGCTAACGTATAAACATTGCATGAAAACGATATCTATTAGAAAGTCAAGCTTTATATTGATTTAATTTAATGGATTTTTAAAATTGATTTATGAAGAAGACCTTACTGTAGTGAACTTTAAAGCTCAATTGCAATAGCAAATGTATCTTTATTTATGTAAATTTAGGGAAGATTTGCCTATGGAAGGCGAAAAAATATGTTTTTTTAGAATTACTTTTCTGGAACAGAAATAAAAATAAGTTAATAAAATAAAATAAAATAAAAATGATTAAGCGGCTCTTGATGCGTGGGTGGATGCCCTAGTATATAAGAACCGCTCTTCCAATTGTGCGGGATCCGATACATCGCCGCAATTAACCATTTTTGAAAAAAAATCTCACTTTGGTATCTTCTAAAAATGTTTATTTTATATAAAATTGGCTGAACGTGTTCCAACCACCAGTAAATTATATTAACTTTAATTTAAATAAATCCATAGAAAGATTGGTTTATTGCTTTTTGCGAACTGACCCCGCATACTTTTGAAAAAGTCGATTGCGTAAAAAGCGTTAGTGCTCCAAAACGGTTTAAGACAATGGACGCGTTGCGCTGAATCACTAAATAACTACGAAGGGACTTCGATATCAGCCACATCGTGTTATAGGTATAATCTAATATAATCTAGAAGATATAAATCTACATTTTGTAATTGATATGCAGCCATGATCGGTACAGTTGCATGATACCGAACACGATGCAAGAAGTTTGACAATCAGCCACTAGAATGCTTCAAATTATACAAAATGGTAGCTTTACTTAATGTAATTACATTAAAACATAATATTTACATTTATAGGTGCGGATATAACATTATCCCTTAAATTAAATAACACTTTTGGAAATTGTCTACGCACTATGTTAGATCACTAACTATACTATTCCTGTCGCCTTTTACCGTACTCAGCTAGATTTTTCTAGAAATATGATCTATTCCAGTTTTTTCGAATTCTCGGAATCTACGTAATGTGCTCAATTTAACACTCTGTGCGAAAACGCCAATAACTGCTTTCAACGTACTTTTCCCACGTTCAAATTAAAACTGATTTTCATCTACTCTGTCTCCTTCTGCTTCATCTGCTTCCTCCAGAGATTTTCATTTGTATTACCAAGGGCATTCCAAATGCTCTTCTTTCTGCTTGTTCAAGGATAGATCATCACAGGAGATTATTTTTAGTTCAATAATTCTTGCTTCTTAACTAACTATCTATTGCATTATCCACGTTCCGATAGATAAAAGATTGTCTTATGGTATTACTTCTTATACATTGTACTAAATTTAATCCCAGAGATTTAAAAAAAAAAATAGCAATAACTCCAGTTCATTGATATTAATATGCAGATAAATACAATACAGAAATAAATTAAAATTAATAAAACAGAAATTTACATTAAGCATACATTTTATTTGTGTCAGAGATACGACACTCTCAAGTTAGCTGAAAATATGCCATTTATGGGCATATTTTCCCTCAATCACATGATAGATATCCAGAGCTATGCTAAATTTATGCTGGGGATACTGAGGCTATTTATTATGAGGATTATGCTAAATATATAAACAGTATGCAAACTTATAAAAGTTCAAATAATTCATCTTATAGAACAACCTGCAGTTTTTTTTTTTTTTTTTTTTTTTTTTTTTTTTTTTTTTTTTTTTTTTTTAATTTAGATGAGTACACGTGTTAAATCTGACATTAAATGTTCACAGCTTTTTAAACGGCCCCAAAAGATTTCATTATCTAAATAAAATAAAAATAAGAAAGCAGAAATTCCCTGAGAATATGTTTATACTAGAAAATATGAGTGTATTTTTTTCAGTTGTTTTATGAAGGAAATGGGATATATTTTATTTAAAAATAAGATATTCATTTTTCTATTTGTCTATTTTTGTTACAACTGAACATGATTTAACATGTATTTTTAAGAAACGTTATGTACTCATTTTTACAAAAAGGGGGAAATGTTTCCTAATCCATGTACTAAATATAATGTAATTTCGAATGAAAATATACAACAACCATTTCCGAGTAACAAAATAATATTAAATTTAATTTTAATGCTGTCTAATTATCATGTGTGTCTGTAAAACATGTTTGTTAAACATGAACATATTTAAAATTTAATAATAAAGCTTTGTATAAATATCACAATTAAAAAAAAAAAAAAAAAAAAAAAAAAAAAACACAGAGGTTGAATTTCGGGATTGAAATTATAACAGTTCATTGTCAGCCAACGTAAACCCTTTTCCGTATGGTGACAACGTCAAAAAAAGATCATGAGATCAATTTAATGTAACCTTGTCCCATTACGGATACAAGTTTACATTAGCCGATGACGGACTGTTAAAATTTCCAATCCGAGTGCGTGCGTTCTGTGTGTTCTTTGTGTTTTGATGATATTCACACATTTATTTTATTTTACAAATTTAATCGTGATTTATCTCCAGTTTTTTTTTTTTTTTTTATTATTATTATTATTTTATTATTATTATTATTATTATTTTTAAATGCTGTTTCATATGAACATATTTACATAGGAATTGATTCCATTAGAAAAACCGATATTTCAGGTTTAGAAAACTGATTAGTACACTATAAAAACTGCTAGGAAACGGAACTGAAAATAAATGATAACAAGCGAAACGTTGTTTTTATAAATCCTTCTTTAAAACTCGAAATAATTTTGTTTCCTAAGGTTAATTCTATATTTTCATTCGTAGTTATAGTATATTTTCCAAAATCAGGAATTTGTTTTTCTCTTTTTTTTACGGTGTAACAACATATCAACTATTCTTCATATATTATCAAATACGAATTTTCAGTATTATGCAATAATAAAATATATAAATAAAATAGGTTGGAGTAACAAAACTCATTAAAAATTAGATATTTCAATTCAAATTATTCAAATATTAATTATCATTAATATAATTTAAGAAAATTGAAAAATATTTTATTTTTTAACTCATTCTTTCGAAAATAAATACATATGAAAATCATAAGAAGATTTTTTATTTAGTTAAAGTTTTTTCGACCGAAGTCACTGTCTTACTTAATGCCTGTATTATACTTATATTCATCTTATACCAATATTTCAGGCATTATTATTGTAGTAGCTATTAGAGTATAGACATATTTTCCCATATGTGTTATTACATTAATGTATAAAAAAATCATGAAAAATAAGATGTCGTGATTTTTTTATATATTAATGTAATAACAGATATGAAAAATATGTCCCTACTCTAATGGCTACTACAATAATAATGCCTGAAATATTGGTATAAGATGAATCATAAGAAGCTATTTGTTTATGAATAAATGTTCCGTAAGATTCAAGGACATTTCGTATGCAATTTAGTAGCAATTTAGTCTGTGATTCATATGCTAATTGGAGCTGAAATTAGAAACATTTCGTTCTTCACAGCGCGAATTTTGCCGTTTGTAATGCAGTGAAATACTGGGTGAGCAAAAAGTCCGTATAAACTTTAAAAAATCATAAAAACCGAAAAAATAACCGAAATGAAAAACTGTTTGCAGGATTAGCATCTATAGGTCACGGGAATTTTTTTAAGACAGAAATAAAAAATAACTCAATAAACAGCCGACAGATGGTGCTGGTTCGTGCGATTTTGGTGGAAATATGCAAATGAAACGGTTTTAAGAATTCGTGCTCCTAATCCAGAACTAGTTCACCGTAGTGAGCTGTGTACGTGATCAAGGATGCTGAGTATGAAGGATAAAGCTTTGTTGGTGAAGGTATTTCAGGCGAACTAATTCTGGATTAGGAGGGCAAGTTCTTAAAACCGTTTCATTTGCATATTTCCTCCAAAATCGCACAAACCAGCACCATCTGTCGGCTGTTTTTTTAGTTATGTTTTATTTCTGTCTTATAAAAATTCGCGCGACCTATAGCTGCTAATCCTGCAAACAGTTTTTCGTTTCGGTTACTTTTCGGTTTATATGATTTTTTAAAGTTTATACGGACTTTTTGCTCACCTGGTACTTAGCACAGTACTTGAAAGAAAATTAAAATTTATGTGTTTTACTTTTTTATTCTTTTGAAATCAAAATTGCCATAGAGCTTTTTATTAAAAAAAAAAAAAAAATCCTGAGGTGATAAAAGTTTCAGCTGTGCGGCCTTGTACGAAGGAATATTTTAGTTGAATGGAAGAAAGTTAATAACATAAAATTGTTGTCTCTTGTTCTCTGTAGAAATTCTAAATTTTGCAGTACCGTATATATAAAAGTTTGCACTAAAATTATCTCTTACCTTTATTGTAAGTTTTAGTAAAGGTATAATATATTTAGAATATTAAAAATTTAATTTAAATAATATCAATACATCTTTTTTTTATAATGATACATACTTATGTATGGTTTTGAAGTATAGTATAAAAATAAGAAATTCCAAGTACACTTAAAAGAAGATTCTGAATTTTTTGCACAAATCTCAGAATAATGGTACTAAATACAGATGAGAAATCTGCGTTACAAACCATAACTTTAAATGGCACTTGTTTTTTTCCTTCGATAAAGAACATGAAATGCATTATTTTCCGATATTATAATATCTTGTTATATCTTGCTATTTCGGGAAGCGTCAGAGAGTATGATTTATGATATCTCTTCTTGCCATTTCGTCTAAATCCGCATTAAAATGCGTTAAACAAGAATAGTTCATTCGACAATATCTTCAAAAAAGCCCATAATGGAAGTTCCAGTTTTTTCAAATTAATGTGTTAGTTAATAGAGATATTCTGATACAAATAATAGTGTGTGTGTTTGTTTTTTTCAATAAGATATTTTTTAGGGTTTCGCACTTAAAATGTAAAAACGGGTACGATTTTAAAATCATTCTTTTGTCGGTCTGTCCGTCTGTCACAGTCATTTTATTCGAAAATTATGGAACGTGGAAAGTTCAAATTGGCTGATATTATAAAGGCTATTGACCCACATATTTATAAAATAATAAACATTTGCAAATACGAGGTCGGATAAAAAAAAAAAAAAATCCGCAATCGGTCAGTTAGAAATTATTAAAAAATAGAACAATAATTTTACCTTATTGGCCTTCAAATTACTTTCCACCCACACCACACACTTCTTCCAGCGTTCGTATAACTATTCAAAACACTACTTGAATCCATTTTTGAGACGTCCTTCAGTAGTTTCGCCGCATTTCCGATCACCTCATCTGAATCTATAAAACGGTGTCCTTTCAATCTCATTTTTAGACCTGGAAACAGGTAAAAATCCACTGGTGCTATGTTGGGGGAAAAAAGAGGGTGTTCCAGAGTGGTAACACTGTGTTTGACAAGGTAATATTCCACAATCAGAGCGGAATGTTTTCAATTATATTTTGATATAAATTGCTGATGATTGGATTATGTGTTTATTGCTGAACATGTGACACTGCTACGACGTGCTTTTTGTCACGATTTTTGTCATAGAATTATGGGCTGAAATTACACCAAATCGAATGCGTAAGAATTTCACTCAAATTATTTATATCCAATTTCGGCCGTCCTATCACAACAGATAGTTTTAGTAGTCTATTATTTGCAATGAACATTATAGCGTTATGTCAGTTTCTGTTGGGTAGAAATGTAGAATTATTTTTATATTATTATTTAAAAAATATATTTAGTTGTCCAATTTTGTTATTGGAAGAATGTCCATTTTGTGAGATATTCTTTTATCCCTCTAATACTTGACCTACACCATTGTGTAGGTAATCCTAAAGAATTAGAAAAAAAAAAAAAAAAAAAAAAAAACATTTTCTTCTTTTTTGTGCTATTTAAAATCGCACCTGCACCCCCAGAATTGCGTCAATGTTTCCAATGCATAGCCGGACATCATGTATTATTTTTAACATTATTTTTATTTAAATATGATCCCATTAATTTGGGAAAACACCATTTTTTTTTTCATTTCTAACAAAGATCTTCCGTTCTTAAAAGATTACAGCTCATTAACAACACGGTATAGCAATCCCCATGCATAAGAGTTTGGACATAGTCCTTATTCCCACAAGCGGTGAATCAAACATTCTATTCTATTGTCACCGATATTGTTATATATATATTATTGTTATTATTATTATAGAGGGACTACAATGAATGCCCCCTTCCATATGAGTCCTTAGTTATGAGGTTCGGTCTGGTATTACCAAAAGTAAAATACACGAGATCCAGAAGATGAAAATGAAACTATTCTCCTTGGATTATTGTATCATCACTGAAGATCTCGAGTGTAATGCTAATCCTTCAGTGATCCCCAGGCTAACGTCAGACGAACGTCTTTTTGCACGCTTTTTTCCATACATGTGATACCTACACACTGCAGCTACAATTGTGTAGGATTGATATGTAGGGAAACAATAAAGACATCATGCGTCAAGCATAGATTATGAAACACTTTCCAACACTTCCTGAATGTTTTAACAAAACTTCGATATTTAGGGAAATAATAGGGAGTTCTGTAGTTACGTCCATAGGCAAATATGTATTCTAATTCTTTTGAACAGCTCTGTATTTGATCTGTAGGTTTATACATATACTTTATAATGGGAAAAATTAGTTTAGCAAGAAAATGCATAATAGGTTGAAATTCATCTTTCGTCAATTTTTACTAATAGATGGAAACATACTTTTATACAGCCCTGTAGTTTACCTAGTACCTTTATTACATGCCACTATTTAGCTAAAATTTACTTCAAACAAAAACACTCTTAAAACTACTGAAATTACATTTCCAGAAATTATCACCCATAGACGGCCATGTATCCAACTCTTTGCGTGGCCCTGTATATCATTTTATTATGTATATTCTGCAAATATTTCTTAGTAAATTAAATTCAGTTCAGCGCAAAAATGCACAAATCCTTTAATACCAAACTTTAAGCAATTTATGCTAATACTCACTAACCTTTACGAATTGATTTCAGAAGCCCTGTATATGAAGTATAGCATTTATACGCCCTTTATAGTAGGCATAGATATAGTGAAAAAAGCGCATATAACATTATAAATGCATTTCAAGCAATCATTACTAATATACAGTAATTCGGATACAATATATTATCTGGAATCTTTTCAAATACACGGCAAACAATTCGCCCTATACCATTATGAACGGAATTATTTTCTGTGGCCCTGTAAATGAACAATAACTATTATTTGCACCACATATTCAACAGAATGCATATTTTAATGGACTTTATAAATTAATATCAATTTTACTATGTTTGAAAGAGTTTAACGCAATTAAAATACATTTGAAACGATTTTTTCCCATTGGCCGTAATGTAACGGAAAAATTTTGACTCTCCCTGTAAATGAACTAAAGATGCTACAAACTGCATTTGAAATAGGGGACATGCTATGGTAGAGCTCACTAACATCCAAAAATTTCAGAACGATCCGAGCACGTTTACGAGAGTTAGAGCGTCGACAGTTGGACAGTTGGACAGACAAACCGAAGTCATAAACAATTTTCAACTTTGTAGGAAAGTGTTAAAAAGCGTGCAAAAATACTTTCGTCTAACATTAGCCCCAGGTTCACGGTCAAAGAACAGCTCAAACTTTTATTCGATAGCAAGGCAATTAGTTAGACCAGCGCTCTGAGACTGTAATAGTAAAATGTATCGGAAGAGGAAGTTAGTGCACCATGAACTGAAGTAGCATTCATTAAGTAGATAAGTCGTTAACGTATAAAAACTATCTGGAGCGGCATATCAGAGAATTGTTTAAAGATATATTTTCACTACTGGGGGATTCTTGACTTACACTACTGTCAGTGCCGTGGCACTGGAGATTTACTTTTATTTGAAACTACCTGCTGAAAAGCCGTGAGAACCAAAAAAAAAAAAATTGTTGTACGATAATGTTTAGGAATTTTTTTTTTTTTTTTTTTTTTTTTTTTTTTTTTTTTTTTTTACATATAATTTCCATAAATAAAACATTGTTTTTGATTTTACACAAAGCCGAATTAAATACTTAAAAAGTACATAAAAATCATTTAAAAAACAAAACTTTAAACTTTTCGAACTTATTCGATGTTCCGCTTCAATAATGTAAATAAACGCAAAATCACGACAGATAACAAAATTCAACATGTAGTTGAGAGCAATGTGCCAGAAATAATTAAACATAGAGATGATGATTTTGTGTTTATTTACATTACTGAATAGGAATAAGTTCGAAATAAGTTGAATAAGTTCTTTGAATAAGTTCGAAACGTTTAATGTTGTGTTTTTTAATTGATTGTTATGTGTTTTTTATCTATTTAATTAAATTGTCTGTATTTTTGTAATTTTTTGAAATTAATTACGAGCAGACGTAATATCTTTTTTCCTCTTAAATAATTAAATAATTATAACAATATATAAATATCTCTATCTAACTGTCTATCTATCTATAGATCACTCTCTATGTATATATGTATAGATATATATATATATATATATATATATATATATATATATATATATATACATTGTGTCCACGTATAACCTGACCGACCTTTATTTTCACAACCGTTGGTCCTAGATGCATACTTCCAATTACAACAAGTCGGATGTAACAATCCCAAAACTTTCTTTTATCTCATACATGTCAATACTTCGAAATTCGTTATCACTTTGCCAAAATTAAATGGTAATCTTTGCTCATCATAAGGTTTCTAAAAATATGAAATTCCGTGCATTAGTTCTTGAGATATGACAGTCACTGAAATCGTGTAAATCCAGCAAAATGCAGAATAGCAGCACTTTTTTTAGGGTGAATTACACCAGAACCTATTCATCATCAACTTATATCAACGTCTAACTGAATATGAAATTTGGGGGAAATTCGTGCATTAGTTCTTGAGGAGTAAAAACTTTAAACTATTTACCGCAAATACAAAAGAATCTTTTGTTCTTTACGACACTTCAAATCTCTTAAGATTTTTTTTTTCTCTACAAAGAATTTACGCTCCATTTCATTTCCCCTTCTTTCAAAGCATTTTTAAAAGTAGTATTAAAGAAACATTTTTAAACATTTTATTGTAAAGTGCTATTTTTGTTAAAAATTTTCTTATACTTATCAAGTTCATTTTAAATTCCAAATCTGAAAATAAAATAGGATATATTTAACTTTAACAATATAAAAATTTAATTTCCCGAGTAAACGATTTTATAAAACTGTTTAAATAGATATTAAAGACAAAAATCTAAATTATTTAACTTAAGAGTATAAAAACTGATTTATAATTTTCTTCTGAAATAAGCAATAATCTTGAAGCCATTCTTCTATGTACTCCTTTGGGATTAAAACACGTTTGACTGAAGATATGACGCAGTTACTTGTAAGTTTATAACTTTAATAATTAAGAAGCGCTAATTACACCTAACCCATTTGTGCCTGAATTTTTGTTTCCTCAAATTTTTTGGTAAAATCACTTTAAAATGTTGCAAAATGAACTGGAACAAGTAATATAAAAATTTTGTTTTTAAAGTCAATTCTTACTTAGGCCATCAAAGAAAAATTTAATATAATCCCTTAAGCTAATATTAGTTTTTGTTGCATTAAAATATCTCAATTTGTTGATTTTCTATAAGCAAGTAGGTTTACAATTGAACTCTACGGGAATTTGGCGAAATATTAGTTATTGCCAAGTTAGCGTCACTTTTGGCGACTCATTTTGGTCACCAAATTTGGCGATATATCGCCAAGTTGGCGACAAACTTGGCTGTATTTGGCGACAGAACAGGGTCTTCCCTATGGCAACCCCTTATTGAAAATACTTGAATTGATCCTCAATAACCAATGGACGCCATTTTGTTTCCCATGCAAAACTAAAATTAATTAATTAAAATTTAATTAATAAATTAATATTTGAAAAAACTTTATTAACATCAATTGTCATCCAGTACAAGTTTAAAAAAAATTATTTTAACTTGATAGGGTGAATAATGAGTATTTTATTAACGATTGGAAATTTGAACAATATAAATATATAAATAAATAAATAAATATATAAATAAATATAGGGAGAGTGTGAGCTAATAGTAGGAATTGAAAAATACTAAGAAAAATTAAGCTTAATTTTTTTGTATTTATTTGATAAAATGTAAAAGAACTAAATATGAGTATTTCTAGTAGAATAATATGCATAATTATATATTTTGCCTATATTTATATTTAAAATGTTTTTAAATTGTATATTATGTACTATAATTAGTATTTTAATGAACTAAAAAAATATATATTTCTTTGCAGAGACTAATAACGTTATAACTATTATTAATAATAAATTAGAATAATCGTATTGCAGACTTAATAACAATTTATTTCATAAGTATCTTCGAAAGGAGATTGCATAAATAACTGTCTACTAAATTTCTAACAAAAATATGTGCCCATTTTGCCTAGAACCCTATATTTTGTACATTACAAAAATGCATAAAAAAATAGACTTGAACATTTAATTTCGCAATTTAAAAAAATACGTATTTCAAAAAAGTCCACAAGCTAAGATTATAACTTGTGATTTTGGGTCCATGATAGGAAAAATACAAATAAACTTACTTTTTACATTTCGCCCTCTTGAAAAATTAAACATCTATAAACACCGAAAAAAGCCATAATTTAAGCAAATAAATATCAACCTTGTGCTGTCGTCTCTCGGTTATAGATAAAGACATTTATAAATAATGATTTCATGCAATTTTCATGTTATAAAGAATAAGAAAATTATACAAATGCATTAAAATTTGAAACGTTCCCAAAATGGGACGCTAGGCATAAATGGGTTAATTTAACAATTTGTCGCAAAGAACATAACGATTATTTCCTTTACGGTTTTCCAATTCTTTACTGGCTGAACTTTACAAATATTTTTTTATTACTGACTACTTTCAATTCTGACTTGCTATACTTCTTCACTTTAAAATCAATTTGATATATTTTCTGTATGAAGACTTTTCCTAATCTTATTTTTTCACACAGGGTAAAAGAAAGCACGAGTTCGAATTAAATGAAGATTTTCGTTTGACAATTTGCTGATGAAAATTTTTGTAGTACGACATTTTAAATTCCATTCGTATTCGTAGAAAAAAAATCAAGTCCAAATGAATACCTTAAATTTAGGTCTACAGCCGCTTATTTTTGTAAAAATATCTAGCTTCTAACTCAATGAAATAAACAAATTAATACTTGAAAAATAGTTTTCCATATAAACTCACTCTCAAGATCTACATGATACTTTTGTTTGACATACAGTGTTCAAATTTGCACGAGAAAAGGCCACGTAGTAAGGTGTGTCCCAACGTAATAAGGCCACCGTGTGCTGTAACTGGACTTCTGTGATGTAACTGGACACGAAACAAACAAATAAGAACGAAACAAATGTATTAAGAAAGTGTATACACAAATACATATTTGCAAGGAGTAACTCACTTCCTGCCCCACCAGGGCAGGAGAAAAATATGAATGTGTAAAAAAAGAGGGGGAAAAGTGTCCCGCCGAAATAAAGCAACTGGCAATATTAATATTTATTGGTAACTACCGACTTTCCAGCTGTTGCACTTCAACATTTTTATGACGTCAGGCTGTTGTTAAATGCTTGTTCTGTGCCAGTCGAACTTTTTGCAGAATTTCGAAAGTTTTATTTTCTATTTCTCCTGCAGTATTGCAATGGAAAAAAAACCCAGCTATCAAAGTTCGAGAAAGTACAAATAAGAGCTTTTAAGGAACAAAGCCTTTAACATAGACCAATATCTAAGTAAACCAAATGATCTAAAACCGTAATAACAATTTTGTAAATTAGGGCAATGCTTATAGGTATAAAAAAAAGGAGGTGTACCTGCAAAAAAAAAAAAAAGACTTCAAGGCAGGAAAGAGATGTTTTACGGCGTCTTTCAATTGTGGTATTCCCCTCAAACAATTGGCCAAACAGAATAACATCACTGTGACAAAATCAACCGTGTCAGGAATTGAAAAACGTACAAGCATCTTGCGATATAAGAAAAGAAAACAGCCTCTTATGTTGAAAGCTATTCACATGCAAAGGAGAGTCGATTGGGCCAAGTTATATCAAACCTAGAAGGACCAGTGCCATCGTGTTATAGTCTCAGATGAGAAAAAAATAATTTGTATAGGCCAGACGGCCTTTTTTTGTATTGGTATGACATGAGGAAAGAAGAGGAAATTTTCTCCAAAAGATAGCAAGGTGGAGGTTCATTAATGGTGTGGGGAGGCTTAGGCTATAGAGGTAAACAGAAACTGGCTTTTCTCTCTGGCCACATGAAGGCTACCGATTACGAAGAAATGCTAGAAAACCATTTATTGTCATTTGAAAAGATAATTGGTGAACTAAGTTGGATTTTCCGGCAGGACAAGACCTACATTCCCGTTGCAAAATCCTCCTGGGAATGGTTTTTGGATAATTGGGTGCACGTCATGGAATTGCCTGCCCTTTTTCCCAGATCTCAATCCCCAAGAAAATGTGTGAGGTATCCTCAGTAGGGCTCTGTATGGCAATGACAGACAGTTTCAGTCTGTGGCAAAATTGAAGGTCGTTATCATTGAAGCGGGAGAGAATATTGATTCTACTGTCCTCCAAGGATTGGTAAATGGTGTGCCACATCGTATATTCAAAGTCATATATAACCATAGTGGATATATTGTCTATTAACAGTACTGGCTTTATTTCGGCGGGGCACTTTTCCCTCCTCTTTTTCCACAATTTCATTTTTCTTCCTGCCCAGATAAGGCAGTGAGTGAGTTATTCCTTGTAAATATGTATTTGTATATAGACTTTCTTAATATATTTGTTTCGTTTTTATTTGTTTGTTTCTTGTCCAATTACAGCACACAATCACGGTGACTTTATTTCAGGGGGGCACATCTTTCATGCAGAGGAAAAATTTCAAAAGTCCTTAATTTATAAATCTATGTCTATTTATCGCATAACAAACTCGTCTGGCTGCCTGTCTGTCAGCAGATTTTTTTTCAGGAATACTAAAAGGAATCAAATTGAAATTGATATAAAATAATAAGACTCAGGGCTTCATTCTTTTATAAAAACATTGACCTTTTAACTCAATTTAACAATAACACCACAAATTTAAAACAACATACTCTCTCTCAAAACATGTAGATACAAAACCATTGGGAAGTTACTCATTTGCTTAGTTACCTTACTAGCAGTTATCTATTATTATTATTATTATTATTATTATTATTATTATTATTTGTCTATTGTACAACTAGAGCCAATCTGAAAATTTACTAAAATCAAATCAGTTATGAATATTTATTTTAATAAATTATTTATGTTCCCTAATTCTTTAAAAATTAAAATATGTGCAATAAAGGGTTTTTTTTAGCGAAATGATTTCTATCGGCATAAAATATGAATAATTCATAATATAGTTAATCTCAAGAAGCATATTTATTTTTTATTACGAAAGTAAGGAGTCGTTTGTATATTTCTATAAAAAGTACAAGCTTTTTGAAGAATTTCGCAGAAATTTTAAAATGAATAACTTTATCGAAAAGAAAGTACGCTTAAAATGTTGGATCTAAGATATTGGAACTCGAATTTTTTCACATGCCTTTGACAAAATAATATAAATACTGATATGTAGTAATAAAAAGAAAAAGAAAAACCAGAAGAATCATATAATAAATGAGAACTTAAAAAAAAAAAACAAAAAACTGTACGTTGGATATAAAAAGCATTTCAAGATAAAATATACGAAAGTTTTGAAATGTGATAAAAAGTGTAAATTCTTAATTTCATTTTCTATTCAAGATTATATTCTAATTTATACACAATTTCTTTGAATGTTTTTATTAGATATGTCAAAGCTTTCTCGTACTTTAAAGATAAATCATAATTAAGTATTTAAAATTAAAGAAATTTATCAGTTGATCAGAAAACCTATATTCATAGCTTTATATTTACGAGAAGCTTGAATTTCACAATTTTGATGTACGTTTCCAAAGTATCAGGGATGATAAATTTGCATGTTTATTTGTGTGATAATCTGGACTATGTAAAATAAAAAAAAATGTATTCCAAAAATAGATATCACAACTAAAATTAATACATCTGTGATATAATAAATATTGCAAATATTTTTGTTGATAATTTTCTGCCATAGTATATAAATAAAGATGCAACCCGACACAATGAATTGGTCAAAGCTGAATGATAACTCACTTTCTATATTAAAAATATATATATATATATATAATTAATAGTTTTATTTTACTTAAGTAAAGTGTGACGGATGGCGATTAATAAACTAACTACCTCTATCACGTACACTTAAATTGTCATCTTTGTTTTAAACTCAGATTTTTTTTTTGTTTTTTTAAATCTGAAACATCAAATGCAATTATCCCTAATACTAACATATAGTTCCATTTAAGTGACATAAATTATACATTAGAATCTATGTAGTGAGGTATTGCATTTCAAATTATATTTTATTTTGCCCCCCCCCCTCCCCCCCGCCCACCAAAAAAAAAAGTTTTATGCGAAAATTCTCAATAATAAATGGAGACGTATCCGAAAAAGCTATGACCTGCAGCGCTCACATATCTAATGAGGAATTTTATTTTATGTTTTATAACAATCCATAATAAAAGATACGTAACAATTCGTAGTAAAAATGACAAATACTTCTTTAAGGAGACAGTTCACATTTTCAACAACTTTGTTTATTTAAAAAATATATGGTTCAAATGGTGAACTCACTGCATTTCAATGTCCAAATAAATTACATTTTGAAAAAAAAAATAACTGCATATTTAAATAAAATTAAAAAAAAAAAATTATAAAATTTTAATTAAAAAAATCCCTAATACTTTTTTTTTAAATATATATTTTTGCCCATTTCTTTTTATAGATTTTCAAATGTGAATTACACAAGACTACGCATGGATTTTTAATACCATTAATATTATATTTAATATTTTTTAGGGATATTTTTTAATCGATATATATAGTTTAAAACGATGAAATCTAACACATATAATATCTACGCATCATATAATTTTTTTAAATAACAAGAAACCTGAAAGCTAATTCCATAAACAGATTTATCATATATATAATAAAGAATATGTACAAAAATTACAAATTTCTATCTAAAGTACAAAGAAAAAAACTTTAGCATTTTTAAAACATGCAACACGGAGAAAACAGGGAGAAAACATTTTGAACATGGAGATAAAGCCATTTAATTTTTTAATTTGTATGGGTAATTGCACTGAGTATATTAACAAAATTTACAATATCTCGCGATGTCAATACTGTATAGGTGAAAATGAGGTGTCAAACTATAGACAGTTAAACAAGCTTTTATTTAATATTAAAAAAAAAAAATCTATTTTTTGACCATTTTTAAGGTAAAATTTCTCCTGAAACAAGAAAGTTATTAATGATCAATCGAAATTTATTCAAAAATATGTGATCTGCAATTTCAAAATATACGAAAAATCATTAATGTTATATATAAGAAAACTCACGATTTCACATAATTACAAAATTATTTTCACAATCTTCATCGTTTGTAATTTTTTATAAGATATAGAAAAGTTGTTCTTGCACTTTAAATACAAATATTCAAGAATAAAGATTTTGAATTTCACTTTATTAAAATTTTATTATGTAAATACCATTTATTTTATTCGAAAAATATATACAAATGTGCTAATATTTAAAAGAATGAAAGTAGTAACTGCTTATAATAAAATGTTTATTATTTTATTTTTCAATTGAAATTTATCATCAGGAAACTGAGAAAAAAATTACTTTCAGTAGTATCAAATTAGTCATTTTTATTTCTTTCTCTTTTTTAAAATCTTAATTATTTTTTTTCTCAATGTTTAGTAAGTTTGCACTTTTTTACTATCGATTAATTCAGTTAACATAAATATTAAATGAAAATTAAATCACTTTTCGCACGCTTTTAAGTTGACAAAAAAAGTTTCTCCTCTGCTCAATCCTCTTTTTTAGCATAATTTCAGATTCTGTTGAGTTGCTCAAGTACGCAGATTCACTAATTATTTAACATTCAACGTGCTCCAATTATTTATGTTATTTACATTTCAGGGACTTTCTTCCGATTTCAAATTTTCTAATTACGTTTCAAATTAATGCAAATTATACGATTTAAACTCATTTATTTGATTAATTTTTAATTTAGTATCATTTTTCAGCGTTATTAATTAATGAAAAAAATAATAAACTATATTAATAGCTTATATACTAATAAAACATACAAAATGGAGAGAAATTAATATCAATAGGGCACTTTTTAAGAGGTAGCATTGCGAACAATACTAAAGAATAATTTTGTATAGGAAACTAGTAACAAATTTCTCATGTGTTTTTTTTTTTTTAATTATTATTATTATTAATTAATACAGCTTATGTAAAAAGTTAAAGTAATATTATTCAATGAGAAATCTTCCTTTTATTTTATCTTTAAAATTTTTAAATAGATCTTAATTTTTCTTATTTTACCATTCAATAAATACAGTTTTTCCTTTTCTATAATAATTAATGTATGCATTATTAATTTCTATTGAAAGCAAGGTTATTCATACTGTTACGTTAAGTATAAACTTTATACTACTACAAAGTTTTAAACCAGTGAGGTTAAAGAAACACAAAATGTGTGTTCGAATATTTCCGCAATCCATACATAATTTAATTTTACAGAGAAGTTAACCCATACTTGTTTAGCATGGATGATTAAAGACAAAACCTGAATTTATGGATAATCACAAAAACTATTTTACAGATATCTATTTAATAACATCTGTAACAATTCGAAAACTCCATAACTGACAAAAATTTAATGTACACTGTAAAAAAAAAATCTGTAAAGTTATTAAAGTTTTTCAAGGAAACTGGGATTCCTAAAACTTTTTATGTAACGGCAACAACAAAAATTCCTGTAACAGACGCACTTGTGCGCCGAAAATGAAAAAATGTGTAAGGTTACTAGAATTTTTTTAGGAAACTGGGATGCCTAGAACTTTTCATGTAACTGCAACCCAGGCTACAGATAAAATTTTAGTAAGATTACTGTAATTTTAGCAGATTCATTTGTACAGTTACAGATTTCTGTAGCTTTACAAAAACTAGTTTTGTAGATTTGCAGATTTTTCTGTACAGTTACAGATGAAAGTTTAGTAAGCATGTAACTTTACATCTGTAGAACTACAGATTTTTTTTTACAGTGTACTATATACCTTGGGGGAATTTTCTCACAATTCACTTTTTAAACAAATTTGTCAGATTCAAAGTGGAAGACTTGAAATTATTATTTTAAAACATTGCCAGTAGAAATTACATTTTGTAGCGATATTTCGTAGAGTTTGAAAACGTGAGGTGTTATCCAATTTTTTGAAGTTTAAAATTTGAGAGCTGTGCTTTTCAGTTTATATTGTCGTCTGCTTTAAATGTAAAACTGAAGCATGCCAGTTCATAATAAGTAAAACATAGAAGTATATTCGCGATTGAGTTTATAAAAATTATAGGCTCTTAATCATTAAATATTTTATCAAATTATTCCTAGAGTAAATTTCACAATTACAGAACTTCTTATAAAACATTGCTTGAATGAATATTGAGAAAATGGAAATAAATAAAAAAAAAGATATATATATATATATATATAAATATATATATATATATATATATATTTTATATATATATATATATATATATTATTTTTTTGTAAATAATAATCGATTGCATTATCTGGATATAATAAGTTTTAAAGTATGATGCCATATTTAAATAAAGATAAATTGATAAATTGATATATAGGAATTGTTGTCAAAATATAACTCAGATTTACATTTTGTGCTCTGAATAAACGCCTGTTGTTTCTTTAGACAAATGGACAAATAATCAATGCAAAATGGCTATCGAAAAATTTCTAATGTCTATTATAAAGTTTAGATAATCTTGTTTTCATTACTAAAATACAGGTGATTAAACAATAAATACCAAAATCTCACTTTTAATTAATGCAGATATATATATTTTAAAGTATTATTATAATATCTGTGATTTACTTGATATGCAGGCATTTTATTTTTAGTTATGTTAAAGACTGTTTCAAAGATAAATCTAAAAAGACACTCATTACTTATATATATATATTCAAAAATATCTTTTAAGATTCCTTAGCTAATAAACATATTATTTTTATTCTTAAACAATAACACCATGATCACAATATATAAATAATTTTCTAAAGCGCCTTAAAACGGACAATTTAAATATAATTTCTTAATCTCTATAAAGGAATTTTCCATTACTTGTTATCAGTGAGGAAGCTATTTCATTGATTTTCTCTAACGTGTCTAAGAGAAAAGTATACAGTTTCCGTTCAACGATTGCCATTAGATCTGGAATTATCCCCAGAAAAATCTATTATCTTACAGCTTGACTCATTATCGATTACAGAGTTTCTACTTCATTAAAGACCTGATTCAAATTCTACTGGTTCGATCTCTTTCTTAATAGCATTCTAAAAGTTATCAGTCCATACTCTGTTAGATTACGTTGTTATAAAAAGCACCTGATTGTAAATTAAAAATTTTATAAATACTACAAATGATTTGAGTTCTTTTTTGTTGCATTTACATTTCCGAAAAGAGTTCCTTAAGAATGAAGGTATACGATTATTACGTTTATTCCTCTTTAAACTGATATATTTAACTCAATTTTTTTCTAATGTAAAGTATTAATTTTGTTATCAATATTCCACTCAAACCCTAATTTTCAAGAATTATTCGTATAAACAAATGTGTACAGATGTGTGTTAAAGATCATAGCACCACATTTTCGAGCGAGTGATTTCGATTCTTGAGCGATGTGAACTAGAAGGAAAATGCGTAAACTGCTTGTTCATACTACAGACCATAATTTGGCCATTGGTTCACATAATAAAACCTCTGACAATTCTTCTCCTACTCACAGAGTCTTATCAGTCTGAAAAAGAAAGACTGGGTACAAGGGTGTGTCACAAGCAACATGGGAAATTTTTTTGTAACGTTTTCTTCGTAAGGAACCTCCTAAAAGTTGTCAATAAGTTATAAAATGAGATTGGCAAAGTTTCAGCTCATGTGAATAACATTAACTCGTGCCTCATCGAGGTTAAATTCTTGAAAATTTGCAATTTTTGGAAAAAAAAGTCGTTTTTCTTACTTTACGTGAAAACTATTTATCTTATAAACCTTATTCTTGTTTTATTTCATAAAAATTGTTGTTTCCTTGAACTTTTACTCTCATCAAAACTTACATTTAATGAACATTTAGTAATTTTTAGGTCAGCTCATAAACCATACCCTCAAACTCTACATTTTTGAAACATAAATGAAAAATGACAAATTAATAATTTTATTAGTTTTGATAATTTTTTTGTATTATTTTCATTAATAGACAAAATTAAGTGAACAATTTTTTAACTTTAAAAATATTTCACGAATTATAATTGATTATTAGTTATCTAGTTCTGTGTCTAGTTAGAAAGAACTTCTCGATTTGTATTGCAGTTGAACCTCTGGATTTATCTTTTTATTACAAGACTGTTTTTGTTACCTGTTATTGTTATCTATTTTTAGCAATGACGAAACATTCCATAAACCCCCTCCCCCTTTTGATAAGAAGGCAGAAATTTCACAAATTAGCCACATGTCTTATCAAATCATCGGCAGTAACCTACCAAGTAATTGTCAAGTTTTATGTATTTTATTTTATAATATTCCCAAAATGAAACGCAATGCCAGAAAAGCTACTATGCTTAGAGTACATCCACCAGTTAACCACAGACTTTAATTTTAAGTAGAATTGCAATCGACAACGCAAATAACTATTTCGTAAATTAAGAACTGGGCCCATCAAAAACAGATTTAAAAATTCCAGTTTAGAGAAAACTGTTGTTCATTGGGATGGAAAATTGCTTCACCTTTTTTTGAATAAAGAAAATGTAGAGTGGATAGATGTTTTAATTAGTTGTGGGGAAGAAGAACAGTTATTACGAGTTCCACAGCTTGAAAATGGTATCGGAATAATTCAGGCCAAAGCTGTATTTTCAGTAGTTGAAGAGTAAGCTGTATTTCCAGTAGTTGAAGAGTGGGAGGAAGTTGTTAAAATTCAGGCAATATGTTTTGATACAACTGCAGGAAACACCGGTCTCCTCAGAGGAACCTGAATTTTTCTATAGCAGTTGTTAAAGGAAAAGTCTTCTCTATTTACCATGTCGCCACCATAATTTAGAAGTTATCCTAAAAGCTGTTTTTTATTGTAAAGTGGGCATAATCACTGCTCCTCAGCCAGATATTTAAAAAGAAAATTCTGTTTGGGTAGTCTAAATTGAACCAGAGTAAGTATAAAAATGCTATGGAAGATGAAATACTAGATATAAATAGTTAATTCAGAAGAAATTACAAGTTTTCTTACAGGGCCTTTTTAAAATTAACAGCTCATAGATGATTATAAAGAGTTTATCCAACTTTGTTTAATTTTTATAGGACTCCATCCTGCAGAAGACTTTTTTCTTTCAGAACACCTGGTGCATTTAATCATGTCAGATGGATGACACAGGCCATTTATTGCCTCAAAATATATTGTTTCAGGGATAATCTCTCAATAACAAATTTAGAAAAAGAAGGTATTAGAGACCTTTGCTTATTTCTAATCAATATTTATGTAAAAGCATGATTCAATACTCCCACTCCCACTTTGGACACCAATCCATGACCTGCAAATAATAAAATCACTTGTTCACTACAGAAAAATTGATAAATAGGTTGCAAACAAAGCATTCGCTAAAATGATAAACCGCCTTTGGCATATTAACTTGGATCAAGTTGCATTTTCATTTTTAGATGATACTTCCGAAAAAATAGTCAACATAATGTAAAAAAGGCTGTAAAATTAATGTCATTTGAAGAAGAAATGATGGTGATGATAGGAATTTAAGAGCAACAAAAGGTTTCAATGAAGTTAGATTATTTATAGAACAAAAAAGTCAATGTTTTTGTTTCATCTCAAACTGTAAAATTTTGTATTACATTTTATATTAATAAGTATTTTTAAATACTAATCCAAATGTATGGTGTGAAAATAAACCTTATTTGAAAGCAAGAAAACAGTGAGTGGTTTTACAGTTGTCAATGACACAGCTGAAAGTGGAAGAAAATTAACCCGAGATTTCAATTTTTGTTTAATGAAAGACGAAAAATAAAAACAGTATATGTTAAAAGTTGTATCTGAATGTAGAAAAACTTTTCAAGATTCTTCAAAAGCCAACTTATCTAAGCCATTTTCACCTTAATCTTTTCCGACGCAGCGGTCCCATGTCGGCACTACCTATACCAAACTTAATACCAAACTTACAAATGGCACCAAGAATATTTTAATAAAATTTTTCTTTTACAATGAAATGTTAAAGTAATTTGTTTTAATTTCTAAATAAAAAAATCGTTTGTAAATCTCGCTGTAGTCAATCATTTCATTATTTTAAGAACAGAATTTTTTGTGCTGGAAAGGATTAACGTCAAAATTGTAAGTGGTAATAATTTCTTTTCTTTATTATACTTATTTCATGAAGGAAAAGCAGCATTTTCTTTTGCGAAAAATCACGTTTTTTTTTTTCAAAATTAAACCACAATGAGGCACGGATTAATAATATCCAAATGAGCTGAAACTTAGCCAATCTCATTTTCTAGTCTGTTGGCAAATTTTTGGGGGGTCCCCCAGAAAAAATTCAAAAATTGATTTCTTGTGACCACCCTACTGGGTACATTATATACTCCAAATTATCCATGTTAAAATTTTCAGCTAGCGGCATTATCAGCAGTACATCCATTTGTTGGTAATTCCAAAATGTTTCCGAATCATTCAGGGGTTAAACATTCTATTTCGTTATCTGAAACATCACTGTCATATATTTTTAAAAAATCCAATCTCTCTACAGAACAGTTCAGCGTCCTTACACTGTAAACAAAAATCTTTAAAGTTTCTAAAGTTTTCTATAAACCGTGATTCCTACAACTTTTTATGTATAGGCAACAACAAAAATTCCTGTAACAGCGTCTGTTACAGGATACGTTTTTTTTTTTTTTTTTTTTTTTTTTTTTTTTTTTTTTTTTTACAGTGTAGGGAAATTATCTCAATTATTACTTACTTTGGCACAAAGATTTTCTAACATCGCAGTAGTTTCCGAGAGAATTGAAACTTCCGATGGCGTACATGGCAAATAAAAGAATCTAAAACCAGTAATACTTTTTTTATTAACTATTTAAATTTGTGATCTTAATCAGTTTAAAATATATGTTTTATATTCTATAATTTGTGATGTCAAATTATGTTGTTTTTCTTGTTTTTCTACAACTATTTCCTATGGCTAATTACAGGTTATTATATATTAATACATGGAAAATTTTCCATAGATAAAAATTCGCCTTGCATACAGTATTTCAAATGAAAATCAAATATCAAATTAATTGCTTAAGAGGCGCAAAGGCCAACATAGTGAAAAAGATTCCAAGCCGGGACTCGAACCCGGGCCATCAGTATAGCGCACTGACGTTCTACCGACTAAACCACATGCAACGATATCCAACCTGGAAAATTTCTCACTATTATATGCTGGCAAGGCTACAAAGGCTATTAATTTAAAATTTTATTTCAATTTTAATTTTAATTTCTATTGTTCTAGTTTTTTCATCATATGAATTCTGATTGTCATTTTTCACTATTTCTATCTTATCACGGAGTTGCAACCGCCTATATCGCATTGTTGTCAGCACTTGTCGATATGCGACGTAGTATCTTTTTATTTCTTTTTTCATTTTTACTCGTTCTTTGTCGAAGTTACAGGTGGAATAGCTACTGGTGTAACATATTATTCAGAATCCGGGGCGGAAACTATCTTATGTTACAAAATAACACTGGATAACTTATCATTGACTAATAAGTTTTAATATTTACATCGTATTTACATATTACTATTTACAAAATGACTCAGTTAATTTAAAATACGGCATAGCTCAAATGCCTTGTCGGCAACAACTTTGTAAACATCCTTCTCTCTCGTAAAGTCTAATTTACTCAGCTTGTCAGTTCTTTTGAAAGAAAAGAAAAAAAAAGTAAAGGAGAGAAAAAATGATAGAGTGTGTATTGTTCGAGCGTTACACTCTTCCCCTCACACTGCATTACTGGTCCCTCAGATGCAGTGTGCATTTCCTGGGTGGATTCCTTCGGGATGCTTTCTGGTGCCTAAATTCCTCTATGGTTCTCGTGTTTTGTGATCATTTCGTAAATATTTGCTGGATGGGCGTCTGACGCTTCCCGGGTCTGCCTCTAGGACGAATAAAGCTTTTAGAACCTCCACCATCATCATGCGTGTAAGGACACAAAGCTGATATATGATAATTTCCTAAGGGAGAAAAGTGGTTTTCTTTAGTGGCAATGGTATAAGAAGTAGAAGATCTTTGTTTTCCATAGTACCCATTATCATGTCTGTAACTTCCAGACCTATAATCCAATTTCTAATTATCCTGATCATTAGCTCTAAGATCATTTTCATATCTCTTTTCGAATTTGCTAGACGAATCTGCAGTTCGCCGTGCACTATACCTGTGTGATGGTTGAGAATTTCTTTGCTCCTGATAGCTACCTCTACCTGATCGTCGGCCATCATAATTATATTTATTTCGAGCATGATAGTAGCCTCTATTTTTGTAGCTAGGAGAAAAATTTGGATTATACTTTACTTTTGAAGTAAGTAAAGCACTTTCTAGCGTTTCAGATGCATCATTAGGTTCAACCATGTCCTATGAACTATTCACGAAACCTTCACATTCTGTCATATCTTGAGATATTAAAGAATCTTTAGTCTCAAAATTTTGAGGAATCTCTGATTCATCTTGGTAAGAATTCTCTGAACCAGGTTTCTCATAACTATTTTTATTGTAATTTCCATGGTTAAATGACTTTTAAACATATTTTTGACCATGTCTATTATTGCTTCTGTTAACAATAGGTCTATTAAAATTTCTGTTCTTACCCCTATAATCGAAATTCCTACGGCTGTCTTTTACATAGCCTTTTCTATCATGTGCAGGACTATCAATTTCATCAGATAAAATTATGCCCATCCGTGATCCTGTATCAATATAATGTTTAATTTTAGGTGTAGTCTCTTACCCTAGTTGGAAGCTACTAGTAAATTTTTCAAGCAGTTCATTCATCCTAACTTGTTGCTCTGAAGTGAGATGTCTACCTTCATCTTCTCTAAGAAACACGGTGCCTAATTCAACGGATTTTATCGCTAATACACTGTTAGGCCTATGTGTATCTTCAGCGAATCTATACTTCCACCTACATCTATAAGCGAAGAACCATTCTTGATTTACTACATCCAAAACAATTTTTGCTTTGCGTAAAAAATCGATTCCTAAAATTGTACGATTATTTCTGGAATTTGGCAGAGCATAAAGTGTTGTTTTAATGTCGCGACCTTCAATTTTAACATGAACTTCTGTTTTATAAACTTCGGTAGTGTTTTGTAGCCCATCCGCTAAGACTACGATCATTTGAGTTTTTTCAAACTTCACACCTTGGTCTTTTAATAAAGAATACAAATCTTCACCCGCAACGCAATGTGTTGCGCCAGTGTCAGCACAAGCTGTGCCAGAGAGACCATTTATGCTTATTTTTACCAATAATGTTGGTGATGTTTCCATATTACATGTACGAAATTCTAGTGATTGAAAGTGCACCGATACATTTTTCGGAGAACAGGTTAGACACTTGGATTTAATAACTCCACGGTTTCCACAACCATAGCAAATTAATATTGGTCGATTTAAATTCGAAGGATAGTTAATTTTATTTCTCTTGGACTCCTTTTGATTGCCAATTTTACCAAACTCATTTCTTTTCAAATCTAAAGGCGTTTTTTCAAAGCGATTAGAATTCCCGACATCACTGATTTTATTTGATCTCTTTATTTCTACTTTGTGTGACCTCAAATTATCATGTGAATCTAACTTTTCAGCTAATTCAGCAGGATCTGTTATATTCTCCCATTGGTCTAAATAATGTTCTTTGCAATCAGGGGAAACCCTTTTCTTTAATTGGTCAGCAATAATTAATTCCGATAATTTTTCAAAGGAATTTATATTTAATTCGGATAGCCATCTCTCGAAATAGCTTCTAATTTCAAAATAATAATCTTTCCAGCTAATATCGGTTCGCTTTGGATGTCGACTAAACAAAACTCTAAACCTTTCAGCAGTTAACTTGAACCTCTGCAACAATATATGTTTAATATAAGAATAATCCTTAAATTTTTCTTCCGGTTCACGCGCTATTAATTTACCGATTTCATTTGGAAGGACTCCAATTAAATACGTAATCCACAGTTCTTTAGAAACCTTTAAAAGTTTCATTTGCCTCTCAAAAATTATTAAAAATAAATTCATATCATCCTTTTCAGGATTGAAATCGGGTAAAATCTTTTTCAAGTCAACGCGGACTGAAGAAGTTTCTAGAGGGTTGCTTGTATTTGCAACAACATCTCTTGTTCCTGCTTCTAACCTGAGCTTCTGTAGCTCAAATTCTCTTTCTTCGGCTAAACCTTTCTCTTCCTCAAGAGTCTTTCTTTCTTCTACGATGTTTTCAAAAATTCCCTGTACAAAATCTATGTTATCTTTAAATGCCTCACTATTTACAATTTTATCACGTAATTCGAGGACTTTATCATCGCTACTTATTTCTACTTGTAATTCTGAAGCTAATGTGATTAAATCAATTTTCTTACCCTTAGAAAGAAACGCCATCATTTGAACTAAATATGTTTTAGCTAACTTCAAACTTAATTCGTGTTACGAATAACTCTTAGCAAAATACGTAATTTTTAACATATATAGAACATAAATAACATACAATATCTTTCAAAACTCAATATATAATGACACCAACTATTTGCCTTTTTTTTTTTTTTTTTTTTTTTTTTTTTTTTACACAATAATATCATATAATAATTAAATAACGCCAAGCGCTAATTTATAATAATAACTTCATAATAAAATAGCTCAGTGCAACTATATAAATGTATAAAATAAAGCAAACGATTTTTATTTTTCAAAAATAATTATTAGAATTATTTCTCTTATGAATATCTTCATTTAATTCAGATACTAAAATACTTGAAGCTGCAGACGACTTTTCGTATTTCAATTCTAGGAAAATAACATTCAGGCTGAATAGAACAATTCCAAAATATTTCGATTCTGGACGAATCAAATACAATTTTCAAAAATCCACAGATTCCGGATGAATTAAAAGTACTTTTGTGTAAATTTTTGTACCTTAGTATCTATATTTTCTTATCAAAACAGTTTAACACAATTTAAAAATAATACTTATCTTCATATCTTGCTTCTGTTCGAGCCAGACGTTGGGGAGCCACTTCTGTAACACATTATTCAGAATCCGGGGTGGAAACTATCTTATGTTACAAAATAATACTGGATAACTTATCATTGACTAATAAGTTTTAATATTTACATCGTATTTACATATTACGATTTACAAAATAACTCAGTTAATTTAAAATATGGCATAGCTCAAATGCCTTGTCGGCAACAACTTTGTAAATATCCTTCTCTCTCGTAAAGTCTAATTTACTCAGCTTGTCAGTTCTTTTGAAAGAAAAGAAAAAAAAAAGTAAAGGAGAGAAACAATGATGGAGTGTGTATTGTTCGAGCGTTACAGTGGTTTATTTTGTAACTCTTTCTAAACAATTAATAAACATCTGACACCAGCATTGAGATTTCAGGTTGTGCAACACCAATTTTGTGGCTGGAGTTCTCCTAGAAGGTTAAGCGTGCCGTTTTCCTACAGCTTGATTTTACTTGCAGATCACTCACCCTTAGGTATTCAAGCGCAATGGATGTAAGGCAAAAATGTCGCCTTTTGGCGATGCTCAGTATATTGATTAGAAAATATATCGGATAATTATAAAAAAGGAATAATTTGAGCGTTAGAATATTTTAGAACTGTCTTCGTTAAAGTATGTGCTTACCCTCAAATCGCTGTTTTTGCGAAATTTTTCAATTTTTTAAAAAAATATTTCAATTTAAATTTCAAACATTTAGGATTTCAAAAATGCCTTACCTTTGGTTCAGCGATAATTAGAAGCAAAGTTATAGACCAAAATATAAACCAGAAATGAACTTTCTGAAACCGGACGTGACCGTTTAAAGAACCACTGAAAGATAAGTAATAAATTTTCATACACAAATATATAATATACAGGGTGTCCGGTCTCAACGGTGTCCAATGGCTAATTCCTAAACCGTTAGTCATAGACATATAGTTCCAATTACAAAAATGTTTAAAATCAGGTAAAGAAATATTTTAAAAGTGAGTTGGGTCAATAAAAACATTTCTTAAAAAATTAAGGAATTTAAATTTTTATACGGTTCTCCGGTCCAATAAATTATATTTAGAAAAATTTTCCTTTTACACTGACAAGTAATACACAAAAAGTCCCGTTATTCTACGATTAAAATTGACCGAATAATAGCTGTTTAAAGTTGGAGCATATTTTCTGCTGCAAATTTGGGGTCATTCACAAATTTAGTCGAAATATAATTTCGTCAGATATATTAGAAAATGGTTGAGAGTAAAATTAACATTGCAATATATATTTGAAATCTTTAATCATTCTGACATATTAATGCAAAATATACAATTTGTAATAAACATTTAAGATGAAAGAAAAAACAGAATTTTTGTTAAATAAAATGATGCTAAATTAACAGCCTGAATTCTTTACAAAATGATACGTATTTTAAAATATTATTAGATTACACTAGCCTGCAAAAGTTGGGTTATGTCATGTTTTTTAGCTTTTGATAATAGATTATTATGTATTCTGTATCTCTGAATCTGAAATTTAACTTCATTTTTAACCATCACATCAGGATTTTTCTCAAATTTCAAAGTTAAAAAGATCAAATTTAATATTGAATCTCCTCCCTCATCTCATCGGACCACTCAGCTATTTAGCTGTAAGAATCCCAGAATAGGCAAAAATATCGAATAAATTATTGAATAAAATAAAATAAAATAAAACAAAAAAAGGTTTTACATACGTTTTATAGTATGAGATTTTCGCTATATTTTAACTTATACATTAACGATTTGCATAAAAATTCTAACATGATAGTTAAAAATGAAGGTCATTTCCAGATTCAGTGCTAAAAAGTACGTAAAAATCAATTATCAAAAGTTAAAAAAAACACAACCATCTCCTCTACTTTATAGAATCCGATTTTAGTTATTCTTTAAATTTGACAATTTATGATTTGCGAAATATCCTGTCATGATAATTAAAAATTAATATAATTTTCGGATTCAGCACTATAAAATATATAAAAGTAAAAAAAAAAAAAAAAAAATCAACAATCGCGGTCTTGTATTATCGAATCTAAAACTTTGTCTCAAACTTCTTGGCGGTAATCTGTCTGAAATTTTTTGTGTTATTCTGTAAAATAAGTATAAATGGTAACCACGGAAAATCATAATAATATTAGATTGTTACTGGATTTGGACCAATATGTAAAATATAATCTCGATAAATATTTAAAAGTGAGTTAAAGTCCAAGTACAAAAATTTGAACTGGAAAAACATACATAAGATCGTTGAAGTAACATAAAAACTTAAAAAAATAACGTATTTGTTAAAAGAAATCATAAAAGAAACAGCCTCAAATCCTGACACAATAAAACATATGTTATTTTAGCCAATCTGAAACTTAATAAATTTTATCTTAATCGTAATACTTGTACGATTTTTTTCAAAGCGCAGACACACATGAAATAAGATCTTCGCATTTGGTTTGTGATCCCTCAAAGCCAAGCCCAACGCATTTGTTTTCAGAGCAGAAAAGTGGCATAAGTCATGCATTTTTAAAGTTTCATAACTCACTCAATTTTAGCATTATATGAATGGGACTTTTTTTGTCTTACTTGTCAGTGTAATAGGAAAATTTTACTAAATATAACTGATAGGACCGTGGGGCCGTATAAAAATTTAAATTTCGTATTTTTTTAAGAAATTTCTTTATTGAACCAAATCGCTTTTAAAATATTTCTTTACCTGATTTAAAAAAAAAAAAAAAAAAAAAAAAAAAATTGTAATTGGAACTATATGTCTATGACTTACGGTTTAGGAATTAGCCATTGGACACTGTTGGGACCGGACACCCTGTATATTGAGTACACATATACATAAACACCTACAAATATGATGGATATTAAAGTTGTAAATTTTATACGTAATTTTGTGTGCTATATGAAAATCTTAATATGAATATTCTGGAAAACTGCGTTTTTCATTGTGTACGTTTACGAGAAACATCATTTCTTAAAAAGTTTTTTTAGATATTGAAATAAAATTTTGTAACAAGGTTCTGCTTATTTGTTGGTATGTTATGAAGCAAAATATAACTTGTAACTATATATATATTAATTTATAAGCTATTTTTATTGATAAATACACATTTATTTTTCAAAAATCATGTTTTGTATACAAAATTTGGTATATATTAGTAAATTTAAGAGGTATTGCAAATCTTTTGCTTCATAACACCGATAAAAGGTTTGCTAATATGTTGTTGAAAAAAGGTGAAATATATTGAATTCGTTATATATGATTTCGTTACAGAAGGTTTGGCATAAAAGCATTTTCTTTACTAAAATTTGACTAAGTATTGACTAAATTTGAAAATCCCTACCGGCCCGGCCTACAGGCAGAGGTAGATTTCGAAGTTAAGTATACTAATTTCACCAACAAAAACTAAATCATTATTAGATATAAATCCACTTTAACAGTTTTATCTGTATGCTTTTGACGAGTTTTTATTTCCTTTTTATAAAATAGCTGGTTTTATTAGAATCATGTTAAGGCGATATTAAAAAAAATATTTTTCCATGCTCAACAACTCGAAATTTTCTGGCATATTTTCAGATTCATTTTTAATTTAAAGAAAAATATGAAACATGCTGACGTGATTTTTGAAAAGATTTATAAGCGACCTGTGTTTTTATTTTTCTTTCAATTAATTAAACTTGATTAATAAACAATTATATTCTCTTGTAGGGCAATATTTTTCGTTTCTAACACAATCGCTTCGGGAAATTCTGTTCAAAATGCCCACTTTGACATCATTATTTGAAATATATTCTGCCTCTATCAAAAAATCTATCATTACTGTACATTATATAGTTTCTGAATAAGAGAATCTAGCAACTGGATGCGTTTGAGAGCAAAAATGAATTTAAAAATGAGTAAGAAAATAGACAGTTTGGATTTGAATGCACCCTTAATAAGATGATTTTTTTCTTCAACTACTATGTATTTTTAAATTGTTTTTGCTGTAAGAATTTTCCGTATCAAAAACTTGTCTATATAAATGTTGAAGACAATATTAAGAAGATATATGATAAATTCATGGAGATTTTATATCTTGTGAATTGACGGAGTTATGAAAATTTTTCTTCTTCAACACCCCCTTTTTTGTTTTCGTTTTTAATTTTTTTTTTCGGTACGAATTGGTCCTATCAAAAACTTGTGAATATAAAAGTTGTAGATAATATTAAGGAGATGAATAATAAAATTAATTGGATTTGATATCTTGAGAATTGACGAAGTAAGGAATTTTTTTCTCCCAAAAACCCTATTTTTGGGCCCTTTGAACCTATTTTTAATTTTATCAAAAATCTGTAATGCATGAATTTTTGGCGCTATTTTTAGAAGTAATAAAATCTTTAAACTGATTTGATATGTACAAAAATTAAGAAGTTATGGGTTTTTTTTCGGTTTTCACAAAACCCCTCCCTATTTCCATCCCCTTTGTCCGCTTTTGCCCATTACCGAACTTGACTGACATTTTATGTCCCTTGATTTTATGTATGAGTTTGGAAGAGATTTGTGCAGAATTGTGGAAGTTATCGTATCCAGAAGAAAGTGATAACACAATTGTTTCGGGAAATTCCGTTCAAAATGCCCACTTTGACATCATATTTTGAAATATATTCTGCCTCTATCAAAAAATCAATCATTGCGATACATTATATAGTTGTTGAATAAGCGAACAATTAAATGCGTTTGAGAGCAAAAATGAATTTAAAAATGAGTCAGCAAATAAGCAGTTTGGATTTGAGTGCATACTAATTCAATGATTTTTCCAACACAATCCGCTTCGGGAAATTCGGTTCAAAATGCCCATTTTAACAGCATTTTTAAAAATATATTCTGCCTCTATCAAGAAATCGACCATTACGGTACATTATATAGTTTCTAGGTAAGAAAACGTACCAATTGGAAGCCTTTGAGAGCAAAAATGAATTGTAAAATGAGTCAGAAAATAAGCAGTTTGGATTTGAAAACACCCTTACTTACAAGGAGAGGGCCAACCTTGTTAATCACAGATTTTGATTATTTTAATATATGTTGTAGGGTAGACACCCCTTAGTGTCAGGTTCAACGGATTTTATCCAATGCCCCTTAGTTCTTGAAAAACCAGGGGGTCTAATATTAGTAGACAACTTAAATACTTACTTCACAGCAAAGGTGACAGGTTAGTCGTAGCTCAGTTGGCATGGGGTTTGCCGGCTGATCCGAGGGCCCGGGTTCGATACCTGAATGCGGTACATTTGTTTTTCTCATTTTTTGTTTTATAAATATAGTTATAATTATAATTTAATAATTTCAATTAAAAATTTTAACACCAAACATTAATTATAATGTTAACAACTTAAATTTATCATTTCTTATTTGTAAACTATCATTTCTCATCCATTAAAGAGGTTTAAAAAGAAATTGGATCTATTATTGAATGATAAAAATTCCAAAAACGTGACAAATTCTGTTGTGGTGCCATCTAGTTATGATAAAAAAAAAAGGAATATTCAAATAAAATAAAAGCAGAAAAAAGATAAAGGGGAAAGCAAAATAATTGAAAGCGCAAGCATACTTATTACAAATTTAAAAATCTTTAATATGCAAAAAATCGGTTGTAATTTAATTCTGATGCTAATTTTTAATATGATTAGGCTTGTTACTTTAAAAACAGAATAATAGTATTATCTCATTGACTTCCTTTGTTAAAGCAATGCGTAAATGATGTTTCTTTAAAATCACGAATTGACACAATTGCTCAATATCATTGCAACGATAAAGAATATATGAAATATATTTTAAAAGTGATTTAAAAAAAAAAATAACAGTTTTATGATGTTTTATTACAACTATTCAGTTAAAAGTAAAAAATTAAATAGGTTAAAATTGTAATTGATATACAATATTAAAAATTTAAATTGACAGTGAGATTATTAAGTTATACTTACAAGTAAATTTATAAAACAAAAAATGAGATAAACAAATGTAGCGCATTCAGGTATCGAACCCGGGCCCGCCAATCAGCCGGTTAACACAATACCAACTGAGCTACGACTGACCTATCATTGCTGTAGCAAAGTATTTAAGTTGTGCACTAACATTAGACCCCCCGGTTTCTCAAGAACTAAGGAGCATTGGATAAAATCCGTGGAACCTGACACTAAGGGGCCTCTACCCTACAACATATATTAAAATAATCAAAATCAGTGATTAACAAGGTTGGCCCTCTCCTTGTTAGATGATTTTTTCTTCAACCGCTATGTATTTTTAATTTGTTTTTGCTGTAAGAATTGGTCCTATCCAAAACTTGTCTATATAGATGTTGTAGACAATATTAAGAAGATATATGATAAATTCATGGGGATTTTATATCTTTTGAATTGACGGAGTTATGGAATTTTTACTTCTTCAACCCCCTTTTTCTTTTCGTTTTTAATTTTTTTTTTGCGGTACGACTTAGTCCTATCAAAAACTTGTGAATATAAAAGTTGTAGATAATATTAAGGAAATTTATAATAAAATTAATTGGAATTGATATCTTGAGAATTGGCGAAGTTATGAATTTTTTTCTCCGAAAAACCTTATTTTTGGCGCCCCTTGAGCCCATTTTTAAATTTATCAAACATCTGTGATACATAAAATTTTGGCCCCATTTTTAGAAGTAATAAAAATTTTAAACTGATTTGATATGTACAAAAATTAAGAAGTTATGAAGGGTTTTCGGTTTTCACAAAACCCCTCCCTATTTCCATCCCCTTGGTCCGATCTTGCAAATTAACGAACTTGACCGAGATTTTATGCCCATTGTTTTTATGTATCAGTTTGGAAGAGATTGGGGCAGAATTACGAAAGTTATCGTGTCCAGAAGAAAGTGATATATATAGATAGACAGATAGATAGATAGATAGATAGATATATAAAGTTTTTTACTGAGGGTGGTTTTGGGTTCTAGGGGTCATGATCGGTGTAGATCTGCAAAAGATTTTCAGAAATTCCAACATAGGAGCGATCCCAATAGGTAGTATTTTATACGAAATCTACCTAAAAAGTTAACTTCTATAAAACATTTACATGAATTCATAGTTTTATTTCCTGTTTTAACTAAAAACACATGTGTCTGATAAAAATTTCATATTTTTGAAAAATAGTGCCCCGAAGGTAGGGACACACCTTAATTCGAATCGAAATTTTCAGACCTCTACGCCGTGAAAATTTCCGAGGCCACTACGATCACAGACGGACGGATTGACGAATAGATATTTCTTTTATGAATACAAAGTATTAGCATTTTAACTAAAATAATTTTACTAGTACCTTATTTTAAACCTTTATATGGACATGATAAAACGAATATGTATGTGATATCTTAAATCATTCTTTTTTCTTTTTTGCTTAACCGCGTTTAGTCTTCTTGTGCAATGATAAGGAGGGGATGAGTTAATGGATCTTATGTATAATTCATAATTTAAATAAGTTTAGATTTAATAATTAAAATCTAAACCCTAGTTTATTCAAGAGATATAGGGAAAAGATATGCGGTGACAATTGTCTACATCGAAAATCTAATTAAATTAGGTTAAAATTTTTCGAAAGCATAAAATTTATTTCACTAAGTAAAAGGCTTCTTGGGCATACAAATATTTTTACTCTATTATGTTTACTGACCTTAGCAAATGTTAAGTCATGTGCTTGCCTGAATATCAAGACTTGGACAACAATTCTCGAAAGTCTGAATACCTTACCTTAAGTTCAGTTTTTAGCAAAACCCATTTAAACCTTTATGTACTCAATTATGAATTCATGAAAATTTTATCTTTTAAAGCATTTTTCGTGAATTTTTGAAACTACATTAGAAGATTTGCATAATCATTTAACACATTTTAGAAGGAATTTAAGTAGATTAATTAAATTTCATTTTTTAGGGATTTTGTGCACTATTTAGAATCCCACTCATATAATTTATTTTAAATATTTTTCTTAGCATTTTGTAGAGTTTGGAAATGTACAAATATAATGTTCTTACAATAGAAATATAGAAATATTTCCGAATTGAAAAATTCCCCCCTCCCCCCCAACACCAAGAAAGCTGAGAAGATGCAAAGGCAAAAGAAATCATCAATCTAATAATATTTTTCTTTAGTGCAACCAATAATGCTTTTGGAACAAGATAAAGTAATGTATGTATAGCTCATTCTAAACTATATTACAACTAATCAATGCATTAAATGAATGTTATAACAAGTTTATTTAATGGTACTTATAAGTACCGTCCGTAGATAATGTGTTAGCAAACCACATTTGCTTATACTGTTTTATTCTTCAAACGAAAATCTCGATAATAATAATTGTTGGACATTTGATAATTAGAGTATTTTTTTTTCATGAATATCATAGTTTTCCATGTTTAGAGGTTTAATATTTTGGAAAATTCATATCTTGACGCATTTCACAATAACTTATCTTAAAAGTGTAGATTAATTATGGTCAGTTAGTGTAACAGCTAATTTTATTTTATCTATATCATTTCAATTTCTGATTGCATATACAGGTTGTCCGGTCTCAACGGTGTTCAATAGCTAATTTCTAAACCGTTAGTCATAGACATATAGTTCCAATTACGAAATTTTTTTAAATCAGGTAAAGAAATATTTTAAAAGCGATTTGGGTCAATAATATCAAATCGTAAAGAAAAAAAAATACGAAGTTTAAATTTTTATACGGTCCACCGGTCCTATAAATTATATTTAGTAAAATTTTCCTATTACACTGTAGAGTAAGACAAAAAAAAGTCCCATTCATATAACACTAAAATCGAGCTAGTTATGAAACTTTAAAAATGCATGAGTTATGCCACTTTTCTGCTCTGAAAACAAATGGGTTCGGCTTGGCTTTGAGGGATCACATACCAAGTGCTTAAATTATTCGAAGATCTTATTTCATGTGTATCTGCGCTTTGAAAAAAAAAGAACAAATATATTACGATTAAGTTAACATTTATTAAGTTTCAGATTGGCTAAAATAATATATGTTTTATTTTGTCAGGATTTGAGACTGTTTCTTTTATGATTTCTTTTAACAAAAAATATGTTATTTTTATAAGTTTTTATGTTACTTCAACGATCGTATGTATGTTTTTCCAGTTCAAAATTTGTACTCGAACTTTAACACATTTTCAAATATCCGATAGAGATTACATTTTACATACTGGCGCAAATCCGATAACGATCTAATACACTGCTCAAAACAATTAAAGGATATTTGAAGTTTTATATAAAATAAAGATATAAACGAAATTTTTTTTGCCGAAAATAGAAGAAGAGAATCACAAATGCAAATTTTTCTGGTTTTCAAACTGTGGAGTATGCAAATTTTGAGTTCGACGTCAAAAACGTCGCTTCAGCGGCAGCGAATAAAATTTGACTTTCAACTGGATAAAAGAGAATGAAGACAAGGATGATCAGCATTCAGTGATTGCTTTGTTTCGATGAGTACGATGTCTCAGCGAAGTCATTTGACAGATTCAGAAGCTTTGAGAATTGTTGGTAGGTTAGAAGGGGGCCAAACTCAAGCCGAAGTAGCGCAAGCCATTGGAGTGTCACAAAGTGTCATTTCCAGGATCTGGAACCGTTTTTTGGAGAGTGGATGTGCAGGCCGAAGACCAGGGCAAGGTCGTAGACGGGCAACAACGCCCAATGAAGATCGGTATTTAGCGTTAACAGCTCGGAGACACCGAACCATGAACGCTACTCTTCTCCAACAACACCTTCGCTGGGCTACAGGCACCACGATTTCAACTCAGACTGCCCGAAACCGGCTTCATGCTGTAGGTCTGTATGCTCGCCGACCGATGGTATGTGTTATATTAACATCAAGGCATCGTCGCGACCGCAGGGAGTGGGCAACCGAGCATGTCAACTTTAGGAGAAATGAATGGAGCAATATTCTGTTTTCTGACGAGTCCTGTTTTTCTGTGCATCCGGATAATAGGCGTATTTTCATCTGGAGGGACCGTGGCAGTAGGAATAATCCTGCGTTCGTGCACGAAAGTGTCAGATTTGGCGGTGGAGGAGTGTTGGTGTATGGTGACATCTCCATTGACGGGCGCACTGACCTCTACATCATTCGAGATGGAGCTCTGACTGGGTTCCGATATAGGGATGAGATCCTCAGACCTATTGTAGTCCCTTACGCTGCAGCAATCGGAGATAACTTCATTTTAATGGACGATAACTGCAGGCCACACCGTGCAAACCTGGTGGAGGATTTCCTTTTCGAGGAAGGAATCGTTCGAATGGAATGACCAGCGTGTTCTCCAAACATGAATCCAATCGAGCACGTTTGGGACGCTCTAGGAAGACGAGTTTCTGGCCGCCAACAACCCCCACAAACTCTCCAAGAACTGGAAAGAGCTCTTCTGGAAGAGTGGGGCAGAATACCCCAACTCGTCATTAATAGCCTCATTGAGTCCATGCCTCAAAGGTGTTCAACGTTGCTGGCCGCCCGTGGAAACCATACCCCCTACTGAAAATGATTTTCTTTGAAGAAAACACCTTTTCTTATTCTTTTTTTCTCATATGCACAAATTGTGTTTTTTTCCTTTAGTACACAAATGCGCAATAAAATGCATTTTTTTTCTGCCAAACATGTGTAATTTATTCTCATATAACCTACTATGTCTGTCGACCATGTATCAATCAGCTAAACAGTTTACCAGATACAAAATCCACCTAAAACTGCAATATCCTTTAATTGTTTTGAGCAGTGTATTATTAAGATTTTCGGTGGTTACCACTTATACTTATTTTACAGGATAACACAAAAAAAATTGGATAGATTACCGCCAAAAAGTTTAAGAAAAAGTTTTAGATTAGATAATACAAGCCTGTGGTTGTTGGGTTTTTTAACTTTTATGAATCCGAAAAATAATCTTAATTTTTAACCATCATGCCAGGATATATCGCAAATTATGAATTGTCGAATTTAAAGAATAACAAGAACAACATACTATAAAGTAGAATAGATGGTTATGTTTTTTAACTTTTGACAATTGATTTTTAAGTACTTTTTAGCACTGAAGCTGAAAATAACCTTCATTTTTAACCCTGACGTTAGATTTTTTTTTGCAAATCGTAGATGTGTAAAATAAAATATACCGAAAATCTCATACTATAAAACATATCTAAAACTTTTTATATTTTATTTTATTGTATTCAATAATTTATTCGATATTTTTGCTTATCCTGCGATTCTTGCAGCTAAACAGCTGAGTGGTCCGATGACATGGGGAGGAGATTCAATTTTAACTTTGAAATTTACAATCTATGACAAATCCTGATGTGGTGGTTAAAAATGAAGATCATTTTCGGATTCAGCGGTAAAAAAAAAAAAAAAAAAAAAAAACATAAAATCAATCATTAAAAGTTTAAAACAGAAACTTACGTGAAAATCTTTATATGATGAAAAAAGTGAAGAGTGGTAATATGGTTATAAAAAAAAAAAAAAAAAAAAAAAAAAAAAAAAAAAAAAAAAAAAAAAAAAAATGAAGGTCAATTTAGGATTCAGCGGTACAGAATGCGTAAGAATCAATTGTTAAAAGCTAAAAAACATGACATAACCCAACTTTTGCAGGCTAGTGCAATCTAATAATATTTTAAAATACGTATCATTTTGTAAAGAGTGGCTGTTAATTTAGCATCATTTTATTTAACAAAAATTCTGTTTTTTATCTTTCTTCTTAAACGTTTATTACAAATTGTATATTTTGCATTAATATGTCAGAATAACTAAAGCTATCAAATGTATATTGCAATGTTAATTTTACTCTCAACCATTTTTTTAATATATCTGTCGAAATTATATTTCGACTAAATTTGTGAATGAACCCGAATTTGCATCAAAAAATATGCTCCAATTTTAAACAGCTATTACTCGGTCAATTCTAATGGTAGAATAACGGGACATTTTTGGATTACTTGTCAGTGTAAAAAGAAAATTTTACTGAATATAACTTATAGGACCGGGGGACCGTATAAAAATTTAAATTTTGTAATTTTCTAAGAAATGTTTTTATTGACCCAAATCGCTTTTTAAAAATTTCTTTACCTGATTTAAAACATTTTTGTAATTGGAACTATATTTCTATGACTAATGGTTCAGGAATTAGTCATTGGACACCGTTGAGAACGGACACCCTGTATATTTCTAAGTAGAAATATATTTTAAATAGTAATATATCAGTATTACATACATTAGGGCATGGCGTTGAACATATTTAAATTACATTCACTTCTTAAAATATAATTTCTAAAAGAAATTCTATAACAAAATCTATAAATAGCATATTATAAAAATAAAACTTCATAAATATAATGCACTGGAATATGCGTATTATTTCTGATAAGTCAGTATGTTAAAGTTTGATTCTTTTTTTAATTGTTAAAAAAATGAGCACAAAGAAACATTATATTTTAATAAAATAGAGGGAACGTATCACAGAAAGTAACTTTGTTCGGCAGTAAAAATTTTCGTGTGTAAAATGTGTGAGTATAACATTTATTGCTGGGTTTTCATAGATGAATTTGCTATTCATTTAAAATTGGTAATAAATTCATTATAAATATTACGTAAGTATGTTGAAACTACCAGAAACTAAATAATCTACTCAGACCAGGTTGATTTTCACATTTTTTTTTCTTCATTATTCCATGATAACATTTTATATATCCTGTTTATTGCACAGTAACAATTACAAAAAAGGCATTTTTTTGGATGTAATTCGGAGTTACGATAAACAAGAAACCACAATTCAACAAGGCACAATACTGCGTACTTAGAAACGAACGTGAACCAACATTTATATTTTTAATGACTAACTTCAAAGATAAAATTTGGTGTGCTTCATCTGAGTAGAGCATAAGTTACCACTGTAAAGCTCATCGTGAAAAAAATATAAATAAATAAAATAAAATAATATATATATATATATATATATAGAATAGCTGCGATCATTGGTGGGTAAAAATTGCCAAAGGTAAATAAATATAATGTATAATAAATACCTTACGTATTATATTTGGTGAAACTCTCTCCCGTAGAAATAACTATCAAAGAAATCCTGAAAAACGGGCAATGGTAGCGACTACTGCTCGCAGAAATGTAAAAAAAAAAACATAATTTTTAATATTGTACACAATAATGTTCGCAAAATTACATAACTTAATTCCGAGATATAATTTTCACAGAAATTCTGAAAAACAAAGCACAGAAGCGCCACCTGTTGAGCAGGATGCACCGAAACCTAATAAATATCCTTTTATGTCAAGGTCTAACAGAAATTTGGTGAATTGAATTAGAAAATTGAAAAATGGACATCACATGAGGATATAACTATTATGAGAATTGTGTAAGGCACAGCACAACAGCATCACATGTTGAGCTAAATATGCGAAATCTGATCAATAAATGCTTCTTAATTAAATCCCCCCCCCCCATCTCTCTCAATCTCTTGGATTTTCACGAAGCGGTTTTTTATTTTTAAAAATTCTGATAAAATTGTCAATGATCTCTCATCATTTTATTTTCTCTATTTTGAATGTAAGTACTTTTGTAATTCTTTCCGCTCTTTTCTTGTCTCGTTTCAGTTTATTATAAAAAAGTAATAATAATAATAAAAAAAAAATATTTCTTTTGTTTTTTATTGATATTTTATTTTAGTTTTCTTTTCTTTTTTTTTTACTTCATTTTATTTATTTATATTTTTATTTGTTTTCGTTGTTTTTGTCTTTTACTGTTTTCTTTACTGTTACAATTTTCTATCATTTAACAACAGTTTTCTCTTCTGCATGTGAACCTCTCTCATTTGTGCTTATCTTTCAGCTCCTGTCGCATTCCTCTGTACTGACTGTTCGTTCCTGACATTGTGTAACACGTGTGTACATTGGCTGATGACGGACTATTAAAATTTCCAACCCGAAACGCGTCCTGTGCCTGCTTTTGTTCTTTTTTTGTGATTAATAAAAAGTTTAATCATTTAATTGTGAATTATCGACAGTTTTCCGGTGCTGTTTCATTAATAAGTTGTGACACTTGCCAAATGAATATTAAGTTTTGTGTATTTTCATTTAATAGTTGCGGGTATATATTTATCGCAAAAATCTTGAAAAATATAGCAGAGCAACACTACCTATTGGATCTTCCATATACAAAATCTGCAAGAATTCTTGTCAAGATCCACTCGATTCAGAAGTTTGATACAATTTTATGCATTAAATTTTGAAATATAGCCACAAAATTGTTTCATTTCACACAGATAAACAAATTGACCTTTATCATAAATAACCATTTTCAAGTCATCCCAAAATCTGTAAATCATAAACAAACTGATAAATCATTCCACGATTCTAATACTTTCTTTTTATTTTATAGGATAAATAATAAAATAAGCTATAATATGAAACGAATATTACTATAATGCATTACAAATTATAATGTAAAAACATGACAAAATAAATTCATTTATAATTATGGAAATCATTTCCTCCTTTTAATAAATAAATAATATTTTTGTGTGCTAAATAGCACTTTTAAAACATAAATTTTCTATTAAAATGTTATAAAACATGATAAGCGTAAAGTAAATGAAATACTGCTAAGTTAAATATGCAATGAATATGAAAACTAAGTTAAATATGCATTTTTTGCACTACTTGAAATATGTGCAACATTCGGAAATCAAAGCCTTTATTTATCTGAACTAGTAACATGATTTTTATAGTCAAATATTTTGTTATAATAGTAAAGAAAATTCTTACGTTCCATGCATCAAAATGTATGATAGTAGATTAATTAGGAAGCAGAAGAGATCAAAATTTCTAAAGAAACAGAAAATATTTCATTATAATATGGAAAGAAAACCTAATGATAAAGCTAAATTTTTTCCAAGTGACTAATAAGTAAAAGTTCCGCAATCATTATATGAAACTACCGAATTATATTTTTTTATAAATCACCTTTCGCATATGACCAATATTTTGCTGACTAAATTGTTTCTTGAAAATATTCCATACACAATAATCTAGAATGCACTCATATTTCACACTATTACTCAATTATTTTATGTAGCATGAGAAGAATTTTATAATAAATTATTATATTTCCTCCCTATTTAGCAAGATTAAAAATGTCACATATCAGAAATGCAGTGTCATCTAATTCTTCAAAAGTGAAGTGAAAAATAAATGTCGCTTCGTAAAGTTGCAGCATAAGCGTAAATAATAAATATTTAAACGTTACAGAGCAATTAGATACATTTTTTTAGAGAAAAGTTGTAATTAACTGAAAGTAAATAATTAAATATACTGCATAATTAATAAGGATTAAAGTTATTTTAATCTTTATATTTATTTTAAGGGGAAAATGCACTAAAGTGTTAATAGAAAGAATTAGTTTAAGTTTTCATTATTTTATGTAAAGTGAGTACCACACAAAAACAAGGGCAGCCGTATTACCTTTATAGAAGGGAACATGCTATTCTGAAACAATGATAAATGATTAACACTGATAACTAATAGAATTTGTTCAGCTTTCATCTAACATAAATTTTATAATATTTTAAATATGCTTGCAGTTGCAGCTACATTGATACAAAGTCTAGTTCGAAATTTACTAGATAAAGAATGTTAGAAATAATTAGGTTAACCTCTTTTCAATGATTAATTGGAGTGTAAAAAATATTTATGAATATTTTTTTATAATTTTTTTCATTAATAGAAAACAGCCAGAAAAAAAATTATAACATAGATTTAAGTCCAGGCGCTAAGGGGATCATGCATTTTTATCAACAATAAAAAAAAGAAAGAAAAAAATGATGTATAAGCATCGATTATGAAACACTTTCCAACACAATCCGAATAATGTAACAAAACTGTACCGTTTAATAATTTGAAATAGGATGTCTAATTGAACCATTTGAAAAATCATTAACACATTTCAAAACTCAATTTCAGCAATTACCATCTACAGTCGAAAAACGATCCTAATTCTTTGGGTAACCATGTATATGATAAATAGAATTGTATCTATAAACTACATGCATGAAAAATTTAGTTCACTTAGAAAATACATACCACAAATGAAAATCCTCCTTTACAAGTTTATTTCAATAACGAGAATAGTACATGAGTTATTTTGTGTATCTCTGTATACGACGTATAGAATGTATACTTAACGAGTAACATTAAAAAAATTAGTTAAATTTAAAAGCGCATATGGAAATCCAGAACACACTTTCAGCAATTTTTGGTCAAAGCAAACCAATTGCCTTTGTCTGTCCCTGTGAATGAAGGATAAATGCTATGAACGCCCGATTCCACAGTAATCATATTTACAATAATCATATTGTAGCGAAATTCAGTGATTTATATCTATGTTAATACATTTGACATAGCGTAATGCCATTAAAATACACTGCAAACGATTATTTCCCATCCACCATAATGTAACGATGTTCTTTTGAGTATCCCTGTAAATGAACTATTAATGCTTCACACTTCATATTGAATACCGAGCACGCCATGGTAAACATCATTATATCAATTGCATAAAAATCCGGGTATATTTACGGGAACTAGAGAGTGGACAGTCGGACAGGCAAACAGACAAATCGAATTCATAAACCCTTTACAACTATGTCGGAAAGTTTTAAAAAGTGTTTAGAGATGTATGTTCTGCAAAATACAGTTTTCTTATTTGACAGTATTGCAGCATGCTTGAAAATTTGTTCGGAATAAAGATGTGACCATAACGTTTTTTTTTTTTTTTTTTTTTTTTTTTTTTTTTTTTTTTTTTTTGCATTATTTGGGATGTAATGTATGTGGAATATCATGATATACATTTTATTAAACATGTACCATAAATTAAATGATATGGATTGTCCTAAAATCAATGTACATAACAAACACAGATCAGGCCATTGCTGCGACTTTAGTCTTTCTGAAGTGTTTTTGATATGAACCCACTATCATCCAAGTATTCTTCATAATGTTTTTTGAAAACAAAATGTGCAATTATACGAGATATTAATTAAAAACATATCTATAAAATCGCGGTGTAGTAGGCTCCATTTGAAGCCTGCTTCCCACAGCCCCATATTTAAACTTTGTGCAAGTTCTTTGTTTTAGATAAAATGAATCGTATGATAAATAGTTAAAGTACAAAACACTTTGTGAGAGAGAAAAATTCGCACTTGGTCAATTTATTGTTAAGTATTTTTCAAGCATGGTTTTGTTTCAAATCTACATCAATATTTCTTTACAAAAACGTAATGCAGCTGAATCTAGACCGTCTAAGTGAGATTGTAATATAACATGCTTTCCGCATCAAACAAATTTAGACCAATGTGTTCATCCAATATATATATATGTGTATATATATATATATATATATATATATATATATATATATATATATATATATATATATATATATATATTAAGTTCCTGTCCTTACCCTTACCCACAATTTATAGTTATTTTTATAGAAATATCAGTAAAGTAAAGATCTATTAAAATAAGGCTATTGTAATGAATCAAGGAATTATTGCAATTGTAATGAAATTTTGAGGTTTAATCAGAAAAAAAAGTCTTTTAATAACTATATCTTTTTCATTGGCAGTATTTAAAAATAGAGTTTCACAGGAACATTAGTAGGATTTTCTAATGGCTTATTAACACGATGTAAACGTATTTTAATTAGTTTACACTAATTTAATCTGCAAATAATAATTTAATAAAGATCAATCCAAAATTAAATGTGCTTGAAAACTTTTCACGTATTATGTATTTATTTATTTATTCTTACATTCTTTTAAATATATATGGATAAAGTATTGGAATCATGAAAGTTTTCGACTTCTGTGTTCTGAGAGACTCATTTATTTTAAGATGCCTTGAACACGACTTATATATTTTCAGAAAATGTTTGTTTGTTAGTCTATGTGTGACATACATTTGGAGATCAATATATCTCAAAGTTCAATGTGCCTACCTGAAACGGAATCATATTTCAGATTCAGTTAGACAATGATTTAAATTTATGCTGAAATCGTTTTGATCTATAAATAGATATGCTGAATAGATGGCATTGTTTTGCTGCATTTTAAAATGTTCCCCGAATCTTCTATCTCAAGACCAAATGCACAGACGTTCATTAAACTTAATGTTACTATTATTTGCTATAGATATTTTTATGATCTATATTACAAATACACAAAAACTCTGACAGCTCAAAATTTATTATTTAAATATATTTTATATCTTGGACATTTATTGCATGACTTCATAGTAAAAAAAAAAAAAAATCCCTGCCGGCCCGGCCTACAGGCGGAGGTAGATTTCGAAGTTAAGTATACTAATTTCACAAACAAAAACCAAATCATGATTCGAGATAAACCCACTTTAACAATTTTATCTGGCCGCTTTTGAAGAGTTTTTATTTCATTTTTATATAATAACTGGTTTCATCAGAATCATGTTAGGGCGGTATTCAAAAAAATACTTTTCCATGCACAACAACTCGAAATTTTCTGGCATAACCCCAGATTCATTTTTAATAGGAAAAACATGAAACTTGTTAACGTGATTTTTGAAGAGATTTATAAGCGACCTGTGTTTTTAATTTCCGTTTAATTAATTAAAACTTGATACATAAACAATTGTTTTCTCAGTAAGACAATATTTTTGGTTCTAACACAATCGCTTCGGGAAATTCCGTTCAAAATGCCCACTTTAACATCATTTTTTGAAATATATTCTGCCTCTGTCAACAAATCGATCATTACGGTACATTATATAGTTTCTGAATAAGCGAATCTACCAATTGGATCGTTTGAGAGCAAAAATGAATTTAAAAATGAGTCAGAAAATAAGCAGTTTGGATTTGAATACTCCCTTAGTACGGTGATTTTTCCAACACAATCCGCTTCGGGAAATTCGGTTCAAAAGGCCCACTTCCACAGCATGTTTTAAAATATATTATGCCTCTGTCAAAACATTGACCATTACGGTACATTATATAGTTTCTGAGTAAGAAAAGGTACCAATTGGAAGCCTTTGAGAGTAAAAATGAATTGTAAAATGAGTCAGAAAATAAGCAGTTTGGATTTGAATACACCCTTACTAAGATGATTTTCTTCTTCAACCGCTATGTATTTTTAATTTGTTTTTGCTGTAAGAATTGGTCCTATCCAAAACTTGTCTTTATAGATGTTGTAGATAATATTAAGAAGATATATGATAAATTCATGGGGATTTTATATCTTTTGAATTGACGGAGTTATGGATTTTTTTCTTCTTCAAACGCCATTTTTGTTTTCGTTTTTAATTTTTTTTGCGGCACGAATTGGTCCTATCAAAATCTTGTGAATATAAAAGTTGTAGATAATGTTAAGGTGATTCATGATAAAATTAATTGGATTTGACATCTTGAGAATTGACGAAGTTATGAATTTTTTTCTCCCAAAAACCCTATTTTTTGCGTCCCTTGAGCCCATTTTTAACTTTATCGAAAATCTGTGATACATAAATTTGTGGCCCTATTTTTAGAAGTAATAAAAACTTTAAACTGATTCGATATGTACAAAATTTAAGACGTTATAGGGGTTTTTTGGTTTTCACAAAACCCCTCCCTATTTCCATCCCCTTGGTCCGATTTTGCTCATTAACGAACTCGGCCGAGATTTAATGCCACTTGATTTTATGTATCAGTTTGGAAGAGATTGATGCAGAAGTATGGAAGTTATCGTGTCCAGAAGAAAGTGATATATATAGATAGACACACACACACACACGCACATATATATATATATATATATATATATATATATATATATATATATATATATATATATATATATATATATACATATAAAGTTTTTTACTGAGGGTGGGTTTGGGGCTCTAGGGGTCATGATCGGTGTAGATCTGCAAAAACTTTTCAGAAATTCCAACATAGGAACGACGCCAATAGGTAGTATTTCATACGAAATCTACCTAAAAGGTGCAATTCTACAGATGTAAAGTTACAGAAATCTATATGCTTACTAAAATTGTACACTCTATAAATATTATGTAAACCTGCAAAACTAAGTTTTTCTAAAGCTACAAAAATCTGTAGTTTTACAAAAGAATCTACTAAAATTTCAGTAATCTTACTAAAATTTTGTCTGTAACCCGAGTTCCAGTTACATAAAAAATTCTAGGCATCCCAGTTTCCTAAAAATTTCTTAGTAACGTTAAATATTGATTTACAGTGAAAACGTGTATATGTTACATGAATTTTTGTTATTGCCGATACATAAAAAGTTCTAAGCATCCCAGTTTCATACAAAATTCTTAGTAACTCTATACATTTTTTTTTACAGTGTCGTTCGTAAATATCACAATCGATTGTAAAACTAATTATTCAAATAATGTTTTATTATATTAGCTGACTAGCCGGTGTTATCCGGACCCGTGATAAAATCCTTACACGTGCCTCCAATTTCTATGAATTTATATCTTTCATCAGATGTGTATGACGGAAAAATCCGTAAAAATAATGGCATTTGATGACAAAAACTCTCCTAAGAAGACATTTTCTCCTTTCTTCATGTATGATAGTTTCATAGCTTAAAAAAGTAGTTCATGTTGTCCACACTCTTTGAAATTTTTATCCGTTATAAAAATTACAGTTTCCTAGACCATATAAAAATTTCGTGAAATAAGTTTCATATCTTGTTATAAAAGAAATAAGTTTTCTTCTCGCCTTTAATTTTTCAATTTTTTATTTCGTGTCGGATCCATTAACGTAATAAGAGAATAGTTCTTTGCTTCCGAATTTCTGAAATTGAAATCGGTTATAAATATAACGATATTCAAGCTTTCTTTAAAATTTATTGAAAAAATATGCTTATTTAATAGTGAAAACATGAGCTGAAGTCAAGCGAAGCCTCACGGAAAGAGCCAGAGTTTAAAATTTTCATCAAAAATTGGTAAGTTTTCTTTTTTTATTTTAACTTCTTTTAATCGGCCTTTTCTCAGTTTTCGTAGATAATCTAAATTCGTTCTGCCTACATGCTATAGATGTTGAAAGATCGTGTCTAAATGCCGACATTTATTTACTGTAGCACAGAAAAATATCGTTTCTGGGAAACGTGAAATCTGCAATTTTTGAAATTGTTAAAGATTGTATTTTTGAAAAAGAGTTGCTCCGTCAAAATCAGACCGTTCCAGCATTAAAATAGTATTTTTTTATCAGTACTTCTGAAATTCAGCTCTAGGACACCGTCTCCGATATACAGAAAATGTGAATTGCGAAAACGATAAAGCAATTCTTAAAAAAAAAAAAAAAAAAAAAAAAAAAAAAAAAAAAAAAAAAAAAAAAAAAAAAACTTTATTAAAGGGATTAACAACGATATTTTACAAACAGATAACAGCGTTTAACACATAAAAGTGCAAGTCGTAAGAAAATGTGATCCTTTTGTCCGTAATTAAAACAGCTCGGTTAATGGGTGTTAAAACTAAAGGCCAGAAAAAAATGGCATGGGAAACAGGAGCTAAGCATGCACGCAAATCTACCAATTTTTTTAAACAAATATAGCTTTGGCGATGAGTTTTTAATTCATATTTTGACAAATTATCAAAAAAATTATAATGTGTCTCAACTGAAACAGCACCCGCCTTGGGCTATCCTAAAAAAAAAAAAAAAAAAAATTCAGACTTCTACATGTTGTGCATTTCGCTTGAAATCTTATATAGAAAGAAAATCACACATGTAAACATCTTTCTTTTATTAGTATAAAACAGATTTTTTACATGTCTCAATAAAAATTATCCTTTAAAATCTATAAAATATACAGAAAACAAAAAACAAACAAACAAACAAACAAAAAAATAAATGTATTTGTGAAAAATAGAATCTAAAAAAAATTTGTTCAATTATTGTAGATAGAAACGTGTTTAATTTTTTACACAATTTTAAATATGGTATTTCTTCGAATAAATAATAGGTCTATGTCAGTAGTTATAATTGCAAGTGAAACTCATTTCCCTCCTTCAATAAAGAACAAAAGTTGCATTCTTTTCCAGTAGTATAATGTCTTAAAAAAAAAAAAAAAAAGATATTTCTTCGAGTGCCAAGGCGTACGATATATGATACTACCTGTCTTATCCATTTCGTATCTATGTGGTTTAAATGTGTTACACATGAAGGTATGTAATCGACTATATCTTGAAAAAAGTGTTTAATTTAAGTACGATAGATTTATTATAATGTGTTAGTATCGGAAGATATTTTGGCATAATTCATAGCGTTTCTGATTTTGCGCTTCAGACATTACCTTTTCGCTTCATACTGGGTAACGATTGAAAAATAAATGCCATATATTTTATTTATAAAAGGAACTCTAAACTAAAACATTATTGGTATAGTTGCGTTTTATTTTTATTTTGTTAATGAAAATTCAGTTACCAAATATAATGGGAAAATATTTTTACATTATTATTCAAGTTATAAATTTTCGTATTAAGATTTCTAATAGCCTTTCCTGTAAAAAGTTCTTTTTTTACTTATCAAAGCTGTCTATTATTATTATTTAAATGTACATGAACGTTATTTGTGATTTTGTGTACTTGAGCATTTTCACTGAACTTTTCCATTTTAAGATGAGTTTTAATATGCGGGTCTTATACTACGCACTACAAGCAATACACTTAAATTAATAGAAACTTGTTTTTAAAGATCTTATTATTACAAAAAAGTGAAAAGCTATATATTACAACCGTACGAATGATGTATTTTTGGGAATATGAGGGTAACCCTGAAATTGAAGTGACAAGAGCAGAAGATAATATTGACCAATAAAAATTATTGGTCGAATATGTAAATGTAAAGTATTTTATACCTGAAGACGATAATTTATGGAAAAAATTGCGTAGAATATATTTTGTAATAAGAGAAAATGGAGTTGAGTCGAGAGCATTATCGCGCTATTATTTTCTATGATATTAAATTTGGAATAAATCAAGCAATATGCCTTTCATGTCTACAATTCGCATATGGATATGAAGCGCCATCTTGATCCACTGTATTCAGATGTTCACAGAATTTAGAAGAGGTAGAAATTCTCTTCTTGATGAAGAACACGCTGGAAGACCGTTGTCAGCTGTAGTCCAAAAATATCTGTAGGCTATATGAAAAAAGTTAATCGATGATAATTGCTGTATCTACCAAATGATACAGAAGGATAAAAAAAATTACTTTAATTTGTAATGTTTACATTCTTTTTTTTAAGTCTTTGATCCTTCGTTGAAAAAGTCGGTTTCCTGTCAGTGGGTGCCTGATTACGTCAATTTTTGAGCAACTGAATATCTATCAGAGTAACATCGCTTCTTTGCTCCAAATATCTTAGGGCAGTAGTTAGGGCTTGAACACCTCCAGTATGACTTATAGTCCTTGAACTCAATTTCAGCTTTATTAAAGTCGGATGAAGAATTAACGGCTTATATATTTACTTCATCATTAAGGATTTGAAAATTCGGATGATGGTTTTCAACGTCCAGCCGTTCCGATATGTCCTCTTTCAAAACATTTTTACATCTTGCAATGCCATTGATAATTTCTAAAAGTTCTCCATCAGTTGGAGGGGTTCTGCGTCTGCTGGCATTCATCCCCTCTCTTCTGTTGGATAATATTTTGTGGGAAGATTTTCAAATCGCAGCTGCATCTACTAATTTCCATAACTAGACAATAATGTAGATTATGTCTTTCACAGTTATTCTTTCAAAGCATCATTTAGATCTTCTCATTCAAGAATATGAGGGATAAGTTTATTTCTCTAATGTCTCTTTATTGCTTCAATCACCACTTGGCCCATTGGCTGAATCAGAACTATTACGTTTGCAGGAAGAGAAATCGCTCTTATTTCTGTTGAATTCAGCATTTCTTCTTCCGGATGACAAGGAACGTTGTCAATCAGCAGAACTGTTTTAATTGGTAGATTTAGCTGCTCTACATGTTGCTTTAAATGTGGTACAAAGTCATCATGAAATCATTTTGAAAAATTTCGGATTTCATCCAAGGCGATCTATTATTTTTGTACTTCACGGGCAAAGAATTTACACTGACGTTTTTAAATGATCTCGGTTTCATTTATTAACCGATCTGAAGTAACGGCATCATATCAATTCAATTTGCATTTGCGCAATCAAGAAGTGACACCCGGTCTTGGTTTTTCTTATAAAATGGGACACTGTTTTCTTCTTTAGATGCTCAAGTTTCCGATGCCATCATTCTGCAAAAGAAACCGTTTTTATCGTTTTTATACATTTGATCTAATTTCAAATTAATATTCTTTTTCGATCGTTTCTTCAAATCTTTCAACAAAGTCTTTAGCAGAATCTTCATTGCTTCAACTTTTCTTCTGCAATCACCAGTTTTTAAATTTATCTAACCAACATTGACTTAAATGAGATTGTACTGTAATTTAAAATTGTCATTCGTAGAGCAATTTTTCTCAGGAGTAAAAATACGTTATTAAGTCCAACAGAAACATAAATAAATTTTGTTCAAAGGACTCAAACATTTTTTTTTCTTTACAAAATTGATAAAATCATGCTTTAAAGGGTTATCATTATTATTTTTTTTATATTTGCACATATTGATCTTCAACTATATTTTACGTTTGCTTGATAACAGAAATAAAAGTATCTACCTCTTTACTCCATAAAACATTTATCCTATCATAAATTTAGACTACGTAATACTACCAATAATAACTTTATAACGTTTATAAACAACACCATAATAAATTTGATTTTTTGGATAAAATCTTAAAACAAAGTGCTTCCAGCTTACACAGGTTAAAAATTTAGCTTTCCTATTTCTTGCTTTTCATTTTTCAACTAATTTTAATCAAACACACAAAATTATAATGCGTGGATTCTTATCCAGTTAAATTTATTATTAAGAATTAAATGAGTGATATTTTGTGTTGCTTTTCCATTTCACATTTACTATTTTATTACGCGAAACTGGTATTACGTAAGTTTACATGCGGTATATTTTACCGATTCATAACTGCGTGCGTAATTTCATTTCTAATATTACACTATTGAGATTAGAAACGACATTTCAGAAAAAAAAAAAAAAAAAAAAAAAAAAAAAAAAAAAAAAAAAAAAAGATGTATAGACAGCATTGGAAAACAGGAAATTCACTTTTAAGAATTGATTGTTTTATTCTAATTTATTTAAGCAAACAAATATATATTGAATAACAAAAGCGTTGATGCATATATTTTTTTATTTTAATAATAATGTATATACTTACAAATACATATTTCTTCCTTTGAAAAAATTATTAAGGTACTCGATAGTATTACCGCTTTATTAACCTCACATACAGATTAAGACTTTTTTCTTTCTTCCTCTTAGTTTGTTGATATCAAAGTATAGGTTTTATATGCTATCTATATTAAAAATCAAAAATAAGACCGTGAGTAATGATGAGGACGTATCGACTGTGAAAGTCATGACAGGCAGGTATGCGAGTTTTTTGCAAGTTAAGTGAGTTTAACTTATTTTTAATCCTCCTGCCAATACCTTGTCCCGAGCTGCGAGCAAAAATCGTTTGCATCCACACATTGCCGGTTTTCCAGCTCTTTTAGTCAGTCACCTCGAATTCTGCGAAGTCTTCGTGTACGGCTGAATGCGGGAGTTTTTCTTCTGTTATTGTTTACTTACAGCATCTTGCTTTATGCAATTTGTTTCGGCAAATGTGTGGTATGACGTAACGGTTTAACTGAATGTATATATTGTGTGGTCGTGCTGTATGAGGTGGCTCTGTTTCTCCTTTTAAAATGGATTATGTAAGTTTAAGCCGTTTAAGAGCATGTTTTTAAATATTTAATGTCTTAAGTTTTTTGACACCGAAGTAATGATGTTTGTTTTTGTGATTTTAAATAAAATTAAAAAAAGTTCGACGTGTCTTCAGTATATAATCAGCTGGTAATGACTGTCTACACTGCGTTTACTCTGCTCTGGCTTGAATTTAAGTTGTTTAAGCTCGATGAATTCTCACTGGTTATGGGCCAGAGCAGTTATTATACTAGCTGTAATATGGAATAAGTTTTATATTCCCGCTGAGTTCTGTGGCTCCTGTTCCTGTTTTATATGAGTGGTTCCTGCTGCTGACGACTTCATGATAGTGAACGCCTTTATAGATTATTTCTGGATAACAACTCCGTGTGCTTCCAATCGGTAACAGAAAGGAATTTTTCACCTACTTATGAACTGGATTAGAACAAGAGTTTCACTTCTACAGATTGTCTGTAGGACTTTTAAGGACTGGACTTTTGAACTTTAAGTGCATAAGACTTGCCATATGAGAGTGAACGTAATAAGTAAGAATTTTTGTTACTTTTTACTTTCTTGAATGTTTTCTTAATATATTGTATATATATATATTTCTCTAATTAATTAATCTTGTTTATATGTATATATTATAATGGATGAGATTGAATTTTTGACTCCAGACAACTAGGCAATATGGTCCGGGGACATGAAAGTCCTCCTTATGGACCGTGGTTGCTGGGGGTTTATTGATGGTACAGAAAAGCCACCTGATGATAGTGTAAAATATAAGGAAAAGCGTGACTATAATTTATGCCGTGATAGGGCATTTAGTTCTATATATTTAAATGTATCTCCTGATCTTAGACCACTACTTGCAGAAACGACTGATGCTAAGAAAGCATGGGATATCCTCCAGGATAACTATCGCCCTAAAACTAGAGCTCCAGTAATCTCCCTCCTGGATAAATTTTTCGCTGCCAGGTATGAAGAGGGGGAAGGGATTGGTTTGTTTGCAGCTAGATTACGTACAATTATTAATCAATTGCAGGAACAAGGTCATCCATTAGACGATCTTTATCAGGCTTTCCAGCTTATTCGTTTTTTACCTGACCAATTTTCTAGTATAGTTCTTAATATTTATCGTTATACTGACACTGATTTTAAATTTGATCCCATATTGAAAGAACTACTTTTAGAGGAAAGCCGCTTGCAACAATGCAATCTAGATAAATCAAATGTTGCATTTAAATCTAAATTAGAAAAATCTAAAGGCAAAAATATAAAACAGTACAGTAGAAGTAGCAGTAAGGATAGATATACTCTCTTGAAACGCGATACTATATGTAGCAAGTGCAAAATGAGGGGTCACATTGCACCAAATGCACTTTAAAAATACCCAGAAAAGTACCCAGTAAAGAGATAAAGAGAAGGGGGGGGGGGCATTTGCCCAAATAGTAGTTTTGCTACAGATATGCTTGAAGCTAATCAAAGCTCTGTCAAAGGACAGGAGTGGCTTTTTGATACTGCTGCATCCACACATTTTTGTAAAGATCGAAGGGCTTTTCTCCACATACAAAACAGTTAAGGGGACTGACATGTCTGTTGCTATAGGGGACATTAAATGTCCAGTTTTAGGCATCGGAACAGTAGAGATCTGTTTTTATGATAAGGGAAAGCGCCAAAATTTGGAGCTTAAAAATGTCATGTACACGCCTAAACTTAGACGTAATTTAATGTCAGGTTCAGCCCTTGACAGCATGGGAATGTCTTTTTCATGTAAAAATAGTCGTTTGACTTTATTATCGAAAAACGGAAGAAAAATATTTACGGCTATTAAAACAAACGGTTTTTTTCATTTGCAAACCAACATATCCCAACGTAAAAGACAAAAGGGCTTATTCAGCACAGACTCAAAAGAGTGGTGGTGATCTAAACAAATGGCATCGAATATACTGTCATATTAATACAAAGTACATTTTAAACACAAGTAAGAATGATGCAGTTCATGGTTTGCCAAATTTCAAGGAAAAAGACATGCCAACTTGTGAAGATTGTAAGATCGCTAAGTCCCGAAGGGTCTCGTTCAAGCCAATAGGCAAAACACGCTCTAGAGCTCCCCTCGAATTGATTCATCCTGATGTATGTGGGCCCCTTCCGGTCAAATCAAACGGAGGAGCTAGATATTTTGTGAGCTTTATTGGCGACTATTCTAAAAAAGTAGTTGTTTACCCACTTCAACAAGAGGGTGAAGATTTTGAATGCTTCAAATGGTTCCAAAAAAGGGCGGAAAGATTTCTAAATCGCAAGATCATAAATCTTAGGTCTGACCATGGCGGTGAATATGAAAATACGGCTTTTGGTAAATACCTTGAAGATCAAGGAATACATCATGAATTCACTAACGAGTACACTCCCGAGCAAAATGGAACTGCGGAAAATTGTGTGGCCTTAAACGCTATAAAAGCCCTCTTACATGAGAGCAAGTTAAGAGAAAGTTTTTGGGCAGAAGTATTACTAACTTTCGTTTATACGTGGAACCAGGTGTGCCACGGTAATCAGACAAAAACTCCATTCGAATTGTATGGAGATAGAAAACCATCGGTAAAACACATGAAACCCTTCGGCAGTACTGTTTACGTGGGAAAACCTAAGCAGCTGAGAAATAAATTTTCAATGAGAGCCCAGAAAGGTATAATGGTCGGATACGCACTTTTTACTAAAGGTTACCGCGTATGGTTACCCCAGGAACGTAAAACGATAGAAACTATGAACGTTACTTTTTCGAAAGAAGAGCGCAGAGGAATCATACTGGGTCCAAAGCGAAATACTTACAGCTCATCTGATGAATCTGAATCGGACTCTGATGAAGAAACGAATGACGAGGGTAAACCCGAAAAAGATCCAAAGAAAGAAACGGAGCCAGAAAATATGAGCAGCGTTCCAGCTCAAAGCTCGTTTCCTAATCAAGAAAATTTCCAAAACGGTTCTATACCTGATACGTCTAAAAAAGTTCTTTTTACGCCTGGATCTTCTAAACCCCAATGGGAACGACTAGCTGTAAAACGAAAAGAAAAACCAAGACATGACATTTACTATCGTATAGTTGGAACTAAAACTAGGATAAAATCATGGACAGAAGCCAAAACTTATTGTGAGAAACACAATATACCTTTTAAAAGAACAGATTTTGATTTTCGTATTTCTAATACTTATTCAGGTCGAGTTAAAATTCCTAGTGACGAAGAGTCTGACAATGAAACAATCGAAGCTAATTTTGTAGATATTAAAATACCTTCAAATTATAATGAAGCTTATAATTACCCCCAGAAAAGAGAGTGGTTTAAAGCTATGGACGACGAGATACAAACAATGAAAGATAGAAAAGTCTGGACTTTAGTCCCTAAACCAAACAAAACTACAATTGTTAATAACCGATGGGCTTATACTGTAAAACGTAACGAGGATGATAAAATCGTCAGATACAAGGCACGATTAGTTGCTCAAGGTTTTCGTCAGAAAAAAGGGATAAATTACGATGAAGTGTTTAGCCCAGTTATAAATTTTTCAATCATTAGACTTTTCTTTACCGTTTTAGTTTGTTTATGCGGCTGGTCACATTGTCAGCTTGACATTAAAGCAGCATATTTATATGCTAAACTAAATAATGAAATTTACATGTATCAACCTCAAGGATTTATTGATAAAGACTATCCTAATCATGTATGCAAATTAAGTAAAGCTATCTATGGTTTAAAGCAATCTGGAAGGGAATGGTTCTTAGAAATAAAATCAGTTTTGATAGAATTAAGATGTAAACGCTTAATCTGGTGTAACTGTGTATATGTCTTTAATGAAAATTTGGTTCTTCTGCTTTATGTAGATGATATTGTTCTGTTTGGAAAAACCCCTCAAGATATAAAACAGGCAATAGACAAGCTACGAAATAAATTTGATCTTAAAATCCTTGGGAAAACTAAAAGACTTTTAGGAGTGAGATTTGAGGAGGAAAATGAAAATTTATGTATACACCGATCTGACTATATTTCAGAAGTATATGAAAGGTTTAGCAAGTTTAATATTCCAATAACATCACTACCAATCGCAAAAGGAATTGTTTTATCTAAAACGGATTCGCCAACTACCGAAACCGAAATTTAAGAAATGAGTAAAATCCCGTACCGTAGTTTAATCGGTTGTCTTGCGTACATAGCAAGTTGCACACGTCCTGATATTAACTTTGCAGTTAATATATTTTCTCAGTTTCAGGAAAACCCTGGCATGGTTCACTGGAATTACTTATTAAAGTTATTGGGTTATGTTAAATCTACGCAATACTATAAACTTAATCTTTTAAGTATAAAAAGTTTAAAACTTTCATGTTACAGTGATGCAGATTTCGCATCAAATCGAGATGACCGTGTTTCGATGGGGGGGATTATTCTATTTTTAGATGAGGCTCCTATTATCTGGCGCGCGTTTAAACAAAAATGTGTAGCACTATCTACAATGGAGTCGGAATACATAACTTTAACGGAAGCAGCTAAAGATTTACAGTGGGTAATACGTATTATTCAGCAATGTATAAATTTAAGCATATTTACAAACGAAGTCAATTTTTCAGCTCAGCTCTTGTGCGATAACCAAGCTGCTATAGATTTTTCACATTCACCCATCGAAAATAACAGGACAAAACACATTAGTGTTAGATATCATTTTCTAAGAAATTTAATTTATGAGAATATATTCACCCTCAAATATGTAAGATCAAAGGAAAACGTTGCTGATATCCTAACTAAATCTCTCCCCAAAGAAGGGTTAAAGACTTTTGTAAGGAAATGTTTTTCAGTTTAAATAAGTACAAAAACATTATGAATTCTTATATTCATATATAAAAAGTTTAGAATACATGGTATATATGTATTTGCTAATGTGAACTGTTTTTTTAATGCAATTTTTGTATAGCAAATTTAATCTAATATTTTTAAACTTGGTTATTGTATAAATGTAGTTAATGTGTTGTATAAAGGTATTTTCGTTGTGATCACAATTTTTATTTTTTTTATTTTTCCGATATGTGCACTTATCAACCTCCCCCCCCCCCCCTTTATTTTTGTTTGGTTAACAAAAAATTTACATGTTGTATTGTAATGCATCCAAATGATGATGGTTTAAATGGTTAATTGATCATTTTTTTAATATTTCAAATGTATTAAAGTTATGAGTACATATATTAATGTTCGGAATTGTGTTTATATTTGAATGTTTTTGAAAAGTACAGGTAGCGCAATGTTTTAAAACTTTTCCTTCTATTAGTGTACATGAAAATGTTTATATGCTGAAATATATTTTTGTTTTAAACTGAAAAATTAGATTTTCAGCTTTGTCAAATATGTATTAAGTGTAAGGTTACCTTGTTGACGAAAGTGTATGTACAAGTTAGATATTTTTTTATTGTTGCAATTGTAATTATGTATAATGCATCTGATTCTTTAAACTCTTTTGTATGTATGAAAGTTAAATTTTATACAGGAGTATGAAGTTACATCTCCTTTGAAAATCTAAAGGTTTGGAGTTTAAAGGTTAGTTTAATGTGATTCTAAACTATGTATGCTCGTAACTACGGGAGGAGGGGCAATGACAGGCAGGTATGCGAGTTTTTCGCAAGTTAAGTGTGTTTAACTTATTTTTAATTCTCCTGCCAATACCTTGTCCCGAGCTGCGAGCAAAAATCGTTTGCATCCACACATTGCCGGTTTTCCAGCTCTTTTAGTCAGTCACCTCGCATTATGCGAAGTCTTCGTGTACCGCTGAATGCGGGGAGTTTTTCTTCTGTTACTGTTTACTTACAGCATCTTGCTTTATGCCAATGTTTTCGGCAAATGTGTGGTATGACGTAACGGTTTAACTGAATGTATATATTGTGTGGTCGTGCTGTATGATGTGGCTCTGTTTTTCCTTTTAAAATGGATTATGTAAGTTTAAGCCGTTTAAGAGCATGTTTTTAAATATTTAATGTCTTAAGTTTTTCGACATCGAAGTAATGACGTTTGTTTTTGTGATTTTAAATAAAATTATAAAAAGTTCGACGTGTCTTCAGTATATAATCAGCTGGTAATGACTGTCTACACTGCGTTTACTCTGCTCTGGCTTGATTTTAAGTTGTTTAAGTTGTTTAAGTTGTTGATTTCCAAATAAGAGTTAATCTTAATCTAACTCAGAATTGAGTGTTCTGTCTAGTTACGGAAGAATAAGCCATTTAAATTTAAAATCAATGTAAATAATTATTCATTTGTTTGTTTTCGTGTTATATTTAGTAACTAAAGAGCCAAAAGCAGTTAAATGTTTACATATAAATAAAATAGGATGTTAACGGACATGTAATTGATCTGGTCGTTTAAACAATGATAGAATTAAATTAACTCATTACACGCTGGTGTTGCGTTCAATCAACGGCCAATATAAATGCACATCTTTAAGTTATTTACATACCCACCCCCTATTTTTGATTTAAAAATTTGGCCTTACTTAAAAAAATAATATTTTAAGATGATATAAAGCAAAAATTATCTTTCAGATTTTGTGGTAGCAATCATCGGTCAGCTAAAAGTTGAAAATTTCAACCTTATAGTTTTGACGGTTAATGGGTTAAAGAACAAATGCTAATCTACAGAAATCTTTCTCGATTAAGCGATGATATGCAGCAAATGCAAATGTTCATTTTTGTTTTGCCGTTGTAGGGCAACCTAAGCAAATATACTACATGTAAAAAAGCCTGTTAAAGTTTTTAATGAAAAAAGACCTCAGAGAATACATTAAACATCATTAATCAGGGTATCCAGAGAAGGGTTGTGTTCTTCATTGTAACAAGCAGAGCATTGTAACCCGGTCTTCCTCGGTTACAGAATATTAGTGAATACGATCATGCGTATTATTTCCGATGTTAACAAAGTTTTTTCTGCCCATACCAAAGGAACAAAGATAAATGAGGCATTTTTTGATAAATTCTGAAAGAGGCCGTTAAAATAATATACTTATATATAGTTAAAACACGTTTATTATTATTATTATTGTAATAAATGAAACAAACGTATGAGCAAATAATATCAGAGACAGCGGAGAGAAACACTCGCACGGGTCTATTTTTTTATTGATAAAAATAATAGTTTTTTTATCGTTAATATATTTTTTAGAATACTAACTGGTAATACCAAAAGTCACATTTATATGAAATATAGCAATAATGCGTTCAAGTAAGGTTCTGAAAAATATTAAAACGTGTATTTTCATGCTGATCTTGCGTCAAGAGTTAACAGGCTATGAAACCCATAAAGGGTGCTATTTTTAATCAGCTTGTTTCTCATTTGTCTTATGTCATCCCAGGACGTAAAGTTTAAAATATTTAAAATTCTGTAATTTGAATATTTTTTTTCTATTTGTTGTATTGAACTATAAATGAATAATATATCTTAATTAATCACATTCAATGAAATTTTAAATTTTGTCCAATCTCTCTCCTACCACTACAGCCACATAAATATATATTAATATCTTTAAATTTCTTTAATTTTTATTCCCTATTTTTACCTTCGCAGATTTATATTGAAAGATAGTCCATCATCTAAATTCACTCACAGAACTTTAACTCTTTTTGTAATCCGAATGTTTAAAAAAAGTAAATTCTATTGATATTAATTGTCTGCACAACTTATTATTTTTTTTGTAAAAAGAATTAAACCCTTGATAATATACCACTGCCACCCCCCTCTTAGAAAAATTTTAGCATTTTAGCACACTATTTTGTCCTACTCTGGGTAAAAGGGAGTCTTATTTTGATCCGACAGAGCAAAGCAAAAAATTATTGTTATTATTATTATTTAGTTCGTATGATGTATATCTATAAATATTATTCTCTGGTCCCAGACTATGGGCTATTGTTACAATTCGGTTATCGTTGAAGTCAGCGATCGCAATAGAAAAAAAAATATTTCGTCTGTGCGAAAAAAAGACTTCTTCAATGTCGAAATATATGCAGACAAAGTTTAGAGTATGCACAAAAAATAACGTATTTCTCTTTTTTTATATAATTGAGAATGCTAATACAAAAAAAATCATATAATGTATGTTTAAACAAAAAAACAATATCCGTATAAGTCTAAATAAGTATAGATTTGAATGATTATAGTAATACTCCATAAAAAAAAAATAATAAAAAAAAGTAAATCACGCTTATTTTATTTTAAGAAATGTTGGAAAACATGGTATTCTCAAAGTTGTCGTTACAAATGTCGATATCAATGAAGTTGTTTCTACGGAAACAACAATTCTCTCTATTGTTTCTCCGACATGAAATGTACTGAAATCGTAATGTTAGCTAAAAAGGTAAATTAAAGTGAAAGTAACATTTTAGATAGATAAAATTTTCCAACCAATCGCATACGTACGTTACAGGAAGAAGAAGAAAGAAAAAATATGCATTAAGCATAGATTATTAAACACGTTCAAACACTTCTAGAATTATTTTGACTCTTCGCTGTTTCAGGCTGGTCTTAAGTGCACTGCTCAACAAGAACGAAACTATCTGGCACACTTACGCGCACATTTTTAATCGTAAGGGTATAAAATTGGCAGAGCTGCCTACGGAAGCGATTTGGACTTAATGATTTTTCCAATTTCTGATAAATAAATTAGCTACAAACATACTTGAATTCTTCAGTACAGTCCTGTATATTTGCAACAAATTTTTATATGCGCCTCATATTAAACTAAAATTTATTTCAATCTAAAACATTTTAAAACTGCTAAAATACCCCTTCCATACCTTTTCATCCCTAGGAGGCGATATATACAGTTCTTTGCATGGATCTGTATAGTCCTTTATTAATATAATAGAAACATCTCTTTGCATACTAAATACAGTTCAACATGAATGTGCATAATTCGATTAAAAGCCATGTGTAAGCCATTCAAGCTCATATTCCGCAATGTTTGTGAATTCTTCACGGCAGCTCTGTATATGATCTATAACATTTATACACATCGAATAATATACAAAAATTTAGTTAAAAACGCATAACATAACTGAAATCGCTTCCAGCAATTACTGCTTATAGACAGTACTTTATGCGAATATTTTATGTACCCCTGTAAATGAACAATAAATGCTACGCACATCATGTTATAGAACAAGTATCTTACAGTAAGCTTCAGTAATACATATGATTTTCATTATATTTGAAATTGTGTAACTGAACTAGTATAATCTACAAACACTTTTCCCCCGAAGACTATTATATAAAGGGGCTCTTTCGCGTGGCCCTGTAAAAGAATAATAAATGCTTTGCACCCACATTCTACAGCGTGCATTTTCAGTTCACTTCATAAATGCCTAACAATTTCCGCATGTTTGAATTTGTCTAATAGCATTAAAATAAACTTTAAACATTTTTTTTCCTTTGACCATACTGTAACGGAATGCTTTTAAACGCCCTGTAAATGAACTATAAATGCAACATTCTTCATTTTAAATCGCGGTTTTGGTATCTAATGAATGAACAACAATTGTCCTGTCACTAGCCTTAATTTATGTTTGAGAATGTAGAACAATATTTAATGTAGCACAATAAAAAATTCAAATAGAATTTTTTCATATAATAAATATTGTTATTTATTTAACTGTAAATAAGTGATGTTCACTTTATGTATAATTAAAATTTTTAGAATTTTCTTAAAGCTTAATAAAAGAAAAGTGTGTTAAAGAATCCATTACCTGATTCTTTCCAAGAAAATTTTCTCCTCATTTATTTTTATCAGTCTTCCGATCTTAAAAAGTAATGAAAATTACTCGAGTCCATACTTTTATTACCTTTGATAACTTGAAATGATTGTATTGTGGGATTTCTATTAACCAACTTAAATTGGTTTTCTAAAGATTGTGGTCATATTGTGTTTGGTCGTTTAACTTTAAACTACTCAATTTTAAATTTCCGTTATGTTCTATTAGAAGTAAATTAATTTTTCAAGACTTAAACAAAAATGTTTACAGTTGAATAGTATAATTTTTATTTTCTTGGAAATCCATAAAAAGAAATATTTGAGAGTAAAAATGCATTTGGATTATGAAAATTGTATTATTTTCTTATTTTTATATTATACACGTGTGGATTCGATATTTAAGGCTGAAACTTTTACAATCTCTGTCAGAAGGAAAAATGAAGAAAATAATCATTCAGAACTGATGATGCCTCAGGAGAGGTAAAATCGTTTTTTCAGTAAAATAGAGTGCTGGGCAGTATAGAATGTCTGATATGTCAACGGCAAGGCATTATATAGTAGGTAGGCCGAAAAAAAATTGTCGATTTTCGATGATGGATAGTGTGGAAAAGTTGACACTGGTGGCACTATGTTCACAGAAAAAAATTGAGATTTTTCAGACAATTCCTTCATTTGCCGCAAATGGCTTGAAGTTTTGCTCAAATCCTGATTTTTGAGCTTGTTTAGCAAAAATTAAAAAAATATTAAATTTAAGCTATTTTAGCTGAATTTACATGAAATGCCATGTTTAGTGTACGAAATGTTTGAATAAGCTCTTATTATGTATTATTTAATAATTATGTGTATTTTGAATTAGGTTATTTTGATAGCCTTTTCGTGTATAACTGAGCAAAAATTACAGGAATTGTGACAACAGGGAAAAGGAATCTCATCGTTGATAAAGACTTGGTCAGGACACAGAAAAAAAAATCTTGGAAAGAAGATAGAGGAGTAGGAAGATCTTATATGAAAAAAATTACAAGTATCTTTTTTGATAGTAGAAAAAATAAAACGATATCTTCATAGAAAAAAGCAGAATAGCAGAACCGTTCGCAGAAAGACGAAACAAATATCACCATGTTGTCTGAACGGGGTTTGAATATTTGGGTTACTTGACACCTTCTGGTCACAGAGGAGAAATATTAAAATCATTATATAATTTTCTAAGCCAGAATAAACTCTGATTTGGAAAGAAAAATCAAGAAAGGAACTGCAATATTTGATATGTATTCTTCATACGAACAAGTTTCAACTCTGACAGCGACATCAACTGTCTAAACAAGATTGTAGAACCTGACCTTAGTAAGACTTTGACCAACTGAAACTGCGCTAGATTATTAGAGTACTCAAATCTTCAGCATTTTGCATTTCTGATGTCTATGAAATAGGAATAGGCTCGGAGAAATGGAATGCAAATTTCGTACGCCATTAGTGATATGTGCTTCATACTTCTCTCGACAATTCCGCTTGTTCCATTTTATTCTAAGAAGATCGTCTTATTATTTCTATCATCAAAAAGTATGATTGTAATTTTTCATCCTCCAAGATATTCCTCCTCCTGTAACTTTTTTTCAAGTTTCGTTTTTTGTCTCCTGACCAAGTCTTTATCGATGACGAGATCCTTCTTCCTGGTTGTCACAATTTCTGTCCTGAAGCACAGATGAAGCTCTTAACGCAATTTACCTATAGGGTAATTCCGGGATTTATGTCGAACATTTTTTTGAATTTGTGTATAAAGTCTCATGGTGGACATAAATTTCTAAAATATCATGCTGTGCTATTTAATGTTAATTATACAACGCGAGTACTGCGACAAAAAAATTCAAAACAAATTATTAATAATTTTTAACAAATTTTTTTCTAAAACACTACACTGCGGCGCGTCACCCGCATATTCAGGCTGAGATGTCGTAATTGTGCGGTAGTTATTCCTCGCTTGTAATAAGAACAGAATGAAATTATATATAAAAAAAAAAAAAAAATATTCATATCTGGACTATAATTAACGATGTAATAACAAAATGAAACTAAATGAGTACAATAAAACGTATTAGTTGATTCAAATTAACAATTGTTACCTACTTTCACGATTAAAATTATCGACTTATTAATATTATTTTTTTTTACATGACATTTTAATGGTCAATTCAGCAAAAGCGTAAAAACAATGTATTAGAAGTGGAAAAGAAAAAAAAGCAAAATTGTGTTTACATAATTTATTTGTTAACCCTTTCGGGACAGGTGGCTTTTACACAGATTTTATTCGGTTGGTACCATTTTTTAAAAAAAAGTTACCTTTAATTAAATAATCATGAAAAGGCTCTAATTAAGCAAAGAAAATATTACTTTTCTTTTTTACTGGTGCCAGAAACAAATTTTGTAAGTTCTTTATGAAAGTGCTTATATGCACCTATGGTCCCGAATGGGTTTAGAGACCTGTTTCTTTGACTACAATCCACAGAAAAAGTGTCAAAAAAGTGCAGTCTCTATACAACTATATTTAAACACACGATGCAACGAAGATAAATACACTTCGTCTTTTTTGGAGTAGTTTTATAAACATTCTTTGCAAAGAACGTCTTCGTTACGCGTAATCCGGTTTTTAATTATTATCATCTTGACTTGCATCTTTCTTGCCCTTCTTACTTTTTATTTTCTCGTTTTTCTCCTTTGGTTTTAGTAAACTTGATAACATGCCTAACGTGGTTAGTCTGTGCAAAAAGAAAAGGAAAAGTTAATAACACTTAATCATCCCGTACAAAAGAAACTGCGGCATGTATGCCGGAATAGCTGTGCGGCAAATATCCCATTTGGCATGTTGCAGACGTCGGCCATCACAGTTATATGTCATCGCTAAGGGGAATGCCAAAACTAAACACACAGTACGCTACTTCGAGTTTTGACTTCTAAATTATGCATGCATTTAGTAATTAGTGTATGAAAAGTATTTAATCATGCAAACGCTACTTCCAGTTTTGACTTCTAAATTATGCATGCATTTAGTAATTAGTGTATGAAAAGTATTTAAACATAACATGTTTAAAAGTTTGGACAGTGAAATCATGCACTTACATCAAATTAAGGATTGTACTTCTACAAGTAAACATCGAAATTGGACTTACACTATACTCTATTTAAAATAATCTCATTGCGCACCTATACTGTGAGTTTGACAACCATCAATCAATAATTACAAGAAATACAAGAAAAGGAAAAGTTAATAACACTTAATCATCCCGTACAAAAGAAACTGCGGCATGTATGCCGGAATAGCAGTGCGGTATATATCCCATTTTGCATGGTGCAGACGTCGGCCATCACAGTTACCTGTCATCGCTAATGGGAATGGCAAAACCATACAAACAGTACTCTATACAAACGCTACTTTGAGTTTAGACTTCGAAATTATGCATGCATTTAGTAATTAGTGTATGAAAAGTATTTAAACATACAAACGCTGCTTAGAGTTTTACAAACGCTACTCCGAGTTTTAACTTCGAAATTATGATGCATGCATTTAGTAATTAGTGTATGAAAAGTATTTAAACATAACATGTTTAAAAGTTTGGACAATCAAATCATGCACTTACGTCAAATTAAGGATTCTACTTCTATAAGTAAACATCGAAATTGGACTTACACTATACTCTAGTTAAAATAATCTAATTGCGCACCTATACTGTAATTTTGACAACCATCTATCAATAATTACAAGAAATACAAGAGGTGAGGCATCTATACCGTATGCGGCGATACTCCCGGAGTTATCCTATGATACACCAGTTCTAAATCCGTCGAACCCTGGGTGAGAAAGGAATATGCGATTAGGAGTGTCTGCTTTTGAAGGCCCTGGTTCAAATTCTGATTCAGACGGAATTGCCTGTTTCAAAGTTCCCACTATTTTAATCTTCTGACAATAGATTTATTTTAGAGTAGAAAAATAATTAACATCCCATCTCGCAGTTACTCCCATCTCTTGCTTCCCCCCTCATTCTCATGATGACTGATTGCGTTTTCATTGGTTTCTACTCCACATTCTCATCACCTTCCTGAATTGCTGTCAAGACATGCTGTGGTCCGGCATTCAAATATATGACTCTGAACGCATCGAAAAACTGGAGGAAGAGCGAGGAACATAATAAAGACAAAAGAGAGAAACCGCCAAACGAACCAAACAGTACTTACAATTTTTGCTCTGTTATACGCGAAAAGGCTATAAAAATCACCTAATTCAAAATACACATAATTAATAAATAACAGATAATCAGAGCTTATTTAAACATTTCGTACACTAAACATGGCATTTCAAGTAAATTCAGCAAAAATATATTTAATTTAACATTTTTAAAATTTTTGCTAAAAAAGTTCAAAAATCAACATTTGATCAAAAATTCAAGCCATTTGCGGCAAATGAAGGAATTGTCCAAAAAATCTCAATTTTTTTGTGTAAACTTAGTACCACCAGTGGCAAATTTTCCGCACTACCCATGATTGATAATCGAAATAAAGTTTTTTTTTCGGCTCACCCTATTACATAGTTGTTATGAATTTTTAGAACGATTTAAAGACGTAATTTTTTAAAGTTTTGGAGAAATCCAAACGATAATTTTTAGTTTATCACAGGTGCATCTATGTGAATTATATTCGAATGACATATTATATTTTATTGACAACAGAAAAGTTATTATTTGCTTATAAAACAAAATATATAAGTTTTTCCATAAGTTGATAATAGATGAATTTTTATAGACGGAATAAAAAAATGTTTTTGGAAAATTCATTACGTTTTTTTCAAAAGATTAAATATAACAGACACATACTTAATGAGTTCCCCATTTTCGATACAGTAGTGACTGATGAGAATCTGCAAGAATTAGATAGTGTAATAGATATAGTATAAAACATGCATTAACAAAAAAAAAATGTTTATGATTTACCAGAGTCTAAACATTCTTATGAAATGACTAGAAGTGTTCCTGATGTGTTAAACATAATTTATTTATACTAGGAGGCTCAGCCCCCTGCTCGCTAACGCTCGCCAACCCCCATGAATTGCTACGCAATACATATTGGGATCGCTAAGCAATCCCATCTTGCTTTGCTCGCTAGCCACTATTTATGTCAACAATAGCTAGAATTAATGCTATTATAAATCATTACAACGTTTTAAATTAACAAATATTTTTAATGTATAAAAAAGTAATGGAAATCTTTGTTGAAAATGTAAATATAATATACATTGGAAACACAATTAATTAAAAACCTTAGTAAAAACACAAGAAAAAATATTTTTAGTTGGGTCGCTATGTGATCTGAGCAAGCAACATATAAAATTTACAAGTATTTTAATTTATAAAAAAAGTAATTGAACATTTTGTTGAAAATATAAATAAAAATGCATTTATCAAAAGTTTGGCGCTGTGATTCGTTGATCATCATTGAGAAAGCTAAGCGAACAGGAAATTGACGCCGTTTAAATTTAAATGACATGTTAGTGTCAGATGGGGTCCTTCTCCTTTCATTCTGCCTATAGTATTGAAAATCACGGCTTAAATTAATATAAAACTATAATAAGACGCTATAAAAGATGTTACGCATCATGCTACCCGACGCTATCGAACTGTAAACAAAACGTTTTCGCTTGTGTCTAAATACAACCTTGGAAAAAGCTTATTCGCAGAATTCCTCACGTCACCGTAACACGGACCAATAACAATTGACATTCATGTATTTTTCAAACGGTTTGCGTTGAAATAGAGATCCTGTCTGGATTTTGATTTGCTGAGTGGGTTAGGACATGGGACCGTAACCACTGAGAATCATCGCTTTGGCTGTTGCCAAGTAGCAAGCTACAAATACAGCTCTTTTTTAGTGCTGTGTAAGAAAAAAATATATATACATAGATTTTTGAGGAAAGTTCAGGTTAACTGCAGTTCCTGTAATTTTCAAGAAACAGTTTTTAGAAATAATGGCCGACGTCGTTAGGTATTTTAGTTCTAATATCAGTTCTTATTATATAGCAACTACTAGTTCCTAATACTGATCTTCGATGTATTAAAAAGCACAAGTTTTTCAATTAGTTTAAAAAAATACATTTTATATATTTTAATCAGATTCCTTAATTACTATATAAAGACATAAAACGGGAAAAACGCCCTTAATCCACACGTGGATAATTACCCTTTTTTAAGGTTCCGTACCTAAAAAATGAAAACGAAACCATTATAAGATCACTCCTGTGTCTATCTGTCTGTCACAGCCATTTTACTCGTAAACTATGGAACGTGGAAATTTCAAATTCAAGGAAATAATAAAGAACATTGACCCACATACTTTCAGATTAATAAACATTCATATAAATATTTAGTAAAAATGTAGTGGGGCTAATTATGATACTTGAAAAAATAAATATTTTCTTTGTATATCGTGTGGGGTACCGTGTCAAATCTTTCGTAACGCTGAACTCAAAAATACATTCATTTTAATTTTAGGTATTATATTTTCAAAGATATTGTGGAAAAAGTAGCGCAATAATATGCCCCCCCCCCCCCATCTAATTCCGAATCTACTGAAACTAAAATTAGGAAAAAAATTAGAGGTAGTAGACGTTAATTTAAACCTTGCCGGAAAATTATAGCGATCACCATAGGTGACATAGTTTTAAAGAAATTCGCATTTTTTTTGTTACACACTAATTTCAATTTACGGGCATTCAGAAAAATTTTTGAGCATCGATGGATGTACTTATTGTAGCAGAAGTATAAAAGCATTGTTGATATTGAATTTCGAAAAAATTCATTGGTAATTAGCTGATATACTAACCCTTAAAAATACGGCCAGTTTGGACATATAGATACACAATGACAGGAGAGGCGTACTCTATGCCTAGTTAACATGTTTTAATGATATATATGTGTAATGTAATGTCCAGTAACAGTATAAAAGAAAAAAATGTCAAATTGTTAAAAACATACTAATTTCAGGGGTCACAGGATACAAAAAAATGGGGAAAAAATACCATTTTCAACATTTAATGTCTTAAAATGTATATGACTTTAAAACACAATTTTAATTGGGATGAAAGATGAATGGTATGTTCTTACATTTCATGTATTTAAAAAAATGCAAGATGCAGAATTAGTATTTATAGGGGGCTCGAAACTGTTAGACATTTGTCGAACAGAAAATTGCCATAACAGTTTGCAGGATTACAAAATAAATATTGCAACTAGAATGAAAATTTTAGTGCTTTGTTATGTTTCAGATTGTAATAATTACCCTGAACTTAAGTAAATTTGTATTTAAAACATATTTGTATAATATTTTTAATGCAATGTTGCATTTAGCTAATACAAAATTTTGAAAATTTCAACAGTATAATCACATAAAAAATATTTTTTGAACAATAAAAAGGTAATTTTCGGTTCATACAGACTAACATGAAATGTTTTGAAAATTACATGAAGAAATATTCAGAAGTTTTTGTGTTATCCTGCGCGTTATGTCCAAAAAACGACATTTGGAGAAAAAGGACTTCAAAGTTTTGGTAACGCCGCTTCAGCTGGTAAGCGAGAATAATACTAAAAGCCATAACTTCTGTTCTAATGGGAAATTCAAGGAAACAATTACATAAAAATGTTCAGAAAAGACAGGAGTTTCACATCTAAACAAATTAAAATTTCTAAAATTTTAAAGCTTTAAGAGTCCTGCGAGTTCCGGTGCGGAGGAATTCTGTTTATAAACTTATGAAATAATGGACTGACACCACAATTTATAAATGAATTTATTGGAAAAGCCGAACTTGCTTATTTTCACGTACGTGATAAAAGGAAAAATTTAATTAAATATTCTTGGTGCCGTTTGTCTGTTTTGGAATTAAAATTAGGTATGCTTTCTTTAAGAACACTGCCCTCGAAAGGTTTAATTAGAATGAATCACATAAATACTGTGGGATTCGCGACTAGTTTGCAATGAGCGTATCTCTCAAAACACCTCGAGTGACTTTAAAAGTTAATTAAAAACCTATCTGCAAAAACGCGGCCCTGACCAAGGCGGCGTTGCAACTTTGCGACCTTATTTCGAAGCGCGCTTAGCACAATGCCAAATTTAAACTTTTAATAAAGGTTTTGTTTTAGCTACACTGTAAAAATATAGGTTATTTCTAGGCTGAATTTAGTTTTATGAAATGCCAAATGAAGTTTAAATATGCACTGCTTTTATTGTCAGTACCGAATCAAGTTCATCATGAACAGATTAGGATAATATTAAAAAATGAGTTATACAGAATACCTATATTTGATATTATTTAGGTTCCATATATCCTTGAACTTTCATGATACATCCATTTACAATTTTCTAATATATACTGTTATACCCAACCCTACGTTGTATAGTTTTTTACAAAGACTTGGTATTATTTTAGAAACTTTTTTTTTTTTTTTAATACAATTACAAATTCATATATTTATTCTACGGAACCCTCTGTGCGCGAGTAGTACTCGCACTTGACCGTTTATTTTTATAAAAAGAGAGTTGTGTTCAAATTAATATAAGTTTAGATTAATTAGCACAATAATAATAGTAGACATTAAGAATTGTTTCCTTTGAGATTATTATGTGTTGTGGCTGTCGCCTTGAATGATTTATTACTTAATGTTAGAAAATATATTAGTCATGTTGAGAAGTAATCATTTTTTTACATATATGTTCTTTTTGTTTTTCGAAATATATACTCAATCTGACAATATTGTTATAGACAGTCTGCAGAACAACACGAATGCAGCTGAGAAATCTAGGTCTGTGAAATGAAATTACTAGTGGTGCCGGCCACGGTGGAAAATTAACGTTTTTTTTTTGCGTAATTATCTAGGAGGTCTATTAGGAGGTTTATTAAGTCTCTAGGAGGAATTATCTAGGAGTTGGGAACTATGCACTGTAAAAAAAAAAAAAAGAAATCTGAAAAGTTATTAATGTTTTTCCTAGGAAACTGGGATTCCTAGAACTTTTTATGTAACGACATCAAGAAAGATTCGTGTAACTGACGCTGTTACAGGAATTTTTGTCTGCTCTCTGTTATTACTGCTTTCAGAGAGTTTTGCTTTTCGTTATTTTAATGAAATTTAGATTAGAATTTTTAGATAAATAGAAGTAATGCTTCGGTAGTTTTTGCATTGAACTTTCACCCTCCTGAAAAAAAAAGAAAATTTTCTTCTATTAATATATTGGTGTACATTACTTATTCAACGAGTTTCCATCTCGTCTTAATAAGCTGTTTATTATCAGAAGATATGTGAATTACTTATGTAGGTTAATAAATTTTGTTAAGTGTATTTTACAACTGATTTAAATACAGTATCCATATAACAAGAAATTAACGATCAACGAGAATACAAATGTGTACTTATTCCGTATTTAACAATGTCATAACGAATTTATGATTTATATTTAAATACATCTATATAAGAAACCCAAGAATACTACAAATTATATTGATAAATACTCTGTAAATTATTGTAAAAAAATAATTGTTCCTTCTCATGCTTTTCCGAAATCTTTCATTTTGTTTTCGTTTGTTCTGTTTTCAAACAGAAACCTGTTTACATAGGTAATTCTGTATTAGCTGTCAGTTTGCCACCTGGTGGTCCGCGGAAATATAAACTTATATTTAGTGATACGTCGGTTTAAAAGTTTGAGAACACATGATCTAAAATATTTTATTTTATATAAATACATATTGAAAAGTGATCTGATTGGATATGGTTCTGAGTGTCCTGTATAATATTGTGTTCATTTGTGAAATAATAGCATATATATTCACGGAGGTATCAGGGTTTATGTAAAAAACCCTGATGGGAATGAAATTTCCCCTTTTAGGTATATTTCGTAAGAAATACTACCTATTGCAGTCGTTACCATGGCGCGACTTTTGAAAAAGTCCTTCATAACTTTTCATTATATGACCCCAGGAACCCAAAATCACCCCCACCTAAAAAGTTTATATATATATATATATATATATATGTATGTATGTACTAAATTTTTTCCGCAAGATAAAAGTCGCAATTATGTACGGATCGTCTTCAAACTCGCCAACAACATCGAGATGGCTAATATCTCGGCGGGGATAGAAAATGGGTAAAATTGGCTCAATGGAATGGAAATGGGGAGGTTTAAAATTTTTGAATAACGTCTTAAGAAGATTCTGATAAATCCAGCTCTTACACAACAATGACAGGAAAAAATAAATATTTTTCGTTATCTCAGTTGCCAACAATTAAAAATAAAAAATAAAATTCTCACCACAACAATTGCTTTTCTATTGCAAGATTTTCACGTGAAAAAATAAATAAAATAAATAGTTTTACGAATTGAAAACAAATTGAATATTACGTCATAAGTTTTCTAGAGCAAGATTTCAGCGTGAAATCTCAAAATGAAATAAATAGATTGAATTCAAATATATATATATATATATTGCGTCATATGGGAAATATAATTGACCTCAGCTGGTGCATATGTAACGTCATGTGAGTTTGAAGAAACGTATTAAAACATGATGAAAACACGACTATGGAAATATTAACATACTTTAACAATTTGAGGTTCTCTGAATTTGTATTAGCCATTTTTAAACCTATTACATATACATGCATGTGTGTATTCGTGTATATTAGAATTTTCACAAAATGTTTAGCTCCCTAGAGCTCATTCTTAGTGAAGGAACTGGATTCTAATCTTGACTTAAGTTTTGTTGGTGAATTTAGTACTTAACTTCGAAATCTACCTCCGCTTGTAGACTCGAGCCGGCAGGGATTTTTTAGCATGTCGAGTTTTCAACAAAATTTAATGCTGCATACAGAGAACTTAAATGCTCGTACTCCCATGTAATTTTCATTTGTAAACGAGATTTACTATAGAATGTCGCCTAGGAAAAATATTCGCATTAATATTTCATTTACAAGGATACAAATTGAATTTAAATAATCAAAAAATGCCGACTGTGTAAAAGCAAACTAATTAATTATTTCTCATCAGTGGGAAACTTTTTTTTATATTACTTACCTATTTTTTTATTTACTTGTACTGGTGACTTTTTAGTTGTAATTAATTGTTAGTTATTATCTATAAACACTGTTTTGATGGGGCCAATAGATGTCTATGTTGGTTAGAGTTGCAGTAAAGCTCGAGATCATACCTACACAACATCCAGGTTGTATAATATATAAACGGAGCTTCTGACTCTAAAATAGTCAACGAAACATCGTCTTCATTTTGAAAGACATATCCAATGATATGCCACTCAATACGATGTGTAATTTTATTTTCGTCTCTATCGCCATTTTGTATTTTACGGCCGCCATTGTGAATTTATAAAAACAAAACCTAGCCTATAACCATCGGGCTGTTAAAACAAATCAATAAAAATACCTGATTTTATTTTTACCATATTTAAATATTTCTATTTCCAGTTATGTTAAAGTATATTATTAAATTTTAAAATCTGCAGCCTTTTTATATATTTCTTTTATTTTTAATTATAAAGAGCAAAAAAGTGTTTTCTTTTTTTAAGTTTCAAACATTGAATAAAATAATAATTTTATTATGAAACCGAAAAAGTATTATTCTTAAGCTTTATTTCCTATTTTATCTAATTTACATGTTCAAGTAAAATATTTGCACATTTCTAACATACAACTTTAATCTTCTATCTCATTGTTTTTAAAAGCTTATTATCTAGCGTTAGTTCTTCCTAATATTACTCTTTGCACGTAAATTGAAATTGAGAACGAAAAGCGATAAGATTCTGTAAGTAGTTTTACTACATTTTATTGAAGAATTATTCAGTTTTTAAAACATCACATGAAGCACGCAATTTAATTTACTTTTAAAGATAAGTTAACTAAAGCTCTTCTTGTTCATAGCGTACAAAAAGTCGATGTATTTTGTTTATTATCTGCTTCTTAAACTTTCTTTGAAAGATTTAACACATGCACAAATTATTTCCACAAAAAAAATAAATAAATAAATAAATAAATAAAAAAATAAAAAAAGTTTGGTGTAAAAATTTAATCTTACTTAAAGCTATAATACTGATCTTTGACCTTCATTCTTTCTTTTAATGTCACTGATAATTTAAAATTAAATTCTAAACATTTGTAAAAGTAAAGAGAAAAAATATGTAAAAACAATATAAGGTTATGTGGGGCAACTGGGACATGATTTTACAAGGTGACTCTGGCGATTCTGGTAATTAAGCTTCAAAAGGCTAAATTTCATTTTAATTAAAGTCTGAACATTTGTAAGTGTGTTCAGTTAGGTTTGTTCTATCAGACAGAAATGTTGCCTCATAAAAATGGGGTAAGTGGACCAGGAGGGTCTATGTTCCACACGTGTTTTTTTTTTTTTTTTAATGTGGGATATCAAGTCCTGTTTGAAAAACTGTAGACAACTTAAATAAATTTAAACTAGGCAGATCCTGCAAATTATATGTCAATAAAGAGCGTTGTAAGGGAAACCTTTGCTGTTAATGTGTCTAAAAAAAGCACTAAAAGTGAAAATATTAGATTTGTTTATACCAAAAAAATAAAAATTAAGTAAGTACTTATGTACAGTATATGTATAGTATAGGTAATATGTATAGTATTATATATAGTATAGGTAATAATTTAAAAGCCACATGTGTATTTTAAGGAAAAAAATAGCTAGGTAAATCTATGAACAAACGTCTACGTTAGTACTTAAGTACTTTATCTGTATCTAGGAGTCACATTATATAGGGTAATTTTGTATTGTTCCTACCAGAACCCTTAATGAATTACCCTCATCACCATTTATTTAACATATTCTAAAGAAAGATGCGGTGAAGATATTATTATCAAAATAGTGGTAGGAACAATAAAATTTCCCTTATAGAATGCGACCCACCACTGTGCATCGTACAATTTCAAGGTTTGGCTATCTCGCTTTCAGGGGCAAGGTACTTGCATTCATAAAATGTTGTTCTATCAGGCAGAAATGTTCAAAATTACATTTTAATGTTTAATGTATATATATATATATATATATATATATATATATTTCATCTTTCTTTCCTCATGGGTCCAGTTGCCCCATAAAAATGGGAAATTGACAAGATTGTCTATGTTCACTCGCGTTTGTATGCCATATTGCTATATCGAACAAAATTATTTTTTACTTATTTCGATAATTTTCTAACAATCTCACTTTGATTCATGTACGCCTCTTCATCTGTATTGTGAAATTTCGAGCTGCAGATATCACACTTAAGAAAATTGGTTTGATACCCCCAGAATGTTTTTTTTTTTTTTTATTATGTAATTTTAATAAGGTATTATGTATTTTTCTTTAGAGCAACGAAAAAAAAAATCCGAGGAAATTAATTTCCCGTAGTAGGAGAAACTCAAAATGATATTTATAAATGTTGGGGTAACTGGATTTCATATGACTTATGAAAATGTCATTCTTCTGAAGAGCTCGTACACTGTAAAAAAAAATCTGTGAAGTTACTAAAGTTTTTCTAGGAAACTGGGATTCCTAGAACTTTTCATGTAACGGCAACAACAAAATTTCATGTAACAGACACACTTTTGCGCCGAAAATCAAAAAATCTGTAAGGTAACTAAGAATTTTTTTGGAAACTGGGATTCCGAGAACTTTTCATGTAACTGCAGCCAGGGTTCCAAATAAAAGTTTAGTAAGATTACTGAAATTTTAGCAGATTCATTTGTAAAGTTACAGATTTTTGTAGCTTTACAAAAACTAGTTTTGTAGATTTGCAGCTTTTTTCGTACAGTTACAGTTGAAAGTTTAGTAAGCATGTAACTTTACATCTGTAGACCTACAGATTTTTTTTTACAGTGTAAGGAAGATTTGTGGTGTTTGACTGAGGAATTGGGAGAATAGCCGAGTCAGTATGAGTGAATAATCGATTTGAAAGAACAGATTATGGCGAGTAAGAATTATGTGGTTGAATTCGTGAAAGTGTTATTGGAAGCAATTATAGAGAAAATAGTGGAAAAACTTACGTTGGAAAGCGAGTTTCAACTTAAGAAGTTCTTAATAAAAAAAAAAAAAATGAAATGATAGAAACTAAGAAGGAGTTGGAGACAACGTTTTATAATTACGGAATACAGTTTACAAAACTGATGCCGAAATTTATTGCCAGGGAATATGACATTGTTGTGTATTTGTCCATTTTTCAACGCCAAGCAAAAAGATTTTTGTCGTTCCGAAACATTGCGTGTGAAGTTCGTTGGCTTTTTTGCCATCGGATATTATAAAATGTTCTTATATGTGCGGCAGAGGTAAAATTTGAAGACTATGAATATACGAAAGGAATTTTGCTAAAACGATTTAATTTGAGTTCTGAAAGATTTCGTATGAAGTTTATGGATCACCAACGAAATCTTGAAAAAACATCGCGAAAGTTTGTGTTTGAATTAAATGATTATTTTAAGGAATGGGTTGACTGACTTAAAATTGTGGATTTTAATCCTCTGAATGATTTTATAGTGACTGTCCAATTAAATAGATGAGTACCTTATGACATTAGAAATTTCTTTGCGCATGAATGGCCATTAATATTTTCTCCTATTTAATAGGCTGAGAAGCTTGATCTGTATGAAAGTGTACGAGAGGATTGCAAGAAGCTAGCTAAGAAAGATAGGTTTCCGAAGAGTAAGAGTAATATTTCCTTTAATTCTAAATATGTTGCTAATAGAAGTGCTAATTTTGCATTGAAGCTTAGACATGTCTCAAGAGCTAACTCTTATAAAGCAAAGACACTGATTACTTGTTACTCATGTAGAAAGGAAGGTGATAAATCTCCATTTTGTTCAAATAAAGGTGGCGCTCAAACTGCACAAAGAGCATTCTGAAACTCTTATATATTAAATTTGTTTGCTTGGTTTGATTTGTTGCGAGAGCTATGGTTACGTTTTGCACAGTAGTGCTAAACAGAACGGGAAATGAATGCATAAAAAGTACGAAATTTTGAAAAAGATTGAACGATAAAACAAATGTTCAATAGATTAGATTTTAATTACTATAGCGTATCTCTTTTGAATAATTTGTACAAAATACAAAGAAAGAATAATAAATGAAAATATATTCAAACTAATAAATGAAAATATATTTAAAGCCTGACTATGAAGTTATATATATTATTATTTTTTAATTCTAAATATCGCTCGTATTGGTAAATGATTTTATAGTACAGATTAAATGGCCACTTGATAATGGCGGTTAAATTTTACAAGTCCATTTGCCATTACTGTATTCAATTCACGTTATAATACACATACTGTTGAAAGATATGTAAAGAAAATTGTTACCTGTAATTACAGTTCCTAAAATATATAACATATCCCCTAATAGATGAGCATCTGTTCAAATTTCAGGCCATTCCGTGTGGAACCATTTTTTTTTCAATATTTTTTCTATATTTCTCAAACGACCCAACTTTACTAGGTCGAGCAATATCATTCACATCTTTAAACTTTACACTGATACAAATTTAAATGACGCTGATCATGTGTATATGGAAAAGCTGTTAGTTGTAAGATTGTAAATGCACCGATTTTTGTCCATTCTCTGTTTACATCAGTAAACCCTTTTGCTCGGTATTGGTTTCACCCTGCGATTTCACAGGATGAAGTTTCTAGATTTTACTATGTCAAATATATTTTAAGATCATTCAGAAGTTAAGTCATTCATAAGAAGTTAAAAAAAATACTTTTATGTAAAGATAACATTTTATTTATATTGCATTATTTATGTAGAGAGCTACATATAAAAGATTGTAAGGCTGTTTATACGAAGGAAATTAGGCGTTACGATATTTATAAAGCGTGTAGAAGCCACCGCATTACAGATAGCATATGTGTTTAAAGGCGTCCCAATAAGTTTAACGAGAGTACCAATGAGTTCCCCTGAATTAGTGATAGATAAGTATAAATGGAATCCGCTAACACTTCAAATCACCAGAAATATTCTCTATGAAGAGCATACAATTCCACAAACAGGTAGCATTCCATTTTAACCAGGTTGAAAATATAGGATGTAAGCGCAAAACATTTCTAACTGAGTTGCGGCCATAATGTCAGGAGGACCATTCATTTTCAAGCTCTTTTTATGGAACTTATTGCGCCACGCATGTCCCTGCATTATCTTGAAATTCGCATTTCATATTTTGCTTACTATTGCCAAAAACATCTCGTCTCCATATTTCATGGACCAATCATGGTCACCATCCGAGATATCTGCTACAATGCTCCAATGTTACCTGCAGTTTCGTAGTCGTAAGCCACAAAATGACGTATTGATGACGTATTTTTGCCACATTTCATTATGATTTTGCAAAACAAAAGGAGCAGGATTTTTTTTTTGGCGATTGTCCGTCGCATTTTTATGATTCTTAGATTGACGCAGTAACAGGATATGTAGGCTGAAATAATTGTCATATTTCTTTTTGTAATGCAAAGTATACATTATGGTAAAATCATGTCATAGAATCATTAGTACTTTGTACCAAATATCAATTAAAAATAACTATAAGTTCCTAAATGCTAGTTCTTTGTCATTTAATTATTTTCTATTATTAAACTGTAATTAAAACATACAAAATTTTTCTAAATTATTCATTAGTCATACTATAATATTTAATAATCCAATTTACATCACAATGTTTCGTTAGAAAATAAAAATCATTTTCCTTCACAAGAAAATAATTTAAGATAATATATTTTCCATTATAATAAATAGCTGCCATTTTTTTTTAACATTAGCATTTCTGCATTTTAGAAGCGTACTTTTTTTTCAGAAAAGATTAGGCAGTATTATGTTATGTAAAATAAGAAACGTTTTCGAAGTTCACTAAGAGCAGGTAGTGATTACGATGCATTATTTATAAAGCTATTTGATGTAACTTTAATTTTCGTAATTTTATTTAAGAATTTTATATTTTTTAAACTAGTAAAGCTTAAAAGACCTAAAAAGCATTCTATTAGATAATGCTAATGTCATTTATTAAATTTAAGAATTTTTTAAATTAAATATCAAAGAATAAAATATATTTTATTTGATATGTAATAAAATACTTGCAAAAATATTGAACGTAATTTTTGCAAAATTACTTTTTTGGAATATAATAAGACGCAAGAAGGATCCAATCGATAATGGTAGTAAATTTATTATGTAAGGGAAAATGATTTTTTTTTTTTTTTAAATCGTAGAAAAAAAAAAAAAGTTTTTATTAATGTTTTTTTTCATTTTTTCATGTGTGTCTATATGATATACTAAGAGTGATTATACATTTATAGAATTATCTTGGGCAATTCTTTTAATGTTTAACCCTTAAATGCCTGATTTTTCAAAAATCATTGTAATAATGTTTTTCGGCTTTCATTTTTTAAATAAATCATGGAAAAAATACTTTAAAAAATCATATTTTGTTTTAAGTATAGTTTACGGCTAAAAAACAGTTTGTTTCTAATCGGCAATACTAGTGTTTAATTGAAAGAATAATTTCTCTTGATAAAATTCTATAATATTAAACACACAAGAATTTTAGGAACTATAATAAGAAATAAATTTTACTTGCTCACTGCACTTCAAAATAGAGTATTTTGCAAGCTTCCAAACAAAAGAAAACGAATAAGTAGCAAAAATTGAAAAAATAAATCTATCTTGATTCTTAAACAGCACTAGTATTGCCATCTACATGTTGGAAATCGATTTAATAATATTTTCAAAGTGTATTTTATTGGCAACATTAGGCATTATAGCTTCAATATTATTCTAATAGTATTTTAGAGCCTAAATTGGGTATGTTGCCAAAAAGCAACACCAGGCATTTAAAGGTTAACATATGGAGACTACTTCTTTTAAATGTTTGGTCCGATAACCTTCTTTTTCCTTCTGTATCCAGTCCTCATCGTGCCTTCCTTGATAGAAGGGTATTCCGCGGAACTTTTTTATGCCATTGCATGTCTTTCCTCTTTCATTACTTTCCAGAGCCAATTAATCATTGAGTATTTGAGATTGAAAGATCTATTTTCCGAAGAGGGAAGGCAAAATAATTCATAGCTGAAACGTCAGGTGACTTTGCATAAATACATTGAAAAGGTATATATACATTACCTGTTTGAGTTTAATTTTTTTTCTTCGAATGTAGCGGTACTTTTTGAAGCATTGATCTTGACTTTGCCTTTGTGCAGTTTCACACTTTGAAAGTAGTAGTGTTGAAGGAATGGGAATTTTTCTTTAAATAACGATTAAGTTTGACAATCAGAAAGAGATCTTTTGAGCAGACCAAAGGCCCAGTATCTTACAGGTGAAATGTCAAAACTGGTTCCAATTTTTAAATAATATATTCGAAAAGATGTATATGCAATACATGTGCAAGCTTGCATATTTTCAATGAATGTGGTAGTAGTTGTAGAAGTTTGATTGGTGGCTTTTTCATGATTCAGTTTCACGCTTTGAAAATAATAGTAAAAAAAAAAAAAAAAAAAAAAAAAAAAAAAAAAAAAACGGGAATTTTTTCTGTAAATGATACTTAGTGTTTGTGATTAGAAAGAGTTTTTTCAGCAGACTATAAGTGCAATAGTCTACAGGGGAAAATTCAGAACTGATATCAATTTTGAAATAATATTTTGGAAACAATATATATGCAATACATGTGATACATGCAATATTTTCAATGAATATAGTGTTAATTTTCGAAGTTTGACTGGTGGCTTTTCTTCTGACGTTTCACTAATTGTAAGTTATTTGGGACCAAATGAATATAATATAAAAGAACCTAATATGACCAAAAGAATAGTTTCAAGATGAAAACAGAATAATATTAAATGCCATGAAATGGAAAAAGCAATACAACCTTTTAAATATTTCATTTATAGCAATGAAAAATAGTAATATTACACAACATGCCTAATATAATCCCAGTTTTTTTAATCCAAATACACTCCTGCAAATGGTATCCAAAAGCACGATAAGTTTAAGGTTAATTTTGCAGTTAAGTTAACACAGATATTAAAACCTAATGGTTGCAGTTAATTCATTTTGAAATACCGTGATAAATGCAATTAATATAATATAAATAGAAAATAATTAAAATATTAGTATTTAAAATACCTATTAACACTTTTAAATTTCTAAATTAAAGTAAAAAATACCAAAACGATTATTTTACAATATCGCCAATAACCAGCATTTAGTACTACCTAGTGTTGAAAATTGAAAATAGAAAATATTACTCTAATAGAAGCTACAGACAAAAGGTTTGGTGCTGCAAATTAAATTTGGTTGCAAATATCATATGAGTAACCAAATTGAAGCTAATGCTTTCAAATTTTACCAACTGCTTTACCCCACAAATCCTAATAAATAAATAATACCATATTATATATCATTATTCACAAAAATATTAAATAAATACAAATGTTAAAATAGTGCATACAATATATTCTACTACCACACCCAATTAATCTATACGGATAATTTAAATAATTTTATAACATTGATAATATTATATAGCAATATGCTATAATATAAAATAAATTATATATAACAAAATTATTAAAAAAAATCTTTAATAAATACTATTAAATATGAAAAATAATTAATTAATAAAATGAACAGGAAAAGGGAAATGGATGTTTATAGAACTTTGTCAGAATCTTCAGTGCCCAAATGCCTAAAGTTCACGAATTAAGTGTGTGGTTTATTTTCATATTAGCCATAAAAAAAGTTAAAGAATATCAATTTAAGACTAATATATATTTGTGTGTGTGAGTGTGTGTAACATACAATTTAGATTTGTACATTTTTTCCATTTAATATACCGTATTTACTTGTGTATAACGCGCACTTTTTTTAACAAAAATTTGGGGAAAAACCATAGGTGCGCGTTATACACGGAATATATTTTTACTGCTGGATGCAATCACACGATATACATATGGATCACGAGATGTATTCAAAGAAGAAATTGCAACTAGAAAAACCTTACTTAATAGAAGTATTGCTGCATCTTTATTTTACTCCTTGCACTTTTTTATACAACATCGCTAATAGCTGTATTTAATCGCTAATTAACAATTCTCATTGCCGATACTGCTGTTGTCCTCGTCATCACTGGCACAGTCAATTATCCTCGTAAATCATATCGTCTTCAGTTCCACCCGAGTGGAAATTCAAATCACTGTCAAGCTCTTTATTATCATCTCGACTGAGATGAATTTCAAGCTTCACATATCTACTCATAAACTGTCGGGAGTCACGCACACTTCATTCTCCCGTTTGGAGTGAAGTTGTGATCTGTTATTGTTATCCACCGATAGGCATGCCGAACTGCAACCTTAAATAGTTGATTGATGACAACATCTAAGGACTGCAGCACCACCCCTTCTGGTATCACAACCAAATCACTTGAGCGACGAATTTTGATTTTTACTCCAGGCGTCGAGTGTCTACGGAAGCTGTCCAGGACAAGCAGCGATGGCTGACGTAAAGCATCTTGCCAACGTTCTCACACATCGTTAATCCAATCTTTCACGAGCTCATTCGTCATTGAAAAAGATTCTTTTGGGTAGTTTTACGTTTAAAAATCACATATGGTGACAACTTACGGCCGTCAGCCGTAATGGCAGCATAACGATGCATCGTTGCTTGTGGGCTCCTGTTGTGCGCACTTGAGCGCTCTTGTCTCCGACAGGAACATCACGGTTGTGGCTTCCGGCATATCAAACCACAATGGAGTTTGATCTGCATTGACGCTTTGCAACACCTGATACCCTTTTTGTTTTTGTAGCCTTATAACGTACTGCAAGTACTTTGTACGCTGTTCTTCGTATTCCTCCGGCAGCTTCTGCGATAGCGTTTTTATTCTCCTGTTAGTGAGACTGTTACGGATCATAAAACGTCTTACCCAGCCATAATTCTCCTTCAAATCTTCTCTTGGAATATTCATTTTCCTAGCTGTATTACAGGCATCGAACATCATAATTTCCGTTGAGATTGAATACCCCGAACGCCGCAAATCCGCTACATCAGTTAAAAGCTGCTGCTTCACTTTCGGATATTTACACGATTTCCCCCCGAAAAACACGCCTTTTGGATGGTGCTTTCTACAGTTATGCTTCCATATTCCGCCACTCTTGCACACTTGTCTCACGCACTTCCAACTTGAAGCACGGTTACCATTTTCTTTTGCTATTCTCAACTTAAATATTCCAGTATAACGACATCGACTCAACGTATTACTGGCATGTTGTCAAAAGACGCTTTCAAGAATTTCGTTAAGCGAGTGACTTCAGCATAGCTTGATACGTCGCTCATTCTCACCCACAACCACTGACTACCCGAAGTCTAAAAATAGATTTTCGCCTTCTTTCCTGGCCTAAACTAACATTTGTTTTGACTTTCTTTACTGAAATTCATTTGGTCATTCATTCACTTGCATATCAAATTTATGGTGCGCGTTATATACGAGATACAAAAAATTCGCCTTTTTTTTTTTCCTTTAAAGTATGGAGTGCGTGTTATACACGACTAAATACGGTATTTATACCCACTTTAAAATATTTCTTTCATTTTTTTAAGCCTAAATCTAATTTTAATCCGTATTACTCCTAATGTCTGAGCTTTCCTGTATCAACCTTTACTCCATTTTAGAATATTGGATTTATACTGTAAGTCAGTTTTAATTTAAAAAGGGAAGCGTTCTGTGATCTTTCGCAATCATTTCTGTGCCGAATTACGCCAAGTGTTTAAAATACATTGTTAACGGATTCTGGCAGGAGCGTTGATTTTTGAAAAAAATATTTCTAGCAGTGCGGCATTCCGGCGTTTTTTTTTTTTTTTTTTTTTTTTTTTTTTGTTCATAAGCCTTTATTGATAAAAGCTTATGCACTAGCTCAGAAAGGTGAGTTTTTCCAATGTCATCAAAATCTACGCGGCTTCAGGGAAATGTGGAACAGCATTCGCTGTGTGTTATGGAAATTGTCCCGAGTCATCAAAAAAGACAATGATGTTTTGGAAAATGAAATTGTTATAGAATTTTTTAAAGAATCTTAATGAGTAAAAAAATAAACCCTTGCAATATTGTCGAATTTAATTATGAAACGTTGTAATTTATGATATTGTCTTTAAAGCGTTTAAAGAGATATTTTAATCTTTTAAGTGGAATATTTTCATATCTAGTGTCTTCCCATGAAGCTTGTTGATTTAACATTTAAAAAAAAAATAAATAATAATGATTTTGAAAAGAACTGCCTAATTTTTTTTAAAGCAACTTGAAAAGCCTTACAACTAAAATCACACTAGTATTCTACAAACAAAGCTGCCATTTATACAACATACACCTGAGTTAAAATCTACAATTTCGATACCATATTCTCATAACAGAACAGTGATTAAACAAGGATTTGTATATATACATATGCAGGATTTGAATTTAAACATCATTTACGTTCCTTATGATGTACGTGATCATAAAATTATCTGACCCTGTGGTATTTTTTATTATTCATGATTTGAAAGCATGAGTTATGAAATTTCACGATCACTAGCACAAGGTCTGAAGATTTTGAATATTAGAAAATAGTCAATCCATTAATTTTTATTATTCATGAAGTATCGACATATGAAATGTCAATAAATGCACGGTTAGGCTTAATTGGACTATTCGGTAGAAAGTGTATTACATGTTTTAAGTGAGAAATGTAATGTACCTGAAGAACCTACTAACTAAACATTGTAAAATTATCTTTATGAAATTATATTAAAGTTCATATGATGTAGTTTAAATGTTTCGTCATTCAAATAATCCAATAAATTAACTTTTTACATATTAACTTCCTACAAATTTATACATAATACAATTGAGCTTCAGAAGAGAAGCTCTAAAGAATAGTAGAATATACTCAATAAATTGTTTCTTATTTATAATAACACATAATTAAACATAAATACATTTTTTGATTGTCCAGAAAATAAACCAATTAACAAATTAACATTTTTTTTTTTTTTTTTTTTTTTTTTTTTTTTTTTTTTTTTTTTTTAACAAAGCGTATATTGATTGAGTGTTGATTGAAAAAAAAAATAATAATAAAAAACTTCATTTTTTAAAAAGGTGTTTAATCGATAAATATAGCATAATTAAAATGTAATTTTATATTTATGTTATTTTGCGCTAATAACATAATATGTGCGCATAACATTCGATTTGTGCTAATAACACATATCGAACCAGATAAAATTTAAAAATAGGGTTAATTTTTGTCATTTACGATAATGTGAATTATTTAACTATGCAAATTGAACAAAAAAAAACTCGGTTTATTCCATGTTTTCAGATTATATCTCTATTTGTTAAAGCTGAAAGGGATATTTGCACGGACATAAGACTCAAACCATGCAAGAAAATTAATAATTGTATTGTTAGAATTTTTAAGAAGTAGAGAGTCTTGAGTATACATATAAAAAGTGAAAGGTTTCCACATCTACACGTATATATATATATATATATATATATATATATATATATATATTATTAACGAATAATATAGCGGATATATAGACATTTTCATGTATTTATAAATTATTTATATTTTAATTTATATTCTACATTATTTTATATTTAAGTAACGTAATTTTCCGTAGATAAAAATAGTAATAAATAAGCTAATGAAATCTTGCAATTTTAAGCATTTAAAACGGGCACTATAAAAAACCATTCCTTTATTATTAATAATATTATTTATATTTCTGATTATATTAATTATCACCTAAAGTTGTTCTTCATAAAATTCCTGCGAAGGTGTCTTCTCTATTTTTATATTATCTTTTTCACTAATTCCTCCAAATTGCACAAGTTGATAACAATGATTTCTGAGTAATATATTTGAATTATTCATATAATTTTATTGTTGACTACATTTATATTTTATATAACACAAAGAAGAATACAACATAGTTGAAAAGTGTTTATGAATTCGGTTTGTCTGTCCATACTCTAACTCACGTAAATATAGCCCCCAAAATGACACGAACATGATATATGTTATTGGGATTTATTATGGCATATTTTATATTAAATTGAAGTGTGTAGCAATTTCGGTTCATTTACAGGACCTATCAAAGGAATTCCGTTACATTAAAGACTATGGGGGAAAATCATTTCCCGTGAATTTTAATGACATTATACAATTTTAAATATATTGAAATTTATATACACTACTCAGGTGTTTGGCAAGGTTCTTACTGTAGAATATGATGTGTATAGAACTTAGCGTTTACTTACACAAAAACACACACAAAAGATATTTGCTATAGAAGAAAATGAGCAATAATTGTACTATTGAAGCATGCGAACAATAATTGCTGGAAGTGAGTTTTCCATTGAGGTATGCGTTTTTAAATTTAACTATTTTTTAAATATTTTTTAGTGAACATAAATTTTATAAATTATCTACAGGGTCGAGTAAAAGTTTAAACAACATCCATTTATAGGCGAAAATTGCCCTGTAGAAATGTACAATTGTGCTATGCGTTTAACTGAACTAAATTTTAGCATCCTATGTAGTACGCAAACATATCTGTAGACCATATACGGGGCTGCATATAAAATCTTATAATTTAACGACTATTTATAGTAATAGCAGAAATCTAATTTTCAAATGCATTATAAGTTTTCTAAATTGTTCATTTAGACATTATCCTTTACCTTAGTAAACAGTGAATTTTTGTTATAGTATCCTGATTGTGTTGGAAAGTGTTTCATAATCCATTCTGTAGGCATGAATTTTCGTTCTTGTTTTAAATACTATGTGTGATTTTCTTTAATTAAAATGTTCCATGCTTCTCTCTTCAATTTTATTGTTATCAGACAGTGTCGGATCTGATTCATAATATTGCAAAATTATAGAAAACAAATATAATTAAAACCTTCCTTATCACCTAAAATCATGCAATTACACGTTCCCTATTTATTTGTAACAATACAAAATGCATAGGAAAATGTACTCTTAAAAAATTAAACAGAAAACTAGAATATATGCATATATATATATATTTTTTTTTTTTTTCAAAGACTGAAACACTGTTTCCTTGCATACAAAAGAATCTTTTGTTCTTAATGACACTTCAAGCCTTTTAAATTGCTCTTTTTGTAAGGACTTTACGGTCCATTTCATTTCCGCTTCTTTCATGGGATTTTTAAAAGTAGAATTTAAAGATGTTTTTAAAGATATTTAGAGAATAAAAAATATTTAATTTATTTAATCGATATTATTCATTTAATTGGGGACTTTCTTTCTAGTCTTAAAATCTATAAAATATTAAAAATTTAAAATTACTTTAATTGATAAAGAAAATAATTTATTGAGTATTTAAATGTTTATGTAGAAGTAAAAAACTTATTTTTTTCATTGCAATGTAAGAACAGTGCTATTTAATTTTCACTTCGAGTAGGGAATAGCCAGAGTGGTAAAATCTCTGTCATTTTTTTCCCTATTAGGTTGTATGATTAGAGGAGTTTCATAGATAACTGAAGGACTGCTCAAACTTTATATATAAATATATATTTTAATTTTCTAAAACTAAAGACTAAGCCATAAAACGATAGTATAGTTTTAAATATGACATACAGTTGCGGCCAAACTTCTAAACACTTTAGGTAACTTTCATTAGAAAAAGTAAATGATACCATTTGCAGCCGGCCGAAGGAAAACACTTCGGGAAATTTTGCTATATTTTCACCGATCGTGACCCCCAGAACCCAAAACCACCCTCCGTTGAAATGTTGACTTATATATATATATATATATATATATACATATATATATATATATGAATTTTGTCATGCTGTAACTCTGGATGAATTTTTTCGTGCGCTTAGTACATACTAATATCTCGACCGAGTTCATTCGCCAGCGTCATCCGCATTATTGTTTCAAAATGGCGGCCATTTGAATTTTTTAAATTTTTTTATGTTTTCTAACATTGTACACTTATAGAATATGTTCCGTTTCAAAAAATGCATACTCGCATAAACAGAATGTTAGAAACATTAAAAGATATTTTAAAGAGTCACACAGTGTAAGTTTACAACATAGGTCATTTTAAAGAAAAAGTTAGGAAACCTAAAATTTTCCAAAAGTGTCCACAAAATTAAATGACAGTCATATTGAAACTAGATGGCAGATGAAGCTGGCCAACGAACACTGTCGAGCCATTAGTATGTACTATGCATATGAAAAATTTCATCCAAATAGGTTCAAAAATTCGAGAGTTACAGCATTAAAAATTTCATATATATATATATATATATATATATATATAGTATATACACTATATGGCCAAATATGACCGGTCGCTTGCAATTTTAGACATTTTGTTAAATATCTAGAAAAATACACGAAGAATTAACCTGAAACTGCAGGTGTGCAAACAGTATAGTATAGGTCATATATTTCCAGGAAGAGTTTTTGCCGAAACCCCATAGGGGACCGTCAACAAATTGAAAAAGAACGAATATTTTTTGGATAACACTGTAAAAACTAATGTAGCAAAACCGCGCAAACTCAAGATTATTAATAAGTGGCTTATTGTAATGTACTGTGTTCATTTGCATGAGGATAGCATGTATAATCGTAGAGAAATTAAGATATTATAAAAACAGTCCCAAATTTCGCAAAGTTCTTAATGTAAAAAAAAAAAAAAGTTCTTTTCAGAAAACATGAAAAACAACATTGTACACAATACCCTGCAATCAGCATGAAAAATTAATAAAAAATGTATGAAAAATGAGCAGGTTTACTAAATAATGATTCACTGCGCATGCTCGAACGTAATCAAAACATAATTTGCATTATGTGTTAGCTAAATGTATAGAGCAACTTTTGTAAAAGTTTCAAAAACATGGTTTAAAAAGTCTGATAATAATCGTTTATGCTCTATGGTTATGCATTCGGTTAAGCTCAAAATCCATTATTCCCAAAAGGAAGCCAGACATTGAGGGGCTGTATCCAAATACAGCAGTACGTGCAATATTGTGTATTCTATATTAGCACTAATCAATAGATATATGGATACAACCCGTCATCTTTTTGCTTCATTTTGGGAACAACGGATTTTGAGCTTATTCTATAGACGATTATTATCGGACTTTTCAAACTATGTTTTTGAGACTTTCACAAAAGTTGCTATAAACATTTAGCTAACACAATATGCACATTATATTTTGATTGCATTCGCACATGTGCAGTGGAACATTTTTTTATACACCTGCTCATTGTTCATCTATTTTTTATTATTTTGTACTTCTGATTGCAGAGTATTGTGTACAATGTTGTTCGTCATATTTTCTGAAAATAACTTTTTTTATATTAAGAACTTTGCAAATTATAAGCAAAAAACTTCGCGAAATTTGGGACTGTTTTTATAAAAACCTTAATTTCTCTACAAGTATACATGCTATCCTCATAAAAATGAACGCAGTATATTACAATAAGCCATTTATTAATAATCTCGAGTTGGAACGCTTTTGCTACATTAGTTTTTACAGGGTTATCCAAAAGATATTCGTTCTTTTCAATTTGTTGACGATCCCCAATGGGGTTTTGGGAAAAAACCTTCGTGGAAATATTTGACATATACTACACTGTTTACACACCTACAGTTTCAGGTTAATTCCTTATGTATTTTTCTAGATATTAAACAAAATGTCTAAAATCGCAAGTGACCGGTCACCTTTGGCCATATAGTGTGTATATATATATATATATATATATATATATATATGTATGCATATAAGTCTGCATTTCAACGAAGGATGGTTTTGGTATCTGGGGATCATGATCGGCGAAAATAAAGCAAAATTTCCCGAAGTGTTTTCCGCTACAATAGGTAGCTTTATACTTTTTGTAAGGAAAGCTACCTAAATGTGTCCACAATTCTGGCCACCACTGTAAGATTCTATTTCCGAACTAATACAAATAAACAATCTAATATTTCGCATTCCCATAAATAAAAATATTATTTTAAATTAAGAGTGAATAAAAAATTACATAACATAGCATCAAACAGTTAGATAATGTATAACCATAAAAATTTACTTTACGATACATGTATTAAGGATATATTCTTTTCAGGTATATATATGTGAATTTTGTCATGCTGTAACTCTGGATGAAATTTTTCGTGCGCATAGTACATACTAATGTCTCGCCCGAGTTCGTTGGTCAGCATCATCCGCCATCTTGTTTTAAAATGTTGGCCATTTGAATTTTTAAAATTATTTTATGTTTTATAATATTGCACATTTATCGAATTTGTTACGTTTAAAAAATGCAATACTCTTAAAAACAGAATGTTGGAAACATTAAAAGATATTTTAAAGAGTCGCACACACACACACACACACACACACACATATATATATATATATATATATATATATGTAGGATTTAAATTTAAACATACTTTATTTTCTTTATGACGTGCATGATCAACAATTAACTCATGCTCTGGTATTTTTATTATCCATAATTTGAAATCACGAGTAATGAAAATTCACAATCACGAGATCAAGGTTTGGACATATTCAAAGATTAGAAAAGAGTCAGTATAAAAAATAATGTTGTACATGAAGCATCGGCTTATGAGATGCCAAGGAAGGTATTGTTAAGCCTAATAAAATTATTCGTAAGAAATATGTTGTAAGTTTTAAGGGAGAAAGGTGCTGTATTTAGAAAAGTATCAACGAAGTGATGTAAAGTTACCCTTATAGAATTGTATTAAAGTGTAAGTGTTGTGATTCAAACGTCTACTTATTCAAATTATCTATATATTAACATTTTACAAACAATAACTTGAAAACGTAAATAGTTTTTCAGTACGTTAAGATACCATTTGTAGAGTCCATTAGAAATAAAAAAATTTTAAATGTATAATTATTTCACGTTTTGCATTATTTTTTCAATGCAACGAATGAAAAAAAAAAAGTAAAATAAAAAATCCTAACAAACTGTCAAAAATGTACTTATTGGGTCCCCATGTATCATCGAATTTTATTTACAAAAAATACATTTTAATTTTTTTCACTTTTCAATCTTTCTTAGTTATCGGTTTGTTAATATAAATTCATAACTGAAGTTAAAAAATATATAATAATAAACCCTGGGGTCTGAAGAGGTTAAATAAAGCTAAAAGAATTGATCTAATAGATCTCTGTGAGGAACGCGGAATTCAACCACCAGAAAAACCGACAATCCATGTCCTAATAAAGCTAATTAAAAACTGGGAAGATTACGATGAAGATTTTATAAAGGACCGCCTAGAAGTAATTGTGGCAGCTAGAAAAGCGCAAGCGGAATCGGAACTTGAAGAAAAGAAATTAAGAGCAGAGGCTGAAGAAAAGAAACTAAAAGCGCAATCGGAACTTCAAGAAAAGAAACTGAAATTGGAAATGGAAGAGGGAAAATGGAGAATAGAATTGGAAGAAAAAGATCGCGAAAGAGAATTTGAGATTAAGAAAATACAACTACAAGAAAATTCAAGACAGCACATCGATGTGGACACAAGGACAAATCCAGGTAAGCAATATGAATTGCTTAGATTATTAACAAAATACGATAGTACAAATGATATTAGTTTATACCTGGCTATGTATGAAAGGCAAATGGCGCAAACGGGCATTGATAAAAAAGAATGGGTCAACTATTTAATTAACCTAATTCCATTAGATGTGATTAATATAATAACCAGGGAGAGTGAACCCGAAATGCAAGATTATGACTATATAAAAAGTATTCTTTTAAAACGGTACAAACTATCGCCAGAAGAGTTTAGGCTGAAATTTTTCTCACTCAAAAAAGAGATATCGGCTAATTGGCGCGATTTCGCTTATGAGATCAAGGTATATTTTAAACATTGGATCGACGGCCTTGAAATAGATAGCTTTGAGGAATTATCGGAATTAATTGTAGTTAATCAAATTAGGCATAATTTACCTGCGGAAACAAAGACACATTTTGCAGAGGAATTGTTAATAATAAAAAAGATAGACGAATTCGTAAACAAATTAGATATTTACGAAACGGCACGAAGGGTTTGCAATAAACAAGCTATAAGGAATACAAGTGGGAATTTTGAGCATAAACGAGCGAGAGTGGCTGACTACGCCAATTCGAAAAGGCGCCAAGTTGACAATAGGCACAATGTGAACCATGGAAGAAACGAGGCACATATAATATGTTATAATTGTGGCAGACCTGATCACGTGAGTGAGAATTGTACCATAAGGAGTAAAACACAACAAAATTATTCAAATTATAACCCGCAGCGTAATCAAAATTGGCGAGAAACGAAATACCAAGATTGGAGCCAAAACACGCAAAGAAAAGTAGTTAATACGGGCACGTTAAATGGAAAGAAAGGAAGAATCCTGAATATTCAAAGAATAAAAACAAACATAATAATTGATACAGGAAGTGACATTTCAATCGCCAATTCAAGATATCATACTGCAATAAACGCGCCAAAGTTAACCAGCGACAATATATCTATATCGGGCTTAGGTGGAGAAGAGATTAAGACAACGGGTTTTTTCTTGCATAAACTTTATGTTGATGGTATAGAAATACAAGATAAATTTTATGTGGTACAAGAAACTAACTTTGATTTAATAATAGGCAGAAAAGCAATCGAAGGCCTGACTTTAAAAGTAGAGGAAGATGTCGTTAGAATAATAAACGAAAATAAAGTACGAGTAGGTTATATTAAAATTAATAAAATCCCTTCCAAAACAGATGAAGTAGCCACACCAAATATAAGCAACGATAATCGAGGTTGGGAAGATATTGTTAATATCGAATGCGAAAATGGCGGAATGGATTTGACTGATGTTACAAATTTAGCTAACAGAGAAGAAATACGAGGATTAATAAAATCCTGCAAAACGAACAAAACAAAAGATAATGAATTAAACATAAAAATACTACCGGAAGATAGAAAACCTATCTGCGAACGTCCAAAGAGATTCTCTTCAGTTGAGAAGGAAATCATCAATAAACGAGTACGACAGTATTTAGATAATGACATTATCAAATGGAGCACCTCAGATTTTATGGCTCCTGTGATCCCGAGTAAGGAAAAAGAAACCGATAAGAAATTCATCATCACTAGACAGGAGAGATCCGAAAGTAAAGACACTGAGAAGGAAACCGAAAATAAAAACAAAAAGAGTAGAAAAAGACCTAAAAGAAAAACCGTTAGAAAGAAAAAGTCCAAACACAATTCTGATCAGAAAATAACAGATAATCCTATTGAAAATAACACAAAAAATGTTAAATAAAAAGAATATAGTAACGCAAATAGATCTACAGGCGAAATTTTAATTCGACCTGAAGCATATAATGATGAATCCAAGTGGTATAAGTATGTACCAAAATTACAAAGAATTATCAATAGCACAGTAACACGAAGCACCAAGTACAGTCCTTTTGAATTAATGACAGGAGTTAAAATGAAGGACAGTGACATGCAGAACCTCAAGAAAATTTTGGAAGAAGAATTTACCGAATGTATGATGGAAGAACGCGAAGACATGACAGAAGAAACAAAGAAAAATATACTCAAAATACAAGAAGAAAACAAGGTGCAGTTTGATAAGAAAAGAAAACAGCCACGAAAATACAAAATAGGAGATATCGTCGCCATAAAGAGGACGCAATTTGGCAATACTATCAAACTTAAAGAAAAATATTTGGGGCCATATGAGATAACTGCAGACAAGAATCATGATCGGTATGAAGTAAAGAAAGTAGGAGATCATGAAGGTCCAGGGAAGACGTCAAACGGGGCCGAATACATGAAGCCGTGGTCTATGGGTTAAACTCCTGGACGAGTCGGATAGATTAAATATACGTGTATGTGTATTGAACCTATAATCAAAATTTTATGTGAAAGAAAAATGTATAAAAGTCTCAAGAGTGTAGCTGTTTAAACATAAAAAAGAAATAATAAGCCAAGAGGATGATGTCAGGACGCCATCATGTCAGGATGACCGATTTTTAGGATTTAAATTTAAACATACTTTATTTTCTTTATGACGTGCATGATCAACAAATTAACTGATGCTCTGGTATTTTTATTATCCATAATTTGAAATCACGAGTAATGAAAATTCACAATCACGAGATCAAGGTTTGGACATATTCAAAGATTAGAAAAGAGTCAGTCTAAAAATAATGTTGTACATGAAGCATCGGCTTATGAGATGTCAATGAAGGTATTGTTAAGCCTAATAAAATTATTCGTAAGAAATATGTTGTAAGTTTTAAGTGAGAAAGGTGCTGTATTTAGAAAAGTATCAACGAAGTGATGTAAAGTTACCCTTACAGAATTGTATTAAAGTGTAAGTGTTGTGATTCAAACGTCTACTTATTCAAATTATCTATATATTAACATTTTACAAACAATAACTTCTACAAATTCATATATACATAGTCTATATATATATAAGTCAGCATTTCAAGGAAGGGTGGTTTTGGTCTGGGGGTCATGATTGGCGAAAATATAGCAAAATTTCCCGAAGTGTTTTCCGCTGCAATAGGTAGCTTTAAACTTTTTGTAAGGAAAGCTACCTAAAAGTATTCATAACTATGGCCACCACTGTAAAATTATATTTCCGTACTAATACAAATAAATAATCTAATATTTCACATTTCCACAAATAAAAATATTATTTTAAATTAAGAGTGAATAAAAAACTACATAACATAGCGTCACACAGTTAGATGATGTATAACCACAAAAATTTACTTTACGATGCATGCATTAAGGGTATATCCTTTTCAGGTATATATATATATATATATATAACAGCATTGAGTCTAAATCTAAATTTCAAGTTTGTGTAGCAATAATAACCTAAGCACTATATATATTTACATAATACTCGTACATATACACGGTATATTTATATTTAAGAAGCCTATAAATTTAAACTTCAAATTAAATGCTATTATTGATTTATTTCAAGTTAAATTACAGAAACTCCAATCTCTTTAGAAAATGCATATTTAAGCGCTAAATTTGAAAAGAATTTAGAAGTAAGCAAACAAATAGAAAACAAAATTTCTGTCGAATTTTGTTGAAGTAAATTGAAAAATTAAAATCGTATCGCGTATAACAGATGGAATAATGAAATTATTTATTGAAGTAGATTATTTAATTCTTAAAATTAAGAAGAAGAAACTACAGATCAACTGGGTATATGCAAGAGATATTGCACAGTTTGTTTGTGTAATTATACAAATAAAAATGGTACTATTTCCAGTTTAAATATCTGAATTCTATCTTAAAAAAAATACAATATATATATATATATATATATATATATATATATATATATATATATATATATACATATACATGTATTCACTATATGTTCCACTCGGCATTGCACGTACCCGTGATGCATAACTCTTAAATGAGCCTCAGATTTGTATGATTTTATATTTTTAATTCATTTTGTAGATTTTATATTTTTAAATGAAAAAGTCCGTAAAAGATATTGAACTAAAAATATATGTTATTTAGTATTTTATTTTCTGCGTAATTTTGTTTTGTAGTGTTTGCGTACGGAAAGCGAGCGAAACATCTTAAGAAACACACAGGTTTTTACTGATTTCGTCGAATTTTTCACATTTTATTTTGTAAAAAATATTTCTGTCCTTCGAACGTTTCAATAGTTTTTTAAGCAATGTAAATGTGGTTTATTGAGTTGGTGTAAAAATATTGTGTCTTAAATTGGGACATTTTGTTACATTTAGAATAGAAAAAATATCGCATCCGTAAGGCATAATGTCAAGTGCATTTGTATGAATATTAAACGTATTTCAAACGTTTAATATTTATATTTTTAAAACAAGATTGCAAAATCGATTAAAAGTGGATTTCAAATTTAAGAACATATTTTTGGTTTGTTGGTAGAGGAGACCGGGGCTAGTAGGTGCAGTTTTAAGTTATTGATTTTTATTAATTTTTGTTTAAGCTTTTTATGAAACTATAACTGTACTTTTAAAGAACAGGCAGAATCACCCAACCGGAGCACCCACCAAACTTGGCATAGGTTCTATTGCTCCGGCGGTAAACCCTATGCACCACCAAGAAAAACCACCGCTAAGAAAACAGGCCCAGAAAAACCAGACGGCAAATAATTAAACATAGACTAACGTTCAGTAGTGAGACTCTCACTAGAAATAAAATCTACATACATAAGGTTACATAATTTGTAAACCAAAATAAAATTTAAACAAAGAACGAGAACACCTCTCGTTAAACACCAACAGAACCAAAACAAAAACATCACAGATGTTCAAGTCACTGACTTGAAAACTTATACAAAACTGGAATCACACATTGAACTAAATTATAAATTAAATTGACCTGCAAATATACAAATTGCAATAGACTAAAATAAACGAGTCCATCGCCAAAGTCCTACAAAATAATTGTTCGTATCATAGTTCCTAAGAAGGACACCACATACACTCTGAAACACAAAGTCTGTAGAAAGTAGTCCGAAATGTTCGTAAAAAGACATAATAATGTTATTAAAAAGTTTTTAAAAGACCATCATATGTAGCCGCACAACATGCCAATCACTGTTAGCACCGAAGATAAAAAGATAGTTCCGACCAGCAGACCAAGTATTTCATTGTCACAATAAGGTCACAGCTTTATAGTACTTTCACCAGCTTGCAGTAAAAACCACAAGAAGTGGACGTTCAAAACACACATTTAATAAATGAAAAATTCTTATTTAGCTTGTTATAGATATTTCGTAACTTATTATAGTTCCCACGACAGGCGAGAACTCTTCTGATATTCCATGCCACTGGACGGTTCCTAATAAAATCAAATTTCTCAGCAGACACTTGGCATGAGTCAAATAAAAAATGTCGAACATCGCCCTTAGTACCACAACTGCACCTATCACTCTCTGTTTTTCCCATTTTTTTAAGATATGCCGGAAAGGCACCATGCTCTGTGTAAAAATAAACACATATCTGAGAATAACATACATAATCCAAATTAACTTTACTTAATAAGTCATATGTAAAACGACCTTTTTTACTATTATTCCAATCAGTTTGCCAATCACAAATAAGTTTTTTAGACAGACCGGCTTTTAACATGCAGATCGGCATAGGAATGTTTTCTTCAATATCATACTCATCGTTAAGAATCACTGATTTAGCAAGGAAATCCGCTCTTTCATTTCCATAAATGCCAATATGGGCCTTAACCCATCCTATGTTAATAATTTTATCACTCATTAATCTCAGATTATCGTAAATTCTCATTAAAAGTTCATCGTTAGGAAAAAGACACTGGAGAGAGCAATACGATGAAAAACTATCCGTAAACAAATAGAAAACTGAAAACTGTGATGACCTGCACCAATCTATTGCATCAGCAATTGGAACCAGCTCTGCCTGATAGATCGAATTATAATTTTTAAGTTTTATCCTTTTTTCAAATATAGAGTCATGGCCTCTGAACACAACATAAGCTGCTGCAACCCCTTGATCCATCTTCGATCCGTCAGTAAACAGAACTGGGTGACCAGCAAATGCATTATATTTCATCATTGGACGAATAAAATTAACATTATGAGGAGAATAAAAATACGGATAATCCAAAGTTGGTATCATTCTTACTATTTTATCCGAATCTATGCGACAACCACTCAATTCAATAGACGTTCTGCCACTCAGCACATTGTATTTTAAGGCTGAGATCGAAAGCTGAAGAAAAATTGGAGGAACACCAGCTAATACACAAAGCGCATCTGTAGAAGTTGTACGATAGCCATGAATAAATGAGAACAAAGCCACTCGCTGACAAGAGGATAAACGCTTAATACCGTGATACTTCAAGTCCCCCAGCCAAATCTCATGGCCATAACTTATTTGTTTCAGAAGAACTGTTTGATACCACAATTTAAGATATTGAAGAGGAGTACCCCGGTCACGAATCCTCGACTTCTTGATGTTACAGGAAAAATCTGTTACTTTAGATCTGACAGCTTCCAAATGAGGGAACCAGTTAAACAGGTTATCCAAAGTAAAACCTAAGTATAACATTGTATCTTTTACAGGAATGCTGTTATGTAAAATTTTAAAGATTGGTCTTCTTTTCTTCAACGTTTTTGTGCCAAACATCATAGCAACAGTCTTTGATGGATTAATGGTGAGATTCAAATTATTACAAATATTATTAAAATTTTCCACATGATTATTCATTTTGTCTTCAAGCGACTGTCTTGTATCTGCCCCATCAACAACAACAGAGTCATCTGCATATAAAATCAAATCCATATGCACCTTACGTGCGTTCTTCAAAATCTCGTCAGCCATTATCGTCCAAATCAAAGGGCCGAAGCATGATCCTTGCGGGCAGCCCACAAATATCCTGAACCATCGGATGCCTCTCAGAAAACGAAAACCGATTTGTCGTTTAAAGAACAGGCATTGGGCTATAAATACCCGGAGTTTTGAGTTTGTAGCTTTTGTAGTTTATGTTTAGTGGAAACCTAAACTAAAAGGAAAATTGTGCGCCAACATATCCCGTCGCGGGGCTAGTTGCCTATACTTATGGGGTAAGTTGGCAAACGCTTTATAAAAATTTAAATAAGACACGCAGTTAAGATAAATCAATTTCCTTATTACCAGTAGGTTTAATCAAAGGCGTTATCGCCGTACAATGTAAATTCTAAATCATATAGTCATAAAAATAATGAATAAAACATTAACATTGATTAACTTCTATCCTAATCGATAACATCATCAGAGTTACAGTTGTCACAAATAAAAAATCCAGTGTCTCCGTTTGGGCAAGCCCCGTGTGCCCAAGATCTTGCATTGCAACCACTTTTTTTTGGTGTGTGCTGTTTTTCAAGCTACCAGCATAAACCAGACACTGAGCCAACTTGCCCCGTGTTCAATGCGCCTACTAGCCCCATAATGAATTTCTTCACAAAAGGGACACGTAACAATCTAAGCATAAATAATCCAAGTAAATCACATATGGCGTAGGTACAATTAATGATACACTACGAAAAATTGCACAAGTTAAACCGCAATTATTAAAATAAGTATTAGAAATTAGAAAAAGAATGAAGCAACAAAAAATTACTTATGAGCGCAAAAAACAGAAAAATTGTAATTAATATCCACTGCACGTAGGTAACGCTGCAAAACTACAATGAGGATTGTAAAACACAAGAAGTTTGTACTCTGTGGCTAGTTGCACAATCTATCCACAAACAGGTGATTTATGGGGACTGCGCCTACTTACTCCTGTAGCCAACTAGCCCCGGTCTCCCCTACCTCTAAAAAAGTGCGCTGGAGGGATGAAACCTCGACGAAGCACTCTAAGTTTTACCGATTTCGTCGAAATTTTCACGCATTTAATTTTGTAAAAAATATTTCTACTCTTTTGAAAGTTTCAAAATATTTCGAAATGTGGTCTATTGAGATGCTCTAAAAATAGTGTGTTAAAGTACGGACGTTTAGTTACTTTTAACGTAGAAATAATGTCATTTCCCTGAGTCGCGAGTTTCCCGAGATCAGAAGTATATTTTTAAGAGTTAAATTTCATATTTGTTTTTTAAAAAATGCGCCATCAATTAGAAGATTTCAGCCTTAGGAACATATTTTTAGCTTGCGGGTACCTGTAAAATTGCGCGCTGCAGGGGTGAAACCGCCAGAGTTTGAACAAATTTTGAACCGCCACAGTTTGCAGGGGTGAACACACTCAAGTTTTCGTCGATTTCGTCGAAATTTTGACACATTTTATTTTGTAAAAAAATATTTCTACCCTTCAGAACTTTTAAAAATTTTTGTAGGTGATGTAAATCTGGTTGCAATAACTTCGTGTAATAATTTAATTATTTTAAAGTTTTTTTACTGATTGAATTTTACATTTAAATATGTAATATTTTATGTATTTTATGTATTTTAATGGTATTTCTCTAATATCGGCAGCATTTTTTTTTATTGTTGTAGATGAGAAACAGAGGAAAAGATAAATTATGCCATTTCCGCAATATTGATGTCATTTTCTTTTAAAAATTGAACATAAAACCAAGAGGAATATTTTATCCTCCTTGCATTCTGTTGAACAATCATTATGTCATATATTCTTTTCACACATACGAATTAGTGTTTTCATAAATTCGTTTCATTAGGATTTAAAAAAATAAATACAAAATTATATCAGTAAATAACAATCCTTATTAATTTGTTTTCCGCTCTCTTAAGCGTTTGAATAAATGACGCAATTTAAACTGATTTATTCAAATATTTCCAGTTTATGAATTTTAAAATATGCTTAGAAAATTGTGTAAAACCGTTTGGACATTAACAGTCTTTGTGAACTGAAAAAAGCTACAATGAAATGATTACTTTTTTTTAAAAAAGTCAATGAAGATTATACCAATGAAGCAAATGGCAGACGAAGTTTTGATTTCTGAAGTAAACTGATTCCTGAATATCGAATATCTGAAAATAAGTTTTTATTTCTTCAAATATTCTTGAAAAACATACCTTATTCACAATTAGGCTACAATATTGATTGAAATAAAAGTTAATTTCAATTTGAAAATGACAAAAAATAAATAAAACTAACAAAAAAAAAAATAATAATAAAAATAAAACGAAAGCAAGAAATCTAATAATGCCTATAGTTTTCCCTTTTCTCTTTTTTCCCACGCAAATGGTGTAATTTATTTGCCATCATTACAGAAACGTCATTAACATTAGAAAATAATTAATACCTCGAAAATTAATTCAAATTTTAAAATACTAATGCCACTTTCGATATTCGCCAATCATTACGGATAATTGGTGTTAATTTAACTGTCAAACGTTCTATATTTTAGGAGGAATATCTGTGAAACACAATTAGTCGTTTAATCAGTCGTTTCATGAAATCGTTTAAAAAAATTCGTTGCATAAATTCGTTTTATTAGGATTTATTTATATGGGATCGATTTGCATAGATAGGTCAGAAATACACCGCAAAATATATATTCGGCGAAGTAAACTAGGTATTGTTTTTCAAAACTAAACAGCTAAACGCGAATTATTTTCATTTACATTATTTTATCTTGATTTAAATTCATTAAAAAACAAATTCATTTTTCTCCAAACATATTTTGAACTTATTGGCGTGCTTAAAATACTGAATATGATCTGAACGTTATAGCAAAGTTAGTTTCCATTTATTTTTATTATTTAATTCTTACATATAAACATTAAAAGTTTCACAAAACAAAGGTAATATAAATGCTATAATCCTCAAAACATTTAAATAAAATTTAAAATTTCAGCGGTGAATTTTATGAAATATAAGTACGTATATTCTGACCGTATTCTTTTCTGGAAATTTATGATAACTTTTTACAATATTTTGTAACTACTAATATTTTTTTTTACAGGGTGACTGCTCCAGTAGTTGATACCCCTCCAGTAGTTGATCAAATTTTAAAATTATTGCACCATTTCAGGCGGAAATGATTTTTACACATGGTACTAGACATAATATTTTTGTTTGAATGTTGGAGAACCGGTTGTCACATTGTTGTCAGATGCCTGCTGAAAGAGAAGCCATTTTATGATTTTTTATTTTATTAGAAAATGTAAAAAATTAGTATTTCATTACTAAGAGACCATTACGCCAAGTTAAAATAATCCACTTCCATCTTGCTTATTTCAAATAATAGTTTTATATGAATTATTGTTAATCACAGCTCAAGCATGATATTTTAAAGATTAATTTTTGAATTTTTGACTGATTTCTTCGATTGATCAACTACTGGGTAAATAGCAATTAAAGAAACTATTTACTTATAATTTTGTTGCTATTTAATTTCAGCAGATTTCATTTGTGCCCTTTATAGGACATTCATTAAGGGTTGTAGCAATCATGTTAGTTTACGTCTAAAATTTAAAACGAAGGAAATATTATAAAAACCCCGAAGCACCGACCTTATTTGATCAACTACTGGCTCAGTCACCCTATATAAAATATTTAAAGTGATTCTGACCACGAATCATTCAAAATTTTCTTTAAAAAATATTTAAAAGAAATATTTAAAATATTTAAAAGAAATATTTAAAATATTCAAAAGAATTATTTAAAATTATATTTAAATATATAAAATAAATATTAAAAAATATATATTTCTTAAAAGAGAAAAAATATAAATAATATTTTTATTATTTTCACACTGCAATTAGAGCATTTTGTTTTCAGACATAAATGTGTCTGAAAATGTAAATCAGAAGATATCCAAATATATGAATGTGAAGTTTTAAACATCAAGGATGTTTAAATTTTTTACACACATGCTTTTTAATGAACGGGTTGTATAAACAAACTGATACAGATGTCTGAAAAATGATGTGTCTGAAATTAAAATACTTAACCATCTGCGTCGTTACTTATGAAAAGTTGCGCGGTGTCGGTAGTGATGTGATACACCCGATTTGTAAGCAATTTATTCTACGTATTTATTCACGGCTTTTGGTTGTTATTTATAAATAGCCGTAAATATCTATTCGTCTTTTGAACAATTTACAAGCATTTATACTTTAAGTGCAATACTTTACGTTTAATTAAATAAATTCAAAATAATTAATATACACCGAAGAACAATTACATTATGAAAACCTGTTTAATACGACATAGGACCACATTTCGCCCTCAAAACCGCCAACACCCGACCTGGTTTCAACTCGACAAAGTTTTTATAGGTAGTCTGAAGTATCTGGTACCAATCTCACACCAACTGCTCCTGAAATTCTCGCATATTGCGAAGTGGTAGCGTGGCAGCATGAATTGGGATATCCAGGTGGAACAACAAATTTACTTTTGGATTCATGTCAGGTGAATTTGGAGTCCAAGCCATGACTTGAAACTCACTAGAATGCTCTTCGAACTACTCCCTGACGATTCCACACGAATGACATGGTGCATTATCCTGCTGGTAAATGCAATAACCCGCCGGAAACATTGTTGTCAGTAATGGATGCACTTTGTCTGCAACGATGTTCAGGTAGCGCACATACGTCAGGGATTGTTCTATGGGAATTATGGGTCATAATGCGCTCCATAAAAACATCGACCACACGATAATATAGCCACCGCAGTCTTGTCTCCAACCAACTGTGCATCCGGGAGCCAGGGTTATCATTGAAAATCGGCGTATTCGCCCGCGCCCTTCGATGTGATGGGCCAGAAAGCATGATTCGTCGGACCATGCAACTTTCTTCCATTATTTTATGGTCCCATTCCGATATTCATGGGCCCGTTGCAGGTGCTGTTGGCAATGACGTGCTGTCAGCGGAGGTAAGTTCTTAGGTCATCGGCTGCGCAGGCCTATACGCAACAGTACTCGCGGCAATGTGTGTTGAGAAACACTGTCTGGGTCACCACTGTTGTAGCTGTTGGAACTCTTCTGTCACGACGAATAATGCGTAACAATCTCCGCTCTCCTCTGGAATCAATGCGCCGCGGGCGACACACTGCTCGCTGAAGACTTGTCGTTTCACCATCCATACACCACTATCGGTACGTGCTCACAATGACTGCACTATTACAGCCCACCAAACGAGCCGTTTCCAATATCGACGTTTTCAGTCGCCGAGCCATAACGATTTGACCTTTATTAAAGTCTGATAAATCTGCTGCTTTTGCCATTAAGTCGATAATCACACTATGTTTTTAAATACAATGCATGGGAGCTTTATACCTCAATATCAACCGTGCACGCGCCGTGGTTTTGCTTCTGGGCGAGCTCATTGTTATAGATGGAGGGTGTTCATAATGTAATGGCTCTTCGGTGTATATATATATATATATATATATATAAACAAAATTCTTGTAAGTTTTTATAAAACAATAAATAACGTTTTTTTTTATTTTTTAAGCCTTAATTGAAAAAACTCAAAATCAGTAAAATTATTATTTTGAAATTTTAATTGCTGAATTTTTATTCAACTTGGCTTGGAGGCGAATAAAAAAATGTCCAAGCCTAGAATCGAACCAGGATCATTGATAATACGTGCGAAAGCCCTACCACTGGGTTACCTGAACAAAACAAGCTTAGCAGTCCTCACTGTTATCTGTTTGCAAGCCTACAACAGCAGTACACGGAGAAACATTGCTTCATGATCCACAAACTCCGTTGAAAACACGTAATAAAAGCAAATCCATCCTCTATGAATTTGAACGCTACCAGCTTAGCACATTTTATTTTATACCTCTAACTAGGGAATGTCCCCAACTGCCAGATCGGGATTTTGTCGAGACTGGTGTCGTTGAAATGCTCTTACCTTAGGGATCAGGGCAATGCATACAATTACCCGTCCGAATGCAAATGGTGAAGAGTTATAAGCTGCTGTATTTCTGTGATTTATTGATTTCTCCAGGTCGCTACCTATGGAGGAAGGACACTCTGTGTAGTACGAAAGAACATTGACGGATTACGGATATTTCAGAGAAGACAGTTTATGTTTGGCGTAAAATGTCACTTCACGGATGGTAGTGCATTTCCGAAGAGAAATGCTGAAGCATGTGTGTTTTCAGCACCATGTACACGCAAAGAAAGGGGGTGTTTTGCAGTTGTCAGAGTTGTTATTAGTTAATTAATTAGTTCCTGTTTATCTAATCAAAAAAACGGTAAAGCGTGTCTCTAATTAAAGACTTTTGAAAGACATACAGACGCATGACATCAAAAGTGAGTGAAGAGAATTTGTTATAGGCCAACATATCCAATTTATTATGTTTTCTCTGGTGGTCAGTCGACATCTCCACAAATACTCTTATGAGTTTGGGAATATTCCACTAGTCTCTTTATTAAGTACTTGTATTGTTGACAGAAATAAAAACCTTTGGGACCAAATTCTCCCTGTCATTTCTGTGTTACAAGTTGTAAAGGTCCCATACATTTCCCAGCGGCGTTAATACACATTTGCACAGTATAGGAATAAGTCGTTTTGTTTTTACTGATTACCGATGCACCCACGTCTTTAGATCCCTTCATCTCGAGAGTTCTGTTAGATACAATACACTATTGGAAACCACTTTAAACGGTGTTCAGGGCGTTGGTCAGTAGACACTTTCGCGACTCAATCATTCTTTTCGCGTTATCAGGGAATTCGTCGATCACAGGTTTGCAAAGACACTTCAAGAAACAAATCACTTTTTGTTACGATTTGTGTCACCTATCGACTTGTTATTTTATGTACCTGTTTGAAATTCTTGATAAAGTGTGTGATTGCTGTGAATCCGGGAATTTCAAGCTCCAGTAAATTGTAATTGTAATGTCCGATGAATTTTTAAGTCCTGTCATGAACGGTGGTTTTTAACTATCTGCGTTGATGATAAAATTGCGACAACACGTGTTTGGAAATTAATTTCATTTTGCTCCGCATGTTCCCACCTATCCCTACGTATTTTGTCAACCGTTGAATAATCTTGTGGCTTGTTATCTGTTTACATATATGTTTGCATAGCCTTTAATTTATTTTTCTTTGCCTTCTTATACGTTACCACTGCTTTCGCCATTATTTCTACGGATAACCCTTCACTTCCTGTCCTCTTTTTCTCGCAAGTTCTTCGTATTCAAGAGCAGGGTACGTATTTATTTCAAAATTACTTTTCAGTTCATTTTTGTCTATGCAGCTCTCATGCAGAATACAGAGTGACCGAACAAATTTGTTTTCGAAAATCCCCTTCACTGTCTTAAATAGACTTTAACTAATGGCATTCATAAACGTCGTTGGCTCTTTTTCCTTTGATTGTCTAAAATATTCTATCAGTTGTAAACGAAGGTGTTTTGCAATCTTCACTTTGTCGACTCGTCAAAGACATCTTCAAAAGTCTTCGCATGTCACATGGGTACGTGCCACCTCCCTGAACCAGCACGGGTGGAACGCGAACCACAGGTACTGGTAAAATTCTCCATGGTTGAGCGCTCCATACACTGAAAAAAAGTATATGATTTAATTAAAAAATTATTAATATCATTACAAGATATTAAAGCAGTTACTAGAAAATCGCATGTAACCAGTCACTGCTAGTAATATTACAAAGAAAATATCTGTACCTGAATGCTTATTGCGCATGCGTCTTTCTCTGTCCTTAAAATCGGTCATAAAATCTTAACCCCCATCTGAATTTAAATTTACATGAAATTTATTCTACCAAATTACACTTCAAACTTGTATATTTTTCTACAGCAAATAATTCAGAACATATTCATACCATTCATTAAGCAAACAAAATTCCAGTAAAGAATTATATTAATCAAGCCATTCTATTCATCCATTAACCATAGAAAAACTCTAATAAAAAATAAAGCTTATTAATTGAAATTGGAGGAATTCTAATAGCATATAATCCTATAAAAATAAGGTGTGTCCCATTGAAATAAATCCACCATAATTGTGTGCCGTAACTGGATGCAAAACAAATAAATAAGAACAAAACAAATATATTAAGAAAGTCTATATACTTATAGAAATATATATTTACTAGGAGATAAATACATATTAACTCACTGCCTGTCCCATCTGGGCAGAAGAAAAAGATGAATGCTTAATAAAAGAGGGGGAAAAGTGTCCCGTCGAAATAAAGCCACTGCCAATATTAGCATTTATGGGTAACTACCCACATTCGAGCTGCTGCAGTTAACATGTTTATGACGCCAGGAAGTTGTAAAATACTTGTTCTGTGCCAGTCGAAGTTTGTGTAACCTTTAGAAGGTTTTAGTTTCTATTTCTCCTGCAATATTGGAATGGGAAAGAAAACCCAGGTATCAAAGTTGGAGAAATGAGAAATAACAGTTTTTAAGAACCAAGGTATTTCACATAGACCAACATCTAAGCAAATCAAACGATCTAAAACCATAATGGACAATTTTGTATATCAGGGCAATGCGTATGGATATAAAAAGGATGTGTACATGCTGAAAAATGACTTCCAGGAAAGAAAGAGAAGTTTTGCGTCGTCTTTCACGAGGTGGTTTTTCCCTGAAACAGTTAACCAAAGAGAATAACAACCGTGTGACAAAATCAAACCTGTCATGAATTGAAAAACATACAAGCAACTTGAAATATAAGAAAAGGAAACAGCAACTTGTGTTGAAAGCTATCCATATGCAAAGGAGAGTCGATTGGGCCAAATATGATTAAACATAGAAGGACCAGGAGCATCGTGTTATCGTCTCAGATTTGAAAAAAAAAATAATTTGGATGATCCAGACGGCCTTGCTTTGCATTGGTTTGAAATGAGGAAAGAAGAGGGAATTTTCTCCAAACGACAGCAAGTGGGAGGCTCTTTAAAAATATGGGGAGACTTCGGCTAGGGAGGTAAACATAATATGGCTTTCCTTTCAAGCCGCATGAAGGCTACTGATTACCAAGAAGTGCCAGAAAACCATTTACTGCTATTTGCAAAGAGAATTAGTGGACTAAGTTGGATTTTACAGCAAGACAAGACCTCCATTAACGTTGCAAAATCCCTCTGGGAATGGATTTTGGATAATCGGGTGCATGTCATGAAATGACCTGCCATTTTTCACAGATCTCATTTCCCAAGAATATGTGTCAGGTATCCTTAGTAGGACTGCATATGCCAATGACAGACAGTTTCACTCTGTGGCAAAATTGAAAGTCGTCATAACTGAAGCGTGGGAGAATATTGATGTTGCTGTCCTCCAAGGATTGGTAAATGATATGCAATGGTTATATGTTCTTTGTCATAAATAACCATGGCGGATATATTGTCTGTTAACAGTAGTGGCTTTATTTCGGTGGGACACTTTTCACCCCCTCTTTTTATACAAATTCATTTTTTTCCTGCCCTGCTAAGTTAGTCGAGTTACCTGCTAAGTAGTGGAGTTAGTCGTTGTGAATATGTATTTGTATATCGACTTTCTTAATATATTTGTTTCGTTATTATTGGTTTGTTTCGTGTCCAATTACAGCACACAATCACAGTGGCTTTATTTTGGTGTGACACATATTATCAACACATATCAGAATCATTTTCATCATCCATTACTCGCAATTAAAATTGTTTAGTTCCCAGTAGCAAGGTATGTAGAATGCTCGGCTCCCAAAACTCAGATAGTAAGTTCTGTTCTCTGCAGAGGAACAAAAACCGACAAAAACCTCATTCATTAATAAATATAGGTTCTTCCAAAATTTTCCTGAAATGGTGCCACCAACATCTTTTTTTTTCACTTTTTATACACAATTCAGTTCATACAATTTCTTAGTGAAGGTGCAAGAGAAGCATCTGTAATACTACTAACCATTTCATATTATACATACTAAAAAATCACCAGTAATGACTACTAACGATTTCTTATTATGTTCACTAAGGAAGTCTCTGTGCTGTTGGCAAAATTAAATGCAGAAACGTTACTTAAGAAGAAGCTGTATTCGTTACTAGAAAAGTTCGTGGAATCCCAGTTGCCTAGAGATTTACCAGTAGTACTACAGATTATTTTTACAGTGTAAACACAGCTAATAACCTCTTTCATCCCGTAGGATCAGGAGAGAAGTTAGTTCCTGATGCCCTTTAAAGCATACTCAATATCCGTGAATGCAATTAGTTATATATGATTGTGAAAATGTGGTCACAATCTTCTGCTTCTTATTAGAGGCAACATGGAACCTTCACCAATTTCACACTGGCGACAACAGATCATAACTCTTCTTTAAGCTGTCTTGGTTTCCACACAGAGAGTTTTTCCTGCTAGCGACCTGGAGAAATTAATAAATGACAGAAATACATCGGTCCGAATGCAACTCTTGACCATTTGCTTTCGGACGGGCTGTTGCATACATTTCCCTGATCCCCATGGTAAAAGCTTTCCAACGACACCACTCTCAAGAAAATGCGATCTGCATGTTGGGGACTTTCCCTAGTAAGCCAAGTTGAACAAAAAATCAGAAATTATAATTTCAATATTAAAAAGTGTCCGCGTGTGAAAATTTCCGAAATTAAAAATTCAATTTTATCGATGGCATATTTTCTTGAATTTCGTGTTTATTCCAAAGTTGTGGGCTCGTGAAAAAATATATATATGTTTATATATATATATATATATATATATATATATATTGTTTGCTGCGGCTGCAGCCTTGCCAAAAGGTAAGTGTGAGAAATATCAAGTTGGTATTGTCAATGTAGCTAAGTTGTAGAGCATCGGATCATAATATCAATAACCCAGGCTCAATTCCAGGATTGGACACTTTTTCACTCTATTACTTTTATTCTCCTGAGCCATACTGAATAAAAATTCAGCAATTAAAATTATAAAATTATTAAGGCTTTATTAATTATTAATTATTAATTATTAATTATAGGCGTGTGATACTTTCTACCACAAATATATATTTTTCAATTATATGAATGTGTATTCAATTTCATCGAGGCTAGATTCTCTTTCGTTTCGTATTTACCACACAGTTGGTGGCTCATGTTAAAATATATATATATGATCGTGTGCTGTGGTTGAATGCTTGCTAACAGAAAAGAATGAGATGTGCTAAGCAGGTATCGTACATTTAACTTAATGGCATCACAATGTCAATAACGCTGATTATACACTGTTTTATTTTGTTGGTTTTACGCTTCTAAGCCAAGTTAAATAAAAATTCAACATTAAAAATTCAAAATTATGAAATTATATCCGTGTGAAATTTTCTACAACAAAAAATTTTCAAAATTATATATATGTATATTCCATAAATATGTATATATTCAATAAAATGTTTTGATATGTCTCAACGCGAACTAATCAGCGATTTCCAACGTAGAACTAATTTCACAAATAATATAGGATGTTCCAGTTTTATGACTAACAGCTTGCCACAAACACACCAGAAAAATTATTCGATTATATTTTTTATAAAACGATACATCATGGGAAGCAACTGAAAAGCATGAAGCAAAATTAAAAGTAAAATAATTTCGGGTCTGTCACACCAAACCTTTGATGCACCATGTAGACAATTTAGAAATGGGGCATTCTCACAATCTTTTGACTTTTGGGGAAAAAAAAATCTGGCGAAATTAAACTTGCTAAAATAACGTTAGACGAATGCCTTAATGATTCAAAATAAAGAAAAAATGGTCAGCAGCGAAAAAAAAATATTTAACTGAGGTTAAACTTGCGAGTTTAATTTTCTTTACAGTTTTACCCCTATAACTTTTTATTTTCTTCTAAATTTTTACTTATAATGAATTTGCATAGTACCTACAGGACATTCAAATAAGAAATGATAACAATCTAGTACTTCTAATACAGAATTATTGTATAACATTGTCTTAAAGGGGTGTTAAAGAAGGGACGGTAAGGTAAAAAAAGGGGATGGTATTGGAAAAAAAATACGAAATGGTTAAAAAAGGGACAAAATAGTAAAAAAAGGGACGATAAGGATGGAATGGTAAGGAAAATTACCACCTATTTTTAGGAAAATCATGTTAAGACTAAGTGATAGCCACAATGTTCATTGATTTTTAGAAACAGTTGTTAACATTGGTCGAAATTATTATTATTATTTTAATTTACCTCGAAAAGTGCAGGAATAACCATTGGGGACGGTGAGACTACCAATAAAGCCACGATGTTTGAAATTGATATTTAAATGCTGATTTAAATTCTACAGTAAATTTCCTGCCAAAGAATTTTAGACATTATTTATCTAGCATACTTCTGCATGAGAAAAAACTTGAAAAAAATTCTGTGGCTGCATCTGAAGTGATTTTCTGTATAATTTTATAAGAGGGATGGTAAGAAATCTAAAACTCAGGGACAGAGTTTAAAAAATAATAACAACCCAAAAAATGTGTGCAGGTTAATTTTTAGCTACATATTTATATAAAACAATAGTTCCAGTTTCAGAAAAAAAAATTACATCGAAATATTATTATTATTTTTTTAACAATTTTATACAGACAGCTCCAAACTTAAAAATCAGCACCAAGGACACGGGACGGTAGATGAGTTTTCCTGGAATTTGGAACCCCAACATCGTGAAAAACAAATTTATCTCGTTAATATTGTTATGCATTCATGCAATGGGATGTTCCCCAGTATAAGAAATAAAACAAAAAACATAAAAAAGTGTAATAAATAAAAATTTATTATTCAGGGACATGAAAGATAAAATATTGTGAGAATGCCCCAAATACGGAAATTCAGAAACAAAATTTCGTACATTTGTATCAGTAAATGTTAGTTTCACCAGATAATGTTTTCGATAAGAATTAGATATGGTTTAAAATGTTCTCCATTTGCTAAGTTTCGTATTACTTTTTTATTGTATAAGAATTTATTTATTTGTTAGCTGTTAGCTTTATAAAATGAAAACTTAGGAAGATAAGGTGCAAGAGATGGGTATTTCAAAGCCTGAATGATATAGCAATTTATGATAAAAATTTCATGAAATAATATGATTTTTAGCAATAAAACGAGCCAAATGTACTCAAGCGTAAATGTACTCGGTTTTACATGAAATTGATATGTGTTATTGACACTTTCTATGACATATTCGGTATAAAAAATGAAGTGTGTAGCATTTATAGTTCTATTACAAGTATATTTAAAAGAATTTCGTTAGATTACCGTCTACGGGGAAATCATCTGCGGTGATTTTTAATGATGTTTCACGTTTACAAACACATTGATATGTATATGTATATATATATATATACATATTCATATATAGATATACATATATACATATACATATATATATATATATAATATATATATATATATATATATATATGAAGTGCAGCACAAGATTCTTATTGTTGAAAATGGTATCCATATCATTAATTGTTCATTTAAAGGAACGCTCAAATAAAATTTCATTACATTACGGTGTCTAAGGAAAAAATCTTATTCATGTTACACAATTTCAAAAATATTGAAAATTATATATTTCTCCGAGGTTCACTGACAAATGCTTACTATAGAATATGGTTTGAATAGAATTCCTCGTTCGTGTACAGCGACACACAAAATAATTCGGATAAAATACTATCTATGAACATTAATTGCTGAAAATGCGTTTTACTTCGTGGTATGACTTTAGTTATTCAACTTTTTTTTTTTTATATTACTTAATGTGTGTAAATTCTAATGATCACACATAGGTTTGCACAAAAGGTGAGATATTATTCCCACTGTTGATTGTAATTACTTAAAGTGTAGACATCATTTTTACATTATTAAACTATGAAAATATATTGTAATAGTAATGCTAGAAACTGTTTTGTAATATATGCTTGATGCAGGATTTTACGTTCTTGTTTATTTTTAAACAGATTTTTCGTTCATGTTCTTTTCATTTTCGGATATGTGTAGTTTGATTAGTCAATTTTTTTATCTTGCGATTTTAATTATGACAAATATTAAGTATTGTCCTTAAATGAGTTAAATGAAACTTATAATAGAAGGCTAATAACATCTTCAAATTTGCCATTTATGTCAAATTCTGTCATTTTGTTATTTCTTTGGTCTGCCGTTCATTGCTATGTTTTCAAATGACAGGGTAACGACTACCATTATAACGATATTGTTAATGTTTTATTTATTTATTTATTTATTTAAGCTTAAATTTAGCAATTGGAAGTTAATACTACATTTACTTTTAACATAGCCAGCTCTTTATAAATCAAACAATAAATTATTAATATTTTATGTTTACTTATGGTAATATGGAGCAAGGTAAGGATGCACAAAAAAAAAAAAAAAAAAAAAAAAAAAAAAAAAAAAAAAAAATGTTTCGAATTTTTGAGTAAAACAACCAAAATGAAACACTAAGAAAAATATCTAAGAAAGCAATTAAGTAAGACCATGGTAAAAAAAAAAAAAAAAAAAAAAAAAAAAAAAAAAAAAAAAAAAAAAACTCCAGGAACAAAGTTTTAATTATAGATAGTTAAAATATTTTTTTTTTTTTTTGCTTTGCAGTTAAAATGCTGATTACATTATACTAAAAAAATGAAACTTTATTACATTTGTTCTGTCCTTGATCTTAGACTTTCCAACACACCAAACTGTAATTTTGAACTATTAAATTTGATGATAGGGACATGCAAGTTATTGATATTTGAGCTGCTTTTTAAGATATAAATTCAAATTTTTTCCTCATGTTTACAATTGAAATGTATTTCATTAAAGTATTTCTTAAAGTAAAACTAAAACATTCATGTCAGACTCATTAAATCGTTTTAAATATATATATTTTTTTTTTTTTTTCTTCAGGACATAAAATTTCCCTTTTTCAGATAATGCTGTATATATAGTAGATGATTGTGTGATTATTCTATAACTTCAGGCGAACTAACTAAATACACATTCCATCACTTATACTTGAAATCGGTATAATTACTTCTTTGAAATATTCAAGTACAACCAAAATCAATATCTGAAACGTAAGAAATATATAGGGTATTTCTATCTTTCGTTTGATGAAAAATTTGTATTCCTTATTTCTTTGAAAATCTAAATACATACACATTAAAGTTTTTATACAGTAAAATTATTTCCATAGATATGAATTATGAATAATCTCCCATGGTGCACTTTTTTGATCGGAAAAAGGAATAAAGACTGTGTGAATATTTCAATAAAAATGAAAAGATTTTTTTTGAAGAATTTAAAGAATTTTAAAAAGGAGTATTTTTATCTGAAATAAATCCCTGTGAAAGGTTTCACCTGAGATATTGGAATTCGAAATCTCTCAAAAGGCTTTGACAGAAAAGAATTAAATAAGGATTCTTATAAAAAAGAAAATTTTAATTTATACTAGAACGTATTAAATAACAAATGAATTTTTTAAATAAATTACAGCAAAAAGGTTTCAAAGTTAAAATATACAAAAGTTCTAAAATATAATAATGAATGTAAATTTGTGATTTTAAATAAATTCAAATTCACTTTATGATTTTTATTCGCTCGCTTTTGATATATCTTTAATTATGTACGCCAGAGATTTTTTACATATTATTAGTAATACTTAATGCACTTTTTAAATTTAATCATATTGAATAGTTATTTGGTAAACGAGTTTGGAGATTTTGGAAATGTGAGTTATTTAGCTATATGACAATTTTGTAACTATGAGAATGTACATTTTTATATAAGAAATATTGATTTATTTGATAGACTTGAATATTATTTTTTAAGTATAGGCAGAAATCCCTATCTGAACACAAAAAAATATGCAATTAATGAATGATCTAAATTAATAATTACCAAAGGCTCAGATTTTCAAATAGGAATTGCGTGCATGCCGCAGGAATATAAAATAATAAAGAATATTGCATAGAGATTTTTAATGGTACTTTTAAGCACTGTATACCAGTAAACTCTAATTATAAATTTGAAAAATGTATGCGGGATGTAGGGAAAGTGTTTTAACAAAATATGTTCATTAATAGTATCCTTCAAGATGAACAACACTATTATGGAATCTATAGTCATATTCCATCAAGACTATTCTTCTCTGATTTGGTAATGACCATGGTGAATTACAGGTGCCGTTTTGTGAGATATGTACGAATTGTTTTATCTTGCAAATAAAAACGAAAGCGAGACACGAACACTCTGCACGAGTGATTTCTACCGCTTTGCATGCGAAGACTTTCCAACTTGTCAGTTTTGTCGGAAACCTGTAATAATTCGGCTAGTTCATTATCTATAATACATATATTAGATGTCCATGGAGTGTGTGGATTCAGATAACAAAAGAGACTTTCTTAACAGATTTGTGTCAAATACTTTTACAAAGACGCGGCTTATGGCATTGAGGATTAGTGTTTGTTTTAATAATGGTGTGAACTGTATTACATGCAGCACGCATTCATCGTATAAATATTCAGTCTTTAAACTCAAACGATTAAATTTGTGAGTTAGAGTTTGTTATTCTTGTGCTCCAGATGAACAATCCCAATTATCTCTTTTTATTGTTGTTTCGTGAGAAGTCTTCGTTTACCAGAAGAAGAATTATTAACTTTGCATTAAACTCATCTGTGCTGATGGATCATCATATACTAAACATCAGTGAAGATTTAATTAAAATATCTGGAAGACATATTGTAGTGTTTCTTGTTTAAATATATATATATATATAATCTACTGGATCTTTTCAGCGGCTTAGCCTACCCAGTCTTTGGAGCAAATAGTTCCCTGGTTACTTCGGTCTGCCCTAATTTCACACATATATACATGTTATTAATCACGATGAAGCCTTAGCACACTCTGAAAGCTACATATGCAGAACATTAGATTGCCTGTTTCAGAAAAGTGTCTCTTGCATAATTAATCTCCGAAACCTTCCACACTAAGCTTATTTTGTGGACACTGAAAATTATTGATGTGTAAGAAGCATATGAGCCTCTTAGAAGATCTCTTAGCAAGAGATGCTTTTGTTACAGACAGGATAAACACGACACCAATAATTTGGGGGTAAAATCAACATGCTTTTATTTTCCAGATTTAATAAAACAGCTACACACTTAACCACAATCTTTCTTCTTTCTTTCATATAAACAAATAGTATTGTGCAATTTATGATTTAAAGTCATTTAATTTTATTTTAGTGAATAAAAGATAAATTTTAACAAAAATGTTTTTTCGATTTTTTAGAATTAAAAAAAGAATGCTATTTTGCGAAAGTGTGCCAATTATGTCTCTTATAATTAAAATGTAAGAAGGTGAGTTTAATTAAGTAATGCTAAGAGTTTCAACAAGTAATATCGAGTTTATAATTATGTAACAGTTATCAGAATAACTGAAAATAGTTGATCATACTTTTAAAGTTTTTTTTATTACATAATAAATGAAATGGATTGATATTAATTATTAATATTGCACACTAGAAGCAAGAAAAAACTTACGTATTATTTATAAAAGGAAGGCCCTTAAAAACATCCATTTTTATTATAGATAACTTTTTAATGGTAAATTATGAGGTATATTTGTCAATAAAACTTGGTATTTTTCAATTTTTTTTAAACAATGACTTTTTTGTTACAAATTATGCTATTGTAAAAAATATTTTCCAATGATTGAATTAGTTTTATTTTCGTGTGTGTGTGTGTGTGATTGGGTATAGCTTGGTTATTATAATGAAAATAAACTGAACATCCTAATTCAAAACAACAATCAAAAATCTTTTAAATCCTTTTTCAAAGACAATTATCCTTTTGTAACTTACGATATTTTTTCTAGAAAAGTTCAATATACAAAATTGAACGCCACTATGCAACTTATATTACGATAAAAAGTTTTTAGCTTCAAATCTCATGTTAAACTTTTAATTCAGTCTTAAAAAAGAATTATTCTATCTGAAACTCAGAGGGAATCTTGAATATCTCCAGTAATGTTTGCACTGCTGGACATTGAAATTGCAGCACTATGAAAGATAGAAAATACAAAAAAGATAATTATTGTACGTAAACTGTATGGCATGAAAACAGTATTATTAAATTTGTAAGCAGTTTGGGGGTTTACAGGGTTGCGAAATTAGTACAGTAGACCTCAAATATATTTTGACACCGGTATATTCGTTCTTATTTTGTATAATATAAAATTATAAAAGGAAATATATTCCCTCTCATTAAGAACAATATGACTGCAGTTATTCAAATGCATCAAGTTTCAAATTGTTTTTTTACATTTCGCGACATCGAAGAAATGTCTTCTCCTTAGCTCAAAAGTATTTTGACAATTAGTTTGCATTTAATTGTTGAAGGCGTCAGTTGCTATATAACTTCGATCAGTGTTTATATTGACTTATCGTGATTATTTTTAAATGCCGAAACGCAAAGATTATTTCAGTATTTTTATAAAAGCCGTTGTAAATGCACTTAAACAAGGAAGGATGCTAGCAGAAGTTGCTTCTTTGTTTAACGTGTCTCGGCAGCTTGTTAGTATATGGAATGAAGTTTTTAATAAGCGGAAATCTATCGAAAATAAACCTCGAAGTGGCCGTCCGAAAAACATAAATTGCAATGTTGACCGTATCATAAAAAAGCTATATGCAAGTGATTGTCGTAAGTCGGCTAATAAAATGTTAATTGAAAGAAAATTACGGCATAGACATACACGTTTCAACTTTAAACGACGCCTAAACCTCTATTATTTACATGGCCGAAGACTAGCAAAAAAACCTTTGATATCTGCTAAGAATAGGAAGGCTGGTGTGGTTTAATGTTTTGTGGAGCGATGAAAGCACACCGTTTAATTCAGTGTCTTTTGGTGGAATCAAGTATATTCGGCGTTCTAAAAATAAATAAAATGTTATGTTCGATACCAAAAACCCACCGTGAAACATGGAGTCGGCAATGTGATGGTTTGGAGTTGTATTTCCCGCAGCGGATTTGGACTCTTAGTTCGAATTGAAGGGAATATTGATTGGTTCATGTACGCTGATATATTAAAGAATCATATGCTACTGTATGCTAAACAAAAAATGCTTGCTAAGTGTTGTTTTAAACAAGATAATGGCTCAAAACACAAATCCAAGTACGTAAGTGATTTTATGAAACGCAGAAAACTTAAGGTTCTAGTGTGGTCAAGTTAAAGTCCGGATTCGAATCCCATAGAGCATGTGTGGGAGGAGTTAGATCGTAGGGTAAGATGACAAAATTATTCAAATAAGGATACTTTATAGGAAGCTCTTAAAATTCAGTGGGACCGAATTCTTTTAGATTGAATACAAAATTTAGTCGACTCTATGCTCGCGTGTTGTACGGCAGTTATAAAATCCATAGGATATGCTACTAAATATTTACTGGCACATTACGAAATCTGATAATTATTGTGTTAAAATGACTTTTTATTATAATGTCAAAATGCTTTTGATTTATCAATTTTATGATTTTTCATGAGTTTCACGTTATTTTCTAGCAAATGATAGTTAATTTACTAAAAGTCGGAAAAAAAATTGAATATGGTTAAATAAAATAACTGATTGATTTTTATATTTTATTATTGTTTTTAATTAAGTCAATTATTATCTTTGTCAAAATACTTTTGAGCGCTACTGTTGAAACAGCTTCCCCCCCTTGCAGCTAAAACGGCCCTTACCAGGTTAGGTAAGAGTAGAATTGGGCTTGGATGACAGAAACGGGCAAATCATTCCATGCCACTCCATGTCTATGCCACACTGCATCATGCTAAACTTCATATAAGCTGAAGAAGAGTTGCGAAGCAGTCTCTCAGCAATCCATGACTAGGTGTTTTCAATGGGTGACAGATCTGGAAACCGTTCAGACCAGGGCAGAAATCGGGTGCACTGTGTATCGAGAGAGATCAGAACACGACGTGCAACATGTGGTCTTGCATAACCTTCTTGGAAGATGGTGTCTGGCAGTCCCCGAAGATAGGGCACAAACACTGGACGTAAGATGTCAGAAATGTACCGATCTGCGTTCAAATTACCGTCGATCCGAACTAGAGATATGCTTTTTGAGTACCCAATGGCTGCCAAAATGATCAAACCAGGTGCAGAGCCCTATGCCGATATCGAATGAACGCATGCGATGAGCGTTCTCCTCGGAGACTCTATGAGGCGACGTATGCGGCTTTCAGAATACTGCACGCAGAGCCAGGACACGTTTGAAAGACGACATTGTGAAATTCCTGTATCCAGATTCGTCGTTCGCACAGCAGATTCGTCATCTCTCTCTACGCTGCTTCGTCAAAGGAAACCGCAGTAATTAATGATTGCCAAGCTGACAGTCCGTGCTGCTGCAAACGTCGCCGCGCCGTACAAGCGGATACTGGGCGCGCTGCAAACATGCCCATTTCCTGACTAATGGTTCGTGATGTGGTTGTACGGTTTTGTAGGGTCGACCTCACAATGCGTCTGTTCTCTCGGCCGTTAATCATTGGAGGGCATTGAGATCCTGCATTCCGTTCAGTATGACCCTCAGCAAACCATTGATTCCATATTCACTTGACAGTGGTTGGATTTCGAAGAGTGCGACGGGCGATATCACGGAACGACAATCCACACTCTCGATAGGCAACGATCCTCCATCTATCGAATTCCGGTACTTGCTTGTAGGCATTTCTTATTATTATTCGAGGCATAACACGATATTCTGAACGAACTCCGACCATACAAAGCGCTTTCCGAATGAGAATCCCTCTTCGCAACTTTCCTTTTATGCAGAGCTTCAGATGTCATTTCTCTCGCTTGCGTGTTCCAAATGCGCTGAAATACTAATCATTTTCACATTCTAACCTCTTCTTACTTTCATGTGATTTTGACGTTCGTCAGATGATTTCTTCCTGGTGTTGCAATTTTAATGGCCAGCAGTGTATTATTAATATAAGTGAAATTACAATGCTGAACAATATTAGACAGAAACTTTTTGTTATGTAGTTCTATTTTTTTAATTGCTTGCGAACACACGGCAGAAAATGAAAATGAAATTACTAAGAGTGCAAATAATGTTCAAGTTTCATATATTTTAGTTCTTCTATAAACAGGGGTCAGAGTATATATGACAAATTTTATTGTTCTTACTTGTATCTTTTATCAATAATCTTCATGATATATTCGTATTGCATATCTTATAAAGATGTTTATAGAAGATTATTGATAAAAGATACTGGTAAGAACAATAAAATTTGTCCTATATCCTCCGACCCCTGTATAAACATGTCAGGACAAAATTACTGTCATGTTTAAAAAATTAAAACAATCTAAATCACACTGAAATTTCCTGAAATTTAACTTCATTTTGTGTAAATTTAGTATTCTAATAGGCAAAAGATTCTTTTAGTATATCTATAAACTGTATACTTAATTTTTCGTTTAGAATTTCAACACTTCTCAATGAGAAAAATCCGTCATAGAAATGCATTTTTTGTGTGTGTACTTCATTTATATAATCACATTAAAGCATTTACTATACCATATAAAAAAATCTTACTTAATAAAATAATAAATTTTAATATATCGTAATCAATGATATAATATATTTGATATATCATTTTTTTATAAAATCTTTTACGAATTTACACTTGAAAGGACCATACATGAAGACTTCAAAAGTCTTGAAACTAAGAATTTGAATAATAAATTTTATCCATGCATAAAATTATGTGAGGAATGTTCTAATGCTGAAATATAGAAATACCACAGGATAGTCATACAATGTCATAGATTGTTCCATGCGCCACAGCATATGCTAAAGTGTAAAAAAAAAAGCATTCTGGAAGCATAATTCTTCAATAAGATATTTTACCGAAAACTTCTAAATCTTCAAACAAATGTGAATTTAAAAGTAATGCTTCGCATATAAAAGTTTTTCAGGGACCCTTGCGTTTTATTAAAAACTTTTAAGAAATTGCAAATAATTTTCACATCAACAATTTTGAGAGTTGATATTTGAATTATTTCGTGTAAAATATTTCCAAACTTTCTAATATATATGTATAAAATAAATTCTTTAAAGATTTGATTTTTAACCTCGAAGAGAACAGTTTAAATACTTATTGTTATTATTATTATTATTATTATTATTATTATTGTTGTTGTTGTTGTTATTCTTATAGTTATCATTGTTGTTATTATTATAACTATTATTATTACTACTATTAGAATAATTTAAAGATAAAACTTTTAGAAAAAGTGATTCCACATTTTTGGGTTGCTTTAATATTTAGAATTTCATCTACATTTGTAGTAGTTTTCATAGTAGACAATAATTTGCCGAATGTGCTGTTATTTAAATAAAGATAAATATTTTTTTTTCTCCAGTAAGCTTTTTGTATTGTTATTAATTTATGTAATTATAAAATTCAAAGTCTATCCATTGAAATACATCTGTATACAGTTTACAAAATAAACAATTAGAAAAACAAGCTTTCAATATTTTTAAATGATTTTTTTATCTATAAATTTTCGCTAATTAATTTGCACTTATACACGAAAAATAATTTTTGGTAAGTTAGAGCAAAGTATAACGTCGGCATAAAAAAAGTACTAGACCTCTAATGTTACCAGAAAAAGCACTTACCTACTTTATACAAGATATTAAATTTGTTTGTAAAAAAAAAAAAAAAAAAAAAAAAAAAAAATCACAAAAAAGGAAAAAAAAAGTATTTATGCTTTAAGATGTATCCATTAATTATTTTACTCAAATTTTGTCTTTTTGATTATCCCTTCACCTGTTTAATAGATTTTCCACTCGACTGAAATCCTCGTGATCTTTGTGAACGGCGTATTTTTGCAGAGGATAATTTAGAGTCACTTTTATGCGATCAAAGTTACATACGTATTACTCAATAATATACATATAATGAAACTATAGAGATTATTTATTCTATTACATTTAGCTGTTGGAATTGAAAGAAAAAAAAATCAATACTAAATAAATAACCCTCCATACACACACACACAGATATATATATATATATTTATTTATTTATAAATGGGGTAGACTGGGCAGAGTTGACCATATGGGAGGGTTGACACAACCTTCACTTTTTCAGAGTCAACGTTTCAGATTCAGAGTTTCATAGTTTTTCAATTAGGTAGCAACCAAAGCTACATCAATGCTAAACCAACAGTATTTGTTTCACGCAGATAAATCAAAACAGGTGGGGAAAAATCAATAGTGAAGAATTTTCAGCTTAAAAAGTGTATTTTTTAGAAACATTTTGTAAAATTTTCTCAGGTATACTATGCCTTAGAAATTTCATTAAGCAGGATTTACGAAATGGAGAAATATTGAGCTTTCATTCCAGGCATAAAGATTATACAGAAAATTAGGCTAAACATAACCACGTGCTACACTTTAAAGTCTGGCTATGTGGGCAGGCGTGACCCAATCAATATGAAGGAGCATTGACCAGATGGTCAAAGCTCCCTTAATTCAGTGCTTCTGGAAATAATTTTATTATACACTGTACATAATGAAAGGGTTAATTGTTATAATTATAATAATATAAAAAATAATATGATTACTATAAAATAAATTAAATTTTAAAATAATAATATAATATAATAAATAATAATAATAAAATAACATATAATTTAATAATATAATATATATTAATATACAATTAATATAAAAATAATGTAAATTTATTCTGTATAGCTACAGTAAAAGGGGGAGATAGAAAGGAAAAGTATTTGAAGGGAGGGAAACTCAAATTGTTGATTTTAGCCCTTTTACATCTTTGTGGGCTGTACAATTGTCCAACAAAATGCGTATCTTTCTCTTTTGATTGGTAAGTCTTGGGTCTAATTCTAATAACCAATTTGCAAAAATATCCTTATTAATCCAAGCATATTTAGTGAATGCGTATTGAACTGGTACTGTCTTTTACACACGTAAAGCAAAGTCATTTTGCAAATTTTCCGATAACATAGATAGGTAATCTTTCACTACCATAAATATTGCAGGCTACCAGTACTGTGACTTTTACATTATTACATTTTACCCCGGAACTCCTTTAAAAGTTAATGCAGATGAAGGTTGTGCTTTATAAGAAAGCGCAGTTTCATCTGCATTGAATATATCATGGGGTGCATAATATCTTTTAATAGCCGAGCCATTCTTTAGAGATAAACAAATCTGCACTATCCTGATTAACTGCAGACTCTCTGCAGATTCTCTCCTTTTGGAGAGAATAAAGTATAAACATTGACAGCCATGAGCATGTAAAATCATCGACACCAAGAGCTTCTGAAAAAATTTTTGCTCTTTCTAGTAAAACAGCATCAGTTAAAATGATATTCTGGTTCCTAGCTTCTCTTGTCCATTTTAATAAAGCAACTTTATTTTTTTCATTCTTAGCATTTCTCATTCGTTTTCTTGCAGACTCGAACTGATTGATGGCAAAGGCGTTTCAAGTTGTTTTTGATTTTTAATAACTGTTGAAAGAATACTAGCAGGTATTCCGTACTTTGCTGCAATCGCTGATTTTTTTAAAATGCCATCCCTAACATACCATAAAATCTTCTGCTTAGTTTCCAAACTAAGAGCCTTTTTTTCCCCACGTGTTTCACAACTAGAGGTCCAATACAATTAGAATTCAATCAATAATTTTTTTCTAGCAAAGAACTTTATTCATATCAACTGATCAACCACGTACTAGCAACGAAATGTATCGCTCACAAAATAACAACATCAGCAGAGAAAGAATGCATCTTTTTTATCTTGCCCACGGTCACCATTACACCCAACTCTTTTCACCCACATCAGTTACAAGAACAAACGCATATCCCCCCTCGTCCAATCCCAGAAAAGCGATAAACTCCTTTTAAGATGGAAGACAAAAATAGCAACGAGGAATTTTTTTTTTTTTTTTTTTTTTTTTTTTTCTCTAGGCGAAATATTTACTTAAACGGGAGAAGTTTGTCTTCATGTTCGTATTAAACGATGCAATTATTATTATTATTTAAGATAACGTGATAGGTAAACTATTTCCCTTCGTCTTAAGCGAAATTTCGTGTTAAGCGTTTTCGTCTTAACGAGGTTCGACTATATTAGACAAATCGAAAGAAAAGGAAATACTAGAAAGGATTAAAGCAGCAGTCTTAAGGAATGTTAAGTTTTCATGTCTATGCAAAAGAACATAGGAGAAGACGGGGTAGAACGGTGTACCAAGTTTAAAATATGTTTTAAAAATACAAAAGTGTTAATTAAGGAGTTGCAAAATTTTCTATGAACACATTATAATGTAATAACCATAAAAATGTAATAATATTGTAAAAAAAAATAATAACAATATTTTTTTTCAGAATCAGAATATTGTGTCATTTGCCTTGTTCTGCCCCAGGCATGTTGCAGAACGGGGTGGCAAGGACAAGTAATTATTGAAAAATAAAAATAATGGAAATGCCAAAAAAATTGCTCGCTAGTTATTTAGTTTTAAGTGACTATAAAGTTAATACTTCAGTGTACATTGATTGTGTCTTTTTCTTAGGCATATTGACAAAATTCATACACTAGGACTTCCTAATAATTTTCTCCATCTATTGCCGCACAGGAATTGTGTGCCCGTTTTTTGAACATAGAACAAGCGACCCAACCTTCAACTGACTTTGATTATATTTCACTGCAATATAAAATTCACAGTCAGAACAAGTTATTTAAAAACATTTCGATGCAGAGCTGCTACTTCCCTATTCCTTTCCACCCGTTCTGCTCCAGGGACACGATTTAGGTTAGGGAGGTAAGGTCTCTCGAGAAAGATACGTAAACAAACGTTTAACTATACGAATCTAAAGACAATTAAAGGTAGGGTAAGCATGAACTAACTATAGTTGTAATGTTAACAAGTATGCATTCCTTATCTTGGTTACACAATCACCTGAAATTACAATACAGTTAAAAAATAATAACACAACGAAAAATTCACACACCAACGCTCCAGAATTTTAGGTTAAAATGGCTGCAGATGTTGAACGGCAACAGGCTTTCTTACTTCTGCATATTGCCGCTCGCTGGCAGCACCTCCTTGACACCGAAAAACTACAAATTTCGTTCCGCCCTATACCCCGTTGTGCCCCGGGTTCCTCTAATATTGATGAAAACACATTAGGAATGTATTTAGACAAATTTCAAGAAGATGAACATAATGAGATGACACAAACTATGTAGCAACTAGCGTTGCCAAGTTATGTGTCACAAAATGTGTGTGTTTAAAATGGGATTTTTCTCCGTGACCTTGAATTTCGTCTATTCAGGTTTGTTTACACATCACATTTCTAATAATAGTTAAATTATGCAGCATAAAGTTAATATGCTTTTTGTTTAAACTATTTTATTTCCCTTAATAAATATTTCAGTATAAAATAAAGAGGGTCAAGACTCCCATATGGGGGGAGCCTTGAACCATTATTTTCTAATGTTTAAAGTCAATCATATTTCATGTTTCTTATATATTACACTTATGTAGAAATTTTATTCCGATAACTGATTGTATAAAGAATAAAATGATGTATGGCACTTTATTCCAGGTTCAGTGTTAAAAAAAATAAAATATCATGTTCTAAAAACTGGGTCAACTCTCCTATGTCTCCCCTACATGATTTTATTTATACAGTTTGGAAACAACTTTTATCTAACTATTTACTTTTTTTTATGTTACGTAACAACATTTTAATGTATCTCATACCTTTACCGCACTGTGCCACACGTTATTTACCGCTCTCATCCTTATTGAAGTATATGTTATGAATAAATTATCTCTTATAGCGGAGAACAACTATTAAGTGTTGAATTAGTAGTGATAAAGTACTACTTCATTCAGTGCGAACCTGAAGCGTCATATCATAAATGTGAAGAGCACTTAATATTAGAAATTTATCCTAAAAATTAACACATACGCTAATGTCATAACGTTAGTGACAATAACATTGCACTATCACTTTTACTTTTATCACGAAAACACTAACTTGGAAACATCGCAAAATATCCATTTTTTTTTTTTTTTTTTTTTTTTACCAAAAAGAGACAGTTTTGCTTTAAAATGAAATTTTGTTTATTGCTGTAGCGCATTTGTATTACTTTTTTTTTTTACTTTTCTTTAATCATGGTTTATTAAAACAAATTTCAAAAATAAACGTTTGTCACTGTTGTAGTATTAGGTAAGTTATGTGAAAGTGGCAGATTTACCGCAGTTCACGATTGGTTACCTAAGATTTCAGATTAAATTAATAAAAATACTTTTCATTCTTATTATTATACTTTTTTCATACGTCCGATTAACCTTCCGTAATTCTAGCTGTTTGAAAGCATTCATTTAAAAAATGATATTCTTATGATAAATCATGTATGCAGGAACACGCAATTTCGCTATGGAGCTGATTACGGACGATTTACAACCCGATACGATTTAAAATTTTGTTTTTATTAATACTGTTTTAGAGACAGAGTACTAAACTATAAGCTCACACTCTCGAAATATAAATTAATTATTGGATACCCAGGTATTCAAATGTGTATTTGAAAACCCTGTTAGGAGCGGCCAACTAAGGACTGTTTCTTAGAAATCCGCAAAAATTTTCTTGGCTAGAAAGCTATGAAAAAAAGGAGACAGTGAACTCAAATTGGCCCTCTAAGGTAACATTAATAACCACATTACTCTGTAAAACTGTTATCGGGTTTCAATTAAACCGTTTCGTCGGACATTATCGATTTAACTTTTGGTGGTACTTGCTAGGCGTCGCGTCGTACAAAATTTAGCTCTATAATTTTGAGACAGTACTTAATGGGGTCCGGGACACAAAAATCCTCAAAATTTCATTTTTTTATTGGATTAAAAATTCCTCTGCCGTTTTCTGCTTAAAATGATGATTATCTTAATTAGAACAGGAAATATTATTTTTTTTCGTTTTGGTTTGTTTTCAAAATCTGCCTTTCAAGCTATGGTTGTCAAGGAAACGAGTTCTTGTGAAATTGCGTTTTTCTTCATGATAGGTTTTTCATCATTTCCATATTTAAATTCTTATAACTCGAGAACCGTTAAAGATACAGTGTTGAAACTCGGAACATATCTTTTTCAATTATTTTACTTTACTTTTGAGCCAGTATATTTAAAAAAAATGTTTACTTTTGAAAATATGACTTTTTTTAAAAAAAAGTTGCACCACTTCTCTTGTAATTTTTTCGTTAAATATTTTTAATTTTTTTAGAAATTAATATTTTTTAAAATGCTGGCTCTAAATTAAAAAATATATATTTCTGTTTATTTAAATAAAAAAAACAATTTAAATTCTACAAATAATATTTCGAGTTATAACGATTTTAAGTTATATCACTTTTTTCATAAATTTTAAATTTAAATTTTTTTTAACTCTTTCACCGTCCGAGGCTTTTCCGGTATTTTTTTAAAGAATGCTGGTAAATTCCAGGATAAATATATTTATTATTCGCAGTTTGATGGTATAATACAAAAAAATTCAAAATTTTAACTCAATAAATATATATATATATATATATTTTTTTGAAAATGTGTCCCGGACCCCCTTAATGCGATTAATCAATTTCTGGATGTTATCTGCTTTCTAGGCTTCAGCATACACTTTGGACATAAGATAAGCTTAGAATAGCTCAATTAACCCATTAAACGCCAACGCTCCCGTTGCGGGAACAACAATTTGTTATTTTTCCCCTCAACATATTTTTGAATTATTTAAAAAATACATTTTGTGCCGAAAAGTTAATAGTATGGCGTGTAGTATACATATTTTTTCAGAATGATATATATATATATATTTACTATTTTTTGCAGATTTTTTAAAAAAGAGAATTTTTGGTTTTTAGACTTCCTCAAGTAAAATTAGTAAAATGAAAAAAGTAAATTCTTTAGTTTTTACAAGTGCAGTGAATATTTAAAGCCAACAGATCATCTAATAATAAATTCCTAATACGAAGTAAATACATTAATTTAAAGCAATATTACAAAGGTTTCTTTCGTATGTTACCACAACGGGAGCTTTGGCGGGTGGTGGTTACATTCCCATCCCTTTGTCTGCAAGCGTGCTTCCATAAAGAGAGGAACATTTTATATTGATTTTTCATGAAAAGCAGTGCTTCATCAGTGGCTGAGAGGTTCTGCTCTCGAAACTGGTAGACGGGAAGTGCTGGGTTCGATCCCAATCGCGCCCGTCGGCCTAATCGTTCGGAGTTTTCGTGGTTTTCTTCGAGCCATGGATTTCCATGCGTTAATACGGGTTAGGTTCCCTTAGAAAGACCCCCCACAAAGGGCACTCCCCCTCCGGCCTATATCCCTAGTGTAGATAATCGGCCGTCACAAATCAACCAACCAACCAACCAACCATGAAAAGCAGTGTATGTCAGTTCGCTTGAATGTGGATTCGTAATATTATACGGAAAAACAGAATCATTGCGAATAAAAAACTCCTAAAAATTTACCTTTATGATGTTCATCCGCAGAAAAAAACAATCTTTAAATTACAATTAAAATGCAAGATGCAAAAATAAAAGATTGAGTTTTGCATGGAAGTAAGTTATTACTGAAACATTAAAAAAGAATTTTGGTAATTTCTTGTAACAGTAAATTTGACCATAAATTAAGATATAATACAGTAGTAGTTGGCAGCTACTTTTGAAACTTAAATCCATAGGTAGATTCATATACAATATAAAAAAAGGAAAAGAAGGCCGGATTACGAAAATTTTAAATTGTTTCATGTTATATTAATTGTACTAACGGTGATACTGTTGTAGATCGATTTTTAAATATATGCAGGCATCTTATTAAAGAGATAATTTATATATATTTTTAAATAATTTGAAAATCGATGTTTGGTAATAGTAACGTGAAAAGCATTTATTATATTGAAATAAGAGATGTCTCAATTTTCATTTGTAAAACAACTACTTTATTTGAAACAGGTAATAAAGAAAATTCAAAACATCATTTAGGAATATATAGAGTTATATATATCAGTTACGTGTCGATGAAAACAACTATATTCTAATATAAGTATATGCCAGAAATCTAGGTGTAAATAAAATTTATACATATGTGCGTGTAGTGTTTATTACAACATAATGTTATATCTGAGTTATTCCTTTCAAGTTGCATAGACAACGTGTAGGGAAATAATAAAAAAGAAAGCGTGACGTTATATTTCAAATACTTTGAATATTCGTTAAAAATTTTGAATGAAAGTGATTTATGAATATTAATATTAAATTTTTAATCCATATATTTTTAGTAATTGTTTATATATTTGTTTATTTGTTTGCATCATGCCTAAAAATGAAGTTTTATTAAATTTTCTAATCGCAATTGCATTATGGCAAGAGAAAATAACGCGCGTTTCTTTGCAGTTCAGAGGAAGGTTCAACCCCCATTAGACGCCAACGCTCCCGCTACGGGAACATGTTATACATTCTAAACGGTTACAGTTATTAAAAAATTTTCAACTGCTTTATCATAGGGGCATCTTATATATATAAAATATATAAATAAACTTTATTTATTTAACGTGCTTAATATAGCGGCGCTTAATGGGTTAATTCAATTTCAAGAACGTTCACGGAAAAAACTGTTTTGTTGAAATTACTAAATTTTGGTTCATATAGCTCCATCCAAATATTTTGGTTAGAATGATTAAATTTTGGTTAGATTAACCAAATTATTTTGTTAATTTAACAAATCGTTTGGTTAGTCCACACAAAATTTGGTCAATCTAACCAAAATATTTGGATGGAGCTATATGAAACAAAATTTAGTAATTTCAACAAAACAGTTTTTTCCGTGTAGTTGAGTTGTCGGACTTCTCTTTGAAAGTGATATTTTGCATGCGGAAGTGGCTGAGAACAATTTTGCAGTAAGACTGCTGGCTAATTCTGACCAGAAGACGTAACCACTGTCGTTGTAATTGCTACGGATGTAGGGGATGAGACGATGGCGAATGCACTTGTTCAAATGTCGTTGCCCATTGATAGCGAGCCCAGACTTTCTGATGCACGAAAGACTGAAGTGTTTCGGACTTATCGCAATCCGAACGAGGATCTTGTCTTCGAATTTCGTTTTAGTGCCGAAATCGAAGATAGATCGTGTCATGGAGACATCAGATGTGTAGTAAACATCATTATTGTTAAATGTGGAGTGAAATATAACTCGTCATCTAAGGTGAATGCTCGATTAGAGAATTTTCTGAACAAGCGTCCACATTTAGTTTTCGCGCAAACCATTTATTTTTCTGTTCGTTTTAGTATGACCCTTGTCTTGTGATATTTGATGTTAAGCTTCTTGGTGATTGTGTTATGTAGGTGGTCGGGTGAAACACTGAATTTGGCATCCGTAGGATTGATTAATATATGGACGTCTTTGCCAAACAGTCGTTTTTAACTTTGTGCTGGTTCGTTTTTGGGCATTCCTAACCGATCCCGGTTATCGTTTCGCCAGGTGTTCCTTTTAGTAACGTTGTAGAACACCGTATACAGTTCGTTTGAGGATATTTTTGGCCAAAAAATGGTTCACGATGTACTTGTTCCCATATTGCTTCGTAAAACTTGTACACACGCGTAGGCAGATACTGCTCTTTCGACTCCATTCGCGGAATACACAGATTACTTAATGAACTCTCGGCTAAGTGGCGTGCCCTTGTATACGATAACGCAACACTTCAGGTGGAGGATTTGCTGATTCGTATTCTCTTGCTATTTTGCATAACTGCAATGTTTGTGCGGATTTCTAGAAAACAGTCCTTACAAGCTAAAAATGAAAGCAATGGTATTCATTTTACAATAAATAAAAATTTAATAGCAATAGACATGTATTCGAAACCCTTTTGACGTACGATTAAAACCGAGAAACGAAAAGAAAATTTTTCATTTTACGATAAAAAAAATAATAGGAAGTTATGTCGACTCTTAAAAATAAATATTTATTTGTTTATTAAGGTCCTTTTAAGGTAAAATACAAATCTTTGTTTTTAGGTAAATATGAAAAACATCTGAAGAATTAATATAATAAAGTTTATCTGGTAAAATGGTTTTATTTATCATCGTGAACGTGATAATGTGCAAAATTTTATCATAAAATAATAAAAAAAGTTTTTTGAAATCCTTTTTGAAGTATACTTTAAAACAAAATATTTTTTTTTTTGTACAATGAAACGGTGTGGTGGAATAATTATCATTTACTCGTATAGAGCTATTTATTAAATTCAAGTACATGATTAATTAGACCTAATCTGAGTAAGAGATGGGTATGGTTTAAACACCGTGGAAACCTTGTGCTATCTCTAAACCTCTATGAATTTTGACAGATATAATAAAAATGCATCAAATCAGCATGAAGTCTTGAAAACTCAAAATTCTGAAGTTTGTACAACTGTTCTCAAAGTCAACACCTATTTCAAACGTTCATAAAACAACTTATATGATCAGAAAATTTCAATAAGACTTTATATACTACCAAAGTGAAAAATTGAAGTTTTGTAATATTTTTAATCGGCAGTATACCATACACCCCGATGGATACATTTTGTCATATTTATGAAATATACAAATTTACCAAAATTTCGCACAAGTACATTCTATTAGACGACACTAAACCAAATTGGCGTTTTCATTTAGAAGAATGGTAATTCTTCTCATTAGAATACAAAACAGAGATTTGTCAGGATGGAATGTTAAAATTACAAAATTGGCTTTATTACGCTAAACAAAAACCATTTATAACGCGAAACTCACCATTTCGAATGCAATTTATTTTAAACTAGCAGACTCGACCGACGTTGCTCGGGGTCCGTAAATAATAATCTTAAACAAAACTCAAGTTTGTACCATTTTATTTCTTTTGAAATTATTCTAAATGAACCTAATTTCGGAGGCCCCCATTGCCTTCCGCAGCATCTAGTGTGTTCCCAATAAACTTCTTTCCAATCCAACCTATAACATGGATCCCAGCGACCTCTGCATGTACCGGAAGTGCTTATCACGTGCCGGAGACAATCGGTTGAGTGAGCCAAATCTCGTAGTAATCAAACCCATAGAATCCAAAAAAAGAATACATCATTAATGTTAAAAAATGCTGGTAACTGAAGTCTAGATAAGATTTCATAATACAAAAAGTATTTGAATTGTAATCAAAGTTGAATTGACCAAATCCCGTTGAAATTGAGTCCGTAGAATCCGAGGAAAGAATGCGCCCCTAAGCGGCGGGAGATGCCACCTCCACTTGAAAATTTCATGAATCACTTACCTTTAAAGTAACGCGAATTTTAATTTACGGCTGTAATGAGTAAACGTAAGTTGGTTCTGAAAAAGGATATTAATGTTTGCAAAAAGTGGTATCTGTAGTATAAAGAAAGATCGGGCGCAGGGGGCCAGTGATTTATCCTGAATGTAGTTTGATATAAGACACTGCTTTTGTAGTTTTAAAGTAGCCGGAGTACGCTGAAACTATGTTAAAGAAAATTGCAAAAGAATCGGATAGTTTATTAAAGAAGCTGCAACAAACGCCCAATGAAGGAGATTAATAATTAAAATTGGTGGTAGCTGAAGTCTTAGAAATTTTTTGTCATTTATGCAGTAGCAGGAGGACTTAAGAAGTTGCTAAAAAAGTTAATTAATCGGACAGTTTTTATGAAATCTGTAACAAAGGGCCCAAGGAGAACAACTGATACTAAAGAAAAGGGCCATAACATGAAAACTTGTTAAATGTATAAGTTCTTAGCACTTTAGATCTTCAATTAATCAAAATTAAGCATAGGGTGTAAATTAATCATTGGAATAAAATTTTAAATAAATGTGCCAAAAATGGGGGGAGTACTCACTCCCACTAAAAATAAAAGTTGTTGGTCCGGGGAGAAGAGTGCAAGACTTAATTTTAAAATTTTTCATTGAGAACGCGAGAAAATTATGTTGTGAAAAATGCACGCTGCACAAAAAGATCAAGGTGCCCCGGATAGGGCCCTAGGGTGAAACAGGATTTTAACTGGAATAACGGAATGGGAGAATAAATAAATCGAAATTAGATGCCCCGGATCGAGCCATAGGGTTAAACAGGATTTTAACTGGAATAAAGGAATGGGAGAATAAATAAATTGAAAAAGGATCTCAAAAATGAAGATCGGATTAAGAGAACAATTTATGGCGCAAAAAATTCGAGGGGACCTGTGCGAGGTCCAGGGACTTAAGTGGCATGTAGTTGGGTATAAAGATACTGTTTGGTAGACTTTAAAGTAATCAGAGGTTGTTATAACTATGTTAATGAAATTCGCAAGCAATTCGTATCATTTATAAAGAAGCTACACCAAGGGACCCAAGTTGGCGATTAATATTCAAAATTGGTGGTAGCTGAAGTTTAAAATTTTTTATCATTCATGTAATAGCTGGAGAACATAAGAAGTTGTTAGAAAACAAAGCTAGTGAATCGAACTATTTTAAGGGAGTTATAATATGGGGCCCAAAAGGGGCCAACTAATAGTTGAGAGCAAGGCCCTAACATGAAATTATATTAAAACGATTTAGTACTTAGAATGTTAGACCTTCAATTATTCAAAATTAACCAAATAGCATGAATTATTCGTTAGAATAACGTTTTAAAGAAATGCACAAAACTTTCAGTAAATGCTTTAAAAAGAAAAAAAAAAACTATGCCCCAATAAAAATATGAGGGGGTTGTTCCTGGAAGAAATGTTCAAGACGTAACTTTAAAATTATGCACTAAGAAGGTGAGAAAATTAGTGGGTGAAATATGCATGGCGAACAAAAAGTCAAGGGTCCTAGACCGTGCCCTAGGGAACCATAGGTTGCCCCAGGGTCTTAACTGGAATGCAGGAATGTGAGAAAAACTAAATAGAAAAAGGGTTCCAAAAATGAAGATTGGATTAAGAGGGCGCAATTTAATAACAATTTATGCTGCAAAATCTTGAAAGAGACCCGGAACGGGCCCCATTGGTCCAGGGTCATAACTAGAAAGTAGAAAGGTGAGAATAGCTAAATGGAGAAAGGTCTCCTGAAACGAAGAAGAATGGATAAAAAGGGGGAAAGTTATTAACAATTTAGTGCATAAAAATTTAAAGGGGCCCAGGGGTCCCGGCCCTGAACAAATTAAAAATCTGAGCATCAGGTGCATCAGAACCTGCCTTGGACTAACCTCACCTAAAATTCCAGACTTCTACATGCGGTAAATTTCGCTAGCTCTCACACACACACACACACACGCACGCACATACAGCGATTTCTTCTTTTATTAGTACGAGTTGGAACCCGTCTAAATTCGACGAATTAAAATGTTTAGAATGGAACTGTTAGATCGAATTTATAATAAACCTACAAAAATAAATGCAATAAAAAATTCATCTTGCATTGGTTGTCCAACTATTAAAACAATGTTTTTAACCTAAAATTACCAAAGTATCATTTCCACAAACTTCAACTGATTAAATTATTGAAAAATTAAACTGTATTAGAATACGTAATCAAGATGAGTAATTATGTTTGAAGTTATCTATTGAAGCTCTTATGTTTGTTGTTACGGGATGAAAAATCAGTACAAAGAATGTCGCTTTGTCATATCATAAAATCCCCTTCCCCCATAAAACCTAAACTGTAAATTATTTGCACATTCTCAAAAGTTACATACGTACCACTCAAATTCACAATTTAAAAGTATTCTAACGTGCAATTTATTATTAATGAATGTATTTCCAAACTTAAAGTCACGTTTGTCCGATACAACTTTTCATGTGAACATTCGCAAAAACTTTAAGTTCTAATCTTACAACCCGCGAAAATTTACCATTCAGAAATTTGCCTTTAGTTGCCATAGTATTGGCCATTTACTATTGGTCAAATATTTAGTTTTATCAAAGAAAATGATAATTTTGTTTTAAATATGACATCATTTTTACTCACTGAATCATTTTGCCTAGCGTCTCAAACTCAGTATCAGCGTACTGTGAAAATATTGAAATATATTCTTCAATCTTTTGATTTATGAAGAAGAATGCGTGTTTTTTTTTTATTGACTGACGTCATTTTCTGTTCAAAAATTAGAAAAAATGTTACTTTTATTTGTCATGTTAAAATGGCATCAATAAGGATATAATCAATAAAAATAAATAAACCATGCCTAATGACTATTTTCCCTTTACTTTCAATAGAAATGGAGTACTTCAGTTGCCACAATTACAAAATATGTACTAAAAACTATAAAAAAAATAATATATCAAAAATAAATTGAGATAGAGCTTTCAAACAAATTGCATTTAAAAGTAAATTTTTTTCCCTATACGACGGTGTAAAAATTGAAACTGTGCGATGTTTAGAAGTTTAAAAATTTGCAGTACCAAAAATTGCAAAACCGAAATTTCATTTCAAATTTCGAAGTGTTGCCATTCGCAGAATGACGTATGCGTTACGCACAGATATGTTTGTCCTTTATAATATAGATAGATGTTTGCTTGGAATGCAAGCACTCCTGAACTAGTACACTGATATGATTTATTGTATATGCATTCGAAAGCCAATAAAATGCACATGCTTTTGGTAACTTTGACTTCTTATAGCTATCAAGATGTTTCAATACCTCTGGTTACAGATTTTATAAACAATTTATTTTGCACTTCGTTAAAGTTCAGTATCTCGTGATTAAATCTAGATATTCTGATGAAAATTGTCATCTTATGTTTTCAGCTTTTTCAAATTATGTGATTATTTTGCTTGTAAGTTTACAGAAACAACACATTTTTTTTTTTTTAATGATTTCCAGAAAATTTGATCCAATCTCCATCTATCCGTCATAACGCTGACACATTTAGATATGCACTGTCATAAATCTGCAACAAACTGTCAAGTCATTTTTTCCCTTTTAACGTAACCGTTAATTAACCATATATTTAAGAGCGTCTGACCAATTTATTTATCATATTATCGTCAGAAAAGAATTGCGGTTATGTAACCATTTCTTAAAAACTGTTAAATTACGGCACATTTTGCTGCAATTTTTTAATAGTGTTGGCTAGTGTTGCTGTGAAATTTTATGCAAAACACCACATGGCTCTTCTATAATGGCTCTTCTATAACCACTGTTTGTTTGGTAGATTAGGTAAAATTTTACACTCTATATATAGAAACACATTTATATTATTTCGTAAGGCTCATAATTTAAATATTTCTGTTGTACTATATATAATTTCATCGTCAATGAATTTACTTTATTAGTCTTACATTATTATATATAAATTTCTGCCCATTTGAACATTTCGAATAAAGTAAAATTTAACTTTTCTTATCAAACAAACTATAGTAACTGCAAGACTTTTATTAATACTAGGGTAAAATCTCCAGTTATTGTCATCTAACCAGTAACTGCGACTTCAGCAAAAATCTAACTCAAATATCCATTTTGTTATAAAATTCAGCAAATTAATGTCATCAAGTGGTAATTCAGACATTCATTTTTATTGGAATCAATTTATTCTCCACTAGTAGGCAAGAATACATTCAATGACGAAGAAACTTTGGAGAACACAAAAAGTATAATTTTGAAGCATCCATCTTATTTCTAAAATTAAGGTAGTGTTTTTTTTTTTATCTATTACTAATGCAACTATCCTAAACTTTTTCTTAAAGTTATACTTGTAGAAATGAGTTACAAGATGCCTATGATACATTAGAACCATAATTTCTAGTTTATAGTTATTTAATTTGGCTTAATGGGGCTTTCCAGTAATTGTTACCTTCAGTAATTGTTATTGTTAGTATTGAGTGTTAATTATTAATCATATTAAAGAAAGTTCAAACCTGTTATTTGAACTGCTTAAAAAACCTAAGAATAAATTAAATTTTTCGTCAGCACAATTAAAACTTAATCTGTTCTGCTATAGCCTGACACCATTTGTCAGTTACTGGTTCATGAAAAATGTCAGTTATTGAATATTTGCATTACTAATAATTTAAAATGGCCACATGCTTTTGTAGTATGATACCGCATATAAGCAAGGTTTAAGTATTTTCAATTTAATAAAGATTAAAGTATTTTTAAAGCATAAATTACTCGAAATATAATATTATTTTTTTTCCACAAGTAAACTGACGGACACTAGTTCACTTTCTTTGAGTTATTGAGGTTGGTGTCAATCACTTGAGTTATTGAACACATTTATGAAAAAATAATAAATTTTCAAAATACAATGTATAATTTTTGAGAACTTTGTCAACAGTAATTTTTAATGTATCTCTATTATCTTTCAAAAGGAAAAATGAGTATAAAATGGATTTTAAATTTTATAATAAAGACTAGGGTGTTCTGCCCCCTGAAAGCTACACTCGTCAACGTCCCCTCCTCCCGTTCAGACACCGCAGAATCTAAAAACACGCTAATCTCTGAAAAAAGTTACACTGAAAAAAGCTGTGCAGATCTCCTTGTATCTGGGTTTCCATTCAATTCCCTTTGATTGCAAAAATTTAAGGCCGAATCAGTTGCTGTTAAGACATCCAATGGTTGTTTTTGTGTTTGATTAAAGAGGATCAGTTAAACATTTGAAAAGAAGCTAAAAATAAAAGGAATTAAGTGTACAGAGTCTTTGTCTCCCGATATTTTAAAACAATTTCTATAACAATAGCCTAAGTCATGTGACTATCATCAACAGCTCCGGACGGACCACTTCGCTTTTTATATTCCAGGTGCCATTTTAGTATTTTAATGTTAGCCAGGTACAGGTGATAAGTCGCAAATTTTATTCTATCGCCGTGCCATTTCGTCTATATTATAATAGTATAAGTCATGTAACTGCCATAAATAAATACCGTCTGACCCTTTCGCTTTTCGTATGGAAGTTTGGCCTAGATATTATATTCGGCTCCACATTGGCGTGATTTTTTTTCCGACGCCAATTTGTGGAAAACATCAACAGCATAAACAACAACATCCGGCATACCATATCAATCAAAATACCGATACTTTGACGGCAATTAAGTACCCAATGCGTGTATGACATTGGCGTCAGAAAAAGACCCCGCCAATATATGACACTTGTGCCGAAAGTTTTCCATTTTGATTAAAAAATTATTTTTTTTCCAATAAACTGTATAAAAGTTGACATGCTCGCAAAGCATTATTGGTACTGTTACGCTAACCGTGTGCAAATCTCGCCAATACCTTTTTTTCTGCTCTCCAGTTAGCACTTTTTTAATTTTCGAGTGGTAAATTAAAACATTGCTTTGAAGTTTAAATTAAATGACATGGTTCGTTGCATTGATTTGTTGCTAATATTTGGCCAGATGTCATTTACGCACTGCAGGTTTTGCGTGATTTTTTTTTTTTACGAAAATTTGGCTAAAACCTCGGTTTTGAATACCAGTTAAATATGCATTTTTGGTACTACTTAATTATCCCGTCGACCAAAAATCTATCGCCAAACTATAAGATTAAATGTCAATAATGTTTGATCGTAAATTTCACATTCACTTGACATTAAGCAAGTTACATGTGTTTACGTCATCAAAAGATTTTTATTTCGACGTTTTACTTGTATATTTATTAATGTCAAACAATTTTATTTGCTATTTCGTTATTAAAAATAAAAATTGTGTCAATTTGTATAATTTGGATAAATTGGTCGACGGAATAACTAACTATTTTTTAATTATTTTCTGTTTTTTTTTTTTTTTTTTTTATGAAAATAACCAAAAATGAAATTAACTATAGAACAAAACAATTTATATTATTTAAAAAAAAGAAAATAAAGGTAAATAAACATTTATTATTAAATAAACAACAATAGCCGTGTTACCATATCAAGCAAAATAATGCCATTTTGGAGACAATTAAATACACCGGTGTGTATATGACATCTGTGCCTAATATTTTTCTTTTCGTTTCGTTAAAAAAAAAAAAAAAAAAAAAAAGAAAGAAAGAAGTGGAAGCCGTCAATTATAAATGTTTCAGATTTAAATGAAAGTTTTGTATTTTAAATAAAATAAATGAATGTATTATATTTTAAATGAAATTAATGAAATACCAAAAAATGCAACAGGAAAAATGTTTGGCGATTTATCACCTGCGTACCGCTAACATAAAAATACTGAGTTCTTGATTTCTCTATAAGAATATTTCGATTTGGCGAAAGATTGTTCAAGTAAAATGAGTTATAAATAAAAGTAACATGATACATTTCTAAGGATACATTTAACTGGCCAAACTGGTCGCCAAATTAATTTAAAATTCTTTTCTAAAGTATAAAAAAATGTCTGTTATGATTAAAATTTCAGTTGAATCATTAGAGAAAAGTATTTAAAATTAGAAAAAAAAAATAATATCTCGAAAACTAAGTCGAATTTAAAAATTCTAATACCAGTTTTGAAATCTACGGATCAATACACATTTTTGGTGTTAATTTTATTGCAAAGTATTCCATATTTTAGAAGAAATCGCCGTGAAACATAATTAGTTGTTTAATCCGCCTTTTCATAGAATCGTTTCATAAATTAATTTCAATTCAGTAGTTTCATAATATCCGTTTCATAAATTCATTTCATTAGGATTTTATATATATAGGGTAGATTTTTTTATTAAATGACGATTAATTGTTTTCAAATTTGCTTGTGTTTAATTGGCCTTTTTTTTTTCAGTACAGTTGTCTTTTTTTCATACAACTTAGGGTAAATTTAATGGATGAAAAAAGAAAATGCCAAGTAATATAGAAATAAGATTTGACATGCTCAGACATGTTTAGACGATTTAAAAACATGTCTTTCTGACGAAACTATAAAAAAAACCATAAAAATATTTGGAATATTTTTTACTTAAATGAAAATATCATTTAATTTCAATAATCTTTAACTCTCCGAGCGTCTTGCAAAAGGATAAAATTGTAATGTTGTTATCTTTGCATTTGAATTTAAATTCTAAGAAAATTTGATTCTTTCAACATAAAAAAAAACTCAATTACAAATGAATGTATGAGTGTAACACTTGAATGTAATCCTTGAGAGTATTAATCATTCTTCAATGCATTTAAAATTCATTAAATCTATAGAATTATATTATCTTAAATATTGCTTGTATTTCTGTGAAACCTAGAGCTTAATGAACGGAATATTACGCCCCAAAACATTTGGAGGGTTAAAGTATAGCTTTAATAATGTAAAAGTACATTTAACCCTTTTATTACCAATGGGGTCTTATTTGACCCCAGTAATTTTCTAATTCGAAATTTTTAATTTTTTAAACCAGAAAAAATTAATAATTTATAGTTAATATATGTATTTAAATAGACCCCTACTAGTTTGTAGTTACATATAATAAAATTAAATTTCTTGTTTAAATCAAGTAAGACTAAGTATGCACAGAAATTACTAAAACCTGGTATTAGGAGGATTAAAACCTTACAAATACCTTTTAATGAACAGATTTACATGTTTCATTTTCTCATTCGGTGACTTTATCAAGACCAAAATTAATAAAAAATCTATTTCGCATTTTTTTTTTTTTTTCTAAGATGAACTTGAAAAAACAAATCAGGTTAATACAGGTACAATGAAAGCAGGTGCTCTAAAGAAAATGGTTATCTGTGAACGTGAATTTTTTAACCTAGTATTTTTATTTTGTAAAGCATCTCGTTGCAAATTCTACGTAGCTCAACGGATGCTGAATGATTACACATATCTTCTCTGTGCAAAAATATTTCCACATATTCGAGAATAATGTATCCGAAATAAAATCTTGATAATTAAATATTCTACCATTTTAAAATCAATCTGTAACGGTTCATTGTTATGTGGTCTAAAGCTATACTTTTCAGGTTATGTCTGATATCTCTTATATTTTCCTTGTTACTTATTTTAAAATTCATGTTTGTCATTTCTATATAATATTAAAATATTCCATTATCTTTGGTGAAAGGTATTTCACATACACTTATTTCATTATACCTGCCATCTCGAAAATTTTATTCACTAAGCTAATTTTTGAAATTTTTTCGGAAATAGTTTGTTTATGAAAATTTATCTTGATAAAATCACCGATTGAGCGAACGAAATATGTAGGTACGTATATCAAAATGTATTTATGCGCATTTAAATGTATCTTTGTCACTTTTAGCAAGTTATAACTTTAGTTTAATAATAAGTTATTTTCTTACATAATTCAATAATAATCTTGAAATAAATATTTATTGTATTACGTATCACTCACTTAATTTCTATCAGTAGTTCTAATGTATATTAAAACAACATTTTGTAGACAAACACAAAACATTTTCTCGGAAGCTTTTAAGTTTCCATGATTATATCACACCTACCACACCCTTGATAATATCACACTTATTTAATAATATCCTGTTAGAAACGATATAAAGTCCTGCATTAAAGAGGATGTCCATGAAATAATATCCTAGTTATAAATGTTATTAGTATCAATTGTTAGCGTTTTAGAGTGTTGTTTCAAGGTCACAAATAAAGAGAAACTGAAACAGGTTTAGATAAGTGCATGCGCGAGTGCTGCTTTATTATTTACTCGATTACAATGCCAAATACCCAAAATGGCGACTTCTGAGAGTAAGAATTATTGCTGGGCTGATAATTTAAAAGTCGTTAGAACCATGCGATTTCTTATATTTGGGAATTTCAAAAAGATTGTGTGTACGTTCCGCCGCTACCTAATAATTTTCAAAATAGAGACACATAATTAATGATGCTATTGCTTCCACTACTCCAGACTTGTTAAGCGAAATGTGGTTATAATGGGACTCTATGTTGGATGTGTGCCGTATAAATAAATGTGCACATATTGAACATTTGTAAGAAAAACATGGTTTAGTTTCAATTTGATGTATAATTTGTTGTAAATAGTCTAAGTTACACTACTATAATACGCCATTGAAACTGGGGCATTTTTTATGGACAACATGTATTATCAGTGTCGTCAAATTCGATTTTTCATATAATCATCCTTTCATAATATCCGAAAGTATCGAATTTTTAACTAAGTTTGTAAAGTAGTATATAGTCGTTTAGTTTTTAAAGTATATAGTATTTGTAGTTAACAACATTTTCGATAAAATACTTGTTGTTATACATCTCTTATTTTTAAAAAAATCAATAACTTGCTGTTTATGTATTTTTAATTGAAACATTTCTAGTGTGCATCTAAAATGTAAGACTTTATTTTTTGGCATTCATCTGCATATTCCTCACTATTTTTTAGAAAGAGAAATTCAAAAACAAATACACTCATGTCAAAAATTAAGGTCACAGACATAAAATCTGTGAAAACTGGTGAACTATTCACTGTGTTTCCACGAAATTTGGCACAGAGGTATATTACAATCGGTAAAAGAATATAGCAACATAACTACTTGGATAAGATTTTAATTTTGAATTAAGAAACAGCGCATATTAAAATGTGTTAAATCATGAATCAGAGGTAAAGCATTTATCTTGGGAAAAGTCTATCAAATATGGAGTGTGACCATCGTGCAGTGCTATAAAAGCCTCACAACGAGCTTTCACACTTTGTATAAGGGTGTCAACAAATGGTCGTGGCAGTAAAGCCCATTCTTCCAATAGCGCGGCTGTTAAATCATGGTGGACCCTGGAAGGGAGGTTACGCTGAGCAATGGCTCTTCCTAGACCATCCCAAAAATGTTCAATAGGATCGATGTACGGAAACCTCGAGGGACAATTCATTCGGCGAATATCTCCTTCTTCAAGACAATCATCAACAATTTGAACTCTTTGTGGCTTCGCATTATCGACCATAAACATGAAATCCGTAACTATAGCACACCGAAACAACCTCACATAGGCTTGAAGGTCCTAATACCCAACGACCCGGGCCCAAAGATATCAGCCTTGGACACAATAAGAATCGGGGCGTGTTCTTTTCAGTGATGAGTCTAGATTCATCACACAGATTGATTCACGTCGAAGCTTTATCTGGAGAGAACGTGGATCTCTCTATCATCCCACCTACGTAAAATTAATCGACAGATTTGGTGGCAAATAAAGCCTTGTCTGTGGCGGCGTAATGTTTTGCAGTCGTACACCAGTGCACGTCTTCAATGCTGATACTTTCAACGCACATCGATATAGGAATGAGTTCTGTGAAGCCTCTGTAAGGTGTCTTCGGGGTGCTGTAGGCCCGGACCTCATGTTTATGGACGTTAATGCGAAGATACACAGAGCTCAGATTGTTGAGGATTTTCTTGAAGAAGAGGATATCCGCCATATGATTTGGCCTTCGAGGTCTCCGGAACTATTGAACATGTTTGGAATGATCATAAAGAGCCATTGCACATGCACAACACAACCTCCCTCCTAAACACCAGGGGTTAAAAGCCGCGCTTTTGAAAGAATGGACTTTGTTGCCACAAACATTTATTGGCACCCTCGTAATGAGAGCTCGCAGTGAGACTTGTATAGCAGTGCACGTTGGTCAAAGTTTATTTAGACAGAGTTTTTCAGAGGAAAATTCTTTATCTCTGATTCATGATGTAACACTTTGTGATATACTCTTTTTCTTAATTCACAATTAAAATCTTTTCCATATTGTTATATTGCTATATTTTTTCTACTATTCTAAAATACCTCTGTGCTAAATTTCGAGGAAACGCAGTTAATAGTTTCTTAGTTTTCACCGATTTTATGTTTATGACCTTAATTTTTTCCATGATTGGTTTCTCGACAGAAAGCCTGTATTATTATTTAATATTTCATTCTATGAAAATATTTAAAATTACAAAGTATACGTAAGTTATTATAAAATAGAGTATTTTTAAATTAAAAATATGGAATTGCAAGATGAAAATTTTATAAAAACTTTTTTTATGAAAAAATTTATAAAAAAAACTTTATAAATTTTTTTATTTCTAAAAACGGAAATACAGTTTAAATACATAATAAAAATTTAAATATTCACAATGTTTTTACATGCTTTCTTTTAATTTACAATTATGTTTGTATGTGGCAGTCAAATATTGTTAATCATTTTTTAACCGCTTCCTGTTGACATAAAGCAAGGGATTTGGAATTTGTATGTACTTCTGACGGCAAAGCATGAATTGGACATTGATAAAAATTAGTAAACATGTATTTCAGAATTTTTCTAAATTAGATCCCTTAGAGAGGTTATGGGGAATGGGTCATCCCCAAGTGTCCTCCGTTTTCAAAATATATCTCAGAAGCACTATTTAAGCTTAAACTAACACTAATAAGCTTAACATTATTAAACTTAATGGTTTAATAATTAGTCTAGGTGGCGACTCTGACAAGGGACGGTACACACACAACCTCATACCTAAAGACTCTAGGAACCTATATCATCTCTCAATATCCACCACCGCATTTCTGACGGGTCAGGGCCCTTTCACAACTTACCTAAAAAATTCTACTGCGCCTCCTCGCCTCTCTGCGATTGCGGATAATTAGGCACACCAGAGTATAGCTACTATCACTGTACACTGTTAAAAATTTGCAACATTCTGGCAGGTCATTTGACCGTTTTTTTCCGAAAACGGTTACACAACCGTAATTTTAACACTATTCTAACCATATTATTGGCCATTTTATGATCAGAATATAGTTAAATTATGGTTATGAAACCGTTTTTTCAAAAAAACGGTCGAATGACCTGCCAGAATGCTGCAAAAGTTTTAACAGTGTACCCTAACGGAAACCTGTAATATAAAATATCTCAGCTCCCCAATGCCCAATGCCCCCCCCCCCCCCAAAAAAAAAAAAAAAAAAAAAAAAAAATCCTGGCTATTGAACATACTCTCAAGGCCGGTACTGCTGACAAAATTAAAGCATATTTATGGATTTCAAAAAGAAATTTGTGATCTCACTTCATAGCGATCATGCGTCGGGAGCAAACAAAATATTAGTTCAGTACTCCAATTCTGGACTTACTGGACTTGCAGTGTGTTCCAGAACACGCAGCATTGCCATAGCAGCAGCAACCCTGCATTTTCTACCTTCTGCCTATCACGTGAGGTCTACTTGCCCCAGCGGGTGACGCCTAAGTCAACGTTTTTTCTCCCACTCTCTGTCACATAGGGCAGTCTGTGACCTAGCGGGCGGAGTTTATACTGTAAATATTTATCTTCACGGAATTTGTGGATATATTCTCCATTGTCGCGATTTTGGTGGCTTCAGCTGTGGCTTAAAACTGTATTTTTTAAGACCTTAATAAAGGCGACCAGGAGGGACACTATGCTCAACAGACTTGGCTTTCTTGTCTGAGCAGTCCCTTTTATGCAACTAAAGTTAATGGTTACATAATTATGTTTTGATTTTCTACAGAAAAATCAGTGAGTATTACATCATTGAGTATTTGTTTTAAAATACTAATGGTAGTGTTTTCATAAAAATGCCAAATTTTGGGCAACTTGCTGAAATATCGCCATATTTGGGTACAAAAATAAGTTGCCATATGTGAAGAGAATTTGCCAATAATTGGGTATTTTGGCGAAATTCAGATTTAAAATGAATGAATCCATATTTCTACATATTTGTAAATTTTATGAAATAATATATATATTTTTTATTTGATAATTATTATTTTAATACCATCATACATGATAAAGATAGCATAAAAGTTAATTTTTTTTCAACCAAGTATAAAAATTTCCCGTCTGGGAATCGAACGCTCATTTTGCAAATTTTCTTCGAATTGTGAGGAATCAGAAACCAGGAATGTCAATTTTTTTTCTGAGAGAATTGTATCCTTCATTTGTCGTTACATGTATCGCTATTGGAGAAACTTCGGAAATTTAAGCCAAAGTTTCTATATTTGATTCCTGATGTGGAAATATTTTCATAAATTTGGAAAAAGTAATCAACTCAAACAAAACATTGTATTAATATTTATGAAGTTAAAATATTATAGGAAAAATAATTGCCAAGCATATACTAATTTCATCTAGATGAATTTAAATGATTATGAGTGATAACTAATAATTATTTAATATACGGTAATTTAAAAAACGAATGATTTAAGAATTATTATTTTTTACCTGTTTCATCACCAATATGTCAAGATACAATTTGTGTTTATCAATTCTTAATATTAAAGACATCTACCTTGTTTTAATAAAGCTAATTAAATATTTACAATTTTTAGAAACTTCTTTAGAATACTTAATTTCAAATTACAAGAAACAAACAAATAAGAGAACTGCGTTAAAAATAAACTTCAAACATAAATATTAGTTTAGCTCACAACCTTTCTTTTGGGTTGTAAATTAAACCCATATGGAAAGACAAAATTAGTATGTACTCTACAAAATAGGCAGAAAAACATTAAAATAACAGGCCTTTTATATTTAAATGCAACACAAATATTGTTTATAATTTAATTGAAGGAATATGTTATCGAGGAAATTAATTTAATTAGATAAATTTTGTTTAACCGCAATGTATCGTTTGAATGATAAATTACTTGTTTGTTTCATTGACGTCATTTAATTTTATAAGGGGTTGTGGTCGATCAATAAAAAAACTATCGAAAAATGCATAATACATATCATATTGTCAGTATATAATACCCTAAGTATAAATCTTTCAAATCGATGCAACATATATTTTCTGTCCTTTTTCTATAGGCGGCATAAAAAAATATGAATTTTCAAGTTCCTAAATGCATTTTCATTAATGATTATCCGAGTTATTTAGGTAATATCTGGAATTGAGCGATTCTTTAGTGCCGTATGCTTTTCCCTCGATGTCATGGCGACTTTTTTACATCTATATCTTCTTCATCATTCAAATTACAAGTAAATAGACGTAATTGAAGCCCGGAATTTCATTAGTGGTCTATAAAAATTTGATTGTTCTAATTTTGTATTATATCAGCTTGATAATTGCAGTCGACATTTTACATTGCGATAAAAAAAAATATATATATATATAATGTTAAATCATACAATGTCGTAAATTAATTATTCAAAATGAATAACATACACGTTAAATAAGAACGTGCAAATTCGTTATAAATTTTTAGTGCAAATACTGCGTTTAATTTAAAGATAAAATTGAAACTTTGATGAAATACAAGTGACATTTCTTTGGTACAGGTATAAAAAAAAAGGTTTATGGTATAGCCAATGAGTTTCGTAGAAATACTGGTGGACAAAATTTTTAATCGCGCACTGTGAAGATGAAATAAATATATTTCAAACCAAACGCCAACAGATTTTAACCTTAGAATTTAAATGAATTTAAATCATGCGAACTTAGTAGAATAATAAAAAGTAAACATATAGTTTGTTACTTTGTTAGTTTTCAGAAGTATCCATATCTGTAGCGAAACAGCACCGAAAGCGGGCGATATGAAACTATTAAAATAATAAAGCTTTGTAAAAAATCACCATAAAATAAAACAAAATTTCGGACGCGTTTCGAGCTAAAAATGATAACAGCTCGTCATCAGCTACAGTAAACACGTGTCCGAAAGGGGACAAGGTCAAAAATGAACTGAAAGGTAGAGAATAGAGCTTGCTAAGAATGCGACAGATGGCGCTAGCTGAAAGGTTCACATGCAGAAGACGAAACTGTTGCTAAAATGATAGAAGAGAAATTTATGACAATATATAAATATGGTTTTGATCTCATTTTTTTTTTTTTTTTTTACAATAGATAAATACAAACACCGTTTTTACATTTTATTAAGTAATTTCAATTCACATGTATTTTTTAGCCTTTTCTATGCATTTTATAAGTCATAATAGTAGCTATTATATATAAAAAGACGGTAAAAGGCCCAAACAAGACAAGCATATCTAGAGCATTTTTTGTTTTGAAATAATAATAATAATATTAATAATAACACTTTAAACAAAACTCTACAAATACATTTGATTGACGATATCTTCACAAATATTTTAAAATTAGTTAACAAACCTATTGTTGTTTTTTTATGTTCTTTTATTTCTAAAGTCCGTTATCACCTTTTCGTAATAATACGCTAAAGCACTTTAAACCAGAAGATTTAAATACAATAACATTACCTCTTATAAAAGAATTCTCCTTAATTTACTGTCAGTAAGGAAGTACTTTCATTGATTTTCTCTAACGTTTCAGAGGAGAAAGTGAACAATTTCCGCTCAACAATTGACATCACGTAACGGGAATTATCCACAGAAAAATCCATTATCCGGCACCTTGACTTATCGATTTCGGAATTCTTACTTCATTAAAGCCTGCTTGACATTTTAGTGATTCGGTTTGTTCCTTAATAACATTTTTAAAAATAATATCAGTATATTTACTTATTTATAAATTTATGTATGCATAATGCGTATATAATTTCTACCCCAAGTCTTTTTCGATATGCTGTAAGAAGTTTTATTTATAATGTAACGAAACGTTTTTAACTTGAATATTTTACAAATTTGTGTGGAATTAATTTCGTGCAAAATATGCGTAAATTTAAAAGTATACACGTAATTTTATTTCCAAATTTTTAAAATGTGATTACTTTAAATCTCCATTCAAAAATAAATAAAAAATTCTATAAAATAGCGTATTTTGTAATAGCATAATAATTCACGGAACTAAATTAAAGCAGTTCATGGTACAATTTAAATACAAAATTTTTGTTTTGCAAGAACTTCCAGAGGGTTAAACTATTGTGAATAAGAAGCTTAAATTTTTTTATGGCTATTATTTCCCGACTATTTCTGAGTAATTAATAGTAGATTTCATAAAACAATATTTCGAGGAAAACATTTGACAAGAAATATTATTAATTCGAAAAGTTTCCGGAATCAAAATGCATAGCGTATCAAGTAGCATACTCGCGAAATAGATTTTTTTTTGCTAGAATCACGCAATATAATGCTGATTTGTGGGTAAAATGGATTTCGAATGTGCAGGAGTGATATATATATATATATATATATATATATATATTAATCGTAAAAACACCTTCTTAAATATTTCATCTTTAGTTTAAAGCATATAGTAATGAGTCCATAGTGAATTTGTCTAGGAAGAATAACACACGAGCTTCCTTAAATAGAGAAAAAAATGTGTACATGCCCCACTTACTGGAAGCTATTTCCTTCCAGCTTAGTAAGTTAAATTCCGTATCTTATCCATGGAAATGGTCATCTAGCAGTTCCTTCCTTTTTTATGAATGATTCGAATGACAGCTTGTCCTGACATTGCGATCCAGGGATGTTTTGACACATTATTTACGAACGTTGTGGGCGATGTAAATATGTTGATGTGGATGTAAGTGGAATGGACTTCAAAATCAGAACAAGTTTAATTTGGGTAATATAATAAATGAATTTTTACAAATTCATTGCGGAAAAATTTTACCTCTAGTATTAACTAAATTTTTTCGTATTGGGAAACATCGGAAATAAAGAAATGAATGTTTTTTTTTATACTAAAGTAGTTTCCTTGCCAATAAATATTTATTGAAAGAACTGCGAACTATTTTAAATAAAAAATATATATATATATATATTAGTCATTGATATGGCAGAAAAAGAAAGAAAATTTTAAGAACACTGAACAATAAAAATGGCATATACAAATATAAAACAGACATATATACAATAAATGCAATAAACCCAACTCGAGTGAAAAATGAGCCAGGAATCGAGCCGGATACCACAGCGCACAAGGTTGTTACTCTAATCACTGAGCCTCTCCGGCCGATACCTGAGTCTGCAATTTTTCACTAATAAACCCTTTTGGAAATGTCTCCAGCCATCAGTTAGACAGCTTTGGATTTTACTATTCCATCGATCTACAATATATATTAAAACACACATATACACATAAAAAACGCATGCATTCAACTCTTAAAGGTATATACAAATATTATACATTAGCTAATTTTTCACTCCAGTTGGGTATATTGTATTTATTGTATATATCGTCGCTATCATTCCAAACTATCCAATGAGAAAAAATGCATTTTTCCTATTTTGTGCCATTTTGTTGTATTGTGCAAGATACGTACCAATCAAAATCGTCACATCTCTAGCGTGCTTAGATAATGACTCACTTAGATAATGACTGCTTCAAAGTATCCAATATGCACTTTTTTCTAAATTTTACAATGTCAAATTGTCCAATGTGACATATTCGATCCTTTGCCGCAAATGTTTGGATATTTTTCTTTTTCTAAGCATTCGTACCATGTCAAACTATCCAATATGAAAATAGTCTTTTTTTTATCAGGAAGGCAAAAACTGCTTTATTTATGGATTGAAATTTAACGCAATTGTGATATGTTTTTGACGTTTACTATAGCATATGTTTTCTATTTTTAATGGAACGTGCGAATTTCTAGTTCATTTACTGGGACATTCAAAAGAATCCCGTTACATTACACCCAATAGGGAAAAAGAGCGGTGTCTTTTAATGGTGTTACGATATTTAAAACATAATGAAATTAATATGGATTTATCAAGTGTATTAATACATGTTTTATGCAGATTATAGTGTGCAAGCCATTTATTATTATTTACAGATTCATACAAAAGAATTTTGTTGTATAATGATTTATATGGATAAAATGTTTGAAGCATATTTTAATAATGTTAAAATATTCTAAACAAAGTGAAATTGAATTCCGTAATTGATTTTCAATGCAAGTTGCTTACTGTAGAATATGACATGTATGATAGTTATCGTTAATTTAAAGGGACACACAAAAAAATTCGCTTACACTGCTGTCTATTAGCGAAAGTTATATGAAGTGCGTTTTCAATTATGAAGTGAGTTTTTAACTATTTGAATACTACGTGGTGCATATAAATGCTATATAGATCATATATAGGGCTATACAAAAGAATTTGTAAGCATTACTTTGTATGGCCGTGAATTTCATAAACTAGGTTTTTAATTGAGTTATGCAATGTTGGTCTTTTATTTCTTTTTACTATACTAAAATATATTAGTAGAAATTCCTAATATGTAGGGTTACGCAAGGAACGGACAACATTACCATATTCAACAATGAAAACACCCCACATAATTCCATGGTAATTTCTGGAATTACGTTTATAACAATATTTTGCCTGAATTAATTTTTACCCTAATACGTAACATGTATAAAAATCTGTAGATAATATACAGAGTTATACAAGAAGTTCGAGTATATTTCCCTTTGTTGGCGGAAATTGCTAAAGGTTGAAATTATAAATTGCGTTACACGTTTTCTAATTAAACTAAATTGTCGAATACTATCTAGATTATACAATTCGATAACTCATTTACAGGGCTTCACAAACTGATTCGAGTACTTTTTCTGTCAATTGACGGTAATTGTTTCTTAGTTAATTATTTTGTGCATTCCTGTATACGAGGTATAGAATTTTTATACAGCATGCAAAAAAATAGTTAATTTTAAAAGCGCATACCGAAATTTAAAAAAAAAAGCACTTCCAACAATTATTGCTCAAAGACAGTAATGTAACCATTTCTTTTGTGTGTCCCTGTAAATGAACGGTAAATGCTATGAATGCTTGCCCTATTCTGTCGTAATCTTCTGTTGTAACGAAATTCAGTGATTTATATCAATTTTAATACATTTGAAATAACTTAATGTCATTAAAATATTCTCCAAATGATTTTTACCCATATACTCTAATGTAATAGAAAACTTTTGAGTGCCCCTGTAAATGAACTATTACTATTACACACTTCATAAACAGTACCGAACATGCCATTGTGAGCGCCATTAACATTTTTCAATTGCATGAAAATCCGAGTACTTTACGTGAGTTAGAGCGTGGACAGACAAACCGAATTCATAAACACTTTTCAACCTTGTTAGAACGTGTTAAAAAGTATAATAGGTTGAAAATTCACATTCAGTAATTTCTACCAATAGACGAGCATAACTGAATTCTTTTGTACAAGCCTGTATATTACCCGAAGATTTTTATATATGCCACATAATAAGTTTAAAAATTAATGCCAGCTAAAAGACGTTTAAAACTACTAAAATGTTACTTCCAGAAATTATCATCCATAATTGTCCATGTGTCTGTTTTTTTGCGTGGCCCTGCATATGATTTTACTTATATTTCACAAACATCTCATATACTAACTATAGTTCAGCTTTGAAATGCATAGCACAATTAAAAACTACGCTTAAGCAGTTCAGAATCACACTTAGTAATGCTAACGAATTATTTTAGGTAGTCCTGTATACAATCTATAAAATTTATACATACCACGTATTATGAATATAGTTTTAAAACTCATATCGTAATAAAAAACGCATTTCCAGCAATTGCCGCTAATAGACTGATTTTGTGTGTCCTTGTAAATGAACGATAACTGTTGTACACTTCATATTCTAACGTAAACATGTTGCGTAACGTAAGCTGCATGTAACGTAAGCTGTGCACCTCAATAATGTATATAAATTTCATTACGTTTTTAATAGGGTAACATAATTAAACTAAACTACAAACGTTTCTTTCCCCATTAAGCGCAATGTAACGGGATTCTTTTGAGTGTCCCTGTAAAGGACGAATAAAGCTACACTCTCCGTTTTCAGTGCCAGACTTGACATAGTAAACGTCAGAAACATAAATAAGTCATATGACAATCCGAATATATTTACGAGAGTTAGAGCGCGGTGAGGCGACAGAAAAGTAAACCAAAAGTCATAAAAACTTTTTAACGATCAAGAAAGTCTTGAAAAAAGGGACTACCCATTTATCCCCCACGTTCGGGAAAACATTTGCAATTATTTTATTAAAAGAGCCTATTATGAATTTCTTCCAAATTTTCTTCAAAGTCACTTGTTCCACCTTTTTTTTATGGGGGATTAAACAAATCAAAGATTTCTATTCGAAAATAGTGGTAGAAAGCGGTTCATGAGTTTCTTAGAATAAATAGCGCGAAGATTGCTGTTTTTAATTACGGGTATGAAGTGCCTGTAGTTGCCCACCCCATTATTTGAGATATTTTTGTTTTCTTACATTTTATAAAATTTACAGAATGTTTAAAAATAAGCTTTTTCTTTATTAATTTACTGTATATTCGCTATTAAAATTATTAAAGAAAATTCTTAAGAGTTTTATATTGAACATGTAAATATCAAAATTTTTACAAGTTAAACTACTGAATACGACACATTTGCTACTATGAATCTGAGAAAAGTATAAAATTTTTTCAAGTCAAACTATCCAATGTGGTATATTCGCTACTATGGAATGGCGAACCTGGGAAAAGCACAAAATTTCTACAATGTGGCATATTGGATAGTTTGAAGCTGAGAAAGTTCAACAAAGCTGAAAACGTTCAAATAAACATACCATATCAAAGTATCCAATGTGATTTTTTGATGAGTAAAATTATTCAAACGATTTATCTCAATAGCATGCTTATATAGGATATGAAACAGCACCGGAAAGGTATAATAATTGTTTACTGTTGCTTGGCGCTGATTTTGAATCCACAATTAAAACAGATTTTTTGTCCTCCTGAAAAGTGGCATTTTTCACATTGGATAGTTTGACATGGTACCGACGATATCTGTAAAATATTTGTATATAACTTTAAGAGATGAATGCATGCGTTATTTATGTGTGTATGTGTGTTTTAATAAAAATGGCATTTAACATAAATAATTAAGTAAAATAAAAATTTTCTGCTCATCCGTAATATATTTTTTTATAAATTTCGCATGGGAACAGCAAAGCAGTTTATTTTTATGCTTTTGCAGATTTTAAAAAAAAATACATTTAAATATAATTGAAGGAAATTTCTTCATGCATAAACATAATTAATTTGTGGGTATTCTTTGACTGAAAGCTCAAAAGGATAAATTCCCTTAAATAAAAGTAATTTATTGTAACAAAATATATAACAGAATGTTTGAGATAACAAATTTATAACTTCGAAAGAGAACATTACAGATTATAAGAAAACTGCTCATTATAATTATAAGAAATTTACCGGTTTCGTATAAACTATTTCTTAATAAGCTTCTGGGCGATATAATCTAAAATGCTTCGTAAGTTAATTTTTATATTGAATAAATATTAAATTTTATATTGAATAAATATTAAATTTTATATTGAATAAATATTAAAATAGATAATGTAACTTGTTGGTTAATTCCTTAATTTAAGAATATTCAAAATATTTCACTTCGCTATTGCTGCGTTCTGATTATGAAGGCGGACGAGAATCACAAATAAATTTACTGCCTAAGGGTGCCGTGACAGAGTAACTGCCGAAAATGTAAATTTAAAAGAGTTGAACACTGATAATTTGCATGAAAATTAATTCTTTGGAAATTTCTTTCTCCTGACATTGCGATCCAGAGATATTTTCGTACATCTTTTACGACTGTTCTGGTTGATCTAAGTCTGTTGATGTGAATGGAAGAGAAAATACTTCAATTCAAAATCAGAACAAATTAAATTTTAGTATTATAATAAATGAAATAAAGATATAGTCTACGCATCTGATACAAAGGATTATTTCATTTTTATGATCTTACTATTTTCTATTCGCATTTTCTTTCCGAAACTGCATTTGGTATGGGAGATTCCATGAGTACACACCTCGGGTAATGCTGGAAGAAAGGTAAAACTGAAGAGAGGAGAGGGAAAAAAGAGGAAAAGCTAAAAGATCTCATGCCGAATTTCAAATAAGCCAAATCATCATCATTTGAAACAGAGGAAGCGCCCGGTGAAGGAGGCTTAAAAGTTTTTAAAATTGAACCAGGCAGTATAGACACTGCATTGTATGTAATATTCCAGGTACTATATAATATTGATATATAGCATACTTTAAAACAGATAGAATATATGTTTTGTAATGCAAAATAACAGAATATGTTTTATAAAAATTGTTTTCAATGTAAATATAAGGCATTTTTTGAATGAAAAAATAATGTGTCATGTTTTTAATAACTTGAATAACATATAATGAAAAATAATCCTATACTGTGATAGCTTTCAACCATACTGCTAATGCCTGAAAATACGGTATAGTATAATATATGTCAATAGAATTTATTGAAACTACAGTAATTTCCCTTTTAAATAAATAATTTTCGTACGATCTGCAAACTCCTTTAAATACGAAAAATATTATTTTTTTAATATGACAGAAAAAGGAGGCAAATTTTAAACACACGGAACTACAACAATGGCATTTAAAGTAAATAATTAAGAAAATGAAAAATTTCTGCACATCCATAATGTATTTTTTTTTTTTTTTTCGTAAGAAACAGCAAAGATATTTTTTTATATGTTTCTGTAGATTTACAATGAAATACATTTAGTTATAATAGAGGGAAATTGCTTCATGTATAAATATAATTAATTTGAGGGTATATTTTTTCTGAAAGGATAAATAGTTAAATTATGTTAATAAAAAGCAATTTATTGTAACAAAATATGTAAAAGAATATTTCAGAAAATAAATTTATATCTTTGAAAGAGATCATTAATGTGGATAAGAAACCTTGGCATTATAATTAAAAGAATTTTACCGTTTTCGTATGGTCAAAAATTTGCTCAATAAATTATTTCTTGATAAGTTTCTAGGCGATATAACCCAAAATGCTCCGTAAGTTAATTTGTATTGGCGTGGAATAAATATTGTAATAAATAATGACATTTTTTCACCAATTTAAGAAGATTAAAAGTATTATATTTTGTCAGCAAAGCGTCCAGCTTATGAATGCGGAAGGGAATCATGAATGCATTTACGGTGTAAAAAGTGCTGTACTGCGTAAGTAAAAAAAAAATACATATATATAAATTTAAAAGAAATGAAAACATATAATTCGCATAAAAATTAATTCTTTGGGAAATTCATACTTTGTTAAAATCTATATAATAAAAGCTTATTTTCGTCGACATACAGTGTAGGATTCCTTTTGAAGCCATTTTTATAAATATATGTCTTTAAAATTATTATTTAACTGGTATTTCCTCAATTGCAGAGGTGCAATCACTAACAGTTTTTGAAAAGCCAATTGAAGCGTTGAAGGCTTTCACGCTGAAGTTCGTGGGAATATTTAGTGGTATATATTTTTCTATAAATTTAATAATTTTAAATATAATTTTTACTGAAATACAATTTATAATTACAATTTTTACTGCGCATTGTAAACAAATGTGAGTGTAGTGAGTTTCTTTTTCATTTTTATTTCACACCGTTTGTCATCTTAATCATGCTGTGCGTTCTCTACATGACTAAAAGGTATTTTAACGTTAAAATTATTACAAATAATTTGTGTTAAAATATTTTTTAAAAGTTACACTATTGTTTTGTAAAAAATAGAGTAAGGAAAAATAATAGGTAATTATTGGTTTTTGATTCATGTCATTTTGATAATGTTTAAGACTTTGGTGGGGTTGAAGACTGTATGAAAATTTCAATATCATCTTTAAAAAACATGCTTATAGTTCAAAAATGTTTCATACGCAACAAACATTTACTATAATTGCGACAAAATGAGATAATTTTCACACATTTGTTGTTTTATTCTGCCATTTCTAAAATTATTATCTAAGTATCAAAAGTTCAAACATGTAGAAATGTGAAGTCATGAACGTACAGTCGTCGAAAAAAAAGTAAACACCCCTACTAACTCCTCAACAAATTATCGTAGACGAAAGTTACTGGCACCGAACGATTGGAAATAAAGTCTATTTTTAATGATGTATATCAAATTTGCTTAGGGGGCCATCTAAATATTAAAACGAATCCAAACTTAATTTTTTTCAATGGCAATACCCAATTGTAATCTGATATTACAAATCTTTGGTTAAAACTATGCCTAGACAGACACCAAATTTCAAGTCATTTCTATGATAATTTTTGAATTATAAACATTCAAAACTTAGTGCATCTAATGCTGAATTACATTTTCATATTTTTATTTATATCTCCTGAAATTATGCTCCTAATGCGCCAATGTTTTGTGCAGCAATAATACGAATATACCCAAAGTTAAATTTGCAATTTTTATTATTTTATGATATGAATTATGAATTATGAAATTAATATTCGAAAAAAATTATGAATTGCAACCTACAGTTTTTTTTATGGATTTAGTTTTATTAAGTCCTGCTTTATGAAAATCCAAAATTTCACAATTTTCTTCCAAGTAGTTTTCAAATTATGCTTAAAAAACGGCAAAAGGATGTTTTAAGGGGCCGTCTGGGATAGAAGTGAATAGATATTTTGAAATTTCTTCTGCTGTCGTGTAATCTAGCAGGCTGCTTGAGTGGTGCTTAAGGTGCCTTGATCAAGAAGGGGGCTCTCTCGGTTAAAAATCGAGTACAGAACTTAAATTTGGATACAGCCCTTAAAATACGCTCGTTTTAAAATAATTAATTTCTCGGAAACTTATGTACGAATTGAATAAAAATTTGTTTTTAGGTTAATTGAAAGGTGTAGTGCTCATTATTGCTGTCAGAATTGTGTACTGCTATTGAAAAAAAATCAAAATTATGGTTCGTTTAAATAAGTAGATGGCCATTTAAACAAATTTTATAGACATCATTTAAAAGTAGACTTTATTTCAACTGTTCGGTACCAGTAACTTTCTTCTACGAATATTTGTTGAGGAGTTAGTAGGGGGTGTTTACTTTTTTTCCCAAGACTGTACATTAGTGAATTTATCTTTTTCATGTACTCTGCAAAAAACAAAATATTTCTCGTAAGGTGTATTTGTTTAAACGTGAAGTTTGGCATAAATTTTATTTTCACTCTTCTTAATGCTGAATTAAATATTTATGGTAAATTATTATAGTGTAGCCTAAATTATTTTGAAATATTGTGAAATTGTAAGTTTACGACCCAATTTTATTATTGTGAAACTTCCAACATTTATGTTTTTTGCTGCAATTTAATAGTAACTTTTTCTTTATTTACTTGTGGAAAGCAGTGAAGAATAAGACAATAACTTTTATTAAATTTTAGTGGTAACAAAAAGCGTAAAATTTGGCAGTTATGACATTGATTCTTAAGAATAATAGTCCACTTGCTATAGACAAATTGGTTGAATATATCGAATTTCGACTTTTAAATTAATAAATATACGTTAACCTGGTGTGGAAAAATTTCAGAAATTTTAAGTTCTTTAGTTTTAATTTAAAAGAAAACTATGATTAACATGCATATTCGAATTTTTAAATATTTTTGTGCACATTAAAGTTATTTGATTTGATTCCAAAAATCACTTCACTTACTTTAATGCGTTATTAACATGGAAAGCCACTATTAAAATAACTTAAAACAGTATGAAATAGGTATATTTTAAATAGCCGTGAATATATCTTTGACAGATTAATTTGCTAAATTATCTTATACATACAAAGCATTAATATTTCAGATGGAAAAGGTGTGGTGCTCATATTATCGAATAAACATCGAAATAAATATTCATTCTTAATAACAAAATCTAACATACGGACAGCCAGTTATGATTGTGCATTATATGGTTGAGTTAAATTAAACCACAAAATCAAACGTTTTGGTGCGACAAAATTTGCCATTTCAATTCTCGTTTGACGTTCTTTTTTGTTTGATGCACTGTATTATAATGTACTGAAAATTATTTAAAATTTATGTATTCCTAAATGCACATATAACTATTTTAATATACTGAAAAAAATGAAGAAAATAAATGAATGCATCGGTCATTTTAATTTAGAGATATAATGTCGAATTATTTGCGACGGTTGAACTTTTTGGAGTAGAGTACTTTAAAAGAAAAATAGGAACCATTGTAAGATAACTTGTGTGTCTGTCTGTCTGTCCGTCTATAACACTTATTTTTCACGAAAACTACGGGATGCGGAAAGTTAAAATTTTTATGGACTAAAAAATTTTTAGAGTTTTTGCTATTCATAAATATTTTTAGGAAAAATTTAGGGGGCTCATTAAGTTCCCCGAAATTGTTGTTTTTTGTTGATTTTTTTCTGTATGAGGTACCGTTCGAAAAATCTCGTAACACCAAAATCGAAAAATATATTTCTTGTAATCTTAGATATTATGTTTTTAGGGAAATCGTCGTTAATGCACTACATTAATATACCCCCCCCCCCCCCCCGATTCCCTAATCAACTGTAACTAAAATTATGAAAAACATACCATTACTAGGAGTTTATTTAAATTGTGAAGGAAAATTATAGCAATCATCCTGGATCACACGGATTTTGAGAAAATCGCAGTTTTCCCTAACACAATCTTTATTTTCTGTATGCTCAGCAGGTGGATCAGGTAATTGAGGTACATGTTGACACGTAATTATTACAAAGATTGTTGATAATTATTTTCGAAAAAATGTGTCGATAATTAGCCGTAATATTAATTAAAAACCTATCTAGAAAACAGAGACAAGGACCAAGGCGTTGTTGTAATTTTGTGACTTCGTTCGCATAAGTATGCTACTTTTTTGGCACAACTTTGCGACATGCTTGTCACAATGCCAAGTTTAAAATTTGTACAAGTTCTTTGTTGTACGCAACCCTTTCTGCGAAAGTAAAACGCGCAGTTGACAGATTATTTGATTTTTCAAAGCAAGACTAAAATATAAAACACACATACTGCAATATATAACACACACGAATAACGCTTGCGTTCAACAGTTAACAGTATATATAAATATTATACAAACATACACACAATAAATACAGTAAACCCAACTGGAGTGAAAAAGTAGCCAGAGCCAGGAATCGAACCCGGGACCACGACATTCCAGTCTGTCGCTCTAACCACTGAGCTGCTCCAGCCGATACCTGTGCCTACAATTTTTTAAACAACATGGTATATTAGTGAAAAATTGCAGACCCAGGTATCAGCCGGAGTAGGTCAGTGGTTAGATTGACAGTCTGGAATGCTGTGGTCCCGGGTTCGATTCCTGGATATGGCTAGTTTTTCACTCCAGTTATGTTTATTGCATTTATTGCATGTATGTCTGTATATCATTTATATATACGGTTAAGACTAAAACATGTTTAGATGATAAAAAGTATTCATATTTTTTCTGATTCAGTATGTTTACGAACTTTTAAAAGTAAAAAATATAGCATCGATTTTGTTTCCATTTAGTCATAAATATTAAATATTTCTAATCAAGGAATATCAATAAAATATATGTGCTATTTAAAGTAATGTGTATGCTTTACAGTGAAATATGATTCAAGATTTAAAAAAATATATGACATTTTGTTTTCACCTTTGCAAAAACGCAAAACTACTTGTTTATGACCAAATATTTGACATGTGCGTATGCGCGAAACCAGATTCAAGTTTCTTTCTTTTCAGAAGAAAGTTCAAGGAAGCCGATATATCATTTGGTAAAAGAAAAGATCAGCGATTGCTGACAATTTTAAACGAATTTTTTTTCTCTGACGCTCAATGAGGAATTCCTTGGAAATTGATCTTCAAAAAATTTTTCAACATAAATTTATATATATATATATATATATATATTTATAAATAAATGAATCGTTACAATCAGGATCTTAATCTAAAAAAGGAGTATTTTCTGGGGGGTTTTAGCCCACGATATGCCAAATGAAGTAATATGAATCATTAGTTAGCCTATTATCTTTTGTCGAGTTTACGACATCGCTTTTTCTGGGTTTGAGTATTATTACGCGATAGTGACGTCATATGCATACTTTTCTATATATGATGTTAAATAGTGGATCGTTAATGTAAAATTCTTGATCGTATGCAAATGACGTCATTTTATATAAAATGAAAGCATGTATTTTAATTCTTAAAACTGAAATATATACACTCTTAATATATTCTTTTTCAATATTAAGATGCAGGAAAAATAGGGCCTTTTTTTCCTGTGCATTACAAAATAAGATTCCTGAAAAGCGATATTAACACCGGCAACAAGTGAGAAATTCAATATCGGCCATTATGATTTTTAATTTATATATCCGCAAATAAATAAATAATGAAAAATAAAATCCTCAGGTGCATTCGTACATGACTGCGTAAATTCTCATCTACAAATTGAGACCTCTATTTGTGAAATTTTCTTAATAATCGCTAACAAAACAAAACACACACCTAGAAGAAGAGATACAATAAATTTTATTTCTATTAAGTAAACTAGGGGATCGAACCCGAGCTCCTCGGGTTACAGAGTATAGGTAAAAACAATTCTTTTTTTCTTTTTTTTAATTATAATTATTATTTTTTTGCATGTAATATATATTTTAGATTGTCCACTAACATAAAAAAGAATTTTTATATGAAAAATATCAATTATGCAATCAAATAAAGTTTTAAACTTTATTAAAAGCGTTACTTTCACATGCCAGGAGTTCTTAGCCTAAGATTTTGCGACTTAAGGCAGTCTTTCCGAACATTTTAGTGCTTTAAGCGCGTGGTTCAATCCCATGTTTGTTAAATTTGTTTCTTATTTACATTATTTTATTTATTTTTCTATAGAGGAAGTTTTAATTTTGTTATGGGACATCAGACGGAAACAAATGCTGACATTTTTACACTGTTTTAAAGGCAAGCGGATTAATATTTCATAATCGAGCTACACGTGATAGAGATACATTTAAAAATAATTCATGCTTGAAAATCTCTTTCTCTCTCTCTCTATATATATATTACGCTATCGCACGTGGCACAGAAATCTCAATTATTTGTTAATTGTTTAATGGCAACCCCCGAATGAAACGCATCTCATTGGTTATTGTGTAATAGTTTTCAAAAGGGAATAACAATAAATAAAAAAAAGTTTAATTAATAACTATAGAAAAAACAATTTATATAATAAAAAAGTAAATAAACAATTTATTAATAAATAAACAACAACATCCGGGTTACCATATCAAGCAAAATAACGACACTTTGGCGCCAGTTAAGTACCCCGGTGCGTATATGACATTGGCGCCAGAAAAAAATCGCCGCAACGTGGTGCGTATATGACATCTGTGCCGTCTTTTACTTATTTATTTATTTATTTATCGAACAACAAACATACGACTTCATCTCATTTAAAATACAATAAATAAATAAATAAATAAAGGTACTATTCCAGTATAGGTACTTGGCGAAATAGAGAAAAGGTCCATGGCGAGGAAAGAAATTTGGCAACGTACTTTCTGGCAACCTATTTAATCAAAATATTTTTTTCGAATAAAACTACATAAAAGTTGCCATGATCAGAAATAGTTTGTACTTTAATGTTAGCTGGGCGCAATTCTCGCCAATGGCATTTTTTAACTCTCCAGCACATTTTTTTTATTTTTCGAGGGGTAAATTAAAACAATGCTTTGATGTTGAAATTAAATAGTTTATGGTATTATTTATTCTTTTTCTTTTTTAAAGATTTTCTTTTTAAGGGAAAGTCATGAATTTTAGACGTTTCAGTTTTAAATTAAAGCTATCCATTTTAAATAAAATGAGTGAAAGGATTATATTTTAATCATGAAATATGAAAAACGGGTACAATGTATGGCGATTTATCACCTGTGCCCCACTAACATAAAAATACCGAGTTCTTGATTTCTCCATCAGAATCTTCCTCTTTGACTAAGGATCGAGCAAGTAAATTAAATTATGAATAAAAGTAACATGATACAATGGGATTACATGACATTATACCTAGGATACATTTAAGGGAGACCAAACTGGTCGCCACGGGCGAATAGTTATTTTAAAAACCATAATAACTCAGTAAATTAAGATACAATTTTCAAACAAATTGCATTTGACAGTAGGTTTTTTTTTTTCTATTTGACGGCGTAAAAATTGAAAATGCGCGATATTTAGAAATTTAAAAAATCGCTGACATAGGAAGCATTTTAATTTTTTTTTTCAGGTTTTATGGGAAAATGACAACAAAATATACAGTATCTCCTATTTTCGACTATTTTCCGTTTACTTTCAATGACTTTCAATAGAAATGGGGTTCTTTTGTTGCCACGATTAGAAAAAATGTATTAAAAACTACAAAAAAATTAATATCTCAAAAATAAATTGAGATACAGCTTTCAAACAAATTGCATTTAAAAGAGCATTTTTTTCCTCATACAACGGTGTAAAAATTTAAAATGTGCGACGGTTAGAAGTTTAAAAATTTGCAGTAAAGAAAATTGCAAAACCAAAATTTTATTTTAAATTTCAAAGTGTTGCCATTCGCAAAATGACGTATGCGTTACGCACAGATATGTTTGTCCTTTATAATGTAGATATGAGAGAAAAATCGAAACTAATGAATACCAACTTATAAATTTCTTCCTTTGTAAAATGTTTAAGAATGAAAATTGCAATTGATCTTTCTGGGTGTGATAAATGGTACAATTTCTCTGTTTTTTTTCAATTGGTGTAAAATAAAACAAAATCACACATATTATTGTTAAATTTCCAGGATTAATCATAAAAATTCATATATATCTATACTAATATTATAAAGAGGTAAAAATTGTTTATTTGTAGGAAGTAAGCTCTGGAACTACCGAACCGATTCCCAAAGTAATGGTATCAAAATGAGGGTGTTAGTCCAAATTAGAACATAGACTATATCTTATGTCCGTGCAACTGGCCAAAAAGGGTGCAGGAGCAAAAAACGTTCTAAAAATGCGATTTTTGTGTTACTGAAAGGCCTATAAACATGAAATTTGCAATGGTGGTTACTTATAAGATACTAATGATCTCTAAGGACATTTCTTAAAAAAAATCGGAATTAAAAAGGGGTGAAAATGCGCGAAAAGCGTTCTAAAAAACGTTCTAAATGGCGATTTTTACCCAATTTCAGGAAGTACCAAACCGATTTCAAAAATAATGGTATCAAAATGATGGTGACAACCCTTGCTCCAACATAGGCTACATTTTATGTCGTTGACACTACCCCTATAGGGGGTGCAGGAGAAAAAAACGTTCGAAATTGTGATTTTTGTGTTACTGAAGGGTCCAGATACACGGAATTTGGCATGGTAGTTACTTATTAGATATAAATGATCTCTAAGAACATTCTTTTAAAAATTCGAAATTTAAAAGGGGTGAAAAGACGCAAAAAGCGTTCTAAAAAACGTTCTAAATGGCGATTTTTACGTAATCTCAAGAAGTACCAAACCGATTTAAAAAATAATGGTGTCAAAATGATGGTGACAACCTTTGCTCCGATATAGGCTACTTTTTATGTCGGTGCCACTACCCCTAAAGGGGGTGCAGAAGCAAAAAAAACGTTCGAAATTGCGATTTTTGTGTTACTGAAGGGCCCAGATACATGGAATTTCGAATGGTAGTAATCTATAAGATACAAATGATCTCTAAGAACATTTCTTAAAAAAATTTCGAAATTTAAAACCGGTGAAAATGCGCGAAAAGAGTTCTAAAAAACGTTCTAAATGGCAATTTCTACGGAATCTCAGAAAGTACCCAACCTATTTCAAAAGTAATGGTTGGAAATTGATGATGACAGCCCTTGCTCCAACATAAACTCTATTTCATGTCACTGTCACTACCACCTAGGGGTTGCAGAAGCAAAAAACTTTCTAAAAATGCGATTTTTGCGATACTGAAAGGGCTAAAAAAAGGAAATTTGGAATGTTAGTTACTTATAAAATACTAATGATCTCTAAGGACATTTCTTAAAAAAAATCGAAATTAAAAAGGGGTGAAAATGCGCGAAAAGCGTTCTAAAAAACGTTCTAAGTGGCGATTTTTACACAATTTCAGGAAGTACCAAACCGATTTCGAAAATAATGGTGTCAAAATGATGGTGACAATCCTTGCTCCAACATAGACTACATTTTATATCGTTGCCACTAACCCTATAGGGGGTGCAGGAGCAAAAAACGTTCGGAATTGCGATTTTTGTGTTACTGAAGGGTTCAGATACATGGAATTTGGCATGGTAGTTACTTATTAGATATACATGATCTCTAAGAACATTTTTTTAAAAATTCGAATATTTAAAAGGGGTGAAAAGGCGCAAAAAGCTTTCTAAAAAACGTTCTAAATGGCAATTTTTACGCAGTCTCAAGATGTACCTAACCGATTTAAAAAGTAATGGTGACAAAATGATGGTGACAACCCTTGCTCCAATATAGGATACATTTTATGTCGGTGCCACTACCCCTAAAGGGGGTGCAGAAACAAAAAATCCTTCCAAATTGCGATTTTTGTGTTACTCTAGGGCCCAGATACATGGAATGTTGAATGGTAGTTACTTATAAGTGATAAATGATCTCTAAGAACATTTCTTAAAAAAATCGAAATTTAAAAGCGTTGAAAATGCGCGAAAAGAGTTCTAAAAAACGTTCTAAATGGCAATTTCTACGCAATCTCAGAAAGTACCCAACCTATTTCAAAAGCAATTGTTGGAAATTGGTGATGACAGCCCTTGCTCCAATATAGGCTCTATTTCATTTCAGTGTCACTACCACCTACGGGTTGCGGAAGCAAAAAACGTTCTAAATTACGATTTTTGTGGGGCCTAGAATCCTGAAATTAGACAGGGAAGTTACTTATAAGATGCAAATGATCTCTAAGAACATTTCCTAAAAGTTTGAAATTTAAAAGGGGTGAAAATGAGTGAAAAATGTTCTAAAAAGCTTTTTTAATTGCGATTTTTACACAATCTCAAGAAGTACCGAGCCTATTTAAAATATTATAGTGCGAAAACGATAGTGACAGCTCTCGCTCTAACATAGGCTGTGTTTTATGTCGGTGCCACTACCCCAAAGGGGGTGAAGGAGCAAAAAACGATCTAAATTGTATTTTTTTTACTACTGCAAGGGTTAGCAACTTGAAACTAGGCATGGTAGTTTAGTTACTTATGAGATATAAATGATCTTTAAGAACATCTCCTAAATAATTCGAAATTTAAAAGGGGGGAAATGGACGAAAAACGTTCTAAATTGTGATTTCTACGCAATCTCAGAAAGTATCCAACTGATTTCAAAAGTTGGAAATTGATGATGACAACCCTTGCTCCAATATAGGATCTATTTCATGTCGGCGCCACCAACAAATTGCGGTTGCATTTCAAAAAACGCTCTAATTTGTGATTTTTGTGATACTGAAGGGGCTAACAACTTGAAATTGGTAATTACTTATCAGATGTAAATACTCTCTGAGATGAGTTCCTTAAAAATTTGAAATTTAAAAGGGATAAAAATGAACGAAAAGCGTTCTAAAAACGTTCTAAATAGCTATTTCTACGCATTCTCAGGAAATATAAACCAATTTCAGAAGTATTTTACGTTATTGCCACTACCACCTGGGGGTTACAGGAGAAAAAAAAATGTTCTAAATGGCGTCTTTGTGTTACTGAGGGGTCTAACATTTTAAATTTGGAATGGTAATTACTTCAAAGATGCAAAAACTTTCAAAGAATTGTCGAAAGAAAATTCCAAATTTAAAATGATGAAGTGATCAAAAAGCGTTCTATAAGCGTTCTAAATTACGATTTTTATACAATTGTATGAAATACAAAACCGATTTCAAACGTAATGGTTGCAAATTGATGGTGATAGAACCTGCTCAAACATAAGCTATATTTTATGTCGAGGGTTGCAGGAGCAAAAAACTTTCTAAATTGCGATTTCTGCAGTATTGAAGAGGCTAGAATCTTTAAATATTACACGGTAGTTACTTATAAAATATAAATATCCTCTAAGAACAATCAAAAATAAATTCGAAATTAAAAAAGGGTGAAGCGAAGGGAAGGAGCGAAAAGCATTCTAAAAGAGTCCTAAATTACGATTTCTATAGAATCCCAGGAGATAATAAACCGATTACAGAAGTTATTGGTTGCGAATCAAGAATGTCTTAGTCCCAATCTTAGTCCCTGATCCTATACGCAGTACATTTTATGACACTGTCACTACCACCTGGTTGGCAGGAACAACAAGAAAGCCTTTAAAATCCTCTAAATTCCGTTTTCTATGGAATATTAGGAAATACCAAATGATTTCAAGGTTAGTGTTGGTAAATTAATGGTGACAGTCTCAGTTTCAACATTTTTCGAGATATTCTATTTCAACTCTGTTTCGGCATTTATTGTTGGTACCACTAACACCGGAGAGGTGGTAGACTGTTAGACAAGAAGCTTGGGATTTGACATGATGGTTAATTTTAAGATGTGAATGTGTTAAGATGGGTTCTAAAAAATTCAAAACTTCAAATGAATATTTAAATGAACGTATGAAATGAGCATAAACGTTTCAAAATACTTTCTTAATTATCATTTATTTGGAATTAGTTTTAGTTCTTCTTGCTTAATTCGTAATTTTTAAGTTATTCCCAAAAGTTTTCTTCTAATAAAAAATAGTCATATGCAAATATCACTAGGCATATTTCAACTATTACGCGAGCAAAGCCGCGGAGTTTGCTAGTATATTATATATAAGAAAACTGATAAAATGTCAAATTAAAAATTTCTTTGTTTGTAAGGAAGTTTAAAGAAAATTTTTGATGTATTCTTTTGAATCTGAAAGCTGAAAATATAATTAATCCCTTGAAACTTTTTCTGTCGCATGAGTCAGTATGAAGGATGAACTTTGAGATAAGTGTTAAGAATATATTTTATAGCATTTCCTTTTGCTACAAAAACTACAAATACATACCACAATGTAGAATTACTATTTGTCATGGTAATACAGTGAAATAAATATATTATCTATTTAGAAACTTGATCCTATGACATTGTTTTATTTTTTGTGCAAGGAATGTGATGCTCTGCAACAATAACTCTGCAATACGTCATTCGCTCATACAAATACATGAATGAACAGAAATCGATATCGTCCCTGCAACTGTGCTCATTTAATTTTGTTTCATTAAAGGCTTTCTCGATAAAACTCAACTTCATCATGGCTTATCATACATTTTGGAAGCCCTTTTACAACAGAAATTTATTCATTTCTATGACATTATTTTTTAAAGCTGCACTTTCTTGTTTTTCCTCTTTGTAACTGAAATATTTTAAAAGCAGTGCTTAACAGCAATGTCAATCATTCATGCGTAATTAATGCTTTGGTGACTATAAAAAAATACTACTTATCATTTTTCTATGCAAATTGAAATAATTGATAGCTATTTATTTACACGGTGAAGGTAATTGTAGCATACGTTTAAAAGAATAGTCAACTGGTAACACATTGAAATCGCTGAATTTATCAGATTAAGTTAAATAATTTGAATTTTGCGACAATTTAGGATAACTTGATTTTATGGCAAACATTTTTAATGAAATATTTTGGTTGTGTATCAGGATTATTTTCGAAAATTCGTTACATGTTGAATTATAGTATTGGGCTATTTGAAATGTATGTATTTTTAATTTAGTTGCATAAATTTTCTATCACGAAAAAATATTACAGTATTCTTTTAAAAAAGATAATTTTATAATTGATAATATATTTTCTATTTCATTAACTGGAGATTTCGTTTATAAAAAAAGGAATAATTAAAGATTCAAAACGATAGAAAGAGAGGAAGTCATAACCGCCTTAGAAGAACAGTGTAAAAATTGGATAAACAATTCATAGTGTAAAAATAGTAGGATTATAAAGCCTTTAAAGAGTATCTTATACAAATGTAAACTAAATTATTACAGGGTGCAATATGTTATCTATTGCCGACCTTTAATTTCTAAACCGTTGGTCGCAGGCATATAGTCCCAATTACAAAAACGTTTCAAATGAGGTAAATATTCATGTTGTGGCATTATTTAAAGTAAAAAATATATTTTATAAAAACTAAGAAATCTAACTTTTTATACGGCCCCCCAGTCCCTATAGTTATATTTAGTAAAAGTTTACACATATCATAACAGATATAACACAAAAAGTTTGACATTTGTACCACAAAAATTGACAGAGTTATTAAATTTAAAAGTTTGAGATTCTTTCGTACGATTTTGTCTTTTAATGGGGGATCAGTTAAAACATGAATTAAGGTAATTCGAGATCTAAATCAGGGTACAATGTCCTTTTTACGTCGAAACCACATTTAGCCGGTATCGTCAAATTGGGGTATCACCAAAGAAAGCTATTTCATTTTAAACTTTGAGCTGACTTTTAGAGGTCGTATACATAGCAAATAATGAAATGTTGATATTAAACAGAAAAATAAATATCAATTTATTCTGATATCAGAAAACGATCTACTATAAAAATGAATACATCAAACGCCGTAATCTACTAGAGATATTGTTCAAAGTGTTATTTAACGCTTGTATGAGTCGAGCAACGTGTAATCGTTAAGGTATGTAGAATCGACAATCGGAGATTAAAACATACTCACTAAGAAACAGATAAACGGCAGCGGAATGCAAACGACCAGCTATAACGAGCATGAAAATTGGGATTATGCAAATTACAATACTACCGCAGCGCCACACTTTCGGTAAAAACTCCAGCCATCTAGCAGTGGACATGCTAGTCAGCGTTGAGATCCTGATGGCAAGATACGCATACATGCAATATGCCGAAATGATACTTATTTATGGAAAATTCAAAGAAATGCCAGAAAGGCTGTGAAAGTTTATTCAAAACGTTTCCCTAAGGATCTACATCAAACGCATGAAACTACAACTGGTGTATTACAGCATCTCAGAGAGACCGGCTCTGTTATACCACGACCCAGAACAATTAGACGGGCAAGGTGAAATGTTCGAGTTACACCGGAGCAGGTGCTGGCATTCGCTCTTTTAATTTCACAACTGAGCACGGCGTAAATAAGCGAAGCTTGTGGTCAGCATGTCTGTCATTTGTTACATGCACATGATGCGCATCCCTGCCATCCGAAACTGGTGCAAGTTTGGTGTTTGGTGACCACGTACGACGATTTGATTATTGTAATTTCGTGCTCAACCATTAGAGGAAAATCCGTCGTTCCTTCGTGACATTCTGTGGATAGAAGAGTCAAAGTTTATACGGAGTGGCACTATGAACAAGCACAATGTGCATTATGGTCTTTGGAAAACCTCCACATCGTCCGCACAGTACGATACATGTAGTGCGGTATATGGTGAACCCAGATTGTGGGACCCATGTTCTACGAGTGGACCTTAACGGGCGATCGTTACCTGCATCTGCTACAAAACACGGTACGTGACTGGTATGAAGAGCTGCCTCTCCGACATCTATGCCCGGTGTGATTTTAACATGATCGGTCCCTCTCCGCATGTAACAGCAAACGTCCGGGTGCATCTGGCTACGGAATTTGCTCAACAGATCCTCGGATATGGTGGTCCGAAAGAGTGGCCACTGCGTTCGCCAGACTTGACTCCCATGTACTTGTATCTCTGGGGTTATATCAACGCATAGGTCTATGTGACGGAAACCAGTTCTATGGTTTATCTGAAGTAGCGCATCATTCTTGATTGTCGCACAGATTTCACAGCTGCTATGCTCTAACGTGTCCAGTACTCAGTACTGCCACGTATTCAATTGTGCATTGCCACCAATGGAGAATACTTTGAGCAGTATCTCTGGAATTTTCTGGCGTTTCATGTATTCATTTTTTATAGTAGAGCGTTTTCTGATATCATAATTTTTGTACATTTATTTTTCTGTTTAATTTCAATATTTCATTCATCGCTTTGTATACGACCCCTAAAAGTCAGATCAAATTTTTAAAGGAAATAACCCTCGTTGGTAATACCCCAATTAGGAGTTACCAGCTAAAGATGGTTTCACCGTAAAAAAGACATTACACCCTGAATTTGATCTCTAATTAATTCATATTCATTTTTTAACTGATCCCTTAATGAAAGACAAAATCATTTTCAAAAATCACAAACTTTGAAATTTAATAACTTTGTCAATTTTTGTATTACAGATGTCAAACTTTTTGTGGTATATCTGTTACGATATGTGTAAACTTTTACTAAATATAATTATAGGGACAGAAGGACCGTATAAAAAGTTAGATTTCGTAATTTTTGTAAAATTTATTTTTTACTTTAAATAATGCCACAACATGTATATTTATCTCATTTGACACGTTTTTGTAATTGGAACTACATGTCTATGACCAACGGTTGAGAAATTAAAGGTCGGCGATAGATAACGTATTGCACCGTGTATATTCTGCTGCGAATATGTAAAACTTTCTCGGATAAATACAAATATTAACACCATCCATTTTTATTTTATTTATTTATTTATTTATTTATTTTGCATTGGTGTTTCTATAAAATTTCATTTCGATATGTTCATAACTTTATCTAGAAGAGGTGTGGAGGTATAGAAGAGACTAACCAACGATACTGTCATTCATTAGTTTCACGTCATTATATGAACAATGTTTGGCCAATCGACGCATGTCTAATTTTTTATAAGAAATAGTTCTCAACTCCAGTCTTGTCAGATAGGCACACTTGTGCAAAATTAAGCAGTAAGATGCTTTTAAGACTTTGGCCGAAGTTCGAACTATGTGTTTAGAGTTTTTTTCTTTTAATGATTAAAAGAAAAAAAAAACGCTGTCGGCATGTTTACCATTTGTTTAATGACAAATAGTTTAATGTTATTATTTCAGCGAATTTAATATTATAATAAATATTTTCCAAAAACAAATTAAATTTTCTATTTCAAAAACATTCATTCAAAATAATCAATGAAAAAAAGCTTGAAATATACTTATATCTACGACAAATGAAATATAAGTAAAGATAAATAAAAGAAGGATTGGTTTTAAGGTATAACACATATTAAAGCTTTGTGTTCCTTAAAATGACGTACAATTAATAAAAGTATATTTATTAATAAAGTGAATTCAAAAATGCCAAGAAACATTTTTCTATTCTTGGTATTTTTATGTACACTGTTACATCCGCCTACTGGTCCATCGCCATCATTTCACGTATATTATAATAGTTCAAGTCATGTAACTGCCATACACACTTACGGACTTCACTTTTTATAAGAAAGGTTTCCATTTTGATTAAAGAATCAAAATTTCTTTTTCGAATAGAATTACATAAAAGTTGCCATGATCGCAAAGAATTCTTGGTACCTTTATGTTAGTCTGGTGCAATTCTCACAAATAGCTCTTTTTTAACTCGCCAGCTAGCATTTTTTTTTTCTTTTTTTGCGAGGGGTAAATTGAAACGGTATTACTTGGTTATCCCATCAACCAAAAATCTATCGCCAAACTATAAGATTAAATGCCAAAATTGGTTGATTGTAAATGTCACATTCACTTGACTTTAAGGAAATTAGACGTGTTTACGCTATAAAGTGATTTTTATTTCGACGCTTTATTTGTATTTTTTACCAATGTTATACTTATTTATTTGTTCTTTCGTTATTTAAAATAAAAAAAATATGCCAATTTGTATAATTTGGCAAGTGGTTTTGGGATTTATATAATTTGGCAAATTTGGTCGACGGATAACTAATTAGTACCATTTAAGCATTGCTTGGAACTTTAAATTAAATGTCATGATTTGTTGCATTATTTAATATTTAGCACAGATATCATATATGCACCGGGTTTGGGGTGATTTATTTTTTTACGATAATTTGGCAAAAACCTCGTTTTCGAATACCAGTTACATTATTTTCTATTGTTTTAAATTATTTCTATTATTTTTAAAATGAAATAACAATAAATAAAATGTTTAATTAATAACTATAGAACAAAACAATTCATAACATTTTTTTAAATAAAAAAAAAGGTAAATAAACATGTATTAATAAATAAGCAACTATAGTCGGGTTACCATGTCAGGCAAAATAACGCCATTTTGGCGCCAATTAGATACTCCGGTGCGCATAGGATATCTGTGCCTAATATTTTTCTTTTCGTTTCGTTTAAAAACAAATAATAAGTGAAAGCCATTAATTTTAAGTGTTTCAGTTTTAAATGGAAGTTTTGTATCAAATAAAATGATAATGAAATACCAAAAAAATGCATTGATCTTAGCATATATTTAAGGGTGGCCAAACTGGTCGCCAAATAAATTTAAAATAATAACCTTTTCTAAAACATGAAAAAAAAAATATCTGTTATGATTAAAATTTGAGTTGCCATCATCAGAGAAAAGTATTTAAAATTAGAAAAAAATTAATATTTCGAAAACTATTTCGAATTTTAAAATTCTAATACTAGTTTTGAGATCTGCGGATCAATACGGGTTTTGGTGTTAATTTCATCGCAAAATGTTCCATATTTTAGGAGAAATCGCCGTAAAACATAATCAGTTGTTTAGTTAGTCGTTTCATAAAATCGTTTCATAAAGTCGTTTCATATAGTCGTTTCATAAAAAGTTTCAAAATTCATTTCACTTGGATTTTACATATAGTGGTTCCACGTATAACATGACCGACGTTTATTTTCGCAACCGTTGATCCTAGATGTATACTGCCAATTACAAATATGGTTTAAAAAAGGTAAAGAATTATTTTTAAAGCGATTTGGGTCAGGAAAAACATTTATTACAAAATTACGAAATTAAAATTTTTATACGTTTCTCCGGTCCTGCAAGTGATATTTACTAAAAATTTACAGTGACACTAACAAGAAAGACAAAAATAAGTCCCATTCAACTAACATTAAAATTGACCGAGTTATGAAACTTCGAAATGGCTGACTTATAACACTTTTTTTGGATATCAAAACAGATGATTTCGACCATGCTTTCAGGGGTCGTGTATAAAGTACTTAAACTTATTTCAAGGTATCTGCGCTTTGAAAGAAATCGTACAAATATTACGATTAACTTTTTTATTAGTTAAGTTTCAGATTAGTTAAAATAATTGTATTTTAATATATGTTTTATTCTGTAATGATTTAAGGCTATGATTTCTTTTAACTAAACTTATGTTATTTTCATAAGGTTTTATTTAACTTGCAATGACCGTCTTTCCAGCTTAAAATTTGTACTCGTACTTTAAGTTACTTTCAAATGTCCGATCGAAGTTAAATTTTACATAATCACTGAAATCCGATGGCAATGCAATATTATTATGTTTTTCGACTGTTACTATCTTATACATACTTATATAAGAGGATAACGCAAAAAAAGTCGGACAGATTACCGTCAAGAAATTTAAGAAAGAGTTTTAGATTAGATAACATAAACCAGCGATGGTTGTGTTTTTTAACTATTATTATTACATTCCATGTATTTTTTAAGTCTAAATCAAAAAAATTAAATTCACTTTTAACCATCGTGTCAAGATTTTTCGTAAAACGTAAGTTTCAAAATTAAAAAATAGCAAAAAATCTTATACTGTAAAATAGATGTAAGGCTTTTTTATTCAGTTTAATTTTATTTCCTTCAATAATTTATTTGATTTTTTGGTTATACTGGGTTTCTTACAGCTAAACAGCTCGGAGGTCCGATGAGGTTGGGAGGGGAGGGGAATCAATTTTAACTTTTAGCTTTTTAACTTTGAAATTTGCGATTTGAGAAAATTCTGACGTGATGATATAAAATGAAAGTCATTTTCGGATTCAGTGCTAAAAAATACATAAGAATCAATTTTCAAAAGCTAAAAAACATGCCACAACCCAAAATTTGAAAGACAGTGAAATCTAACAGCATTTCAAAACATGTATCATTTTGTAAAGAATTGAGTCTGTTGTTTTTCATCATTTTATTTAACAAAAAATCTGTTATTTTTATCCTCTTATAATGTTCAGTGCAAATTGTACATTTTGTAGTAATATGTCAGAATGATTAAAAATTTCAAATTTATATTGCAATGCTAATTTTATTCTCAAACATTTCTTAGTATATCTGAAGAAATTATATTTCTACTAAATTTGAGAATGATCCCTAATATGCAGTAAAAAATAAACTCCATCTTTAAACAGATATTACTCAGTCAATTTTAATCGTAGAATAACGGAACTTTTTTGCCTTACTTGCCAGTGTAACAGGGAAATTTTACTAAATATAACTTATAGTACCGGGGGTCCGTATAAAAATTTAGATACTGTAATTTTTCACTAAATTGTTTTTACGCTTCAAACTTTTTTTCACCTTAACCCTGCACCTAATTTTGACCATTTTTGTAATTATATCTAGGACCAACGGTTGCGAAAATAATGGTCGGTCACACTATATATATAGGGTGGATATTTTAATATAAATTTACTCCTTGATAAAGAACCACAAGTGCAGTTTAAATTCAAAAGACACCTTCCAAGCACAATACATTTGCATTCAAATGCGATTCTGGAAACATAATTCTTCTTATTACTTATTACATCCAGAGATGATGATTTTTTTGTGTTCACAAGCATTTCAGTCGGATTAAGTCAGGGGAAATTAAACTTGTAAAAACTTACTTAATTAAAAAAAAATAAATTTTGAATTTCCGAGATAAATTCCTTATTACCGTTGCACAATGTCTTAGGAAGCGAAATACATAGTGAATCCTTACATAAACATGTGCAAAGTGATAACCGTGTTCTGTGCTAAACGCTTGAGAGCGTAGGAGGCTTGCGGGTTCGACTCCCGCTGGCTCCGTTGCACACTCTTTGTGGAGCTTCCGGATGTAAAAATTCTCCGTGTTGTAAATTCCATTGCGCTATCTCGTCCCTGTATATCGACAATGACTTATGGCCTTGAGGTGAAGCACACACGTCTAATGCATGTGTTCAATAAAAAAAAAAACAAAAAAAAAAAACGTTCGCATATCATGTAAAATTTTTGTAGTGTATAATTTCGATAGTTCTACGTAAGGGTTCGGATAAGGAGATGAAGAACAGAGGTTTTTCTGTCCGGTTAAATGCAGCAGAACGGAATCTGGTGCACCAGAGACTTTTAAGGAAGGTTTCTGCATCAACAGTCAAAAATTCGCTTCATAGCAACCTGTGAGTAACTGTGTACAGAAATTCGATTTTGGAGCGTGTTGTACTTTTTGGGCCTCACAGTGTACAGAATCACCCATCTGTGGTAAGTTATTTCAATCTCTCACTAAAATATTTTCAAATACATCTCAAAATGTAAAAAAATAAAAAAAAATAAACAAAAAAGAAAATAAAAAAAAAGAAAACAAAGCAATTTAACAAATTACAACGACCATTTGGAAAATGATTTTTTCAAAGACTAAAATTTAAGACATAAAAAATCGCACGGAGTTGATCCTGCATTACGTACGCCATGGATTAAACGACAACATTCCTGGACCCCATCATGAAAAAATTTTAAAAGAAATTTCAGTTTTACAATTTTCGGTACTGTACATTTTTAAACTTCTGCGGTGCTGGTCATACATTACGTACGCCATGAATTAAAGATTAATAGTGTTATTACACGTAAAAATTGCAAGCAAGAGAAATCGCCTGCGACTCGTCACATTTCCTATGAAACTTACGTAATAGCCAAGCATTTCATTGGCTGTTCGGGAAAAGGCTTTTCTATCATCAGATTTCCGAAAAAACTCACGACCAATTTTAAATAAAATTTCATTCTTAAACTTCTAAACATCGGATAATATTACTTTTTATACCGTCGGATAGAGAAAAAAAATGTACTTTTAAATGCAATTTGTTTGAAAGCTGTGTCTCAATTTGTTTCTGACTTATTATTTTTTTTTTTTTGTAGTTTTTATTACTTTTTTGTCATAGTGGCAACACTCTGTTGGTCATCGTTGTTGAAACCAAAGGGAAATACTGATTACTGTATATACCAATCAGATAACCGATAAATTGCGGATTAAACCAATGAAAACGTTCAGATACGCTTTTGATTTCCTACCCTGACGAGAACAATAACCATTTTTCCAAATGGTTAATAAATAAATTTTTTTTTATATTTTCACGCAGAGCTGCAGGATTTCGCAAACATTTAATTCTAGACCTCTAGATATGCACCTCGAAATCCGATTTTGTATTTTTTTTAGCTCCCGGAACGGTATTCTATTTTTTTCACCCAGCTTATTTTGTGTCGCCCCCAAAAAATAACGTTACCTTACAGAAGCCAGCCGTGCAGTACGATTTAAAACTCTATAGCAATTTTTTAAACTTCAAAGCATGGCACATTTTCAATTTTTGATACCGTCGTATTCGGAAATAAAATTACTTATAAATGAAATTTGTTTGAAAACGCATCTCCATTTATTTTTGAAATATTAATTTTTTTGTAGTTTTTGGAGCCATTTCTTAATATTTGCAACAGAAGTACTCCATTTTTATAGAAAGTAAAAGGAAATAGTTGTAAAATATTATTTACAAATTTTTGTTGTCATTTTTCATAACAACCGAAAGAAAATGCAATTAAAATTCGTGCTATTTTGAAAAGATATAAACGAATGATTTATGTTAAAACATGGAGTTATTATAAACTATATTTAATTTTAAGTATCTGTATCAATGTTACAAACAAATGAAGGCCAAAGTATCATTAGACAGCCCTTTTTTGCCAGGTTTCTTTAATGACGGCATCTTTCTGCTGCATTTGTGTATTATTTCGCGATAATGACGTCATATGCATACTTTACTGTAGATGTTTAAGAGTGGATCTTAAATGTGGAATTCTTACGTGGATGCGAATGACGTCATTTTACATAAAATAAAAATGTATGCTGTAAGTTTTTAAATTGAAATATGTTTTGTACTATTTATATATACATATATTTTTTTTTTCATCGCGGGCGACACTAAATTCTGAAAAAGCAGAATTCCTGTTTTTTAGTTTATCAGCTTTGTTTTCCGATTTTTAGTATTTTTCAGTACTTTTTCCAGAGTAATATAAGTAATTTGGATTAACTCTTTCCTCCCAATATATTAAATTTTGAACACTTTTCAGCAAAAACTTTTCCGAAATCATGCAGCAATTTAAGAACTTAAAGAAAAAATCTGCGATTTACAAATTTTTCGATTTTATCTTCGATTATTTAATCCTAGAAAAAATAATTAAAACTTTTAACCTGATATAGTAATCTAAATTAATAGATTTTTTCCTGCTCTATTTTTTAATTTTTAGCGATTTATTTTTATTTTTAGCGATTTTGGCAATTTTTCGCGTTTTGTGCGTCTTTTTTACTATCGTGAAAGATTTCCACTTACAATGGTATATTCTACTGTAGTAAAATGTGTCCTCAGCAATTTTTAAGTTTTTAGCGCTTTTCAATTCGAATTTAAGCATTTCTTCGGCTGCGTGGCAAATTTTTGACACTTGGGAAGAGTTTTGTTTACAAAATTGACGCCGATTCATGTGTTTCTAAATTTTAGTGATACGTTAGGTTTGTCAAGTTTCAAGATTTTATTTCCATTGTTTTATGAGTCATTATGATTTTTTTAATTATCGCCCCGTTGCCTTCCTTATTGATAGAATTTTAAAACATCAATGTCTAATTCATGTATTCCCTCAGGAATACGTATATGAGGACATCAGAAGCCAAGGGGTACAAGTGACAAAATTTCGATTTGGGGTAAATTGAATTCAAAGATAATTGACGTTAAAGTTGAACATCAATAATAATTGACTAATTTGAAATAGGAAACTGTTGCTTGTTTCACAGTGGTCTTTAAACTCTTATTTCAATAAATGTGAAAAAAGATAGATTAAGAAAGAGATTAGAAAAAGGACAATTTCCTTTAAATTTATAATTAATCAACGTTGACCATTATTCGGAGAAAGTGGTTGATCCCTAAAATACAACACATAATTACAAAATCACTTATATTTCTTTACTGGAAAAGAAAAAAGCATATTTCCAGGTCGTCTGTGCACTTAGTTAATTTTTTTCAATTTTCTCACTTATACCCCTTGGCTTCTGGGATCCTCATAAATTCCACATTTCAAAGCTCTGTGTCATCAGGAAGTGGATGAATAAAGATTAACAAGACTTGACTGCCACATACACACATAATTGTAAATTAACTCTGGAATAACCGTTATGGGTCATTTTGACCCCTACCAAATAAATATGTTTCGGCTGAAACCAGAAATTGCTTTATAAAATAATTTTCAAAAGACACAAAGAAGAAAAAATATATATATGCCAAACTGTTTAAAATGCAAATTCTAATGTGAAATATTTTTGTAAAACTTGATTAAAATTTCCGGCATTTCTAGTGTTAAAAGAAAGCATATAAAAAGAAGTGGCGGGTTGTTGGAAAACCCCAAATAATATTTCATATATATATATATATTTTTTTTAAATATATTTTATGAGTAGAAAGAAAAATATACTTATACATGGAAGTTAAAGATTGTCGATACAAGGTACCATATTCTGATTCAAATTCCCATGCCAAGATTTCATTTGCAACTCAAACCTGTTCAAATTAATAGTTGCTTGAATTCTCAGTATTATGTATTTGAAAGCACTAAATTTGTGATATGATAATACGGGGATAAACTTCATAGAATAAGCTTTAGATATAACGAATTCTGGATTCGTTTGACAACTATTCAAACCTCCGTAAAACAGTATTATCGTATTAGTTCTAACAGAATCTGTCAATATGTCAAAATTATTCAGCCCAACTATTTGAATAATTATATTCATAGAGATAATATTATTTCATAAATATTTATTTATGTTTATTTGTTTTTCCTTATATATAAATTTACAGGTGTTAAAAATATCTAAATATTTTTTTATTCATGATGTTATAAAAAGTTTTTAACATTCACAGGTTTCTGAAACATAAATTCGGTTTTAATTTAAATCTCACCATTTTACAGATAATATTTTAAATGATCAAGTGGTGTACAAGAAATGAGAACTTATGTTTTATACTACATAATTAATCTCATTGTGTAAAAATTTCAAAATATAATTGTACTTGTTCACGAACATAAGGGCTTTGAAAAAATTTATTATTATTATTTTTAAATATTTTTTAAAAAGGTGTACATTTCGTATTGTCTGCCATATTTATGAAAATGTGAAACATAAATAAATACACAGAAAAAAAAATATTTCAACCAATATAAAACATTCTTGAACATGACGTTTTATAAAGATATATCAGCATGTATTGTTATATATAAAATAGCTTCACATTTTCGCTGCAGCTGAAAATCAATTAATACAAAAACTATCAGTATTGTGACGAAAAATTTTATTCTAGGACTGCCCTCAGAGGGATTAGTTTGAGCAATATTCCAGAGTACATATATTTAATAATAACTTGTGGCCAATAAAAAAAGTGAGATCCTATCTTTAATTGACCATATACACCACAAATTCGAATGAGGAAAATGAGAAAATTGAATCGTAGAGTTACAAAATACTATATATAAATTCATATACACTGTTAAAAAAATGGGAAAGCAATCCATGCGAGATAGCCATGCATGAGTATAAAATTGGAAGTACGCGATACATTAAAAGTTATACAAAAAATAAAACACTAAATTATCATATATTGGAATTTTAACTCTTTGAAATGATCTCAAGAGCATAAACAGACAATCCGCAGTAATTTGAGTAACTCTAAATGAAAAAAAAAATAAATTTTGATGTTTGAAGAGAATGGAGCATCGTTGATATGGTGTGTAGTCCCCCCGAATAGTTAATACAGTTGAATATCTGTTTTTCACGGAAGCAATGAGGTTGTCGATAAAAATTTATGGAATTCTGTCTTCAAAAACAATACATCAAATCCCGAACATGCCAACAGTGTCATGCAATGCGTCATTCGATTGTGTTCCAGATCCGCTCGATCGGATTTAAATGAGAAGTGCATGCTGGCCACTACATACGCTGTATTGTTTTGTATTCAAACATATTCTGCACATGTTGAGGTGTTTTACTCTTTAGTATGCTTTAAATAAAATTATTAGGCAATGTCTGCAGACTAAGGTATTACGCGAAATCTGAATATATCGTCTGCATAACCTTTGAGCTGTCGAAGTGGCATTACAAGTAATTTACAAATCCATACATACTTTGTCAGCAATTCATACCAGTTGAAATACGGCCATATGAACCCGATTATGGAATTTTATCCGAATAAGTTACTATATAAAAAATCTGCTAATAATTGTCAAAAGGACCTTATGATAAAATCTCTAGATTAGTAAATCTGAAAAAAAAAAAATCATATTAATATTAAACCAGCATTTCCCTCTGTTAGTGGCCTTGACGAGAGAGGGAAAAGCCTAGAGAAGAAACACTTCGACAAGTAGTGCCCGGCAATCTGTTTGCTATTTTATTCTGACATTTATTCAAACGGTTCCATTCACTTCATCTTTCTAACTATAGAATTTTTCAGAAACCATTCGTAGAGATCATTTATTCATCAACCCGATTCAAAATTTCAAGTTTTTAGACCCAACAGTAACACAGAAATAGAAAATTTTCGAAAGTGTTTTTTTTTTTTTTTTTTTTTTTTTTTTTTTTTTTTTTTTTTTTTTAAGGACATAGCGAAATTTTTAGAAATTGTTCTATTGCGAGTACTTACGTCTTAAAAGTAAAAGCAACGTGAATTTTCATGTTTAAATTCCTAACAATTCCATGTGCCTTGTTATTTAGATCATCTTTAGAATATTGTTAGCTTTATTTAGTCATCTAAATTGTTTTAGAATTCGTTCTCAAACGAGCATTAAATCTTATAAGTTACTAGCATGCCAATTTTTAAGTTTCTAATGCTAACATTATCACAGAAATTGCAGTTTATATGATTTTTTTTTTATTGTGCACCCTTTTAATTTTCGGGATTTATGAAAACTGATCAGTATTTAGATCTTAAAAGTAACGATGTGGAACCCGTCGAATTCGACGAAGGAAAATGTTTAAGAAGGAACTGTTTCATTGATTTATAATAAACCTACAAAATTAGTTACAATAGAAAATGCATCTTAAATTGGTTAATCTAACTCCCAAACAAATATTATTTTAACCTAAAATTAACAAAATGCTATTTCTATAAAGCACAGATGTACAGGGGTCGCATTCTACAGGGAAAATTTTATTGTTCCTAACACTATTTTCAAAATAATATCTTCATAGTACCTTTCCATACCACATTTTGAATTTTAAAAATATGAAGATTATTGATTAATAGTTCTAGTAGGAACAATAAAATTTCCCCTATGGAATGCAATCCCTGGTTGTTTGAATTATTAAAATTAAACTTTAATCGCATATCTTATCAGTAAAATATAATAATAAAAAAGTTATTTTGAGGAAGTTGTCAATTAAATCTCTTATGCTTCGTTTTCCCGAAATAAAATGATAAAATTGATTCTAGTTTGATACAATCAGATTTTTTTCCCCTGTAAAATCTAAACCCGACATCATTTTCACCTTCTCATAATTTACATATGTACTTCTCATATCCGTATTCACCATGTTTTTAAAAAATATATTTGATCATTTTAAATTCATTTTAACTCGAAACTTGAAGTCATGATTGTCAACAACGTATTTGCATGTGAACAGTCCCACTCTTAACTTCAGATGCTAATCTTAATACCGAGGAGTAAAAATTGCCGTAATTTATGTTTTTTAGAAGCAGTTGTGTTAAAATGCTTTATATTATCTAAGAGATTTATCGTTTTCTTTTAAATATGACGTCATTTTCACGAACCTAAGTCTCAAAATTAGTGTCAGCACACATGCAGAAGAAAAAAATATGGAAACTTTATAAGGAAAAATGCGCTTTTCAAAAGCAGTACGTCATTTTCCATTCAAAATATTTTGGCAAAATATGACCCTAATGGAATTTCGCGCCAGTTAACCCTATACAATGAAATTTAAATCATAGAAAATAAAGAAAAAAAAATATATATTTTTATTTTTATCAAAAATGGCATGAATAAAGATAAATAAACCTCATTATTCTCTCAATTCTGTAATAATGAAAGCTACCTAATTACGATCATTTTGAAGAAATTTCATAAAATATTTAAAAAATTAAAATATTAAAGTGGGGATATTAAAAAAACGGCTAGTGCGGATACATATACAAATGAACAGATTCCAATTAAAATATATATATATAATATTAAAATTGGTTCAGTTGGGTTAGATGATTAAAAAACATCCTTGTGTTTTAAATATGTAGATTATATAAAATTATTAAAAAAAAAAAAAAAAAAAAAAAAAAAAAATGAACAAATTTTATTATTTTAGTAAAATTATAGTAGAATGTCTTAAAGAATAGCCGTAAAATTTTATTATTTAAGAAAATTTTGGACAAAAACATCGGGAAACTGATATTATTTTAAACCTGAAAATATTGCCAATATCCTCGTTGTTTGCTTGTATAACTCGACGAAGTGAAATCAGCCAGGCGATAATCATCAAGTTCTTTAATGTATGTCACTATTTTTTGAACAAAGGCTTTCAATCTGAGCATGCACACTGTGCACAATTAATCTGCTCTTCTATAAAGGCACTGTAAATTTTTGTAAAATGATTGCGCTTTATCTGCCTGTGATTTCGATTACGTTATTTTTTAAAGAAGTTTTTTCACCTGTGGAGAATTTCAAAGCAGCTGGGATGAAATAACGTACTTCTACTAAAAATATTTCAGTTTTAAGAATTAAAAAAAAAAAAAAAAACTTTTTTATATAAATTGACGTCATTTGCATCCGCTAAAGCATTCCATTTTTATAATCCAGTGTTAAACAACATCTATATAGAGCTTCTAGAATTCTTAAATTTTGTAGTCAGTCCCACATCTATAGAAAAGTATTCAAATGATGTCATTATTGCAGAATAATACGCAAACACAACAAAAAGTAATATCGTCATTTAAGAAGATCGGAAAAATCGGGTATTTTATGTTATATATGCTTCCACTTGTTTTAGTTTATAGTAGCTCCATGTTTTATCATAAATCATTTTTTTTTTTAATTCGGAAAATATTATTACACACGGATAAATAAAATTGCGTTTTTTCAGCTTTCTGATACGAAATAAGTAATTGTGAAGGAAAGTCACAAATTTATATAAAATACGTTTTCGTAAAGGGAAAGTGTTACATTGTTTGCAAAGTATTTTTGCTATACACTATGAAACATTTAATTGATTAATAGAATTTTATTTATTTATTTATTTTTTATTTTTTTTTTTCGGAAAATATTATTACACACGGATAAATAAAATTGCGTATTTTCAGCTTTCTGATACGGAATAAGTAATTGTGAAGGAAAGTCAAAAATTTATTTAAAATAAGTTTTCGCAAAGGGAAAGTGTTTTATCGTTTGTAAAGTATTTTTGCTATACACTATGAAACATTTAACTGATTAATAGAAACGAAATAAAGTCAAAATTCACCGGATTCAGACGGTATTTTTGACACAGCATGTATTTAAATTTCAATATTTATGGAGAAATGGAAACAAAAAAGTACAATAATCTACTATTTTCGATTTATTTTTAATAGCAATGGAGTACTTCTGTTGCCACAATTACAAAATTGGTACTAAAAACTATAAAAAAAAATTTAATATCTAAAAAATGAATTGAGATGCAGCTTTCAAACAAATTGTATTTAAAAGTACATATTTTTCCTTATATGACGGTATAAAAACTGAAAATGTGCTATGAGTAGAAGTTTAAAAATTTTCATTATCGAAAATTACAAAACTAAAATTCATTTCAGATTTGAAAGTCTTGCCAATCGCAGAATGACGTATGCGTTACGCACATATATGTTCGTCCTTTATAATATAGATAACCATGTGAAATTCCAAATTTCTCTCTCCAACAATTCCAAATAAATCGTGATTTAGGATTTTTCTAGAACTTTTTACGATTATTTCTCACTTTAAATATTAGTACCTTTTACAAAGCGTTCTTTACGAGTATTTACAACTCGAAAGAAACCACCGCACAAAATTTCAAATTTCTATCCCAAATAAGATCACAGAATTCGCACTTTAGAACTTTTCTGTTTCTGCAAACACGGAGGCTGTTGTACAAACATAATATATATTGTTTTGTCGAGCAGAGATGTTCAGCAGCATTTTCAACCCAGTATTTATTAAATCGGTTAGGTAGTTTTACAGATTACACCTCACAAACACTGAAACATTACTGCATTATAGTATTCGCATAGAAGCATATATACCGAAGCCATTTGTCTGTTATTATATAAAAAAGAAATTATTTATCTAATAAGAGTTAGTAGATGTATTTTTTTAAATACATACATAAATCAGTTTAATACTTCTTCAATTTTATTTTCATAATCATTTATATCATTGGGCAAAAACACCTCACTTTCTTAAACCCGAATTGGGTCAAACTTTTTAAAAAAGTGCCAACAGAAAATAAATAACAGAGAATCATCGTGAAGGGTTTTAAAAACTCGGTATTAAGGCATTTAGCCGGGTGCTGGAGATAAATCTCTAACTTGTGTAACGCATTCTTTTCATTTGAAATAAAAAAAAAATTAAATACCTTTAAAAAACACGACTTGACAAATTTTATTTAAAATACAATTAAATAAAAATAATAAAAAGAGATTATAGCATAAAGTCAAAACATTTTCTTTCAAATTCAAAGAATTGTTTCTAAATTACGCATGCGAAAAAATGCTGCTTTTGGCGAAAAAAAATGCTCTTGTCTAAATTTTACCTGGCTAAAATTAAAGTACCCTGATTACTTCAAATATCATAGGAATCTTCCGTAATCTGGTTGCAACCAATGTCGTAGTATTTGAAAAAGCGTCGCAAAGCCGAGTTAATTTCATTGTGGTAATTTTTTTTAGTCCGGGGAGGGTGGAGGTGGCGGTTGAAAATATTTACATTTGAATTTAAACTTTTATTTGTATATTTGTTGCTTGTATAATTAACCAAGTTAAGCTCCCGGCGTTGCTCGGAATTTCAAGAAAGTTTGTTTTGAAAAATCAATTTCAAAATTAAACATTATCCTTCTATATATATAAAAAAAGTTTTGATTTGGAAATGGACCAATGAAAATCTGCGTAGATCATCCGGGTATACACCTACTAGATCGGCATCCATATTTTTTATGACCGGGAGTATTTCTTCATTAATATTAAGAAAACTGTTTCATACAAAAATATGAAAATCAGTGGTATTATAGAGACATGTTAGATAAACACGCTGATGCATACAGTTTTTAAATCGAATAATTATTTTAAGAGATATTTAATGTTAAAGATGGTCAAAATCGTTCCATCAAAAAAATTTTATAGGAGAAAAACTATGCATAGGAACTTAAACATTTTTAGATCATTTTATACATTGGAAGTTCCAGATGTGCAGACTGTAATTATCTTTTTAATTTGACTCATTTTTTGAGGATTTATTTCCATTTTAAATTCAAATTTTCAGCATTTCGAGAGATATTTTTTACACATTTTAGAAAAGGACAATTATTTTAAACTGTTGCCAATTTTAAAAGCGGCGCAAAGAATAATATTTCCTTCAAATAAAACATTTATTTACACGTGGCTATTTTAAACAGAAAAAACTTTCAAATTAGAATTAAGTGATTATGTGTTAAAAATCAGGAAAATATTGAAAATTACATCATAACTACAGTTACACGTGATTTTTTAAAGGGAAAGAAAAATTTTAAATACACTGACGGAAAAAAATCCCAACACCAAGAAAGACTTGTGTTAGATAAACGAAACTTGGTAGGCGTGTTTATACATTTGAAAGATGACATCGATTGAAATTTCGCGCTTCGCGCATAAGTGTGGCGCTAGTAGCGCCACTAAGAACTTGCAGATCAGGTTTAGTTTAAATGCGCGCTTTAAAGTTCGTGGGTGTTATTTAGCTTCGAAATATAACGTATTGAGTTGATGTTAGCCAAGAATGCCTTTAACAAGTCAAAGAAGCCACTGTCAACAGCTCACCGAGTTGGAACGAGGTCCCATATTCGGGCTACGAGAAGGTGGATTTTCTTTCCGCGATATTGTAGAAAGACTTGGCTGGAATGTATCCACTGTGCATGATTTTTGGAAGCAGTGATCAAGGGACGGTACTACATCAAGAAGACCGGGTTCCAGGCGGCCACGTGGCACTTCTGAGAGGGAAGATCGCTGTATAAGGAGCACACCTGTGGCGCATCGTACTGCGTCTGCGGTAGAAATTCGAGCTGTAGTTGGTACCACAGTGACACAACAAACTGTCAGAAATCGGTTACTTCAAGGACAGCTCAGAGCTAGGCGCCCTCTAGCGTGCATTCTACTGACTCCAAGTCATTGCCGTTTGCGAAGCCATTCGTGTTAAGCCAGAGCTCACTGGTGGGCGGAGTGGAGATCTGTTGTGTTTCTTTTTCATCGGAAAACACAACAAATCTCCACTCTGTCCTCCAATGAGCTCTGGCTTGACACCAATGGAGTCGCAAAAGGCAATGTCTTGGAGTCAGTAGAATGCACGCTAGAGGGCGCCTAGCTCTGAGCTGTCCTTGAAGTAACCGATTTCTAACAGTTCGTTGTGTCACTGTGGTACAAACTACAGCACGAATTTCTGCCGCAGACGCAGTACGATGCGCCACAGGTGTGCGCCGGAAACGGCAATTTCCCCTCTCAGGAGTGTCATGTGGCCGCCTGGAACCCGGTCTTCTTGAGGCAGTTCCATCCCTTGACTTCCAACAATCATGCACAGTGGATACATTCCAGCCAAGTCTATCTGCAATATCACGGAAAGTAAATCCACCTTCTCGTATCCCGAATATGCGACCTCGTTCCAACTCGGTGAGCTGTTGACAGTGGCTTCTTCGTCTTGTTAAAGGCATTCTTGGCTAACATAAACTCAATACGTCACATTTCGTAGCTAAATAACGCCCACGAACTTTACAGCACGCATTTAAAGTAAACCTGATCTGCAAGTTCTGACTGGCGCTACTAGCGCCACACTTATGCGCGAAGCGCGAAATTTCAATCGATGTCATCTTTCAGATGTATAAACACGCCTACCAAATTTCGTTTATCTAACACAAGTCTTTCTTGGTGTTGGGATTTTTTTTTTCCGTCAGTGTACTAAATTCCTTATTATGCGTTAAAAGTCCCAAATGAAGGAAATTACGTCATATTTAAAAATGCCAATAAATAAAAGTTGGCAAAACACTTTAAATTAAAAAATATAATTGCACGAGACGTTTATTTCATATTTCTAGATAATCTTTTCAACTATTATCGTGAATTCCAAGACAGCGCAAATAATATTTCCTTTCTAACAACAAAAGAATTTTCATGTGAATATTAAAAAGAGAAAGGAATCTTTGGTGAAAATTACGTCAGATTTAAAACGATACATTTAAAAGAACATTCTCATAGCGGTGTTAAAAATTACCGAGAGAAAAAGACTCTGTGTACTTAATTCATTTTACATTAGCTTACTTTCAAATTTTTAACTAATTTTTAACACTTTCCAAGAAAGTTGAAAAGTGTTATTGATTTCGGTTTGTATGTCCGCGCTCTAACTCTCGTAAATGTACTCGGACAGCACTGAAATTTTTGGTTATTGACGTTTACCTACCACGAACCCTATTTCAAATGAAGTTTGTAGCATGTTTAGTTCATTTACAGGGACAGTCAAAAGTATTCCGTTACATTTCGGCCAATGGGAAAAAATCATTTCAAATGAATTACAAATGGTATAGGGGGAAATTGTTTGCGGCGTATTTTAATTATAAAAATTCATTCATAATAAAATTGATGTACATCGGTGCGACTTACTTAAGTCATTTCATGTATAATACGATGCGATTTCAGTAGTTTTAAGAGTGATTTAGTTTGAATTAAAGTTTAGCTAAATAGTGGTGTGTAATAAAGGTACTAGGTAAACAACAGTGCTGTACAAAAGTATTGAAGTATGTTTCAGTCTATTAGTCTAAATTGCTGAATGAGAAATTTCAACCTGTTATGCGTTTTCTTGATAAACTAAATTTTCTATTATATAGTATATATATCAGCCTACAGATCAAATACACGGCTGTTCGGAAGAATTGGAATAAATATTTGGGTATGGATGGTAACTGCTGAAATCAGTTTTTTAAATGTTTAGTTAGTTATCTTATTTACCTTATTTCCCTAAATAACGAAGTTTTGTTAAAGCTTTCGGGGAGTGTTGGAAAGTGTTTCATAATCTATGCCGTACGCATGATTTTTCTTTCTTGTTTTTAATCAAAGACGAAAACAGCCATTGTATCTCTTAGCAGTGGCTGATTTCGTCTTAAAAATCTCCAATCAAAGGAAAATGAATGAAAATCCGTTTACAGGGAGACCGTCACTGTTTTTTTTTTTTAAATTATAATTCAAACTTTTTAAGGCCGATGAAATTAGCATGCTTTTAGAATCTGGAGCGTTTGAACGCGGGTTGGCGAGCGTAGCTCGTAGGGGGCAGAGCCCCCTAGTAAAACAAACAATAAAAAAAGCAGTCGAAGTCTCATACACCTAGTACCCGCATACACACACGTATATAGTATATGGAATAGATTTAAAAAATAGCGAAAATAGATTCAGAGGTGTTCAAAATGTATGGAAATATATCAACATTTCCATAAATGGGTTTTTATTACGTTTCAATACGTTTTTTCAAAGTCATGTGACGTTATATATTCACCTGCGGAATCCCATTATATTTCCACAATGATGTAATATTCACTTTTTTTTCAATTCGTCAAAACATTTATTTAATTTTTCACGTGGAAATCTTGCAATAGAAAAGTAATTGTTGTGTTAAGAATTTTATTTTGGATTTATAATTCTTGGAAACTGCTATAATGAAAAACGTTTCAATTTGATTGGAAATTGCTGCTATATTGGCGTTTTTTCATTAATTAAATATTAACTATAAGTTATTTCGATTCCGGATTACCTTAGTTGCCTCGGCCGTATACACGTGTACGTAACGTTTCACAGTCCTGGATTCCAAACTGTGGATTTGTATGGAATTTTAGACAGACAGACAAATTTTCATTTTTATACATTATATTAGTAGCTCGATGATCGAGCTTCACTCGAAACATATGCAAGATACTCCTTCTCTGGTTCTTTGCTCAAAGCCAATTTTATATCAATATTATTACTAATATGCAGTTATAACAATGTTGTGGTAAATGTTACTCTTGCTTGACGGAAACCTGTTCTGTGTATCTTAATGGGGAGTTTTAGCCATTTTTCTTGTACGAGGAATTCCGAAGTACATTTCCAATAATACGTTTGGATTTTTTTTTTTTTTAATTCGGTACAATTTGGGATTATAAATGATACATGTAAATAAACATGTTGAACGTTTATGCTTATTTTCACATATAAATATAAACTTTGTATTTATATATACAATTATTATTATTATTTATTTACAAGTTACTGCAGAGATTTCACATACGCACCGGGTTTGGTACAATCATTTTGACGCCAGATTATCGAAAACATCGTTGTCGAATTCCAGTTACATATGCCCAGTTTACATTATAGTTGTGTCTTTTTGGCACAGATATCATATAATCACCACGGTAACTAACTGGCGCCAAAATGGCATTATCTTGCCTTATATAGTAACCTGCCTATTTTGAATAATTTTTTTAAATAGTTTTATTTTCTTTTTTAAAGTTACGAGTTGGAACCCGCCGAAATTCGACGAACTAAAATGTTACAAAGAAACTGTCAGATCGAATTTATAATAAACCTACAAAAATAATTACAATAAAAAATTCATCATACATTGGTTGTGTAACTCTTAAACAAATAATATTTTTAACCTAAAATTACCAAAGTATTATTTCCACAAACTTCAACTGCAGAAATTATTGAAAAATTAAACTGTATTAGAATACGAAATCAAGATGATTAATTATGATGAAGTTATCGATTGAGGCTCTTACGTTGTTTTTAAGGCATGAAAAATCAGTAAAAAGGATTTCGCTTTGTCACATAATAAAAGTTTACTCCATAAAATCTAAACTGTACTTTATTTTAAAATTCTCATAATTTACATACGCACAACTGAAATTCACAATTTGAAAGTATTTTAACGCGCAATAGATTATTAATGAATGTATTTCCAAACTTAAAGTCACGTTTGTCCGATACAACTTTTCATGTGAACTTTCGCGCAAACTTTAAGTTCTAATCTCAGTACCCGCGAAAAAAAAAAAAAACAAAAAAAAAAAAAAACAAAAAAAAAAAAACAGAAATTTACCTTTAGTTGTCACAATATTGGCCATTTAATATTGTTCAAATGTTTAGTTAAAAAAAAAAAAAATGATATTTTTGTTTTAAATATGACATCATATTTACTCACTAAATTATTTTGCCTAGCGTCTCAAACTCGGTATTAGCGTAATGTAAAAATATTGAAATGTAACTGATTTATGAAGAAGAATGCATTTTCTGTTTAATGTCTGACGTCACTTTCTGTTCAAAAATTGTTAAAAAGTTACTTTTATTTGTAATGTAAAAATGACATCAATGAGGATATAATCAATAAAAATAATAAACCATGACTATTTTTCCTTTACTTTCAATATAAATGGAGTACTTCAGTTGCCACGATTACAATATTTGTATTAAAAATTACAGAAAAATGAATTGAGATACAGCTTTCAAACAAATTGCATTGAAAAGCACATATTTTTCGCTGTACGAAGGTGTTAAAATTGAAAATATGCGATGTTTAGAAGTTTAAAAATTTGCAGTAGCGAAAATTACAAAAGCGAAATTTAATTTCAAATTTCAAAATGTTTCCATTCGCAAAATGGCGTATGCGTTACGCACAGATATGTTTGTCCTTTATAATATAGATATATTTTTTTTTCTGTTCTATGGTTATTAATTAAATAAAAAAAATATATTGTAATTACCTTTTAAAAATAATAGAAAATAATTTTAAAATATACATGTAACTGGTATATGAAAGCGACGTTTTTGCCAAATTGGCAGGAGAAAAAAAATCGCGCCAAATCCGATGCTTATATGACATCTGTGCTCAAGTTACTTCTGTTTGTATGTGAAAATATGTGACTAGTTTACACTTAATAAATTGCATAAATGTTTAAAGAAATGCTTGGGTATATCAAATGGATAGGTTACCACAAAATATGCATGGAAAGTTTACTTATCTTGCCAAACTTATTTTCTCTACCTCCCCAAAGCCTCTATATTGGAAAAGTGCCAAATTCATTTAAAATACTAAAACGGAAAAAAAATATGAAGAAGAAGAAGAAATGGTGCCATAAATCATTATATTTTATTTAATTATCAAATAATTGTTTCTAATTTTCACAAGCGAAATATAAAAGATGCTATTGGTGATTAAAAAATTATGTTACAGAGATTATCCAAAATATTAAATACTAAGTTATTTTGGCTTTTTTATTTTAAATAGAAAAAAAATCCAGATTTATTTTATTGTTTAAATAAGTTTTATTATTGTCGGAGCATAGATCCGGCTTCCCTGCAAAAATTACACTTATTGTTAACACGATAGCGTCCAAAATATTTGTCGTATCGACACAAAAAATTAAATGGACGTCGGTAGTGCCAAAATCTCATTATCGGAGCACAGCTCCGGCTTCCCTGCAAAAATTACACTTATTGTTAACACGATAGCGTCCAAAATATTTGTCGTATCGACACAAAAAATTAAATGGACGTTGGTAGTGCCAAAATCTCGGTGCGTATTGAAAATCATAAATATTCGTCAACCCTAACGGCATGAAACGTCTGCTCCAAATTTTCCCATAGAGATAACATTGCGGGTTTAAATCTATATATTTGAAAGGTAAGACTTTTTTATTTAGACATCTACCTTGAGCTTTTTTCTGAATCAATTTTAATAATTCATTTTTTTTTAATGAAAGCTGTTTCTTTGTAGATTTGCGGCACTAGCTATTTTTTTTTAAATATTCCCATTTTTATATTTAAATTTAAAATTTAAAAATTTTCTATGATTTTTTTTTCAAAATGGTAGCAATTGGATTACTTCCATTGTTGTAAAGAAACGAAAATTAATAAAGTATGATTATCTTTATTGATGCCAATTTCTAATAAAATTCAAAATTAACTTTGCAAATAAAAAAAAGGGAACAGAAAATGACATCACGCTTTAAAAAAACACTAAATTTTTCCTCAAAAATTTATTACAATTCAATACTTTTTCACTCCACTGAGTTTGAGACGCTATGTGAAATGCTTCAGTGAGGCAAAGTGGCATCATATTTAAATGAAAATCATCATTTTCTCTGATAAAACGAAATATTTTACTACGAACGCTTCTAAAAGATATAAATTTCTGGAATTTTACTCGCCGATACGAAGATTAGAATCACACGTCAAGAGTGCGAATGTTCACATGCAAAGTCGTAATTAACAAACTTGATTTCAAGTTTGGAAATATATGTATTAATAACTTATTGCGTACTGCGATATTTTTGAAATGGTAAATGTAAATTTGAAAGATGCGTATGTAAATTTTGAGACGATGAAAATGACGTTAAGTTTAGATTTCAAGCGAAAAATAATTCTATGATTGGCTCATGGTAAAATCATTTTTGCTGATTTTCAATCGGTAATTTCAAACATAAGAGCCTCAACGGGTAATCATAATTAGTTATCTTGGTTAGGTATACTAATACATTTTAATTTAATACGTTGAACAGTCGAAGTTTATGGAATTAGTATTATGGTAACATTAAATTAAAAATAATATTTGTTGAGACTAAGTATTAACTAATGTATGAGTTCCTTTTTAAACAATTTCTTTCTTGAAAATACGACGGGTTTCATCTCGTTATTAAACAAAACACTAGCTCCATTGTTGTAAATGATGCATTTTAACCTCATCCTAATGGTCAATGTTTGTGACCTGAAATATAGATTGACTTTCAGAAGTTTTACTTTCTACGTATGTTACGACCACTTTTTCTTTTTTTTCTCAGTGCGAACCTTTTATTCTCCGTAACCTACCAAATCGATGCAATTCCTTTTGAATTTTAAATTAAGAGAAATGAAAAGAAATCGAATATGGGGAATACGATTTTGGGTCTTAGCCGCATGGTAACGGATTTCGTATTAGCCGCATGGCTACGAGTGATAAATCAAAGGAATCGAGAAAAATATAACAGGATTTTGTACGGATCAGGGTATTTTCCAGGAGAGTTTCCGGTATTTTTTTTTTTTATAGAAAAAGAAATTTAGGCTAAACTGGTGAAATTTCGCAGTCTTCTAAGGAGAGATTTTCTGTAAGAAAATAGCGGCGCTGAAGAATTTCCTGGTCGAAAAATTCCAGGAGTCGTACGAACCCTGATGTAACGCCATGTATGTATTACTTATACAGGGTGTCCCAGAAGTATTTGGACAAACTTTAAGGAGAGGTAGGGGAAATCACAAGGATTTAGATTTGCATGGCAACCAATGGGCGGAAACGCTTTCCTGGCGCGGTAGTGACGACACAAAACACAAGAAGGACAGGATACGAATAAGAGGAGAAAATATGTTTATTATCCTTAGTACATCAAAAACTAAGAAGAAAGAACATTAAAGAGACAACGATCGTCGTCAAAGTAGCTGTTCGAAATTACGACCCCGGGCTGTGATGCATGAAAGCGCATCTCCGACGTACGGAATATCTAATGTTCTCGAAAATACTGGGAGTGTCCCGGACTTCCCCAGCAGCTGCCACGATGTGTGCAACAAGTTCCTCAACACTTTCCAGCATTGTCCCGGATTTTTTCAGTACTAAGAATAATAAACATGTTTTATCTCCCTGTTAGTGTCCTTTTCTTTCTTGTGTTTTGTGTCGTCACTACCGTGCCAGGAAAGCGTTTCCGACCATGGGTTGCTATGCAAATCTGAATCCTTGTGATGCCCCCTACATCCCCTTAAAGTTTGTCCCAATACTTCTGGGACACCCCGTATGTATGTATTCTTATGTATGTATGTTTATGTTCAGACGTATTCATGTTTGTATTGGGAAATTTCCGTTTTCGGTTTTGTAGACAATGTCATAATTTAGCGAGCGTTGTTTGATGCGCAAATTTAGCCATTTGGTGGCGGTGCCAATTACAGAAGGTTGCTCCTTTTTTTTATTATTCACTGTAAGTGAATGTGCTGCAACTGAAATGCACATGGACATTCTCCGTAATCTGCCAAATCGGTGAAATTCATTTTGAATTTTAAATTAAGAGAAATGAAAAGAAATCGAATACGGAGAATGCGATTTCGTTTATTAGCCGCATGGCTACGAATGATAATCAAACAAATCGAGAAAAATATAATGTCATGTATGTATTACTTATAAGTATGTATTCTTATCTATGTATGGTAGTATTAAAACGTATATATGTTTGTATTGGGAAATTTCCGTAATCGGGTTTGTAGACGATTTCATAATTTAGTGAGCGTTGTTTGATGCGCACATTTATCTATTTGGTAGCGGTCCCAATTTCAGAAGTTTATTAATTTTTCTTTTTAATTCACCGTAATTGAATGTGCTGCAACTGAACATTTTCCGTAACCTACCAAATCGATGCGATTCACTTTGAATTTTAAATTAAGAGAAATAAAAAGAAATCGAATACGGAGAATTTGATTTTGGATGTTAGTTGCATGATAACAGATTCAGTATTAACCGCATGGCAACGAATGATAATAAAAGAAGTCGAGAAAAATATCGTTATGTATGTATTACTTATATGTATGTATTCTTATGTATGTTTTTATTCATAGGTATGTATGTTTGTATTAGGAAATTTCCGTAATCGGGTTGGTAGAAAATTTCATAATTTACTGAGCGCTGTTTTATGTGCAAATATAAACATTTGGTAGTGATCCCAAATACAGAAGGTTACTCATTTTTTTTTTAATTCACCGTAAGCGAATGTGTTGCAACTGAAATGCAAGTGAGCATTCTGAAGTGAATGAGATAAGCATTTTTGGCCTAGATGTACACTTGAAAACAGAAATATGTAGATAACAAAATAAAAAAGTCCTAAAAAGTAAAGAACATGTAGCTTACTTATTTCTTGAATTTAAGATTTTAGCTAATTTTACGGGAAAACACTAAGCTAAAATGCGAAGAACCCGAATAGAGAAGAATCATCAGTGGTGAATTTCAGGGGAAATTTCGCCAAATTTGGCAGCTACAGCCAAATTCGCTTCATTTATATGCGAATGTCTCCAAGACATTTCGCGTAAAAGACATCCCTCTATATAAGGGACATTCTATAAAAGACATTTTGACTCTTCGCAAACAAAAAATGCTTAGAGCTTTTGAAAATTGCTTCACATTAACAAACTCATTCATACAAAATGACGATCATCAAAGCAGCATCTAAAGACTCTATATTCGCTTTGCATGGGTCAAGTTTCAGACTACTGTCATCCCTTATGACCCGGTGGAAAGCTACACTGCTTCCGGCTCAAATTGAAAGATTTCAAGATGCTATATGTCTTTTTTCTAAAAACAAGCAAGCGAAAGAACATAATCAAAAAGTACTTCTTAAATCAATGTGGTCAGTGACAAGAATGTTAGCAGACCACAATAATTAAAAGTAAGATGTACTGAAGATGATCATGTGTTTGGACTCCAGACTGGACTTTTTTCAGCAGTTCGATGCTGAGTTATGTTACATACCAATATCTGGATGGAGTGGGGATTGATAAGCGGTGTGCTTAATACATTAAATGATACTGTCTAAGACCCAAACTCTCAACCCCCAGGCTTGTCACAGGCTATAATGGTTCATTTTGTTGATTATCATGCCACAAATTAGCATTTGAGTATTACCTGAGCCAACTGGTGACTGAATTAAATACTAGAAAATGAGGATTCAACGGGTGTTATTTCAAATTTAATTTTGTACTATTAAACAGTAATCATGAAAATTAAACTTTTTTAAAATTTTTAAAATGTTATGTGTTATGTTTATACGACTCCATGCTCCGGCATTTCGGCCTGACTTATACTAGTAATTTAATATTAGTTCGTGCCTAGTTCTTTGCTCCAAGTGCTGAAATCCTGTTTTCTACGAAAACCTGCATCCGGTGAAAATGAAGTGCCGGTAAATTTCCGTGACGTATTTAGATAAATTGTGCAGTTTTATCTTTTTTAATATAATTTTTAAACAGTTTATAACTTATGTTTCATGGTAGGTGCATTCAGTAGATTACCCTGATAGTTACCTTCTGGTACAATGAGAAATGAAATCCGACAAATATTTTTGAGTTATGCTTGACGAAAGGTTTTAACATCCGTCGTAGCTGTATATGCTCGAAAAGTAATATTTCGCTGTGTATTAGACTTCGCTTCGCTCAGACAATTATTAGCTCCAGGTACGGTATGCTATATCTTTTTCCCAGATTATTTTGTGTCCAAAAAATAACATTACCTTACAGAAGCCATCAATAAACAAAGCAGGTGTATCATTGTACGATTAAATGCTCTATAGCAGTTTTCTAAATTTCTAAGCATCGCACATTTTAAATTTTTGTACGTATTGGAAAAAAAAAAAACTTTTAACTGCAATTTGTTTGAAAACTGCATCTCCATTTATTTTGGAAATATTAATTTTTTTTGCAGTTTTTAGAATCATTTGTTTAATTTTGGCAACTCAAGTACTCCATTTATATAGAAAGTAAAGCAAAATAGTTGAAAAATAGCAATTATATCTTTTTGTTGCCATTTTCTCATAATAACCGAAAGAAAATCTAATTAAAATACGTGCTATTTTGAAAAAATATAAACGAATAATTTCTGTTAAAACATGGAGCTATTATAAACTATATTTAATTTTTTAAGTATCTGTAGACGCTTTCAGTGTGACATCAGTCATGATGTTTTGGTTGGAAACTGACTCCAAATAAACGGTTGCTATACGTCATTTCTTTTTAAATATAAATCGTGGAAAATGTTACCAGTACATTTCAAGTATTAAAACCCTTATATGTGATATATAGATATAAGTTATAGCTGCAACAAACAAACAAAATAGAAAATGCAACATAGCAACCGTTTGCTTGGAGTCAGTTTCCAACCAAAACGTCATGACTGACGTCACGACTGAATCGTCTATATTAATTTTAATTAATTTTTCAACTACTTTTCAGCAGTGAAATTACGCTTGAAATTATTGAATATTAAATACGTGAATAATCACATTGCCTACAAGTCGTAAACCAACTTAGTGAAAAATGTCCAAGCCGGGAATCGAACGTAATTTCACTGCTGAAAAGTAGTTGAAAAATTAATTAAAACTGTATATTCACCGATACTGGGTTCATTTGCGTCACATGTTTCGCCACTAGATTGTGCGCTCATGAAGACTTTTTCATCTAGTGCTGCGGTTGCAGCCTTACCGACTTATATACCTGAGAGATGCCAAGCTGGGCATCGTCCTTGTGACTTAGTGGTGGAGCACTGGAGTTTTATTCCAGGCGCCCGGGTTCGATTCCCGGCTTGGACATTTTTCACTAAGTTGGTTTGCGACTTGTTAGCAATGCGATTATTCATGTATTTAATAGTCTATATTAATGTTACAAACAAATGAATGTCTATGAATCATTACATAGCCGTTTTTTGTCAAGTTTCTTGAATGACGGCATCTTTTTGCTGCATTTGTGTATTATTTTGCGATAGTGACATCCTATGTATGCTTTACTGTAGATGTTCTAGAGTGGATCGTAAATATGGAATTCTTAAGCGTATGCGAATGACATCATTTTACATAAATAAAAGTGTGTGCTTTAAGTCTTAAAATTGAAATATGTTTTGTACTATTTATATATAAAAAGAAAAAAAAATCATCGGGGGCGACACTAAATTCTGAAAAATCAGAATTTCTGTTTTCTAGTATATACTTTTTCTTTGGAATAGGCTAAACAGTGCATCCTAAAAGTCTGATTACAATTGAAAACATTATTAAAACGATTACCAAGTGTCGTATCACAGTACGTTTTCACCATTGATCTTTTAGGAATGTCAGATATCTTTAGCAATAGAAGAAAAAGAAAATTCCTATTTTTAGGGTTCCGTACTTAAAAAGTAAACACGGAATCATTATAAGATCACTCCTGTCTGTCTGTCACAGCCTCTTTACTCGTAGACTATGGAATGCGGAAAGTTCAAATTCGGGGAAGTAATAAAGGCCATTGACGCACATAAACATTCACAAACATGTTTAGGAAAAATATATAGGAGGCTAATTATGTTACTTGAAAAAAATCTTTTCCTTGTATATCATGTGGGGTATCATGTGAAAGCTTTCGTAAGGCTGAACTCAAAAATACATTTCTTTCAATTTTAGGTATTATATTTTCGAGATATTGTCGAAAAAGTAGTGCAAACATATGCCCCCCCCCCCCCTTCTATTTCCAAATCTACTGAAGCTAAAATTATGAAAAAAATTAGAGGTAGTAGACGTTAGCATAAACCTTGCAGGAAAATTATAGCGATTACCCTAGGTCACATAATTTTTGAGAAAAGCGCATTTTCCCCTTACACACAAATTTCGATTTACGGACATTCAACAAATGTGTTAAGGATCGCTGGAGGTACTTATCTCATCAGAAGTATGAAAGCATTGTTGATAATGATATTTAAAAAATCGTCGGTAATTAGCCGAGATATTAACCCTTAAAGATACGGACGGTTTGGGCATACATAATGACAGGGGCGGCGTACTCTACCTACCATCTACTTTTAAAGCCCACATAACAACTTTTAATGATATATTTGTGTAATGCAATGTCCAGTAGCAGTATAAAAACAATAAATGCCAAACTGATAAAAACAGACTAATTTAAGGGGTCTTGTACCTTTTAAACGCATCGAAAATTAACGAAAGCCTTCAAAGTTTGAATTAGTCTCTCTACAAAACTTTGTTATGTACAAACATGAAATTTTGGATATTGATTGAACAGATAGTTCTTTGTAATAATCTACCACTAGAAATTTATCAGCCTTTTACAGAATTTGTGCATTGTAGAAACTCAAATTGCTCTTTTTTTACTCCATGAGTCACTGCCTGTATATCTTGAGAAAGTATGTATGGACTGTCATGAAATTTGGTAAAGGTACTAAACAAATATGTGTGTTTAAAATGATCTACTTTTAAGTATTTACAATGGTCATATTTATAGTTACGGCTATTTTTATTCTTTAAAAATGCAAAATTATTTTTTTTTTACAATTTTTTTTATATATAGTTAATGAAATAATTTGGCCTAAGAGTTTATCATTTTAAACACACATATTTGTTTAATATCTTTACCAAATTTCATGACAATCCATACATACTTTCTTAAGATATCATGTGCGCAATGACTTACGGAATAAAAAAAAAGAGCTATTTTGATTTCATCAATACACAAATTCTGTAAAAGTCTAATAAATTTTTAATGGTAGAATACTACAAAGCACAACCTTTTTAATCAATAGTCAAAATTTCCTGTTTTTACCAGGACCTACAAACAGATTTATTTGAAAATAAAATGCGACTTCTTTATCAGCGGCATTATAAAAACAAAATATTAATCTAAAAATTCCGGTGTAAATCTACCAGTTTTAAATAAAAATTAAAGGGTAAGTATATTACCATTTTCCGATAAAGTGTTAAGTAAAAACCTATCTGGAAGTACGCGGCACAGACCAAGGGGGCCTTGAAACTTTGCGACAATCTTTCGAAGCGCGCCTAGATCAATGCTAAATTTAAACTTTGAAGAATGGTTTGGTTTTAGCTACACTATAAAAGAAAACATTATTACTACGCTGAATTTAGTTTTATGAAATGCGAAATGAAGAGCTAATGATACGCACTACTTTTGTTGTCAGTACCGAATTAAGTTCATCATAAAGAGATTCGGATATGATTAAAAAAAGAGTTATGCAGAATGGCAATATTTGATATTATTTAGTCTTCATATCTCTTTGAACTTTTATGGTATACCCACATGCTCTTTTCTATTATATACAGCTATACCCAACCCTACGTTGTACAGTTTTTTATAAAGTCTTATTTTTTTGGCAACGATCTTTTTAATAGTACAGTTAATAAGTCATACATTTATTGAACGGAACCCTCTGAGCGCGAGTAATACTCGCACTTGAAAGTTTATTTAAAATTATTTTTTCTACAAAATGCTGACCATGTGCCAAATCTTTTAGTGCAAAATCCATACCGAAACGAAACCTTGTTTTTTATGAGTTTTAGAAATATGACAAGACTTATGCGACTCTTTGAACAACTAACTTAGTACCTAACGTTTTAACATTTTTACAATTATTGCGGTTTAATCTACACTCCAGCACGATATTTAGATATATATTTTTTAATGTTAGAAATCTGAACTGAATTTTTAACCTCCCTAAATTATTATTTTACTTTGAACACTATGTATTCAAGTTTATTACAAGTAATATACTGGGAACCGCACTCCGATAACACAATTTGTTAATTTTGCTAAAAATATTTAAATGTAACTTTCTTATGGAGCTCCCATTATATAAAAGTCTTTTAGGGAAATCCAAGCAAGAACTACATTTCTATAATCATGATCTTATACAATTAGAGAATACGTAGAGTAAATTATGGGACGTTTAACTACATTTGTTTAACTGGTGCTAATTTTTATTGTTTTTATTAATTTTAGATTCTGTTAAGAATTGTTTTCTTGGATTAGTATGTACATCTATTCGCATTTATTTTTAAATAAATTTGACCACGAGACTATAGGAAAACGCTCATAAATTCTAGTATGAAGCTCTAGATCTCTATGAAAAAAGAGACTATAATTTATAGGGATGGCATGGAATTATTTTTTCTGGAGGCAAAATTTAGATTCTTGATGCCAGAACCACATTTTTTATCAGCGTAGGAGAAAGTTACTTGCGGAACATTTTTATAATATAATGCTACTGAAAACGTATAAAATTCATATCCCTAGGTAAGCTGCTTTGAATAATATAAAATATAGTTCAAACTATAATTGTTGAACGTCAAATTCACCTTGAAAAACATATAAAATACGATGTTACATTCTGATAAAATTTACTTAAAAAGGTGCTAAAATTACATAACAGGTTTTCACAACATGAAAACCGTCAAAGATCTTAAAACACCCGAGCGCTTCTGGCATATATGTAATACCTTTCACAAACAAAGTTAATCAGAAAGAACTCAAATACATAGGAATGACCACTAGAAAATTTAAAGACAGACGAAAAGAACATATTACAGACATAAAGTATAACAAACCCTCTACTGCTCTATCAAGATTAAACCAAAAACAAGATATTCACATTGATTTCAGTAAAGCAAGAGTCATAGCCCATACTTCAAATTACTACACATCAATAATCAGAGAATCAATAGAAATTTTAACTCAAAGGAAGAATACTTGCAACGATACTTTATCCTACAACATATCTAAGATCTGGTATAGCATACTAGATATTTCTAGCGACTTTGAAACATAATCATTTTCATTTTTACCCCCCCCCCCTCCTCCCTTCCTGTGAAATAGACTCGTCCACTGATACTTAAGCAGAGAATTTTCCATGAACTTTCACTCCTCTGATTTTCCCCTGATGACAACTGTTGCAGTGCAGTTGTAAGCGCTCGGGTGTTTTTAAGATCTTTGACGGTTTTCATGTTGTGAAAACCTGTTATGTATTTTTAGCACCTTTTTAAGTAAATTTTATCAGAATGTAACATCGTATTTTATAGCTGCTTTGAATATGGAGTCATTCACATTTATAGTTAGTTTACAGAGACATACAAAAAGTTCTGTTACAATACAGTATTTGTGAGAGATTTTTTTTTTTTTTTTTTTTTTTTTTTTTTTTTTTTTGCGATTCATTTAAACATAATAAAACATATATGGAACAGCGAATTTGGCTACCACATGCTTTCTATGGAATTTGGAGTAAATAACATTAACAGCCTATTCACATGGATACATAAAAAAATTCCGTTATGTTATCATCTTTACTAAAAAATGTTTGAAGGTTTTTTTAATGATGTTACTATAATTAAAAATAAAAGAAATTGGTAAGCATCACTGAGTTTCAATACATTCAACAGCATTCAACAGATTTTTGTACTGCGTGGCATTTATCGTTTAAATACAGAAATAGTCTAAGAACTTCGATTACAGCACTGACTATGAAATTTAATTGTAGGAGACACATTTTCTTGAGTGGCATGCATTTGTTATCTCTAAAAACTTTACTGCATTACGAATGTGTATAAATTATATATATACCGGGTGTCCCAAAAATGGCTGATGGATTTTGAAATTTAATAATTTGCAAACTGTGACAGATATTAAAAATATTCTTGCTGGAGAGTTATGTATCATGTCAGGAGCTTTTTACTGAGATTCTTGATTTTAGTTCGAATTCAAAAAAACAATAGATGGCACTGAGAGCAATAGGTACTCAGTCCAGACCCGATTTTTCGGTAATTCGGGTTCCATTCAATACATTTTAATCTCTTTTTTTCGCATGGAAGAAGAGCGAGGCCAAAAAATCGAGCCTGGATTTAGCGGTTATTGCTTGCGGCGCCATCTATCGATGCTATTTGCAACTAAAACTGAGAATCGCTTCATAAAAACTCCTGACATCTTACATAACATTCCTGCAAGAATTTTTCTAATAGCTGTCACCGTTTGCAAGTTATTGCATTTTAAAATCCATCCGTCATTTTTGGGACACCCGGTATCATAAAATGCCCTCCGAAAGATTTTTTTTTTTTTTTTTTTTTTTTTTTTTTTTTTTTTTTTTTTTTTTTTTTTTTTACATTATCGTCTTTGTGCTAGCATTGCTTAAAATGTTGTGTCATTTTGATGTTAAATATATTTTAATATACCACGACATTATTGCTGAATAGATACAAAATTGAATAAATGTTAAACATAAAATTACACTATGTACTAAAAGCGGAATTTTTTTTCTAAAAAGGATGATAAATTACCTTAATACTTAATAGTACTTTCAAATATAAACATAGCCTTTGACAGGGAATACAAAATTACCGATATTAGCGGCTTATTTTAAAATTTCGCATAGTTGGTGTCGAAAGGAGTAAAAGTGAAAGTCAATTTTTAGATCCGGAAAACATTGGGAAAATAAAAATAATGATACAGATGAAAGTGGAATATTATGCATTTTTCAATTCTTTAAGCAAACTGAGGAAAATTTTGGGCATGTTGTAGAATAAAACGTCATTTCAAACAGTATTTTCTTTAGTAATAATTTCTATTGGTTCACGGATAATTAATAAATTCAATAAATATTTGCGCAAAATAAATTTTATACACTGGCGCCCATTGGTGTTAAATATTGTAAAGTTCTTCTTAACTGTTTTACGCGCTTTCCTGCTGAGAAAAATGTAATACAGATATGATGGTGTCTATAAATTCTACAAATGTAACGGCAACTCAAAATGTCTTTGATTACCTTTTATGGGTGGTAATTCCTTAAATAACATTTAAAATTGTTTTACGTGATTAGCTAAACCAAATTTTACTATATTATGCCATGTTCTTATGGTGATGTGTACGTCCTCCCTGGTGTGTTCAACACGATCAGAAAGAGGTGAAATACCATCTTGAGATATTTTAAAGCCTAAAAATTCCAATGAGGGAACGCTAAATGTGTATTTAGAAGGCTTAATCTTAAGACCATAACTATCAAGTCTAGAATATGGAGCCTTAAGATGTTCAATGTGCTGCTCAAGAGATTCCGATGCAATTAAAATATCATCAACAAAAGCATAAACTCCTGGCAAATTCCCAATTACTTCATCAATAAATCTCTGAAATGTGCTCGAAGCATTGCACAAACCATATTACATCCGAGTGCTTTCAAAGTTTCCGAAAGGTGTACAGATAGCCGTTTTATGAATATCCTCGGGAGCAATCGGAAATTGATGGAAAGCTTTAACCAAATCTAAATTGGAAAATATTGTGGTTCCATGCAATTCACTAGTAAAATCAGCGGTGCTGGGAATGGGATATTTATCTTCTTTAGTTTGGGCATTTAGGGCTCTAAAGTCGCCAACTGGACGCCAGTCATCGCTGTTTTTCTTTGGAACCATGTGCAGTGGCGAAGCGTAATTTCTGTTGGATGGGCGCATGTGTCCTAAATCCAACATGTGCTGGGATTCCATTTTCGCTATTTTTAGGCGATCAGGAGCAAGACGACGTGGTTTAGCATATACCGGAGGGCCAAAAGTATCAATATGATGCATAACTGAATGTTTAACAAATTGGTTTGGGCAAGGAGATTTAATGATGTTTGGGTATGCACTTAAAATTTTAGAAAATATATCATCATTTATAATAGATTTAACAGAAAATATGTCTGAAGTATGTACAACACAATGCGAATTTAAAGTGGTATTATTATCAAATAAAGAATGTTTTCTAAGATCTGGCATTAAGTTAAATTAATGTAAAAAATCAGCACCTATAATGGGGGTGAAAAAATTACACACATAAAATGGATAAACAAATTGCTTCCTTAAACCCAGATCTATCGATAATAACTTACGCCTGTACACATTAATTAATGTGCCATTTGTAGCAACAAACGTTTGAATTGGCGGAGTCATTTTGTCTGGTTTCGTTGCTGGTATTAAGGAACAATCACTTCCAGTGTCCACTAAAAATCGTAAATTAATTTTGCTATTGCGCACAAATAGACGACGAGAAGTGGTAGGCGAGGCATATGTCGCCGCTACGATTGGCCGTTGTCGTTTCCCGACGAAAAAGTACATGGTGGTACACACTTTTTGGCTTTTGAGTCGAATTTCTTATGATACCAGCAAAAGGTTTTAAAAGCGGGGTTTTTCGGCCGATAATGAGGTCGAGGTCGGGATTGTGATGGACTCCTCGAACGTCGCAAAGAACTCACCTCTTCACGTAAAAGTTTCAGTTTCTTTAACAATTCTGAATCTACCTGGGAGGGGCTGGTTGTAACACTGCTTACCTGTAGAGGGCCTGAGATATCCAGAATTTTGTCAGCAATTTCTGCAGCTTTTATTAGTGTAAGTTCTTGGATTGATGCTAAAATAGACTGCGCATTATAAGGCAATTGTGACAAAAAAAATTCCAATAAAAGTGTGTCGGACACTTTGTAGTTTTCAGCTCTACGTTGCATAACGCGATGAAGCTCAGAAGGTTTGCGATCGCCAAGTTGCTCACCAGCTAATAGTCGGCGAATTTCTTGCGATTTCGTTTCACCACAACGCAATATGATTTCATCTTTTAGATTCTTGAAATGATCTGTAACATCGGGAGAGAGGATGACGTCACGAACTATCATCGCTCTGTCTGCTGGTAGATGTGAAACACAATAATTATATTTGGTTTTTGAATCTGTTATTGGTTTCGGCATTGCTAATTCAAATGTGGATTCAACCATAGTAAACCACAAAGCAGGATCAGTTGGAAAAAAATAGGGATTTTTACTGCAGCTACTTCAGCCATGATGAATCGAAATTGTAAACAAAGGAAAAGCGAAACTACAAGTTCTTGTCCGGAAACCAAATTGCATCCAAGTGCTCTCGAAGAGTCCGAAATGTGTACAGATCAAGGCCGTAATTTTGTATCCACCTTGCTTCAGGAACTTCTGCGCATCATAGGTTGCAATCGGATTCGAACTTCGCCATATCATCCCCAGGCAAATCGAATTTTGGAACTTTATCACAGACATTTAAAAGATGCTCTTAAGGCACACAATAACACTAAATGGACTGACATTCTTCCAATTGTTCTCCTAGGTTTACGCTCAGCTCTCAAAAATGACATTAATGCAACGCCTGCGCAATTAGTATATGGCACAACATTAAGATTACCCTCTGATCTCATAACAGAAAAAGAACAAATTGAACGACCAATTGATCCCAACTATGTGTCTAACTTAGTCGAAACAATGCGGCGATTAAATCCCACTGCCACTTCCTTACATGGCACTTCAAAACATTTTGTAAATCCCTCATTGTCAACTTGCACACACGTATTTTTAAGATCAGACAAAATACTTCGTCCTCTAACACCACCATACACTGGACCTCGCCTTGTCATAATTAGAACTCCCAAAAACCTTATTATTGAAATTAATGGCAGAAAAAACAACAGTTGCGATTGATCGCATGAAACCCGCCTATCGATTGGCAAACACTGTTGTTACAGATAATTCTGTTCCTGTTCCAGAGGTACCAACTGAGCCGACATCCATTGATAAACAACGTACTACTCGTTCTGGACGAAAAGTCACCTTTCCTAAACATTTGGTTACTGAATATGTAATATAACACATTTGTACATAATGTTTTACATAATTCCTATTATTGTATTGAATATTGATTTTGTATTTCTGTATTATTATCATTACATTGTATCAAACATTTATAATATTTCATATATTGTATTACTCTCTTGCATTTTATCGTTCACCTTGTTCAGTGGGGGGATACTCTATGGTGATGCGTCCATCTTCCCTGGTGTGTTCAACAAATGGCACTACAAGCACAGTAAAAACACTTCCATTTCTAGTTGCTGTTAAGATTCGGAAGTGTGGCGCTGCTGTAACCTGCGTCTACTATACTGCAAGCCGTGCAACAAAGGATCGGCCTTCTTTTCGTTAAATTTTATTTATTAAATTGTTGTTGTTGATTAATTGGAGTCTTTATTCATGTAATGAAATCGTACAACATATTTTTTTTCAAAGAAAACAAAAACAGACATTTTGCGACAATGTTTTGATTTGGATGCGTTGCTCAAATTTAAGTAACCTCTTGCGTTATTTTTCGTTCTTGTTTAAATTATATCTAAAAATATATTTTTCCAGAATTTCTATACTGAAATATCTGTAACAGTAATTTAAAAAAAAAATTAATTAGGTTTGTGTTTGATTTGTTATTTATTTTCTTTTAACAACGTATCTAATAGAAGTGTATTGTCTTAAAATAGCATGAAAATACATGTTTGTACTATTTTTAGAATTCAATTGCTAAACACTGAAAAGACTGTTATTGTCAAAGAAATGTCTTTCAAAACTATTTTATCTTAGTTAAATTAAGTCTACTTTAACGAAAGTAGTTTACGCTAGCTTTGTCGAAACATGCAATGAAAACCAAACATTAATGTAATATATGCTTACCAGATGCCGGATTCAATTTCTAAGGAATCCAATTTCTAAATAGGAAATCTGTTGTTACCGCTACTTATATGTCTTCCTTTTGTTTACACACCCTTTTATAAAGGTGCTTAGTGTGTTGAGTTAAAATAACTACTTTCATTAAACGCGAAAGCAGATTGAACATGTGCTTACGAAAGGTTTAATGTTGAAATATAAATTCAGTGTTTGTTATATTGTACCTTCTTCCTTGTACTTTGTAATATAGTATTTGAAATATATTTGACGACGAACACTTCTTGTGGAAGGCAAATCTTTTAAATAGCAACTAATTAAGTAAAATTTAATGAAAGATTCCGTTACTGTTCAGTAACATAATTCAAACATTTTTTAACATCTAAACATCGCATATTTTCATTTTTGTGCCGTTGAATGGGAAAAAAATGTACTTAGAAGTGCAATGTTTGTCTAAACTATTGTTTTTATTTGAAAAATCTATCACATTTTGCTAATTTTTTATAGTTTTAAAAATAATTTACAAGTACAATTTTTTTTATCTTTCTCTATCACCTGCAGATGATTATAAAAGATAAATCCGTTTGCACTTAGGTTAATATAAATAGTTCAGCATTTCTTTCCGTCTGATATCTCATAACGAAATTAAAACTTCACCAATAAAATAATACAATAAAAAGAGAAATTTAACAAACAGGAAATTGAACATAAGCAACTTAAATTATCTTAAAATTATGATTCAAGCGCTTAAACAACTTACATTATCAGAAGTAAAATGGATTGTTGTAAGTCATGAAATTTTTGGCGATTTCATCCGCTTTTAACTCCTACATAAGTATTACAATTAATACATTTAAAAAAAAAAATTCTGTGCAATATTAATACTTTTCAAATAAAAATGCTTTTGGGTATTGTTAGTTGGCAAAATAAGAAAAAATATAATATCTCTATTCTACAAGAAAGTAACTAACACTATCACCGTCGCTCTAAATGATTTTTTTTTTGGGGGGGGGGGGTCAGAAATTAACTGGTTCGATTAAACTGGTGGTCAGCAATTAACTATTAAACATTTTTAAAAGATTTATATCTGATGTTAATTGAAAAAAGAATTTTTTGACGCAAGTGTCCATTTTGACCTACTTATGTAAAATGTGTTCCTATTTTCATTGGAAAATGATAAAAGTATTTTATTTCTCTTTAGACATGAGGGCTTGTGATTTTTTTTGTTATTCCGTTCTAAAGAACTACCATACTGCTAGTTAACTAATAAATAACCAAATTTGACGCGGCATTAATTGGTAAACTTTGCTTACTTTTTACCAAAAAAATAAAAACCCATAAAAAATGGCGATACATTATGTGAAACAAATGAAATTAAAAAATAAACATTAGATTTCATTAGAAAATCAATAGTTCTACATACATATAAATATATGCCACAAAATGACATAAATTAAGTACGTTTATCGTATATCTTAAGATAAGTGTATGTAGAAATTTAATGCACATTGATTTTGACGAATAAATGTACACTGTGGTCGGTGTCTAGAAGTAATTAGTCCAGGCAGATTCTTGAGGAAATCTTAAACTTTAATATTCTTGATTATGTGGATGAGGTATTTACAGATGGGGTATTTACATTTAGATTGAACATGATAATTATAACTGGGTGGCGATATTACGCCTTACTCAGGTCCGTGACCCGGTATTCGGTCGAACAGCGACGTTTCAACACGTCTGCTCTCACGAGCAACCAACAGTCAACTCTATCTTTCGCAATAGTTTCTGTAAGTTCAGCAGTTTTTCGTACACTCAGAGGTTGGGGTGGATCGTCCCGAGCTTCATTTAAGAATGTGCTAGGCTTTGCAGTACAGAGTTCAAACTCTGTCACCACATGTATGCAGAGAATAAATTGTATTTTTATTTTATAAGAAGATATCTTTTTGTTTTATAAATCTGAAAGAATGAGACCTAGTAACTTTGAAGAAAAACTTTAGTATTTATTTTAAATCCTCAAATCAAAATGAAAATGAATATTTCAAGTATAATTTCCAATTTGTCAATACTTTTCTGTGTTATACAAATTTTAAATTGAATTTTGTTCACAATTGCAATCGAACTTTTTGATTTTAGTATTTTAACACTCTCGCATATCAACGTTATTATACGGTGAGTATCTTAACTTATTTCATGAAATCTAATTTATTTCGAAAAAATTTAAGAGGTAACTTAAAATAAATAACGAAACATTGTATGCATTTTAAAAGGGTGAACAGAATTTCTCAACAACATAACAAAATTCAATTTAAGTAAGTTAATAGAAATCCCACAACACAATCATTTGAGCATATCGAATAAAAGACTGTATTAAAAAAAAAAAAAAAAAAAAAAAAAAAAACGTGTACTGAAAAGAAGCAATTTTGTTTTCTTTTTTGAGATTGAAAAATGTAATAAATATATATTAAGTGAAAATTTCTATTCGAACAAACAAACAATGGTGATGGGCTTATTTCACCTAGCGTTCTTGGAAAGATTAAAAATTTCGGACAGAAATATGATTATAATGCTTTATGAAAATTAAATGAATAAACTTTCTAAAAAAGGAACAGAAAAATTGTAAATACAGATTTTTATACTAAATACTGTATTCCTCTTTAAATATTTGTGTAAAAAAAAAAATAGTTTCTTTAAGTATTAATTAAAACTGAAGCAGAAAAACGCCAAAATAAAAGTTCTAAAAATCCAAAATATGATTTTAAAATAATTTTGCAAAACAGCGCGACATTAGAAATTTTTATAAAGTAAATAATTTATGATATTATATATAATAAAATATTTTATATCTATCCTATATATATATATAACCCTAATGAAGCGAATTTATGAAATTATTTTATGAAACAATTTTATTAAATGTTGAATATACGACTGATAATGTTTCACGGCTATGCCTCCTAAAATATGGAACCTTTAGCCGTGAATTAGTACCAATTAATGGTAATGATCCACGTTTATCAAAAATGGTATAAGAATTTTAAAATTTGTATTAAGTTTCCAGTTATTATTTTTTATATATATAATTTTAACAATATTTTTGTAAAACTCAATTACTCCATTCTTGCGGAAAAAAGGGAGAAAGGAAAAAAAATATACGGTTTATCAGATTTCTTTTCTTTTTCGTCATTTTGCAAATTGAAATTGAAATTATCTTTTATTTAAATCGAAAGTGGAGAACATACTCTGATTAAATTATGTTTTAAAAGAAAATTTAAAAAAAATACCTCATTAAATAATAATAATAATAATAATAATAATAATAAATAAATAAATAATGTTTCTTGTTTGTTTTAATCAAATTTTCCTTAATTCGAGAGATATTTTTCTCATATTTCAGTAAAGTCTACTAATTTTAAATTGTTGCCCATATTAAAAACAGCACAAATAATAATATTTATTTTCAATAAAAATTTATTGACACGAGACTATTATAAACAGAAAAAAAACTTTCAAATTAGATTTAAATGATTATGTGTTATCAGTAAAATATTGAAAATTACCTCATACAAATTATTTTACACCTTACTATTAAAAGAAAAAAAAAAAAACTTTAAAAGAACTAGAAAGAGGAATTCTGATTTTTAGGAATTAAGTGTCGGCCAGATGAAAAAAAAACTATAAATACATTTAGTTCAAAATATATTTCAGTTTTAACACTTAAAATACAAGCTTTTATTTTATATAAAATGTCATTTGCATCCGCTAAAGTATTCCACATTTACATCCAGTCTTTAAATACATCTATAGATAAGTATCCAGATGCTGGACAGATAATTACACCTGTTTATTTTCTATTTAATTTATATCCAAAATCGTTAATTGTTCCAAATCATCCAAGCAACCTCATAGCAAATTGGTATATAATTTTATATACCTTAGATAAATTCAAATAATATAAGTGATCGTATTTACCTAAATTCTAGTAGAAGAGCAACGCGAAGCATTAATAAAATCAAATTATAATTCGCCTCAAAACGTAATTATTATATTTGAATAATTACGAATAAAATTAAGAGTTTGCGTTGTGAATTATTTAGACGAACTCTTCCACTTATGAATTAAACTAAAATTTAAGCTGTAAAAAATGAATTGACACACTTCAAATATTATTAATTAAATAATTACAGAAACTTTTTAAAACTTGATTAAATATTTTATTTACATTGAACATAACTATATACAGAAAAACATAATATTAATTCAAAAATTAGAAAGCAACACTTTTGTTTGCTTCTCATTATTTTAAGTATGTTTAATCTTAAAAAAAAAAAAAAAGACAATATTTTCACGTACTCTAATTATTATAATTGTTTCTTTTTGCTAAAAGAATAACTCTCTTTCATTTTTAAAATTACCTTAATCTTATTTAATTATTGGTTTTGTCGGATCTCAGATTACTCTCTACCGTAAAATATCAGAAAAGTATTTTTTAAGATTTTTCATATGATCTTAAGTGGTAAAAGAAAATGTTTAAAATAGTACCTTCTTTTAATATACGGGATGGTGGCCTTTATTCATCAAATTCCGAGTTGTTGCGTTGCTTAGGATCATGGCAATGTGTCATCAGGAACGCATCCTCAATTTGGCTTGATTAGGATCACTCCGATCTGTACATCAGGAAGACATCCTCAATTTGGCTTGATTAGGCTCACTCCGATAGGTACCTCAGGAAGACATCCTCAATTAGGCTTGATTAGGCTCGATTAGGCTCGCTCCGATATGTCCCTCTCGCCTGGGCTTTACTAGGGCTTACGGGACTCATTGCACGGGCTTTCAGGAGAGCTCCTGCGTCCTCTACATCTTTTTTCAGACTATACTTTTTTTTAAACTTATTCTTCTTGCACACCAGCTCCTGCAGTGGGTGGAACTATTTTTGTCTAGTCCACTGTTATTGGATGTGAGAAGATTTTTTATTATACTTCGATAGGCCTATTAGCTAGCAGTCTGCAAATGGCCCCTTACATATACTTTAATATTATTATCTGCCTTAAAGTTTGGGTGGTCTGAAAAGTCATAAATTTATCCCAACACTTTTATTGAGGCCATAAATTGATTCCAACGTTTTTATGATTTTACGATTTCTGATTATACACCACTTTCCATTGGCTTGTCATAAAACGACACCATGGCGTCTGGCTATTGTTGTTGTCTGAGATCCGAACTCCATTCAACGTTATACATTCATTTTACAATACAACAATTTTTAAAAAATATATATTTACTATTTAAAATCAACTTAATAATTTTTGTATGAACTTACACTCTTATTTTACTTAAATATATAAACATTATAATTTTACACTCATAATTATATTTTATAAAAAATATTTATACAAACAGAAATAACAAATTACGCAATTTTACTTTGATTTAACCAACATGGTGCGGGAACATATCATAGTTATATGTTGCCCAGCATCTCTCCCGGTGTCGGAAAAAAAAATAAAAACTGATTGCTGGTTTTATTTTTTTTGTAAAGCTTGAAGGAATGTACGTGTCCATATGACTGTGTATCTACACAGTTTTTGAGCGAAGACTGTAAAGTTCAATTATCAATGGTTCTGGTATATTTTATAAGAAGTTCTTCTATTGTTTCATAACAGAAAGTTCAACACATGATAGCATAGTTGTCTGTTGACATTCACATTTATAGAAGACCTCTGTACTGACAATCAGACGTCTTTCTCGAAGCCTTTTTTCTTTACCACACACATGTTTACTAATTTTGTAACTTTACAGTTTAAGTGCCCAAAATACATTCAAAGCTATAATTTTGTCTGAAATTAATATGCCGAAATAAACCTAATTACAAGAAAAATAATGGCATACGCATTTGACATATTATTTCAGCACATACAACCTTATGACACAGTGTTTTATCTAAAACACATTTTATACTGAATAAAAGTAAATACAATGCTTGTAATATGACATGTTATATTTTCACATAATTAATCTGATGTATTCAAATTATAATCAGAAAAATATTGTATACAAACTTGTTACATTATTTTATTTATTTGTTACTTCTAACATGTATGATCTGTCAAAATGTACAAGCTAATTCATCTCCTTTAATATATCATTACTCAATGCTTTCGAACTTTACCCGATACGAGAAAAAAAAAGTAAGAAGAAGGAGAGAGGAGAATAAAACCAGTTATTGAACGTCCCCGATTCTCCCGAAAAGTGGGGGTTGTTCAAGCTACTAATTCCTTTCTGCGAGGTGAATTGTGTTGTGACAAAATTTTACGACTTCCCAAAGGTATGTATTTAAAACCATTTCATGCTTGTAATTACCGTATTAATTAGTATAATTTCTTGATATACTTTCTTCTTAACTCCCTGTGCATGCCTGTATGTAATTTTAAACATAATCTATGCATAAACAGTGTATGTATTTGTATCGTATCTAATGTAAACCTTCTGCTTTTTTTTTTATTATTTTGCAGGGGAAAAATGGCGATTCTAGCATCTGAATTCTCCTGCCTCATATTGGAACTGAAGCGAGCGTGGCTTTTTATGCATTCAGGTTTAAATCTAAACCAAATTTCCTTTCAGGATTAAAAAAAAAAATGCATATAATTTTCTTTAACTGATTACATTGTATATTTTTTAGACCTTTCTAACAAACACAAATTTTGATTCATGATATTGTTTACTATTAAAATGTAAACAACACGGAAAAATGACTTCTACAGCCTCTCAAAATGCAAAATATGCATTACGCTGACCTTAAAAATGCACCTTCATTTAATACTGTTAAATAGTGTTGTCAGAAAATGCCATTGACGAAGAAGAGAACAATTTTTGTGTCTTTAATTATTATTTATTTAGCCAACAATTCTATCTTAAAAGATTGTTAAATTTTCATATATATTTATTTACTGAATGAAATAAAAAATTTATTTATTCTAAATTTTATTTATCATTAACATTCCGTATGTGAATTCTACTGTCTAAAATTTAATGATATGTTTAAAAAGTAAAAGATACTAGATTATTAGTATTAATCAAACATTAATAATTATTATTTAATTATAAAAAAATGTACTTAATACACTTGTATAATTAAAAAAAAAAACAAAAGTAAATGATAATTACTACGTAAAATCGTATGTAGTAACCCATGAGTACTCGGCCGAACCAAAGAATTTCTGCCAGCAGAAAAGAATCTTTGTATACTCATAAATATCTACACCCAATTGTTACAGATTAAGTTTTTTAAAAATAATTACTGTATGTACTATAAAAAAATTAAGTAAATAAATTTATTAAGCCATACTACCTATTTTAATAAAAATAAGGCCAATATATATAAATATATTTATTTATCTATTTTGTTTTCTTATGTTAAATTGGCCCAAATTATATAAAAAAAAATTTTATGAACTCACACACTCAAATTTATCAATACTATGTATATTTATATGTGTTAAATTTAGAATTGCATTTAATTCTAAGGGAAAGTAAAGAGAAAAAAAAATGCTTAAATTCTAAACTAACATAAATTTATAAAATATTTCATTAAAAAAAAAAAATAATCTAATTTCTAGCTGATTTCAGCAAGATGTCATTTAATATTTATATTAAATAATTTTGCTAATACATTTTATTAATTGTTAAATTTGCATATTTTTATATATACAATAAAAATATAATAGTCTTACATAAAATTTTACACTACAACAATGTTATTAATTAATTTAACTTGAATTTAAGCCTACTTTAATTCTAATTGAATACCGTTAATAAAAGTAAATTAGCTTATCAAGTTAAATATAATGTAAACTATGTTTGTCTAATGTTAATTTTGCTGAAAATTCCATAAATTTTAACTGTAAATGCTAATTGCTATACCTTTTGTTATTTATTTTGAAAACAACCCGAACTTATATTTTTATTTATTATTTTTTTTTATTAAATCTAGGAACTATACACTGAGCTAGACACTCCATAAATGTGTAAAACCTAAAAATCAAAAGTTTTCCTAAATAAAACTCAAAATGCTGCTTTTTACAATATAATATTACTAATTTTATTGTTTCTGAGCATAACATCTAGTAATTATACCATACTTAATTTTTTCTTCGATTCCTTTTTCAGCCAAGAATCCTGAAATTTATGCCTAGGTGATGACTATATATTGATGTATCTGTGAATTGATAAATTTTCTACAAAAATTTTGTTGGTGTTGGTGCATACCCAGCCGTAGGCCAAAATTGCACCCTATACAGAAAGCCTTTGGTGAGAAAATTTTAATTTTACTTCAATTATTTATTTGTGTATTCTTTTTTTTTTTTTTTTTTTTTTTTTTTTTTTTTTTTTTTTTTTTTTTTTACTATAATTTTTGTGTGCAATCATGTTGAAATAACTTGCCTTGTCCATTGTTATACATATATATGTTTTTTTAAAAACCAATGTGCTACACCAAAATCCTTTTTTTTTTATTTTTTTTTTATAACACTTTTGTTCATAAAACTTATCCCTGCTGTCTAAATTCTAGACTTTAGCATATAAGTTGTAATTGAACTACCGGAATAAATCTTAGCACTTTTTGTATATTTTATTATATTTAGGCTTATAGCTGACCGCTATCCTAATATAGAGTGCACTAATAATTTATTCCTTGTCAACCATATATTTATATAAAAAAAATATATATATGAGTATGCTATAAAGCTGTTCTAACTACCCTGAACCTATAGCTTACACCTACTCATTTTAAAGAGTAATTCTGAAATTCTGTCATCTAAATTGTAAGGCTATTAGCAAAGGCTACCCTTATAGAAGACAGAAAAAATTCTCTTTTTTTTTTTTGAAAATTACTCCAAGATTATTTACTATTAAATTAATTAAGTTTTAATGTTATTTGGCTTTGTTAAGATTTTATACTTTCTAATTCATATTCGAAAGAAAAAAAAAATATAACTTTTGCCTGGAGAGAAATATTTCACTGCTCCATTGAAGTTTTGTGAAGCACATTTCATAATTTTATAAGTATGTTTTCGGGTGCGCCCTGCACATTTGCTCACTATTGTAACCCTGAGACAAATTGGCGTTCCCATGTTCCTATCCTTTCTTATTATTATTTTGAATTTTAAAAAGGCAAGTTATTAATTTTGTTTCAATATTTTTTTTTTACCTAAAAGAAAAAAAATTTATTTTTAAATTTTGAAAATTTTTAAATTTTTAAATTCGATTAATTATGTATTTTGATTTATTTTTAATACCAATTCATATCCCTTACTTGTCCCTTTGATCATCAGTTTTACCCTTATTTTTATACTTTTTTGGATACTTTTGAGCATTGTCTTTTAAATTCTCATTTTTATCCTCATTTGGATAATAACTGGCATGACTCTGAGGTTGACTATTCCTATATGGCACATGCTGAGGGAAGTAATTTGGTGGGGGTGGGGGATATGGAGAATATCCATAGTAACCACCTGTGGGTGCATAAGATTGAAAATGCCACTGCTGGTTTGGGTTAACAAATCTAGGATTAAAATTCGCTCTCGGTTGATACTGTCCATTATAAGAGTACCTTTTATTAAAATGCCGACCTGCGAAATCTCTGCTATCCTTATATGTATTTTTATTATCATTTTTGTACCAGCACGTTTCTAAAGTATGCGAATTTTTTTTACATAATTCGCACCATCTGCTTGATGCAGTGTCTTTTGTTTTAATTTTCAAATTGTTTATTTCGGAAGTCAAAATTTTAATTTGCTCCGCGCTTTCCATATTTAATTTTAACAATTTGTCCAAATTTTCCTCAGTGGAGGTTTTTGTAATCGAATTAATTTCCTTTGATGCATCTTGATTGTATGCATCTTCCATTTGTTTCGCAAATTTACATGCTTCGTTGAAATTTTTCGGCGCCATTCTTCGAATGTCCAAACTTAAATCTGCCCTAACTGATTCTAAAAATCTTGTGAATTTTATCATTTCAAATAAACTACCATTACCGTTGTCAATATTTTGGCCACTTTTATCTAGGTAAAGTTTTGCAGCCGCATTGAATTCACTGATAAAATCAGCGATAGCCTGCGCAGGTTTTTGCCTAAGAGAAAAAAAATTGCTTTGAGCCGCAGAAAAACTTGTTTTAGTAGAAAAAGTATCGATTAATTTTTCTTTAAATTGACCATAGTCCTTTTCTGTATTAAGATTTTCTTCGTTAGCTAATTTATCTCTAGCACTACCGACTAATTTCGTTTTCAAGAGCGCTAGTTTCGAAACATTCTCTAATTCCGTTTGTTTAATTAGATTATCGAATTCGTTCAAAAAAAATTTAATATTCGACTCTTTCTTTCCGTCAAACACGGGGATACAATTCAACAGCGTATCAACACTAGGTTGAGTCATTGTATTCTTTTTAGTTTTTTGTAGCGAATAATTTAGAGAAATAATTTTATTTTTCTGTCCTCTGGTTTTAACTCCAGAGGTATTTAAATCTACACTTCTCCTTTTAAATTTTCGCTTATTGTTGGGCATAACCTTTTAACAGAATGTTTCTGTTTATCATACTTTTTTTTTTTTTATTACCACATATGTATGAAAATATTCTAAATTGCATAAATACATAAAAACAACAGCACTAAAATTTAAAAAAAAAATTTCTTAGGAGATGAAGTTGTTTTGTCGATTATTCTTTTACACACATAAATACCCCTAAAATATTTATAATACACGTATATATAAAAAAACAACATAATTTCATTTACCAGAAAAATATCTGTCTTTTTCTACAGAAAAAACAATCTTATTTTTTTTTTTTTGTAAATATTGTACTACTACTTCGTAGTACGACTCATAAATTTTCTTTTGTATCAAGGTGATACAATTTCAAAAATCATGATCTATTGACATTTCAATCATTTTTATACCAGACATATTATCAAATTTTACTTATTATTCTTCTTCTTATTATTATTTATACAGTATATAAAAAAAAAATTATTTTTACAAATGTGTCATCTGTGATGTGCATGCCATTATTTCTCAATGGTAACTGAGATCCAACCAAAAGAGAAAAGAGAGAGAAAAAAAAAATTGTAATTCCTAAATTTACCTATTATAAATCCCAGAATTATTTTTTTCATTTCCCTTTTTTTTTTTTGCTAACATATATTATTCATTTTATTTATATAAAATTATTATATGTGTGTCATTATTGTCACAGTAATAAAATTAATTTTAATAAAATTTTAATCAATTAAACTTACATACCTACAATATCTTAAAAATTGTGACATTAAAATAATACTTAAATTTATTTTCCTTTATTATTATTATTATTATTATTATTATTATTTCTAATGACCTCAGATGAACGTTCCTGAGTCATAGCACCATTTTACTATCTAATGACCTCAGATGATCGTTCCTGAGTCATAGCACCATTTTACTATCTAATGACCTCAGATGATCGTTCCTGAGTCAGAGCACCATTTTACTATGAAGCGGGGATGCTGGACAGATAATTACACCTGTTTATTTTCTATTTAATTTATATCCAAAATCGTTAATTGTTCCAAATCATCCAAGCAACCTCATAGCAAATTGGTATATAATTTTATATACCTTAGATAAATTCAAATAATATAAGTGACGTATTTACCTAAATTCTAGTAGAAGAGCAACGCGAAGCATTAATAAAATTAAATTATAATTCGCGTCAAAACGTAATTATTATATTTGAATAATTACGAATAAAATTAAGAGTTTGCGTTGTGAATTATTTAGACGAACTCTTCCACTTATGAATTAAACTAAAATTTAAGCTGTAAAAAATGAATTGACACACTTCAAATATTATTAATTAAATAATTACAGAAACTTTTTAAAACTTGATTAAATATTTTATTTACATTGAACATAACTATATACAGAAAAACATAATATTAATTCAAAAATTAGAAAGCAACACTTTTGTTTGCTTCTCATTATTTTAAGTATGTTTAATCTTAAAAAAAAAAAAAAAAAAAAAGACAGTATTTTCACGTACTCTAATTATTATAATTGTTTCTTTTTGCTAAAAGAATAACTCTCTTTCATTTTTAAAATTACCTTAATCTTATTTAATTATTGGTTTTGTCGGATCTCAGATTACTCTCTACCGTAAAATATCAGAAAAAGTATTTTTTAAGATTTTTCATATGATCTTAAGTGGTAAAAGAAAATGTTTAAAATAGTACCTTCTTTTAATATACGGGATGATGGCCTTTATTCATCAAATTCCGAGTTGTTGCGTTGCTTAGGATCATGGCAATGTGTCATCAGGAACGCATCCTCAATTTGGCTTGATTAGGATCACTCCGATCTGTACATCAGGAAGACATCCTCAATTTGGCTTGATTAGGCTCACTCCGATAGGTACCTCAGGAAGACATCCTCAATTAGGCTTGATTAGGCTCGATTAGGCTCGCTCCGATATGTCCCTCTCGCCTGGGCTTTACTAGGGCTTACGGGACTCATTGCACGGGCTTTCAGGAGAGCTCCTGCGTCCTCTACATCTTTTTTCAGACTATACTTTTTTTTAAACTTATTCTTCTTGCACACCAGCTCCTGCAGTGGGTGGAACTATTTTTGTCTAGTCCACTGTTATTGGATGTGAGAAGATTTTTTATTATACTTCGATAGGCCTATTAGCTAGCAGTCTGCAAATGGCCCCTTACATATACTTTAATATTATTATCTGCCTTAAAGTTTGGGTGGTCTGAAAAGTCATAAATTTATCCCAACACTTTTATTGAGGCCATAAATTGATTCCAACGTTTTTATGATTTTACGATTTCTGATTATACACCACTTTCCATTGGCTTGTCATAAAACGACACCATGGCGTCTGGCTATTGTTGTTGTCTGAGATCCGAACTCCATTCAACGTTATACATTCATTTTACAATACAACAATTTTTAAAAAATATATATTTACTATTTAAAATCAACTTAATAATTTTTGTATGAACTTACACTCTTATTTTACTTAAATATATAAACATTATAATTTTACACTCATAATTATATTTTATAAAAAATATTTATACAAACAGAAATAACAAATTACGCAATTTTACTTTGATTTAACCAACATGGTGCGGGAACATATCATAGTTATATGTTGCCCAGCATCTCTCCCGGTGTCGGAAAAAAAAATAAAAACTGATTGCTGGTTTTATTTTTTTTGTAAAGCTTGAAGGAATGTACGTGTCCATATGACTGTGTATCTACACAGTTTTTGAGCGAAGACTGTAAAGTTCAATTATCAATGGTTCTGGTATATTTTATAAGAAGTTCTTCTATTGTTTCATAACAGAAAGTTCAACACATGATAGCATAGTTGTCTGTTGACATTCACATTTATAGAAGACCTCTGTACTGACAATCAGACGTCTTTCTCGAAGCCTTTTTTCTTTACCACACACATGTTTACTAATTTTGTAACTTTACAGTTTAAGTGCCCAAAATACATTCAAAGCTATAATTTTGTCTGAAATTAATATGCCGAAATAAACCTAATTACAAGAAAAATAATGGCATACGCATTTGACATATTATTTCAGCACATACAACCTTATGACACAGTGTTTTATCTAAAACACATTTTATACTGAATAAAAGTAAATACAATGCTTGTAATATGACATGTTATATTTTCACATAATTAATCTGATGTATTCAAATTATAATCAGAAAAATATTGTATACAAACTTGTTACATTATTTTATTTATTTGTTACTTCTAACATGTATGATCTGTCAAAATGTACAAGCTAATTCATCTCCTTTAATATATCATTACTCAATGCTTTCGAACTTTACCCGATACGAGAAAAAAAAAAGTAAGAAGAAGGAGAGAGGAGAATAAAACCAGTTATTGAACGTCCCCGATTCTCCCGAAAAGTGGGGGTTGTTCAAGCTACTAATTCCTTTCTGCGAGGTGAATTGTGTTGTGACAAAATTTTACGACTTCCCAAAGGTATGTATTTAAAACCATTTCATGCTTGTAATTACCGTATTAATTAGTATAATTTCTTGATATACTTTCTTCTTAACTCCCTGTGCATGCCTGTATGTAATTTTAAACATAATCTATGCATAAACAGTGTATGTATTTGTATCGTATCTAATGTAAACCTTCTGCTTTTTTTTTATTATTTTGCAGGGGAAAAATGGCGATTCTAGCATCTGAATTCTCCTGCCTCATATTGGAACTGAAGCGAGCGTGGCTTTTTATGCATTCAGGTTTAAATCTAAACCAAATTTCCTTTCAGGATTAAAAAAAAAAATGCATATAATTTTCTTTAACTGATTACATTGTATATTTTTTAGACCTTTCTAACAAACACAAATTTTGATTCATGATATTGTTTACTATTAAAATGTAAACAACACGGAAAAATGACTTCTACAGCCTCTCAAAATGCAAAATATGCATTACGCTGACCTTAAAAATGCACCTTCATTTAATACTGTTAAATAGTGTTGTCAGAAAATGCCATTGACGAAGAAGAGAACAATTTTTGTGTCTTTAATTATTATTTATTTAGCCAACAATTCTATCTTAAAAGATTGTTAAATTTTCATATATATTTATTTACTGAATGAAATAAAAAATTTATTTATTCTAAATTTTATTTATCATTAACATTCCGTATGTGAATTCTACTGTCTAAAATTTAATGATATGTTTAAAAAGTAAAAGATACTAGATTATTAGTATTAATCAAACATTAATAATTATTATTTAATTATAAAAAAATGTACTTAATACACTTGTATAATTAAAAAAAAAAACAAAAGTAAATGATAATTACTACGTAAAATCGTATGTAGTAACCCATGAGTACTCGGCCGAACCAAAGAATTTCTGCCAGCAGAAAAGAATCTTTGTATACTCATAAATATCTACACCCAATTGTTACAGATTAAGTTTTTTAAAAATAATTACTGTATGTACTATAAAAAAATTAAGTAAATAAATTTATTAAGCCATACTACCTATTTTAATAAAAATAAGGCCAATATATATAAATATATTTATTTATCTATTTTGTTTTCTTATGTTAAATTGGCCCAAATTATATAAAAAAAAATTTTATGAACTCACACACTCAAATTTATCAATACTATGTATATTTATATGTGTTAAATTTAGAATTGCATTTAATTCTAAGGGAAAGTAAAGAGAAAAAAAAATGCTTAAATTCTAAACTAACATAAATTTATAAAATATTTCATTAAAAAAAAAAAATAATCTAATTTCTAGCTGATTTCAGCAAGATGTCATTTAATATTTATATTAAATAATTTTGCTAATACATTTTATTAATTGTTAAATTTGCATATTTTTATATATACAATAAAAATATAATAGTCTTACATAAAATTTTACACTACAACAATGTTATTAATTAATTTAACTTGAATTTAAGCCTACTTTAATTCTAATTGAATACCGTTAATAAAAGTAAATTAGCTTATCAAGTTAAATATAATGTAAACTATGTTTGTCTAATGTTAATTTTGCTGAAAATTCCATAAATTTTAACTGTAAATGCTAATTGCTATACCTTTTGTTATTTATTTTGAAAACAACCCGAACTTATATTTTTATTTATTATTTTTTTTTATTAAATCTAGGAACTATACACTGAGCTAGACACTCCATAAATGTGTAAAACCTAAAAATCAAAAGTTTTCCTAAATAAAACTCAAAATGCTGCTTTTTACAATATAATATTACTAATTTTATTGTTTCTGAGCATAACATCTAGTAATTATACCATACTTAATTTTTTCTTCGATTCCTTTTTCAGCCAAGAATCCTGAAATTTATGCCTAGGTGATGACTATATATTGATGTATCTGTGAATTGATAAATTTTCTACAAAAATTTTGTTGGTGTTGGTGCATACCCAGCCGTAGGCCAAAATTGCACCCTATACAGAAAGCCTTTGGTGAGAAAATTTTAATTTTACTTCAATTATTTATTTGTGTATTCTTTTTTTTTTTTTTTTTTTTTTTTTTTTTTTTTTTTTTTTTTTTTTTTTTTTTTACTATAATTTTTGTGTGCAATCATGTTGAAATAACTTGCCTTGTCCATTGTTATACATATATATGTTTTTTTAAAAACCAATGTGCTACACCAAAATCCTTTTTTTTTTATTTTTTTTTTATAACACTTTTGTTCATAAAACTTATCCCTGCTGTCTAAATTCTAGACTTTAGCATATAAGTTGTAATTGAACTACCGGAATAAATCTTAGCACTTTTTGTATATTTTATTATATTTAGGCTTATAGCTGACCGCTATCCTAATATAGAGTGCACTAATAATTTATTCCTTGTCAACCATATATTTATATAAAAAAAATATATATATGAGTATGCTATAAAGCTGTTCTAACTACCCTGAACCTATAGCTTACACCTACTCATTTTAAAGAGTAATTCTGAAATTCTGTCATCTAAATTGTAAGGCTATTAGCAAAGGCTACCCTTATAGAAGACAGAAAAAATTCTCTTTTTTTTTTTTGAAAATTACTCCAAGATTATTTACTATTAAATTAATTAAGTTTTAATGTTATTTGGCTTTGTTAAGATTTTATACTTTCTAATTCATATTCGAAAGAAAAAAAAATATAACTTTTGCCTGGAGAGAAATATTTCACTGCTCCATTGAAGTTTTGTGAAGCACATTTCATAATTTTATAAGTATGTTTTCGGGTGCGCCCTGCACATTTGCTCACTATTGTAACCCTGAGACAAATTGGCGTTCCCATGTTCCTATCCTTTCTTATTATTATTTTGAATTTTAAAAAGGCAAGTTATTAATTTTGTTTCAATATTTTTTTTTTACCTAAAAGAAAAAAAATTTATTTTTAAATTTTGAAAATTTTTAAATTTTTAAATTCGATTAATTATGTATTTTGATTTATTTTTAATACCAATTCATATCCCTTACTTGTCCCTTTGATCATCAGTTTTACCCTTATTTTTATACTTTTTTGGATACTTTTGAGCATTGTCTTTTAAATTCTCATTTTTATCCTCATTTGGATAATAACTGGCATGACTCTGAGGTTGACTATTCCTATATGGCACATGCTGAGGGAAGTAATTTGGTGGGGGTGGGGGATATGGAGAATATCCATAGTAACCACCTGTGGGTGCATAAGATTGAAAATGCCACTGCTGGTTTGGGTTAACAAATCTAGGATTAAAATTCGCTCTCGGTTGATACTGTCCATTATAAGAGTACCTTTTATTAAAATGCCGACCTGCGAAATCTCTGCTATCCTTATATGTATTTTTATTATCATTTTTGTACCAGCACGTTTCTAAAGTATGCGAATTTTTTTTACATAATTCGCACCATCTGCTTGATGCAGTGTCTTTTGTTTTAATTTTCAAATTGTTTATTTCGGAAGTCAAAATTTTAATTTGCTCCGCGCTTTCCATATTTAATTTTAACAATTTGTCCAAATTTTCCTCAGTGGAGGTTTTTGTAATCGAATTAATTTCCTTTGATGCATCTTGATTGTATGCATCTTCCATTTGTTTCGCAAATTTACATGCTTCGTTGAAATTTTTCGGCGCCATTCTTCGAATGTCCAAACTTAAATCTGCCCTAACTGATTCTAAAAATCTTGTGAATTTTATCATTTCAAATAAACTACCATTACCGTTGTCAATATTTTGGCCACTTTTATCTAGGTAAAGTTTTGCAGCCGCATTGAATTCACTGATAAAATCAGCGATAGCCTGCGCAGGTTTTTGCCTAAGAGAAAAAAAATTGCTTTGAGCCGCAGAAAAACTTGTTTTAGTAGAAAAAGTATCGATTAATTTTTCTTTAAATTGACCATAGTCCTTTTCTGTATTAAGATTTTCTTCGTTAGCTAATTTATCTCTAGCACTACCGACTAATTTCGTTTTCAAGAGCGCTAGTTTCGAAACATTCTCTAATTCCGTTTGTTTAATTAGATTATCGAATTCGTTCAAAAAAAATTTAATATTCGACTCTTTCTTTCCGTCAAACACGGGGATACAATTCAACAGCGTATCAACACTAGGTTGAGTCATTGTATTCTTTTTAGTTTTTTGTAGCGAATAATTTAGAGAAATAATTTTATTTTTCTGTCCTCTGGTTTTAACTCCAGAGGTATTTAAATCTACACTTCTCCTTTTAAATTTTCGCTTATTGTTGGGCATAACCTTTTAACAGAATGTTTCTGTTTATCATACTTTTTTTTTTTTTATTACCACATATGTATGAAAATATTCTAAATTGCATAAATACATAAAAACAACAGCACTAAAATTTAAAAAAAAAATTTCTTAGGAGATGAAGTTGTTTTGTCGATTATTCTTTTACACACATAAATACCCCTAAAATATTTATAATACACGTATATATAAAAAAACAACATAATTTCATTTACCAGAAAAATATCTGTCTTTTTCTACAGAAAAAACAATCTTATTTTTTTTTTTTTTTTGTAAATATTGTACTACTACTTCGTAGTACGACTCATAAATTTTCTTTTGTATCAAGGTGATACAATTTCAAAAATCATGATCTATTGACATTTCAATCATTTTTATACCAGACATATTATCAAATTTTACTTATTATTCTTCTTCTTATTATTATTTATACAGTATATAAAAAAAAAAATTATTTTTACAAATGTGTCATCTGTGATGTGCATGCCATTATTTCTCAATGGTAACTGAGATCCAACCAAAAGAGAAAAGAGAGAGAAAAAAAAAATTGTAATTCCTAAATTTACCTATTATAAATCCCAGAATTATTTTTTTCATTTCCCTTTTTTTTTTTTGCTAACATATATTATTCATTTTATTTATATAAAATTATTATATGTGTGTCATTATTGTCACAGTAATAAAATTAATTTTAATAAAATTTTAATCAATTAAACTTACATACCTACAATATCTTAAAAATTGTGACATTAAAATAATACTTAAATTTATTTTCCTTTATTATTATTATTATTATTATTATTATTATTTCTAATGACCTCAGATGAACGTTCCTGAGTCATAGCACCATTTTACTATCTAATGACCTCAGATGATCGTTCCTGAGTCATAGCACCATTTTACTATCTAATGACCTCAGATGATCGTTCCTGAGTCAGAGCACCATTTTACTATGAAGCGGGGATGCTGGACAGATAATTACACCTGTTTATTTTCTATTTAATTTATATCCAAAATCGTTAATTGTTCCAAATCATCCAAGCAACCTCATAGCAAATTGGTATATAATTTTATATACCTTAGATAAATTCAAATAATATAAGTGACGTATTTACCTAAATTCTAGTAGAAGAGCAACGCGAAGCATTAATAAAATTAAATTATAATTCGCGTCAAAACGTAATTATTATATTTGAATAATTACGAATAAAATTAAGAGTTTGCGTTGTGAATTATTTAGACGAACTCTTCCACTTATGAATTAAACTAAAATTTAAGCTGTAAAAAATGAATTGACACACTTCAAATATTATTAATTAAATAATTACAGAAACTTTTTAAAACTTGATTAAATATTTTATTTACATTGAACATAACTATATACAGAAAAACATAATATTAATTCAAAAATTAGAAAGCAACACTTTTGTTTGCTTCTCATTATTTTAAGTATGTTTAATCTTTAAAAAAAAAAAAAAAAAAAAGACAGTATTTTCACGTACTCTAATTATTATAATTGTTTCTTTTTGCTAAAAGAATAACTCTCTTTCATTTTTAAAATTACCTTAATCTTATTTAATTATTGGTTTTGTCGGATCTCAGATTACTCTCTACCGTAAAATATCAGAAAAAGTATTTTTTAAGATTTTTCATATGATCTTAAGTGGTAAAAGAAAATGTTTAAAATAGTACCTTCTTTTAATATACGGGATGATGGCCTTTATTCATCAAATTCCGAGTTGTTGCGTTGCTTAGGATCATGGCAATGTGTCATCAGGAACGCATCCTCAATTTGGCTTGATTAGGATCACTCCGATCTGTACATCAGGAAGACATCCTCAATTTGGCTTGATTAGGCTCACTCCGATAGGTACCTCAGGAAGACATCCTCAATTAGGCTTGATTAGGCTCGATTAGGCTCGCTCCGATATGTCCCTATCGCCTGGGCTTTACTAGGGCTTACGGGACTCATTGCACGGGCTTTCAGGAGAGCTCCTGCGTCCTCTACATCTTTTTTCAGACTATACTTTTTTTTAAACTTATTCTTCTTGCACACCAGCTCCTGCAGTGGGTGGAACTATTTTTGTCTAGTCCACTGTTATTGGATGTGAGAAGATTTTTTATTATACTTCGATAGGCCTATTAGCTAGCAGTCTGCAAATGGCCCCTTACATATACTTTAATATTATTATCTGCCTTAAAGTTTGGGTGGTCTGAAAAGTCATAAATTTATCCCAACACTTTTATTGAGGCCATAAATTGATTCCAACGTTTTTATGATTTTACGATTTCTGATTATACACCACTTTCCATTGGCTTGTCATAAAACGACACCATGGCGTCTGGCTATTGTTGTTGTCTGAGATCCGAACTCCATTCAACGTTATACATTCATTTTACAATACAACAATTTTTAAAAAATATATATTTACTATTTAAAATCAACTTAATAATTTTTGTATGAACTTACACTCTTATTTTACTTAAATATATAAACATTATAATTTTACACTCATAATTATATTTTATAAAAAATATTTATACAAACAGAAATAACAAATTACGCAATTTTACTTTGATTTAACCAACATGGTGCGGGAACATATCATAGTTATATGTTGCCCAGCACCAGATGACATCGCTGTCGCGGAAAAAATACACATATCCAGCAAAAAGCGATGTTGCCATTCAAGAAACTCGAAAAAAATATCAGGTATCTAATGATCACAGGAATTCATTTGTTTGAAATATTAAAATGGATACTGAGAATTAAATTTATAATAGCTTTTTTGTTTTATCAAAATCATTCATTCATATTTTTTCAAAATTCGGAAAATGTTATTGCGCACAAATTAATAGAATTGCATTCTTTCAGCTTTTTGATAGGAATTAAGTAAATGCGGATTAAAAGTCACACATATGCACTTTGAAATACATTTTTTTTTATAGCAGGCAATATTCTTAGCATAGCACTTATTTTAATTACAATTTTATTTCAAATTTTAACAGAAAATTACAAGAAAATAGATATAGTAATCTACTATTTGAATTAATAGAGTCATAATAGGCATATATTATGCTGTAAAAACGGTTTGCAATATGAAGGTAGTTATCGTACAAATTTAAAGGATTTCAATCACCCCAGCCATACACAGACTCTGTGGAATTGCAAGTATTATAACTTATTTTTGATTGGTTATAACCAGTTTCAGTGTTCCATTTTCGGCATCACACCGAGCCACTACACTTCATCTTCATCTATCTGTTGTCTCCGTAGCAATTATCCGCTTACATTCTGCAGTATTTACTTCGGTTTCCACCAGTACAGAAAAACCTTTAAAAAATACAAAAATGTAAATATCTCAAAAATAATTTGAGATACAGTTTTCAAACAAATTGCATTATAAGATAATATTCCCCCTATACGACAGTGAAAAAATCGAAAATGTGTGATTTTTAGAAGTATAAAAAAATTTTAGTAAATATTATAAGTAATATTTACTGTATATTGTTATAATTAACATAATAAAAGTACAATGCTATATCTGCTTCGTTTTATGGCTGGTTTATGTAACAGAACGTTATTTTTTTTTTTTCACTTAGGTACTGCACTTTAATTGTTGCCCGAAAGAAACAGCATGTCGGTGGATAATAAAATAATTAAGCAGTGAATGGGGGAAATTTATAATATTTAAAAGTTTATAATATTTAAAATTTATTGATAAACAGTTTAAGTTAAAAATATATTTGCGAGATATTTATGTTATATTTCGAGATGCTCTTTTTAAATAATGTTGCCAATATTATCCATTGTTGACAATTCTAAGGCAACGCAAATAATAGATAATGTGCATGTGACGACAAGCAGTACCCCCCCCCCCCCCCTTCCTCTAATAAAACGTCGCGTAAAATAACAACTCTTGAAGAGTTAGTAATTTATAACGTAATATTCCGTACCTAAAATACAATCTATCTATACTTCATATTATAAAGAGGAAAACATTGTTTATTTGTCGGAGATAAGCTCAGGAACTACCGAACCGATTCCAAAAGTAATGGTATCAAAATGATGGTGTTCGCCCAACTTAGAACATAGGCTATATCTTATGTCGGTGCCACTACCCCAAAGGGGGTGCAGGAGCAAAAAACTTTCTAAAAATGCGATTTTTGCGTTACTGAAGGGCCTAGAAATATGAAATTTGGAATATTAGTTACTTATCTATTTATATAAAATCCAAGTCTCTGTGTGTCCCTCACGATTCCGGTAGAACGCCTCATTGAGATGAGTAATTGTGAAAATATACTAATGCAGGGTTACCACAGTAGCGCCAAATGTTAGCCAACTTTGTGACACCTGGCTAATTTGGCGAAATTCCCATTTAAAACCATTAATCTTTCATAAAGGAGGTCTCCGAAATTTAATTTAAACTCCGCTCTTTTAAGATATTTTTTCAAAATCTATGAGTGAGAATTTAAAGTACATCTTTACATCTTCCTTCCGATGCTACTAATAAAATAACCGCCAATAAACAACGGTGTACTGTGCGAGCTCCTAACTGCGCGATTTTAATGTGCTTTAGGTACTTTTCCAGTATAGGTAGGTGCCTTGGCGAAAAAGGAAATTCGGCAACTTATTTTCCGGGAACCTATCCACTGTTTCATTTTATATACACACGCATTTTTTTCGATATTTATGCGATTTATTTAACATAAAAAAGCCGTTTCTCTAATTTTATACAGAAACAGATGTAATTTGTACATAAAAACATCAATAATATACATATAAAATAAACATATAAAACAAAAAAAAAAAACGCTCATCAAGTTTGTTTTCATAGCTGTTTATATGATTTGACAACAAATCTCGATATTTTCCCGTTATACGACCATGCCAAAATGTATGCTAATGTGCCAGTTATTTCAAAATGCTAAAAGATATTTGTAATTTTATGCTAGCAGTTAAATATGAGTTTTATTTTATTGCTTTATTTTATAACACTTATTTGTTCACTTATTTTAAGTATATATTTGTGATTTAATGAAATAATTCGTAAAAGGCTGGGTACAGATGTCATATTCGCCCCATATTGGCGCGATTGTTTTCGGTTGCCAATTTGGCGAAAACATCAACAGCATGAACAACATAATCCGGGTTACCACACTTTGGCGCAAGTTAAGTACCTGTTGCCTATATGATATTGGCGACAGAAAAAAATCGCGCCAATATTGGGCGAATATGACATCTGTTCCAAAGTCTGGAATTTTCAAATGTTACATTTTGTAAATGCTCACTTGAGTATCGACATGTTTTTACTTTCTTCTATCTTTACAAGAAGAAAGTATTGGATTCATGAAAATTTTCGACTTTCGGTTTTTGGCGGATTTACACGTTTTAGAGGTCAGAGATTCCAAAAAACATGTTTTTACAAAATGTCTGTCTGTGAGTCTGTCTGTCTGTCTGTCTGTGTGTATGTGATACAAATTTTGTGGGCGCTCTATCTCAAGAACTAATGCTCGGAATTTAATAAAAATTTATATTAAGTTAGTCCCTAATACAAATTGATGCTGATTAGTTTTTGGTGTAAATCGCTCAACAGGTGGCGCTGCTATGCTGCATTTCCCGCGATTTCTGCACTAGCTCTATCTCAAGAACTAATGCACGGATTTTCATCAAATTCAGATTTAGTTAATCCTTGATATGAATTGGTGCTGGTAACGTTTTGGTGCAAATCGCCCAACAGATGGCGCTACTATGCTGCATTTTTCAGCATTTACACGATTTTCTTAATAGTTCTATCTCAAGAAATAATGCACGGATTTTCATCAAACTTCAGATTGTGTTAGTGCTTGACACGAGTTGACGTTTTGCATCTTGTGGTGTAAATCGCACTACAGGTGGCGCTGCTATGCTGCATTTTTTGTGATTTCCGCGATAGCTCTATCTCAAGAACTTATGCTCGGGTTTTCAACAAACTTCAGATTCAGGTATACCTGGATATGAATTAGTGCTGTTTATGTTTTGCTGTAAATCGCTCAACAGGTTGCGCTGCTATGCAGCGTTTTTCTCGACTTCCACAATAGCTCAATGTCCAGAACTAATGCACGGATTTTCATCAAATTTCAGATTCAGTTAGTTCTTGACATGAATTGATGTTTTGTACCTTTTGGTGTAAATCGCTCAACAGGTGGCGCTGCTGTGCTGCATTCTTTGTGATTTCCACAGTAGATTTAGCTCCAGAACTAATACACGGATTTTCATCCAACTTCAGATTCCGGTATACGAATTAGTACTGTTTGTGTTTTGGCGATTCCGGTTTACGATTCCGGTATATGAATTAGTACTGTTTGTGTTTTGGTGCAAATCGCTCAACAGGTGGCACTGCTATGCTACATTTTTCAAAATTTCTCCTACAGCTCTATTTCAATAACTAATGCACGAATTTTCATCAAATTTCAAATTCAGGTATACTTTTATATGAATAAATTGATGTAATTTATTTTATTATTTAAATGATTTAATTGACGTGATTTATATAGAAGAAAGTTTTGTGATGGCCACAACATACTAGTTTCTTTTATTTTTCAAATGCTTCAATTCACGTGATTTTCATTTTGCGCCCACTATTATGGTTGGCGACAATGGTATCCGTATAACGGAAAAGTACCCAAATCTCACTTTCTGATGCCCAAATTACACCAAGCTTAAAAAAAAAAAAAAAAAAAAAAAAACCGCCAAAGCCCCTACAGTGGAAAAGTACCAAACTGTCTATTATTTGGCGCTAGCTGTGTTATAGTTTGTACTATATGCAAGTGGGTTGGAGCGAAGAGTTTAAACATTAAATATTAAAGTTTCGGCACAGATGTCATATACGCCCCATATTGGCGCGATGTTTTTCTGACGCCAATGCCATATACACAACGGGTACTTAACTGGCGCCAAAGTGTCGTTATTTTGCTTGATATGGTAACCCGGATGTTGTTGTTTATGCTGTTGATGTTTTCGACAAATTGGCGTATATGACAACTGTGCCAAAGTTTCTATAAAACAGTATAAGACTAAAAAAATGTAAGAATAAAATAAATTCAAAATAAGACTAAAGAAGAAAGATAAATCATGCGTTAAGCATAGAATATGAAACACTTTCCAACACATCTTGAATGTTTTAACAAAACTTCGTTATTTGAGGAAATCAGGTAAATAAGATAACTAAGTAAACAATTTAGAAGACGCATAAAATATTTTAAAATTGATTTCAGCAGTTACCGTCCATATCCAATAGTATCGTTATTACATGCCACTATTTAGCCAAAATTTAATTTAAACTACTCTTAAAACTACTGAAATCACATTTCCAGATATTATCATCCATAGACGGTTATGTATCCAATTATTTGCGTGACCCTGCATATCATTTTATCTATATTCTACAAACATTTCTTAGTAAACTAAATGCATTTCAGCGTAAAAATGCATAACTCCTTTAAAAACCACCTTTAAGCAATTTACTCTCATACTCAGTAACCCTTACGAATTCTTTTGTGTAGCCCTGCATATGAACTGTAGCATTTATACACAGTATAGTATGCATAAATGTAGTGAAACATAAAAGCGCATATCATAATTAAAAATGCATTTCTAGCAATCATTGCTTATGTACAATACTTCGGAGAAAAGTTTATTGGCGAGAAAGAAGCCAACGTATTTTCTGACAACCTATTTACTGCCTCATACTCACAAGCAATTTTTCCATATGTATGCAATTTATTTAATATAAAAAAAGCTATTTACCCATTTTTATAAAGAAACAGTAGTAATTTTTGCAGATCTCATGTACGCATCGGGGTTGGCATGTTTTTTCTCTGACGCCAATTTGGCAGAAATCTCGCTTTCGAATACCAGTTACTTATATATTTTTTAATTATTTGCTATCATTTTGAAAAGGAAATAACTATAAATAAATAAAAAGTTTGATTAATAATTGGCACAGATGTCATATTCGCACCATATTGGAGCGATTTTTTTCGGTTGCCAATTTGGCGAAAACATCAACAGTATAAACAACTTAATCCGGGTTACCACATCAAGCAAAATAACGACACTTTGGCGCAAGTTAAGTACCCGTTGCCTATATGATATTGGCGTCAGAAAAAAAATCGCGCCAATATGGGGCGAATATGACATCTGTGCCTAATAATTATAGAACAAAACAGTTTATATAATTAAAAACAGAAAATAAAAGTAAATAAACAATTTATTAATAAATAAAAAACAATAGCCGGGTTACCATAGCAGGCAAATTAACACCATATTGGCGCCAGTTTGGTATCCCGGTTCATATCTGAAATCTGTGTGTAATTTGTATTATAAAAAAATATTATATATATTTAGGAACTATTTTTTCTATGTATATAAGTGCATATATAAACAAAAATAAAAGTTCATTAGATTTGTTTTCATAGCTGTTTATATATTTTGGCAACATATCTCACTTTCTGATACCCGAATTGCGTCAAGCTTTTTTTTTTAAATGCTCTATAATGGGAAAGTGCCTAAATAAATAATTAACAGAAATAACCAGTTATACAAACTAAAACTTTTTATTTCGAGATCAAAGCATGGTTTTTAATTTCAATTAAAAATACATATATCCTTGGATAATTTCAGTTGAAATTAGGTTCACAGCTTAATATCTCATTCCATAAACCTATACAAACACAAGTGATTCATTCATCGTGAAACGTAAAAAAATATTAAATCATTCAGGTAATCATACACAAAGTAAGTTCTCCGACAATCAGTGGACAATATTCTAATGACGTCATAGCAGGTAAAATGGTGACGGTATCGTTTGTTTATGGTTTGAAATCACAAAGATTTAATTTTGCAATGTCTCTTAGTTGCATTATTTTATTGTCATATTTATGAGCTCAGAACAAAAGCATATTTTTTCATTTTTTAGTTATTAAAGACGGAAAAAAATTATAAATGCATGGTTTGAAAAATTTTAATAATTTTTGGTACTTCTTAGTTATCCCGTTGACCAAATTACTGTCGCCAAATTGCAAGATTAATTGCCGATAATGGTTGTCATTAATTAATTAATTGTTAGATTAAATGCCAATAATGGCCAATAAAACCATTAATTCGACGTTTTATTTGTATTTTTATTAATGTTTTGCTAATTTATTTGTTCTTTCGTTATTTCAAAAAAAAAAAAAAAAAAAATGTCAATGTGTATCATTTGGCGAGTGGTTTGGCGATTTATATAATTTGGCGAAATTGGTCGACGGAATACTTAAGAAGTACCTAATTTTCTTTCTTAAGAGTAAAAAATAACATCGGGAAGTAACAGCGGATTTAAGTTAAATAAGTTTACCTGTTTAATTCTGTTCTAATATTCAAAATAACTGTATTTATTAGATTTCAGTAAACAACATCAGGGCCCGTTTAAACTTTGAAATTAGAGAAATTACAATGTCATTTCAGAACCTTTCTTTTGGAGAAGCTTTTCTAAATTCCACATATACATGGAAACTCTTCAGTGTTAGAAATATTATTCTTAGGACTGACATAACATGAGAACGGCCTGCAATTTTACACAAGTTTTTGAAAACTACTTTATATCAGAAATTTTACTAAAAACTGGTTACTTTTTTGTTATAGCGGCCACACTATTAGGATTATGACAAGTTGCAGCCAATTTCGCCAACGTCGTAACCAAGATTGTGAAGCACACATATATAATATCATTTCATGAAATCGTATACGATAATTTAATATTTTTTACCTTACTTCAAGTGTGTAATTTATTTATTTTTAAGGCTTAACAATCTAAATTGTCCAATATATAAATTTATAAAACTGTAAACAAAGATTGAATTGACATGACCGCAAAAATCCTCAAATCTGCATAACACTTGGAACCAAACTGTGCAGATTAGTGGTCATATACTGTACACAATTTTTCATAAATGTGTTTCGTTCTTAAAATGTGTTATTTTCATCTATCACTGAGGAACAATCGAGAAAACTCATATTCTCCCACATGAGTTGTATATATCTTTATATCTAAATTTCCGTCATTTTTGACGGGCTACCTTTCTAGTAAGATATAAATGGTGTCTAAGAATAGTTCTTAAACAATTCGAAATTTAAAAGTGGTGAAAATGCACAAAAAGCGTTCTAAAAAACGTTCTAAATGGTAGTTTCTACATAATCTCAGAAAATACCAAACCGATTTAAAAAATATTGGTGTCAAAATCATAGTGACAACGTTTGCTCCAAGATAGGCTATGTTTTATGACGGAGCCACTACCCCAAAGGGGGTGTAGGAGCAAAAAACGTTTTAAAATGCGATTTATGTGTTACTGATGGGTCTAGAAATATGAAATTTGAAGTATCAGCTACTTATTAGATATAAAGGATTTCTAAGAACAGTTCTTAAACAATTCGAAATTTAAAAAGGGTGAAAATGCGCGAAAATCGTTCTAAATGGTAGTTTCAACACAATCTCTGCAAATACCAAACCGATTTAAAAAATAATGACGTCAAAATGATGGTGAAAATCCTTGCTCCAACATAGGCTATGTTTTATGTCGGTGCCACTACCCCAAAGGGGCTGCAGGAGAAAAACGTTCTAAATTGCGGTTTTTGCGTGACGGAAGGGCCTTGAATCGTGAAATTTAGAATGGTAGTTAGTTATAAGATATCAATAACCTCTAAGGACATTTCCTAAAAAAATCGAAATTTAAAAGGGGGGTCAAAATGCGCAAAAAGCGTTGTAAAAACGTTCTAAATTGCAATTTCTATGCAATCTCAAAAAATACTGAACCGATTTCAAATATAATGGTGTTAAAATGACGGCGACAGATCTTGCTCTAAGATAGGCTATATTTTATATATGTTTCCACTAACCCAGAGGAGATGCAGGGGCAAAATGAGCGAAAAGCGTTCTAAAAACGTTCTAAATTCCGATTTGTCACCAATATCTCCGGAAGAATCAAACGGATTTCAAAAGTAATGTTAAGAAATTGATGCTGACAGCCTCTGCTCTAACATAGACTCTATTTTAAGTCGGTATCACTATCACCTAGACGTTGCAGGAGCAAAAAAGCGTTCCAAATTTCGATTTGTGTGATCGGTAGGTGCTAGCAACTTAAAATTAGGCAAGGTAGATATGTATTACATATAAAGGATCTTTAAGAACAGTTTCGAAAAAAATTTAAATTTAAAAAGGGGTGAAAATGCGCGAAAAGCGTAATAAAAACGTTCTCAATTGCGATTTCTACTCAATCTCGGGAAATTCCAAAGCTATTTCAAAAGTAATGGTTGCAAATCAATGGTGACAGTCCTTGCTATAACATAGGTTATATTTTATGTTGCTGTCACTACCATCTGAGGGTTGAAAAAGCAAAACATGTTCTAATTTGCGTTTTTTGCATAACTGAAGGGTCTAACACTTTGAAGTATGGCATGTTATTTACTTACAAGATGCAACTGCTTTCTATGAACTGTCGAAAGAAAATTTCAAATTTAAAAAGATGAAGTGAGCGAAAAGCGTTATAAATTTCAATTTTTATGTAATCTTTTCAAATACCAAACCGATTAAAAAAATAATGATAACAAATTGTTGGTGATAGAACCTGCTCAAACATAAGCTATATTTTATGTCAGTGCCACTACCACCAGAGGGTTGCAGCACCTAAAAACTTTCTAAATTGCGATTTCTGTGATACTGAAAAGGCTAGAAACTTTAAATATGGCATGGTAGTTACTTATAAAATATAAATGCCCTCGAAGGACTGTCGAAATTAAATTCGAATTAAAAAGGGGTGAAGTGAAGGGGAGGTGCGAAAAGCATTCTAAAAAAGTCCTAAATTGCGAATTCTACGCTATTTCAGGAAATATAAACCAAATATAAAAGTAATAGTTGCGAATCAATGGTAACAGTCTCTGATCCTACACAGTCTATATTTTATGCCGATGATTCTACCACCTGGGATTCACAGGAACAACAAACGCTCTAAAAAAGGCCTTTAAAAGCTTTCTAAATTACGTTTCTGTGGAATATTAGGAAATAACAAACCAATTTCAAAATTAATGTTGGCAAATTAATGGTGACAGTTCCTATTTCAACATAGCCCTTTATGTTGAGAGAGGTGGTAGGACTTGGAATTTGACATGATGGTTAATTTTAAGATGTAAGAAGATGGTTTCTAAAAAATTCAAAACTTCAAATGAATACTGAAATGAGCGTATTAATTGAGCATAAATGTTTCAAAATATTTTCTAAATTATTATTTATTTAGTTTTATTTCGTTTTATTAATTTAAGTCTCATTTCTACCTTATGCAGTGTAACAATGATATTTAATCAAACTGTGTTTAAAGTAGTATTTTTTTTTAATTATTCCTAAAAGCAATAAGTACCTTTTAATAAAATAAAATATTACCTTTTAATAAAATAAAATTTAGTTAGTATCTTTTAATAAAAATTAGACATATATATATCACTTCGCATACTTCAAATATTACGCGAGCAAAGCCGCGGGGTTTGCTAGTATATTATAACTATGCGAAAATTGCGAGCACTTTAACGTAATTTTAAGAAATTTAGTTCGAATGTTTGCGTACAGTAAGTTGAGTTCACACGCAATAAGCCATTTTGTTGACAAACATACACATTATCTATAACATTTGCTTTCTAACAACAAACGTAATTTCACGTGACTATTAAAAATAGAAAGAAAACTTAAAAATGATAAATTCATTAATATGCGTAAAAAGCAGTCAATGAGAGAAATTAACTCACATTTAAAATGTCAAAATAATAATATTGGCAAACTTAAAACTTAAAAATATTTTTATACGATACATTTATTTTATATTTCGAGAAGATCTTTTTAACTAATGTTGCCAATTCTAAGACAGCCCAAATAATATCTCCCTTCAAAAAAGCGGAAATATTTTCATGTGAATATTAAAATTTGAAAGAAACCTTTGGTTAAAATTAACTCAAATTTAAAATGTCTTATTTGAAACACTCTTTTTATAGAATTGTTAAAAAATATCGGGATGCAAAGACTCGGTTTACATAATTCATCTAATATTAGCTTATTTTCAAATGTTTAACTTATCTTATTGAATCAAGCATGAAAACAGCCATTGGATGTCTTAACTGCAGCCAATTACGCCATAAAATTTCCCAATTAAAAGTAAATGAATGCAAACCCGTTTAAAGGGATATCACCACTGGTTTTCAAATTATAATTGAATTTTCTGTAATCTTTCTAAAACCGAATGGATTAGCGTATAGGATCTGAACAGTGGTTGACGAGCGTAGCTTGCAGGGGTCAGGGTTCCCTTGCTATATATATTAATTTAAAGTATTTTATGAAAAAAGATTAAATAGTGCACGAAGGCAAATTTTGTAATATCTTATCTAAATCTTTTTAAAAATTCTAAAAAAGATCATTTTACTAACATGAGATAAGAAACGAAATTACGTATATAAGTAAAATCCTCAAGATAGTTAATCATTACTCAACGTTTTAAAGCTGCATTACATCTATACAATTATATTAATTTAAATAATGCTTCTATTGCAGCGAAACCTGCGCCTTAGTGGTTGGATATATCAGTTCATGGCGATGAGATCCCAAAGTCATATAAGTACCGGATATGAAACAAAATAGCTTTTAATTCAATATGTTTTCGTATAATTAGTAATAAAGACACATGTCACCAATGTTCAAATGACACTGGATGTATATTGGTGCGCACCACGTTATTCAATATATAAATTTCATAAGTAATTTCGAAGATGTAAATATTTTTTTCTTGTAATTAAGTTACTTTTTGTAAAGGTTTATGATGCTAGCTATAGCTACAGTTTGTTATTCAAATATATATGAAGAAAACAATCCCTTTACAATTTTGATAAATATTACGCATAGTAGTGTATATAAATATTACAATTATATTATAATGTTTTACAATATAATTTACTATAAAATTTTACGTAGATTTTTTATATTACACAAAAGCAATCATCTAATTGTCTGTACGTATATAAATTATATCTATATAGACATAGAAAATATGATAATTATATAAAAATGGAGCTTTAAAAGAACTTGATTTAAAAATTAGATTCAAGTAAAATAATAGAAATAATAAAATTTTTCTTTCTTTTAAATTTAAATGTTGCTCCATCGTATACAACATAATATTTTGTTTGTGACACTTCAAATATTTAAATTGATCTTAATGGTAGCCCATTCCTTGCTCCCTTTTTCACAGTATTTGTATCGGTAAGAAATGGAACATTAATTATATCTATTTTTTTCATATTTTAACGTTATTTTTTCAAACCTTAATATTAGCTATGTGTTGTTTAAGTAGATCGCACCTTACATTTGCTTTAAATCTTACTCTGAAATCGCATCTTATATTCAACTGAAATTATAATACAAATATTTCCAGAAATATATCCATTAATTGTTTAAAAACGAAGAATAAATCACAAACCATCTGCTTGTGTGCGTGGGTGCAGACTAGTATAAATGTCTTATTTGAAGGATAAATGCAAGTACAAATTCTAATACGTATGCTTTACGTAGTTAAAATGTTATTTTTAGATTTAAAGAAAAAAATAAAATAAAATAAAGCTTTTAAATAATTAGAATAATGTACATTAGGGTGGGCCGAAAAAAACTTTTTATTGATTTTCGATGATGGGTAGTATGGAAAACTGGCCACTAGTGGCACCAAGTTCACACAAAAAATTTGAGACTTTTAGGACAATTCCTATATTTGCCGCTTTTCGCTTGAAGTTTTGCTAAAATGCTGATTTTTGAACTTTTTTAGCAAAAATTTTAAAAATATTAAATTAAACTTATTTTAATCGCATTTACTTGAAAAGCCATATTTAATGTGCCAAATGTATAAATAAGCTCTGATAATGTATTATTTAATTGCTATGTGTATTTTAAATTAGGCGATTTTTATAGCCTTTTCGCGTATAAAGGGTCAAATGTTGTATATATTGTTTGAATCTTTCAACAGTTTCTCTCTTTTGTCTTGTTTATGTCCCTTGGTTTTCCTTATTTTTTTCGATGCTTTAAGGGTCATATATTTCGGTGACGGGCAGCAGAATCCCCCCAAAACAGATCGAGAAGGGGGTGAAGCGAGAACTTAAGCGAACGCAGTGACTCATCGCGATGTTGGGGGAGTGAAGGAGGAAATACAAGAGGGGAGAAAGTGCAATAAGGGTTGCTTATTATTTTTCAGTGCTCAGTTTCACTGCGACATTTGTTCAGTGTAAAAGTAAAACCTTTTTCTCGTGCGATACAGTGCTTTTTGGATCATTTAACGTGCCATTACTGTGCTTTGTGCGTTTTAATACGACGAGTTTAGAAATGATCAGTGCGAAAGGTCATGGTGATAGCGTGAAAATAACCTGTTTGAGGCACCGTGCAAATTGAAAGACTTGCAATTGCCAACTTATGCGGACATCATGCGTCACTACTATTGATTGCGAAGCGATATAGAAGAAAATCGAGATATTTATCTTCAACCAGTGGATGATATTATTAAAATGGTAGGTGAAAAAGTTTCCGAAATCTTAATAAAAGCTTCCATACCTGTGGTTTCCCAACGAACAATTAACGGAAAGATTAAAAACTATTACAATAAGTGTAGATCATTGGAGAAATCCTGTAATAAAAAGGGAGTTAAAAGCAAGACGATCCGCGAAGATTTCGTACGAAATGCGGAAACCTCTCGCTTTGACATTGCAGCTTGTAAGTATAGAGACTTGAACAATTGTAGCTGCAACGTCAGGCGTAAAGTCCCACATCGAGAGGTGAACTTCTTGAAGGATCAAAGAACATTTCGAAAATTTTTTATCGGAAATATTGATTTAAAAACAAGCAAAACTCTTGAAAAGAAAATATCGCGGAAAATGAAAAGGGATACAATTTCAACGAGGAATAGTGGTTCTGCGACAAAGCCTTCAACGAGTGCAGATGTATTGTTGGAAGATTCGAGTAGCGGGAGCTTTCAAGCAAGCAGCCCGACTGAATCTGAATTTGAATCAGGCCCTTCAAAGCCAGACACTCCTAAACACATATCCCTCTCTCACACAGCGTCTGCCGCATTTAGGACTCGTGTATCAGAGAGAAAAGTTGCGTTAATAGCTTCATCCGTGCTTCAAGATGCAGGAATTGTGACATAAAAAAAGATAAGAATCTCGTCATTGATAAAAACAAGGTCAGAAGAGAGAAACATAAACTTGGAAAGAAGATACAGGAGGAGGAAGTTCTTGAAGGAAGGAAAATTAAAAGCATATTCTTTGATGGTAAGAAGGATAAAACGATCATGATAGAAAAAAAAGGAAACAAGTGACACCGTCGAGAGAAAGGCGAGGAACATATCACCGTGTTGTCTGAACCTGGTTCGGAATATTTGGGTCACTTGACACCTCGTTCCGGTCACGGAAAAGAAATAGCTCAATCCTTATATAATTTTCTATGTCAGAACAAAGTAGACTTTTCTGAACTGATAGCACTCGGGTTTGATGGCACCGCTGTTAATACTGGAAAACGCAATGGTGTCATTGCCTGTCTTGAAAAAAAATTAAGAAGAGAGCTGCAACATTTTGTATGTATTCTTCATACGAACGAACTTCCTCTCCGACATCTACTGTCTAAACTTGATGGTGGAACCACAGGACCTAAGTCCTTTGCAGGACCAATCGGTTCTAGGCTAACAGGGTGCGAAAATATACGTGTCACTTCGTTCGAACGTATTGCTGTTTCATGGACATCCGAAATGGAAAAGACTGAAGATCTGAGTATAGATCAAAAATATTTATTTGATATTTGTGCAGCGGTTTCAAGCGCACAGTGTCCTCGAGGGCTGGAAAACAGAAAACCTGGACCAATTGTACAATCGAGAGGAATCACAACTGCCTGCAGAATTTTACGCCTGTACATTAGTAGTTTAAATCCTGATGAAGCGCTTAAATATCTCGCACAGTACGTGATAAAAGTTTATGCGCCAGTGTGGTTTTCTGTAAGGAAAAGTCCAGGTTGCGCGGACGGACCTAGACATCTGTGGCAGATTATTAAACTTTCGACGTTTCTACCAGATGAGCTAAAAGAGAGAGTCCATTCAGTCGTACAGACAAATGGATACTATGGCCATCCCGAGAATTTACTGATAGCAATGCAACCGACGATAGCATAGATATTAGAAGAATGGAATGGGAAAGAATAAAAAAATGCCGCAATTTAAAAAAGATAAAGACCAACAAAATGCGAGAATTTCAGGTTCCAAAGCTGAACTTTAAAGCAACGGAATGCTATGATTCCATCGACTGGGTAGCCACGGAAATCAGCGAGCTTCCTATAACAAAAACTCTTTCATTAGAAGAAATTGAAGAAAACATAATTTCAGGATCCGTGTTGGATAAAGCATTAATCTGCTTTCCAAGTCACTCCCAGGCTGTGGAAAGAGTCGTTAAAATTGTTACAGAAGCTGCATCAAAGGTATGTGGGAGTGAAGGAAGAGATGCCTTCATTAGAGCAAAACTGCAAACGCAGAAAAAAAAGATGCCAAAATTCATTTCTAAGAAGGACTTCGTAACCTAAAAAGTTATGCACTTTGAATACATAATATTCTGTGGGTAGGAGGGCGAGTGGAACTCGTAGTACAGCTACCTCCTCGCGGTGAGTTCCGGGTTGTTTCGCGTTGGTACCGAACGCAAAACAAGCTAAAAGCTGTACATTTTAAAAGCAAGTAGCACAAAATTAATGCATAATGAGAGCATATTTAAACATTTGGCACATTAAATATGACTTTTTAAGTAAATACAATCAAAATAAATTTAATTTAACATTTTTAAAATTTTTACTAAAAAAGTTCAAAAATCAGCATTTTAGCAAACCTTCAAGCCAAAAGCGGCAGATATATAGGAATTGTTCTAAAAATCTCAAATTTTTTGTGTGAACTTGGTGCCACTAGTGGCCACTTTTCCGTACTACCCATCATCGAAAATAAAAAAAAAAAAAGTTTTTTTCGGCCCACCCTAATGTACATCCGTGAAAGATCTTTTTTTAATTTTAACTATCCTGCCATCGTGATCACAAAATTTTCTTCTACATTATTTTATTTTAACTAACACATTTACACATCCAGAATAACGAAGTAGATCGCATTTCTTTGACTTTAACCCGGCGAAAAAGGCATTAACAGAACAGGAATTCAACAGTGTTACATGTTGGTGTTTCAAATGCAAAATCGAAGATACAGTGCTTGTAAAAGCTTTATGTACAGGAAAAAAATTGTAAAAAAATTGATAAATTTAAAATACGATAATTGAAGTGGTAATTTAATGATGATCACAAAGTGAAAATTGCAAATATAAAAGTCAACAAAATGTATCTGTGAGATTTTATTGCGAAACAATAATCATTTTGCAAACAAACGCTAATTTTATCTGTGTAAAACCTTTAAGGGCACCACTATTTTTTGCAGAAATGTTACGTATAATTATTATTAATTTTCACGTTTAAACTCTTCTGTATAGTGATTTTTCTGATCTTTTCTGTTAAGAGTTTTATTAATTTTATAATAATGCCAAAAGCAAGTAAACAGACGGAATATGAAATCAGTGCTGTTGAATCTTTTGCATCGTGAGGAATAAGTTGTATGTCGGTTGCAAAAAAGATATTCGGATCCAAAACCGTCATAAATTTTTTTTTTAATTTTAATGAAATGAGAGTTTTAAAGATAGCATCTACTGGAATATGCGCAAGTAAAGAAATTTTACAAACCACTGAGTTCAAAGTGTGCAGAAAATAATTTGCAATACAATTAATCGATCTGGGAATTTCCAATACACTGCGAAATTGTGTAAACACCCTTTACTGATTTGCCACCAAACCGATTGTTTACGGTTTGCAAGATAAGTGATGACTTGGGGAGACAAATGTCTGCATATTATTTTCTGTAATGAAAAAAAAAAAAAAAAAAAAAAAAAAAAAAAAAAAAAAAACTGATGCTCAGATGTCCAGGAAAACTGGAAATATTATTGGTATCACTTGAGAAAATAAAAATAAATTTTCTCAAAACTTCAGTTGGTTGGCGGATCCATAATGATATGGGTCTACTTTTCGCATAACGGCGTGGAGTTACTTGCATTTCTTTCAGGAAAAGTCAAAGGCATATCTAAAAATTCATTCTGACAATTTTTCATCTGTTTCAACACTTCTGGAAGGATGAAAAATATGAGCAATATAACGCACCTATCCACACAAGCCGTTAGACAAAACTCTGTTTCCAGGTGAAAAATATTGAAATTTTACAATGACCACAAGGATTTCTGATCTAAACTCTATCAATATCTTATGGGGAGATCTAGCAAGACGAGCTTATAAAAATGGAAAATATTTTTCCTCAGTTTGAGAGCTCAGATCTACGATTGAAGATGAATGGTACAAAACCAGTCCCGAATAGTACCAAAAATTAGCAATATCCATAAAAGATAGAATATTTGTCGTCATTAAATGCAATGGTGCTTATCTAACATATTAAATGTTTGTTTCTTGGTTAGTGTATTGTTTTTATTTTGCTGTCCTTAAAAGTTTTTACACTGGCATAAATAGTGTTCTTTCTTGTACAATTAATTTATTTTCATTATAAAATACTTGCAGATGAATTTTGTTGGCTTTTTTTAATTAGCTATTCTATTTTATGATACACGTAATAGTGCACTATTTTTCATTTTATTTGAAACTTAAAAATAAAAAAAATATTTTTTGCTGTCCCCAAAATTTTTACACGCACTGTATATATTTTTATTTATAAATTCAAATATTCTACTCAATAAAACTCAAATACCACTTTAATTTTAATTATAAATATATAACACACACCTAACACAATAAACAATATTCTGAAACTTTCTGCATCAGTTATGGAAATTGTGCGACCACTAAAAATGTGTTAATACAAAGTTTAACAGGCAGATAAACTGACATTTACAAAAAATAATCAAATCGTATTTAGTACATCCCAAATCATGTGAATCCATCAAAACAATGAAGTCGAAAGTTTTCGAGATTCAAATACTATATACTTATACATATGTTAATAATAAATAATAAATAAATAAGTAAAAATTAATACAAATGCTTAAAGTTTTGATAAAATCTTGTTAAAAGAAATAATAACGAAATAATAATTAACTGGTAATGTGCTGTCCATCATAAAACGTTTTTCTGTAAGATTCTAATATATCAATTTATAATAGCATAAATAATTATGAGTATAAATCATTGCAGTATCCCGCCGAATGTAACACGGAGATACATAGATGAGTGAATAACCAGAAAATAAAAATTAACCCAACGCGCTGAGTTTTATTAACTTTTAATTAGATCTACATATACATTTTGAATATTTAAACACAAATATTTAAATTTGGTGCTCTTTTACACACACAAAAAAAAAAAGTTCAGCTGTGATGTTCATTGTAAAAAACATTAAACTAATATTCAGTAATCGTGTCTTCAGCAAAAAAAGCTATATACATTTTAGAAAGGAAAAAATTAGTGGCAGGTATATGCATAAATAGATATTGGTTTCTGTCAGATAATTGATAATAAGACAATCAGATAATAATATAATAAGACACTGGAGATATATCAATGACAAAAAGTTAAAAAGGAAAGAATTTTCTTACAGGAAAATTCGCCGTATTTAATTCCGCGAATTTTTGTTTACAAAAGTACCCTCCTTTTTTTTACCATTTTTTCCTGATCTGCCGCCACACTGTATAACAAGTAAAAAATAAAACATTTACTTGTATTTCAGATCTCTTTCAGCACTAAACACCATAGAAAATCATTATTGTATTTATCTTTTTATTTATTAGGAAATACATTTAGAAAATTAGAAAGTTTAGTGACTAAAAGATCTATTCAATTAATACTTTCAAGAATTTACTGTAAATCCCATTCGACAATGCTAAAAACTAAATAAAAAAGATAAGACATTTTGTTATTTTATTATTTCGACTTTGAGAAATTAAAAAAAATAATAAGCGCTTTTTTCAAGATGATTAGATGGTCCGTTTATATATTTTTGTCCATTTTTTTTCACGGTCGTTTAATTCAATTAACAATAATAAGAAATAAATCCCATTAGCCAATCATCTAAGCAGAAAGAAATGATTTTCTTTTCAGTAATAAAATATTAATTGCTTTTCCGCAATGCTTTATTTTTAAATTATTTTCGAATTGCTAATTAGCTAATTATTTAAATTAAAAAAAACTATATCATTTAAGAGTCTGTTTATATAAAATTGTAAGATAGGCATTTTATTTTAAAATTCCCTTTAGTAAAGCTTTTTAAAGGAATTCAGAATATCCAATAAAATGTTAGTATTAGAATAAGGACTTATGTATCATATTTTAGAGTTATTATTTTCGAATTTATTAATAAGTATGTACGTTACTTAAAACAATAAATGTCGAGCACAAATATAACATACACTATATTGCCATTAATGACCGGCAATTTTCGATTTTAGACATTTTGTCGAATATTTAGAAATATACTTGTCGGATTCTTCTGGAATTTCAAGATTAAAAAGAACAGGTATGACCTCAAATTTAGCAATGTCGATTTGATAAGGAGGGCAATTAGGGGGCCAACAAAAAATGAAAGAAAAAAATAATACTTGGGATCACTCTGTAAAATAAAATACACGAAATGATCTATCGCTACCGAATATAAATAAACAGACACTGTGCAATATGTGTATTCTTTTGTGTAAGAATAGCACGTATACTAATAGATATAGAGCGATTTATTTAAAAAAATTAAAAAGTTCTTCCATGTTTTTTGCTTATAACATACAGGGTTTTCAACGAAATTTAACGCCGATTTCAAAAAAATTGACAAAATATAGTGAAAACAATATAGTGCAATTGGAATATAAATATATTAAATATTTTAGGAAATATGAGCAGTTATATGAAATAATTTTTATCTGCGCATGCACGAACGATAACAAGGATCATTTTACATAATTTAATAGTCAACTCTATGGAGCAACTTATTAATAAAAATCTAGTCAAATATCGTAAAAATTCAGAAATATATCGGTGTTAGAGTGAGCAAATTTTTAGTAGTTCTCTAAAAGCAGCTGAATGATAAGGTATTTTACACAAATTGTCATTTTACATTTTACATTTTTTTTTAAATTTTCATTTTTTATGGATGTTTTAGTTCTTCTTTGATAACCACCAGAATGAGCCTCTACCATAATCAAAAGACGTATCAAAATCGAAACATTTTTTCCAAATCTACTCGTTCATAATCACTAAATACTAACTTTTTTTCTGAAAGTCAGTTAATAAAAAATGACAATTTGTGTAAAATCCCTTATCATTCAGCTGCTTTTAGAGAACAACTAAAAATTTGCTCACTCTAACGCCGATGTCTTTCTGAATTTTTACGATATTTGACTAGATTTTTTTTTATAAGTTGCTCCATAGAATTGACTATTAAACTATGTAAAATGATCCTTGTTATCGTTTGCGCATGCGCAGATAAAAATTATTTCATGCAACTGCTCATATTTCCTAAAATATTTAATATATTTATATTCCAATTGCACCATATTGTTTCTACTATATTTTGTCAATTTTTGTGAAATCGGCGTTAAATTGTGTTGAAAACCTGTACGTTATAAACAAAAATCATGCAAGATTTTTTTAATTTTTTTAAATAAATCGCTATATTTCTATTAATATAAGTGCCATTCTTACACAAAAGAATACACATATTGCACAATGTCTGTTTATTTATATTCGGTAGCGAAAGATCATTTCGTGCATTTTATTTTACAGGGTGATCCCAAGTATTATTTTTTTTCTTTCATTTTTTGTTGGCTCCCTAATTGTCCCCCTTATCAAATCGACATCGCTAAATATGAGGTCATACCTGTTCTTTTTAATCCTGAAATTCCAGAAGAATCTGACAAGTATATTTCTAATATTCGACAAAATGTCTAAAATTGAAAATTGCCGGTCATTAATGGCAATATAGTGTATATGTTCTGTACTAAGAATAACATTTTACTGAAAAATGTCAGCGTATTATATTAAGTAAATTTTGTTCCAAATATTTTAAATGAACTCTTCCATGCCACTGAACAACTTATGTATGCAATAACTGTTTTCAGCTTCAAAAGTATATTTTTTTGTCAGTTTTAGTCTTGTGTAAATATGCATCTGAAACAATGGAGTAATTTCTTAAGAATGTAAGCAATATCTAAGCAAATAAAAGGCTGAAGATAATACTAAAATTCCTAAAATTGAACGTTATCTTTTGGCTTTACGCATTTCAGTTGCTCTTAGAAGAACTAACTTTTGCACACACAAGAAAAAAAAATGTTTCTACGATATTTTATTATTAAATTTAAATGAATCTTTAAAAATGCTTACATATACAATGTAAATGTATGTATATGGTTTTATACAAAACGTCTCTTGCATTCTACCTGGTTTTCAAAAAAAGAAAAAAAAAACTTGTATCTAATTCTTAAACGATTTATATATGCACTAGAGGGTTCTTCCCCATGCAAGCTAAGCTCGCCAACACCGTTCAGACACTGCTGAATCTAAAAGCACGCTAATCTGATCGGTTTTAAAAAGATTAGAGAAGACTGAATTATACTGAAAAAACTTGTAGAGATCTCCCTAGAAACGGGTTTCCATTCAATTCCCTTTGATTGCAAAGCTTTAAGGCAAATTAGGTTGCTGTAAAGACATCCAATGGTTGTTTTCTTCTTTGATTCACAATCTGTTACCTGTTATACCTAAAATCTGTAGCCAAACTATAAGATTAAATGTCAATAATGGTTGATCGTAAATGTCACATTCACTTGACTTTAAAGAAGTTACATGTGTTTACGCCATCAAGTGATTTTTATTTCGAAGTTTTATTTGTATTTTTATTAATGTTATACTAATTTATTTGTTCTTTCGTTATTTAAAATAAAAATTATGTCAATTTGTAGAATTTGGCGAGTAGTTTGACGATTTATATAATTTGGCGAAATTGGTCGACGGGAGAAGTAGTACCATTAAAACATTGCTTTGAAGCTGAAATTAAATGTCATGATTTGTTGTATTGTCATATACGCACCGGGTTTGGTGTTTTTTTTTTTTTTTTTTTTTTTTTTTTTTTTTTTTTTTTTTTTTTTTTTTACGACAATTTGGTGAAAGCCTAGTTTTCGAATACCAGTTACATATGTATTTTTTAAATTATTTTCTGTTATTTTTAAAATGAAATAACAATAAATAAAAAAAAAATAATTAAAAACTATAGAACAAAACAATTTATAACATTTTTTGTAAATAAAAAGAAAATAAATTTAAATAAACATTTATTAATAAATAAGCAACAATAGCCGAGTTACCATGTCAGACAAAATAACGCCATTTTGCCACCAATTAGGTACCGGGTTGCTTATATGACATCTGTGCCAAATATTTTTCTTTTCGTTTCGTTTAAAAAGAAAAAAAAAGAATTGAAAGTCATTTACTTTAAATGTTTCAGTTTTAAATGAAAGTTTTGTGTTAAATAAAATGATAATATAATACAAATTGAATTATGAATAAAAGTAACATGATACATTTCTTAGCATACATTTAAGGTGGGGCCAAACTGGTCGCCAAATTAGTTTAAAATAATAACCTTTTCTAAAATACGAAAAAAAAAATATCTGCTATGATAAAATTTGAGTTGCCATCATTAGTGAAATGTATATAAAATTAGAAAAAAAATTAATATTTCGAAAACTAATTCGAATTTAAAAATTCTAACACCAGTTTGAAGATCTGCGGATCAATACAGATTTTTGGTGTTAATTTCATCGCAAAATATTCCGCATTTTAGGAGTAATCGCCGTGAAACATAATCAGTTGTTTAATCAGTCGTTTCATAGAATCGTTTCATAAATTCGTTATATTTCAGTCGTTTCATGAAATCCGTTTCATTAGGATTTTATATATTTAGGGTAGATATATTTTACTTTATTTAAAAAGTACTTCTAACTTTTCATCTAATAAGAGTACTCAAAAGTTCTTTTTATTTATTTATTGTATGTACAAATTGGATTACATATAAAGATAGAGCTAACTTTCAGTTTGTGTCATTTTTTTTTTTTTTTTTTAATATTTACATCATTTTCCATAATATTACTTTTCGACAATATAATTGGACATATTCATATATGACGTATTATATATATATCGTAGGCTAATTGCAAAATCCGTCTCTTTGCAAAGAAACCGGTTATTTCATTTTCCCATGTGTCTGATATTTTTCCGTGTTATTGCAAAGAGCGTAATCAGCTTTAAGCTCACTGGAAAATGGTCATTTGTTTCTCATTTAGTCAAGTTTGTAAAGCTTATTACAAAGAGCCTGTGGAGAGTTAAGCTACTTGGAAATTATCCATTTATTTATCAGCTTGACTTTTTTTAGACTCGTTGTAATGAACATACACAGTTTTAGGCTAATTAGAAAATGACCACATGTTTGTCCAAACAGCATAGTTTCATACAGGTTTATTTATACTTTTAGTATAAAAAAAGTGAAGAAGAATTTAAAATAATTATAAAAATATATAAGACTAAATTCACTAACCTTAGACACTCAGTCTAAGTTGCCAACTGGGCGAAAAATGTCGAGACCAGGATTCGAACCAGATATCTCTAGGCAGAAACCTCCAATGTTCTACGAACTGAGCGATCCCGGACGAATCTGGGGGCCCTAAATCACCCAGTTAACCTTACTGATCATGACATGTGGTCTGATATATGAATCAGCTGAACACATGGCTGCCACAGGCGACTATTTTCTAATTCTATCTCGCATCAATAAAAAAAAAAAAAAAAAAAAAAAAAAAAAAAAAAAAAAAAAAATCACATATTGTTTGACAGCATTTGCGAGTGAAATATAATACACAATTTATTTTCTTAAAATAGTGGTACAAATAGATTATAAAAATAGTCGCCAGTCGCAGACCTGTAAACAGAATAAATCTCATGTATAACTCATTTGACTTACTTACCGATTAGAATAATTATGTTAAAGTAATGTAGTACTTAGTCTAAGGTTGGGGGCTATCGTAAGTACTGCGTATAAGCCTTGGCAGAAATAACTCCGTTTCTCACCAGAAATTGTGTTTAATAAAGTGTAACTTATTTTTATTTGGTACTTATTTGACCATTTGTTAAGAAAAGTTTCTGGTTTGGAACAGACTTATTTTAGCCGCGGCTTACACGCTAGAATTTACGGAACTTCAGTTTTATTTTTAGGGTAAATTGTTTGCAAACACACCGTGCAAATCCATCAATAAAATGTGCAGATGAGTGAGATTTTTAATGTTTTACCAGCAATACATCGATAAGACGGGATTCACGGGATGCAGAACGCTGATAAATATAAAACTGAAAATAAAATAAGGAAAAAACTGATGTTTCAATAGAATCTGAAGATGGTGCAGATTTTTTATACTTTCATAGAATTAAGAAGAGAAAATGATTTGCTAAACAAATTAATTATAAAAAATGCTTAAGAAAATTTCTTCAATAATGAAATTTGCAGATGAGGCAGAATTTTTGTGGTCATCCAAAGTTATGTAAGAAGATGGGTTGCTGAATGAAAATAATTATAAATCTTATTTAAGGAAATAGGGGTCAGGTAACCTTTGAAGCGTCCAAAAATCAATTTTTTTTTAAATAGCTTATAATTAAATATTATTCTTTAGGAACATTTAAAATCAAATCCCATGAAAAAATTCGCATTAGAAGAGAAGTTATGTCTAAAACACTTTGAGCTTTTGCTATATGATCAATGGGTTTTTCAATTTTTGAAGCCAATTTTCTCAAAACAGCGATTTTGATCATTGCGCGCACGATTTCTGAAGAACGGTTGCCTAGAATTTCACGAAATTTTTGGTAGATGCATTAAACGTACAGAAACACAAAATGGCCTATTATTATGTTCCTCAAGTAAGAAGTTTAGAATTCACGGCTACCTTTGTATAAAAAAAAAAATCTCGATATTTCGAATTAATCTATTTTTTTTTTTTTTTTTTCCTCGAGATCTACAAGTTTTATTTTTTTCATTGTAGGTCATTTTGAAAACACTTTATATCTGTACTCATAAAAAAAATCTTGGCTTGTTTCAGCCATTGAAATGGGAAAAATCATGCGCGCAATGCATGCAAGAATAATTCTTTCGTAAAAATTGTATTATCTTTAAAAATAAATAAAAAAAAAAACTATATATGTGTATACTTTTTCTAACAACTTTGATTGATAAAATAAATCGTTCCTAACATGTGTTTTCAATTTTATAATTAAAAGTTAATTAGTTAAAAAATGACTGCAATTCTTGCAGAGGTCACTTTTACATGTACTTTATTGGTTCAAAGGTTACCTGACCCCTTAAGGAGATTGCTGTATCAATAAAATCTGCAGATGAGGCAGATTGCTAATGTTCCCGAAAATTACGTAAAGAAGATGGGGTTCATAAATGAAATCAGTTATAAAGAAATATGACAGTAAATCTCTGTAATAATGAAATCTTCAAATGAGGCAGATTTTTAAAGTTTTCCCAGCCTTTCGTAGAAAAGACAGAACGCAGAATGAAGTTTATTATAAAAAATATGTAGCAAAATTTCTGTAATAATGAAATCTGCAGATGAGGCAGATTTTTTTTTTTTTTGTGTTTGTCCAGCATTACGTTGAAAAGATGGTTTGCTAAATGAAAATATTTATAAAACATGTACAAGAAAATTTCTCTATCAATAAAATATGTGTTATCTGCAGAAATAATATACTGCTGAGTGAATAATATCTTACGAATTTGTTTTGAAGCGCGCAACAGACTAAAAATTAAAGTAATCATTTATGTCAGATAATGAGGTGAATAAATCATATATGTCAATACGACACTTTTCGGGAATTCTTGCTGTGACTAACTTCATTCAGCAGCCCATCATCTCTACGTAATGCTATAAAAAAAAAAAAAAAAAAAAAAAAAAAAAAAAAAAAAAAAAAATGCATCATCAGCAAATTTTATTGATGCAGCAATTATCGTATTTATATTTTTATAATTATATTCATTCAGCAACCCATTTTCACTAAGTAGATCAGGGAAAAAGGGAAAAATCCGCCATAATTTTCAATAGCAACCGATCTTCCCTTCGTACTAGAAAAAAAAATAAAATAGAGACCTGCCTCATTTGCAGATTTCATTTTTAAATACATTTTATTATTTAAGTTATATAATTATCATCGTTCAGCAACCCATCTTCTTTACGTAACGCCGGTAAAATATCAAATATCAGGATCACCTGCAGATGGCAGAAATTTTCTTATGCATTTTTTAATAATTATTTTCATTGGCTACGTAATGCTGGGAAAACATTAAAAATCTACCAGACCTGCAGATTTAAAAAATAAATCAATTTCTTTTATGCATATTTTTTAATCATTTTCATTCAGAAACACATCTTCTCCGCCTAATTCGGGGAAAATATTAAAAATCTTCTCATATGAAGATTGTAATAATAATTGAGCACAGAGCGTTATCGAAAAATAAACACTTAATATAAAAACGCATTCACTAGCCTTAGACAACCAGTCACGTTAATGAATATGTCAATAAGACAGTTTTCTTATACATTTTTATAAGCATTTTAAGACATCCCCACCCCTATTTTTTTTACCAAAAGTATGCTTAAACATTCAGTACCTTGGACAAATTGAAATAAATTTGGATTAAACTAGGCATTTTGACAAACGTGTGGTCTATGGTGGTCATTTTGGGTCATTTTCTATTTAGCCTAAAGCTTCGTATGCTCATTGAAATGAGTCTAAAAAAATCAAGCTCATTGGGTTATACAAGCCCAGTGACCTAGTGATAAGATCATCTGACTGCTGCGCTGCAAGTCGAGAGTTCGAATCAAGACTGGACAAGGAGCCTTTCATCCTTTCGGGGTCGATAAAATGAGTACCAAGCTAGCTTGAGAAGTAAACACCGATGGTCCCACGTTTAGCTGACAACCTGTCTTGGACGCATGCTGCATAGCACCTCGGGGCCCAAGGTCAAGAAAATAGGGATGAGCACTGTCGGCATTGATCCTTCATGGATTTAATAGCCACAGAGCTCAGTTTTCATTGGATAATAAATGAATAATTTCCAATTAGCCTAACTCTCCACATACTTCTTGCAATAACCCTGAAAAGTAGCAGGGTGATTGTGAAACAACTGGTCGTTCTCCAATTAATCTAAAGCTACTTAGAATCTTTGGAAAAAGTGAAAATCATTAGACCAATTGGGAAAATGAAGATGGTTCTCTAATTAGTCGGTCTCTTTGCAAACATCCTAGGCTCTTTGCAATACGCCAAGATTCGCAATTAGCCTACGACATACACATGACATGTGTATATTATGCATATTACGTATGTATGCTTTATAAGAGACAGATATTACGTATATATTGGCATATATGAGGCATATATTCACTTTTTTAATATGTATACAGGATTAGCATAAATGAATGACCGAATTTGCAAAAAAATATTTTTTTTTCAAAACTATAACGCCTAGTACACTGTAAAAAAAAAAAAAAAAAAAAAAAAAAAAAAAAAAAAAAAACACTGTAGATTTGCCAGAAAAAACTCGATCACAGTGAATGTGCTGTATCATTCTTTGGTTTCCTGACTATATTAACATGGAAAATACAGTAGTTACGTAAAATTAACAGCACGATGTGCTGGCAATTTGGACGCATTTTTTTGCAGCACAAATTGCTGGCGTCCAAATTACCAGCACATTGTGCTCTTACTTTTACGCAACTACTGTATTTTCCATGTTAATATAGTCAGGAAATCAAAGAAAGATACAGCACATTATCTGTGATCGAGTTTGTGCGCGAGATGAACAGTACTTTGTACTGTAAAAACGTCGTTTTTTTTACAGTGTATATTAAGTAATATATGAAAATTAAGAAAATCATTTTTTTAATTACAAATGTTACCTCTATGAACCTTTTCGTAAATAGTTACAAACATCTAATTTTTAATCAAGTTTGCTCAACCATTATGAAGCTTTAGGGGAGATCAGGGGTAGATGGCTACAGGGGTAAGTAAAATTCTGTCCTCATAATTCACATGTTTGTGACTAGATGACGCAACCAGTCATAGAGTACATTTCTGCAATAGAGATTGTAATTTTTCAGTGTTACCCACATGCAGAGCAGGGGAGATTTAGTACGATTTTTCTCTTGAAATGATACGTAAATTTTAGTTGCTTTACTCTTTATCTAATTTTTAATACTTATTTTTATATTTTTCTATTTAACTTGTGTATTTTTCCATAGTATATGATAAACTATACATACTCCATATGTGAACTACTTAGATTGTATAGGTTAGATGCAAATTTCCAACTGAGTGATAAATGTCCGGACAATGATTCGAACCAGGGATCTCCTGTCTGAAGCCGCCAGTGCTCTACCATCGGAGCTATACCAGACGAATATGGTGGAATTTTTTTCACCCAGCTAACCTTAATGATTATAGCATCTGGTCTGAAACCTGGTTCAGCTCAATAGAATAAATCTCAGGTAATGGAACATCAGAAATCGCTGGATACTTGATTACACTAGATAAAAAAAAAAAAAAAAAAAAAAAAAAATATATATATATATGTGTTATTAAATGTGTAGTTATGTGTTAATATTATTGTGTTAAAATTAATCTAGTGTAGATTGTTTATGTTTAGAAGGTTACATCTCCCATTATGTTAATACATTTATTATGCGGCTAGTAAGCGCATTTAACACGGGCAAGTTGGCTCGGTGCTCCAACCAACCACGTTACATTCTTTCGTAATATTTTCTGCTATTGTATGCTGTTAGATATATATATATATATATATATATATATATATATTTTTTTTTTTTTTTTTTTTCCGAAAACTTCCGTAATTACCAAAGAAAAACTGATCTGGCGAAACCAACGAAGAATGCTGTACATGCCGTATTAATTAATGGACGGCTATTAGGCAAACTGCTAAAGCTTTTAATATTCCTTCAAAAGTCAGACAAGATATTGCTAAATTATGAGAAAAAACGAATGTTGGTGTTCAACCGATTGTTGGTGTTCATATCTCAACTATGACAGTCGAGAAACTGGATGTTCAAAAAATACAGTATCAACATTGTTGTTTTTTTCTACAGAAGTCACTGCACTCCTCTGATTTCGGCTTAATGCATTCGGTCATTAACACCTGGGGATGTTAAACCATTAAAAAAGTCAGAATCGAGAAAGAAAATGAAGAAAATAGATGTAGGTAAAAGCGTATTACAAGAATACTGCCAGATTCACCAAATCTAAAGGTATTGAAAGAGGAAAAGGAAGCTTTAGAGATGAAAAAAGATGAAGTATAAACAAGAATAATAGAATGGGAACAGTAAAACTTGGCCAAAGGTAAAGGGGCAATAATGAAAACTTTGTTTACACCTAAAAAAAGAATATTTTTCATTTATAAACGCAAGAATCTTAACAATAGCTCAAATTGTGAGAAATGTTATTGTCTGGTGTGTGTTGGTAGCTTGAAAAGTAGCAAACGTAGAGAATGTGGGTGCAATGCAAACTTTGGGCGCATAAGGTCTGCAGAAAAATAGGCACTCGATTTTCTATTTGAGAAATTGTAACGAAGATGACGATGTCGTGTAGGATAAAAGTTACTGAATGTTAATGTTCTATTCATTACTGTTTTTGTCTATACAAAATAGAATTTACATTGTACGTGGATAATTCCTTTATTTAAACCTACTGGTAATAAAAAAACTGATTTCTCTTAACTGCGTATTAAGATACGCAGTTCCTGTTCCAACTTACCCTACAGGTATAGGCATCTTACCCCGCGACTGGGTAGGTTGGCACACATTTTTGAAGTGAAAACTTCTTTAGGCGCGTTGAGTTTTTTTTGGGGATGGAGAAAAACCACTGATTTGGAGACACTGTTACGTAACCGACATGCTAGCATTTTAGCACATAGACACTAGCGCGCCAAGAGGTGAATGACAGGAATTTTTCATTGTTCAGCTCAATCCGCAAAAGAAGAACGAAGCTAAAACTCACTTTTTCTCCCGGCGTTCACACAGTAACACACACACACACATTATCAGTTTTCGAAAACTGTTTTAGGCGCGTTGAGCTTTTTTTGAGATGGAGAAAAACCACTGATTTGAGACACTGTTACGTAACCGACATGCTAGCATTTTGGCACATAGACACTAGCGCGCCAAGCGTAATGTAATTGTGGTATTGTATTCATTAATAAAAATACTTTTGGATAGTATTGAATTTGAGTATGGATTTCAATATTTGGATACTATTTAATTGTAATGGTTGTCGTTTATATTTCACCGGATAAATCTTTAAATGCAATACGAGAATTTTTGTACGAAAATTTGTTTATTTATATGTACATGTATAATTTAATAATATAATTTAATATAATAATATATATTACAAATTATTATTGTTTATTTATATGTAATTTATAATTAAATTATATTACTATGAAAATTGTAATATAATTTTGGTAGTAATAGTTTATAATAATGAATAAAAAAACAGCACATTTAAAAGTATTTCCTGCACAATAAAACATTTCCTGACGATTAAAAAAACTCACACGTAATTGTTGAAGTTTTCACTTCTATTGGCACTCCCGGAATGCCACTGTTTTTTTTTTCTGTTTTTTTTTCTTTTTTTTTTTTTTTTTTTTTTTTTTTTGCTTCAAGCTTCCGCTAAACATAAACTACAAACGATACAAACTCAGAACTCCGGAAATGTATTGCCATATGTTTATGCTTTAAAATGCAGTTAATTTTTGTTAAAAAATAAAAATGAATAACCAAAAACTGAGTGTACTAGCACCAGTTCCCCCTACACTTTAGCGGTTCTTAATGTATCACTGATGCATTCTTTAAGTTCTTTGAGTGTTTTCGGAAATAATGGCTCATAAATTATCAGTGATTATAAATAGATTATTGATTACGAGAAAAAACTCAAAAGACGTAAGATCCGTTGATCTTGGTGGCCATGTGCATAAGTGTAAATCATCGTTTCATCCGAGAATATTTTCCAAAGTCATTTTCGAATAATTCACAGTACAGTTTTTGCATATTTTAAAGAAATATATATAAATAAGTATATATGTATATAGATATATAAATTAAAATTAAAATCAGTTCATTTGTATCTGTGAAGAGAAAAAATCGAATTATTTTACAAAGAATGACAGAAAATATGGAATTTCATAGAAAAAAAAATTAATTGTTAAAATATTCTTTTATTTAAATTTTCTTCCCTTTTCGATGAAACATGCAACTAATGTAATACAATTAAATATATATATGTATATATATTTATGTTTGTCTAGAATTTATTTTTATGATTCTAAATTTATTTTATTTTAAATTTAAGTTATCTTAACGAAATCGTATAATACAAAAACACGTATAATTAGTACTGTTTCATAATTTTTAAAAGCGATCACAAGTTTTACCATTTTGAAAAGTAGCCAACATAGTCCAATACAAAATTTGAAAAAGCTTTGTAAAAGTATAAAGTGTAAAGGTAGTAGTAAAAGTTTGTTAATGACATCATTGACGTTTTACTTTTGTCCAAATACTACAGCATCCACTAAGAGCAATGTTTATGACGTACTTAAAGATGTTAAATAACATTGATATTTCTGGACGAAAGTGTTTTCTTATATTGGTACATTTTTGTATGCGGATTCCATTGTAGCTTACATATCTTACAAATAATTATAAAATATTTTAAGAAATTGCAATTGAAAGATTTAACCATGAAAATTTAAAAAGTTTTGAAAATTTCTAAATTGAATTATTCAGCTTTTGCCGTGCATAAAATCAGATGAGGCATATCTTAATAGATATAGAAATAGAAATACCAATGATTTTAGCCAATAAATTATACCGCATGTCTTAGCATTTATACACTTGCAAATAACTTATTTCAATAATTTTCTTTCAAACATAGCTATAAAGCTAGCATTGAAATCAAATACTGAGTGTCTCGCGTTCAGCTGACCACCTATTCGAGAACATGCTATATACACTGTAAAAAAGCGGACTAAAATACGAAAAATTTCCCCCTTAAATTCCAGAAAACCGGAACTTTTTCTCTAATTTACGAAGGAAATTTTACGTCAAAATACGTAAATAGTACTGGCGTCTCAATTGCCAGTATAAGTGTAGTATCCCAGTGCCCATCGTGAGGAATACAGGGTTGGGCACTGTAGGCCATGATCCTTAATCGATTGTATATATGCGGGGTTTTTTTTTGTTTGTTTGTTTTTTTTATTTCAAGAAAGTTACAAATTGTTTAGTAAGCGCAAAAATAATTCAGTAATAATAATAATAATAATAATAATTAGAAAACAGGATTCTGCTTTTTCAGAATTAGTGTCACCCACGAAAAAAAAAAAAAAAAAAAAAAAAAAAAAAAAAAAAAAAAAAAAAACGAATAATATATAAATATAGATAGTACAAACCGTAATTCAGTTTGGAAACATAAAAAAACACGATTTTATATTATATAAAATAGAGCATTCGCATCCGTTGTAGAATTCCATATTTACGATCTAGTCTCAAGTAACATCTACAAAAATATATGCATATTACGTCGCTATTGCAGAATAACACACAAATTCGGAAAAAAGAAAAAAAAAAAAAAGATGTCGTCATTCAAAAAAAAAAAAAAAAAAAAAAAAAAAAAAAGATCTAATGATTTATATGTTTGTAACATTACTGTAGATACATAAAACTAATTATAATTTATAATATCTGCATGTTTTATCAGAAATCATAAATTTATATTTTTTCAACATAGCACGTATTTTAATTGCAATTTTTTTTTTAGTTGATTATAAGAACATGGCAACCGAAAGATATAATATTCTACTATTTTCCAACTACATTTCCTTTACTTTTTACACAAATGAATACTTCAGTTGTAAAAATAAAAAAAAGTGGCGCTAAAAACTACAAAAAAATTATATGTAAAAAGAAAAAACAGTGGAATTCAATTTATAAAAAAACTCCATTTAAAGTACTTTTTCCCCCTATACGACGATATAAAAATTGACAAGGTCCGATGCTTAGAAGTTTAAGAACTTGCATTAGGGATTTTCAGTATTTAACTGTTCAATGTTTAACATCTGTTTTATTTTATGGCTGGCTTCTATAATGTAACCCTTTTTTAGACGTCACTTTAATTGCTGGCCAAATGAAATGGAATATCGGAGGCTAATTATAATAATAATAATAGAATCTGTTGCTTCCAGAAATGAAAAAGTCTTCCTTGATTAGCTCTTAAAATAATGATTGCGATATACTTCGTTTAATTGTTTTTAAGCAACTGTTATATACTGTTGATTATTTGTGTTTAAGTGTACAGGAATGAGCTCAAAATTACACTCATAATAGTAAATCATTACTGTAATTTAGTGGTAATATACATCACAGTTCATTAAGAAATATAATTATGTTTAAAATCTAACCACTTTCAAATTCTATGGAATTTCAAAATTTTGTTGATGAGCATCGTCCATCACAATAATTATTTGAAAAATGAAATGTGTGTAAATTATTTTAAAACAATTAACTACTGAAAACGTATTCGTTTCTTTGCTTTAGTTCTGAAAATTCAATTATATAATTATACACATTTCCAGAGTTTTTGAATGTTGATTTATAATCATATATACACAATCATAAAGTATGGAACGTTTTATTGACATAGAACTGAATTTCTTAAGTTTTATAGCATCATACACTGAATGCTGATGTATTTAAGATTTAAATAAAAGAAAGCCTTAATTTTAGATTATTACACAGAATATTATCATTATATACTTTTATATTTTCTGTTTAGTGTTATTATTTGATGACATACAATTTTGAAAATTTATTATTATTATTATTTTATTTACCATACGATTTTTTTTTAGAATATGCATTTTCGCAAATCAATTAAATAAAACTTATTTGGGGAAAAGAAAACCCGATACAACAAATAAAATAAAGTTTAATATGACATATTTTACATAGTCACGGCATGTTTAGCCAAGCATGAATAATCCAAAACATGTGTTGCTAACAACAGTGCAAAGTCTGAACAAAGTTATTAAAAAAAATCTTTTTGAAATATACGCTTCAATTGATTTCAATAATATTTAATTAATGTGAGGGTATTTTTATCACATTATATGCTTAAGAATTTAGTAAACAAATAGAAAATAAAAATAAAAATGCTTTTGATTTTTATGGTTGCGAAAAACACGTAAAAATAAAATTTGCTTTATTTCTGGTAACATCGTAACAAAAATAAACTAGAACATATAAAATGTTTTTTTAAATATTTCGTAGCTCTTTTGTTATCAAACTTTAATATATTATGTACAATATAGCTGTAAAATTGTACGTTTATATAAACTTCAATAAATATTTATAATCTACATAACATACTTAATAAAATTTAAATTCTAGTTCTACATATTTCTATGAGGAAATTATAATACAATAGAATTATATATTTTTTTTTTTCAAAAATGTATCATAAAATGTTCATATTTTAATTGAAACTAAAATAAATTTCTATAAAAGTCTTATACATATACTTATATACAATATATTTTATATAAAAAATATAATAATTTTAAATATTCTATCATTATATTTCCATTCTTTGTTAAGGATTAATTTAATGATTCCTTTCTAAAATAAGTATGTTTTGCTGATGTATGTTTATGTATATATGTAAGTCTTAATCTTATGACTTTTTCAATTTTTAAAATGTTTTCTTTCAACGGAGCACAAAATGGTACAAAGAATTGGTATTTCATAATTAAGTAATAACTATGAGTTTTACCAACGGTCACGTTTATTTTCGAATACCACTTTTTTCAATGAAAAATATTTATTAGGCCCCCATATGCTATTTCTTTCGGCCAGCAATAGAGTATCGTCTCCAAAAAATAACTTTAAGTTATCTAAGCCAGCCGTAAAACAATGCAGATGTATCATTGTAGGGAATAATCTCTATTGCAATTTTTTTAACTTCCGAGCATCGCACATTTTCAAGAGTTATACAGACGTATAGAAAAAAAAAGTACTTTTAAGTGCAATTTGTTTGAAAACTCCATCTCAATTTATTTGAGATTTTTTTTTTTCTTTTTTTTATGTTGGCAAATGAAGTTCTCTATTTAAGTAGAAAGTAAAGGAAAAATAGACTAACTTTTTGGTGCCATTTTTCCATAATAACTGAAAGAAAATTTATTAAAATACGTGCTGTTTTTAAAAAATATATATAAATGAATTATTTCTCATAAAACTTAGAGCTATTTTAAATTATTTAATTTTAGGTATCTATATTAATGTTACAAACAAATGAAGGCATATGAATCATTAGATAGCTGATCTTTTTGCTCGAGTTTTTGGAATGTCGACATCGCATTTTTCTGAAATTGTGTATTATTCTGCGATAGTGACATCCTATGCATACCTTTCTGCAGGTATTGTTTAAGACTGGATTGTACATGTGGAATTATTCAGCGGATGCGAATAACATCATTTTATATAAAATAAAATTATGTGTTGTAAGTATTAAAACATAAATATATTTTATACTATCTATATTTATAATATTTTTTTTTTCATCGGAGGCGACCCAAATTCTCAAAAATATCCAAATCTCTTCCTGTTTTCTAGTATTATTTATTTTTTATTAATCAATCAAATATTTTACAAACCACCCCCGTAAGTTATTTTAATGCAAATGCTTTAAAATATTACTAGGAAAATTATACTTTTGAAAAATCTGGTATTTAGAAAACGCGTTAGTGGAAGCTTTGTTTTATACTTCATGTCGTATCTGGAGCAAAATACAGTTCATGCTATTGCAACATTTTGACAGATATAGAAGAAAGTATACTGACGTTTAAAAAGACTACAAAATAGCCAACATGACCTTATCATATTTATTCTTGTAAATCTAAAGTACTCAAAAAAGGGAAAACTTTTAACATATAATTCTAAAAAATTATATTTTTGTAAAACAAAATGTAATATATAACTCATCTAGCGCATTTTCAGAACAATGTTACACTAAGAGTTACGTATCACGCACCATTTAAAAAATTAGCATTTTAAAAATCAATTTAAATTTCTTTAAATACACTTCCAATGTCAGTGTATTTCCTTACCTAGTACATTATAACAAACATTGAAATTCGTCACAAGTACTGAGGATCCAGATAGGTGATTTTGTGGATATTGCAGTTGCGTAGTTATATTTTCAATATTAATCAAGAATTTCCATTTTCTTTAGACATCATAAATTATAATCGAATAAAGAATTTTTTAAAAATATATTAAAATATAATAAAAACACTACACATCGGAATGCATTCTATTGCAATTCCGAAAATTATCTTATTCTCCTTTATTTTATGTCAACAGTTCCAAGCCTTCATTGGTACGCTATCCACTTTACCTTTATACGGGTGATTGGCCAGCATCTGTCCGACTTTAATATTTATTCTAAGACAGAGGTCGTTCGAGCCCACGTGTAAAGGTTAAGTAAAAAAAAAAAAAAAAAAAAAAGCGAACCACCTAATATGAGGATATATCTAACTATCAGTATGTAAATTATTGTATGATCTCTAAAACAAAAGACTCAATAAAAATTTGCTGGTGAAAATAATCCCCGATTCTGAGCACCTTACGCGGCACGAATAGCAATCGCTCGTCCCCAAGGGGTTAAGTCACTTTCTGCTCGCAGTTTGCTTCTGTACTTTTTTAAAAGGAAAAAAATTAGAAAAAGCATGTTCACACAAGTATGTCGTGTTAAACAAGATCAAGGACGTCAAAGATGAATTAGATATTTTTGGTTATTGTGCTTATTTATTCACCAGAAGGAAATTAAGGATTATTCTTGAAAACTGCCTTCAAAAAGAAATCTCAAGATACGGCAGTTAAGGTTTCTTCTTCAGTTTTTGAGAGTTTTGGTCTTATAAAATGTTCTTCTTCAAAAAGGTTTCTAATCCACAAGCCCGAGAGCAGGAGTTCAGGACTGCCACAGCGACTGCTACCATATCTCACATCGAGGACATAACATAATACCGACTAACTGTTTAAGAAAACACTGTTTTCTCACGAAGTTTTGTTTAAACTAATAGCTTTTCGGATTATTGCAGTAATAAATTATTGCATTTGTTACATTTTTTAAACAGTTGAATTAAAAGATATATTTTTGTGCATACCTTGATTATTCCATGACCCACCAAAATACACGCCGCGATCCAGAAGTGGGTCACTACCCATAGGTTGAGAAACTGTTTTATTGTATCAAAATATTACTCAGAAATTTGGAAATAACATTATACTGCAATATTTTGGTTGTGTCATGTTTTTACCACTTTCCAACAAAGTTGAAAAGAGTTTATGATTTGGGTTTTTCTGTTCGTCTTTCTGTCTGCATGTCTGCCCATCCATCTGTCCGTGCTCTAACGCACGTAAATATAGTCGGATTGCGTTGTAACTGGCATGCGATATTCAGATTTAATATGGCATGTTTGGTATTCAAAATGAAATGTGTTACATTCATCGTTCATTTACATGGTCAGTGAAAATTATTCTGTTGCATTATGGTCTGCGGAGAAAAATCATTTAGTGTGTAGCACACAAGTGCATTTACCAAGAGTCAATCCTGTCATCTGTTATTAATGTTTTTACAACACAGGTTATTCACTTATATTCTAACCAGAGTTTTTTGTTCTCAAAGTACATTGCAAGTGATTTTCTTCGTCTCCAAAGCAATATCAATCTGAGATACCGCGTCACACAATTCAACGTCTTTCATTTGTTTTTGGCCTGTCATAATATTCTCGAACATATCACAAGCTTCCTTTACCAAGTCGTGGGGAGATCCATGTTCACTGCGAGGAAAAATAATCTCTGAAACTAGTAGGCAACTAAGAGTTACATCTATAAGCATATGTCCTCGTATCGCCCTTGAAATAGCTTCTCCAGACATCTTATGTACAACAGTATTTGATCCATAGATTTCCTCAAGCACTTCAAATAACCCTGAACCATTCATGAGAGTTCCGATTGCACCTAAAATATTCATTAGAGTATGAAATGTTCCCAGCATTAAAATAATATCTTGAAGGTCTGCTTGCCCGTTAATGATTTAGGAAGCTTTCCAAAATGAAGGCTGATCAAAAGTACACATGGACTGTTATTATCGTATGCTACTTTGTTAAGATATATTTGTGTGGAAAAAATATGTCCTGCCAGCGGCTGCCATATCAATGATAGGAAGAAATAAGATAGATGATTCCCCTTTATCTGAAACTTTTGATTTGGAATGAATTAATTGCATAACTCCTGACCAATTTGGACCCTGTCTTTTGGATGCTGAGATTTGCCACAAAAGACTGAGTCTATTTAGCGAAGCATTCGGTAGTATTGGAAGTTTACTGAATAAGATCTTCTTCATAATTATTTTTCCATGTCTGTATTCTGCAATATCAAATTTGGCAAGGTTCTTAATATCAATATCACCAACATCACGTCTATTGACAGTAGGTTAGATGTTGCCCTTTGGAGTTACTACAGCAATCATACCCATATCATGAAAAGTATTAATCCCGTCCAGAGTGCAGATATTGTGATCGACATTATCTGCTTCTAGAAGTAATATTGTGTTTTCAACAAGACTCAAAGAAGCTGAACTGCCTAACAATGCAGCTGTTTTTTTTTTCGAATCTTGTTTCTTAAAACTTCTGAGTAGGATAAACAAAACCCAATATTGTGAAGAATATTAATCAGGTATTTTAATCTGTAGTTATGGTGAAGCTGGACGGACAGACAAAATTGCAGCGGACACAGTAATGGTCCGTAACGGTAACTTACATAACGGTCTGATCAACAGAACCGACTGATTTTCATGACATTTCCTTTCGCACAAATAATTTTGATAATAGCAATTTCAAGCTACTACATATGCAATCCAAAGCACTTTCCTCCGTGAGGTCATTACGTAATGGATACTCATAAACTTCAGTGCCGTTGACTTTTGATGGTACCTTTGAAGAATTTCATTTTTTGTCCCATACAGATTACGATATCCGACTTCCTTTTTTTACGCGATATTATAATACTTTCCCCAGAGTGATCGTTCTAAAAGCTTTCTCTTATTACTTTGTTTCCTTATTTTTGTTCCTTCATTCGTATGCATTGCTCTGGCTTCCTTCAATGTATTATTCCATTTTAGAAAAGCTATCGCCAATAACCATTTGCTGTTCATCATTGTCTTCAAGGTATTCACAGGTACGAAGAAATGCTTGGTATTGCTCTTCATTACTTGGTCGCCCTTTTCCTGGCGATCTATTGGAACAGCAATATATGCGAGTAATATTTCTTTCTCTATGAAAATACGTGCTACATGATTTATGATAGACACAAACTGCAGCAACAAGTTCACCTGAGTAAACTGCCAACCGGCCTCTTACCTTAAATGACCATTCATCACAGCGGCATACACAACATTTCATTATGGCCTCGGAATATTATGCAATTAAAACCTTCACATATTCTTATTTAGGTATATGTTTAGAAGAATAGTCCAATTTTTTTATTGCACAAAATAAACAGTGAAAAGCTCTGGTAACTCATTCCTCAATAAAGCGAATACGTTTCCTTGGTATTTCTCTGCAGCTAGCTTTACGCTTTGTAATTCCAATGCTCTTTTTATCAGTAAATGCCGTTCGACGCAAAACATGGACACTTATTCAGGCAGTTGCAACTGCAACGCTTTTACGGTTTCGGCTGGCTTAATTTATACCGTCTGGTTCCTGTGAGAAATTTTAATTACGTGTCTTTTTCTTTTTCACAAATCACATGAAATTCAATGCTGTCCATTTTTACAGGAAATTTAGTCTGAACCAAAATGAAACTAAAATTAATTGTTAAAATACTATACATCCAAAAAAATCAGAAATTAATAACAACACAACGTGAAAAGACATATGACTCAGTCCGCCATTTTTAAATCCGTTTTTAAGGGTGTTCCCGTGCTCGGATTTTGTCTGATTTTGGAAATATTTCTCAGTTATGGTTACTGATTCAAAATCAGTTAACAGAGCTTCTATTACAATTTTGTTCGGGTTGAAGGTGTATTTATTTTAAATTGCTTGGACTAATATCTGTATACAATATACAAGGCTGTACAAAAGAATTCAAGTGGTAGAAATTGATAGAAATTGCTGATGGTGAATTTTCAACTCTTTAATGCATTTTTTTTTTAACGTAGTATGTAGAGTGTATACAATATATATGAAAATTGTTTATGAGTTCGGTTTATCTGTCCATCTGTCTATCTCTCCGTCTTCAATCTGGCAGTGATGCAGACTATAGTAGGAGAGCTGTTGAACATTTTTGAGTAGGACTTTGAGGCACCCTGAAAATTTGTGCAACACTTTTTTTGTAATGCCTGAATACAAAATCGAATGTCTGGCTGAAGGATCGTGGCCCAAAAACTGTGCCAGACAAAAAATGGCACTTGACACGTGTCTGGCACAGTTTTTGTGCCGACTAATGTGTCTGCCATTTTCAAAATATTTTTTTCTAAACATAAATATTATTCTGGCTCAATCTCAGCGTGCCTCAAATACTTTTTTTGGGTAGTCAAAAAATGGCACTTGACACGTGTCTGGCACAGTTTTTGGGCCACGATCCTTCAGCCAGACATTCGATTTTGTAATCAGCCATTACAAAAGAAGTGTTGCACAAATTTTCAGGGTGCCTCAAATACCTTCCCTAAAATGCTTAACAGCTCTTGGACTACTATCCACGCTTTAATTCACATGTATGTACTCGGATTTACATGCAATTAAAATATGTTAATTGTGCTTACAGTGGCATCTTTGGAATTGTATATGAAGTGTGTAGCATTAATATTTCATTTACTGGGGCACTCAAAATAATTCCACTATATTATTATATATGGTGAAAAATCATTTGCAATGTATTTTAGTGACATTTCGCTATATAATTTTTTTAAACTGATATAAATCACTGAGTTTTACTACAACATGATTACGATAGAATAGTGCATTCATAGCATTTGTCGTTCCTTTAAAGGGGCACACAAAAGAAATCGGTTACAATACTGTCTTGAAGGAAATGATATTTGCAAAAAGGAGTTTTCATTTTCGGTATGCGCTTTTAAGTTTAACTAATTTTTGAAGGGTACTCGTTGTTATAAATTCTATACCTAGAGTACAGGGTTGCACAAAATAACTCATGTACCATTCACCTTAAGAGTGGAAAGCACTAAAGTAGAATCGCCAACTGAGGTATGTATTTCCTAACTGAACTAAATTTTTGCATTCATGTAGTTAATAGATACAAAACTGTATATCATATACAGGGATGCACAAAGGGTTCGGGTAATTTTCCGATTGTAAATCTGAACACCTAAAATTGACTTTCCACATGTGTTATGTGTTTTCATGTAGTTGAATTAGACATAATATTTTAAGTTATTATCGGTGCACGTTTTTATTACATTAATCTGAATGTGTTGAAAAGTGTTATATAATCTATGCTTGAAGCATAATTTTTTTTCTTGTTAACTATCATGTCAGTTGCTTTTCGCCAATCGTGTAGTTCAGAGTTAAAAAGTCAAAAAATAGCGAAAATTTGATACTATAAAGTATATTTGACGTTTGTGTTTTTCATAATTTTATAATTTATTCTTACGTATTCTCTAGCGCTGAATCCGAAATAGACCTTTATTTCCCTCCTCCACGTCAGGATTTTTCGTAAATCATATTTAAAAAAAAAATTAAAAAGCCAAATTATTGCAAAAATCTAATGCTATAAAATAGACGTAAAACTTTTTCTGTAATTACTTATTCATCTTTTGGTTTATACAACGTGTTTTTACAGCTAAACATGAAAAATACTGTGTGTTTAAATTTCTTACACTTTTATTCCATGTGTGGAATTTTCTTTGAACCGCTCATGCTCTGTCTCGAGGATTTCCTTTTATAATCTATGTGGTGTATAACTCTGTGACCTCTTTTATTTTGACGGTTGCTAAGGCTGTAAATTTGCTGTAAAAAATTTAGGAGAATGTAGTATCTTTTTATATTAACCTTTAGATAATGAATAATGAATTTCGTAAAATTTTATCTTCTAAAGCATTTTTCGTTATCTTTTTGTAACTGCATTAGAAGATTTAAATAATCATTTAATAAATTTTACAAGGATTTTAGAAGGATTAATTAAATTTAAATTTATAGGGATTTTGTGCTATATTTATAACCCAACTCAAATCTTTTATCTTCAGTATTTTTCTTAGTATTTTATAGAATTAGGAAATGCAAAAATATAATGTTCTTACAATAGAAATATAGAAATATTTCCGTATAGAAAAATTCCACACGACCCAACACCAAGGAAGCTGAAAAGATGCAAAGACAAAAGAAATCATCCCTTTAAAAATATTTTTGTTTTGTGTAACCAATAACGCTTTCGCAACAAGATAAAATGATGCATATATAACACATTCTAATTTGTATTACAGCAAACCGATGTATTAAATGAATTTTATAAGAAGTTATTTTAATGGTACTTATAAGTATCATCTGTAGATAAAGGGATGAAAAGTTTGTCTTTTTTATTTACTTATTTATTTATCTATTTATTTATTTATTGCTAAACATTTGACAAATTGCTTTTAGCTATTTTTTAACTTATTAACTTTGAAATTTAAGATTTGTGAAAAATCGTGACGAGACGGCTACAAATGAAGGTCATTTTCGGATTCAGTGCTAAAAAATGCATAAAAATCAATTATCAAGAATTAAAAAACATAGCCATCGTATCTGATTATAGTATTATATATTTTTTTCTCCCTTTGAAATGTACGATTTTCGAAAACTTTTGACGTGATGGTTAAAAATGAAGGTCATTTTCCGATTGAGAGCTAAATGATACCCAAAAATCATTTATCAAAATTTTAGAGACACAACCATCTCAGAATTCTGTAATTTATGTACATTCTTGAATGAAAAATATGTCGCTTTTAATAATATGAATTAAATGCATATTTATAATTTCCTTTCTCATTTGTTTCCTACTTAGAAAAAAATATGATCGCTTGCACTCAGTTGCAGTTTATCAGTTATGTAATATATAGAATCAATATCAAATCATAATATCAAATCATCATATTTCTCAGGATTCTATACCAAAAAGAAGAACGGAAAAATTATTAGAATTTGTGTAAAGCATAACATTAAAAATTTTGTTCTGAATAAAGATAAACATTCACAATAGCACAATATTTAAATTTATTAATCTTCTTTACCTACGAATCATATTTTAAGAAAAAAAAAATCCGTTAGAGGAAGTTTTTTTGTAGAAAACTCTATTTGCTTTCTAAACTTAAATTTGAAAACTTCACAAAAATTAAAATTGAAATTAATATTGTACTTCATTAATTTATAAAACCTGATAAATAAAAATCATGAAATCAGTAAAAATGTACATGGTTTAACTGTCCATATGTTTCTGTTCCCAGAAATATTTATGTAAATAAATCAGAATTTGGTATATTTTAACGATCAATAATGCAATAATGTTAGACATCATTACTTTCGTTTTCCACATTTGATCACAATTTTTCCTGAAAAAAAAAACGGCTCTGGTAAAGTAGTGATATGTAGGTAGTTTATGTAAGTTTTCTAATGTTTTATGGTTTTTAATTAACATCTTTTTATAAATGAATGAAGAATATCATATCTGGGCGTTCGGCTATTATATATGAAACAAAATACTTTTAAAGGTTTTTATGTGGCATTTTATATATATTTTTAAATGTACAGAAATATCTCATTTTTTATTACAGTATTGCCTGCTGAAGTTTAGCAATTTATCCTTAGTTTTTAGTAGCAATTAGTTTTTGCGATGTCAATAAATTATATATATGTGGAGATTTCGCAAGCAACACCTGCATTAGACTGAGTGTCTCCGTATTTTCCGCTTCGAGATTAAAAAGGAAACGAGCCTTAACGAAGCTGTGTGAAGTGGAAATGCAGAATAAGTAAAGAGAACGAAATGAGTTCGACGACGGAAGGTTTTTTTTATTAAAGAACAGAACATATTTCGATGAAATAAGATTGAATATTTACACGACGTAAGAAAACCTCAGAAATATATTCAACGACGTCCTAAATTATAGACTTTAAGCTAATTAAAGAACGAGAAGAGTGTTTATATCTGTATTTTTTGTTGTGTATTCGTCCCAATAAATGTCAGTGCTCGTCCTAAAAGTGAGTTGTGAGTTATGTATGGAGTCTCGCTCTCATAAATTGGCGTCAGAAGTGACAGTTAACCCACCAATATGATTAATTAGAGTTATTCATCCTACATATTCAAGCCGGATATTCTTCTAACGGTGAGTTCATTGCTATTATTTTATTATGAAGTTAGTTGGAATACCAGAACTGGAAGTTGCGTTTAAAAACGAACGAACGCATAAAATTAAATTGCTGCATAAATTCCTATTTGATGCTGACGGTGATCGCTCTAATAGAAAGAGAATACGTGATTTTACTGGTTTCGGTTTTCAAACCGACAGCACCGAATTCAAAAATAAAATAACTAAAGTTCAAACTGATTTTTCATTAAATGATCTGATTACAGTGTGCAATCTACTTTGTATTGATAATGAGGGATCTTTAAACGATCTCACAACCCGATTAGTGACATACCTTTCAGACTTGACCTTACTACAAAATAATATTATACAAAATGAAAGTGACACCGACTCGGAACCCGAACTGCCTTCAAATAATATGACTTCAAGTAATAACACTCAATTATCAAATTTTGACAAACAACAGCAATTTCCAGTTCAAAGTTTTATGCCATCGTATATGAATTTTACTGATATTGAAAGTGTAATACCTCCTTTCGATGGTAGTTCTTTTAGTGATATACAGGTATGGTTTAATAATTTTGAGGATGTTACTAATATGTTTAATTTATCTGACTTTCATAAATTCATATTTTGTAAAAGATCATTACGAGGAAAAGCCCAGTTATTAGCACAAACAGAATTTCATATTAATTCATATGACAAACTTAAACAACTCTTAATATCAGAATTTAGCACCACTTATAATTCTGCCGAGTTACATGATATATTAAATAAACGAAAATTGCAAGAAAATGAATCAATAGAAGAATATTTTCTTATCATGAAACAAATATGCTCGCGTGGTAAAATCGAGGATTCCGCATTAATGCAATACATCATAAATGGTATACCCGACCCGGTTTTCAGAAAATCAATGTTATATGGATGCCAATCCGTTGTAGAATTCAAGCAAAAGCTCAAAATTTATGACAAAATTCAACATGACTTTGAGAACACTAAATTTCGTAAAGTCAAACCTGAAATGACAGTGAAAGAGAAATCCTTTCGACCAAAATCTGATCTTTTTTGCTTTAATTGTGGTTTGTCGAATCATAAAAGTAGCCAATGCAGACATAAAGATAAAGGCCCTCGTTGTTTTAATTGTTCGAATTTTGGCCATAAATCGGCTCAATGTGATCAACCAAGGAGGCCTAGAGTTAAGTCAGAACCCTCCAATGTTTCCACTGTCATGTCGAACACGTTCATGACCAAACAAGTCATTATTTCGTCTGTAAATGTTACATCATTGGTAGACACAGGTAGTGAAAGAAGTTTACTAAAGGAAAGTATTTATCGCAAACTCCCTACAATTTCGAACCTTGAACATTCAACTATCACATTAACTGGATTAGGAAATACTATAATCAAACCCCTAGGTTTTTTCTCTACGAACATTATGATAGATGATTTTAATTATACAACTAATGTTTATGTAGTCCCAGATTATTCCATATCTTTTGATCTTATTATTGGTACAGATATCATTCAACAAAGTATTTTAACAATTTCTGGAAATAATATTTCGATGCAAAAAATCGAGAAAAATGACGACACGTCCAATAATTTTTTGATTAATATTGCTCATGTGTTAGACGATCTTAATCTTGATTTATCTCATATTACCGATGAAACAATCCGTTCAAAAATTTCAGAACTTATTCAAAATTATTCTCCTAAAAAAATAAAGACAACTGATGTTAAATTATCAATTCATCTGGAAAACGAAGAACCTGTTACTTGTCCTCCCAGGCGCTTGGCGCAAATAGAGAAAAACTTCGTCGAAAAAAAAAATTCTGAGTGGCTCGAAAAAGGAATTATTCGTAAAAGCACTAGTAATTTTTCATCACCTATTGTCCTAGTAAAAAAGAAAGATGGTTCATATAGATTGTGTGTTGACTATAGGAAGTTAAATTCTAAAACACATAAACAACGTTTCCCCCTCCCAGTAATTGATGACATTATTGATCAGTTGCATTCTGCATAAGTATTTACTACTCTTGACCTTAAAAATGCTTTTTTTTTCATGTCGAAGTAGAAGAAAATAGTAGAAAATATACTTCTTTCGTAACACATTCTGGTCAATTTGAATTCTTATATATGAATTATGGCCTTAGCGATGCACCGTTAGTGTTTCAAAGATATATTTATAACGTTTTTCGAGACCTCATTAATGAAAAAGTACTTATTGTCTATATGGAAGACTTCATAATACCAGCTGAAAACGAAGTCGAAGGACTCCAGAAATTACAACGCGTCCTTACAACTGCATCCGAATATAGTTTAGAATTGAATCTCAAAAAATGCCACTTTCTACAACGAGAAATTGATTTTTTGCGTTACCACATTAAAAATGGTCAACTGCACCCATCCCCCTTAAAAACTAAAGCTGTCCTTAATTTCCCAGAACCTAAAAGTATAAAAGATGTACATTTATTTGTCGGATTAACTTCATATTTTCGTAAATTCATTCAAGATTACTCTTTAATAGCTAAGCCTTTAACAGATCTTCTTAGAAAGGACACTAAATTTCACTTTGGCGACCAGCAACGAAATGCATTTAATCAGCTGAAACACATCCTTTCTTCAGGTCCTGTTTTAAGCATTTATAACCCTAGTAACGAAACAGAAGTTCACTGTGATGCATCTATTGACGGTTACGGAGCAGTCCTCCTTCAAAAGTCTTCTATTGACAATCAATTTCACCCTGTCTATTTTATGAGCAAAAAAACCACAGATGCCGAACGTAAATATTCGAGTTATGAATTAGAAGTTTTAGCTGTCATAGAAGCCCTTAAAAAATTTCGCGTTTACATTCTAGGTATTCCTTTCAAGATAGTCACACATTGCAACGCATTCGCCCTTACTATGAATAAAAAAGATCTTTGCACCAAGATTGCTCGATGGGCTTTAATGTTAGCTGACTACAACTATACAATCGAACACAGACAAGGTACACGCATGCGCCATGTCGACGCTTTAAGTAGAAATCCAATATGTATGATCATTCAAGATAGTTTTACTACCAAAATCATACAATCACAGAACACTGACGAACATATACAGGCCATCAAAGAAATTTTGAAAACAAAGCCATATGACAACTATTTCCTTAAAAATAACGTTCTCTATAAAAATCATAAAGGTATCGATCTGCTAGTTGTGCCAGATGAAATGCAGCTAAATGTCATCCCTTACCTAAAGAAGAGACTCCTCTCCAAACCTACCACATTGATCATTTAGGCCCTCTTGAAACAACCAACAAAAATTATAAACATATTTTGTCTTTAATAGACGCATTTACTAAATTCGTCTGGTTGTATCCATGTAAAAGTACTTCTGCTACCGAAGTTATATCAAAACTACGACAACAAAGTCATACTTTTGGCAATCCTTCCATTATCATTAGCGATAAAGGTCCTGCATTTACAAGCAAAGAATTTGCTGATTATTGTCAAGATGAAAATATAAAGCACGAGACAGTTACAACTGGCCTTCCCCGTGCCAATGGTCAAGTAGAGCGACTTAATTCCACCATAATTTCTGTAATCTCTAAAATGTCCAAAGACGAACCGACCAAATGGTTTAAACATGTTCCTAAAGTTCAACAAGTCATTAATTCAACTTACCAAAGAAGCATTAAGAGAACACCGTTTGAAATATTACTTGGTACAAAAATGAAACAGAAAGAAGATGTACAAATTATTGACCTCTTAAACAGTGCAGTCGAAGAACAATTTATGAAAGACAGAGAAGAGCTCCGTAAAGAAGCCAAGAAGAATATTCTGGAAATTCAACAAGAAAATCGCAAGCACTATAATTTACGACGTAAGAAACCCCGTAAGTACAAGCTTGGTGACCTTGTAGCAATTAAGAAAACCCAGCAAGGACCAGGTTTAAAGTTGAAATCTAAATTCTTAGGTCCGTATAAAGTAATCAAAGTGAAGTCTAATGACACCTACGACGTAACGATAATCTCATCAACTGAAGGACCGATAAATACTAGCTCCTGTGCTGAATTCATGAAACCTTGGCCTGACGAAAACTGAAACTTAAGAAAAAAAATAATAATAATAAAAAAAATACGATGTTACGCTACTTCAACTATGATGTGCAGATTATTTTTTTTTTCTTTTCCCCTAAGAACAGTTACTGGTTTTTGTTTTTTTGTTTTTTCAGATTCTATTTTACCACATGTCGCTGCGGCAGCTCCAGATGTCAGGACGGCCGCTTGTGGAGATTTCGCAAGCAACACCTGCATTAGACTGAGTGTCTCCGTATTTTCCGCTTCGAGATTAAAAAGGAAACGAGCCTTAACGAAGCTGTGTGAAGTGGAAATGCAGAAGAAGTAAAGAGAACGAAATGAGTTCGACGACGGAAGGTTTTTTTTATTAAAGAACAGAACATATTTCGATGAAATAAGATTGAATATTTACACGACGTAAGAAAACCTCAGAAATATATTCAACGACGTCCTAAATTATAGACTTTAAGCTAATTAAAGAACGAGAAGAGTGTTTATATCTGTATTTTTTGTTGTGTATTCGTCCCAATAAATGTCAGTGCTCGTCCTAAAAGTGAGTTGTGAGTTATGTATGGAGTCTCGCCCCCATAAATACATACTTTTTATGGTAACATTTCTTTATTTAGATTCAGGTTAACAGTGAAAGTAAAATTACAATTCGAATAATTTGTTCTCATTAAAAAAAGTCCTTCCGGCCAGTGCCGGGAGGAAGAGGTAGCTTTCATATTCCTTATTTTTAAAAATCCAGCTTATATCATTCAAACACACGAAGTTCAATTTAGTGGAAACCGAATATAGGAGATTCAATACTAATTTTTATCAATATAATGAATGAGAATTTCGCGAAATTAGTCAGCTTTATCCAAGCTGACACAAGCTTGTTAAGCTCACTCACATCGGAATCGGTCGATATATACGAGTACTGTCGCATGCAAAAAATCAGATTTTTCAAAATGTCACCCACAATAGAAACTGAAACTGCTATATCCGAGCCATTTTTTAAGATAAAGACAAACAAAAAATGCCCATGAATCCTTATATCAAGGTCAAATACTTAAGAAAGAAATATTTTTCAATTTCTAATTTTTTTGCACCTCACTTTAAATATATATATATATATTTTAATTTAATGGTCGCCATTTTGAAACAAGATGGCTGATGAATCTGGCCAGCGAACATGGTGGAGGTATTGATGTATACTATTCACATGCCTTCTTACATCGAAATAGGCGAATACGTGTGTTATCGCGTGACAAATACAAGATCGTTTCAAATTGTTAGCCATGCTAGAAATTCAAAGTGCTATAATTCAACCATTTTTTAAGATATAAACAAAAAACAAATTTTCAGAAACAAAAACTGCTCCGGAATCTTTGTATCAAGGCCAAATACATAAGAAAAATCTTTTTCATTTTTTTAATACCTCATTTTAAATTTTAAATTTAATTTTTTAAATGGCAACCCTTTTAAAGCAAGATGGCGAATGAAGCTGGCCAACGATCTCGGGCGAGACATTGGTGTGTACAATGTACAGACCAAGTTACATCCAAATCGGTTCATAAATACGCCTGTTATCGCGTGACAAAAATCAGGTCGTTTTAAAATGTCAGCCACAATAGAAATTCAAAATGCTATTACTCAGCCATTTTTTTAGATATAGACGAAACAAAAACTGTTCCGGAATCTTTGTATTAAGGTCAAACACATACGAAAAAAATCTAATTCATTTTCCAATTTTTTGGTATCTCATTTTATTTATTTTTTTTTTTTTAAATTTTTTTAAATGGCCGCCATTTTGAAACAAGATGGCGGATGAAGCTGGCCAACGAACTCGGTCGAGATATTTGTATGTACTATGTACACACCAATGTACATTCAAATCGGTTCATAAATATGCCTGTCATTACGTGACAAAAGTCAGGACGTTTCAAAATGTCAGCCACGTTAGAAATTCAAAATGCTATAACTCAGCCATTTCTTAAGATATAGACGAAACAAAAACTGCTCCCGAATCTTTTTATCAAGATCAAACACATAAGAAGAAAATATTTTTTTCAATTTTAAATTTTTTAGCACCACATTTCAAATTTAAATTTTTCTTAAAAATTTAAATGGCCGCCATTTTTAAACAGGAGGGCGGATGAAGCTGGCCAACGAACCCGGTCGAGACATTGGTATGTACTATGTATAAACGAAGTTACATCCAAATCGGTTCATAAATACGCCTTTTATCGAGTGACAAAATTCAGGACGTTTCAAAATGTCACCCACGCTAGAAATTCAAAATGCTGCAACTCAGCCATTTTTTAAGATATAGACGAAACTAAAACTGCTCTGAAATCTTTGTATAAAGGTCAAATACATAAGAAAAAAATATGTTTCCATTTTCAATTTTTTGGTACCACATTTCAAATTTTAATTTTTTTTTTAAATTTTTAAATGGTCGCCATTTTGAAACTAAATGGCGGATGAAGCTGGCCAACGAACTCGGTCGAGACATTGGTATGTACTATGTACAAATAGAATTACATCGAAATCGGTTCATAAATACGCCTTTTATCGCGTGACAAAATTCAGGACGTTTCAAAATGTCAGCCACTTTAGAAATTGGAAATGTTATAACTCAGCCATTTTTTAAGATATAGACGAAACAAAAACTGCTCCGGAATCTTTGTATAAAGGTCAAATACATAAGAATTTTTTTTTCCATTTTTAATTTTTTGGTACCACATTTCAAATTTTAATTTTTTTTTAAATTTTAAATGGCCGCCATTTTAAATCAAAACGACGGATGAAGCTGGCCAACGAACTCGGTCGAGACATTGGTATGTACTATGTACACACCGAATTACATCGAAATCGGTTCATAATTAGGAGAGTTATAGTGTGACATAGGTCATATATATATATATATATATATATATATATATATATATATATATATATATATATATATATATATATATATATATATATATATATAAATTTTGAACAGAGGGTGGTTTCGGGGTCTGTTGGTCATGGTCGATGAAAATATACAAAATTTTTTTGAAATCGCTTTCCTCCGAACGGCAGCAATAGGTAGCTTTTTGTAATGAAAGCTACCTAAAAAGTACTCAAATTAATATATAAAATGAAGCAGGTGTATTTTGTTTTTAATCATCGTTCTGTTCAGATGTTCCAACGCGAAAAAAGGGTGTTTCGTTTTGAAATTTTAAGGTATTATAAGAACTTATTTTGAGAAAGCTAACAAAAGAGAAAAATTTGTTAAAGAAACTTTTGCCTCATTTTAAATATATTATCATAAATAGCGACTCGATAAATAAAGTCTTAAAAGCTAAGTAAGTTTTATAAAGCTAAATAAAGCCTATAAATTAAATTTGAAAAAATTACATTATATGACACAGATTTAAATCTCAATAAAATGTAATAGGAAACATAACTGCTTCCTAATTGAATCAGTTATTGTTGAAAAGAACTTTCTCATTTTAACCATGTATCTACTGAATTTACTTATAAGTATCATTAAAATAATTATAAAATTCATATAATACATCGATTATTTGTAATACAGTTGAGAATGAGTATAGATACGATACATTTATCTTGTTCCAAAAGCATTATTGCTTGCACAAAACGAAAATATTTTTAAAAGGATGATTTTTCTTTTTTTTTTTTTTTTGGAATTTGCATCTTTTCAGCTTTCTTGGCGCTGTGGGAAAGACATTTTTCAATTCGGAAATATAGCTATAACTCTATTGTAAGAACATTATATTTGTACATTTCCTAATTCTACAAAATACTAAGAACAATATTTAAAATAAAAGATTTGAGTGGGGTTATAAATATTGTACAAAATCCCTATAAATTGAAATTTAGTTAATCGTTTTAAACCCTTCAATCTTTCTAAAATATTTGTAAAATTTATTAAATGATTATGTAAATCTTCTAATGTAATTTAAACAATCCACGAAAAAAGCTTTAAAAGTAAAATTTTCACTAATTCATAATTCAGTACATAAAGGGTTAAGTTAATTTCAACATTTGTTCATGTTTCTTGAACTTTTCCTGAAGATTGTAACTCAGTCCGGGTACTACCTATGCATATCAGGGAGGAAAGAATTAAAAAAAAAAAAAAAAAAAAAAAAAAAAAATGGAATGCGCTGTTCACATGACTTGGGAAATTTCAAATCTATGAATTATCTCTTTTCATCAATCACCGATTCAATTTTTAATAGTTTTTTTTAACTCAAGTATTTATACTAAAAGGAACCTGTGAATAAAAAGTTGCTTTAGTTGTTCATTTATCGTATTTTAGATAATTAAAAGGCATTCAATATATCTAGAATATGTCAAGGAATTAAGATATATATTTTTTAATGTTTTAAGCTAAATTTTAAAATACTTTTATCGGATCATTCTATTTAAATGAATTTTATTTTTATTTGTAAATGTATGCATACCCTTTTAATTATTATGAAAAAGAAACTTCCTTTACTGAGAATGTAGATGTCATTATAGGTTTCGGATAATGTTCTGAGATTCTGGAAAGCTATTGCTTCTCAAAGTGAATTGCGATATTTAATTTATCTGATGAAAATCTATTTCCGATACGTTCTAAGTTGTCACCGGGTAAATGTAAGTTACTTTATTATATAATGGTGACAAATGTTGTTTATTTTTAGTTTTGTAAACTCACTCTAGAAATCACTTTACATTTAATTCTTGATCTAGATTTTGTATGTGTTAAATAAACAAAATGGCATTTATTTATTTATAAAAGGCTGAAAGCTAATTATTTTTATGAAGATATCTCTAAAAAAATCATTACTACTCATACGTTTAATCATCTTTCCTTTCTGTGGATTCACCAAAAGATAGAAAAATGCTCTTTAACGCAAAATAAACTAAAATAAAACATATTATGATTTTTTTCATTAGATATTATACAGGGTGTCCGGTCTCAACGGTGTCCAATGACTAATTCCTAAATCGTTAGTCATAGACATATAGTTCCAGTTACAAAAATGTTTAAAATCAGGTAAATAAATATTTTAAAAGCGATTTGGTTCAATAAAAACATTTCTTAAAAAATTACGAAATTTAAATTTTTATACGGTCCCCCGGTCCTATAAGTTATATTTCGTAAAATTTTCCTTTTTCACTGACAAGTAATACATAAAAGATCCCGTTATTCTACGATTAAAATTGACCTAGTAATAACTGTTTAAAGTTGGAGCAAATTTTTTTACTGCAAATTGGGGGTTATTCACAAATGAGTCGAAATATAATTTCGTCAGATATATTAAAAAGTGGTTGAGAGTAAAATTAACATTGCAATATAAATTTGAATTCTTTAATCATTCTGACATATTAATGCAAAATATACAATTTGTAATAAAAAATTAAGAAAAAAAACAAAAAAAAAAACAGAGTTTTTAAAAATAAAATGATACTAAATTAACAGCCTCAATTCTTTACAAAATTATCCGTATTTTAAAATATTATTAGATTACACTAGCCTGCAAAAGTTGGGTTATGTCATGTTTTTTATCTTTTGATAATTGATTCTTATGCATTCTGTACCGCTGAATCTGAAATTGATCTTCGTTTTTAACCATCACATCAGGATTTTTCGCAAATTGCAAATTTCAAAGTTAAAAAGTTCAAAGTTAAAACTGAATTTCCTCCCTCATCCCATCGGACCACTCAGCTATTTAGCTGTAAGAATCCCAGGATAAGCAAAAATATCGAATAAATTATTGAATAAAATAAAATAAATTAAAATAGAATAAAACAAAAAAAAGTTTTACATTTGTTTTATAGTATGAGATTTTCGCTATATTTTAACTTACACATTTACGATTTGTAAAAAAATTCTAACGTGATGGTTAAAAATGAAGGTCATTTTCAGATTCAGTGCTAAAATTACGTAAAAATCAATTATCAAAAGATAAAAAAACACAATCATCTCCTCTAATTTATAGTATTTAAATTTGACAATTTATGATTTGCGAAATATCCTGACATGATGGTTAAAAAGTAATGTAATTTTCGGATTCAGCGCTAAAAAATAAATAAAAGTTTAAAAAACCAACAATCGCAGTCTTGTATTATTTAACCTAAAACTTTTTCTTAAACTTCTTGGCGGTGATCTATCCGAAATTTTTTGTGTTATCCTGTAAAATAAGTACAAATGAAACCACGGAAAATCATAATAATATTAGTTTGTTATTGGATTTGCGCCAGTATGTAAAATGTAATCTCGATCGGATATTTAAAAGTGAGTTAATGTTCGACTACAAATTTTGAACTGGAAAAACATACATACGATCGTTACAGTAACATAAAAACTTATAAAAATATCATAATGTTTGTTAAAAGAAATCATAAAAGAAACATAATTTTTGTTAAAAGAATTCATAAAAGAAACCGTCTCAAATGCTGACAAAATAAAACATGTGTTATTTTAGCCAATCTGAAACTTAATAAATGTTAACTTAATAGTAATACTTGTACAATTTTTTTCAAAGAGCAGATACACATGAAATAAGATCTTCGAATACTTTAAGAACTTGGTATGCGACCCCTCAAATCCAAGCCGAACTCATTTGTTTTCAGAGCAGAAAAGTGGCAAAAGTCAAGCATTTTTAAAGTTCCATAATTCGCTCAATTTTAGTGTTATATGAATGGGACTTTTTTGTCTTACTTGTCAATGGAATAGGAAAATTTTACTAAATACAACTTATAGCACCGGGGGACCGTATGAAAATTTAAATTTGGTAATTTTTTAAGAAATGTTTTTATTGACCCAAATCGCTTTTGAAATATTTCTTTACCTGATTTAAAACATTTTTGTAGTTGGAACTATATGTCTGTGACTAACGGTTTAGGAATTAGCCATTGGACACCGTTGAGACCGGACACCATGTATAGTGCGATCATACATTATTGTTGATACATTATTATGCAAATTGTCATTATACTCTGGTTATGCATGAAAAAAATATCGTTTTCTCTTACTTTTAATATCTAAAGAATTATTATTATAAAAAAATATTCAATCTTTTTTTTTTTTTTTTTTTTTTTTTTTTTTTACTTTAAACGATATATGATATGAAAAAATTTTTTTCACTATCAAAAGAAAAAATATGATCTACTTTTTATAATACATACAATATATATAATAACATTAACAGAATAATTCCCAAATAAATTAATTTTTAAATCAGAAATTTCTAATTCATAATTAACAACATACATTTGTATCAAATAGTTAGTTGCTGTAATAGTCTAAATTTCATATATTATCATGATATAATGTGAATTTCAGATATCATAATTTTCAATTTATTTATCTAAATCAACAAAACAGCTAATATCTCTAATCTTTTCTCCAAGTATAATTTTAAATATGAGTGTTTGTTTTTCAAATTATTGAAACATTATAATTAAGTAATTATAAAAAAAAGAAAGTAAGAATAAAACAAACGCTTTTAAATTGTTTGTTTGCTTTTATACTAATTGTCCTGCTGCCTGTAAATCTTAAAGAGATTTAAGTTTCACTAGATTAATTTTAACACAATTATTCTAATTGGTAAATAAATGTACATCTAAGATTTAAGTTTACTGATTTGCGAATAATTATTTTTTTCTCAGCAAAGAACATTTCTTGGAAAGAGTTTTTTCTCCCTGTATTCCTTCGACTGTCCGTTTAAAAATGATGTTCTTGAAAAGTGAAAAAGCATTTTGTGGGGCAGTGAGATAAGGTAATGCAGGGAATTGGAGAGTTTTATTTACGTAATACACATCCCCTGTCATCACTGCAGGGAGATTTTTACTGCGAAAACAAACAATGACACCCCAGTAAAAGGACTCAATTTTCATTACTTTCTGATCAAAGGCCGATTGCATACATACGAATATTTACCCGATTAATTGACTAGTAATAATAATCCAATTTCCTGCTGACGTTCGTTCTCGAAATTATCTAGACAGATCCTTAGATTTTGTTAAGGCGATATTGTGTGAAGCACACAATTCAACTACTGTTCATTTACCCAAAATTCTGGTATCAGTCCGAAATTTATCCGATATTTATTGCTATTGGGATACTTACTAGAGCCCCCCATCCCTTTGCAATGCGTCTTCAGGTAAATTGGCTTTTCGTGCTAAGGCACAATATCAAAGTTTTAGGAAAAAATCTCAGAAGTCATCTTTATTTGTTTTAGGTACAGAAAAATGTCTCATTTTGCCAGTGTCTGAAAGTACGATTTCGTATAAAATTCACTATAAAAATAATATTTTATACTCTAAACTATATTTTACTTTATATACCTTGGGGAATGTTTCATGCTGCTGGTCTTTAAGAGTGCTGTAAAATTTCTCAAGCCTTGTGAAAGTTGCGTTGCTATTGGATGCGTGGTGCATATTAACAGAAATAAGTTGATTTTTACTTCAGTTGTTGCTTGAATTCGCTTTCACAGCCTCGGTGATTGAATTCGGTTTCACAGAATCGGTGCTTAAAAGGTTACCACATAAAGTGCAGGAAATTCACAGCATATTTTTATAGTGCAGCACTATAAAGAGGTGTTATTATGATAACGATAAATTAAATTATCTCTCATCTTTGTTTGCTATTTTAAACCTCGAACGTTTTATTAGTTGCATCCCTTTCAGGCATTTTTCCCATAAAATTCCCATTGTTTAAAAATTACAAAATCTGAAAGAAAAAACTGAAAATAAAGAAGAAAAAACAAGACCTAGCAAATGTAATTTATCTACCCTATCTATATTATAAAGGGCAAACATATCTGTGCGTAACGCATACGTCATTTTGCGAATGGCAACACTTTGAAATTTGAAATGAAATTTTGGTTTTGCAATTTTCTCTACTGCAAATTTTTAAACTTTTAAATATCGCACATTTTAAATTTTTACGAAAAAAATGCTTTTTTAAATGCAATTTGTTTGAAAGCTGTATCTCAATTATTTTTTTAGATATTAATTATTTTTTGTAGTTTTTAATACCATTTTTCTTATCGTGGCAACAAAAGTACCTCATTTCTAAGGAAAGTTATTGAAAGTAAACGGAAAATAATCGAAAATAGGAGATACTGTATCTTTTTGTTGCCATTTTCTCATAAACCTGAAAAAATAGTTGAAAATAAAATATGGGCTACGTCAAGAATATTGTCTGTTATTCAGTGATAATGACGTCATATGCACACTTTTCTATAGAAGAAAGTTTAAGACTGGGTTGTAAATGTAGATTGCTTTAGCGGATGCAAATGATGAAAAATTATAAAAAAGCGTGTTTAATTCTTACACCTGAATTATGTTTTGTAGAAGTGCGTCATTTTCACAGCCCAGTTGCTTTGAAATTCTATACAGGTGAAAATGCTTCACTTTTAAATATAATGTAATCGAAAGCAGACACTGATAAAACGCAATGTTTTAGAAAAATTTAGAGTGCCTTTATAAAAGAGAGGTGACATGCAAATAATAGCGATTTATATTACAGAAATTGATGATTCTCGCCTGGATGGATTTGCTTCGCCGAATTAGATAAGCAGACAAATAATTCGTGGTTTAAAATAATATCGTGTTCCTAAAGTTTGTGTCGAAAATTCTCTCTAATAATAATATTTTAATGCTATTCTTTAGGACATTCTGCCATAATTTTATCAAAATAACATAATTTGCTTAATTTAATTTTTCCTAATTTTATATAATATATATATATATATAACACAAGTGTATTTTTTAGTCATCTGCCCTGATATTTCTGCTGAACCAGCTTTACTAATATATATATATATATATATATATATTGAACTGAAAACTCTTCCTTTGTAGATGTGATCGCACTATCTGTTTTTTTTTTTTTTTTTTTTTAAATATCTCCACTTTTATATTTTAATTTTAAAAGCATTTTATGAAATTTCTTCAAAATGATGAAAATTAGGTAGCTTTTATTGTTGCAGACAAGGGAGAAATAATGAGGTATTTTTAACTTTACTCATGCTATTTTCTGATAAAATTCAAAACTGTTGATAAAAATTGTTGTATAGGGTTCAGTGGTCCAAAACCCCATTGGGAGCAGAATATTATATTAGGGGCATAATAACGGAAAATGAGATACTGCTTTGAAAACACGCATTTTCCTCATTGTACTGATACTAAGTTTCAGACACTAGGCGAAATGCTTATTTAAGAGAGAATGAAGTCATATTTAAAAGAAATCGATAATTTTCTTAGATAAAACTACGCCTTTTAATTCAAATGCGTCTAGAAAACATAAATTAAGGAAATTTTTACTCTCCAAAATTGAGATTAGAATCTCAAATAAAGAGTGCGTCTGTTCAAATAAAAGATATTGCTGGCAATCGTGACTTCAAGTTTGAGTTAAATTGATTTTTAAATGATCAAACAAAATACAATTTTTTTTTTAAATGATGAATATAGATATGAGAAGTGCGTGTGCAAATTTTGAGAAGGTGAAAATTACTGTTTTCATTCCGGAAATCCAAGCATAAGAACCTCAATTGATAACCACAACTTGTTTAAAAACTGTATTCATTGGCCGATGTATTATATTTTGTAAAATAATTTTTAAGCATGACTTTTTTAAAGTTCACCTTATCACGTGCCGGTTTCCATACATAATAATAATAAACATTTTGCTCATAAAGCAACAAACATTTTTCAGTATTTGTTTCTAACTATTTTGGCATAACGAAATTAATACTTCCTTTATAAATAAATAAAAGAATAATATTAAAAGACACCAATCTAATATATTTGTGAAAGACAAATTGACGAAATTAATACTTCTTTTATAAGCAAATAAAAGAATAATATTGAAAAAACTCAAATCTAACATACTTGTAATCGTACATTTTAAATTTTTAGATAACCAAATAGGATTTTTTTTTTCAAATGGAATTTGTTTGCAAAGTACATCTCCGTTTACTGATTGTCTATGGTTTTAAAAGCAATTTTAAAGCATGAAATATTTTTTACTTTATCTATATCGCACGGAGATCGATTTCGAAAGATTAACCCGTTTGCTCTTAAAACAAAATAAAGAGTTCATCATTTTCTTACGGCTAATTTCCATTAAAAAAACTTCCTTATGAATAAATATATAAAATAATATAAATAAAACACAAATTTACCAAACATGTATAAGCTCTGAAATTATCCGAATATAACAGGATGCCATAAGTAATAAAATCTTGGCAAATAACTCTTAGCATGCGGCTAATAAGAAAATATCGCTTTTGATAAATTTAAAAAATTTATTTGATAGTGTAATTCGTATTTTCCATATGAAAAAATGAATTTTTAATGTAAGTGGTCAATCTAAACAAGTAATAAAAATTTTGTTTTTAAAGTCAATTCCTACTTAGGCCATCAAAAAAAATTTAATATAATCAAGCTAATATGAGTTTTTGTGGCATTAAAATATCTCAATTTGTTGATTTTCTATAAGCAAGTAGGTTTACAATGGAACTCTATGGGAATTTGGCGAAATATTACAGATATCGCCAAGTTGGCGTCACTTTTGGCCGCCAAATTTGGCGATATATCGCCAAGTTGGCGACAAACTTGGCGGTATTTGGCGACAGAACAGGTCCCCCCTACGGTAACCCTTATTGAAAATACTTTCATTGAAATTCAATAACCAATGGCGGTCATTTTGTTTCCCATGCAAAACTAAAATTAATTAATTAAAATTTAATTAATTAATTAATATTCGAAAAAACTTTATTAACATCAATTGTCATCCAGTACAAGTTTAAAAAAATTTATTTCAACCTGATAGGATGAATAATGAGTATTTTATTAACGATTGAAAATTTGTACAAGATAAATATATAAATATATAAATAAATATAGGGAGAGTGTGAGCTAATAGTAGGAATTGAAAAATTCATTGCATATAAAAAAATTATTAGTCTTCAATTAAAAGAAATGTTTTCACCTATATTCTTTAACCCGGGAAGCCCGGGTACGATCCCCTAGTATATATAAAATCCTAATGAAAAGAATTTATGAAACGGAAGTATGAATCGACTGCTTAAGCAACTGATTATGTTTCACGGTGATTTCTCCTAAAATATGTAATACTTTGCGATGAAATTAACACCCAAAATCAACATTGATCCACAGATTTGAAAACTGGTATTACAATTTTTAAATTTTCGAAATATTAATTTTTTTCTAATTTTATATACATTTTTCCAATGATGGCAACTGAAATTTTAATCAAACATATATATATATATATACATTTTTTTTATATATATTTCAGAAAAGGTTGACATGGTAACCCGGCTATTGTTGTTTATTTGGTAATAAATGTTCGTTTACTTTTATTTCTTTTTACAAATTACATAAATTATTTTGTTCTATGATTATTATTTTTTTTATTTCCTTTAGAAAATAATAGAAAATAATTAAGAAATACAGTAATACTTAGATATTCCGTCGACCAATTTCGCCAAATTAGATAGATCGCCAAAACGCTAGCCAAATTATACAAATTGATATAATTTTTATTTTAAATAACGAAAGAACAAATAAATTAGCATAACATTAATAAATTATACGAATAAAACGTCGAAATAAAAATCACTTGATGACGTATACACGTGTAACTTGATTAAAGTCAAGTGAATGTGACATTTACGATCAACCATTATTGGCATTTAATCTTATAGTTTGGCGATAGATTTTTGGTCGTCGGGATATCTAAGGGATACCAAAAATGCATATGTAACTCGTATTTGAAAACGAGGTTTTCGCCAAATTTTCGTAAAAAAATAAAAATCACGCCAAACCTGCGGTGCGTATCTGGCCAAATATTACCACTCGAAAAAAAAAAAATGCTAACTGGCGAGTTGAAAAAAAGCTGTTGGCGAGATTTGCATCCTGCTAGCGTAACAGTAAGTAGAATTCTTTGCGACCATCGCAACTTTTATATAGTTTTATTCGAATTTTTTTTTTTTTGATTTTTTAATCAAAATGGAAAATTTACGGTCCCATATTGGCGCGAATTTTTTCTGCCGCCAATGTCATATACAGAACGGGCACATAACTGGAGCCAAAGTATCGTTATTTTGCTTGATATGGAAAGCCGGATGTTGCTGTTTATGCTGTTGATTTGTTCCCCAAATTGGCTTCGTTAGAAAATCTCGCCAATATGAGACGTATAGGACATATTTGCCAAACTTTTATATGAACGGCGAAGGGATGAGACCGTATTTGTTTATGCAGTTGACGACTTGAACTATTATAATATAGATGAAATGATGGCGATAGAATAATATTTGACGACTTATCACCTGTGCCTGGCTAACATTAGAGTACCAAAATAGCACCTAGAGTATAAAAAGCGAAGTGGTCCGCCTGGAACTGTTGATGATAGTCACATGACTTAGGCTATTGTTATAGAGATTGTTTTAAAATACCGGGAGACAAAGACTCTTATACTTAATTTATTTTATTTTAGCTTCTTTTCAAATGTTTAACAGATTCTCATTAATCAAAAACGTAAACAACCATTGGATGTCTTAAGAGCAACTGATTCGCCCTTAAATTTTTGCAATCAAAGGGAATTGAATGGAAACCCGTTTACAGGGAGATCTGCACAGCTTTTTTCAGTATAATTCAATCGTCTCTAATATTTTAAAAACCCATCAGATTAGCGTGTTTTTAGATTCTGCGGTGTCTGAACGAGGGTTGGTGAGCGTAGCTTGCAGGGGGCAGAGCTCCCTAGTTTGAATTATAAATATAATTTTATTTTTTATATTATTAGCAGATAATTAGCATGGAAATAAAATTGTACATATTAAGTAAAATAACAAAGTAGCTAAATATAGATATGTAAATTGCACAGACAAAAAAATATTACTACAGATTACATTTTGAGCTACTACGTATTACATTTTGTGCAAATGGATGAACGCATGCACAGTTTAACAATATATATATATATATATTCAAAATGTTAATGAATAGTTCCTAATTTATTTTATAATATTTAAATAAATACGGTATATTAAGAAAAAGCAAACTAAATAAAAAAACATAATTTTTATGCACATATCTCATTTTTTAATTAGCATTGTTTATATTATATTGTTGGTTTGCTTTTGTTTAAAATTTATCAAAAAACATGCAACTACACTTAATAATTATTAATTCACAAATGTATCTATCAATGAAGCAATATTTTACTATTATCTTTTCTCTTTCTTTCTTAGTTATATAATATACTTTTCGTAATAGCAGTTAAAAGTACATTAAAAGAGAAAATGGAAGTGTTTGACTTCTAAAGGAAGTTCCCTCTTTAATTCATTATAAATAAGGAAGTTCATTCAAAGAAAATCCCAAACGTTTTTAATGGAAAGAAGCCGAATTTCGGTTCAACAATTGACATCATGGAATAGGAATTATCCCCAGATAAACATATTATCTAACGCCTTGACTCTTTTTCATTTATTTTATTTTCACTCCGTTAACGCCTGTCCGGTCTGGTGATTAGATTTGTTTTTAAGTAATATGCTATAAATAATTAGCATAACCCTTTTTTATACATATAGGTATGCATATTTGTGTTAATATATATTACTATAAGAATTTTACAACATCTAGTCTACATTATTTATCATTTAGCGATATTTTTAAAAGATAAATATGGGCAAAAATGTGTGCAATTTTTTTTCGAAATTTCTTAAATCGTTATGTTACGAAAATACATTTAATTAATATTAAAACAAATTTAATAAAAAAATTATTTAACCAGTCTACTAATAGAAGCAGAATTTATATTATATTCGAAATATATTGGCTGTGCACATTTAGAAATAACAGCAGAGGAGTTGAATGTAAATATTTTGAAAGATTTTATTTGCTCAACGTTGCGCTTTTCTCATATTGGAAATTGAATTGCGAGAATTCCATATACTGTTTTAGTAATTTAATCAAAGAAATTTTATATATATTAAAAAAAAAAGATGTAGCTACCGATATATTAGATATGTTTAAATAAAACTTGAGCAAAAAGTTCTGCGCCAATCCTAGATTATGAAACACTTTCCAGAAGGAATACTCAGAATACTCAGAATAATCAGAACACTGTAACAAAATTCCACATTTTAACAATGTGAAAGATTTCGTCTTAGTAAACAATATGGATAACAACTTTGTAAACACAAGTTTCGAAACTACCATTAATAGTCGGAGAGAAATCCGAATTCTTTTATGCACTATTGTATATTACTTATAGATGCTTATAAATATATTACACAGAATGCTAAAATTTAGTTCAGTTAGAAAAAGCATAGCGTAGTTGAAAATTACCATTCAACAATATAAATGAATAAACGGAAATGTACTCCACGTCTTTTATGCAGTTTCGTATATTAAACATAGAATTTATCACAATAAGTAAAATGAAAAATATATACAATGTATCCACGTATAACCTGACCGACCTTTATTTTCGCAACTGTTGGTCCTAGATGCATACTTCCAATTACAAAAATGGTTTAAATAAGGTAAAGAATTATTTTTAAAGCGATTTGGGTCAAAAAAAATATTTCTTAAAAAATTACTAAATTTAAATTTTTATATGGTCCTTCGGTCCTATAAGTGATATTTAGTAAAAATTTACTGTGGCACTAACAAGAAAGAGAAAACAGTCCCATTCATCTAACAAAAAAATTGACCGAGTTATGAAACTCTGAAATGCACGACTTATACCACTTCTATGCATTTCAAAACAGGTGATTTTTGCCATGCTTTCAGGGGTCATATATAAATTACTTAAACTTATTTTAAGGTATCTGTGCTCTGAAAGAAATCGTACAACTATTATGGTTGAAGTAACCTTTATTAATTAAATTTCCGATTAATTAAAATAAATGTATTTTAACGTATGTTTTATTTTGTAAGGATTTGAGGCTATGATTTATTTTAACAAAAAATATGTTATTTTCATAAGGTTTTATTTAACTTGCAACGACCGTCTTTCCAGTTTAAAAATTTGAACTCGAACTTTAACTCACTTTCGAATGTCCGATCGAAGTTAAATTTTACATACTGACTTAAATAAGATGGCAATGTGATATTATTATGATTTTCGACGCTTACCCTCTTATACATACTTATATTATACGATTACACAAAACAAATTCGGATAGATTACCGTCAAGACGTTCAAGAAAGAGTTTTAGATTAGATAATATAAACCTGCGATGGTTGTGTTTTTTAACTTTTATAATTACGTTTTATGTATATTTTAACGCTGAATAAAAAAAATTACCTTCACTTTTAACCATCATGTCAGGATTTTTCGCTAATCGTAAATTTCAAGGTTAAAAAATAGCGAAAAATCTGATACTATAAAATAGTATAAAAAATAGTTCAAATTATAATTGTTGAACGTCACATTCACCTTGAAAAACATATAAAAAATACGATGTTACAATTCTGATAAAATTTTACTTAAAAAGGTGCTAAAAAATACATAAAAGGTTTCTACAACATGAAAACCGTCAAAGATGTTAAAATCCCAAGCGCTTTCAACTGCATTATAACAGTCGTCTTCAGGGGAAATTCAGAGGAGTGAAAGTTCATGGAAAATTCTTTGCTTAAGTATCAGTGGACAAGTCTACTTCAAAGGAAGGGAGGAGGGAGGGGAGGTGGTAAAAAATGAAAATGATTATGTTTCAAAATCGCTAGAAATATCTAGTATACTATACCAGATCTTAGATATGTTGTAGGATAAAGTATCGTTCAAATATTCTTTCTTTGAGTTAAAATTTCCAATGATTCTCTGATTATTGATGTGTAATTTCAAGTACGGGCTATGACTCTTGCTTTACTGAAATCAATGTGAATATCTTGTTTTTGGTTTAATCTGGATATAGCAGTAGAGGGATTGTTATACTTTATACCTGTAATATGTTCTTTTCATCTGTCTTTAAATTTTCTAGTGGTCATTCCTATGTATTTGAGTTCTTTCTGATTTACTTTGTCTGTGAATGGTATTACATATATGCCAGAAGTTTCACCGTTAGGGATTGGGTCTATTTTCCGGTGTACAAGATCTTTTAATTTGGCAGATGGGTTTGCGATTACGTATATATTATATTTCTTTAATGCATAACTAATCCTTTCAAATAACTGAGGTATATAATTAAAACTATAAAACTTGAGATTATTTTTAATGCTATTTCTGGTTAACTCTCTATGCTGAATATCAAAGATTAATTTATTGATACATTGGGGGGAGGGGGACCATTTTCTATTGCAATCTTCTTAATGGTGAGTAACTCTGCTTGTAGGTATTCTCTTGTACAAAAATCAATGGCTCTATTTATATAAAATTTATAAGCTGCAGTTTTGTATTTAAATGGGATATTACTATTGTAAGATATTGTACTATTTTAATTGCAAGGTTTTCTGTAAATTTTCCTATCAATTTTGTATGTTGTATTATTTCTTATTAATTCAACTTCTAAAAATGGTAAGGATCCTTTTTCTGCAATTCAAATAGTACAATATCCTACAATAGTAATGTCCCATTTAAATACAAAACTGCAGCTTATAAATTTTATATAAATAGAGCCATTAATTTTTGTGCAAGAGAATACCTACAAGCAGAGTTACTCACCATTTAAAAGATTGCAATAGAAAATGGTCCTCCCCCCCCCCAATGTATCCATAAATTAATCTTTGATATTCAGCATAGAGAGTTACCAGAAATAGCATTAAAAATAATCTCAAGTTTTATAGTTTTAATTATATACCTCAGTTATTTGAAAGGATTGGTTATGCATTAAAGAAATACAATATATACGTAATCGCAAAACCATCTGCCAAATTAAAAGATCTTGTACACCGGAAAATAGACCCAATCCCGAACGATGAAACTTCTGGCATATATGTAATACCTTTGACAGACAAAGTAAATCAGAAAGAACTCAAATACATAGGAATGACCACTAGAAAATTTAAAGACAGACGAAAAGAACATATTACAGGCATAAAGTATAACAAACCCTCTACTGCTCTATCCAGATTAAACCCAAAACAAGATATTCACACTGATTTCAGTAAAGCAAGAGTCATAGCTCGTACTTCAAATTACTACACGTCAATAATCAGAGAATCATTGGAAATTTTAACTCAAAGAAAGAATATTTACAACAATACTTTATCCTACAACATATCTAAGATCTGGTATACTATACTAGATATTTTTAGCGATTTTGAAACATAATCATTTTCATTTTTTACCACCTCCACACCCCCTCCTCCCTTCCTTTGAAATGGACTCGTCCACTGATACTTAAGCAAAGAATTTTCCATGAACTTTCACTCCTCTGATTTTCCCCTGAAGACGACTGTTATAATGCAGTTGAAAGCACTTGAGATTTTAACATCTTTGACGGTTTTCATGTTGTAGAAACCTTTTATGTATTTTTTAGCACCTTTTTAAGTAAAATTTTATCAGAATTGTAACATCGTATTTTTTATACTATAAAATAGATGTAAGACTTTTTTATTCAGTTCAATTTTATTTAATTCAATAATTTATTCAATTTTTTGGTTTATACTGGGTTTTTTACAGCTAAACAGCCAGGTGTCCGGTGTGGTTTGGAGGGGAGGGGGGATCTATTTTAACTTTGAAAGCTTTTTAACTTTGAAATTTGCGATTTGAGAAAAAATCTAACGTGATGGTTTATAATGATGGTCATTTTCGGATTCAGTGCTAAAAAATACATAAGAATCAATTTTGTAAAGCTAAAAACCATCTATTTTATAGCATCAAATTTTTGCTATTTTTTCTTTTTTTTTTTTTTTTTTTTTTTTTTTTTTTTTTTTCATTCACGATTTGCAAGAGATCTTTACATGATGGTAAAAAATAAAAGTCAATTTCGAATTCAGTGGTACAGAATACGTAAGAATCAATTATGAAAAGATAAAAAGCATGACATAGCGCAACTTTTGCAGGGTAGTGTAATCTAACAATATTTTAAAATATGTATCATTTTGTAAAGAATTGAGGCTGTTAATTTTTATCATTTTATTTAACAAAAATTCTGGTTTTCTTTCTTCTTATATGTTTAGTACAAATTGAATATTTTGCATTAATATGTCGGAATGATTAACGATTTCAAATTTATATTGCAACGTTAATTTTACTCTGAACCATTTTTTTTTAATATATCTGGCGAAAATATATTTCTACTAAATTTGTGAATGACCCCTAATTTGCAGCAAAAATTATGCACGAATTTTAAATAGCTATTACTTGGTCAATTTTAATCGTAGAATATAGGGATTTTTTTTGTCTTAATTTTCAGTGTAACAGGGAAATTTTACTAAAAATAACTTATAGAACCCGCTGACAGTATAAAAATTTAATTTTCGTAATTTTTTAATAAATGTTTTTCTTGACTCAAATCGCCTTAAAAATAATTCTATACCTTATTTAAACCATTTTTGACCAACGATTTCGAAAACAAAGTTCGGTCACATTATACGTGGTAAATTTAAATACACGTACCACTGCTGAAATCGTACTTTTATACAATACTGTAACTGGACTATTTTGTTTGTCCCTGTAATTAAATAAACATTATGGACACCATATTCTGTAGTAAGGATCTTGTAATACACCTCAGTGATTTTTATTAATTTTAATAGGTCTGAAATTGTACAACATTATTCAATTGAACGCGAACGATTTTCCCAGATAGACGTAAGGTAACGGAAATCTTTTGAGTGTCTCGTAAATGAACTATAAATGCTACGCACTTAATTTTTAATAATAAAGAATGCATCGTAAACATAAAATACATTTTTTTATGTTAATTGTGCATGGCTGATTTTTCTTTTAAATATAAAATAATGTGTTTGCGCTTTAAGTTCTTTTAAAATTAAATGACCGATATAATAAATTTAAGTGATAGAAAAGAAAATAATGGCTTAACAAAATAAATTTCAACTATCATATATTGAAAATTTTGTACAAAAAAGTTTTTGAGTGAACATCTGGAGGGTTGCATTTTCGGGAATAAAAAGTTTGGATATAAGGGATTACTCCTCCCAAGAAAAAGTCCAAGTATTAGTAGTGTGGGCTATGTATCATAGTAGTCGTAAAATAGTTACAATACGGTTTCATGATCAAGACTAGGATGCTATTTATTTTTCAATTGCTGCAAAAGGCGTATCTCAGATTTTTTTTTTTTTTTTTTTTTTTTTTTTTTTTTTTTCCAAATTGAACACATAGTATTTAACACATTAAACGTTTTTGAAACTTTTAATATTATTGCGGTTATCGATTAAAAGGGATTTATTTTCAACAATGAAACCATTGCTACGAATTACAAATACACTTGGGGTAAAACCGGATATATTACGCTAGATAAAAAATTATTTTTGATAACTATAATTGAACAGCTCATAATCAATGTTTAAAGAAAGACAGGGAATGAAAATGGACACACTCAGTTATTATTTTTGTAAAGCGAAAAAAAAAGTGAAATTCTTTTCTAAAATTTTGGAAATCGTAATAAAGATAATTATCTTTTCGTTTTATAAATATAAAAAGAGATTTATAATTGAAATATTATTCATATTTAACCTTTGTTAAAATTCTAAAATAAAATATAATGCTCCATTTAAATGAAATCCTAACCATTTTCCTTTATTATAGGATTAATATAACCAGACAAAAATTAAGATCCACAAAAGGATACTGGAATGCACGTTGTAGGTGATTCTTATTATCGTAGGGCACATGGAAATTCCATTTTTTTTCCACACTGTCTGCATCTGATTATGAGTGGCCTGATATTCTCAGATTTCTAACATTGGTGATATTGAGCTGGATGATGTAGAACTAAGGCAATTTATATACATCTCTACCTTGACTGGGGTACTATTTTTCAACCAAATCTTGATGCCGTTGTTTTTTGTCGACGACATCTGGGTTTCTTTTAAATATCAGTCTTTTATAAGTTCCCACTCCTGTCAATTGCTGTGGTTAAAATGGGAACCAAACGTAGAATCAGACGAATCACGAAAATCTAGAATTCGTTAAACAATATTTTTGACGGATTATGTGTCATTTTTAATCCTTAGAATGTCGCGGCCAATGATAAGCACCACTGTCAAGTTTGCTTTTTGTTTAAATCTGATGACTTGTATATGCCCTTAACTAAGATGCATCGCAAAGCTTTTAACGTGAAGCACGTGACATGGAAATTATTGCCAAAGAATAAAATTTGGTACAAATAGATATCGATACCGATTTGGTTTTTAAATTAGAAATGCGTTTCAGAAAACCATAAAGAAAACCATAAACATACCAAAACAAATTTTCTTGACATCGGATAATAGCTAAATCATTTTATCCTGCTTTTATTACCATAGGAGGAATGTTTAGCTAAAATCGCTCCAGCCACTTTGAACATCATCCGGACACACAAAATTATTTTCTTCTTTATTGTATACAACATACGTGCATGTATATTTTTCTCATTTGTAAAACTGTAAATGTGTATTTTGTAATTTATCTATATTTACGCATGCTTTGTAAATTCTTCTTTAAAATGTTTACATTTTTAAATGCATTTCGGTAGAATCCTTGGAAATATGATGCTTACATAAAATGATTTTAAACGAATTTCATTTTATGGTGTTAAATAAATATTGTAATCGAAAAAACTACACTGTAAAAAAAAAAAAAAAAAAAAAAAAAAAAAAAAATGCTGCCAGTTTTCCGGTAGGAATCGGACAAATAATTGCCCTTATCGTACCGCAATAATTTCCGACCCAGCTCGGAATAAAATCAGTAAAAAAAAGGAAATAGTCAGTAAAACTGTCTTTTACGGATTTTATTCCGATTTTACGGATTTCATTACGAGCTGGGTTGGAAATTATTCTGGTACGATAAGGGCAACTATTTTTCCGATTCCTACCGGAAAACTGGCATTATTGTTTTTACAGTGTAAATGGCATTTTAAATTACATCTCACATTTTAGATCAGAATTCAAACATCGGATATTAGTATTAAGTTAAAAAATATTTGTCTGGCAGTTTAATATTATTTTATTGTAAATCAAACAAAAATCATTTTAGAAACATATATTATTCTTAACATGTTTCATGTTTCATTTTGTCATTTCAATTTCATCACAGCATGAATAATTTTTACTTCATTTTGCATTCTATGAGTCAATAAAATGAAAGATGGCTAAATATAAATTTCAAAAGAATCATCTTTAATTAAAAAGTTCGTGCACAAAATTTTATGGAATGTAATCTTAAATCTGTCGAAAGAAAGTACTGCATTTAAAATCTGCAAATTATCATCTAAAAGAATGTTTGTTTGTTTCATAGTCTACCATATTTTTTTTCAAACAGTAATAATAAATTTATTAAAAATAAATGTATATATTAATTAAAAATTAAACAATATTCGAAACAATAGAAAACCTACAACAAGGAATATTTTATTATTCTCTATAACATTTATCTTAATCAACCAATAAAATCAATATTAGAAATGATGATACAACGAATTATATATGTTATCCATTTAATAAACTTTTTCACTGAAACAGCTTTACTTTCTATGCATGAGATGTGATACATTAAGTCTGTGATGTATCATTATTTTACACATATGCATTTATCATCAGAAATCGATATTGTCTTTCCTGCGTTATTCGTTTACTCCTGGTTCATTAATGGTTTTCTCGATAACATTCAACTTCATCATGGCTTATCATGCATTAACTAAACCATTCATATCAGCGAAAAATTTATTTCATGGTATTAGCGTTATTTTTCGAATGTGCCTCTTTCTTGCTTAATCATTGCATTTATAAAGCTAATTTAATAGCTGTATTGTAGTAGTAATAATGATCTTATTTAGGCAAAATGAACTGTTTCAGAAGATATGTTTACTATACTAAAAAGTGTCAGGTCTTATGGATTTTGAGATGAATTTTCTTTGTTTGACTTTATTTGATGATTTTATATAACGCGGGATGTTCCTTATTTAATTTTTAAAAAGGCATTAAATACCGAGTTGTGGAATTAAATAATTTGAGTTAAGTTTCGTATATATAATATTTAGAAAAAATATTAAAATATTTTTAAATTAATTGTAATACATGTTTAATTCTAATTAATTCTATTTTCATTTTTCTTACTTTACTGTGCTATTTACAATTGATTGAATCTCTTTAAATTGAAACTTGAAAAATGAAACGTATTATATTTTCTGATATTAATGAATACCACCAGGACATAGATTACTCCATCACAGTATTTAGGTAAAAAATGAATACGTAGAAAACAACATGAAATAAAAAGGAGTGAATAGAAAAAAGTTCATGCACTTGAAATACCATCCACCAGAAATAGAACTGGAATGTAAGCCTGAACAACCACGTAAAGTGAAAAGAGTAATGAGCAAAGCTACAAAATCTCCAGGACAAATATTTCTGAAGAAAGAAGAAATACGAAGTAATTTTATTTGGATGTAAGTTTTTGATGCAGCTAAATAAACTTGATATAAAGAAAAAATTAAAAGGTTTTAAATTTTCGATACTAACTTTCTCTATTGTTATTTTGTGTCTACACGGTTCAGCATTTATAGTCGCAGCTACTGCAATCCCCAAAAATGGTTCAACCTATTACAAAATTTTTAACATGCAAAATGTGTATATGCAAAATCCAAATAATTATTTTTTAAATTATTGTTGCCCGATAATAATTACCATTCTGTTTCTTCATTAATATAAATTTTCTAAGAATAAAATACACACATTACTAACGTAGAATTTATATAAATAAAGCGCCGAATTCTTTTTTGTTTTTGTTATCACAAACAATAGTTCGGATAATCTTAGAAACCTGTTTTATATCGAGTTAACCGGCGAGAAATATTTTGGCCTATCGGACTGGTCAAACATGACAGAGATTGTTGTGAATTTAGGGTAATTCTGGGATTTATGCCGCACATGTTTTTGAATTTGTGAATAAAGTTCCATGGTGGACATAAAATTTAAAAAAATCATGCTGTGCTATTTAATGTTATATATACAACGTGTGTACTGCTACAAAAAAATTCAAAACAAATTATTAATATTTTTAAATTTTTTTTTTTTTTCTAAAACGTTACACTGCGGAGCGTCACCCGTACATTCAGGCTCGGACGCCGCACTTCTGCGGTAGTTATGCCGCGCTTGCAATCAGAACAGAATGAAGTTATAAATTAAAATATTAAAAAATATATATTCATATCTAGACTATAATTAACGATGTAATAAGAAAATGAAACTAAATGAGTACAATGAAACGTATTAGTAGATTCAAATTAATAATTGTTGCCTACTTTCACTATTAAAATCTTCGATTTATTTTTTTACATTAAATTTTAATTGTTATTTCAGCAACAACGTAACACCAATGTATTAGAAAGGGAAAAGAAAAAAAGTAAAATTTTGTTTACATAATTTATTTGTTAACCCTTTCGGGACCAGTGGCTTTTACACAGATTTTATTCGTTTGGTACCACTTTTTTAAAAGAAGTTACCTTTACTTAAATAATCATGAAAATACTCTTATTAAACGAAGAAAATATTACTTTTCTTTTTTACTGGTGCCAGAAACAAATATTGTAAGCTCTTTAAGAAGGCGCCTATATGCACCTATGGTCCCGAATGGGTTAAGAGATCGACTTCAATCTACAGATAAAGTGTCGAAAAAGTACACTCTTTAAGTAGCTACATTTAAACACATGATGCAACGAAGCCAATTACACTTCCTCTGTTTTGGAGTAGTTTGAAAAGAACGTCTGCGTTACACGTAATCCAATTTTTCATTATTATCATCTTGACTTGCATCTTTCTTGTCCTTCTTACTTTTTATTTTCCCCTTTCTCTCTTTGGTTTTAGTAAACTTGATAACATGCTTAACATGGTTATTCTGTGCAAAAAGAAAAGGAAAAGTTAATAACACTTAATCATCCCGTACAAAAGAAACTGCGTCATGTATACCAGAATAGCAGTGCGGCATGTATCCCATTTTGCATGGTGCATACGTCGGCCATCACAGTTACCTGCCATCGCTAAGGGGGATGGCGTAATTATACACACAGTACTCTATACAAACGCTACGCTTATTTTTGACTTCGAAATTATGCATGCATTTAGTAATTAGTGTATGAAAAGCATTTAAACTTAGCTTTTTAAAAGTTTGGACCGTGAAATCATCCACTTACGTCAAATTAAGGATTGTACTTCTACAAGTAAGCTTCGAAATGTGATTCACGCTATACACTGGTTAATTGATATTAATATATATTGATATTAATAATTGATATTGATAACAGGTTAATTGTATAATACACTGGCATGCATTTATTAATTAGAGTATGTTGTCAACACTAATGTTTCCAACAGGATTAAAGCCATTTCCTTGTATTATTAATTACCTGTATATTATTATATTATTTCAGAAGTATTATTATTATTTTTTATGTGATTAAATTATGCATGAAAAGTTATTAGATGGTTATATATATATATATATATATGTATATATATATATATATATATATATATATATACCGGGTGTCCCAAAAAGGACTGACTTATTTTAAAATTCAATAACTTGCAAACGGTGACAGATATTTAAAAAATTCTTGCAGGAGGGTTATGCATAAGGTCAAAAGTTTTATTACAGTGATTTTCAATTTTAGTTCGAATTACAAACAATAGATGGCGCTGTAAGCAATAGTCGCTAAATACAGTCTCGATTTCTCGTCCTTTCTCTTGTTCCATGCTGAAAAAGGAGAAGGAAATGTGTTATCCGGGCCACAAAGTACCAAAAATAGAGCATGAATTCAGCGTCTATTGATCGCAGCGCCATCTATTGTTTGTAATTCGAACTAAAATTGAAAATCACTGTAAAAAAAAACTTTTGACCTTATGCATAACCCTCCTGCAAGGATTTTTTAAATATCTGTTACTGTTTGAATGTTATTGAATTTTAAAATCAATCAGTCCTTTTTGGGACACCCGGTATATATATAGATATATAATGTATTGAGTTGTTTACGAATTGAGTAATAAGCAGGTGGAGACTATCTCTAAAGGGGCTGTCTGAGTTGTAGCCAAATATTCGGGCATGGAACAATACATTGACGTTATAGTCAAAAGTATATTTATAACCAAAGAGAATGTACGAGAGTATATGGATGCTCATAAAATGGGACCACACGCACGTATAATTAGGTTCGTACTCTCTGCCCTGCGCCCCTTTTGAGGGTGGGACCCACGCAGACTCAGTCAGCCCCTTAGCATCGAATCAGATGCTTTACGGGGATGTTTTTTAACGGAGTCAGTGATACTGCTCGATGATTGAATGAGGGGTTTTTAAGACCTACCCCCTATTGTCCAGGACTTTTCTTACGTAAGAGGTTAAGTAAGAGACTCATACCCCAGATACATCAGACACACTTGAGATATTATACAGATTGACTTGGAAGATGCAGCATTTTCCTAGGATGCTCATCGAGTACGTAATAACTAACAGTATGTACGACATGCGGATTTTGCATATTCCGTTAATCCTAAGTTGACCGATCCACTAGATAAATAGCGGGTTCGTTTCATGATGCAGGATTGATGAGCTATGTATTTTATAATGTCCCTATCCGATTTGGATGTGAAATAAGAGTGTGTACGCAAAGACTTTGCTAAGGATTATTCATGCCAAGCCGGAACCCGATGTGTGTGGTCTGCTACGATGTATATGTTTACTAAAGTTATCATGAATTTATTATCTCTTTTGTTCCCTGTATCAGTTTATGTAATTTCCATTGTTTAAGGATTATTATTCTACAATTGGTATCCAGTAATTTAAAATTTATGATAAGTAACTTAAAATTAATTCCATCATAAAATGACTGTTTTGATGTATAACTTGGAGCAAGAGTGTCTTGCGTTACTTATTCCAAAATTGTATATATTATGTAACTAAATCTTTTGTTTACTGTGAAAATATGATAGGTCATTTTTCCACCATGAGTCTTGTAAATTACTTTAATATTAAATTTTACTTAGGGTTAAATTCTAATTTCTTAAAATTTATTAATGTTTAATTTTGGTATTATTTACTTAATTTTTAAGTGGTCTAAAAGCTACTTCTTAGACGAAAAACATTCACAATGCAATTTCGGGAAGTATTGTGACCGACGTCTCACGCCCCATTCGGGATAATTATTTCAGAAGCTAGCCAGGACCAAACTATCACAATTCATTTTATTAATAATTAGCAATTAACACTATGAGCATTACAGGTTGAGTAATTAAGAGTTGCTAACCTAATTTACTCTGGGGTTTGGGGTAATGGGTTGTTGAGTCTCTCCCTCTCTTACGGCTTCTCTCTAGCAGATTTATTTTATAAAGCCCTATGTTTCACATTATGAATTTCCCCCATATCTCATTTTCCCCAAATATATGTATATGATCGTGGTAGCTCGGTAGTACCGTTATAAGAGCCTGCATCGTCACAACATATAACATTTTACCAAACAATGTATGAAAAGTATTTAAACATAACGTGTTTAAAAGTTTGGACTGTGAAATCATGCACTTACGTCAAATTAAGGATTGTACTTCTATAAGTAAACATCGAAATGGGATTCACGCTATACACTGGTTAAAAGATCTCTTTTCGCACCTATACTGTGCGTTTGACGATCATCTATCGATAATTACAAGAAATAGAAGGGATGCGGCATCCATCCCGTATGCGGCGAATCTCCCGGAGTTACCCTATTTTAGTTTTTTTGTCACGCAATGTATAAAACATAGCCAGACTTTTTATAATTTTCATTTATTTCGCTATATTCTGCATTATCGCAAAGTGCTAATACAACTAATTCTGTCAAGTTCTTCAATTATTTTTATTTTTATTTTAATACAATATTTTTTGCGTTTATATTTTCCATTTCTGGACGATACGATACAGAAGTACACATGATATTTTGTCTTATATTCTCGGCGGATAGTACAGATTGTTAGATTTCATTATGAAACTTTATGTTAAATACGGTACACAAAATTACTTCTCTTAAAAATAAGTATTATATTACCTTATTAAATACAATAAAATTATAAAAATGAATACATTTTTACTCTAATTTTTAAATGTGTATGATTCACGTAAGGTTAGTTGGGGCAACTGGGACATGATTTTACAAAGTGACACGGGAGCTTCTTACAATTCAGCTTCAAAAAACTAATGTTCATTTGAATTAAAGTCTGAACATCTGTAAATGTGTTCAGTTAGGTTCCCTCTGTCAGACAGAAATGCTCAAAATTACATTTTAATATTTAAAAATATGCATATTTCATCTTTCTTTCCTCATAGGTCCAGCTGCCTCAAAAAATGGTGTAACTGGACCAGGGTGGGTCTATGTTCCACACGCGTTCATATTTTTTCATATCGGATATCAGGTCCTGTTTGAAAAAGTGTAAACAACTTAAAAAATTTAAACCATGCAGATCATGTAAATTATATGTCAATAAACAGCGTTGTAAGGGAAACCTTTGCTGCCAATGTGTCTAAAAAAACACTAAAACTGAAAATATTAGATTTATTTATACCAAAAACATAAAACTTAAGGAAGTACTTATGTACTTTAGTATAGATATAAGTATAAAAGTCACATGGATATTTTAAGGAATAAAATAGCAAGGTAAATCTATGAACAAACGGCTACGTAAGTACTTAAGTACTTTATCCAGGGGTCGCATTAAATAGGGAAAATTTTATTTTTCCTACCAAGAACCTTACAGAAAGGTGCGATGAAGATATTATTTTCAAAATAGTGGTAGGAACGATAAAAGTTTTCCTATAGAATGCGACCCCTGTGTAGAGTACAATTTCTAGGTCTGGCTATCTCGCATTCAGGGGCAAGGTACTTGCATTCGTGAAATGTTGAAATAATTTAATGACAACAATATTTACAAGAGAATCTATCTGAAAACAAGTAAAAGTATATTTTCGCGTACTTAATAAAGGTGAAATTTTCATTATAAAATTCAGATGCCAATGTGGCAATTAGGAATTAAAATTAAGTGATGCCATAACGGCATCACCGCCTCTCAAGGGGGCAAGAAATTTGGTTTGATACCACTCAATATGCTTATTTAAAATTTCATTACATAATTTTAATAAGGTATTCTATCATTTTCTTTATTGTGAGCAAAAAACAGTGGAGAAATTTACTTCCCGTAGTAAGAGAAACAAGAAAACATTATTTATATCTATTGGGGTAACTGGATCCATCATGGTCCAGTTTCCCATTCTTGAAAAATTTATGGGGTAACTGGGACACCGGGCTTTCATTTGAAACATGAAGTAAATATGTATAGATACCTAATAATATTAATGTAGTTATATGTCTAATCTTTAAAAAAAAATATTGTTTAATAAAAGTACTTAGAGTATTTTAATATTCAGCCGAGGAAGTTCAACCATATAGACGTTGTTTTTAAAAAAAAGAAACGTAAATTTTTGACAACCTATCACATCAAAGTGAGAGTTATGATTGAGTTGATACACGTTGTTTTAGGAAGTAATTATTAAGGGGCTTTGTTCAAAAAAGCTAAAACTTAAAAAACACCAACAGTTTTTTTTAAGAAATAGCCTATGGCCCAGTTACATCGTGGTTCCATTTACCCCAACTAACCTGATATACGCTGAACTTTTTGGATCATCGTTTTACGCAAAGTGCAATTTAATTTTTTGAAAAATTTAAATGTTAAAGAACTGATACTTGTTTTCCAAACACGTAAGACAAAATACATACAGAATGTAACTAAATACATAAAATTTACAACTTTGATTGAATTGCATTCATCCTTTTTCATATTTTTAAAAGAATATTGTAAAATTTCTCTCACATTCTAAGAAAGTTGATTTACATTCTAAGAAAATAGAAAAACATTTCCTGGGAAGTGTATATTTATATATTTATTTTAAATATGGATAAATTTGATACGCATCTTCCTGAAATTCATTGCAGTATTGATTAGTATTAATTTCGACTTACACGTTTACCATTGTTTTTTTTTAATTGTCTTTTCGCGAGCGCTTTGGGTAACTCCGGGAGAGTCGCCGCATACGAGACAGATGCCGCACCCCTTGTATTTCTTGCAATTATCGGTAGATGGTCGTCAAACGCACAGTATAGGTGCGCAATGAGATTATTTTAACCAGTGTATAGCATGAATCCCATTTTGATGTTTACTTGTAGAAGTACATTCTTTAAATTGACGTAAGTGCATGATTTCACTGCCCAAACTTTTAAGCACGTTATGTTTAAACACTTTTCATACACTAATTACTAAATGCATGCATGATTTTGAAATCAAAACTAAATACAGCGTTTGTATAGAGTACTATGTGTATGGTTACGCTATTCCCCTTAGCGATGGCAGGTAACTGTGATGGCCGATGTCTGCACCATGCAAAATGAGATACATGCCTCGCTGCTATTCCGGTATACATGCCGCAGTTTCTTTTGTACGGGATGATTAAGTGTTATTAAATTTCCCTTTTCTTTTTGCACAGACTAACCATGTTAGGCATGATATCAAGTTTACTAAAACCAAAGGAGAAAAAGAGGAAGATAAAAATTGAGAAGGGCAAGAAAGATGCAAGTCAAGATGATGGTAATGAAAAAACTGGATTACGCGTAACGCAGATGTTCTTTTCAAACTACTCCAAAAAAGAGAAAGTGTAATTGGCTTCGGTGCATTATGTGTTTAAATGTAGTAACAGAAAGACTGTACTTTTTCGACACTTTTTCTGTAGATTATAGTCGAAAAAACAGGTCTCTTAACCCATTCGGGACCATAAATGCATATAAGCACCTTCATAAAGAGCTTACAAAATTTGTTTCTGGCACCAGTAAAAAAAGAAAAGTAATATTTGCTTTGTTTAATTAGAGCATTTTCGTGATTACTTTAGTAAAGGTAACTTCTTTTAAAAAAGTGGTGACAACCAAATAAAATTTCTGTAAAAGCCACCTGTCCCGAAAGGGTTAACAAATAAATTATGTAAACACAATTTTAGTTTTTTTCTTTTCCCTTTTTAATACATTGGTGTTACGTTGTTGCTGAAATAACAATTAAAATTTAATGTAAAAAAAATAAATCGATGATTTTGATAGTGAAAGTAGGCAACAATTATTAATTTGAATCTACTAATACGTTTCATTGCACTCATTTAGTTTCATTTTGTTATTACATCGTTAATTATAGTCCAGATATGAATATTTCTTTTTAAATATTTTTATTTATAATTTTATTCTGTTCTTATTACAAGCGCGGCATAACTACCGCACAATGCGGCGTCTCAGCCTGAATGTACGGGTGACGCGCCGCGGTTTAATGTTATTAAAAAAAAAAAAAAATGTTAAAAAATATTAATAATTTGTTTTAAATTTTTTTTGTCGCAGTACACGCGTTGAATGTTTAACATTAAACAGCACTGCATGATTTTTTTTTTTTTTAATTTTATGTTCACCATGGGACTTTATACAAAAATTAAAAAAAAAAAAAAAAAAAAAAAAATGTGCGGCATAAATCCCGGAATTACCCTACGTTCAAACTATGTTTAACGAAAAATAGTAATAAACGGTCAAGTGCGAGTATTACTCGCGCACAGAGGGTTCCGTACAGTAATATATGAATTAGTAAACATATTAAAAAAAACGTTGCTAAAGGAATAATAAGACTTTTTAAAAACTATACAATGCAGGGTTGGGTATAGCTCTATAGTATAAAGGGTGCAAAGGAAAGTCCCTTTAACCTGAAAATACTTTCGAACGGAGAGAGCTACAGCTATACGAGTGATTTAACGGTACAGTAAAGCGACTACGCCCGACCTAATGCAAACGACAGCAGCAACCCTAGTGGCGAAATTTGGTGGATAGCCATTTCGAATCGAAAACGAAAAGAGGTAGACCAAATTTTCCAATCGGAAAGTTTTAGAGCATAAATTAATTAATACGAAACGACATTTGGTTCACACTGGTAAGATAAATCGTCGCCTGCATACCCTAAAATGTCCGAAATCGATGAGCGACGATTCTACTTTGCTTATTCACATTACGGAAATGTAGCAGCGCACAATTACAGATTGTGACGTTGTACTGTGCTGTAATGTATGTAAAGGTTTAATTTCCAATGCATTTAAAATTTTAGAATAACCCTTTCAGGGCCATAAGAATAATTGATAGTTCGTAATAATTGACACCAGAATATTCAAACGAATTTCTCTGAAAACAAAAACCCGCTAATTTGCACTTTCATTACAAAAGCAAAATTTTATTAAAATATTCTTGGTGCCATTTGTCAGTTTTGGAATTAAAATTAAGTATAGCTGCAATTGTTCGGAAATTAAGAGCGGGAAGGGCTTTAGTGGGCACCCTGTATAATGCATTACAAATAATGCGTTAAACATACTTATTTTACAATTGAGTAAAAAACAATTTATTGCACATATGTAAGTTAACGTTCTTTTCTGTATTTTTGTCTACTCAGAATTTCTCGAGAAATTTGTGTAGTCATCCTGAAAAATAAAAATTTTAAAAATAAAATCATTTTGAAAAAAAACTATAATGTTTTGTGGTATCCTGTAAAACATATAAGTGCTACCAAAATTATTTTATATTGAAAAAATGCTGTTGTGGGAATAAATAACCTATATAAATTTTATTCAATTTGAAATAAAATTTCTGCGTGTAGACGGTAATGTATCCGAATTTTTTATGTGTCCCTGTAAAAGAAATACAGATGCTATGCACATTGTTTTCAATTTAAAATATGCTATTATGTAACTCTATAACCCACAGTAATTTTGTTGATATTTAATCAAAATTTCTGCTTTTTAGGAACAATCTTTCCGCGATCTTTTGTGTGACCCTATTAAAAATGCATAATCTCTATGTTCCTCAAATTATAATTTAAAATAATTATTATCAGAAAAACACATGAAGGCAAAGTTTCAGGTCAATCAGATAATTGAAAGTGATTTTAAATTGTCTTGCAAGATTTGAGCTAATTTTTATGTGGCCCTGTAAAAAAAAGCGTAACTGCTACGTTCCATAAATTACAATACTATTGCATTGCCATCTGAACTACATATCCTAGCAAAGTTTCAGCTGAATTAAATTATTGAAATTGGTTTAAAATTGACTTGAAACTTTTAATCTAACTTTCTGTGGAGCCCTGTAGAAACAGTATTCTAAACAAACTTCTATGTTCTTTAAATTATAGAAATATTGTATTGTCATTCAAATTACACATGTATTCATTGTTTCAGCTCAATAGGATAGTTTGAAATTGTTAAAATTTGAATTGCAAGATTTGAACTAAACGTAGATACATGCACAGCAAGTTAATATTATGCTGGTTTATTAATAAAAAACTTACTGATCTGCAGCTATCTGCAGGAGTTCGTTTAATTTTTCAATACTTTGGGAATGACACTTTGATTTTAAAATATGCTTATTGCTGAATAATGCTGAATAATTTTTTAAAAGTCAAGATGAAACTTGTAAACAACATCGAAAGTCATCCAGAATTACAACCTTTGAAAAAGGGGTTTAACGGGTTTAATATCGCTGATTTTCAAATAAAAATCGTTTAAATCTGACCTTGATAAACCTGTGACATATGTTCAGCAAACTCGTGCTTACAAATAAAACACAATAGCCATGACGTGCTTTCAAACTCATAAGAAGCTATTGCAACTTTTGAAACTCCGTTAAACAAACTACGCAAATAACTTCTTTACGGTCATAATTAATCGGCACCTCTGATTTTTATTTATTTATTTTTTTTTTTACAAAACTCGTACAAATTTCGAATATACATACATTCAACTACCAGTACACACGGTTTTGCCGAATTCCGAGATAATCGGAAAAATGAATTTTGTCCACCTAGGTCATCAAAACCTCCCACTTTGCGCCGGTCAGAAAGCTCTGTGGCTCAGTACTTTTCTCCAAAAGTCCAAAAGTCTATAAGCCGATCGTCCCTTTTAAAAGAACAATTTTTGGTCCAAATACTTCGGCTACACGCGAGTATATACTAATCTGAATTTAATATGAAAATAATATAAATAAAGTAATATGAACTTTCAAATAAGCCCGTAATTTTTGGACACATTTAAAGAAATATATAAAAATATATACTTTATCTGAATTTTTTGCTAAGGAAAAGAATTTTGTAATTATATGTATTAGATAAATTTCAAAATGTCTTTGTCACAACAAAAGTATATTTAGAGACTAAAATGTTTTCCTGGATAGAATATTGTATTATTATTCCAAGATTATTATTCAAGATAAAAACAAAATATTTATCTAGGACAGTATTGTTTAAAATAAAACTCGTAAGACATAAATAGACTTGCCACATTCTTGTAAGTGGAACTTCGCTAAACTTGAAGTTATCACAAAAACATTATCATTAAGTAAGGAATTACTATTTATACTTTATTTGAAATTCAGATTAACTATTCCCTTTCTATCTATACCTGCTGGAATATATATTATTCAATTTAAGTTTCTTAATTTGACACATTAGTGTAAAAATATATGACGTACGCATACATATAGTTAATACGTATCTACATACTACAAAACATATTTTTTTATGTTTTTTTTAATACACCATTATTGGTCTTGGTATATTTATAGAAAATATTTCACAATTGTAGGTACAGGGAAAATAGATTGCTTATATAGTATATTTTTTTCTATTAAAAAATACAAACTTATAAAAATAATCTATACTAATAATATAAAGAAGTAAAGTTTGTTTGTTTGTTAGAGGTAATCTCTGGAGCTACCGAACCGATTTCAAAAGTAATGGTATCAAAATGATGGTGTCAGTCCAACTTAGAACATAGGCCATATTTTATGTCGGTGCCTCTACCCAAAGGGTGTGCGAGAGAAAAAAACTTTCTAAAAATGCGATTTTGAAATACTGAAGTACCTAGAAATACGAAATTTTAAATATTAGTTACTTATTAGATATAAAGGATTTCTAAGAACATTTCCTAAACAATTCGAAATTTAAAAGGGGTGAAAATGCACAAAAAGCGTTCTAAAAAACGTTCTAAATGTTGGTTTCTACACAATCTAGGGAAATACCATACCGATTTAATAAATAATCATGTCGAAATGATGGTGACAACCCTTGCTTTAACTTAGGCTATGTTTTATGTCGGTGCACTACCCCAAAGGGGGTGCAGGAGCAAAAAACGTTCTAAAAATGTGATTTTTGAATTATGGAAGGACCTAAATTCATGAAATTTTGCATGGTATATATTTATTAGATATAAAGGATAGGATCTCTAAGAACATTTTTTTTTTAATTTGAAATTTAAACGGGGTGAAAATGCGCGAAAAGCGTTCTAAAAACGTTCTAAATGCCGATTTGTGAGCAATCTCAGGAAGAATCAAACTGATTTCAAAAGTAAAGGTAGGAAATTGATGCTGACAGCGGCTATTCAAATATAGATTTCATGTCAGTGTCGCTATCACCTGGAGGTTGCAGGAGCAAAAAAAAACTTTCTAAATTTCGATTTTTGTGATCGGTTGGGGCTAGCAACTGGAAATAAGGAAAGGTACCTATTTATTTAGATATAAATTATCTTTAAGAACAGTTTCGAAACAATTAGAAATTTAAAAAGGGGGGTGGTGTTCAAAATGCGCGAAAAGTGTTCTAAAAACGTTCTAAATTTCGATTTCTACTCAATCTCAGGATATACCACAGCTATTTCAAAATTAATGGTTGAAAATTGATGATAACAGTCCCTGCTCCAACACTGGCTATATTTTATGTTGCTGTCACTACAATCTGGGGGTTGCATGAGCAAAACATGTTATAATTTGCATATTTTGCATAACTGAGGGGTCTAACATTTTGAAATATGGCATGATATTTACTTACAAGTTGCAACTACTCTCTAAGAACAGTCGAAAGAAAATTCCAAATTTAAAAGAATGAAGTGAGCGAAAAGCGTTCTAAATTGCAATTTTTATGCAATCTTATCAAATACCAAACTGATATAAAAAATAATGATGATAAATTTATGGTGATAGAACCTGCTCAAACATAAGCTATATTTTATGTCTGTGCCACTACCACCAGAGGGTTTCAGGAGCAAAAAACTTTCTAAATTGCGATTTCTGTGATGCTGAAAAGGCTAGAAACTTTAAATATGGCATGGCAGTTACTTATAAAATATAAATGCCCTCGAAGGACTGTCGAAAATAAATTCGAATTAAAAAGGGGTGAACTGAAGTGGAGGTACAAAAAGCATTCTAAAAATGTCCTAAATTACGATTTCTATACAATTTCAGGGAATATAAACCGATTATAAAAGTAATAGTTACGAATCAATGGTAACAGTCTCGGATCCTACACAGGCTATATTTTATGCCGATGATTCTACCACCTGGGGTTCACAGGAACAACAAACGTTTTAAAAAAGGCCTTTAAAAGCTTTCTAAATTACGTTTCTGTGGAACATTAGGAAATAACAAACTGATTTAAAAATTATCTTTGTCAAATTAAGGGTGACAGTTCCTATTTCAACATAGCCCTTTATGTTGAAAGATGTAGTAGGACTTGGAATTTGACACGATAGTTAATTCTAAGATGTAGGAAGATGGTTTCTAAAAAATTCAAAACTTCAAATGAATGCTGAAATAAGCGTATTAATTGAGCATAAAAGTTTTAAAATATATTCTAAATTATCATTTACTTAGTTTTATTTCGTTTTATTAATTTAAGTCTCATTTCTGCCTAATGCAGTGTAAGAATGATGTTCAGTCAAACTGTGTTATTAATAGTAATTTTTGATTTATTCCTAAAAGTAATAAGTACCTTTTAATAATAAAAAAAAACCTTTTAATAAAATAAAATATTACCTTTTAATAAAATAAAATTTAGTTAGTAGCTTTTAATTAAAATTAGGCATATAAATATCACTTGGCATATTTCAAATATTACACGAGCAAAGCCGCGGGGTTTGCTAGTAATCAATAAATTAACAATCAGGATAGGATTAACACTTTTTTATCGTACAAATTCGATATAAAACGATTTCAAAAGATTTCATTTCTTTGAATGTATTTAACAAAGTTCTGCACAATTCCACAAATAATCGATTTAAAGAATGGCACCGAACACAACACCGAATACGATGAGAAAATACGATGTGAATACAGCAATGTGCAGACATTATTCGGTATGATTATTGATTATGGGAATATTTGAAGTCACAAATGTAGATATTTACTGTGATGTCATTCGATATGTTGGAGGTGGATTTTCCTCATGGAAATAGTCATTGATGTTGGGCACTGTTCCGTTCTACGTGTGGCGTACTTTCTCACTAACAATAGCCGTTGCAATGATCATCTTTCTTAGCTGCATTGTAATCTTTAATGCATAACTGTACGAAGTAAACTCAACTCAAGAGCTACAGAACCAAAGCACCATCTGTCTGTTGTAAATGCACCTATACTAAAAATATATTTTTACGTTATTATAAGCAATTCCCATATGTGTCTTTCTGTTAAAGCCGCATATGGTTGGTGCAAAATTAATGCAATGTTTTACAATTCAAATACAAAATGCTATAGCATTTTTTAACTCTTATTTCAATGATCGGATACCCGAGTACCTTTGTACCTTTTTTTTCTCTTCATCCCGGTTTCATGGTGTTAATATAAAAAGAAACTGAAATGAATTTAGATTCCCATTATTTCTAGTATTTACTGTCAATTAGTATAATCGCTTTAAAATTCAGATTTTTTTTCATTATTATTTTGGGACATTAAACAATTTTATACCTGTCATCAATGACCAGTGTACCCATGCCAATGTTTTGTGGAAAAATACAGAAATTGATAGATTATTTAGATTTATATCAATAAAACGTGAAAATAATTTGAATATAAGAGTAAGACATATTTATGTAGGTAAAAATATTTCATTTATGTGAAATTTTGTGGGCAAGCTGTACAATAGCAAAAGATGTACGAATGTACATCACATACTGGCTTTCCACATTGTTTCAGTGATTTACTGGTTTTTCTGTGCCGTTCTTGAGGCTCTATCAAGTACATCTGACATCAACTGCTTCTATCTTTCTTGTTTCATCTCACTTTAAGCTATTTGGACTAGGTTCTTAACGTGTGGCAGCTTCAAATGCGGGCAAAGTTTTTTTTTTTTTTTCAGTATAATTTCAATTCCCGATTTTGTCAAAAAAAGTGTTTCCGCCTGTGCATTTTGCGATTGATCCCGAATTGATGGAAGCCTCGAAATCTCACCCCGCAAATTATATCCTGCGCATTTTGCTATTGATCTTGAATTGCTGCAACCCTCAAGATCTCACCTAATTCCCACAATAACAGGCGACAATTGTCTGTTTCATTTATAACCATATAATTATTTGCAGCATGTATAATGTAATTAGCAAGTTCTCCTATATCCACAATATAGAAAAATAATGCAAGTGGTCATGTCTTAGTACGCCTATGTGTTGTATATTGCCTCAATAATTTATCCATTATATCCACTCCATATTTCGTTTCATTGTAGAACTGAATCATTTCGAGCAGATAATAACGCATTTTCAATATATCAAATTTTCCTTTTTAAGTCATCCTGTAAAATAATTGATTTTTTCCCCGATTACATAAATAAAGATTGAAATGTATATACATATATTTAAACATTAAGTGACGTTTCTTGGTTTGAATTTTTAATGTATATTAGCTGATTAAAATAGCAATTATAGCCTTTGTGCAGGAATATTAAAAAGCAGTAAACCAACGCTTAAATCGTTAACCATCGTTAAAACGTTAAAACGTTAACCATCCGTCCATTCTGAAAAGCATTCTAATTCCAACTCTAATACTTCTGTTGTGTTGCCATTTTTCCCTAAAAATAGTCAGCAAGTTGCTAAAATCATAAGAAGGTTTGATTTTAATGTTATTTTTTCTCCTGTTAATAAAATCACTTTTTCAACCCGTAGATCGCCTTGACAACTGGGGTATTTACCAAATCTCTTGCCAGTGTGGCCTTTCTTATATTGGCCAGACTAAACGTGCTCTTAGATTTCGTTTAAAAGAGCATGGAGTTATGTTAAAAATCAGGAGCTCAAACGTTCTTCTATTGCTCAACATTCTTGGACTTCTCAACATAGGTTCGATTTTTCCTCAGCCACCATTATCCAAAATTGTTCTTCTAACCTTGATCTTGATTTTTGGGAAGCTTACCACATCATTAAAAATTCTCACTATTTAGTCAATGACTTATCTTGTACTCCAGATTTTCCAAGTATTTGGAAAGCATTAATTTAATTTCCTCTTTTTTGGTTTCTTTTTCTCTCCTTTTCCGGTAGATGTCGCTACTTGTCCACCCAGTCGTTTCCACTGCTTCTCTCTCATTGGTTGTTTCTGGCGCTTTCGATACCCGCATAGGGTATATAAGGCAGCGCGTCTCTGTCTATCATTTTGCTCAGCCTTGCTTTTTCTAGCACGCTGTTCGTTTTTCCCTATCTTGCATTGAAGAAGAATCTCGCTGTTGATTCGAAACAGCTGTTTGCTGCTTTTCATCCATTATTTGTGCATTTTAAACGTTGGTTTACTGCTTTTTAATTATTAGCTGATTGTTAATGACTCTTTTTTAAACCTTACAATATTGCTATTTTTCCGCTACTAGGCACATCCAGAAATACAGATAACTTTTACATAAAGTAAATTAAAATTTTCTGAACGTTTTTGCTTTCTTCTGAAAACAATAGGAAGATCTATATTTATGAATGTTTTCGCTTCCTGTCAGTAGAATATTGCGTAGTGTAAACCATGCTTAGTAAAAAAAAAATATTTAAGTATTCCGAATTATACATTAATATAATTACTACATATAAATAATATTCTTAACCAGTTCATTTTCATTAGAATTATATTCATATTAAAGGGCATATATTCCACAATATAAATTGATTTACTTAGTCTCATAATTCAATAAATATTTATGACTAGGTCCAAGTTATGAAACACCACTTCTACTATTTTACAACAGTTTCGGACATAAAGATGATCTTCGATTGCAAAGTATCGATAACATAAGTATGATATTCTCTTGTGTAATTCACTTTTGTCGACAAGTGAAAGTGAAAGTCGAAAAGTGTGTCGACACGGAAAAGTAAGCTTTAGAGAGAGAAAAAGATGAAGTACAAAAAAAAAAAAAAAAAAAAAAAAAAAAAAAAAAAAAAAAAAAAAGATTGCCAACCGTAAGAGTTTGCTATAGGTAACGAGATAATAAAAGAAACTTTGTTTCCTCATACAAAAAAAAAAAAAAAATGTAAATGAGAAAAGCACGAATATTAACAATTAGTATATAAAGCCATAATAGACAAAAATGACAAAATGAAAAATCTTCAATACAATATTTAAAAAATATATATTTCTGACTTAAAAAAATGATGCCTCATACATTTTGTTAATCAAAAAGTATTATCCTTTGATTTTTGATATTTAGAACAAAGAAAGCACGCATACTACAGTTTAGTTAATAATTTTGAATTATTAAGCAATAATTCAAAATTAATTTCTGAGTAGTAAAATAATTTGTAAGTGACAAAATTAATATTATTAATTTTATGACTTACAAATTATTTTACTACTCAGAAACTAATTTTGAATTATTCTGCAATACGCTAAACAGCAATTTTTTAAAGATTGTACTTCTGTGTTGTTTCTGAAAGAAAATTGCATTAATGACTTTTTTTTCGCTACAAACTTATTATGTTAAAATTCTTTTATCTGCAAGATAATTAAAATATGTTGCATCTATGTGTTGTACATTCTTTATGATTCTATTTCAATGAGAAGGGATAAGAAATATTCTTTTTGATTTCAATGCCTTCAAATCTGATAAAATGCATTAAAAAAAGTACTATTTCAACAGAAAGTGTCTTTATTTATATTAATTGATGATTAATGGCGACAGAGAATTATCAAGAAACATGCTTCTGATTCATAGACGGAATTTTCTGTAATGCTTAGCCCGAGGGCATTAGTGTAGTTACCTATAGCTCATACTTTTGGTTGTTGTATAGATTGTTATACGTTATTATTAATTTAGAACTAAATTGGATAGTTTTTTAAGGTTTTAAACAAAGTTAAAACTTAAAAATTTTACTATACTTTTACAAATATTTTGAAAGCCGCATCGACGCTAACATGTATTTTTTTTTTTTTTTTTTTTTTTCTTTTTTATGTACCGTTCAAAGAGATATTCATTTGTTTCAGGGTTCAGCAATAGTAAATGACAACAGTGTTTTTTTTTTTTTTTTTATGTTTGTTTGTTAGTTTATATCTATCTAGTAATCTGATGTTTATAATATCTTATTTTTAATTTGGAACCTAATACATTATAAATGGATATGATATACATGTTTTATATGAAAATATGCTTAACATACATTATTTCAAGTAGAAGAAAGTATCATTTAGCTGCCGTATGTTAGCATATATTTTCTATTAAGCCTAACATGGCGTTTAGATACGTTCGATTCGCAGATCAGAGTGATTCGCACTGGAATGGTTACCTACACTTTTCTCCAATCGGACTTTATTATACAGGGTGTCCGGTCTCAACGGTGTCCAATGACTAATTCCTAAACCGTTAGTCATAGACATATACTTCCAATTAGAAAAATGCTTTAAATCAGATAAAGAAATATTTTAAAAGCGATTTGGGTCAATAAAAACATTTCTTAAAAAATTACGAAATTTAAATTTTTATACGATCCCCCGGTCCTATAAGTTATATTTAGTAAAATTTTCCCTTTACACTGACAAGTAAGACAAAAAAGTCCCATTCATATGACAATAAAATTTTGCGAGTTATGAAATTTTAAAAATGCATGACTTATGCCACTTTTCTGCTCTGAAAACAAATGAGTTCGGCTTGGCTTTGAGGGGTCATATTCCAAGTGCTTAAAGTATTCGAAGATCTCATTTTATGTGTATTTGCGCTTTGAAAAAAATCGTACAAGTATTACGATTAAGTTAACATTTATTAAGTTTCAGATTGGCTGAAATAACATATGTTTTATTTTGTCAGGATTTGAGACTGTTTCTTTTATGATTTCTTTTAATAAAATTATGTTATTTTTATAAGTTTTTATGTTACTTCAACGATCTTACGTATGTTTTTCCAGTTCAAAATTTGTATTCGAACTTTAACCCACTTTCAAATATCCGAACGAGATTACATTTTACATACTGGCGCAAATCCGATAACAATCTAATATTATTATGATTTTCGGTGGTTACCATTTATACTTATTTTATAGGATAACACAAAAAATTTCGGATAGATTACCGCCAAGAAGTTTATGAAAAAGTTTTAGATTAGATAATACAAAACGGAGATTGTTGGGTTTTTTAACTTTTATGTATTTTTTAGCAAAGAATCCGAAAATTGTCTTAATTTTTAACCACCATGTCAGGATATTTCGCAAATCATAAATTGACGAATTTAAAGAATAACAAAAATCGGATACTATAAAGTAGAGGAGATGGTTGTATTTTTTAACTTTTGATAATTGATTTTTACGTACTTTTTAGCACTAAATCTGAAAATGACTTTCATTTTTAACCATCACGTTAGAATTTTTTTGCAAATGTGTAAGTTAAAATATAGCGAAAATCTCATACTATAAAATATTTGTAAAACATTTTTTATTTGATTTGATTTGATTTAATAATTTATTCGATATTTTTTCTTGTCTTGGGATTCTTACAGCTGGGTGGTGTGATGAGATAGAGGAGGAGATTAAATTTTAACTTTGAATTTTTTCATCATTTTGTAGCATCATTTCATTTAACAAAAATTCTGTTTTTGTCTTTCTTCTTAAATGGGTATTACAAATTGTGTATTTTGCATTAATATGTCAGAATGACTAAAGATTTCAAATTTATATTGCGATGTTAATTTTACTCTCAACCATTTTTTAATATATCTGACAAAATTATATTTCGACTAAATTTGTGAATGATCCCCAATTTGCAGCAAAAAAATATGCTCCAACTTTAAACAGGAATTACTCGGTCAATTTTAATCGTAGAACAACGTGACCTTTTTTGTATTACTTGTCAGTGTAAAAGGAAAATTTTACTAAATATAACTTATAGGATCGAGGGACCGTATAAAAATTTAAATTTTGTAATTTTTTAAGAAATGTTTTTATTGACCCAAATCGCTTTTAAAATAGTTCTTTACCTGAATTAAAACATTTTTGTAATTGGAACTATATGTCTATGACTAACGGTTTAGGAATTAGCCATTGGACACCGTTGAGACCGGACACCCTGTATATTAACAATATCTCAGATGACGAGGAATGCTATTGTTTGGTGTGTGCTGATAATTTGAAATATAACAAATACAGAGAAAAGTGGCTGCAGTGCAAGATTTGGGCGCATAAGGACTGCGCCCAAATGGTGATACTCGATTTTATATTTGTGATAACTGTAACTCTGATGATGATATCGAGAAAGATAAAAGTTACACAGTTTCAATGTTTTATTCATTAATCTGTATAATTTAGAAATTAAATTGTACGGGGATAATTATTTTGTTTAAACTTGCTGGAAATAATAAAATTAATTTCTCTTAAATGCGTGACTTATTTCATTTAACTTTTAAAAAGCGTGTGACAATTTACACCGTACGTATAGGCAACTTGCCCCGCAACGGGGTAGGTTGGCACACATTTTTTCAATTACTTCAGTTTTCCGTTAAACGTACATTACAAACGCCACAAACTCAAAACGACGGCGATTTATAGCCAAAAGTTTGTTCTCTAAAAGTGCGCTTAAATTTTGTTAAAAGACTTAAACAAAAAATTTATAAGAATCAATAACTAAAAACTGTCCCTACTATCCCCGGTTTCCCCTATTTTGGCATTAAAAAATATTTTCTTACATATTTTTAGTTTAAATCGTTTTGTACCGTAAAAAAGCATTTTCGTTAATTTGCCATAAACTGCAAAGGTAATCAGTTATATATATGTAGAATTTTGGTAAGTCAAAGTTATAAAAATGTGCCAATCAATAAAATGTTCAACAATTACACTACTACAATTGAAAAAAAATAGTGCTATTTTACACGTGCATTTGCACGTTACGAACAGGCAAGATTGAAAATTGAACTTTTAAAATATAACGTACGATTTTTGTTTAATTTTTTTTCTCACTTTGCCTAAAAATAAAGATTAATCTCGTACGCGCTAAAATGTTGATTAATACAATGTTTGTTTTTTTGCTAGAGCAGTAGAAAAAACGAATTTCCGTATAGGAATTTTTTTTCGATGTGAAAAAAGATCTATATCTATATATATATATAAAACAGAAAAAAATTAGAATTTTCATAATTAAGATTCGAAACTTACGTATGTCTCATACATTTCAAAACTTAATTTTTAATTTAATCTTCATTTTTATGTCTATATTAAAAATAAATTATAAATTAACAAAATTTATCAAAATATGATAAAAGAGTAAGCATGAATAAGGATAAAGCCAAACAAATAATTTTTATCAAAAGATTTATGTACAATAAAAGTGCAACCGAAAGCTTAAAAAAAAAGAAAAAATATATTAGGATTAAGGAGTAAATTAGATAAGGCAATGTCTCGTCGTACTTCGATTTCTCTTTATTGTATTCTTATCTCCTTTCAAGAAAGTTTCGAAAAAAATGTATGGGTACAATTTTTATAAAATGTAACAAAAGCGGTAAAAAGAAAATGAAATGATGTTCTTTTTAGCAAAGTTATTGTTAAGAAAGTAGAAAAAAAGATTAAGAAGGAAACAGGAAAAATAAAAATTAATAAAAATTTTACGAATAAAAAATGAAAAGTAGAGAACATATAAAAAAAAAGAAAATTCATGAAATTTACTTAAAGTAATCCAATTGCTACCAAAACCATAAAAAAATATATAAGTAAAATATAATACAATAAATTTTCCTGAAATTCAAATTAACTGTAATATTTAAATGGAATTTTATGAATATGTTTGAGTTATATAACTATTTTACATGCTAACATTTTGCAAACTTGATCCTATTATTCATTTTACATTCCTTCAGGCTGTTCCTATCAACTGAATATCATAGCTTATAGAAAATTGAAAAACTAAAGAATATCGCATTATTTTGATATAGTTTACCTAAGATTATCAGAGATTATTAAGAAAACGGATTAATTTCTGGTTCTTTTTCCATTGTTTTTTTTTAATAGAAATAGACTAGAATGTGTATAGATAGGAGCTTGGTTTTAAGCACTATTTAGTACAGGTATTTCAGTGGCTGTTAGATAAAGACAATAGTTTTATGTTGGAATTTTTGTTTGAATTCTGTTCACTATCAAATCAAAAATATAAAGAGTTACGAGAAATTCCGAAGATATAAACGTGTTTCTAATGGTATACGGTGAGTAATAGGATTGGAAGTGTGAAAAATTGGAATTTAGAAAAACTAGCTGTGTATCATTATTCAAGCTTTTGGTCGCTGAAATCAGTTAAATCATCTCAAATAGACGGAGAAAAATTTAATTCAGAAATATATTATTACATATCAAAAATGATAAAAATCGACGATTATGCAAAGTAATAAAAAATGTCAAAGTGCGAAAAAAATTATTGGAGCAGTAAACGCATAAAGTTATGAACAAATATCTATTTATTGAAAAGTTTCTATGTGCTATGATATTAGAATGCCAGCAGTACACTTTTGAAAAAATATATTTGACGTTTTAGATCCTTTCTCGATAAGTATGAGATATGACGACAAAAGTAAATTGTAAAGTTCATAGTGTACTTTATTAAATACTAAATGATATTTTACAAACAAAAATTTCTGTATTAAAGGGTATGGAATTTAAAATGTTCAACACACAATCAGTGTTATAATTGCGGCTCTAACTGCATGCAGAATTGTAAAATTATAAGTGAAAGGGATGAATATAAAAAGGAAAATTAAATAAACATATAAATACGCGTGAGTAATGTACAACACATGCAAGCAACATATAAAACATAATAACAACATAAAAAACATGTGCAAACGTTTTATTTTAAAATAAAAGCGTCCTTTGTAGCATTTTTTCATATTAAATTGAAGACGCTGCTGGTACTGTGATATCTAATCAAAAACAAATCGTTGTAAATGATCCAACCAAGCGACAAACCTAAAACGTCAGTCACAAAAAGAAGTGATATGACATAAAAAGAAGCGATATAGCAGTGCATACTCTAAGTGCCGTGTAAAAATCTACTACCACACATAACGTTTCAAATGTAATTTTGTTAATGTACTTTTCAAAAGTATAACATATCAAGAAAGACATAATGTTGCGTTTTTTAAAAATACTTCAAAACCATTTTATCGATCCTTACAAATCTCATATCATTTTCATCAAAATCATTTATTTTTTACAAATGATAAAATGTGTCGAACTAACAAGCAATATTTTTTGCTGTTTTTCTATAAGCTATATGGTGATTCCTTAATTAACTCAGCAAGGATTTTATCCTAATAACTTTTGAAAAACTGCCTTTACATTTTCAAAATTCACATAATTTTACACAAAATATGTAAAGACTTAAAAACAGATTGAATAATGAGCATTTGTTTTATCACCGGGCGTACTTTTAAATAAGTAATTCTTAAGTAAAATTAGCTTTTTTATTTAAGGAAATCCAACGTCTTTCCGATAAACGCAGCAGAAAATCAGATTATCTGATTAAGATTTTTTTCTTTATAAATGTTTTCGTAAACTCATAACTCTTGTCGGATTTTCTGAACTTTTAATGCATGTACTTTCTAAATTCCTATTTGTTTTATATGTGACTAACAGGACATGCTAAGTCGTTTGCATTCCAAGTATTTTTTCATATATTTCGGATAATTCATACGATAAATTATAATTCATTTCAATAAAAGTTCAGAATTCGATATTTCATCGATATGAAATGATTTTCCTTAATTTCAGTAATATTTGTAAATTATTAACTACCTCTATTATCTGATTAAAAGTAAACTAAAATCTATTATATATCTGGCATATTGATAGCATTCTTTAATTACCAAGTCCAAAAAAAAACATAGTCGATTAGTTTAATAAATCCCTTTATTCATCTTTTTAAATGAAATGAAAAACGAAAAATTCCAGTAAAACTGTCAAAAAATTATTTGATATAAAAAGATTATAACAATATATATATATATATATAATAAAAAACCAGATTCGCTGTATTACCTTATTGTAAAATTGTTCAAATTGAATAAATTACAAAGTTTGGAATGTTGAAAATAATATTTGAGCATATGTGCGTTTTAGTATAAAAGCAATACAGAAGAGAACATTTTCCCGCTTATTTCAATATAATAAACTGTAATCCTAAAGTTGTATCAAATTATTTTCGTGAATATAAATACTCTATGATTCACTAAATTGCTTACGTTATATTTTTGTGCATGTTCTCTGGTTTCTCCGTAGTTAGTGATTACCTAGAAGCTTTCCATAATCCAGGTCCACTGGCACGTTTCTATAATCTAGTTTCTTCTGAAATATCAGCAGGACTTTCGTGATTATTATTGTCAAAAAATCATTGCAATTTCGTGCAAAATAAAATTTCATTTAATTGTATTAAATTGTATTTCATAAAATTGTATTTCAATTAATCTAAATTTTGGATGCAAAAATACCCATCGTTTTTGAATTTTAAAAGGGTGTGTGCTGAAATCTAGAAGAATCTTTAATAAAGTGGATGATAGATACATCTTTCAGAAAGTAGAAACCTGGTTCGCAGAGCTTTTAGATGAACAAATAGAATTCATATTCAACTTTCAAGTAACATAAAAAAAAATCTAGAGATTTAAATAGTACAAATTCATAAAAGAAAAGTAAAAAGTAAAATTCATGCTAATCAATAAATATCCATCGATTGCAATGTAATCAAAATCTTTTAAGTTATCTTGTCACTAACCGTAAATACTTCAATGCCGCCTAATAATAGAGAGATTAACTGGGTCGAATGCAATAAAATCCACCCTATTAAAATCCGTGCGCGTATCTATCTATGCAAATTCAAACACTCGGGAACCACAGGGCACAGGGCCATGAAATTTGGCACACGGGTTGCCTGTAGGAAGTTCATGAACGATTGGGGCCAAAAATTCGAAACTTTTGAATAGATTATTTTTTATTTTATGTTTTTGACGAATTTTTGCTTTTTTTATGTTCAACCCGTAATTGCGCGAGTTCTAACAAGTTCTATAGGTTTATCTCGCAATAATTTGACTTTCAAGAATAAAAATCAGGTGAAATTAAACTTGCTCAAATAACATTTAATTTGATAGACGAATGCCTTAATGATTCAAAATAAAGAAAAATGGTCAGCATCGAATTTTTTTTTTTACATTTTACTGAAGTTTAAGTTAAACTTAAGAGTTTAGTTTTCCTTACCATTTTACCACTAAAAGTTTTTATTTTCTACTAAATTTTTACTTATAATAAATTTGCGTAGTACCACAGAACATTCAAATAAGGATTGATAAAAATGTAGTATTTTTAGTACACAATTTTGGTATAACATTGTCTTAAAGGGGTGTTGAAGAACGGACGGTAAGGTAAAAAAAGGGAGGGATTAGGAGAAAAGGTACTGTAAGGGTGAAAAAGGGATGGTAAGGATGGGACTGTAAGGAAAATTACCATCTATTTTTAGGCAAATCATGTTGAGACTAAATTATAGCCAAAATTTTCATTGATATTTAGAAAGAGTTATTTACATTGGATTAAATTAAAAAAAAAACCTCGAAAAGTGCAGGAATAAATCTTCGGGACGATAAGGCTACCAATAAAACCACGATACTTGAAATTTGTATTTAAATGCTGATTTAAAGTCTTCAGTAAATTTCCTGTCAAAGAGTTTTAGCCATGATTTCTCTATGAGAAAAAAGTTGGCAAAAATTCTGTGACTGCATCTGAAGTGATTTTCTGTATAATTTAAGAAGAGGAACGATGAGGAATCTAAAACCCAGGGACAGAGTTAAAAATTAATAACATCAACTATAAAAATGTGCACAGGTAACTTTTTGCTACATATTTATATAAAACAAATTTCCCATCTTCGTAAAAAAAAATTACATCAAATTACTATTATTGAAACAATTTTATGCATACAGCTCCAAACTTAAAAATCAGCATCAGGGACACGGAACGGTATAGGAGTGTCCTGGATATTTGGACCCCCAACATCGTCCACAATTTATCTCGTTAATATTGTGATGTAGTCATGCAATGGCATCTTACCCAGTGTGTGAAATTAAACAAAAGTTCCCAGTTAAACTGATGGCATAGAGCTCACATGCTGTTCACACTAATTGTATGTTATGCTCTTATATCAAATAATTAGGCTACTGTAAAAATTTTATAACGGGGAATTGGCCAACGTTTCCCCCCTTTATACTTAACTAATGAACCTCCAAATCTAATAAGGGAAGCAAATTATTAGAATAAACCAGTATACAAATTTGAAGCAAATCGAATAATTCTGTGTTAAAAACTCATTTATCTAAGTTGGGGGGGGGAGGGGGAGGGTAACTCAGGGATGCTTCTTATCAGAATAAACCGGTATATCAAATCGAATGATTCTGTATGAAAAACCCATTTATCTAAATTAAGGGGGATCAACCCCCCGTTCCCCCACTTTTATATTTAATTAATGGATAATCAGGAAAGCGCGTTATCAGAATGAACCTCTAAAAAAAAAATTGAAGCAAATCGGTTGATTTTGCATGAAAAACCCATTTATCTAAATTAAGGGGGTTAGGCCCCCGTTTCCCCTTGATACTTAAACAATGAACCCTCAAAGCTAATCAGGGAATTGCCTTATCTGAATGAACCTAGAAAAAAAATGAAGGAAATCGGATATTTCTATATGGAGTTATCGCGTTATATACATATATACATACGCAGGTACATTCGTTCGTACATACGTCGATACAGAACCTGCTGGCATATTAGCATTCAGGCTTTGATAGCCTGTGAGCTAAAAACACAAAAATATGTACTAAAATAAAAAATAATTATTCAGAGACTTAAAAGTCAAAAGTATGATAATGCCCCAAATATTACGTACGCCACGCTGCAATAATAAGAAGGTAGCGGGTATTATGATAATTATTTTAGTTCGCATGAAAATATAAGTAGAGATATACATATTACAGTACGCCACGCTGCAATATCGGAATCAATTACTTTAAACTGGCATAAATCAAAAACTAATTAATACTTTTAGGTAAAACTTTCAAAAGTTTTAGCTACTCATAAAAGCAATTGAATGCCATAAACCGCGCAAAAATCCAATATTTACACATTGCTCTAGGCCTGTGAACAAATTTTGGTCTGAACAAGAATTTCAAAAGTGCAAAAAACAGCACTTTTAAAATATCATTTACCAAAAATCTATAGGCCGGATTCCACTTCACTTTTGTTTTCTGAGTCACGTGGCACGGCCTATTCCATAGAAACAAGGATTTTGTTTCTATCGTAAGTAGAACCGGAGATATAGAGGTGTCAAAATCCCACTTTGGTCAGTCCGGAAAATATAAACTAAACAAAGTACTAAAAAGTTTTGAAAAATTGTTTGGCATTAATTGGGGTAAATTACTTTCATCTACGGTTGATTGCACTATTTTTTTCTTTTGCTTGGCGAGAAAATCTATCGAGTTTCTATGATGATTGTTAATATTCTTTAAATAAGCAATTGTTCTATAATTTAAGCTACAGCGGGTCAAAAATGATTTGAGTGTATCCCTACATAATTGTAGATTTTAATAATTTTTTGTGTGTTGGTTTCCGATTATGTGACTGAAGGACAAATCTCTAGATTTTTTAATGGATTCGTCGAATGCAGTCTACAAAAACATGTAAAAGGATTCCTTACGTCACCCTTCTCACAAATGATAACTTCTGTAAGCCTGTAACAAGAGAATAATTGTATTACACTGTATTACATTTTATTACATGTATTTTCGATCTGTTTTACATTTAAAAATAGAATGAAGTGTTTCTTTCAAGTCTAAAAATGTTTCTTTCATGAACACGTTATAACAAAACTGTTCCTCTAAAACACGTATTTAATCTCGTAAAGGAAGTTTTCTTTTATATATATATATACATGTGACGGGGAAAAGGAGACTCATACTCGAATAATAACACTTGCTAACTTTAAGAATTAAATATATTAAATGAACTATTTACACTATATACAATTACAATTAAGTAGAACATTAATGAAATTAAACACTCATTCGTCTTAATGCGTCTTAATTTACACTATATACAATTACAATTAAGTAGAACATTAATGAAATTAAACACTCATTCGTCTTAATGCGTCTTAATGAAACGTCGTTGAGAGCTCGGTGTTTTTGCCACCACCTCTTTTACCTTCTTTTCCCGCGTCTGTCGAATGTTCTAAAAAGGTATTCTTCTACGCCGACTCGTGGCGCTGCCGTCGTCTCTTACAGACTGTTGCCACAGGTCACATATATTTTTCTGTACGAGATTAAATCTTATAAATTTCAAAATATTTTATGAGCGGAAACGTCAATACGTTACATAATGTTAAGTTTAATGTAATATAAATTTCCTATTCAAAGCTATGAATATGCCAATGAAATTAAAGTGAAAGTGGATATGTAAATATACTCAAATTCAGAAATAACACAAATTTTAGATATTTCGCACGCAAAATTAATGCGTCATAAGTGGAGGAGACTCTCTGAAGAAATTTACTTTTCATTTTTACAAAAGTCAGGCGTTCTAGAACTTCGTTGTATAATACCGGATTTACAGTGTTAAAAAATTTAAAGTTAGTTTTAGATGAATTCTCGATAAATCTTTTATTCTTATAATTGTAAATGCACATACACTCTCATATATTTAAGTTACAATAAAAGCCTAAAGTCACGTAAATCCTATATTTCACAGGTAATTTCAAGCATTTTAACAAAGCGAGTTGATAACACTAAATATGCTTTTAAACGCTTCTATTTCGGCATTTTACATAATCGTTTAAGTAATTGCTAGAATTTACATATTCCTTTTGGTAAAAGAACGAAATAAGATATGAACCTAGCAACTGATGCCTCATTTTGGTAATTGGAAACATGTGTGAATAACTAATGATCTAGATTCAGTTTCTTATGGTTTTCTTCTTTTATTAAGAAACTAGTAAAACCCGCGGCTTTGCTCGCGTAATAGTTGAAATACTCCAAATGATATCTGTACGTCTAATTTTTAAGAAGAAATTATATTTTTAGGAATAATTCAAAAATTACTAATTAAGCCACAGTTTGACTAAACTTTATTATTACACTTATTAGGCAAAAATGAGACTTGAATTAATAGGAACTAAAACTAATTCAAAATAAATGGTAATTTAGAAAGTATTTTGAACATTATATACGCTCATTTCAGTATTCATTTGAAGGTTTGATTTTTTTAGAAGCCGTTCTTAGTACGCGTTTACATCTTACAATTAACCCTAATGTCACATTCCAAGCTTTTTAGCTGTCGGTATATCCCCTCTCTGGTGGTAGTGGCACATACATAAAATGCCTATGTTGAAACAGAAACTGTCAATTAACCTGCCAACATTGATTTTGAAATCGGTTTGATATTTTATAATATTCCATAGAAAACGTAATTTACAACATTTCTCCTTCCTGCCAACCCAAGTGGTAGCAGCAGTAGCATAAAATGTATCCTGTCTGGTATCACAGACTGTTACCATTGATTCGCAACCATTACTTTTGTAATCGGTTTATTATTTCCTGAGATTGCATAGAAATCGTAATTTAGGACATTTAGTACGCTTTTCGATCCTACCCTTCGCTTCACCTCTTTTAAAATTCGAATTCATTTTCAACAGTTCTTAGAGGGCATTTATATTTTATATGCAGCAACCATGCTATATTTAAAGTTTCTAGCCTCTTCAGTATCACAGAAATCGCAATTTAGAATGTTTTCTGCTCCTGCAGGCCCCAGATGTTAGTGTCACCAACATGAAATAGAAATTATGTTAGAGCAAAGGCTGTTACCATCAATTTCCAACCATTACATTTGAAATCGGTTCGAGACTTCCTGAGATTGTGTAAAAATCGCAATTTAGAGCGTTTTTCAGAACGCTATTCGCGCATTTGCACCCCTTTTATATTTCGATTTTTTAGGAATTGTTCTTAGACATCAGTTATATCTAATAAGTAACTACCATGCCAAATTTCATGTATCTAGGCTCTTCAGTAACAGAAAAAATCGCAATTTAGTACTTATTTTGCTCCTTCTCCCATTTTGTGATAGTGGCACCGACATAAAATATAGCCTATCTCTGAGAAAAGGGCTGTTACCATCATTTTCACACCACTATCAATTAAACTTGTTCGATACTTCCTGAGATTGCGTAGAAATCGCAATTTAGGAAGTTTTTTGCTCCTGCAATCCCTTTGTGGTAGTGACACTGACATAAAATACAGACTATGTTGGAACATCACCATCAGTCTGACAACATTTTTAAATCGGTTTGGCACTTGTTGAGATTGCGTAAAAATTGCCATTTAATACGTTTTTTAAAAATCTTTTCGCGGTATTTCCTACCTTTTAAATTTAATTTAAAAAATGTTCTCTGAGATCATTTATACCTAATAACTAACTACCATGCCAAATTCCCTGTATCTGGACCCTTCAGATACACAGAAATCACAATTTAGAACGTTTTTTTGACTCTGCACCCCTTTGGTGTGTAGTGGCACCGACATAAAATATAGCGTATGTTACAGCAAGGGCCTTAACCATAATTTTGATACGTTGTTTTTGAAATCGGTTTGGTTCTTACTGAGATTGCTTCATAATTTCCATTTAGAACGTTTTTTAGAAAGCTTTCCACGAATTTTCACACCTTTTTAATTTCGAATTTTGTAAGAAATGTCCTTAGAGATCATTTATACATTATGAGTTACTAAAATTCCAAATTCCATGTTTCTAGGACGTTCAGTAACACAAAAATCGCGTTTTTCGAACGTTTTTTGTTCCCGCACCCCTGTGTGGTAGTGGCATCGATTTAAGATATAGCCTATGTTCGAACGTGGTCTAACACCATCATTTCGTTACCATTACTTTTGAAATCGGTTAACTAATTCCAGAGATTACTTCCTACAAACAAACTAAGAAACAAAGAAACAATTTTTACTTTATTATAATACTAGCAAACCCCGCGGATTTGCTCGCTTAATATTTGAAATATGCCAAGTGATATTTATGTGTCTAATTTTTATTAAAAGGTACTTACTATTTTTTTTTATTAAAAGGTAATATTTCATTTTATTAAAAGTTTTTTTTTATTAAAAGGTACTTATTACTTTTAGGAATATTTCAAAAATTACTATTAAAACTCAGTTTGATTATACATCATTCTTAGACTGCATTAGGCAGAAATTAGACTTAAATTAATAAAATGAAATAAAACTAAATAAATGATAATTTAGAAAATATTTTGAAACTTTTATGCTCAATTAATACGCTCATTTCAGTATTCATTTGAAGTTTTGAATTTTTTAGAAACTATCTTCTTACATCTTAAAATTAACCATCATGTCAAATTCCAAGTCCTACCACCTCTCTCAACATATAGGGTTATGTTGAAACAGGAACTGTCACCATTAATTTGCCAACATTAATTTTGAAATCGGTTTGTTATTACCTAATATTCCACAGAAACGTAATTTAAAAAGGTTTTAAAGCCCTTTTTTAGAACATTTGTTGTTCCTGTGAACCCCACGTTGTAGAATCACCGGCATGAAATATAGCCTGTGTAGGATCAGAGACTGTTACCATTGATTCGCAACTATTACTTTTATAATCGGTTTATATTCCCTGAAATTGCATAGAATCGTAATTTAGAACTTTTTTAGAATGCTTTTAGCACCTCCCCTTCGCTTCACCTTTTTTTAATTCGAATTTATTTTCGACGTTCCTTCGAGGGCATTTATATTTTATAACTACCATGTCATATTTAAAGTTTCTAGCCTTTTCAGTATCTCAGAATCACAATTTAGAAAGTTTTTAGCTACTGCAACCCTCTGGTGGTAGTGTCACAGACATAAAATATAGCTTATGTTTGAGCAGGTTCTATCACCAAAATTTGTCATCATTATTTTTTTAATCGGTTTGGTAATTTATAAGTTTGCTTAAAAATTGTAATTTATAACGCTTTTCACTCACTTCATATTTTTAAATTTGGAATTTTCTTTCGATTGTTCCTAGAAAGCAGTTGCATCTTGTAAGTAAATACCATGCCATACTTCAAAGTGTTAGACCCCTCAGTTGTGCAAAAAACGCAAATTAGAACATGTTTTGCTTTTGCAACCCTCCGATGGTAGTGACAGCAACATAAAATATAACCTATGTTATAGCAGGGACTGTCACCATTGATTTGCAACCATTACTTTTGAAATAGCTTTGGTATTTCCTTAGATTGAGTAGAAATCGCAATTTAGAACATTTTTAGGACGCTTTTCGCGCATTTTCACCCCTTTTTAAATTTCCAATTTTTTCACAACTGTTCTTAAAGATCATTTATATCTAATAATATATGTACCTTGCCTAATTTTAAGTTGCTAGCCCCTACCGATAAAAAAAATCGAAATTTAGAACGCTTTTTTGCTCCTGCAACATCTTGGTGATAGTGATACCGACATAAAATAGCGTCTATGTTAGAGCAGAGGCTGTCAGCATCAATTTCATACCATTATGTTTGAAATCAGATTCATTCTTCCTGAGATATTGCCGACAAATCGGCATTTATAACGTTTTTAGAACGCTTTTCGCGCATTTTGCTCCTGCATCTCCTCTGGGGTAGTGGAAACATATATAAAATATAGCCTACCTTAGAGCAAGATCTGTCACGATATTCTTACTCCATTATATTTGAAATCGGTTCAGTACTTCCTGAGATTACATAGAAATCGCAATTTAGAAAGTTTTTTTACAACGCTTTTTGCGCATTTTGACCCCCTTTTAAAATTCGATTTTTTTAGGAAAATGCCTTTAGAGATCATTGATATCTTATAACTAACTACCATTCCAAATTTCACGATTCTAGGCCCTTCCGTAACGCAAAAGCCGCAATTTAGAACGTTTTTCTCCTGCACCCCCTTTGGGTTAGTAGCGCCGACATAAAACATCACCTATGTTGGAGCAAGGGTTTTCACCATCATTTTGACGCCATTATTATTTAGATCGGTTTGGCATTTCCTGAGATTGTGTAGAAACCACCATTAGAACGTTTTTAGAACGCTTTTCGCGCATTATCACCCCTTTTAAATTTCGAACTGTTTAAGAACTGTTCTTAGAAATCCTTTATATCTAATAATTAGCTAATATTTCAAATTTCATATTTCTAGCCCCTTCGGTAACGCAAAAATCGCATTTTTAGAACGTTTTTTGCTCTTGCACCCCCTTTCGGGTAGTGGCACCGACATAAAACATAGCCTATGTTGGAGCAAGGGTTGTCACCGTCATTTTGACACCATTATTTTTTTAATCGGTTTGGTATTTCCTGAGATTGTGTAGAAACCACCATTTAGAACGTTTTTTAGAACGATTTTCGCGCATTTTCACCCCTTTCAAATTTCGAATTGTTTAAGAACTGTTCTTAGAAATCCTTTATATCTTATAAGTAACTAATATTCAAAATTTCATATTTCTAGTCCCTCCAGTAACGCTAAAATCGCATTTTTAGAACGTTTTTTGCTCATGCATCCCCTTTAGGGTAGTGACACTGACATAAAACATAGCCTATGTTGGAGCAACGGTTGTCACTGTCATTTTGACACCATTATATTTTAAATCGGTTTGGTATTCCCTGAGATTATGTAGAAACTACCATTTAGAACGTTTTTTAGAACGCTTTTTGCGCATTTTGACCCCTTTTTAAATTTCGATTTTTTTAGGAAAATGCCCTTAGAGATCATTGATATCTTATAGCTAACTACCATTCCAAATTTCACGATTCTAGGCCCTTCCATAACGCAAAAGCCGCAATTTAGAACGTTTTTCTCCTGCACCCTCTTTGGGTTAGTGGCACCGACATAAAACATCACCTAAGTTGGAGCAAGGTTTCTCACCATCATTTTGACGCCATTATTTTTTAGATCGGTTTGGTATTTCCTGAGATTGTGTAGAAACCACCATTAGAACGTTTTTTAGAACGCTTTTCGCGCATTTTCACCCCTTTTAAATTTCGAACTATTTAAGAACTGCTCTTAGAAATCATTTATATCTAATAAGTAGCTAATATTTCAAATTTCATATTTCTAGGCCCTTCGGTAACGCAAAAATCACATTTTTAGAACGTTTTTTGCTCCTGCACTCCCTTTCGGGTAGTGGCACCAACATAAAACATAGCCTATGTTGGAGCAAGGTTTGTCACTGTCATTTTGACACCATTATATTTTAAATCGGTTTGGTCTTTCCTGAGATTATGTAGAAACTACCATTTAGAACGTTTTTTAGAACGCTTTTTGTGCATTTTCACCCCTTTTAAATTTCGAATTGTTTAAGAACTGTTCTTAGACATCATTTATATCTTATAAGTAAATAATATTCCAAATTTCATATTTCTAGGCCCTTCAGTAACGCAAAAATTGCATTTTTAGAACGTTTTTTGCTCCTGCACCCCCTTTGGTGTAGTGACAACGACATAAAACATAGCCTATCTTGGAGCAAGCGTTGTCATTATCATTTTGACACCAATATTCTTTAAAGCGGTTTGGTATTTCCTGAGATTGTGTAGAAACTACCATTTAGAACGTTTTTTAGAACGCTTTTTGTGCCTTTTCACCCCTTTTAAATTTCGAATTGTTTAAGAACTGTTCTTAGACATCATTTATATCTTATAAGTAACTAATATTCAAAATTTCATATTTCTAGGCCCTTCAGTAACGCTAAAATCGCATTTTTAGAACGTTTTTTGCTCCTACACCCCCTTTGAGGTAGTGGCACCGACATAAGTTATAGCCTATGTTCTAAGTTGGACTAACACCATCATTTTGATACCATTACTTTTGGATTGGTTCGGTAGTTCCAGAGCTTACCTCCTACAAATAAACAATTTTTTCCTCTTTATAATAGGAAGTATAGACTAGCAAACCCCGCAGCTTTGCTCGCGTAATAGTTGAAATATTCCAAGTGATGTTTGCATTACTATTTTTTATTAGAAGAACACTTTTTGGAATAATTCAAAGATTACAAATTAAGCCACAGTTTGACTAAACTTCATTATAAAAGTGCAATAGACAGAAATGAGATTTTAATTAATAAAAAGAACTAAAACTAATTCCAGATAAATGATAATTTACAAAGTATTTTGAGACTTTTATACTCATTTTATATACTCATTTTAGTATTCCTTTGAAGTATTGAATTATTTAGAAACCATCTTAACACATTTACATCTTAAAATTAACTACCATGTCAAATTCCAAGCTTCTTGTTTAACAGTCTACCAGCTCTCTGGTGTTAGTGGCACCAACATAAAATGCCGAAACAGAGTTGAAATAGAATGTCTTAAAAATGTTGAAACAGAGACTATCGCCATTAATTTGTCAACATTAACCTTGAAATCGGTTAGTATTCCATAATATTATATAAAAACGGAATTTAGAAGTTTTTAAAGGCTTTCTTATCGCTCATGCCAACCAGGTGGTTAGTGACACCGGCATAAAATATAGCTCGTGTAGGATCAGGGACTATCACACTTGATTCGCAACCAATAACTTCTGTAATCGGTTTATTATTTCCTGAGATTCCATAGAAATCGTAATTTAGGACTCTTTTAGAATGCTTTTTGCTCCTTCCTTTCGCGTCACCCCCTTTTTAATTTCGAATTTACTTTCGACTGTTCTTAGAGGACATTTATATTTTATAAGTAACGATTGTGCTATATTTAAAGTTTCTATCCTCTTCAGTACCGCAGAAATCACAATTTAGAAAGCTTTTTGCTCCTGCAACCCTATAGGGATTATAGCACCGACATAAAATATAGCTTATGTTTAGCAGGTTCTATCACCATCAATTTGCAACCATTATGTTTGAAATCGGCTTCGTATTTCATACGACTGCATAAAAATCGTTACTTAGAATGCTTATAGAACGCTTTTCGCTCACTTCATCATTTTAAATTTGGAATTTTCTTTAGACAATTCTTAAAAAGCATTTGCATCTTTGAAGTAATTACCATTCCAGATTCAAAATCTTAGACCCCCTCTTTAACACAAAAAACGCAATTTAGAACATTTTTTGTTCCTGTAGTCCCCATGTGTTAGTGAGAACAACGTAAAATATAGCCTATGTTATAGCGGGGGCTGTCACCCTCAATTTGAAATCATTACTTCTGAAATTGGTTCATATTTCCTGAGATTGCGTAGAAATCGCTATTTAGAACGTTTTTCGTTTATTTTCACCCCATTTAAATTTCAAATTTTTAAGGAACTCTTCTCAGAGAGCATTTATGCTAGGCCCTTCAGCATCACAAAAGTCACAATTTAGAACGTTTCTTTAAAGTTTTTTAAAGAACGTTTCGCAAGGTGGTAGTGACGCTGACATGAAGTAGATCCTATATTGGAGCCTATATTGAAGCAATTATTTCCAACCATTACTTTTGAAATCGGTTGAGTGATTTCTGAGATTGCGTATAGAAATCGCCATTTAGCACGTGTTTTAGAACTTTTTTGCGCATTTTCACCCCTTTTAAATTTCTAATTTTTCAAGAACTGTTCTTATCGATCATTTATATCTTATAAGTAACTACCATGCCAAATTTCATGTTCCTAGTCCCTTCAGTAAAACAAAAATCGCAATTTCGATCTTTTTTTTCTCTTACACCCCCTTTAGGGGTAGTGGCACCGACATAAAATATAGCCTATGTTGAAGCAAGGGTGGTCACCATCATTTTGCTACCATTATTTTTGAAATCGGTTTGGTACTTCTTGATATTGCGTAAAATTCGCCATTTAGAACGTTTTTTAGTACGCTTTTTGTGCATTTTCACCCCTTTTAAATTTCGAATTTTTTAAGAAATATTCTTAGACATCATTACTATCTTACAAGTAACTACTATTCCAAATTTCATGTTTCTAGGCCTTTCACTAACACAAAAATCTCATTTTTAGAACGTTTTTTGCTCCTGCACCCCCTTTTGGCTAGTGGCGTGGACATAAGATATAGCCTATATTCTAAGTTGGACTAACACCTTCATTTTGATACCATTACTTTTGGAATCGGTTCGGCAGTTCCAGAGCTTACCTCCTACAAATAAACAATTTTTACCTCTTTTTAATATGAGTATAGATTAGTATAGATAAGCGTTATTATACGGAATTTAAAATGAATTTTTCAATGAATTTTTATATGAATCAGTAAATGATGAGCATAAAATATTTTATTTAAAGTGGAAGATATGTTTTACATGCAGTAAAAGAAGCTAAATATGTTATATACAAAACAATTGATCATTATAGACGTTGAAATGCAAGGATATTCCAATCATAAGAGTGAAGTGAAATTTCAAGAGCCACTATCTGCTAAAAACACAGAAATCATGTATTATGTTATTCTTGAATTCTTGACGAACGGTTAAACGTCATACGTGAAGTTCATATCGCTTCTGGCCTAGTCAGAAGTGCCAGAATGAATGTTGTTTTGAACAGTAAAAAAAAAAAAAAAAAAAAAAAAAAAAAAAAAACGTAATTGTAGAATCTATCTTCTGGAATCTGAGACTTCTGGATCTGAACACAATCTCTGGGAAATATTAGAAAAAAGGGATTTGTAGTGAGCCCAGTTTTAAGCCAGTTTTGAGCCTTCATGCCAAGTTGACTTATTGGATAGACACACAGTTGAACTCTCATATTGATATAAAGTTCATTTTAGTGTATGGTGATCGTCTTAGAAATATCATCCTTCTATGATAATTCGCATTGCCCCTTTATATACTGGCGGTACTTACAAGTACAATTAAAATAACTTCTTATAAAATTCATTTAATACATCGATTTCTAGTAATACAGTTTAGAATGAGTTTTAGATGCATTACTTTATCTTGATCCAAAAGAATTATTGGTTACACAAAACAAAATTATTTTTAAAAATATGATTTATTTTGCCATTGCATCTTTTCAGCTTTCTTGGCGTTGGGAGTGTGGAATTTTTTAATTCTGAAATACTTCTATATTTCTATTTTAAGAACATTACATTTGTACATTTCTTAACTCTACAAAATACTAAGAAAAATATTTAAAAAGAAAATGAGTGGGCTTTTAAATATTGCACAAAATCCTTATGAATTCAAATTTAATTAATTCATCTAAATCCTCCAATCCTTCTAAAATCATTCTAAAATTTATTTAATGATTATGCAATTCTTCTACTATAGTTTCAAAAAGTTCTTCCGGCCAGTGCCGGGAGGAAGAGGTAGATTCCATATTCCTTATTTTAAAAAAGCAAGGTTATATTACTCAAACACACGAAACTCAATTTAGTACAAACCGATTATAGGAGATTCAATACTAATTGTCATCAATACTACATCATTATGAATGAGAATTTTGCGAAATTAGTCAGCTTTATCCAAACTGCTTTTATTTAAAGTAACTTATATTTGGTTGCCAAATTCGGCAATATCTTGAAGTTCCTGCCATTTTAAGACAACATGGTGGATGAAGCTAACCAGTGAACTTGGTCGAGACCTTAGTAATTCCAATCGACCAACCTACATGTTCACTCACATCGGAATCGGTTGATATATACAAGTGCTCTCGCAGGCGAAAAATCAGATTTGATTTTTCAAAATGACACCCACATTAGAAATTGAAACTGCTATATCTGAGCCATTTTTTAAGATAAAGACAAACCAAAAAAGCTCCGGAATCCTTATATCATGGTAAAAAAAAAATAATAAAGAAACCTTTTTCAATTTCTAATTGTTTTGCACCTCAATTTAAATATAATTTTTTACTTAATTTAATGTCTTCCATTTTGAACAAGATGGCTGATGAAGCTGGCCAGCGAACTTGGTTGAGACATTACGATATACTATCCACATCCTATACATCGCTGCTGTACATCGCTGTACATCGAAATAGGTTAAAAAATACGCGTGTTATCACGCGACAAATATCAGATCGTTTCAAAATGTCAGCCATGCTAGAAATTCAAAGTGCTATAATTCAACCATTTTTTAAGATATATACGAAACAAAAACTGCTCCGGAATCTTTATATCAAGGTCAAACACATAAAAAAAATCTTTTATATTTTTCAATTTTTTGATAAGTCATTTTATTTTATTATTTTTTTTAATGTCAGCCCTTTTGAAACAAGATGGCGAATAAGTTGGCCAACTCGGTCAAGAACGAACTCGGTCGAGACATTGTTATGTACTATGTACACACCAAGTTACATACAAATCGGTTCATAAATACGCCTGTTATCGCGTGACAAAAATCAGGTCGTTTCAAAATTTCAGCAACAATAGAAATTCAAAATGCTATAACTCAGCCATTTTCTTAGATATAGACGAAACAAAAACTGTTCCTGAATCTCTGTATTAAGTTCAATTACATACAAAAAAATCTTTTTCATTTTCCAAATTTTTGGTACCTCATTTTAAATTTTAAATAAAAGAAAAATAAATGGCCGCCATTTAGAAACAAAATGGTGGATGAAGCTGCGAACGAACTCGGTCGAGACATTGGTACATATTATATATACACCAAGGTACATCCAAATCGGTTCATAAATACGCCTGTTATCGCGTGACAAAAATTAGGTCGTTTCAAAATGTCCGCCACGCTAGAAATTCAAAGTGCTATAACTCAGCCATTTTTAAAGATATAGACGAAACAAAAAAAAAAAATGCTCCGGAATCTTTGTATCAAGGTCAAACACATAAGAAAAAATATTTTTCAATTTTCAAATTTTTGGTACCACATTTCAAATTTTAATTTTTTAAAAAAAATATTAAAATGGCCGCCATTTTGAAACAAGATTGCGGATGAAGCTGGCCAACGAACTCGTTTGAGGCAATTGTATGCACTATGTATACACAAAGTTACATCCAAATCACTTCATAAATACCATAAAAACGAGGGTTACAGTGTGGCAAAGATCAGATGTATATATATATATATATATATATAGGTGGTCCTTAAAAAATTAACTTTTAAATTTTCTATGGGTCACCCTCCTATTTTGTTCTATGTATAAAATAATGATTTCCACAAAAAAAATTAAAACATTTTTTAAGGGTCGCTACCAAGGTTTGAATATTTAAAAAAAAAATAAGAATAGACATATCTTGTTATCTAATAATAAATTATTAATACAAATCCATAGTCATTGCCAAATTGAATCATGGTATAGTATTTGGCTGTAAAGACTGTCATTTGTTACAATTTTCAATATATTTACACAGTCTATTGTCCAAACACTGACAGGGGTATTTCATGTCTACACTCTATTTCACCTCAAATTGGCAGCATTGTGAAAGGTAGAGATTCTAACATTCCGCCTTGAAAAATAGTTCTCTGTTATTTTTTTAATCTTAAATAGCTAAAATGCGTAAAAATTTATAAGATAATGATTATAAATTATAAAATTTGATTTTTTCATATTCTTAAAAAAATCGTACTAAATGGACATACTCGTGTCAGAAGCCGAGCAAGCAGATCCCAAAACTTAGAAAACGAATTTTCGGCAAGCGTTCATTTGACTATTCCCTGGGATTGCGAAATTTTAGATGACATTTCAGGATCTGAAACTATAGACAGATTACACATTATTGTTTCAGGTAAAGGTATTGACCAATTACTTGTTGTTCCAAAATTTCAATCAAGAACATATGAAGAACTAACTTCTGCTGTTAACGAAATATTGGAGTTGTGGGGAGTACCCAGCAAGTAAAATGTACGAGTTTTAATATAACCTTTGTTAATACCGGATTATCTAGAGAAGATTGTGCTCTTCTGGAACAGAATATGAACAAATAAATGAATTGGCTTGCCATCATCAGTTCCTTCAAATGCGGTTTTTGTTCTTTATCTTTTGTATGAAGTTTATTGAATTCCTCCATGAGTGCTACCCCACTTTCGGCTACATCATTAACAACTCTGACCTTACTGTCTCTAGTGCCTTACATTTCTTGTAGGATTCAGTTTCATTCCAATTAGTCACATATGTTTAAAAAAAGACTGAATTCAAATCCATAATTAAGAAAAAAAACCCCTCAGAGCTGTTTGTTACCTTGCTAACAAGCCTCTACTTGTTAGAAAATCTTGCAAGTCATTTTGGAGAAAGATATCACGATCTTCACGTACACGTTTCAATGATTCATAATGTTCTTCATTTTTCAAACCATGCACCATTTTTCTTTTACTTTCAAAAAAGACATCATCGAAAAATGCAAAAGCAACTAGTTCTTCTGTGAAGTACGGAATTGTCCTAGAAACTTCTTCAAAGAACACAAGGAAATGATTTCATTTACATTTTCGTCTTTTTTCAAGTTCTTCAGAGGCAATAAATCATTGGGCCTGATACCACCTGTGAATGTAGATTTTCACCACAAACTAGCAATCTTAACAAACACCAGATTCTTCCAGCTTAGAGAGTTTAAACTGATATCTGAAGAAATAAATCTTAACCGAGTATATAGCCTTCACCATCCATGTAACCCGATGCAATCCATCTGGAGCTCTAATGTAAGCACGTCTTTCTGGTACTCCTCCTAAGAAATAGATGGCAAGCTCTATCAGTTCCTTGTAATCGTCCCTTGTTAGAAAATAATTAAGATGATTTTGAGCAAATTCTGTAATTTCTGACGCATTATGTGTTATTTTTTTCTTTGATATCTTTTCATATGATATTTTTTCATATCAGTTATGGGATTCTGCAATACGCATAATCGATAGATATCCACGAAACTTAGTTAGAACGATTAGTTTGAATAACAATATGTCTGATCTTTTGAAATTCCGAGAGATTTAACAACAACTTCCTCAAGAATAATTTCAAGGATGTGATGATGGCAAGCCAAATCATTTCTTTGTTCATATTCTGATCCAGATGAGCACAATCTTCTCCGATCATCGGGTATTAACCTAGGTTATATCATACATTTTACTTGCTTGTAATCCCCACAACTCCAATGTGTCGATAGCAACAGAAGCTATTGCCTCACCTTTTCCTGACTGAAGTTTTGGAACAGCTAGTTAAATGGTCAGTACCTTTACTGAAACAATAATGGGTAACCTGTCTATAGTTTCAGATCTTGAAATATCTTCTAAAATTTTGCAATCCCAGTGAACAGTTACAGGAAAGCTTGCCGAAAACTTTTTTTAAGCTTAGTGCTCTGCTTTTGATACGAATATGGCCACTTAGTACGATATTTTACGAATATCAAAAATTCAAATTCTATAATTTATACACATTATCATATAAATTCCTGCGCATTTTAGGTATTTAAGATTAAAAAATAACATAGAACTATTTTTCAAGGCGAAATGTTAGATTCTCTACCTTTCACTATGCTGAAAAGTTTAGGTGAAATAGAGTGTAGACATGAAATACCCCTGTCTGTGTTTAAACAATAGACTGTGCAAATATGTTGAAACTTGAAACAAATGACAGTCTTTACAGCCTAATATCATACCATAATTCCATTTCGCAATGACTATGGATTTGTAATAATAATTTATTATTAGATTACAAAATATGTCAATATTTTTTATTTTTTTAAAACATTCAAACCTTTGTAGCGACCCTTAAAAAATGTTTTAATATTTTGTTAATTTTTGTGGAGGTCTTTATTCTATACATAGAACAAAATAGGAGGGTGCCCCATAGAAAATTTAAAAGTTATTTTTTTTAAGGACCATCCTAATATATATATATATATATATATATATATATATAACCATTAATTAAACATTACTGACCACCCACAAAAATTGTGATAGTATGAATGAAATAACAATAATACAGTCTCCCCAAACACACTGAATGGATACCAAAAACATAACATACAAGCTGATATTTATAAAATAATGTCCCTTGTACCACTTTACAAGAACTAATTTGGAAAAAAAAAAGAAGAATATGGATACCGATAAAAATAATTGAAAAGCTTATATATTGAATCACGTTATCAAGAGTACAGAATTCACTTATAAAAGCAAAAATAGTCGTTATCTGTGAGAAAAATAGCTAAAAGCTGAAATTTTTTTCTTCTCCTGTACTAAAACGACTAAAATATCCAGGAGAATAGTTGCAAGATGAAAACAGAATAATATTAAATGATATGAAATGGAAAAAGCAATAAAACATTTTAAATATATAATTTATAGCAAGGAAAATAGTAATATTACACAACATACCTTATAAAATCCAAGTTTTTTTTATCCAAATATACGCCTGGTATCCAAAAGCTCGATAAGTTTAAGGTTATTTTTACAGTTAAGTTAACACATATTTTAAGACCTAATGGATACAGTTAATCTATTTTGAAATACCGTGGTAAATGCAATTAAAATAATATAAATAGAAAATAATTACATTATTAGTTTTTAAAATAACTATTAATACTTTTAAATTGTTATATTTTTATATTGCTTAACTAAAGTAAACACATACCAAAACTATTAGTTTACAACATATATATCAACTTTTCAACGGAGGTTGATTTCGGGGTCTGGGGGTCATGATCGATGAAAATATAACATTTTTTTTTTTAATCGCTTTCCTTCGAACGGCTGCAATAGGTAGCTTTTTGTAATTATGCTGTTGCCTAAAATTCACGAAAAATGCTTTAGATGATAAAATTTTCAGGAATTCATAATTCAGTACATAAAGTGTTTTAAAAGCTGATGAAGTGGCATATCCTCATTTGGGGATTTTAACTATTTTTGAAGAGCGAATTGTATGAGTGAGTGCTTTCTTTAGTTCGGATACAACGACTCAAATAATGTATAATGAAGTGTACTCAACTGTTTAATGAAGTGTATCACGCAGATGTGTAAATTTTTTAATCTACTACTTTATAATTCAAATTGCTACAACATTCAACGTTGCTTAAAAATATGTTTAATTATACTCTCAAAACGCTGAAGAAAATTCTGAAAAATACATTCTAATTAATCAGGATATATTAACAAATAATTTTTTTGTATTTTAATTTGTTATAAATATTTTTATTACATTTTAATTTGTTATAAAAAAATGTATTAAAATATTTTATATTATATTTATATTTATATTATGTAATTAAAAAAATAAATTTACAATATTTTTCAAAATATTTTAATTTTTAATTAAATAAATTTATTAACCTATTAATTGATAATATATATTATTTCAGTATATGTATTGTATATGCAGCATCTAAGAAATATAACATTTTAGTCAATAAACAATTAACTAAACCTTAAATTGTGCACTGTCTGGATACACAACAAAGTTGTTACAGCTCATCGAACTCTCTCAATTTTTTTTATTGGTAAGCCACTAGTAGAATATAATATACTCCATCCGTATGTTTTTGTTCTTTGTTATATTTTCTTTCTTTGTTAAATTATTTCTAATTATAAATGTCATGTGTATTACTAAACGTTGCATTTAAAAAGTTGATAAGTGGATTAAAAAAAAAGAATTAAAAAGTATATGAAGTACTCCATCCATGTTGTAACAAACCAACTGTAATATACTTTTTTTTTTTTTTTTTTTTTTTTTTTTTTTTTTACAATTTTAAGTTTACTACTTTGATATTACAACTGTACATTGAGTTAAACAAAAATATCAATAAGAATTGTTATTGAGATTTTTCGAATAACTTTAGAGATTAATGCTCTTTGTCTGTGCCTTTATAGGCTAATGTGATTGAAATTTCAAAAACGTATTTGCATATCAAATACTGTTAAATTAACATGGTGTGAAATCCAATTCTTTTTAACGTAGATACTTAATTAACGGTTATTAACTTTTTTTATAGAGAACTTTGAGTTTCGGATGTCCATTCACTAACATATTACACATGAAGCAGATTCTTTTAATATTAGATATTTTTGTTCCTTTTTCTTTTTGTTATTTTACTTATAAACATTGAAGTTCTATCAATAATAGTATATTATCATGTAAACAAAGTCGTTTTTTGGTAATAAATAAATAAAATTTACGAAACTGTAAGTAGGAAAATATATCCCGTTTTCATTATAAGAATTTTATTTCAGAATAATTCCAAAGTTACATAAAATTCTAAAAGAATTTGAGGTAGACATATTATTTAAGAAATACACTAATTAAAAAAAGGATTATTTTTTATGCTCCGTCTTTAGTTACATTCTAGAAATGAAAGAAACCTCATTTTTTACTTCGCAAAACATAATCCATTTTGAGATTATAAAGAGTAAAAAAATAAATAAATCAGAAGCTAATTTAAATTAAAATACAGTTATGGCTTAAAAATATAAGAAACTTTAAATAAAAAAAATATATAAGAAGAACTCGGAGTTAAATTCAATTTGAAAATATTCTTTTAATATTTTTTTATGAAAGAAGATTGAGGAAATTTGGAATAAATCTTACAATAAATAACAGTTAAATCCCAGAGAAATAACATTGCGATGTAAGCTTATAAAGATTGAAGTGCATAACAACTAAATTATTTTAAAAAAGAGCGAACTTGGAAAATGGTTTTAGATATTTCAACGTATAAAATAAAAAATGGAATAGTTTTAGATATTCAAAATTATATTCTGGCCTGTTTCTTTTTTCACTTTTTCAAATCAATTTTACAGACCACGATATTTCGTTAGAAGATGCACCGTGTTCTAAAGATTCATATTTTAACATTTCGTTTATTTTTTATTCTAAAATAATGTAATTTAAGTCCAGAAACGAACGCGCTTTATGCATCTAAAGAGCAATTAATGTTATCAAATTCAGGATGTATTTCTATTACACTATTAAAAGAGTATTTTAAGTAAAATTTTATTATTTCGAAAAATGAAAATGTACACTGTAAAACAAATAATGCCAGTTTTCCGGTAGGAATTGGAATAAAATTGTTGCCCTTATCGTACCGGAATAATTTCCAACCCAGCTCGAAATAAAATCCGTAAAATCGGAATAAAATCCGTAAAATACCGTTTTACTGACTATTTCCTTATTTTTACGGATTTTATTCCGAGCTGCGTCGGAAATTATTTCGGTACGATAAGGGCAACTATTTTTCTGATTCCTACCGGAAAACTGGCAGTATTTATTTTACAGTGTAAGAAAAAATACATAATGTGTTTTTAAATACCAGCATACACAGAGCTATGGGAGGGAGACGGATTCATCCTCATGGTGTGTTCGTTAGTATTTTTTTATACCAGTTGCCGACATATTTTCCGTCAATCTTTCGACGAACAATGTAGGTACATATACTCCAAATGATTTTTTATGAATCACGTAGAGAGTGTTTTTATTTGTTATAGTAAAAAAATATTTTGAAATGTTATTTGTCATTTTTTATTTGTGCAAACAGAAAATTATGTTGACGTTGCACTTAAAGATAAACGTATTTACAGAGCATTAAACATTTGCACAACTGTTAAAAACTCGCATTTAAGCATTATTGCTTTTATATTTTATTACTATTTGGAAAGTATGCATTATTTGAATTAGCTAATAATAAATATTTTCAGATATTACGCCTGAAAATTACTTTGTATAACTTACGAAAAAAAGGGCAGATTTTCATTTAAAATTCCATAAGTTAAAAAAAAAAAAAAAAAAAAAAAAAAAAAAAAAAAAGATAGAAAAAGTCAAATCATTACTCCGGAATTCTGCTTAAAAAATATATATATAATAATTAATTAAAGACATTTCTAGGCATAAATTAGTTTGAAGTTTTGTCAATAGAAATATCAGTTTAAAGATTGCAGTCCAAAATAAATTGCCATGAAAAATTTGAAAATGTAAATGTAATTTTTTAAGGAAATATCAAAAAGTTCAAAGCTGTAGAATTCCCAATTCTGCTTGAAATTTGTAACGTGTAAAAATATATATAAAAATAACTAAAAAAAAAAAAAACCCTAAGGTGGGATCTAACGCACAACCGCTTGGTCCGTAAGCTCTCACGCTACTGCTGCGCCTCGAACTTACATACAGAACGTCAAACTAATGGATATTTGAAATATACGATGAACTTTAACCTCCAATTTCACAAAACATTTGGTGCATTTGGAGAAACATTTTCATCAGAATAATTAGTGGTATGACCCCTACAAAGTGCTTTGAAATAATCAAAATCTGTGCGCATTAGCTTTGGTGGCCCCTTGTTATAGTCTTTTACTTAACTCAAACATGTTTTACTATGTAAAGATATAATTTTGTAATCGTTACTTATCCCAATTTCTGATTTGCTAGAATAATAAAAATTACGGTCACTGGTGTTTTTTCGGTGACAAAAAAATATTTATATACTTTTAGAACTTAATTATAAATTAACATGTTAATTTTAAAGCAATTTTTCTTTAGTCCACCACAGATGATAAATTGCCAAATATCTCTCAGAAGTGAAAAGCGTCAATTCTATGTTCATGATTGCAGCATATATGCATTATTTGTGTTAGAATAACACTAAAAACATCATTCAGATTTTAAAATGAAGAATTAACACCTCTCTTACATTAATTGTGACCCCAAAATACTTTAATTTTTAAATACTTTTCGAATCTATATCGAGAAATTATTATAAGAGAAAGCTGTACGTCTGCATGTCATATGAAATAATGCTTGCATATGTTCTGAAATAATTTTATATTTAAAAAATATATATGGTTAGCACTAATAATTAATTTCAGTGTCAAATATAAATCTTATGTACATGAAAATCACATAATAATCATATACGGGATGTCACAAATTTAACTTTGCAACTTGGATCCTCCGTAAAACCTAAACGAAATATTCTAGCTAAGTTCGGTTTGCGTGCGTATAACAGCAACTCACAAATTCTTATTTGTACTAAAATAATGTGGGTTTTTTTCAGGTAAAACCCAGTCATATCTATAACTGGTGATTGCAGCACAACAGGAAAAATCCCAGTGTGTTGCCTGGTTCATAGAGACGAAATCAGGCGCACAAGTCTGAGAGATTTTCAGAAGAAAATAAGAACATCACCTACCACCCAGGCCCTCAATACATGCGTAGCACAAGACGTTTATGTAAACGTGTGCTTCATAAAAACGCACTGGCTGGCCAAGTACAAGTCAAGAGGATTCGGAACATATAAGGGGATAAAATACAGAAGATTAAAACTTTTGGAACACTTTCATTTTGCAATTAACTGATTTTTGGTATCTAATTTTGTTCAAGTTTCTTGGAGGGTCAATGTTGTAAAGATAAATTTGAGACAGCCTGTAATTAACACGGTAAAATTAAATGAAAGAAAAATATAGCAGATATGGGCGGAAAGGTAAAATTAATAAATAAATAAAAAATACTAATGCATTAGGAGGTTAGAATTTTAAATATTTAGCTTTACTAAACTGACTTTACTAAACTGCTTCATAAAAAAGACGCTGGCCGGCCAAGTACAAGTCGAGAGGGAGGATAAAACAAAGAAGATAAAACTGGGGAACTTTTCATAATTCAATAAACAGATTTTTGTTATATAAATTCGTTTACGTTTCATGAAGGATCAAATTTATAAAGCAAAATTTGTTATGGCCTGTAATTAATACGAGAAGAAAATGATTAAAAGAAACAAAAATATATGGGCGAACAAACAAAAGAAGAAACAAAAAGATATGGGCGGAAATGTAAAATAAATAAACAAATAATAATGGGTTACAATATTTGAATTTTAAATCTATAATTTTACTAAACGGACTACACTAAACTAGCTTTACTAAACTGACTTTTCAAAACTGCTTCATAAAAAAAGACGCGGGCCAGCCAAGTACACGTCAAGAGGATACCGAACGTATAGGGGGGGGGGGGGGTAAAACAAAGAAAATAAATCTTTGGAAAATACTTTTAATTATTCAATAAACATATTTTTATTATCTAATTAAGTTTATGTTTCATGGAGGTCAAAGTTGTTATCAAAGTTGTAAACGTAAATTTGGAACACCGAGTAATTAATACAATAAAGTTAAAAGAAACAAAAATAGAGCAATGCTGGCTGAAATGTAATATAAATAAATAAACAAAAAATTAAATAATGGGTTTGAAGTTTAGAATTTAAAATTTTTAACTTTACTAAACTGACTTTACTGAACTAAATTTACTAAACTGACTTTAGTAAACTGCTTCAGAAAAAAGACAGTGGGCGGCCAAGTACAAGTCAAGAAGGATGTATAGGGGGGATGTAACACAGAGGATAAAACTTTGGAACTCTTTTATTATGCAATAAACAAATGTTATCTAATTTCGTTTAAGTTTCGTGAAGAATCAAACTTGTAAACGTAAATTTGGAACACCCTGTAATTAATACGATAAAATTAAAAACAAAAACAAAAATAGAGCAGACGTGGGCGGAAATGTAAAATAAATAAATAAACAAAAAATTAAATAATGTGTTTCAAGCTTAAAATTTTAAATCTTTAACATTACTAAACTGTCTTTACAGAACTAACTTTACTAAACTAAATTCACTAAACTGACTTTACTAAACTGCTTCATAAAAAAGACACCGTGCGGTCAAATACAAGTCAAAAGGATCCGGAAAGTATAGGGGGTATAAAACTTTGGAACTCTTTAATTATGCAATAAACATACTTTTGTTACCTAATTTCGTTAAAGTTTCATGGAGGATCAATGTTGTAAAGATAAATTTGGAACACCTTGTAATTAAAACGATAAAATTAAAAGAAACGAAAATAGAGCAGATATGGACGGAAATGTAAAATAAACAAATAAATAGTAATGGGTTAGAAGGTTATAATTTTGAAAATTAACTTTACTAAACTTATTTCCAAAATTAAAACGTACTCTACAATCGAAATATAAAATTTGAGTGTTACTGTTGAAATTGTTGGAGATATTTATAATTTCAATAAAAACCGCCCACTAAACATTATTTTGAAACCAAAATATAACGAAGACATGAATGTCAATCTACAGATTTATATCGTTTTATGAGGCTATTAGGTGATAATAGAAAGATTTCGAGGTTTTATCGTCGGGATGTAAAAGCGTTTGTTTGTATTTTATTTGAAACGTTATTTGTTTTACAAAGTTCGATATTATCATCGTATGTTTTAAGAAAAATTATAATATTGCTATAATATTAATTTTTATTATAGCAGTATATTTTTTTAAACATGTCATGTAATGTACCAGAAATATCTTGACGATAATTATCTATTATATATATATAATCCAAACGGAAATTTCGTTCCGAACGCCGAGATTTCGAGTTCTACCGCATGGATTTTGACGGAACTCATACCGTTAGATAGGTATCGTTTCAGGGAAGGTTTTAAGCTATAACACATCATTCTACCTAGATTAGTTATAGAATTATTACGGAAAATTCTTTTATATTGAACTTTGTAACTTCATATTTCCTTAAATATCTGGGCTCCTATTGGTCGTAGAGCTTAGATCTCGCGCCAAAAGTAGCTCCGAAGCACCCAAGCAAACTTTTCCCCGCGATTATTTTGCCGTCTTCCGATTTCCTCTAACTCTATTAGGGGCCCGCGTAGGGCCCCTTTAACATATTTTTCGTAGTAATTTCAGCAATTATCTTACATTATTCGTTAAGACCGCCACCCTCCCGATTCATGTATCTACGGAAAGGTTGCACGAAGGAGTTTCGTTCGGATACGCTTTCGTTAAGAATAGAGTGCGCTCCCTGGTGGTGGAATGTGGAACTAACATAACGCGATATTGTTAAAATTAGGAAATCAAACAATGCGATCTGTTTTAAACTTTGAGATAGTTCATAACACATAATCTATTATCTATTCTATCTATTATATATATAAAATCCAAACGAAAATTTCGTTCCGAACGCCTAGATTTCGAATTCTACTGCATGGATTTTGACGGAACTTATACTGTTAGATAGGTATTGTTTCAGGGAAGGTTTTAAGCTATAACACATCGTTCTACGTAGGTGAGTTATAGAATTATGACGGAAAGTTCTGTTATTTTGGGCGAAAGGGTTACCATTATTTTATTGGCGATGAAGTTTTTGATAAATGAATTGAAATGGCTGTACATCGCGGAAAAGAACTGTTACTAATTTTATTTAAAAGGGAAAAAAAGAAAAGAAGAGAGAAAATGAAAAAAAAAATTGATGAGTGGTAATATTGGAAAACGATCGAATTTAAACATGAAGGAGAATGTTTGTAATGCTTAAAAATTTATTCAATATGAAAGATTGCAGTTTTAAATTATATTTGGCAATTTATCTCTTGCGTCCGGTTAAATAAAATGCATCAGAAAATTTTATAAAATAATATCTGAGTGACAATTTTGTTTTTGTTTTTGATTTCTTTTAAATTTACTTTTTATTTTTATTTAACTCGACCATCATGTGACATACAGAAGAAACTAGCAGATATAATTATAAAAATGACGATACTTGTGAGTTACATATTGTATGTTTTTTGCGATTTCCTTTTATCGCCGAACGATTTAATTTTAAGCCAAAAATGCATGAGCGTGCCATCGGTTTGAGCGACGTTCACAATATTGGTTATTTCTCAATAAACGACAGCATTTTCTGGAAATACCCAATTCTACTGATATATATATATATAATTCAAATGGAAATTTCATTCCCGCTGTTTATAACTCGAGTTCTGCTGAATGTACACTGTTAGATAGGTAATTTTTCGGGGAATTTTTTAGTACATAACACGTCGTTCTACACTCTTAAAACGAAAGAGCCAAAATAACTCAAGTTGAGCCGAAATCCACTCATCTCATGATTTGAAAGTCAGCTTCTCATAAAGAGTTGAAACAACTCGAGTGAATGAGTTGTTTTTAGGCAACTCATGATTGAGTGGTCTCTATTTTACTCATACTTGAGTGAAATCAAATCGATGAAGGTAAAATCCAGTAGTACTTGAGTGATTTGTAACCAACTCATACTTGAGTGAAATTGAGTCATTTAAGACTAAATCCAGTAGCACTTGAGCTATTTGTAATCAATTCAAACTTGAGTGAAATGAGGTCATTTCAGATTTAATCCAGTAGTTCTTGAGCGATTTGTAACAATTCATACATGGATTAAATCAACTCATTTAAGAGTTCATCCAAAATCCCTTGAGTGATTTCTAATAAACTCATTCATAAGAGAACTTGCCAAAATTACCAAAAAAACCCTTGAGCGATTTCTAATTAACTGATTAAATAAAATCATGTCATTTTAAATGAAATTCAGTAACCTGTGATTGATTTTTATCAACGTAATTCAAAATAACACAGAATTCTTGCCACATTTTCAAATTAAAATAACTAATTTTATACTCCTTCATATTGGTTTATATAACTGCAATTCTTATTTAATAGTAAATGACTATTTTTTGATTGAAAAAATAACTGATTTATAATTAAATAAAAATTACAACTAAAAAAAAAAAAAACTTGAAATCACCAAGGGAAGGAAAAATCCCAATGACAACTTTTAAAAGATGACTGCTCCCCTTAAGGGTGTTCTCAAATCCAAAAGGGCAACTTTCTGACATAAGCTTGAATTTATTTTTGATCGAAAATGCATGAAACCAGCTGGTGGTGTTGTTCTAAAACTATGTAATCGAGCTGCTTTTTCCATTTTTTTTTTTTTTTAAACACAATAGATTTTTCAGAAAATAGTGTCAAAGTGGAAGTTTTGAACTGAATTTCCACGCGAAAGGAGAAAAAACATACCAGAGCGGGCGAAAACGTTTGTCACATAATCAAAATCGCTTATAACTCAACAGATAACTTATTGATCAAAAAAATGGAAAATCCAGTTCAATTCCAAATTGCTTCCATAACAAGGCTTTCCAATTTTATATCTTTCCGTTAAAAAAATTAATTTGTAAATGTATCAAAACGCTTTGTGCTTGTTGAGCAGACCAGTTAAGAACAGCCTTAAGATCCTACACTAGTCGCTAAAAAAGATCTGGATGCTTGTGTTAATCTTATGGAGAAGTTATTTTCAAATACATTGTTTGGATTAAAAAAAAATAAATATATATATATCTATTTTGGAGGGGGGGGGGGATATAGGATCTTTATGCAGGCTAATTTTTAATTTTGGTTAGTTTCTCTTATACAGTAGACGTCCAATTTTACGAACTGATGTTACTCCCATTTACGAACACATTATATGAATCCCACTGAGTTCGTAAAATCGAGCGTCTACTGTATTAAGATATAAATTTTAGAATCGGTTCCAAAAATGAAAGTATTTACAATAAAATATAAAACCTAAATTAAAAAAGTAAAGACTAGCCACAATACATATTGTCTTCAGCTACCATATGCAAAAAGAATCATGTACAAATATTAAAAATCCAAGCAAGATATTTGAAAATAACTTCCCCATGGAATTAACATTATCACAGGTCTTGTCACATGGCTAGTGTTAGGCCTTAATAAGTAAAATTGAAAATATTTCAAAAAAGATAAACACCCACCTATTATATACTTTGTTGTAACTATCCCTTGATTTAATTCACACTACTTCTTAATAGACTAACTTTTAAAGAAATATTTATTGTTAAGCCTTTTTTTATGCTAATTAGCACTGAGTGATAAATGTCAATTTAATGCAGTTGATACATTTACAAATAAATTATGCACCAAAATAACTGTAGAATATTGAAAAATAAGGTTTGGGTTCACTATTTAACATTTGAAAAGATCTTTTAATGCAAATGAAAATCTAAAATGGCCTTTTACCGACCAATAGACTTACAAATCTGTCTCGATATGCAAATGTTAGGAATTTTATCCATTTTTCATGCACTATGTGTACTTTCATTTGATTTGGATTCAAGTATCCTAAAACTTATAGCTAGAATTTTGGTCATGATACTATTTTTTTTTTTTTTTTTGTATATGAAGAACCTTCCACTAAATATTGTAGTATAAAAGTCAAATGCATAAATAACTGAAAATTGAGCTTATTGACTCAAACAACGTGCAACTTAATTCTTTATATCATTTGTTGAAACTAAATTATGTTCAATAATAATTTTTAGAATTTAGCTTCTGGATTAGAAAGAACAATGTCTTGAATGGATAAACACCAACCCATTAGGTACTCTCTTGCAGTTATTCCTTCTTAATCTTGTTGTGAAATATAAAACTTTAAAATGGCATAAGATTGTAGCTTTTTATGTCAAAAGCAGGAGCCAAATGTGCAATTCAAAATATTGTGGGGGAAAAAACAACAACATTATTTACTAACAATTTTATTTAACAAAAAGAAAAAACAAACTTAGCAATGATAGCAATTTTAACAACAGATGCAGTGCATTGATAGCAATTTTAACAACAGATGCAGTGTTTTCATTAAAAACTTTCTCGTCAAGACAAGAAAATATGTATTCTTCTCTGCTGAAGATCCTTCAGAGATTCGATAGGGCTGTTGAATTACATTCCTCGCAGTGGAATTGCATTTCTCCATGAGGTCACTATTCTCCTGTGTTAAAAGAAAATATTGAAATTAAGTTAAATAGCAAAAATTGTAATGTAAAGGAGTGATTATGAACCTTTTAAAACATTTTAGTTTTTAGATTAAAGTAAATATAAATAAATTCTTAAAGTCTTAAGCAAGTTCTTAAAATATTGTTGAAAATTCACCTTTGTTACCATTTTCAAAATGTATACAAACATATCTTTTTAAACAATAATTTAAATTTAAGGGAAAAAATGAAACTACATTTCATATTAAATTTATTCTAAATATGAAAATACATATACAGGGGTCATTCCAAGAAAAATTTAGGGCCCTTCACAAAAATCTATTTAATAAAATAAGCCCCTTCACAAAAATAAATTTAATAAAATGGGCCCCTTCGTAACATTCTTTTTCATACAAACTGTTTTAAAATGTGTAAATTGTAAATAAAACCAGCTCACTGAAAACAAACTTTAGCAAGGGGATTTAAAGGAGTTTTGTCAAATTCTTCATTTAAGTTTGAGTAACTGGATTTCAACTTTCGCTACAAAATATTATTTTTCACAAAAATAACTTGTACTTTTCACAAAATCGGCCCCAAGAATAAAAACAAACAAACAAAACACACACAAACAATCGCCTCCCCATGCATATTCTGAAAGAAAAGAAAAGAAAAAATGAAATAAAAAACCATACACTAAAACTTTTAGCTTTATATAAAAAGTTATACCACTGAAAATTCAGCCAATTGTGAATAAAATGGAAAATGAATAAATGAAACCCTCTGTGCGATCACCGGGGTTCGTTGATATATATCAATCGATATATATCTTGATATACAGTCGAACTTGGATAATTCGAACGTCTTTAATTCGAATTCGTGGATAATTCGAAGTTTTTTGTCAGTCCCTTGAAACTTGTATTCAGTTAATGCTAAAAAATCTTGGTTAATTCGAAGTCCAACTTCTTTAATTCGAAGTTTTTACCTTTTCAAAAATGACAAAATCTAGTTTCAATGCAGTTTATTTGAAAAGTGGCCGGGTTATTTTCAGCTATTGTGGAAATTTTGCAGTCCAACTTCTTTAATTCGAAGTTTTTACCCTTTCAAAAATGACAAAATCTAGTTTTAATGCAGTTATTTGAAAAATGGCCCGGTTATTTGCAGCTATTGTGTAAAATTGTTTAGGGAAGAGAAGGGGGTGGGAGAATATTTTTATCTGTTCTAGGAAACAGAGCAGGGATAAAGGGAGGAGGAACGTAGAAGAACAGAGTCCGATTCAAAATCAAGTGAAGCAATCTTTCATCTAGCGGAATATTGTCGTTATGTAGAAGGAGAATCTAACGTGAGTAAAGCTGTGTTTCGAGTTGTAGATATCCCAGAAAATTTTGTTTAAAAAAATCAAGTAAGCTCTCTAAAGAAAATATCTCAATATTTTAAAAAGCTGTAGTTTTTTTTTTTTTTTTAAATTAATAAACATGATTTTTTCGCAATTTTTTGTGATGGATTATTTTACAACATAAAAATAAATTATTTTGGATAATACGAAGTTTGGATAATTCGAAGTTTTGCAGCGGTCCCTTGCACTTCGAATTATCCAAGTTCGACTGTATATCCAATATTTATTTTCAAAATATCAAGATTTTTGATATTTTCATATTACCTGATATTTATTTTCAAAATATCAAGATGCATGATATTTTCAATATTTTTCTATGTTTGATATTTATTTTCAAAATATCACTGTGTAAGATGTTTTTGATATTTTCAGTCAAAACAAGTGCAAATGAAATTTCCAACTGTTATGGACTGTGTTGTTCTGTAAATAAGGAATTTATGTCTCTGATAGTTACTTTTTTAGCCGAAGAAAACAAATATCTTTTTCAAACTTTATGTTTGAATTTTTTACTTTTAACTGTAGTAGATTATTATGAGGGACATAATTCAGAACAGACACTGAAACATAAACTGTCTAATTTAGATACGCAGTTATATATACAGCTTCACTATAAAAGAATCTGATGTAAGCGTATAAAGCAAATTGTTTCTGTTTTCAATTAGTTGATTTTAAATTTTGTTCTAAGTGTAAAAAAAAAAAAGAAAACTGCACTTTTAATGTATTGTTTAAGTTTTCATGTTAAGTGGAATATGTTTTAGTTTCTAATTTATATTATGCTTGAATATATTTATTATCAGCAATAAGGTGACTATTTGAAAATATCGGATATATATAAAAAATATCAGATATATATGAAAATATCAGATATTTTTGATACTTTCGAAAATATCATTTAAATTTAAGGGGGGGGGGGAAACTACATTTAAATTCATTCTAAATATGAAATGTTTTATTACAACAATGATGTTTAACCTTACCCCATAAAATCTAACTAAGCAGTCAAACGGCAGTTTTCTTCCAACAGTCAAATGCATGTGTCTGAGACATACATGTCTAATTTAATACAGTATAACCTCGAAAATCAAGACTAAGACTAGATTTATAAAAATTCTAGATTTCACAAAGATAATCGAAACTTTCAATGTTCTTAACGGTACCTTTAATCATAATTTAATTAATAACAAAGTGATAATTATGTAAGAAAAAGGAAAAAATAATATCGAAAGGCTTACTTTCATTGAAATTTGTTAAAACTTTTTCAATAAACAGTGAATTTTGAAAATCCAATTGCAATTTGCTTCCTTTTTTTTTTTTTTTTTTTTTTGGAACTATTTTTAACAAAAATGTTTTTCATATTAAATACATGTTAGGAATATCTATTTCAGAAATACAGACTTGTTTTTCTAAACTGCATAATGTTATGACAAAATTAAATTTTATATGCTATTTCTATACCGCCAACATTACTCTCTTCTATTTTAAAAATTACCTATCATTAAAAAGAAAAACTTCCAAATCTAACACATGTCACGGATTTCTAACTAATCTTGGAAGAAAATGTGCATTATTGGGCAAATGTATCTGATTGATAGATGATACTAAATAAATGAACTGAAACTGGATAGCACTGCATTCTAAACACATAGGAAAGATACACTATATGGCCATTAAAAACCGACAATTTTCAATTTTATGCATTTTGTCGAATATTTAGAAATATACTTGACAGATTCTTCTGAAATTTCAGTATTAAAAAAACAGGTATCAGGGGTCTGTCCACACTTTTCTCACAGGGTCCTGTTTTTGTGAAATTGTGAAGTTTTTCTTATTTTTGTGAAAATTCTAGTCATAATTTTGTGAATTTTAAATTATCGATGTCTTCATGTTCTATCCTTCATATAAAAAAAGCTAAGTAATATGCTCTTTGGTGAGTTCAACTGTTTACTTACAGACCAGATTTTATTTTTAAATGACTAAATTTGTGAAAAATTCAATTTGAAGGTGAAAATATTCTGTGAAAGGTCTATTTAAGAGACAAATAATTTTGTGAAGGGTCCTGTTTTGGGATAAAATGTTTTGTGAAGGGTCCTGTTTGGGGATAAAAAAATTTTGTGAAGGGTCCTGTTTTAAGATAAATTATTTTGTGAAGGGTCCTTTAAAGGACCTAAAATTTTCCTAAACATATCCCTGGGTATGATCTTATATTTAACAATGTCGATTTGTTAACGGGGGGTGGGGGGTGAAGGGCAATTAGGGGCCAACAAAAAAATCAAAGAAAAAAATAATACTTGGGATCACCCTGTAAAATGCACGAAATTATCTACCACTACCGAATATAAATAAACAGAAATTGTGCAATATGTGTAATTTTTTGTGTAAGACTAGCACGTATATTAATAGAAATATAGCGATTTATTTAAAAAAATAAAATTCTTGCATATTTTTTGCTTATAACATGCAGGGTTTTCAACCCAATTTAACGCCAGTTTCAGAAAAATTGACAATATAATAGAAACAATATAGTGCAATTGGAATATAGCTATATTAAATATTTTAGGAAATATGAGCAGTTGTATGAAATAATTTTTATCTGTGCATGCGCAAACGATAACAAGGATCATTTTACATAATTTAATATTCTATAGAGCAACTTATTAAAAAAAAATCTACTAGTCAAATATCGTAAAAATTCAGAAGGATATCGGCATTAAAGTGAGCAAATTTTTAGTTTTTCTCTAAAAGTAACTGAATGATAAGGGATTTTCCACAAATTGTCAATTTTTATTAACTGACTTTCAGAAAAAAGTATTTAGTAAGTATCAACGAGTAGATTTGGAAAAAATGCTTCAATTTTTATACTTCTTTTGATCATGGTATAGGCTCGTTCTGGTGGTTATCCAATAACTAAAGCATCAATAAAAACTGGAAATTAAAAAAAAAAAATTAAAAATGACAATTTGTGGAAAATCTCTTATCATTCAGCTGCTTTTAAAGAACAACTAAAAATTTGCTCACTTTAATGCCGATATCTTTCTGAATTTTTACGACATTTGACTAGATTTTTTAAAAATAAGTTGCTCCATAGAGTTGACTATTAAATTATGTAAAATGATCCTTGTTATCATTCACGCATGCACAGATAAAAATTATTTCATACAACTGCTCATATTACCTAAAATATTTAATATATTTATATTCCAATTGCACTATATTGTTTCTATTATATTTTGTCAATTTTTCTGAAACCGGCGTTAAATTGGCTTGAAAATTCTGCGTGTTATAAGCAAAAATCATGCAAGAATTTAATTTTTTTAAATAAATCGCTATATCTCTATTAATATACGTGCTAGTCTTACACAAAAAATACACATATTGCACAATGTCTATTTATATTCGGTAGCGGTAGATCATTTCGTGCATTTTATTTTACAGGGTGATCCCAAGTATATATATTTTTTCTTTGATTTTTTGTTGCCCCCCTAATTGATCCCCTTATTAAATCGACATTGTTAAATATGAGATCATACCTGTTCATTTCAATCCTGAAATTCCAGATGAATATGTCAAGCATATTTCTAAATATTTGACAAAATGTCTAAAATTGAAAGTTGCCGATCATTAATGGCAATATAGTGTAAGATGCTAGGTATGAAGTTTACTAATATGAAAACAATTTTTTTTTTTCACATATGTATCTGTAAGGTCACAAAACAATTACAAAACACACACATACACACAAAAGAAAAGAAATTCCAATGACAAAAAACTTAAAAAATATATTTAAGATTAATATGTAAATTTATACCCTGTCTTCTATTTCTTGCTGATAATACACCTCCTCAGGATTATCACGTGCCTCTTTGATAGTCCTCTTTGTTGGTACTTCTTTTGGGATGGTGTTAAATTTAACTTCATTGTTTTAAACCTCCATTCAACCATACCAGCTTGAGCGATAAGATCAAAGTATTGTTCCTAAAATGAAAATGTGCAAAAACAATGTTATCGATTTAAAATGTTTCAATGGTTTTAACTTAAAATTTCAAAACCAGGGATATGTTTAGGAAAATTTTAGGTCCTTTAAAGGACCCTTCACAAAATAATGTATCTTAAAACAGGGCCCTTCACAAAATTATTTATCCCAAAACAGGACACTTCACAAAATTATTTGTCTCTTAAATAGACCTTTCGCAGAATTTTTTCACTTTCAAATTGAACTTTTCACAAATTTAGTCATTTAAAAATAAAATCTGGCCTGTAAGTAAGCAGTTGAACTCACCAAAGAGCATATTATTTAGTTTTTTATACATAAAGGATAGGACATGAAGACATTGATAATTTAAAATTCACAAAATTATGACTAGAATTTTCACAAAAATAAGAAAAACTTCACAATTTCACAAAAACAGGACCCTGTGAGAAAAGTCTGGACAGACCCCTGAAAACACAGACGTAATGATGAGTTTATACGAAAGTGCCTGAAACATACAAAAAAGGAAATTCATTTCCCTCCAATTTACCCAAGCAATAAATTGGACTGATGGGACTGTTGCATAATTAAAAATATATACAGTATAAAGTAAATTATCTGGAATTGTTGGGTTCACGTGTTTTTGGATAACTGGCTACTCACTGCATTAAGCTATCCCTTTGTTGCAATTAAAATTTATTAGAATAGTCAGATTAAAGCTCCTTCTCAGAGATAAGTTGCTTTTTCACTTTCCTGTGTTATTCAATGGCCTTTGAAATGCCCCACAATTCTTGGAATATCTCATCACAAAATTCATATTTATAATTAATTTCTTTTTTATTAGATGCTTAGAAGAATTGTTTTCTCAAACTGTCAAAAAATTTAGATTTTATTTTAAATAAAAAAAAGGTTATTTTTGAAAAATCTAAATCACTTCCTTCACTACCTATATATGCACATATTGTTATGAATTGGTATCAATTCTGCCTTATACCAAAATTTAAATTTCTACCCTTTCAGATTTGACAAAAAAATCTGAAATCGTAATCTGAAAAAATCGTACTGAAGCTCAAAAATCATTCAAAATAGACTAAACTAACAACTGGCACTGTTGTGGTATTTGTAATTGACTGAATTTAATTTTGAGAAATTATAACCAATCCACGCCTCCTCTAAAAATATATATATACAGTAGAGCACCTAATTCACTGACCTATAATTCATGATAAATTTTTTGAATGTAAACAAAGATTTTTTTTTTTTTTTAATGTTTGAATGACAACGAAATTTTGAAAACTAATTCAATCAATTTTAATAAAGGACGAAGTTATTTATAGAATACAAGATAAATTTAATAAACCAAAGACAACAATTGATGCCATGTTTAAAAATAAACTAGATGGAATCTGCCAAAACTTGACGGCAACAATTTGAAAGCACCACAGAAAAAAAAAAGTATTTTACAGCTAAAGAAATTTTTAAAGGCTAATTTTTAGGAAAACTTTCAATAATTGAAAAAAAAAAAAAAAACCCTGCATTTTATATCCAGGCAAATGACCCATTATTGCCAGAGTTACATTCACCCAGACACAGTCAAAAGTATTTTTTTACATTACACCCAATGGGAAAATAGTTACTTATTACTTTCTCAGGAAGAGTTGGACAGTTACATAATCAATGCTTAACACATGATTTCTTCTACTGAAGACTACTGTAGAACACAGTACAGGACTTTAATTTCAGGGCGGGATTCATCACCAACATTTTGAAATCCCACCCAAAAACACATCATGAGCAGGAGGCTTCCATCTAAAAAATTTGTTTTCAAAAAAGTGTTTCATTTTAAAACAAATCCTGCAAACCTTGATATTTTCGGACGACAGGTTGATACATTTTGCGGCGAAAGATTGTTGAAATTCATATTTTGGTCCTGCAACCGAGAGACAAATTTTGAGAATCCCCCCCCCCCCCCCCGAGATTGAATGACAAGTTTCTCGTTAATTTCTGTGACTGATTGCAAATTGAGGGGCGATTCTGTTCCAAAAATTATGAAAAATCATTCATCAGTCTGGAAATTTGGACATAAAAAAATATGTCTCATATTTCGAGAAATTGTCACCGAAAAAATCAATTTCGTCAAACGTTAGCTAAAATAAAAACACCAATTTTGTTAAAAGTAGGGATGCCAAAACCTGTGGCCTGCAATGTATTTCGTCAATTTGCCACAAAAAAAATTGAAAATTTCATCAGTCAGTTTAAGAATCGTGAATTTCATTGATCTGGCATGGAAAAATTGTGCGTTTTGTCGATTGTGTACAGGAACATTGAGAATTTCGTTATGGTAAAATAGCGAATTTTCTCGATGCACGAAGAAATTGAGAATTCTGTTGATCGACTGCAGAACCAATCATGATTTTCATCAGTTTATAGAGAGAAAAAGAAATCTCAAATTTGTCAATTTATTGCCTGAAAATTTTTTTTTAATTTCATCAGAGATAATGCAGAATCATGAATTTCATGATCAGTCAGAAAAATTGCAAATTTTGTTGATTGATAATCACTAATTCCGTTGGTCAGACACGAAAATATGTTATTTTGTCCATAATGCATGGAAAATAGCGAATTGTCGATCAGTCTCAGAAAAATCAAGAATTTCATTGGTCTGAAATGAAAATATCACAATTTTTGTCGACAATGTGCAGAAAAATCAAATTTCGTCGATCGGCTACTCGAAATAGAATTCTCTCACGTGTGGGCCTCGACAAAACAGACTTTTTCTAAAAAGCCCTTATCTTAAAAAAGTTGTGCAGCCGTAATTAAAAGGATCACGAATAAAATAAGTTTTGTCTAAGGATTGCAAATAAAATGAAAATTTCGTCAAAGGATGGGGAACAAATGCATGTATCGTTAGAAGATAGCAGAGAAAAGAAAATGGCAACTCCTTCAAAGGATTACGAAAAAAAAAAAAAGCATATTTTGTAAAAGAATCTGGAAAGAAAATGCACGTTTCGCCAAAAGATAGCAGAAAAAACGTTTTGACAAGGGACCCCCACCCACAAAAAAATTAAATAAATAAATAAATTTCGCCAATGGATCACGCGAAAAATGTGGAATTAGTCATAATGTCGTCAATTGATCGGGGAAAAAAAAAAAAAAAAAAAAAAAAAAAAAAAAAAATTGTCAAAGGGCCACAGAAAAAGGTGTGAATTCCGTAAAAAACGCAAGAAAAACACGAATTTCGTAAAAAGATCGCAGAAAAAACGCGAATTTCGTCAAAGGACTGCAAAAAAGAGAGCAAATTTCATCAAAAGCGTGCACGAAAAAAACTAATTTCTTAAAAGCATAATGGAAAAAAGCCCGAATTTTGTCAAGATTGTGAAAAAAATGCAAATTTCGTAAAAGAACGCGTAAAAAACTAATTACTTCAAAGAATCGTGAAAAAAAAATGCAAATTTCGTCAAAGCGCTGCGTAAAAAGTGCGAAATTTGTCAAAAGATCATAGGAAAATGCGAATTTCGTCAAAGGATTGCGGGAAAAAACTGATTTCATGAAAGGATCGCAGATAAAATGTGAATTTCGTCAAATGATCACAGAAAAAAAAAAAAAAAACGAGAATTTCGTCAAACGGCCACAGAAAAAAATGATTTTTGTCAAAGGGCCACGGTAAAAACTCACCGGTCTCTTTAATGATGATACCTATGAATGGACCTCTCCCTACAAAATGTGATTTAGTTGTTTCAGTAGCAATGTCACATTATTTCTGCCCTTCTTATCATGGATTTTTAGCTTTATTTTTTTTTAACCAAAATAATTATTCTTTGATTAATATTAATTATTTTTTCCAAAGGGTTACATAAAAAATGGAAGTCTCTTTAGAAAACAGCACATACACAAATATCTATGTTTATTATAACAGGGATAGTTTTTAAACTTAAAAAATATACCAAACTAACTTTTGAAATTTTGGGTTTAACCCGAACCCAACTTGCAGGAATTCACACTCAGCCTCAAATCAACCTGAACCAAAAACAGAGTTTACTCAACCTACAACAAAAATAATTATCGATTGTTTTAACAAATGTTAATTCATAGAAGAAACCATTAAATTTAAAATTTTATTAATTAAAAAAAAGGTCATCCTTTAAATAAACACAAAGCAAGTTTTTTTCCCAATATGAAATTTACTATGTAAATGTAATTGGTTTTATTAAATATTATGTAAAGTTGTTTTAAAAAATGACATTTTAATACCTTTAAACTTTGAAATATAAAAAGGTATTTGGCCAAACAGTTACTATTAAAAAATTATGGCTAAATTGATCAGTCGGGGGAGGGGGTACATCATAAAAAATACCAGAAATTTTAGCGAACACAGTATTGACTAGAATAAAAAGACTGTTTTTACTGCAAAAACATTATCCCCCCCCCCACCACCACCACCACCACAAGATTCTTTGACAAAATTCATATTTTTTTCATGATTCTTTAGTGAAATTTGAGTTTGTTTTTTTTACAATTCTCTGGCAATATTCGCATTTTAATGAAATTAGTGCTTTTTAACTTTTGACAAACTTTGTATTTTTTTTCCCTACCCCATTATGTGAAGATACTCGCGGGTTAATGCTATTCTTATTTGCATTTTGACATTTTGAATATATATATATATATATATATGTATGTATACATATAATTTTTTTTTTTTGGGGGGGGGGGGGGTTGAACATCTGAGCTTGATCCTCATGGCACTCATTTACTTTTTCAATTTTGATTGCAGAATTTTTTTTTTTTTTTTTTTTTTTTTCAGAGAAATTACTTTTACTTTTAGAATCTGTTCCAAAAATGAAAGTATTGTCTTAAAAAAACAAAAAAAAACCTGCGATTAAAATTAAAGTAAACAAGGGGCACTGAAGATCAAATCAGCTATACAATGCCACAAAAAAAGAAAAAAAATGCAAATGAGATCATCCAAAAACCTCCTCATAGGAATAGCACTCGAGTGTGGTCCCTCTCTACATCACTACTCAACAAGTACAAAACATTGACACATTTTCAAATTCATTTTTTAACAGAAAGATATAAAATTGGAAAGCTCGACTATGGAAGAGATTCAGAATTGAACTGTATTTACCATTTTGTGATCAATAAATTACCTGTTGAGTTATAAGCGTTTTTGATCACATGACAAGTTTTTCACTTCTGGGTGGTTTAGTGTTGGGGACACAGAAATTTTTTGATGTTTTTATGAGGTACCTCCAAAAAACTTTTGTAATGACAATGTCATGCTTCCAAAGGAGTGAGGTGGGTGGGGTTTATATGCAAGAACTAAAATTGAGTTAGGATGGATGTAATTTCTCCCTCCTCCTCGGTGTATGCTGCTTAATCCGACAACTCGAAGTTAGGTGTTAGCTCCGTAGCAGAAACTGTGCAGCACGACAGCAGCGATGCAGGTTATTTTAGACCTTGCAGATTAATCTACCAGCTTAAAAATAATATTGTGCTTAAAAAAATTCACCAAAAATTTACTTTGATTTAAGAGTTTTTGTATTTCTTATTAATTTTCTATGTGAAATGCAATTTCTGTTTATTTTATGGGTCACTATAAGTATTTAAGATAGTAGCTTGTTTCAGTATTGTTAGGTTGCAGATAAATTTTGGTTTGCTGCAGATGGACATCGAAAATTCTGCTATTGGGGACATTAGGAAAGTGGAACTTTAGTCAGGGTCACCCGGGGTAAAATGGGTATAAAAAAAGCTTTTTTTTTATTTTAATGTTTCATAGCAGAAACATTATGAAATATTATGTTTTTGTTCAATATTTTTTTACATTATGTACTTTAGGTCTAAATTCAACATAATTACCCATTTTATCTCAGTTCGGGGTAAAATGGGTATATGCTGGTTAAAGTTGAATTACATTATAATTAATGTATAGACCATTCAAAAGTTTTGTACCTTCATCCTCTGAATCATATGTAAACTGGGGCGAGGAGGGAAGACAAAAAACTGTCTCTTTCACTTTGTTTACATTTTTTTCTTGACAAATAAAATCTCTTATGAAACTAATAGAAATAAGATACAAGTACACACAAATCCTATCCCCCCCCCCCCAAACTGTTCTTAATTTTCACCACATCAATTTACGTCCATGCTCTGAATCATGTTTCTAACAGTGTTTCATTTTAAAAGTTGTTTTTTTTTTTTTTAATTTAATGCAGCTCAAAAGCAGATAGATATCAGCATGAGTATCTGTAGGAAAAAATGAGAAATTAAGTTAACTGAAAAATATTTTAAATCAAAAGCAATTTATAAAGTTAACTAGCTATAAGTGAATGAAAATTTATGTACAAAATATGTATATGGCAACGACTGGTACAGCTTGGTTGAGATAGACTTCCTGACAATTTGGGATGCCTCCACATCAGCAGACCTAGATAAAAAGTAAAACTGTCTGCGAACTCAAATAATTTCTTTAAAATTTTCTGCAAAAAACGCCATGCTCCTCCCGAGTGCTGTATTGCCGCCAAAAGCAAAAATGAAAAGTTATATACAAGCACATAAACATTCACTAAAATTTCCAACCAAATAAACTTTATATTTAAAAAGATTTGAACATTTAACATTTATTTTTAATCTGTTAAATTAATCTGCAAAGCCTAACATAATCTGCAGCACCCGCGTCAGTGCTGCACTGTTTCTGCTACCGGCCCTGGCGGGAGGGGGAAAAAAAAAAGGAATTGTACCCGCCGTTCCGGCATAAGCACCGCACTTACAATATTTTAAAGTTTTTAACTCGTATGAGCCGCGACGCTTCTTCCAAAAAATACTGTACTATGGTACATGGCAAATACTTTCTAGCAAACTTTTTTTTTTTTCTCCCGTTGAAAAATAGTCTACAGACCTTGTCAATAGTCTGCAACGTGCGTTACACCGATTCTTCGCCTAGTGTCTTGTTAATTGCTTTTTTTAAATAAAGAAACTTGTAAAAAAAAACCCCATCAAAACTGCCTGCAAACTTTGAAAATTTTATGCGAACGGCATTCGTCTATATTATCTCACTCTGCACATCAGCAATGTCGTCTTTCTCAAGGAAGACTTAATCCGGCAGATTACTTTGTTGCAAACTTTACAGTGTATTCATCTTCATAAAGGATATCAATAATAAGACCTGTAAATTCTTGAACAGACTTCTTTACACTGAATTTCACAACGACCCAGCCACCAATCATTGGATTCACTGCAGCGAGAACCTTTGGTTTAACTTCCTTGGATTGCTTCGACTCTTTTTACTGTTTATCCTGTTATAAGGGTGTATTCAGATCCAAACTGCTTATTTTCTGATTCATTTTTGCTTTCAAACGCCTCTAACTGGGAAATTCTCTTATTTAGAAACTACATAATGCGCCGTGCTTTTCGATTTTTTGATAAATGCAGAAAATATTGTCAAAGTGGGCATTTTGAACCGAATTTTCGGAAGCGGGAGATCTGGGAATGAAAAAAATGGTCATACAGAGAAAATAATTGTTTAAAAATCAAATTCTAATGAATTGAGCGAAAAATGAAATCACACGGCCTCTTATGCATCTCTTCAAAAATCACCCCAGCAAGTTCCATGTTGTTACTTTTAAAAATGAGTCTGAAAATGTCCCAGAAAATTTTGAGCTGTTGAGGGTGGAAAAATATTTTTTCGAATACACCCTTAATCCACCCAATTTAATAAAGTTAGAACATATGTTTTAATTTAATTTATGGCCGGAAATATGGTACTTTGATTTAATGTGATTTTTCAAAAATTGTCGGTTAACAGCGATTTTTAATGCTTACATTCCAAAGCGAAGTGCGGATAACAGATGTTCACAACTAATTTATAGCCTAAATTCATATAACAAAGCACAATTTCAGTTTTAAACACAGGATCAATAACAATTTGCTCTCAAAAGTCTTTCAATTTTGATCAATTTTCATACATTCATATCTTGACCTCAACTAGCATAAAAAAGATGGCTTATACCTACTTTACCCCATGTGACAAGAAATGCTATAAAATTTTTTTGAATAAATAAATTTACTCATTTTTTGAGTTTTCTATTAGAAAAATCCTTCTTTAAAATCCAAACAGTTTATTTTTTACGATCAAAAATGCTTATAACTCAACAGCTAATTTATTGATCACAAAATGGTAAATACAGTTCAATTCCGAATCACTTTCACAATACATAACAAATTCTTCCTGTAGTATATTTTTCTGGAAAGAGGTTTTTCATTCACTAAAAACACTTCGTTCTACTTTCTGAAAAACAAAATGACTGCTAAGCCCAGTATATATGTAGCTAGTTTGTTTTTACCAAGTTTAAATAACCCTTCTGACAGTCTCATTTCCCAATATGAACCAAAATTTAATTTTAAATAACAGAAATGTATCAAAACACCCAAAAGACAGTGGACAACCTCTGGCCCAGTAATGGACAGGACAACCCATTAAAAAGTAATAAATATAATTGTTTTTATGACTGTACTTAGAAACAGAATTTAATGAATACACAGAATGAAACAAAATAGTTATTTTCAAATAAATTTAACAATTAGGATACCAGTTATTAATAAAATATTTGTGATAATCATTTACTGTTTCCATCAGTTATTGTAATTATAAGAAGATCGATGTTTTAATTATTTTAGATGGATAGTTTAAAATACTAAATATCAGGCAATTACAGCTATCAAATTATTGAAACGGGAATTTAAAAGGTATAATTAAAAAAAAGTTTTGGAATATTAGTGTTTAGTCTCACTATTTTTAGCAATTATTCTTCCAGAGACTACTTGATGTATCATTTATAATAATTGGTACTACTTGCGGATTCGCCCGGAGTCCGCCATCTTGTTTCTTTGTTGATCATCGCCGATTTTAAATTTCTTTATTTGGATTTATTTTTGTTGCTGTTTACGTTATGTTTGGTGATGTTTATGTTATGTTTGGTGATGTTTATGTTATGTTTGTTGTTGTTTATGTTGTTAAATTAAGCATAAAGTGGTTATAAATGACCAACAAAAAAACAAGATGGCGGACTCCGGGCGAATTCGCAAGTAGTTCCTAATAATTAATATTACAAATATGAAAGAAATGATATTTTGAGTTGAATATTTTAAACACTAAATAAAATAATTTCAAAATAAAACTGTAGAACTGATGTTTGAGGCCACTGATCTGCAGATTTACTTGTTTCATGAATATTACCTATAACTTTCATTAATAGTATTACTTTTTGTGTGTGTGTGTGTGTGTGGCGGGGGGCTCAGAGGTGAACAAGGAAACATTTAAGACATAAAATAGATTTTTAATAGCTTCTGTAACTTAATTGTTTTTATTTAAACGGAGAGGGATTAAGCCCTATGAGCCCCTCTTTGACTGTGCTCTTAAACAATATTTTCTGCTTCCTGGCTGATTTGATTGCCAGATTATAAAATATGCAAGGTATATATAAAAAAAGCATAAAATATTAAAATTTTATCAATCAATAAAATAACTTAAAAGCAGTTATTTATAAAAATTTTAGTGTTATTACATTCTGGTAAGTGCAATTTAAAAATTAAAAATTGATTACTTAAGTTTTCAGTTAAGTCAAAGGATTTTAAATGCATTATGAACGTTACTGAAATTGCATTTTTAGCAATGCTTACATGGGGTGTCCTTTACTGGAAATTGACTAATTAAGTGTTCCAGTAATGAACACAGACAGGTCTTAAAATCTTAAAAATAAATGAAATTTTGTAAATGGCCGTTAGTACATAAAATTCTAAGTTTTCTATATCTACTCAAACAAAAACATTCAAATATTGCAAGAAAATAAAAAATATATAAATTAATTAAACAAAGCCATTTCTTAACCTCTTCATTAAGATTTTCACAGAAAAACAGCGAAACTTTAAAACATTTTCTGCTTTTTGATGGGTTTGATTAAAAGTGTCAACAATAACCCAGTGCAAGGGGGAATTATAAAATAAATAATTAAAGATAAATATTTATCTGTTTTTTTTTTTGTTTTTTTTTAACCAAAAACATCAAGGGCTGTCCATTACTGGCACATCTTATCCATCTATTATAGAGATGGAAACAATTCTTTCGAAATTCTTGTAATTTTTCACAAAATTATTTACTACAAATTATAAAACATATTTTTGGTTGATATGATTCATCTGAAAAATTACTTTCACAAAATACTTAGTACTGTTATATCTGACATAAAGTTTGTCAATCGAAAAAGAAAACTTTTATTATTTTCACCTCCCCTCATCCCCCCTTGGTTTTACATGACGCTATGATCAGCTTATTTATTTATTTATCAACAAAGTAATAAACAGGACATTTTAAACGAAAATAAATAAGTAAAAAATAAAAGGGCAGAACAATTTTAAAATATAGAAGCATTTCTAAAATAAGCTGCCGGCAGTGACGCTGAGCGTATGCAGGAATCTTTAGTTATTTATTTTTACAACAAGTTAAGTAATGCAGGAGAATTTTTTCAAAATTTTAAAGCTTTATATGCTAGGGAGGCACAGTATGTGTGTAAATTAAGTTAGTGTGTATACGAAATCCGTTACCACGTGCTTCAAGATTAAAATAAAATCAGTACATACAATTCCACTAAAAACTAAGTATAAATTAAATGCTTTTATAAAACTTACCGAGTAAAACAGGTCCATCCTCTTCCTCAATGTTTCATCATTAAGTAAACTTCTTTAACTTCATGTTTACATTCGCCATCTTGTGAGGACGGGCGCGACGGCGAGACGAGACGAGACGAACGAATCGCAAAGAACGGCTCGGTAATGAGTGAGTTTTTATCAAGTTGAGTTGTTTAATTTTAGCTCTCCTTGAGCACAATAGAAAAATAACAGCTGAAATCAAGTTGAGCTAAACATTTAAAAATCAACTCATTCACGATCCAATAAATTAGAACTCATTTTTGAGCAACCAAATCCACTCATTCGTTTTAAGAGAGTACGTTTCTTGGTATTGAATTATGGTTTAAAGATCTTTAATGAGATGAACCTGATAATGGAAAATTAGCCTCTTTAAATGATTCTGCCCAATGTATTTCGATGGAACTTGGACTGTTAAGTAGATAATTTTCCAGAGGCGTTTTCAGTATACAACATGCCCTTCTATATTGTTCAGCCATACCGTTTTTGAGAAAATTCTGTAGTCTGGTGTACGCAATTATCACAATAGCCTTTTTAAAAATTAAAATAAACGGTTTTTGATAGAATTTGCATTATTAGTTTGATAATTTTTCAGAGATAGTTTTAGTATATAATATATTGTTCGGCACTGTTTAGTCATAGAGCAATGGGTTAAATTCTGTAATTTTCCAATATAGCTGCGAGTTGGAAAAAATGGGCTTGGCGAGACAAGGAAAGTTTTCATCCATATTTTCTGTTCAGTAATTAGATAATTTATTTACTATAAAGAATACATTTATCTCTTTTTTTATATAAAAACAGAAGTAAATTGTATATAAATAACAAAAATATTAATATTCATAAATAAAAATCTATATAGGAATATATATATGAATACATATTTTAAAAAGCTTAAAGTTCGTTTTATTTGTTTTTATAGCTGTTCATATCATTTGGCCACAAATCTCACTTTCTTAAGCCCGAATTGCGCCAAGCTTTTTAACATCTAACAGTACCCATTGATCTTAAAATGAGGAAAATTGGAAAGTAGATGTAGTTTGTAAAGTATGCATAAATTAAGCAGATAAATTACGTTATCGAATCCATAGGCAATTGGCATATTTGGCACCGATAAGTTACATAATTGAGTCTACTGACAATTGGCGTATGTTACCTGGCGTGGTTTGGCGCATAATTAACTTAGGAAAAGGTTTAAACTGACTCTGTGTTTTTAAAGCGGAGCTATTCTATAACCGAATTAACACAGAATTGGCGTGATTTGAAAGAAAACTTTTTGGCGACCTTTTCCTATTTTTACGTTATACCAACACCATACCAAATTGTATGCTATTGCGCGCCATTTATTTCAATCCTAAATGTGCAATATTTTTTGGTAATTTACAGTATAGGGATCTTGGCGAAACAGAGAAAATAGCCTTGGCGGAGAGAAAATTTGGAAACATATTTTCTGGCAACCTATTCACTGTTTCATTTCATATAAACAAGCATTTTTTTTCTGTTTATACAATTTATTTAATATAAAGATGCAATTTATCTAATTTTAATTAGAAACAGAAGTAATTTGTATATAAAAAACATTTATAATATACATATATGAACAAACAAAAAATTTCATCAAGTTTGTTTTCTTAACTGTTTATATCAATTGGCAATAAATCTCACTTTCTGATGCCCGAATAGCGCCAAGCTTTTAAAAAAACGCCAAGGCGCCTGTAGTGGAAAAGAAAAGTACCAAATTTTATTGCAAACGATGCCAAACTTTGGGGCTTGATATTTATTGAACGCGAATTTCTTTTGGCTTTAATTATTATTTATTCGTAACACTGCAAAAAATTTTAATTTACTATTTTTTGACGGTGGAAGTATTTTTTATTATCAAGTAAAATTAAGTTATAACTTCATTTTTCGCTGAATAAAACATGGAAATGTTTACTGCAGTGCCAAGAAACACTTAAAATGTCATGCGCGTAGTTGGCGATTTTGAAAAAAAAAAATTTATAATATCGGAACCCACAGCAAATTGGCTCATTTTAACGACAATGTTTTGGTACAAAATGAAATACATTTGTTGTAGACATAATAGTAAATCTCAATACTCGCCGATTGATAAGTCTTTAAAATTATTCAGCAGAGACAACGAGAAGTAACTTGAAGTTTCATAAATTTTAATAATCAATATTCTTATCTATCTATCTATCTATCTACTTCTGCTTCTACTATATATACTAGAGTAAAATGGAAATGGGAAATTCGTCCCGGTTGCATATAACTTGAGCTCACCTGAATGGATTTTGATCATAATGATAGTTAGATAATTTTCCAGGGAAGATTTTAGTATATAAAATATCGTTCTACGTTGCTTATACATACAATTATGTTTTAAAGTTATATAATCAGACGAACCCGATCATGAAAGATTAACCTTTTTAAAAGATTCAGCCGAATGGATTACGATTGAATTTTCACTGTTAGTTAAATAATTTTTCAGGCAGAGTTTCAGTATATACTATACCCTTCTGCATTGCTTAATAATAGAGGTGTGGTGGAAAGTTCTATAATCAGTTGAACCCGATTAGGAAAGTTTAACATTTTTTAAAGTTCTACAGAACCGATTTTGATAGGAATTTCATTTTAGTTAGATATCTATTCAGACATGGTTTTAGTATTTTGCATATTGTTCTACGTTGCTTAGTCATAAAGTAATGGCGGAAAGTTCCATAATCATATGAAACCGATTATGAAAGATAAGACTTTTCAAAAAGTTCTAGATGGCGGATATTGATAATACTTTCTTTGTTGATAAGACAATGTATGCGGAGGTTTTAGTTTATTGCGTATCATTCTACGTTGCTTAGTTACAGAATTATGGGGGAAAGTTCTATAATCAGATGGACCCCTTATGAAAGATCAACCTTTAAAAAAAGTTTTACTGGATGGATTTTGTCCGTTTGTTTGTTTGCATTATTACAAGTAGTTATATAATTTTTCAGGGTTTGTTTTATTGTATTGCGTATTGTACTATTTTTCTTTACCAATCCTACTGTTATTGATCAACTAAAAGGGTTAAGATCTTAATAGCTGAAAATTTGTCTACACATTAGAAAATATAATAGCACATTGGCGTTCTTATCGTTTTCAGCAGTGCGAAAGGACATTCCAGGTAAGGTTCCATATTGCTTTAAATCACAATGTCAAATTCAATGATACATTTTGTTTAATTCAAGGTTCATTTGGATAAGCAGACCAGCGTAGCGGGCATAGCCTGCTAGTATTTATATATAATTCAGAATGAAAGTTTTTAAAAAATAATCTTGCGATGCTGAGTTTTCATGAAAAGCATTCGTTTGATTGAATATCTTCATAAGTACATGTATTATAACTTAAATATTTAAAATAGTTCAACTTACACTCTGTTCCATGAAAGATCTTAATAAATCTGAAAAATAACCTGAGAAAATGCAATATCCTTTTTCCAACCGTGAATACTTTCTGCTCAACCATCCAATAACGCAATAAAAAAAGTCTCAACTGCCGCATATTATATAAAAAAGAAACTTAGTAGAGTAATTTAAAAGGGAGCAGGAAATGAAGTCCCAAAAAATACTTATATAAGGCAAAAAGTAGCAGAATGAAATTTCGAGATTTAAATATTTGGGTAGAGAGTGAATTTTCACAAGTTTAAATTCAAAGTAAAAAAAAAAAAAAAAAAAAAAAAAGTTATCATTTTATCTTCTGGTTATGTAATTAAAAATTTCAGCTAACATAAAAGAAGTATGTTTTGAGAGTAGTATTTGTGTTTCCTTATTAATTAAATTACATCAAATAATTTTATTGTGTAATATAATATCAAAAATTGAATGAATGCGTGGATTTTTAAAATTTTCATTAAGCATTCTAACTCCTTTATATCAAAAATATATGTACTGAGAGTTAATGTGTTTACAATTTTACAAACTTTATAAATATTTAATTAATGTAAGAAAGCGTTTTATCAATTAATCAATTTGAAAAATCTTACACAAGTTAATTAACATGTGAAACCATAACATTATGGGAATTTACTATATTATGCATAATAAAGAAAAAAATCGTTATATAATCGTTAATACATCTATTAAAACGCAGGATTTTAAAATTTCATAACATAGCATACTATAATAACCGAAAATAAACGCAAGTATCTCGCTATGTATCTGACAGATACACTGCACTCATGTAGCAAAAGTGTTCACGCTGCCAATATCAAATTATTGATTAGACTATAGACCACACTAACTTGAAAATATTGGCTCTGCACTCACTTTCTTCAAGAAGTCGAGAATTGAAATTTAAAAAATCTATATTGTGTATCATTCGGATCGGATGCGACAAAACGAGTGTCAAGTATAGACAACTAGAAATCGATCAATAAATAATCATATAATTTCGCTTAAAATAATAAAATTCACAACAAATAATCTCCTTTCCCCAAAAATATTTCGTCGCCCAGTAAAGCACCATTTATATCTTATATTCAGGAAAAAAAATACTTCTAGATGTTGCTGTGTCAGAAATTACTTTACAGATTTTTCTCGATTACGAGGCATTATTATCTATTCAAAGGAGAAATGTGTTATCTGGTTAATGCAATGAGCAAAAACGGAATTACTTATAGTGACAAGAATAATATGCGCTGTTTGTCTCTTAATTATACTAAACGATTTTTTTTCATATTTTGTTTAACGTAGGCATATTTTAAATAAAATTTTGTTTCAATCGTATATGCATACTTTTTCGAAAAATAAGAAAAGATTTTATCGCAACAGCCTACAAGATGACTGTACTACAAGGATGGCATTTATAAATATTTCTTATACATTCTGTGAGAGTAATTATCATAAGCATATTCCAAACACTCAGAAATTAACAGCGTTCATCTGCTTATACATGTAAATACACTGACGGAAAGTCTAAGTTTTAAAGGTGAAGTCTTTGGTATAGGGGAGAGTAGCCGAATTTGGACCATTTCACATATTTTCAGGTATAACTCAGTTAATTTTTGGAATATCTGCAAAAGATCATTACACAGGGTCAATCTATTCATCTACCAACTAAATAAATATTTAGATCAATTTCTTTTTGAAATTCTTAAATTTTATTTTAATTTGAAAAATTAGTCAAAAGTGGTCCAAATTCAGCAACTGGTCGCCTAAGTTGGACCTCTAGTCTCTTAAATTGGACAAAATAATATCAGGTTGTTTTATTGACTAGGGAATATAACTATATTTATTAAAAGCAAATTTTGCGATTTATGAAACAATCAAATAACATAACAGCAATGAAATATAATGAAATAAAATATCTAAAAATAAGAGTAATTGTTTTAAAACAAAATGTATTCAAAATATAAATCAAAGTTATCAGTAATTACGAATAGAAATTATGGAACTGATTGTCAGTTACTTGAATATCATGTAAGGAGAGAAGCAAAGCGTATACATGAATTCTATTTATTGTTTTTGCTTTCCAGCGCACACAACATGGAACCTTATATGGCAATCTGAACACTGAACCATTTATGCTATTTTATTTTTCTTACAAATTAGGCCAATTAAAGCGGCGGTCCAAATATGGCTACTCTCCAATATATATTCTCAGAGTTCACGTGTTTACGATATTTTAATAATTAATCTAGGAAAGTGCTTTTTGATACAACAATTCGAAAAGCATAAAAAACTTTTTTTATAATAACATACAATGTATTGTAATATAACTAGAAAAAATCATTAATATAAATTTTATAAATCATCCTCTAGCTCTTTGCGACACAACTGCAAAAATAAAAATAAAAATAAAATCAGCTATTTATATTTGTTGGAGTACTACTTGAAAATACTTTTTTTCTTTAATCCTATTATAAGTGCCTAAAACATGTCATATAAAACCTATTTTTTATGTAAATGGAAAATTACCAATAGTGAACAGTATAATGTACGATGTACGTCCGTTAATTTCCCTTCAAAAATATTTTGAGATTTAACTAACGTAGAAGTATTTCATATAACTGGTCTCTTGGTATTAAATGTATGATCATTTAACTTATATATTGTATGAAAGATGCACTTTCAAAAGCAAAGTTTTATAGCAACTGACAAAATTAAATATAACAATATTAAAAATAATAACATTCACAAAAAATGAATACAGAGTTACAAATGCACTAAAATACCACTTTCGTATTTAAAACTGAGGTGATTTAAAGAAAAATGAAGACGAAATTCCATTAACACTAATTTAAAGAAAGTGTTTTCTAGTGGTAATAATTTAGTTTAGTGAAGAACGTACTATCTCGAAGAATTAAATCCGTAAATAATATAATAATACTTTCTGACATTCTTGAGATGTGCAAAACATTTTCCCCCAAAGTTTATAATTTAATGCATTAATTTTAATATTGTTATGTAAATAGATACGGAGGCACTGACATAGGATGAAGTATTATGCATAATATTCGTTATCACTCCCCTAAATATTGAGATGCCACAAAAACCTTTTCTGATCATGTAATAATGTATTTCATATTCTTCCTCGATAGGGAAAATAAAAGAATTATTTGCAATGATAGCTACTTTTTTTAAGATAAGATATTTTAATCCCCAAAGTTTATAATCCACTGCATTAAGTTTAATATTTTTATGCAAGTAGATAAGAAAGGAATGAAACAGGGGGGAGTATTATGCATCATATTAGTTATCACTCCACAAAATATTGAAATGTCACAAAACTCTTTCTTATCAATTAAGAATGGATTTCATATCCTTAATCGATAGGTAAAAGATAAATGTAATTTATAATAATGGCTATCAGCCCTCTTTTCCATTCATTTGAAAAACGAAAATATTTAGATTTATGCAAAAAATTTTGCATTTCCGAAAATATATTTTACTTTTTGTTTATACAGTATGCAAATCAATAATATCGTTTAAATTTTCACACAGTAAATATTTTTTTCTAAATATTTTATTTAAAAATATTTAAAGAACGGTAATTTGTACGGTTTTGACATTCCATACATATAATTTGCCACAAATAAAAGTGTATTGTGTATATGCTTTAATTCTGCTTTAGATAAGATTCAAGAAGTGAACATTGTTAATTATTTTTTCATGTAAATTCATACATGAGAAGAAATTCTAAATATCCGTGTTAAACCAAATAGATTTGAAAAACTGCTTTTAAGTAGTTTACGGAACATGCAATTCTAAGAAAACTAATAAAATATATAAGCATAATAACTTTTTAAATATTGTTTATTTATATTCGATAATTCATCTCCTTTAAATCTAAAATACCATGTTTAAGAATGCTTTTGCGTATCTGAAATATATTTATTTCATTAGTAAGTGGTAAAAGTACAACCCAACTATTCTTATAATTTGTTTAGTTTGAAGCATATACGTAAATGTTGTTGCGAGTCATATTTCATGTAAATAAATATTATTTTTTAATATCTCAAAATTTTTATCCCATTAAAGCATTACATAAACATCAAATTAATCAAAAACCATTTTGTACAATCCGAAGCAATGTTAAGTAATTAATTTATAACTTTTTTTTTTTTTTTTTTTTTTTTTTTTTAAGATCATGTTATCGGTGTAATGCAACACAGTCTGCAAAAACGCAATTTTCACAAATGATTTCTATGTAAAATAACATTAATCATATATTCCCATATATCAATAACAGGAAAATTGCTCAATCAAAACAAGAAATAATGCGAAAATACAGATTTTATAAATATTGAAATTGCGTCTGTTAATGTCTTTTTTCAGCAGTGGAAATAGTCAAACTTATAAAGTAAAATTTGTTGTAATTAATGACTTTCTGTTACTTAACATTTAATATACAACTGGTGATGTATTTCGTCACATATAAATGCATTCCTTTTTTATAAATGAATATGAGAATTCCAGCAGCCTTAAATACAATGCATATAAGCTTATTAAATTTATTTCTATTACAAAATAATGTATGCCGATAACTGTCATCAGTAGTGAAGTTGTAAAATATAAAGTGCTTCGAAATATCTTATAAGCAAACGTTAGAGATGCATGCTTCAATTAATCATAATGTCAATCGGTTCAAATTGCAATTTCGTGAAACAAATTACTTCAGTTAGAATATTTTGTATATATACTATTAAAATATTGCCTCCAACAGTACGACAAGAAAATTACAATTTTAAGAAGATTGTAATTAATTGGTTATTCTGTAACGGAAATGTTGTGTTCTATTGAGAAACGAAAATTATAAATTTATTAGAAATCTATTATCAGTATACAGTAAAAATAAATTTACCGATGTGGTAATCCGCTTATAAAGTTATATTTTTTCGAAAACGTTTTTCTCTAACATAGTATATGGTTAGCGATACTTTTGTAACCATGTCTTCATACATGACACATCCATTGAATGAAAATACTGAAAACATAGAAGTGTTTAATTCAGAACCTACAAACATATAAGTATTGTTATTTATACTGTAAAGTTTAAAAGAACAAACATGCTGTACCAGAAAAATGGTTTCTGTGAAATAACAGAAAATTGACATTAATTCGTGCTTAAAGTTAACCTCTTTTTAATATTAATTGTTTCTAGGGATAAATATCATTCTGCAAGAGTGAATATTATTTTCCATCTTGATTAAGATTTAGTTTTTATTCAGATTTATTAAGAAGATCGATCATGTAGGACCATTAAACAGGGAGACAATCAAAAGTATTTTCATGCAAATGATAACCGGGAAAAGCGTGGCACAGAATTTTCAAATGATTAGACTTCGCATTAATTAATCGTTGAATGTAAATAAGTGGAAGATTGTTATTTCAAAATTGTATTAACAATAGTAGAGACACGTTTAAACACATGTTTATATTACATCAAAATGTGTGCCACAGAAAATGGAAATGCGAACAGTGTCTCAGTTCAATGAGTAAACGCAACCTACCAGTTGTGATACAATCAAATGCATTTTTAATACTACGTAAGTCCTTCAAGAAAAAGTGTAAATTACATACATTAACATATTTTTACCCGATTTCCAAGAAGGGTTATGTGTTTCATGCGTATCTGGGTATGTGGATTTCTTTATACCCTCGAAACATCTCATTGGATTTATGGATATAAATGAAGGAGGTCTCTGTCGATTTGTCTTAATTGTCCGATGGTTATAGGCTAGGTTTTGTTTTTGTAAATTCAAAATGACGGTAGAGACGAAAAAGAAATTTACGCATCATATTGAGTGGCATATCTTTGGATAGGTCTTTCAAAATGAAGACGATGTTTCATTGACTATTTTACAGTCCAAAGCTCCGTTTAAATATTGTACAACTTGGAAGTTGTGTACGTAGGATCTCTAGCTTTACTGCAACTCTAACCTTCATCGACATCTATTGTCCTCATCAAAACAGTATTTATAGATAGGAACTAACAATTAAACACAATTTAAAAGTCATCAATACAAGTAAATAAAAAAAAATAAGTAAGTAATATAAAAAATATTTTCACATTGATGAGAAATAATTAATTAATTCGCTTTTTACGCAGTCGGGTTTTTTGATTTTCTAAGTTTAATTTCTTTCATTATTATATTTCATTTTCATGACAGTGAGTAATTTCCAGTTTTCCAGTGCAAAATTCAGGGTGTTCGTGGACTCATGAGCCAAACTGCAAGTATATTTAAAGTGCAGATAAAAAATCAATTTCGGTGCAGCATTATCGGGTCGTACATGGAAATTGTCGGCGAGAAAAAATGCGGAGGTAATGATAACAAGCTTTTTTATTAACATAATAATTACAGAAAATGCTCAAATACGCCACCACAACTTTCGATACATGGTTGGTAGCGTATAACAAGTGACTGGGGTAAACTTTCTAAGATTCGAAGCGTCTCATCCACAGGACACCAATCGACCCTGATCGCGACCAACCACCTACAAGGCTATTTCATGACGGTTAAAACGTCACACCAAAAATATCATCTTTATACGGAGATTAGTACAATACAAATCGTCCATCGTTTTGTGCTAATCGCCGTGTAAAGATGATCCTCTCCGTATGACGTATTAAAATTCATAAACTGGTCTTGTATGTCGTTGGTCGCGCTCTGATCAGTACCTCAATACAAGACTTTCAATCGCTCATTTGTGAAACACCTGGAATCTTCCAAGGTGTACCCCAATCACTTGAAGGCTCTGCCCGAATAGTTGTCGGTGTCGACACATTTGAACACTTACTGCATTTCTTATGTTAATCATACGCTTGTTTACATTCCCTATACTTTTCTTTTTTTTTTCACCAATACTTTTCATCACATTGCAATGACAAAATTGCTCATTTATGTGTACTTTACATTTCCTTATATTTCGGAAAATGATTTATGGGACACCCTGTATTATATCAATTATCCCCATTATATCAATGTATAATATGTAATATCTATATGAGTATAATTAGTCCTTTTAGGGTAACCATACATTTTTAAGTCTTTGAAAACTGAAATATTTTTTATGTGTTTTATTTTTTCACAAGCACTATTATAAAACAGTCCTTTTAGAGTAACCATACATTTTTAAGTCATTGAAAACTGAAATATTTTTTATGTGTGTTATTCTTTCACAAGCACTATTATAAAACAACAAAATGGCCAAATGTACCAACCTAAACATTAGAAATAAAGAAAATCGATACAAGTTCAGAAAAAAACTATTTTCAAAAGAAATAATTCTCATTTTCTGTTTGCCTAAAGATTTTCTTTATCTAAGCCGTTGTCTGATTTTCAAACCAGACGTAGCTTTCTAGCTAAACGTAAGTTGAAAACGTTTTATAAAGAAACAAAAGTAATCGATTTTATGGCTGTAGTATGTTGAAGAAATTAAAAATCCCATAGGAAAACGGCCATTCTAATTATACCATCTGCTGTATAAATGTTAGAATAATCAGTAATATACAAATATATTTTTCGAATTAAGAGAAAAAAAAATATATCGTTCAATTATAATTTTGAATGCGGTAAATTAAATATTTTCATTTTCACTATTGAAAACAAGTTTTTTCCCCTTCTTTTTGATATCATGTGTATTAATTTATATCAAAATATAATACGTAATATCTATTTAATAGTAATTAGTTGCTTTAGGATAATCATACATATTTAGTTCATTGACTCATTGAAAACTCAAATATTTATGATATGTTTAATTGTTTCATAAGCAATATTTTAAAATAAAATAATGACCAAGACACCAATCTAAACCTTTGCTCTTAGAAGTAATGAACATCGGAACAAGTTCGATAAAAAATATTCTCGACGGAAATAATTCTCATTTTCTATTTACCTAAAGATTTTTTTATCTATGCTGTTATCTGATGTTTAACCCAGATGCAACTTTCTAGCTAAGAGAAAGTTCAAAGCGTTCTCTGAATAAAGGAAAGAAATATATTTTATTGTTCTAGTCTAAACAGTTCAGATAATTTTACGCTTTATGTCTAACAGCTTTTTTATCATCTCTCCAAATACTTTTTAACACCTTTGACTGTACTTTATTGCCTTTATAAGGTTGTGTCTAAATAAACATTTCGAAGTAAATAAATGCAGATCTGTAGTTTTTTAATGCCCTCAATATAGTTCTAAAGATCACTATTTTTTAATTGTTGGTTATGGAGTAACTAAATTAAACTTGGATCAATTTTTATTGTATTTAATGCAACAAAAATTATTTCTTAAAAGGACATTAATAGATTCAAATTAACGAAGGTCTTTAATTTTTCCATTCTATCAAGTAAAGTGGTTAATTTATGCCTGTCATAAATATTAAATTAGTTTGTTTTATGAGTTTAAAATTAATTTGAAGACAAGAACTTTTTTTTTACTTTATAATTTTATTATGAATACATATGACCAGCCACAATAGCATAAAGTTTTTTTTTTTTTTTTTTTTTCTAAAATGTTGTTATTATAATAATAAAAATAGACTAATTTTTTTTTTAAATATAGCAATTTAAAGCATTAATTTTCTTAATTATTGAAAATATTTTTTTTTAGTTTAACGGAGCGTTTAGTTTTCATTTTTTAAATGTTATAGGAAATATACTTTTTACATTTTATAACCATACGATTATATTAAAAGTCTATATTTTAAATTTATATCTATGATCCGCTTACATTAAATTCAGATCTATTTTTACAGAAGGTTATTGAACTAACAAATGATGCATAAATAAATAACATACATATTTTAACTGTGATATATGTGATAACTGTGATATGCGTTAACTGCGAATTTTTAAATGTGCTTAACTCAGTTAAATGCGTTTAACTAGAAACAAACATTTAGTCTTCAGTTTTTTACACTGTAAAAAAAAAAAAAAAAAAAAAAAAAAAAAAAAAAAAAAAAAAAAAAAAAAAAAACGACCAGTTTTCCTGTAGGAATCGGGAAAATAGTTGCCTTTATCGTACCAGAAAATTTTCCGACCCAGCTCGGAATAAAATCCGTAAAAAAAGGAAATAGTCAATAAAACGGTATTTTACGGATTTTATTCCGAGCTGGGTCGGAAAGATTTCCGGTACGATAAGGGCAACTATTTTTCCGATTCGTACAGGAAAACTGGCAGTATTTTTTTTTAAATTTATTGTTTATTTATTTATTTATTTATTTATTTATTTTTTTTTTTTTTACAGTGTACTATGTAGTATACATACAAATCGATAAATCATATACATTGCTGCAAAAAAAAAAAAAAAAAAAAAAAAAAAAAAAAAAAAAAATCCGATATTTTTCCGACTTATGATGGATGGTAATTTCAGAAATGGGGATTTCAAATGCGTTGTATGTTTTCCAACTTGTTTATTTAGACATAATATTTCCCTTTAATGAGCTGTGAAGTTTTATTATTGAATTAGGAATGTTTTTAAAGTGTTTCATAATCTACGATAGTCGCGTGATTTTTCGCCATTGTTTCTATACTGATCCCTATAACGCTGCGTTACATAAAAAATGCACTTCTAAATATTAGTTGTTGCTGTGTAATAGTGTTGTTTAATTTAATATATCAGAAGAAAAATTAAGAAAATTTAATTTTGAGATGGCAACATAAAACCAATTTATAAGTGATGGCAGGAGTACCACACAATAAATGCCGCCTTTTGTAAAATGTGTAGTAAGTTATTTAAAGTAACTATTATTTTCTTTTTTTAGGTGTGTTATTAATTATATAAATACGTAACAACTATATTCGTTGTTCGCTCCGTCCGTCTGTCTGTCTGTCCGTCCGCATATAACAGGACAAAAACTACCCAATAGAATGGTCTGAAATTTTAAATATATAATTGTTGTAAACTTTTGTGGAACATTTTAAATTTTATGAAAATCGGATGTATAGTTTAATTAGTTAGGGGCAGTCAAAAGTTTTGTGTTTCATTACGGCCAATGGGAAAAAAATACTTTAAGTGCATTTTAATGATGTTACAGCTTCCCGAACGGTCTTAAATTTTAAATATATAATTGTTTCAAAAGTTTGTCGAGACATTTCAAATTTTATGAAAATCGGATGTATAGTTTAATTACAGGGACAGCCAAAAGTTTTATGTTACATTTCGGTCAATCGGAAAAAAATATTGCAAGTGCATTTTAATGATGTTACAGCCTTTCAAACAGAATGCAATTGATATACACTTATGAAGTGCACTGAAATATGCATTCAGTACGATATGTGGGGCACAGAATATTTATGACACCAGTTATAATACGAACGCACCTAATTTGCCACGTTAGACGAGCAACTTCCAACTTGTTTCATTCAGTGAAATGCCTAGTATGATCCCTATCAACAGAAAACGAGAAGAAATTCTTGTTCAAAAATAAATTACTAAACTTATCACTAGTAAAATCATAGTTCAATTGCTGGTGACGGAAACACAGAATCCTTTGACATGAAGCCCTATGTATTTTCATTATGAACCAGAAAATTAACAACGAAGGTATATGCATTATATGAACATTAAATTGCAGGATTTCTTTAGTTCATATGTAATGTTGGATCTCATCCTACAAGACATATTCTAAAATAAATATAATTACGTTTCATAAAAATAATATTTTAAACATGTATCTCTATATTAATTGTAAATTTAAATGTCACAATACGATGTATTTACACTTCCACTAAAAACAAAGCAATAATGACAGAGTTTACTTAATAGAAAACTATGATAAAATTGTAGTTAAATCTTAATATCAAGTTAAACAAGTTAAGTTTAAAAGAAGTTTTCTATTCGAAATTATAATTTACACTACACTGTTAAAAATATCGTGAAAAATTACCTCTATTTTTAAAGGCTCTCTATTTTCTGACCAATGAGAATGCTACATTAATACCAATGACGAGTTCTCATTGGTCAGAAAATAGATAGCCATTAAAAACAGAGGTAATTTTTCACGATATTTTTAACAGTATACGCTGCTAAAGACGAAGGAAAGAAAAGTTGTAAAAGGAAAAACAATTAATCAGAATGTAAATTACGTTTTCTCACTTATTTTAGGAGAAGTAATATGATGAGGTCATACCAATTTCATTTCTAAAATAATATTCGGTACTCGACAAAAAGAAAACCCGTCTTTTAACAGGGTTTTCATAAACGTTTTAAAACAATTGGAGTTTCGAGATTAAAATAAAAAATCAATGCACAATACCATATAAAATTAGAGTACATAATTTAATTTAACTTACAATATTTTGCAATAAATACAACGACTAATGTACATAAATTATTATTGTATGATAGATGATATACCCATTCGAATAGAATAGCTTATTTTACAATAGTAGATATAACAAAATATTTTATATACATTTTAATGTGTGAAATTTGTTTCAATTTTTTGTGTTACATTACCTATTTGTGAAGGCTTAACATCTTTGAAGATATGTTATAAAATTATATAGAATACAAGAAAAATATGCATCACACATAATAAAGATGACTTCATTCATTTTTATTCAATGAAGAATTAATGTTAATGCTTGGAGAATGGATGCACCGCTTCATCATTTAAAATAGCTCTAATGCAGTTTGAGACTCAAGTTTCTATTGCAGCGCATCTATTCAAATTATGCAGCTTCCAAAATGTTATTGTAAACATACGAGTTTTATTTGCTCTGAATGCTATCTACTCTGAACAGAAATATAAGTACTCGCAAGTGTGTTCCTTGAAAATTATATTTATAGCCTGTCTTTTCTATGTCTTCCATTTGAGCGTGCTAGTTCTATGCTTTTGCATGTTTATTCTTTTGAATGTGTAAATATTTGATTTAGTTAGATGATAACGGACAATTGTAGATAAGCCATATATTTTCTTGAGTAATATTTAAAGAAAAAATATTTTTCTCCTTGAATTTGGTAAACGTTATTTTTTATTCTTTAAAATAAAATCATAAAATTTGTACAAGCTTTTAATCTATAAAAAAAATGTGATTTAGCTACTAATGCGGACGTTTTTGCCGCTTTTAAAGATATTTTGATGTTGTTTTGAAATGTTAATGTGTATTTCAGTTAGATACACTCCAAAAACCTAAATTTTGTATAACTAATTTTAAATAGAATTGCTTAACATTTCAATAAAGTTATATTTATTTTCGACCACTAAATGTCTAAATTATACAAAATATTTACGCGAGTCCCAGTGTTAGTTAAGTGTCAGTTTACCTCCAGATAAGTTACATATTTTTATCAGAAGGCATACGGGCTATAAATTAATGGAGTTGGGAATAAATAGGAGGAGACGTATAGTGTACTGTCTACTAGTTGCGAGTAAAGTAACTGAGGAAGTTGTCACAAGATGGCGCCTGTTTTTATTTTAATCGGATCAATAGTGTCTGATTACCGTCGGCGCAAACTTCCCACCAGTAAATTTAAATAGAAAATTTACCCTTAATTAAGCACCTTATTTATGGAAATGTTATGTCACAAATATGGTAAAAATTTCTATTTATTTTTATTGGTTTCAGTTTGCGCAGATATTATACTCTTTTAAAGTGATAATGGTAGGAGGTTGTCCAGGTTGTCACAATATGGCGGAAACGCGGGAACTGACTCCCGCCAAAGTAAACTTTCACCAGTAAAAATGAATAACTGTTTCTGCCATTATTTATGACTGACGTTTTGCAATAATCAGGCATTTATATGAGGAGAAAAGTTCTATATTTATATTTACTGCTGGGATTTTCCCCGGTGAGAGCGGTAACAGTTGATGCTTCATTATATTAAGGATATTCCAGTTCCTCTTTTTTAATAGTTCCATGATAAAACTTGATATTTGAGAACCTTCCAAAACCCAAAATTAATTATCCTACATTTATTGGAAGGCTAATATTTATATATTATTTGAAAATTCGCTGAACTCTAAATCACTAATTTCTGTAAAGCTGGTTACTTTAATTAGGAATACAATATAAAAAAAATGAACATGAGTAATGGTCGTGTGCCCTTATTATGATAAATAAAAGTACTCTATGTGAATAATGTAAAGGTGCTGCTAAAAAAATTGTAGTAAGTTTCGCACATGTCGCACCTGTGCTGTGGTATCTTGTTTTTCAGTTGCATTATGCAATTAATAGTAAAATGCTAAATGCACAAGAAAATTAAAATTCTGGAACAGGACTGTGTAGTGGTGATTAATTGGATGGAAGTTACTTAAATGATTAGTTAAAACTCAATTTCTAGTCAAAAGGTAATTTAATATTTTTAAATGAGAAATATCTAATTTTTATTACTGGTCAAGATGTTTGCTACATTAATTACGCTATGTCAATATCGATGAACAGAAAATAAATCAATAATCTATGTGTATTTGTTTACTTTATTTTTTATGTTTAATTATGATTAATTTAACATGTAAGTTTAATTTATAAAAAAAAAATAATAATGCTATATAAAAGAACGACTGTAGTGAAAAATATACTTGTTTGTAAATATTTATAAGCAGAAAATTAACTAAATTGGTCATTTCGTGCAGGGGTCAAAATGACCGAATGAATTATTGCAAACAAAAATATAATAAAAAACTACATTTATTATTTTTTTTAAATATCAGTTCGTGATACACAAAAATATAAAATAATTTATTTAATTAAATATGAAAATATAATGAGTTAACAAATTTATTTTCTAGCATTATTTTATACATACTTTCAGATCCACTTCCAACATATACAACATTATGCTTATCCTTTTAAAGGGATATTTTAAATATGTGGTAAAAATTATTTTGTTTCGGGCAGTGGAATATTAAAACGATATTTTTTGAAGTGCGAAAATTCAATTCAGTTCGGTAAATAACGGCATTTTTTTTTTTCGTTTCGCAGAAAAAAAAATAGTTATAGCACCTGTTAATTACCCAAAATTGTTCATCGGTATCTAATGCAAATCAGTAAACCTTTATATAATATTTTGTTGGAAGAGGAAGGACAGTTTATTTAATGAAAATATTAACTTTCTAAAATGTTGATATAATTACATCCATTTTTTTGCATTAGTATTTTTTTAAATATAACAATTGCTTTGAAATATTAGATAACTAATACTGACTGCAGTTAGAACACCTATATTCGCTCGCATTATTATGTGAACACTATTTGTCTTTTCTTTCGCAATGATACAAATAAATATAATACAATATGAAATTTAGATAAAAATATGCATTTGTAGATTATGTCTATATTCTTTAATTTGAGTTATTCGGTGAAATTGTAACAGATATTTAGAAGAAAATGTCTTTATTGGGTAACATTTTCAGTGGATGCATAACATTCTTATAACATTCATAAACATTTTTATCCTTCCTTCTAAGTACACATAAATAAATATTTAAATGTATTCAAAAAAATATATATTTTCTTGAATCTTAGTGAAATTTAAGTGATTTAAAAATTAAAATCCCACGATTTAAATTTTTCGCAATTTCTAAAGTAAATAAAAATAAAAACAAATTTTGCAGAGATTTTTTTTCAAATATTTCATAAAATTTAAATACATATTATACACAAGATTATTCATTTCCAGATTTTATATGTTATCTTTTATGAAAACGCAATCAAACAGCATTATTTAAATATGCTCTTCTTACATGCATAAACATACCTGCTGTTAGTCAATATTAAAACATTTCATTGCATATTACAAGCTACATTTTTTATGAAAATGGTAATACATCTAGATAACCATATAAGGTACCATTGTTCAAAGTTATGGTGTATAACTCCCATTAGGATACATTTTTCATGTTTTTAAATTAAGTTTTTTTTTTTTTTTTTTTTTTTTTTTTTTTTTTTTTTTTTAAATTGAGATCGTAACTAAATTGCCAAACTTTAGATTATAAAAAAATAAAATAATGTTTATCAACCTGAAGTTTATGGTGTAAAAATAATTCTTTATCAATCACCTTTTAAAAAGTACATATTAGTAACGTTTGTTCTTAGAGGAACAGGCATTTTTTTTTTTATATTTAAGCTCAATATTAAAATCTAAAAAAAAAAAAAAAAAAAAAAAAAAAAAAAAAAAAAAAAAAACATTTATTTTTATAAAGCAAAAATCTAAAATGATTGTCGGAAAAATTAGATTTTTTTTTTTTTTTTAACAATGAATGTACACAAAAATAGCAAAAGTTTTTCATCCCCTTTGGCTGACCAGGGTTTGGAATATTTGGCTCTAATAATTAAGAAAATCATTCTTTATAATTGAAAACCTCAGAAACGAATATATTATGTAGGTGTAAATAATCATTTATAAAAACGCCGTTTCTTTATCTGCCACTGATTTTTAAAATCTTTTGAAAATCGATTTTACAGTGTATTAATAAGATTTTTTTTTTTATATGCTATTAAATATCAAATAATATTTCCATCTATGTAAATAAATTTTTGTACGAAAGGGTAATAAAAAATATTAATTTAGTATTAATACTGTTAATTTATTATGTTTGTTTATAAAACAAGTTAATAACTCGGAAGAGATTACAGTTATTTTATTCAGGAATATTTTATATTATACTAGAACAAGAAACATGTGTCTTTTTAACTGTGTATCTAAATGTATTAAATATTGCACCAAAAAATTTCTTTATTATGCTTATAAAAATAAATTATGTTTTATAAATGCTTCCATAAATTAAAAAATATATATATATACTGTTTTATGAGGTTTCTAAAGAGAAAGAACACGTTTCAGAATAGTTTGTAACTTTCAAGAGATTATAAAATATTTTTGTTCGTGTTTATTTTTTAATATACTAAAATAAAAAACATCTGTTTTTTAACAGTGTATCTAAATATTAAATATTGCAAAAAGTGTTTATTTGTTCTAATTTATCTATCACGGTTGATTCATTTAAAAAATTAACAACATATATTTTATTGTTATTATAATTTTCAAAGATTTCAATAGATTTCGAATCTATTGCACTCTCAAAGAAATATTTCAATCTCCAATATAATAACAGTGTAAAAATTAAACAAAACACATTTTATAAATATTTCAGAATGTAAATTTTGGTTCTTTTTCAATAACGAGAATTTTCTTTTTTACAAAATCCAATGACAACAAAGATAATTAGACAGAAAAGAATAGTTTCATTTGTAGAAATTTAGAAAAAGACACCATTTCTCCATTGGGAATTTATTTTTATTATTTCATTTATTTGCTGTAAGGTCTTCATCTAGTAAAACTTTATTTAATAAGAACGTTTAAGCTGGGATGTAATCTTTTTGGTCCATTACTTTTTAAAACTTGTAACGAAGGTTTGAAAAGAAAAATTACATTTAAAACAATTTATTGATCGTAACTGGGTAAAAGTTTCATAATGAACATTGCATATTCATTATTGCAACAGCAGTTTACAAAAATAAAAAGGAAAAACGATTCTTAAGATTGTATTCAATAATGTAACTAAACAAATTTTTGGTTTTTAAATACAAATTATTACACTTAAAAATGCTTCAAAGATTATAATTTAATATATCAGTATCGCGATATTTTAACAAATATTAGGACATTTTTTATATAATGCCTTTAATTATTATTATTTTTAGTTTTTGTTTTAATATTCTATTTTTTTTTCGCAATGTGTCACTGCCATATTTTTTTATGCACTCTCCCTGTTTACTCTTTCTATTTCTATTTAATTGTGTGCAATTTATTTCAGTAACAAAAATTGGAAAAGTGCTCAACCGGTTACATTAAAAATAAATTAAATGGGTATCAATCGGTATTAATTGGGTACCAATGTATAATAATTGGTAACTTCATAGAAAGCTATAAAGAAAAAAAGAAAATCTTCCTGCTTGTCAAGCACGGCTAAAAATAATAGATATACTCTCCCACAAATTTGCGAAACAAAACATGACACCCCCTAACTGTTCTCGAAATGTTCTTCCGAAAAATCCTACTTTATAAAAAAAATCGAAACCACTTTAGTACCATCCTTTGTCAGTTAATATTTTAATCTTGAAAAGACAAGATTTTACGTCGTTTTTGACACATCTGGGTAATTAACGAACTAAACCCTTTTTTTTTCTTTTTTTAGTCTATCGTCAATATTAATTGTAAGTAATTTACCACATTTCCAACATTAAATATTGCCTTATTAGCGTATTTGATATTTTATAAATTTGTTTACCAGTTGTCTTAAAAGTTATAAAAATCAATAAAGGAATATTATAAAAAAATATATTCTTCAAATTATATTCAATTAAGCAGGAAAAAATTTATCCTGTGCAAGTAGTCTTATATAACGATATTAGCTAAATATTTTACAACATATTAAAAATAATTATATTCATTTTACAAATGTAACAATATTTTCTAAAAATCCATGAAACGAAAATTATGTTACAAACTTTTGGAAACGGAAGATAGAGCTTTTTGTTTGTCTAATAACAGGATGTCATTGTGATAAAAACATAAATATCTCAATGAGAGACTTGCACTCCTTAGATATTTTTCGATGTGTCATTAAAAATGTAATAAAAAAAAACATTCTTTATAAAAAAGCATGTGTTTAGGAAATGAGTATTTTAACGTTGCTAGTTCGTACTTAAAAATTAAAACCAGGACCATTATATGATCAATACTCTGTCCGTCTGTCACAGTCGTTTTTCTCGAAAAGTATGTAACGCGGAATGTTCAAACTTGGAAGTTTTAAAATCTGTTGACCGAAATATCTATAGATGATTATCAGAGTTTCACAAATATGTTTTCTGAACAATTCATGAGTCGAATTAAATTATTTGAATCTCTCTCTCTCTCTCTCTCTATATATATATATATCCAGTGGGGTATCGTTCAAAAGATACCGTAACATTAAACTGAAAATATATTTGTTTTAATTTTATGTAGTTATCTAAGATATTGTATAAAATGCACTGCAAACATATGTCCAGAACCTCTGTTTCCGAATGAACTGAATCTAATGTTATATAAAAATTAGGCAAATTAGGAGTTTATTAAAACCTTGCATGAACACTATAGCGAATATAGTGTGTCACATAGCTTATAACAATCGAATATTTCCGTTACACACAGATTTTGCTTTTCTGTCTCTCAGTGGGTGAGTTGAGATACATAGCAACAATAAAGAATCCAATAATTATTGGTAATAATCTTTTAAAGAAATTGTCGTTACTTAGCCAAGAGATTAATTAGAAACCAGAAAGATAGTTAATATAGAAAAACACGGCACGGATAAAGGTACAGTTGGAAGTTCATGACCTCCTTTCGAAGCACTCTTAGTAGAATGTCAAGTTTAAATTTTCTACATGGGCATTGTTTTCGATTACAAATAACTTGCAGCAGTTAGTAATTATTAAATGTATTGTACGGTACCCTTTGTAAGTGAGTCAGTCAAGCTCTCACTTGACTGAATTCTTGTTTAAATTTCCTATTCAGGCGCAGTCAATATCTAAAGTACCTTAAACTCGAAGATAATTATTTTTTTAAGTCCTAATAATAAAATAATCAAACATCGATTAATTAACAAATTATATTTTTCTGTATATAAATACGTAATTTTACTTCTCTTGACAAAAACACTTATGTACTGTTCTATGTAATAGCCTATATTTATGAAATACAAGAATTTGCATGTTTACAAAAGGTACTGCAGAGATTTTTGAATAATTCATGTAACACTAAAAAATTGTTTTTATAAATGTTTCTAACAGAATATTAAAATCTTTTAAGAAACCAGTTAATATATTTTAAGCGTAATTAGTTCGACAATTTTAAATTTCTTCCAACCTGGTCTGGAAAAAATTGTATGGAAAAAATATAGATTTGTAATTATAAAATAAAATAGTTGGTTGTTTTACTCCAAATTGAAAAATCCATTAAATATTTAGTAACACCTAAATCAAAGAAGACATTTTCTCATCTCTTGCTAAGAGAAAAGGGTGAATCGAAGAAAAAGTGCTCTCAAGGGACTTATTAGGATTTTCATTTTATTTACTTTGGGATTTTCTTTTAATAACATCTAAGATGATGCAAACATTTCAGATGAGATGTTAACAGGAACTTAATACATTTATTGAAGTGCATGTACGGAAGAACACATTTCGTTAAACTTGTTCAAATATTTATCGATTTAGCTCTTAATGTTTAACCTCTTCGGACCTGGAGTATCCTATAGGATACACAGCTTTACAAATTTTTCCCCTGTATATAAATAATGATTAAAAAATGAAAATTTTGTGAATGGAATCTTAAAAGATAACCGAACTAAAGCAAAATATCAATTTGTTTCATAGTGCTTTTTCCGGCCATAAAATGGGATTTGGAAATGACTTGCAGCAAAAATGAGGGAAATATACAAAAACGAAAAGTAAGTAATTCTTTTATACGTTAAAAAATCATATGGAGAGTCCATTAAAAATAAAATTTTTTAAATGCATAATTATTTAATATTTTTCATTATTTTTTCCATGCAAAACAAAAGAAAATATCCTAACAAATTGTCTAAAAATGTACATATTGAGTCCCATATGTCATATATGATATATCAAATTTTATGTAAAAAAAAAAAAAAAAAAAAAAATGTAATTTTTTTTTTAGCTTTTCAATCTTTCTTAGTTATCACTTTGGAAACATAAATTCATAACTGAAGTACAAAAATATATGAAAATGAACCTTGGGGTCTGAAGAGGTTAATAGTATTTTTATTTTATTTTTTTAGTTTTTTTTTTTTTTTTTTTTTTTTTTTTTTAGAGGAATTTAAACAAGAATTGTCGTGGAAACATGTATAAGACTGCATTGTAAAAAAAAGTGCAACACACTATCTAATCATCCAACTGTTCGTGAAAATGAAGTTAACTTTACAATAGTTTAAAGCTTCCTCGTGGGTCACGATTGTTTAAAGTTTCTGTTAAATAATCATTATTTTTAAAAATGGTTAAATAGCACCTGAAGTATCTGAAAAGGCATTACAATAGGATGTCCGATACTGATTTTTTAAATTCAATACGATTACATATTTTTTATAAAAATTGTGTGTGTAATAATGTATCCTATCATATATTTTTATGTAGCAGTAATTTTTCATTAAATGGTTATTAAAACATATCATTTTGCACATAAAAATCTTTAGATTGAGCAGACATTTAAGATCACACAAATAAAATTTTAGTATATATATTTTTTAAAAAAAACTATCATTTAATGTGTGAAATGCAGTTCAAACCACAGCACTGCTACATTCATTTCTATTAAACCATAGAAAGAATTGGAACGTAATCAAACGAAACATGGATATAGTATGTAATATCATCTCGAATGTTGACCTATATAAACTCATTTAATGCATCAATAATTAATAAACATTATATAATTATTAACTGGGCTGTGTAATATGCCTTTTAGCTGATATACATGGCCAGATGATAACACTTGTAGAATACTTTGTTATTGCTTGAATTCAATCTGGATGTAGCTCTTCCTCAATGCGTTATCTCAAATATTTTATGCCATCAGTGCCAAATATCGATATCTTAGTTTAGTCACTTCATATCACTTGTCTCTAATGTCCTTCTATCCATGAATTGTCTTTTTGTCCTCTGTATATGATTTTGCCACTACTTTTTTTTAGATGAAGGATTTTTTGGAGAGTCCTACGTATGAAACAGGCTTTTTCCACTATAGTGCTTTTAACGGAAAAAAACGCCAATTTCACTCAATTTATTTCAAATGTGCACAGCTGGTATCCCTCTGTCTTGGAGGAAACTACCATTTATTGAAATTTCGGACCATTCCCATCCTTTCCTACTTCGTTTGTATTGATTGAGTTTTCTGATATCGCAAACAAAACAAAACTTTCGTATAACCAAAGTTGTCACGCCAAAAATCAAATTCTTTCGTAATTGCTGCAAACGGAAGTCGATGGAATTGTATTATTTTCTTTTTACCCTGTCAACTGGACAAACACCCTACCATAATTACACTTAAGCAGCCAACTTTAATGTTTAAAATGACAATGTTCTTTACCACCTTTGAACATCACTAACCCCGTGTACCTGGCTATAAACGAGATCTAATGCTTAATCGAGAGCTTTAATGTAACATTTATATTTACACATCATTATTACTTGATTACAAATTGTTACACATTATTTTAATGAATCACGAAATGAAACATTTACTATACAATGTATGACCATGCAAATTGAAGATATTTTCTAAAGAAGATAAAATCTAAATCTTGAAATTGATGAAGTATTTTCACTTTTATGTAAGGATTTTCTAAGTTATGAGTAATTATTTACAAAAATTGACATGACAAAAACTGAATTTTCGTTTCTACGTTTACGATTCTATTGCGCGCATGATTTCTCCGAAATGGATGGCTATAATTTTATAAAAAAGTAACATGTCTTACATAACATGTAAATGTTGAAATTGATGAAGTATTATAACATTCATGTATGGATTTTTTAAATTATGAGTAATTATTTACAAAAATTGATGTGACAAAAACTGTATTTTCGTTTCTACGTTTACGATTCTGCTGCGCGCACGATTTCTCCGCAATGGTTGACTAAAATTTTATAAAAAGTTAATATGTCTTACAAAACATGTAAATCTTGAAATTGATGAAGTATTATAATTTATATGTAAGGATTTTTTAAATTACGTGTAATTATTTAGAAAAATGATGTAACGAAAAACTGAATTTTCGTTTCTACGTTTCCGATTCTATTGCGCGCACGGTTTCTCCGAAATGGATGGCTGAAATTTGATAAAAAATTAACGTGTCTTACATAACATGTAAATGTTGAAATTGACGAAGTATTATCACTTTTATGTAAGGATTTTTTAAGTTATGAGTAATTATTTACAAAAATTGATATGACAAAAATGTATTTTCGTTTCTATGTTTACGACTTTATTATGCGCATGATTTCTCTAAAATGGTTGGTTAAAATTTTATAAAAAGTTAACAGCTCTTACATAACATGCAAATGTTGAAATTGGCCGAACTGTTATAACTTTTATGTAAATGTTTTTTTTTTAATTATGAATAATTATATACAAAAATGTTGTATCAATAAATTTTATTTGTATACCTACGTTCATTTTGCATGTTTTAGAGCAGACTATTTACTATTTTTTTTTATAATATAACTTATTAAATTTATGTTTTTATATAATTAGGTAAGTAAATAAATATGTAAATGCTTAAATAATTAAAGATATTTTGTATGGTAAGTTTTAAAAAGAAATTTTATCTTTGAATTGGATTTTCTCAAAATGCTATTTTTTCAACTTGCGCGCATGATTGCTCCATAACGGCTGGCTAGAATTTGATAAAAATTTGGCAGCAGTTACATGACATACAAATGCTTAAAATGACGAACTATTATTGCTTTTGAGTAAGAATTTTTCAAATTATGAATAACTATACACAAAAAAGTGCTAAATTTTGTTATTATTCATATATTTATGTATTTTTTAAAACAAAGACACAATTTAAAGTAACTAGGGTTCGTCATTTGAATTATAAGCTATTTTTCTCTGTATATAAAGCAATTTCAGTTCATTGTGATATTTCCCATGCATGTTATGCTGCGCGCAAAACTCTGTATGATTTTTCTCCGAGAAAAGAAGACCCTTTATAATTCCTTAATTTTATTTTATGATGAAGACATAAAATTATTCTATGACCTGTAAGAGTTAAAGGAAGGTTATTTAAGAATGTGTTAAAAATTTGAAGTTCCTGAAACGAATATATTTTAAGATATAGTGATCAATGCCGTACACACATTTTGCTTGTATTTTCATCGATCAAAGGTACCTGACCCCTTAATCATGTTCTTAATAATCCTTTTCCTGTTTTTCAGACAGCAATCTACATAAAAAGTGCCGAAAATAGTACAATCTTCATGTAACCACATTTGACATATGATGCAATGAAGCCAATCACGCTTCCTCTTAGTTTTAGAGTAATTTTCTGAATATTCCTTGCAAAGAGCTTCTGCGTCACGTGTGATATAACTATTCATTATTATCATCTTGACCTGCATCTTTATTTTCTTTCTTTATTTTAATTTTTTATTTTCTCTCCTGTGATGTATTAAATTTGATACTGCTTGAACATTCATGAATGTCTGGTTGACTGTCATGGGATCCTCCATCTGAATCAAAACTAATTCTTCTCTTGGTAGTTTTGTCAACATTTTTGTAAATTTTCCTATATTTTTGATTTATTTGGAATAGGAGAAATTTTATGTAGGTCTTTGGTAGGTGATGGGCGATATACACTGCGTCCTCCAGATTCTGCAGGTGCTAAATTGATTTGAGATGTGTTGATTAGCTTTTCATTGATGGATTTGCCTCTTCTCGTATCATGTTTTTTTGGTATGGGCGCTTCACTATCCGCTAATGCAGAAAATAAATGATCTCGGAGAGCGTTATTGCTAGAAGGGAAGATCCAAGTTACCTTAAAGTCACTAATTGCGTTCCCAATAGCGGCCGATTTGTTATTAGCATAGCAAATTAAAGACCATACCTGATACACAGTCAATCTACGCCCAGCATGTTGCATTACTCTTTCCGGATCCCATTGCCTTAGTAGGCTTACAGCTTCTTTTCTTTTATAAAATGTGGGCATTTCTAAAAAAATCTGTAAGCATGTTTAAAATTTATCTGGTTTTGAAAAACGATATTTTATTTCAACCAAGGACGTTAAAATTCAAAATCATTACAATTACAATTAACGACTAATAGCATGCCTATCTTGGTTAATCTGTGCAAAAAGAAAGTAAAAAATATAATAACACTTAATAAAATCCAGCAAATATACTTCAGTAACATAACATTCAGTAACATTAAAAACTAAGATACAGATAGATAAATTTCAGTTTTATTAATCGTGGAATCCCGTACAAAAGAAACTGCGGCATGTATACCACAGTTCCAGTGCGGCATGTATCCCATTTTGTACGGTACAGGCATCACTCATCATAATTACCTTCCCTCGCAATGGAGAATGGCGTAACCATATACAGTAATCTATACAAATGCTACAAATAATTTTGACTTTGGAATCCTTCATGCATTTAATATTTAGCGTATCAATAGTATTTAAGTACAACATATTATACGTTTCTATATTGAAGTCCTGCGCTTACGTCAAAATAAGTATGGTAGAGCTACAAGTAAACATCGAAATGAGACTCAAGCTATACACTGGATAAGTAATCTCATTGCGCACCTATACTGCGCGTCTGACTTCGATCTATCGATAATTACCAAAAAAAAAAAAAAAAAGCAAGGGGTGCGGCATATACCCCGGATGCGGTGACTTTCTTGGAGCTACTCTACATAAATTTAGCACCCCCCCCCCCCTAAAAAATATTTCAATGATAAATAAATTTCTGAATACAAAAACCAAAATTTAATTTGTAAATTTTTTTCGGTAAGATTCAACTTTATTTTTTAGAATATATCAACGTGCAAAAGTAACAAATGTGCTATGCTTTAGTTATGAACTAACTGCACTGAGTAATGACACATAGTTCGATTAGCAAGAGCTTTTTTTGTTTAACAGCAGCGTATGTGCTGTTGCAATAGAAGATGTACCGGCTTATGCTAATCAATCAAAAAGCTTAGACTATGTCTGTCATCTAAATTCCTAACTTGCTCACAAATTCTCTTTCTTCTTCAAACCAGGCAGATTAAAATTTAATCAAGCATTTATTACATAGTAGTAACCACTTTTCAAGAGTAAATCTTATTTCATTTAAAGATATACGCAGGGCACAATTCCGTATTCTACAGTATAATGATAAAATCAAAAATATTTAAATGATGGTCTAACACGCAAGAAAGGAAGACATTTTAACACTCTTATATACATATACATACAAATAATGCCTGGAATAGTTCTAAATTTTATAATGTAAGTAGTGAATCATGTATAATAGAAATGTATGTATTGAACCAAATTAATTTACTAAAATAATTTATTTACTATTGCAGTTTATTTTCCTGCATGATTGAATTAGTGGTTAAAAAAATCGCATGCAAACATTATCATTTTGAAACTAGAGCAACTGCGCACATGGTACTTTTACTATTCTACTTAATTCTAGTATACATTGACCTCTCAAAGGAACAGTGATTGGATGATTTCTATTGTACATGTTTTTTCGAATATCTACCAAAATCCTTGATGGATTGTCCTTGAAACTTGAGGATGTAGAGAACCTGTTTGACTTCATATTTTCAGTGACGATAGAGTCGCGAATGCAATTATGGAGCAAATAATAAACATAACATTAAAATGAGCTCTGTGAGCAACTATGTAACAGAGACTGTTCACATGTACTATCACTTAGCAAGTTACTATATAGGTCTTGTTTAACGTCGTATGTATCTGCGTAAGGATAGCATATATATTCGTGCAGCTTTTAACGTCTCTGTAAAAAAGTAAATGTATTTTGTTTATAGACTAAAGAATTTTCAACCAAAGTTAACATTAATTTGCGAAATCTTGAAAAAGAACAGGAGAAACTGTGTACTGCAATTTAAACATGGATATATTAAATATTTGATGAGGTATAGGCATTTGTATGAAATAATATTTAACTGCGCATGCGTTAAATATTCCAAAATGTTTATTTCATAACTTGGCAGAAATCTATTTAGGGAAACCTATATAAAAGCACCAGCCAAATAATGTGAGAACTTGAAAAGATACTGTGAGTTGGTCGGATATAATAATGCTACTTTTAGAAAGCAGCTCTCTATATCACCCTATCAGTCTAAATTTTCGCGATATTTAGCTGGAGGTTTTGTATAAGTTGCCCCAATTAGCTGACAATCAATCAACGCAATACAAATTTTGTAATTGTTCACGCACTCGCACTTGCAGTTAAAAAATATTTTATACAAATGCCCATATCTAATCAAATCTGTTTATATATCACTTGTGATATACACTTTCCACTGTTGGTGTTCAAGCTTTAGGAAAATAGTGCTATATTTGTCTTAAAACTGTGTATTCAATAAATAAAAAAATGAATTTTTCACAAACACGTTAACACCTTCTTGAATATGCTTGCTACGCTTAAGGAAATGAACACGACCCTTAAACAGTTCCCATATAGTCATTTGTAACATTCACAGACCAATACGAGCATTTTTTGTTACATGGGTGGCCGCAAACATTAATTTATTATTACATTTTTTATTTACCTCCTAATTATCCCGGCGACTAAATCTGAATAATATGAAGTCAAGCATGTTCTTGTCTTGTCTTGTTGCATGTTCTTGACAATCTGTACAAAATGACGGCACAAAACACATCAACTCTTTCAGAGATAGCCTCCTTCCTCGCAAAAATAACGAACCTAGAAATACTGCTGCTATGTATCCTAAATAAGTGTAGTTAAAAGAGAGTTTTTGCAAAGTACCAGAAGAAATATCTGGCATTAAATCGAACTTAGACGAGAATATGTTTAAAAAAATTAATTAGAACAAACCATTTGGATCGCAATAGCAATAGTGCGAGAAACATTTAATATATTTCTAATGATCATAAAAATTATTGGTGATTAATTTTATTTATGTTATCTGTTAAATATTGTTTTATGAAAAGTGCTTTTTTTTATACTTACGCACTATTCAAGTTTTAGATACAACACAATCAATAGAAAAAAAAAAACAACAACAACAAAAAAACAAAACAAAACAAAAAAAAATACTTTAATCTCCATTTGCATATTTCATACATATATATTGCATCTAAAGATACTACATTCGTATACGCACAGTAAATTTTAAATACACCAATAGTCACCTTTTCAACAAAGCAATATAATATTTTAGCTGATTAATAGTTCTATAAAAATGCTCTTTATACATGCTTTTTTTTAATGATTAATAGTAGAACATTAAAGAATTTTACTATATTACATTTTGAATTAGTCGTATATTGTATGTAAAGCATTTTGTTTCATTGCTACTTATTTTTGAGAGATGGCTAAACACAGGGAGCATTTTCTTACTAATTACAACGTGCATATATATTAAAAAGCCTACGACACATATAAATAGTTTTATCCAACAAGTTACAGTAGAAATAGTAAATAAAATAAGTAAAAAAAAATATATAAAACCTCAGTCTATTTTATATGTATTACATTATATACAATACATTCAAGAATAGAAACAAAGAAGTTCTAAATTTAGATGATTGTAATTAAAGTTAACAAGAGACAATTGGTTGCGTTTTGTCAGTGAAATGATAATACGAGTATTCCATTTCTCCTACGTAATTATGTAAATTGCGCGTGCATACAACCTTAGAGTGTGCAAAAATAAAAATGCAATATAATTTTATAAAAGGAAAATTTTCTTTTTTATACTATTTTAATTTGTAAATTATTTTGTCATAATTTTATGCTGTTTTCTGTGAATATACAAATAAAAAACAAAAATCTCGAAATGAAATTTTATCAAAAAAAAAAATTAATAACACGAAAATGAATACATAATTTGCTTTTTGGTCTTACTAAGAAAGTGTTCAAATCGTGATTGCCTATCACTCATATCCGGATCTTTTGCCAAAATGTAAGTCCAGTATGTCTGTCCTTATCATGGAATACAATGTTTCTACGATCACTTTTCAATATTTTTCCATGCGTAATGGCAAATTATTTGAAAATATTGAAAAACAATAAAAATCTGTTAATTTTACAGAAGCTAATACGACAGCCACGGCAATTATTAATTCAATCATTAAATTTCTGAAATATATTTATGTGGAATTATCCACGATATTTTGCGCGGAAAAAAATGTTTTTAACACTAACTTAACTGTCAAACGTTACAAACTGGTAACTTATTTATACTTTACTTGATAGTTACTTAAAGATAATTTATACGTAAAATATAATATTTACTTTTGTTCTCCATAATTAAATCTGTAATTATTACAAAAATCTGTTTTTTAAATGTTAGGCTTTAAAAAAAGTAGTATTTTTCCTGTTAATTAAGTAACAGTTTATTTACTAATATTTAGAGTGATAGATTTTTTCTGTAAAAAGCACAGATATTGCGTGTCGCTGCAATTTTTTTTTTTTTTTTTTTGTTTCGAAATACTAATCTGTTAAAGTGTATTGAATAATGAATATGAGTGTGCTGAAAGACATGCTTGAGAAGAATCCTATTGTATTTACAACTGAATAAGACAGGCAATAATCTGAGATTATTATAGTAGATTGGTTTTCAGTGTAAAGTATTTTATTAACGGGAATTTTACAATGTTTCTCAGGCAGGCACCGTCACATGTTTGCAATCAATTTTAGCATCGTAGATTATGATAAATTTGATAGACTAGATAGTACGAATAGACTGCCAGTAGGCTAGCGCACCAGAGGTGGAAATTTATATTGTAGCATCGCACAGTACTACAATATGGAATGAATGGAATCATAATTACTCATGTTACACTAGCTACGAGACATAATCAGTAATCAGTCTGCCATTCATTTCTCTTTGCAGTTGTTTTTGTGATATTGACATTTAAAAATTTCTCCCAACACGCCAAGCAGATTGTAGATTTGTTATCTGTACCATTTCATCTATGAAATATATCGAAATATTCGACGCTAAAATTTATTTGCAAAATACTACGCTACGTCCGGGAATATGTATTCCACAACTGTCGATCACAAATTTAATAAAATACTTTATGTTGTCATGAACAGTTTTTTAAGAATTTATATCATGCAAAAACATATTTTAAGTTACTGATTGTCTGAATTTCAGAAAAGAAATAAAAATATCTTAACAAACAATTGAGCGTACCTGCTTTATAGATTAGAGAACATTTGTTCATATTGGATGTAGCGATTTACTGCAAATGTAATATAGACATTATCGGATTTAATGTTTAAAGAATGGTTTGTTAATCGCAATATATGGAAGGGCTGCAGCGGAACATATAATTTAATGTTCTTAGTTAAATTCTACCAAATCTTTAAATTAATTCTCAATAAACTGCAAAACTGGGAAATCTAAAACTAACTCACATATAGAGTACTGGCTGCTCAAATATATCCAAGATGTCTTTCGAATTTGAACGCTGCTATTCTGGAAATAATTGATTAGCTCACAAATTTAAAATGCGTAAATTGTACTAAAGACTAAAAACTCGTGGTTACCACAGAACATCATTGAAATATGCTGAAATAATTCTCAGCTAAAAATGACAGCTTATCTCCACTAGTATCCAAATCTCTCAAAGCACATGGTAATCTTAAAATCATGGAAGGCGAGAGCACTGGTCTGTAATTATTCAATGAGGCAATACTCGAAAGAAATACAACGATACCAAATTTCAATCTCACTTTTATATCCTGCATATTTGTTTGAAAACCTTATTTAGCATTCAAGTATAGCGAAATCAACAAACCGAGGATTCAGAGATCCGCACGTTCGCTTTAGAAAATTAAAGGTGAATGAAGGACAGAAGGTCGCTTACACGCACATATGCACAGGTTACCATTAGACAAAACACTTGAACTCAACAACTAAGTTCTCTTTATGAAAGAATAGCTAGTCTTCGATAACGTGCATGCAAATTGAAAAAGACAATTTATTATTTCCTTTTGACGACGATCTCTAAAAAGGATAAATACATATTTTCACATTTATAATATAATTAGTATTTTAATTACAAAATATTCATTATTACGTTTATTCAGGCTTTATTTTTTTTATACAAATTTATAATTTAAAATTTAAAACATTTTTAAAATTAAGAAAATCTTCAGAATCGAAAATAAAATTTTATTTTCATACAAGACATATAGATGACTTGTTTTATCAGAATTCAAAATACATTTTAAATCCCGATATAAATAACACACTGTTTCAATAATAAATATAACTCCCATGCGTTTTAAATAATATTGCTATTCAATTTGTGCAACACATTTGTACAGCACTCTAATTCCAAACATGGCAGACATAATTTTTTTTTAAATAAATACTCTCAACAGAGCTAGAAATTTTCATACGTCTAGAGACACTTTCCAATGTCTTGTATTTCAGTCTACAATTTGCTTACTTTTACATTATTTTTCTCCTAAATGCGACAAAATTTTATGTAAATAGAAGCTACGTAGAATATATATATACTAGAAAGGTAGCCCGTCAAAAATGACGGAAATTTAGATATAAAGATATATACAACTCATGTGGAAGAATATGAGTTTTCTCGTTTGTTCCGCAGTGATAGATGAAAATAACACATTTTAAGAACGAAACAAATTTATGAAAAATTGTGTACAGTAGAAGACCACTAATCTGCACAGTTTGGTTCCAAGTGTTCTGCAGATTTGAGGATTTTTGCGGTCATGTCTATTAAGTCTTTGTTTACATTTTTTTAAATTCATATATTGGACAATTTAGATTGTTAAGCCTTAAAAAATAAATAAATTACACACTTGAAGTAAGGTAAAAACTATTAAATTATCGTATACGATTTCATGAAATGGTATTATATGGTATTACCCGTAAGGCATGGTGACGTCACTTCGACGTCGTTGTGACGTCACGCTGTGACATTGTGACCGTTTATGTGACGTCACGTGACGTCGATGTGAAGTCACTGTGACTAGAATGTGAGGTCGTTATGGCCGTTTTAGAGCTCTTTTGTGACGTCACATTGTGACGACTTTGTGAAGTCACGGTGTGACAAATTTGTGAAGAGTGTGTCATTTGTGACTATTTTGGTATTAACTTTGTGACGAATTTGTGACGAATGTGACAATGTTTTAAAGTCACATTGAGATCAATTTGTGAAATATGTGTCATTTTTGACGAAATTGTCTTTAACACTGTGATGATTCTGTGACGACAGCAACACTGCTTTGAAGTCACATTGTGACAATTTTGTGAAAATTGTGTGATTTGTGACAATTTTGTCATTAACGTTGTGACGAATACGGGACTAGCGGCAATGTTGTGAAGTCACACTATGACATACTTGTACAGTTGTAAACACGTATGCATGTCACACATAGTCATAATTATGCATGTTGTAAAATCATTTACATCTATAACGTTAATATACTTCGGCGATACATCGCAATTAAAACTTGGGGGCCGATATAACAAGGGTATACCAAAAGAATTTTATTGAATCAAAATGCAATGCCCCGCAGACTTCAATTTTTGTTGCACCTTTCTTTCCTATTGCAATAAATGAGAATATTGAAGACAACTGAATGATCGATCTATCACATTTTTTTTTTCAAAATTAGCTATTTGTTAAAAGCATTAAAATTACCAAAGAAACAATTTGTTTAAATTTTCAAATCTTTATCAAGATAAAATTTGTGTTGAAAATATAATATTTTATAATATATACAGTACTTTTTATATTCTTTAAACTATAGAAAATACTGAATGAAATTAATTTATTTCATTTAATACGCATTACAAACTCGAAGTCACTGGTGAGGTTGAATTTTTTTCGATTACACAACATTTATAATAAAAAAAAAAAAAAAATGAAAGATAAAAAGAAATACCGATATTAAGTAATTAAATTTTATATGTTTTATGATATTGATTACCATAAAATATATATATATATATATGATTGTAATTCAAACAAGTTGGGGCTGAGAAAATAGGAAACTTCTTTGTTATAGAGGCCCCTATAAATTTGATTATGCAAAAATTGCAGTAACGACATTGCTAAGATCATTGTGAAGTTTATGCATGCGTTATATACATATATATATATATACACTCGAAACGCTCATCATGTGCCATATAGTCATTATATATGTATTGTTTACGTCTTTTATGCCCCATACATGCATTACAAAATTTCCGAAGTACATTTTAGCAATAACCATTTGAAACTACTCAAACGAAAAATACAGCTTTGGTATAGAAAATTAACTGAGTATCACCAGTATCATTATGTTGAGAATTCTAAGAACAATTTCGGCAATAATCGTTATGTTGGAAGATAGCAGCAATAAATAAAATCGTATTTTTATGCTCACTGTAAAAGTAAATAAAACTTTTAGGTATGCATAGAACGGTGATACAAAGGGTTAATTTATTTTACATCAGGGTTTGCTTGGAGTAAAATCCATATATAAAACAACTTTTTGATTATTAAAAAATAACTTTAATAATTGATTGCCAAAATTACATTTTTATTTATGAAATTATATATTATAAAAATAACTCTTACTATCTATGATTTTTTAAAACAATAATACCTTATTGTATATAAAACACAGCACCGCAGTTCTATTTTGCACTATTTAGCACTCTATTTTGCGTCTAATGTGAAAGTTTTTATGTTTTGCCAAAGATCTATCTGGCTGGATATATGTTGCCATGACATCTATAACTCTGATAGTGTCATAAATAGTACAAACAGATTAGAATCTACAACGAAATTTTTAGAATAAAGTCTGGTGAAAGTTTTATAAATACAGTAGAACGCCGATGATTGGAACTCCAATTAACCGAACTTCCAATTATCCGAACAGCATATTTCTCTCAAAGAATTCTTTTTAACCGAATTTTCAATTATCCAAATATTTGTCTCTCTAAAAAAGAAAAAAAACACCTAACTTCCAATTAATTTTTTGATTAAACTATAATCTCTGAAGTTTAGAAAATGATAAAAGAAAAAAAAATTAAATAATAAGTAAACAAAAAACAATTAAAAAAAACAAAACAATTTTTAAGCACTCCATTACTAACTGGTGCTGTCAGTCCTAAACCTAGATAAAGTGTGAAGGTTTTAGAATAGTCAGGAATATCCCTTAAACTGTCTGCCCATTTATCCGAACTTTTGTTTATCCGAACTAGGGTCGGTCCCGACTTGTTCGGACAATCGGCGTTCTACTGTATATATTGTATTAGAATTACAAATAATCATATTTATTTTTATATGACACAATAAAACAAAATAATGAACTCAGTATCAAATGGTTAACTACTTTTTAATGTAAATAAAGTATAAAAATTGAGCCCATAAACACAAAATAGAGCCACACATAGGTTCATTATTATTATTAATATTTTATTTACAAGATTATGGTAATTATAAATAAGAAATCCATTTTAATCACGCTGTTTATAAAGAGTGTATAATATCGATACTTTGAAATTTATCTCGATAAAATCATTCAGGAGATAAAATGATAAAATTATCCAGAAAAAAAAAGTAAATAATAAAAGATGATTATTACATTTTAGATTCATACCGTTCAAGTATTTGCGTTATTTTTAAAGTAAAATCATATTTAAACACTTACTGATTGCGTAACTTCTATATTTTCATTTGCCAACAGACTTCTAGTTCACTTTGAAAACATTTCAGTAAGAATGTTTAACAACTGAAAAGCTTTCACCCGCTATGACTATTTCTTTATAGATTTTAAAACATTTCTCAGGTTGAATAATACATTAAATACTCATTTTTTTTCTTAACATTACATATCCACGATCTCTTTTAATAGTATACGTTTCCGTTGTGTCTTATTTTTTATAAATTCCTCTTCTGAGCAGATGCAATTTTTTTTAAATAAAAACATGCAATTCAAATTGTTTAAGACCATCACTTAATACAAAATTAAAAAATTATGTTTGCCAATAATTTTATTCCATAAAAAGACATTTTTTTTAAAATAACTTAATTATCTTTAAATGTTTATTAATTATATTAATGACTGATTATAATACTTATCCATATACTTTCATATTTAGGACACTATGTGGTTTTAACCAAATATTTAATTAAGAATATAAACCAGATTAAAATGCAATTTAAATCACTAATTTTAATAATCTATGATCAAAGCTGTTGAAAAGGAAGTTAGATATTTTAACAAAATAAAAAATAAATGTAATGAAATATTTGTGTTCTATAACATATTTATTAGAAGATAACTAAAATCATTGTAATTAAAAATAAAAGCAAACAGGGAAAATAATATTTTAGATATTTCAACAAAATAAAAAATAAATGTAGTGAAATATTTATGTTCTACAGCATGTTTATGAGAAGCTAACTAAAATTGTTGCGGTTAAAAGAAAGCAAGCAGGGAAAATAATATATTTACTTACCTAATTTCATTGACGTTGTACGTGATACTTTGATTTTGGGGAACCAATTAAATCCGATAATAAGTACCATAGCAATTACTTGAATCATCTTCAACAAGTCAAAGCTACCGTAATTTTCTCGGGTTTATATTTTGTTAGCTGAACTAACTTGGATCCTGAGGACGTTCTTGTTTCACTTTTTAAATCCGTGTCAACACGTCTATGCTGTCCAGTGTCCACATAACTTCCCGCGTTTATTCTAAAAAGCTTCACTGTTACTTTTATCCGTTATTCTGCGGTGAGTCGTAACAACTGAAATAGTGCAGATGCAGACGATTTTTAAGTTTCGAAGTTCGAAGCAGATGTTTTTTCGGTTTTATTTGTTTTTCTATACAGCAGTTTCGGAAGGAAATTAAATGCGTAATAATTTTATCAAATTGTCTCTAATTCAATGTCCTGTTTAAAAATGTTTTATTGTATTTCACCTTTTATTTTTATCAGTTTTTTTTGAATTGTAAAGTTTCATTTACGTAAATTATAATAATAATATTATCCATAATTAGAGTTTACTAGATAAAATATTGCTTAATTTTTCAAAATGTGTATAAATTAATTTAATGGTAATAATGATGACCCCCTCCTTTTTTTAAAAGTAAAATTTATATCACAGGTAATATATACAAAATATCTTCTTAAAAAATACAACAAGATTATCGAGAAGAGATGAGTTTTTCTTTGCCAATCGGTCATTATCTTAATATTAATTTTCTGTAGAATAAAACATCTTGTAAAATAATTTTTAAAGATATTTTTTGAAAACAAAAAATAAAATATGAATAATTAATTATGTCATGGGCTTTGCCTAAATTTTGTACATTAATTTTATATTCGGAAAATGTCAATTTTATTTTAAACGTCTGAAAGAAGTAGAATTTAAAAAAAAAAGTTACTTAAAATAGTGAAACACTAAGAGGAAAAAAAAATGACTTGAATGCAAATTATAAAGCAAGAAATGCATATATGACTAAACCTTGAAGACGCTTTCTGCGTGCTCATTAAAAGCTGCAGACTTAACTGTAATAGAAAGTTTTTACTTTGAAACCACAGAAATGTTTCGACTACTCTTTGAGAAACTTCTACTATAACAGATGATCATTTACAAAAATCTTTATACAAGATAAGTCGGGGTCTGTTTACCTAAACCATTTTTTTAATAATATGAAATTCGCATAATTAGGAAATATTTTTGTGTCGCTGATGAATTAATTACATTTTATGTTATATGAAAATAAAAAGTTTTGGTTAGAGGCACAGAGGCAACTTGGACCACGGTTTAAAAAAATTTTAAATCCGGCAGAAAAATATTTTTTACAGTAAATAACATGATTTAATAATTTTTGTAATTTTTTTAAGTTTTCTAAGAAGTTCACATCTCAGTCACAATGTGACATCACTGAGTGGTGGCATTTTGGTCACAGATGTGACGTGACCACAGTGACTTACAGTGACGTCACAATGACGTCACTGTGACCATGCATGCTATGAGGGTATATGTGTGTGCTTCACGATCTTGGTTACGACTTTGGCAAAATTGGCTGCAACTTGTCATAATTCTAATAGTGTGGGCCTCTATAACGAAAAAGTAACCAGTTTTTAGTAAAATTTCTGATATAAAGTAGTTTTCAAAAACTTGTGTAAAATTGCAGGCCGTTCTCATGTTATGCCAGTCCTGGGAATAATATTTCTAACACTGAAAAGTTTCCATGTATATGTGGAATTTAGAAAAGCTTCTCTAAAAGAAAGGTCCCGAAATGACATTGTAATTCCTCTAACTTCAAAGTTTAATTGGGCCCTGATGTTGTTTACTGAAATCTAATAAATACAGTTATTTTGAATATTACAACAGAATTAAACAACTAAACTTATTTAACTTAAACTCGCTGTTACTTCCCGATGTTATTTTTTAGTATTAAGAAAGAAAATTATTAAATTTTTCAAATCATGCACATTTATAATTTTTTTCCGTCTTTAATAACTAAATAATGAAAAAATATGCTTTTGTTCTGATCTCATAAATATGACAATAAAATAATGTAACTAAGAGACATTGCGAAATTAAATCTTTGTGATTTCAAACCATAAACAAATGATACCGTCACCGTTTTACCTACTATGACGTCATTAAAATATTGTCCATTGATTGTTGGAGAACTTACTTTGTGAATGATTACCCCAATCATTTAATATTTTTTACGGTTCACGATGAATGAATCACTTGTGTTTGTTTAGGTTTATGGAATGAGATATTAAGCCGTGAACCTAATTTCAACTAAAGTTATCCAAGGATATATGTATTTTTAATTGAAATTAAAAACAAAGCTTTGATCTCGAAATAAAAAGTTTTAGTTTGTATAATTGGTTATTTCTGTTATTTATTTATTTAGGTACTTTTCCATTATAGCGCATTTTTAAAAAAAGCTTGGCGTAATTCGGGCATCAGAAAGTGAGATATGCTGCCAAAATATACAGCTATGAAAACAAATCTAATGCACTTTTATTTTTGTTTATATATGCACTTATATACATAAAAAGGTACAGATGTCATATTCGCCCCATATTGGCGCGATTTTTTTCGGTTGCCAATTTAGCGAAAACATCAACAGCATAAACAACATAATCTGGGTTACCACATCAAGCAAAATAACTACACTTTGGCGCAAGTTAAGTACCTGTTGCCTATATGATATTGGCGACAGAAAAAAATCGCGCCAATATGGGGCGAATATGACATCTGTTCCCATAAAAAAATCGTTTCTAAATATATATAATATTTTTTTATATACAAATTACGGCACAGATTTCAGATATGAACTGGGATACCTATGGCGCTAAAATGGTGTTATTTTGCCGGCTATTGTTTTTTATTTATTAATAAATTGTTTATTTACTTTTATTTTCTGTTTTTAAATTATATAAATTGTTTTGTTCTATAGTTATTATTCAAACTTTTATTTATTTATAGTTATTTCCTTTTCAAAATGATAGCAAATAATTTAAAAATATATAAGTAACTGGTATTCGAAAGTGAGATTTCTGCCGAATTGGCGTCAGAGAAAAATCACGCCAACCTCGATGCGTATATGACATCTGTGCAAAAATTACTTCTGTTTCTTTATAAAAATGGGTAAATAGCTTTTTTTACATTAAATAAATTGTATATATGTGCAAAAAATTGCTTGTGAGTATGAAGCAGTAAATAGGTTGTCAGAAAATACGTTGGCAAACTTCTTTCTCGCCAAAAAACTTTTCTCCGAAGTATTGTACGTACATAAGCAATGATTGCTAGAAATGCATTTTTAATTATGGTATGCGCTTTTATGTTTCACTACATTTATGTATACTATACCGTGTGTATAAATGCTACAGTTCATATGCAGGGCTACACAAAAGAATTCGGGTACAGATGTCATATTCGCCCCATATTGGCGCGATTTTTTTCGGTTGCCAATTTGGCGAAAACATCAACAGCATAAACAACATAATCCGGGTTACCACATCAAGCACTTTGGCGCAAGTTAAGTACCTGTTGCCTATATGATATTGGCGACAGAAAAAAATCGCGCCAATATGGGGCGAATACGACATCTGTTCCAGAATTCGTAAGGGTTACTGAGTATGAGAATAAATTGCTTAAAGGTGGTTTTTAAAGGAGTTATGCAGTTTTACGCTGAACTGCATTTAGATTACTAAGAAATGGGTACTTTTCGGTTAGCCGGGCGCCAGTGTTTTATTTACATTCATATATACATATATATGCACATATATGTACATATATATATGCATATGTATGTATATATTTATGTATGTGTGTGTACATATATATATGTACATATATGTGCATATATATGTATATATGAATGTAAATAAAACACTGGCGCCCGGCTAACCGAAAAGTACCAAGAAATGTTTGTAGAATAGAGATAAAATGATATACAGGGTGACGCAAAGAATTGGATACATAACCGTCTAATGGATGATAATATCTGGAAATATGATTTCAGTAGCTTTAAAAGTAGTTTAAATTAAATGTTAGCTAAATAGTGGCATGTAATAACGGTACTATGGGCTATGGAACGGTAACTTCTGAAATCAATTTTTAAAAAAAATTATGCGTTTTCCAAAATGTTTACTTATTTACCTTATTTCCCTAAATAACGAAGTTTTGTTAAAGCATTCAGGATGTGTTGGAAAGTGTTTCATATTCTATGCTTAACGCATGATTTTTCTTTCTTCTTTAGTCTTATTTTGCATTTATTTTATTCTTAATTTTTAGTCTTATACTGCTTTATAGAAACTTTGGCACAGTTGTCATATATACTTCATATTGGAGCGATTGGCACAAATGTCATATTCGCCCCATATTGGCGCGATTTTTTTTCGGTTGCCAATTTGGCGAAAACATCAACAGCATAAACAACATAATCCGGGTTACCACATCAAGCAAAATAACGACACTTTGGCACCAGTTAAGTACCCATTGCTTATATGACATTGGCGTCAGAAAAAAATCGCGCTAATATGGGGCGAATATGACATCTGTGCCGAGCGATTTTTTCCGACGCCAATTTGGCGAAAACATCAACAGCATAAACAACAACATTCCGGTTACCATATCAAGCAAAATAACGACACGTTGGCGACAGTTAAGTACCCGTCGTGTATATGACAACTGTGCCGAATCTTTAATATTTAATGTTTAAACTCTTCGCTCCACTCACCTTGCATATAGTATAAACTATAACACAGATAGCGCAAAATAATAGACAGTTTGATACTTTTCCACTGTAGGGGCTTTGGCGTTTTTCAAAAAAAGTTTGGTGTAATTTGGGCATCAGAAAGTGAGATTTGGGTACTTTTCCGTTATGCGGATACCATTGTCGCCAAGCGTAATAGTTTGCGTAAAATGAAAATCACGTGAATTGAGGAGGCATTTGAAAAATAAAAGAAAAAATATTGTCGTACTAAAGTGAGCATTTAAAAAATATAACATTTGAAAATTCCAGACTTTTACGAACTATTTCATTAAATCACAAATATATACTTAAAATAATTGAACAAATAACTCTTATAAAACAAAGCAATAAAATAAAACTCATATTAAACTGCTGGCATAAAATTACAAATATCTTTTAGCATTTTGAAATAATTGGCGCATTAGCATACGTCTTCCGTTATACGGACAGCATGCCAAAATGTATGCTAATGCGCCAATTATTTCAACCCTGATCGTAGATTTTTATTGTAAACCATGCGAAACATTGTGATTTGTTATTTATGAAACGTGAATCACGTGAATGATTATTGTTTAACCTTAACCTTGGAAAGCTTTTTAATCTGCTATTAATCGAATTAAAAATGCTTTTTTAAAATAAAGTTGTAGTTCACTTTTACTGCTGATGCTGAGATAGATTTTATCATTTGGCAATTACCAGATGATGAGAAATTTGTAATAAAACTGTTTCAGGAATTTGGAATTCTGCATAATAAAAGATTGTGTTCAAAAAATCATGAAATGAAATTATGGATGAGTTCTGGAAACCGAAATTGAGTTGTAGCTTACGATTATGCGAAGAAACCGTAGGAATACGACAAAAAACTTGGTTTAAAGGATCGCGGGTGACTTTTCTTAATGCTTTGAGGTTTATATATTTATCATGCAAAGAGTTGACATCGATTGAGTTTTGTGAGCTGCAACTTGATATGAACCACAACACAACAGTGGAATGGAATAGTTATTCGAGAGAAGTTTGTGCAAATCTTTATGTTCACGACCAAATAGAAAAATCGGTGGACCTAATAAAATTATAGAAGTAGATGAAAGTCTTGTATTATTTATACAGATTTCCGGAAAGTATATAAAACAGATGAACTGCTAAGTGCTGGTTATGATCATTTCACAGTAAATCACAAATACAATTTTGTCAACCCTAATACTGGATGTCATACTCCAAATGTTCAGAGAATATGGGGCATCGCAAAATGGCGCAACAAAAGACATCGGGGAGCTGTTCGTCATCATTTAGAGTCTTATCTCATAGATTTTATGTGGCGACGCCTTCGTTCAAAAAATGAAATGTTTACTGCAATGCTGAAAGATATTTATAATTTTATGGCAGCAGTTTAATATGATTTTTTATTTTATTACTTTATTGTATAACAGTTATTTGTTCACTTATTTTAAGTATATATTTGTGATTTAATAAAATAGTTCGTAAAAGTTTGTAATTTTCAAATGTTATATTTTTAAAATGCCCACTTTACTATCGAGAATGTTTTTTCTTTTATTTTTCAAATGTTTCAATTCACGTGATTTTCATTTTGCGCCAACTATTGCACTTGGTGACAATGCTGTCCGTATAACGAAAAAGTACCGTATACGTTTTGGCATGGTGTCCGTATAACGGAAAAATATTGAGATTTGTTGCCAGATCATATAAACAGCTATGAAAACAAACTTGATGAGCGTTTTTTTTTATATGTTTATTTTACATGTATATTATTCATGTTTTTATGTACAAATTACATCTGTTTCTGTATAAAATTAGAGAAACGGCTATTTTAATCGTATAAATAAATCGTATAAATATCGAAAAAAAATGTGTGTGTATATAAAATGAAGCAGTGGATAGGTTTCCGGAAAATGTTGCCAAATTTCCTTTATCGCCAATGCACCTATACTGGAAAAGTACCTAAAGCACATTAAAATCGCGCAGTTAGGAGCTCATACAGTACAGCGTCGTCTATTGGCGGCTATTTTATTAGTAGCATTGGCAGGAGGATGTAAAGATGTACTTTAAATTCTCACCCATAGATTTTGAAAAAATATCTTAAAAGAGCAGAGTTTAAATTAAATTTTGGTGACCTCCTTTATGAATGATTAATAGTTTTAAATGGGAATTTCACCAAATCAGCCAGCTATTGCCAAGTTGACAAACATTTGGCGCTACTATGGTAACCCTGCATTAGTATTTTTCAACAATTACTCATTTCAATGAGGTGGTCCTACCGGAATCGTGAGGGACACACAGAGACTTGGATGTTATATAAATAGATTAATACCTAATGTATTAAAAAGGCTTTTTAATGTTTAATATATAACTTCAGGTGTTCAGACATTTAATAAGGGTAACAAATAATAAAATATGTTGCTTGTAAGCTTATTTATTTTCAGAACATTTGAATAAATTAATATGTACAAAAGATTTATTGTCACATAAAGGGTTTTTTTCCTTAAATATTAAGACTTCCCTTTGCCTTATTTCTTTAATATCGTTAAATTCTAAAACGGAAAGTAATTTATGCAATTTATTAGAACAGAAATAAAGAATTACCATTTTATTTTCAAAAATCAATATTTTAAATAAAACACTTTCAATATAATGAAATCAAAATTTATGTGCTTAAAAAACCTTTTCAAAAGTATGATGAAACGTAGGTTTTTTTTTTTTTTTTTTTTTTTAAATGACTCTTTTAAATAGGAAAAAATTCCTTATCATGTTCTTTAACAATTTAATTTAGTAAATTTAAATTGAAAGGATTGTTCATTCACGAAAACTTCTCAGTACTCACCAAAATCTGTTTAAAATTCATTAACAGTATGTGCAGTATGCTTATTCTGTAGATGTTGGGAATATTATTATGGGTTTCAATAGAAAATTATCGTGGTCATTACCAATAATCACATATCCAGAGTCTGTGCACAAATTTTTTAGACACAATATTGTATTCACAAACTAAATTACATAAAATTCTTGTGTTTTTATGTTCTATTTGACGGCCTTTATTCTGAACTATCTTTTGACACCGCAATTCCCAGGATAATAATGCCTTTTGAAGTGTCAGAAGAGGTATTCTATCCCATTCCTCCTGAACATCTTTCGAGAGTCCTATAAGGGTTGTGGAACAACATTTGGATAATGCAGATTTAAAAAGTCCGAAAGCACAAAAATACATAGGTGATACATGGGGATATTTAGCAGGGATATCAGTGGAGGGTATGGCCTTGATACCGATTTTTGTTTCATTTATTTTGGGAAATTTACAGTGAATTCTGATGTGTGATTTCTAGCTTTGTCGTGATGGAGTTTCACAGATTGATGGCGCTGTGGGTAAATCGATGCTATTTCATTCAGAAAAATTGGCAATAAAATATGTTCCTGATAGTATTTGGAGTTAATCTTGATATTTTCTCCCATTCTCTTTATCTTGAAATTACCATGTATATGAAAAACCAGCTACAATCATGAATCCTTTAGAAAAAATTTCTTTCGATTCTTTGAATCATGTACTAATGTTTTCCCCCTTTTATGATAATCAATTACTCTTTTTTTGCTGCAAACATTTAAATAAACCCATGATTCATGCATTGTGAAAATTGTTTTCCATTTTTGTTCATTATCAACATTTTTTGATAACGTAATACGAATATTTCTCTTCGAAAAGAGCGTAAATATAGCCTTCGAACCATTGCTTCGTTAAAAACGCCATTTTGAAGAAAAGAAAATAATCTCAAGCCGCAGACGATAATTTTTACTTTTAAAAATACTAGGGGATCGTACCCGGGCTTCCCGGGTTAAAGAATATATAAATCATTTTTTTAAATTGAAAACTAATAATTTTTTTATATTCCATAATATCTTTAGATTGACAACTTACATTAAAAAAGCATTTTTCATATGGAAAATACGAATTATACAATCAAATAATTTTTTTTAATTTATCAAAAGCGATATTTTCTTATTAGCCGCATTCTAAGAGTTATTTGCCAAGATTTTGCTACTTATGGCATCCTTTTATATTCTGATAATTTCAGAGCTTATACATGTCTGGTAAATTTGTGTTTTATTTATATTATTTTATTTATTTATTCTAAGGAATTTTTTTAATGGATATTAGCCGTAAGAAAATGATGAAGTCTGTATTTTGTTTTAAGGGTAAACGGATTAATGTTTCGTAATCGAGCTCCGCGCGATATAGATAAATTAAAAAATATTTCATGCTTAAAAATTGTTTTTAAAACTATAGACAATCAGTAAACTGAGATGGACTTTGCAAAGTTATTCCATTAAAAAAAAAATCCTATTTGGTGATCTAAAAATTTAAATTGTACGATTATAAATATGTTAGATTTGTTGTTTTTTCAATATTATTCTTTTATTTGTTTATAAAAGAAGTATTAATTTCGTTAATTTGTCTTTCACAAATATGTTAGATCGGTGGGTTTTTTTAATATTATTCTTTTATTTGTTTATAAAGGAAGTATTAATTTCGTTATGCAAAAATAGTCAGAAACAAATGCTGAAAAATGTTTGTTGCTTTATGTGAAAAATGTTTATTATTATTATGTATTGAAACCGGCACGTGATAAGATAAACTTAAAAAAAATCATGCTTAAAAATTATTTTAGAAAATATAATACATCAGTCAATTAAGATAAAGTTTTTAAACAAATTGCATTTGAAAGTAAATTTTTTCTCTATGCGACGAAAATTGAAAATGTAACGATGGTCAGAAGATTGAAAAATATACTTTATAAAGATACTCTAAATTTTTGTAAAACATTGCGTTTTATAAGTGTGTGATTTCGATTACATTATTTTTAAATGTGAAGCATTTTCAACTGTGAAGAATTTCAAAGCAGCTGGGCTGTAAAAATGACGCACTTCTACAAAACATAATTCAGGTTTAAGAAATAAAATACACATTTTTTTTTATAAAATGACGTCATTTGCATCCGCTAAAGCAATCCACTTTTACAATCCAGTTTTAAACTTCGTCTATAGAAAAGTGTGCATATGACGTCATTATCACAGAATATCAGACAATATTCTTGACACAGCCCATATTTTAATTTCAACCTTTTTTTTTTAGGTTTTATGAGAAAATGGCAATCGAAAGATATCTCCTATTTTTGACAATTTTCCGTTTACTTTCAATGACTTTCAATGAAATGAGGTACTTTTGTTGCCACGATAAGAAAAATGTTATTAAAAACTACAAAAAAATTAATATCTGAAAAATAAATTGAGATACAGTTTTCAAACAAATTGCATTTAAAAGAGTATTTTTTTCCTTATACGACGGTGTAAAAATTTAAAATGTGCGATGTTTAGAAGTTTAAAAATTTGCAGTAGAAAAAATTGCAAATCCAAAATTTTATTTCAAATTTCAAAGTGTTGCCATTCGCAAAATGACGTAGGCGTTACGCACAGATATGTTTGTCCTTTATAATATAGACAGTACAATTGCAATTATTTCTTTTGAAGCAAACGATTTTTTATCACAGTTAACCAAAATCGTCCAAAAATGTACGAACAACCTGTGTATTTAATTCCGAAGTTCTTACATTATATTAGTTTAAGTTAGTGGATATTTTTTTAAATGAAAAACCTTTATTACATAAAAAAACTCAACTCTAAAAACGCGGATATAGATGCTCACAAGTCTTCTAATATAATATTTTCAACAAGTTCTTGTACCAAAAATTTCTATTTGTATCGAAAATACGTTTGAAATATATTTCCTTCATCTAGAACGAATAGTTACCATTTTGGAAATCCCTAACTAGAAATATAGATTTCCGAGTTATGCAAGTAAGGTAAACAAATAAACTGAGTAGACGAGATGAACGATAATTTCTGGTCTATAGTTATCTAGGTGACGAAGCGATATATTATACACTATGACGCAAAAGTTTAGACAATGAAGAAATTCTTACATACTTTGAAAAATATTTATTCAATTTTCAAATCACTGCTTGAAATTAATGTGCTGTACATATAAACAATATTTATAACAAATAAAAGTGGAATTGTGCATATTGCAATAAATTAAATGGTAACAAAAATAAACTGCTGTCTCAAAAGTTTAGACACAAATTAAATAAAATCGAAATAAACAATTTTTAAAACCTGGTTGCGCATCCATGCTTATGTATTACGTCATATACACGAGATTGCATGGAAGAAACTAAATCTTGCATAGTTTGTGGATCGATATCGTACCATGCATTCTCAATAGATGTCTTAAGTTCCTTTTCAGAAGAGTATTGTCTAGCGTTGCTACAAACTTTGCGACACATGATGCTCCAAAGGTTTTCTATAGGGTTAAGATCTGGGCTACATGCTGGCCAGTCGAGAACTCTTATATTATGGGAATTAAACCAAGATTTTGAATGTTTTGCAGTGTGAATTGAAGCATTGTCTTGCTGAAATTCCCACTGAGGACCCCCTAGAAGCTCAGCAAATGGCAGTAGGTTTTCTTCTAATGTCTGTGTATAATGCTGTGAAGTTTGACGACCACTGGTGAAGGTCAGAAATACTTGTCCATTATAGCAAAAGACTGCCCAAACCATCACCGAGCCCCCTCCTTGTCTGCGACTAAAAAAACGTCGAGGTTCCTTCCGCAAGTCATGCCAATATGATAAACAACCATCTGGACCATCCAGATTCCACTTTTTTTCATCGCTAAATATGACTGACTGCCATTTCTCTCCATATGACATATGCTTTCGAGCCCACATAAGTCTTTGTAACTTATGATATGGTTTCAGAGCTGGTTTCTTCTGCATTTTGCTATAAACGATTGTTCCTTTTTCCAAAATTCGTCTACGAATCGTATCCTTTGATACAGAGAGTCCCGATGAGCTTTGAACTCCACGTACGCTCATTTGTTGAGTACTCGCTAGTCTTTGTATCAGGCGATCCTCTCGTACATTTGTCACACGTGGCCTCCCAGACCCACATTTTGCTTTATATTCGGAACCATTCGATAAAACTCGATAAATAGATTTTTTTGACCTATTAATAATAGCAGAAATTTCAGAAACGCTCTTCCCTTCACCTTTCAACTGCCAAATCCTTGAAACCTCATTCACTTGAATTTCTTTAGCTCTCGGCATGTCGACTATGAAGCGCAATCGTTTGCAGAACTTAAGTACTCCAAATTTGTGACATCATCGATTCTAAATTTGCATATGCCAGCGAATATTCAAAGAAATTTAGAATAGTGTCTAAACTTTTGCGACAAGCACATTTGAATTTTTATGAAAAAAATTAGTATTATAGCAAATAAAACGACTGTCTTTTGTACATAGCATTTTAAATCAGTTTTTGAATATATTTACAGGTTTTTGTAATTCTGACGTCATAATTCTACATTTTAAAGCTGAATGACGTCATTGTCTAAACTTTTGCGTCATAGTGTATTATGAATCGTTTGCATTACGAGAAATTACCACTTGGTTTCTAGAAATAATTCATAAACTAGAATTATAGTTACTAAAATGCACTTCTTGTGTTCATGTTTATATGCAGGGATTTTTCAATAATTTTGATCACAATAGCATAGGAAAACGCCATTGAATTTTAATAGGGATAAATAGAACTTTCTAGTAAAGAAAATTAGAATTTATAAAGATACATTGGAACTATTTATTCTAGAGCCACAATATATTTTCTGGATGCCACTGGTACGGTTGGTTGGTTGTGGTTATAACGGCCAATTATCAGCACGAGGGATATAGGCCCTGAGGGGGGGGGGGGAGTGCCCTTCGTGGGTTTTTTTTTCTAAGGGAACCTAATCCGTATTAACGCTTGGAAGCCCAAGGTTCGAAGAAAACCACCAAAACTCCGAACGATTAGGCCGACGGTTGCGATTGGGTTCGAACCCAGCACCTCCCGTCTACCATCTTCGAGAGCAGAACCTCTCGGCCACTGGTGAGGCGATGGCAGTGGTACAGTCGTGGAAAAAATAAAAGTAAACACCCCTTAATAATTCAGCAAAAAATTGTCGTAGAAAAATTTTACTGGTACCACACGATTTGTAATAAAGTCTACTTTTCAATGATGCATGTAAAATCTGCTTAGGGGAGCATCTACATATTAAAACGATTTTTATGTTTTTACGATTTATATTTATTATATTTACATATTTTAAAACGATTTATATGTTTTTTTTCAATAGTAGTACACAATTCTGACAGCATAAATGAGCTCTACAACCTTCAATTAGCCTAAAAACTGTTTTTTTATGCAATTCGTATGATAATTTTCTGAGAAATTAATTATTTTATAACCAGCCTATTTTAGGGGCTGTATCCAAATTGAAGTTCGGTACTCGATTGTTGACCGAGAGAGAACATTTCTTGATCAGGGCATCTCAAGCAGTTATTGAAGACTGCTAGATTACAGGATAGCATAAGAAATTTCAAAATATCCAGTCACTTCTATCACTTAATCCACCATTTTGCAGTTTTTTAAGCATAATTTGAAAATTACTTGGAAGTAAAATGTGAAATTCTTGGATTTCCATAAAGCAAGACCTAATAAATCTAAATCTATAAAAAAAAATGTAGGTTGCAATTCATAATTTTTTCGAATATTAATTTCATAATTCATAATTCTTATTATAAAATTGTAAAAATTACAAATTCAACGTATTTATGTTTGGGTATTTTAGTATGATTGCACAAAAAAACTAGCCCATTAGGAGTATAATTTCAGGAGATATTAATAAAAATATGAAAATGTAATTTAACATTAGAAGCACTAAATTTAGAATGTTTGTAATTCATAAACTTATCATTCAAATGCCTTAAAATTTGGTGTCTAGGCCTTTTTTGAACTGAAGATTTGAAATTTCTTATTAAAATTGGGTATTGCCATTGAAAAAACATAAAGTTTAGGTTCGTTTTAATATGTAAATGCCCCCCTAAGCAAATTTTATATACATCATATAAAAATATACTTTATTTCCAATCGTTCGGTACCAGTAGCTTTCTTCTACGATAATCTGTTGAGGAGTTAGTAGGGTGTGTTTACTTTTTTTTTCCACGACTGTACATTTTTTTTTCAGTGTATTACGAATTGCACGTTTTATAAAAGTCTTTTTTTTACGCAAAAACTAAATTACTGTTTTAAAGAGCATGCGGATTTTATGTAGACTATGCATGGATTTTTTTTACTTTGAATTAATGAAGGCTAAAAATTTAACGGTCCAATTTTAGGGTGCTATCAATTTTAAATTAAACATTTCACCATCATAACTATCTGTCTGAAAAACCAGTTTTTAGACCATCAAACTGTTAACTTCAATCGATATTATCTTAAAATTGAATATTCAGGTTTGAAAAAAATATATTAATATACGATAAAAACTAATCGGAATTTCCTCAAAAATCAGTTGAAGGAAAATAAATTTTGTGCTTATGATTGTTACTTTAACACCTTAACGGTCGCATTAAATTACGGTCTAAAAATTCAAATTTCTTATTGGCACCACTTTTTTGAAGAAAAAAAATTCACCTTATTTAATGACAGGTAAAATGATACTATAATAAAGCCAATTGCACTAATCTATAAAACTGGTGGGAATCAAACAAATCTGAATAATCTGAAAAAAAGTCACAACCCGTCAATATGACGGGAGCGAGAATTAAGAGGTTAAACATCAAAAATAACATATTTTCAAAGGTTTTTTTTTTTTTTTTTTTTTTTTTTTTTTTTTTTTTTTTAAGGGCAATTTTTCAAATCGGGGTTAACTCGGTGAAGCTACTCTATATTTTCGGTTCATTATTAGGTACGTTCGTAATTATATAAATATGTAGCACCTATAGTCGTCGTTCAGTCCGTCTGTCTGTCTGTCCGTCCGTCCGCATATAACAGAGCCAAAACTACCCAACCGAATGGTCTGAAATTTTAAATATATGATTGTTGCAAAATTTTGTCGAGCGATTTCAAATTTTATGAAATTCGGATGTATAGTTTAATTAAAAGGACAGTCAAAAGTTTTTCTTTACATTACGGCCAATGGGGAAAATTATTGCAAGTGCATTTTAATGATGTTAAAGCCTTCCGAATGGTCTGAAATTTTAAATATATCATTGTTGCAAAATTTTGTCGAGCCATTTAAAATTTTATGAAAATCGGATGTATAGTTTAATTACAGGGACAATCAAAAGTTTTTCTTTACATTACGGCCAATGGAAAAAATTATTGCAAGTGCATTTTAATGATGTTACAGCCTTCCGAAAGGTCTGAAATTTTAAATTTATAATTGTTGCAAAATTATGTCGAGTCATTTCAAATTTTATGAAAATCGGATGTATAGTTTAATTACAGTGACAGTCAAAATTTTTCCGTTTCATTACGGGGAATGGGAAAAAAATTATTGCAAGTGCATTTTAATGATGTTACAGACTATGCACTTATGAAGTGCAAAAAAATATACATTCAGTACAATATGGGCTGCAAAAAAATAATTATAAAATTAGCTATAATAAGAACGCACCTCATTTGCCACGTTTGACGAGCAATTTCCAACTTGTTATATTATATTTTATATTTTTCCAGAGTAAGAAACATTTGTCTTTTTTTTTACAGTGGTTCGTCTCGTCAACAAAAATTTACTGTATACCATTTTTGTAACAGCAGGAATCTATTTGAATAGCATGATGTTTATATTAATAATATATATATAACATTGTATCTGTCTTGTAAAAATTCTAGTAAAATAGATTTTTCAGTATATATTAAGTATAGATTGTTTACAATGTATAGCTTTTTTTAATATATTTCAATGTCCATAAAGTTTCTTTTCAATAAAAAATGATTCTGCAATTTTTTAAACTAAATATTGTAAATAACTATAGGAAATTATTTTTGTTTCATATGAATACATTTCTGGAAGACTTTTTTGCAGCACAGAACTCATTTTAAATTGTCAGGCTTATCCACAGGATTTATTTCTGTGTATTTTTTTTCTTTTTAATCTGATTAGATTGAAGCTACTGAATTATTTTTTTTCATTTGTACCAATAAAGATACGCATTAAATCTACTGAATTATTTTTTTTTTTCATTTATACCAATAAAGTTATGCATTAAATAAATTTTTTATAGATTTTAATAAATTGAAGTATGCTTAGTAATTTGAAACAAAATCACGTTTATTTGATGTCGTGTATCTGAAGAGACGCAAATAGCCATAATTTAAATAAAAAATATTTAAACCTAAACTATTGTTTGTATAAAAGCCGTAAGTTGTATATGTGGGACCTATTTGTTCTGAAATCTTCCAAATAGCCTAAAATAAAAATAATTATGATTTTTAAAATATTTTTTATTTCCATATAGAAACAAATATTTGAAGCATTATTACGTATCACTAGAGCATCTCCAAATATCCAATGAATATGAACAATAAAAAAAAAAAAAATCTGCCACCATTAATATTCTATTATATCAGTCTATAAAACTGCAAAGCAGTAGCCTTAAACATGAACAGCCTGAAATGATAAAATAATACATATTAATTATAATGTACTTTCGTCCGGTGAAGTTACTCTACAAGCACTTGAAAAAGTTCTACTCAAACTCAAAACTATTGCTTACCGGTGCGGTCATTTTTTTTGGAGTTCTTTATGCTATTTACATATGCTCAAATATACCGGGTGTCCCAAAAAGGACTGACTGATTTTAAAATTCAATAACTTGCAAACGGTGACAGATATTTAAAAAATTCTTGCAGGAGGGTTATGCATAAGGTCAAAAGTTTTATTACAGTGATTTTCAATTTTAGTTCGATTTACAAACAATAGATGGCGCTGTAAGCAATAGTCGCTAAATTCAGGCTCGATTTTTGGTACTTCGTGGCCCGGATAATACATTTCCATCTCCTTTTTCTTCATGGAACAAGATAAAGGACCAAAAATCGAGCCTGTATTTAGCGACTATTGCTTACAGCGCCATCTATTGTTTGTAAATCGAACTAAAATTGAAAATCACTGTAATAAAACTTTTGACCTTATGCATAACCCTCCTGCAAGAATTTTTTTAATATCTGTCACCGTTTGCAAGTTATTGAATTTTAAAATCAGTCAGTCCTTTTTGGGACACCCGGTATATATATATGTATGCATCAGCTTGAGCATGTGATTTTCAGGGATTCAAATATATGAAACACATAGTTTATTTTTATTGTCTAGAATATTTCTTGAATGAAATTTTAATTCCATTTATCTATTTACATTGCTGTTCAGTTTATCACAAAACTTCGGTCTTTTTAGAATCGGCTAATAATATTTGGAAAAATATTTTTCGAAAATTTACATTTTTCGAATTACAGAATCAAAATGAGATAATAAATAAAATATTTCTCCCACCGTATTATTATACAAGGTTTTGAAACTTCTGCGGCAAATATTTCTAGACTGAAATCGAAGAGACACGTAAACAACATATTTGAAATTTGAAGAATATGTACAACGTTTATATTTTGAAGGAAATATTTTATATTTTATGTTCCTATGCATGATTTATGATATTTGGATCTTAAAATAAGCCATATATACTGAACGCAAGATATTATTTCAATTTGAAAAACTTAAAATAACAATTACATGCTTCTTTCTAGTGATTTTTTTAATTGTGGTGTTAGAACTGAACATTTGCTTGGGTTAATACCATTATCTATTTACAACTGCGCCAGCAGTTAAAAAATAAATAGATTATTGTTTAAAGACTACGATTTTATATTCCTCTCTTTTATACATTTCTTTTTCTCTCTTTTGTATTGAAATTAGTTTTTAAAAATATTGTACTGGATATTTCAGCCCAGTAGTTACAAAGTTTCAGGGCATATAAAGTACGCCTAAACGATTGGAAATGACATCAATGCATGGTCGAAAACGCTTTTTTGGGGTGGTAGTGACGGCACAAAACACATAAAATGAAGTACACGAACAAGGTGAGAAAACATATTTATTATTCTTAGTACTACAAAAATGCCGGGTCAATGAGTAACTAATTAAACGCACCGTGGCAGCTGCTTCGGATGTCTGGGACACATCCTGTATTTTCGATGACTTTAGATATTTCATGTGCCGGAGATGTGATACTCGGAGTCTTTGACGACGTTATTTTTGTTCTTATTTCTTAGTTTTTTACTATACTAAGAATAATAAGCATGGTTTTCGCTCTGCCCGGCCATTTCATTCTTGTACGTTGTGTCGTCACAACTGCTACAGAAAAGCGTTACCGACTAGGCATTGCTATTGTGATTTCCTGTCATCTAGGTGTAGTCCATCTCTCTTGAAACTTTGTAACCGCTCCGATGAAACACCCTGTATATTTTTACACCACACAAGTCATACCCTTAAATTTTTATTCGTAATATAGATCATTTTAGTGTGATTCGCTTTCTCTATTCGTATAGAAGAGGTATCGCCGGTTTAATGATGTTGATTTCAAAAAGTACTTTTAGATATATCTAATTTTCTGACATAATCACATATCTAAAAAAATAATAATTATAATAATATAAACTGGATATACCAAAATCCGTTTACATTGAAAAATAATAAATATTTTAAAAACTGCTGTATAAACGTATGTTTTACCCGTTGAATCTATCAAAATGTCGTTTTTTGCGCCTAAATATATTTCAATTATCGCCGATAGTTGAGGCTATTATCGTCTATCTATATTTTAAGGGAAAAACGCGCTCGTTTTTATCAATGACACTATTTTCACTGTGATAGCCGCCGGCGATTAAATATGATTTTATTACAATGCTTTAAACTATATATATATATATATATATATATATGTATGTATGTATGTCGCATATTTTAATATTTTACACTGTCAAATTTACGTTCAAATATAATTCGTTTGTAAACGGAATCGCAATTTGTTTGAAACGGTATAGACACTTATTCAATTTTTAAAAATAAAATATATTAACTATATATATAAGTATATATTAACTATATATATATAAAATCCTAATGAAACGAATTTATGAAACGGATATATGAATCGACTGATTAAACAACTGATTATGTTTCACGGCGATTTCTCCTAAAATATGGAATACTTTGCGATGAAATTAACACCAAAAATCAGCATTGATCCGCAGATCTCAAAACTGGTATTCGAATTTTTTAATTCGAATTAGTTTTCAAAATATTAATTTTTTTTCTTATTTTATATATATTTTTCTAATAACGGCAACACAAATTTTAATCAAACAAATATTTTTTTTCCTATTTCACAAAAGGTTGACATGGTAACCCGGCTATTTTTGTTCATTTGATATTAAATGTTTATTTACTTTTATTTCTTTTTATAAATTATATAAATTATTTTGTTCTTTCTCTCTGTTCTATATTAATCACCTTTTTATATTTCCTTTAGAAAATAATATAAAATAATTAAAAAATACGGTACTACTTAGTTATTCCGTCGACCAATTTCGACAAATTATATAAAACACTCCCCAAAACACTGGCCAAATTATACAAATTGACATAATTTTTATTTTAAATAACGAAAGAACAAATAAATTAGTATAACATTAATAAATATACAAATAAAAAGAAACACGTGCGACTTTACTAAAGTCAAGTGAATGTCACATTTACGATCAATCATTATTGGCATTTAATGTTATAGTTTGGCGATAGATTTTTGGTCGACGGGATAACTAAGTAATACCAAAAACGCATATATATATCTGGTATTTGAAAACGAGGTTTTCGCCAAATTTTCGTAAAAAAAAAAAAAAAAAAAAAAAAAAAAAAACGCCAAATTTGCTGTGCGTATATGACATCTGGCCAAATGTTACCACTCGAAAAAAAAAAAAAAATGCTAACTGGCGAGTTGAAAAAAAGCTATTGGCGAGATTTGCATCCGGCTAGATTAACAGTACCAAGAATTCTTTGCAACCATAGCAAATTTTACGTAGTTTTATTCGAAAAAAAAATTTGATTTTTTAATAAAAATGGAAAACTTACGGTCCCATATTGGTCCCATTTTTTTCTAACGACAATGTCATATACGGAACGGGCACTTAACTGGCGCCAAAGTATTGTTATTTTGCTTGATATGGTAAGCCGGATGTTGTTGTTTATGCTGTTGATGCGTTCCCAAATTGGCGTCGTTAAAAAATCAAGCCAATATGGGACGTATATAACATGTGTGCTAAACTTTCATATGAACTGCGAAGGGATCAGACCGTATTTGTTTATGGCAGTTCATGACTTGAAGTATTATAATATAGATGAAATGATGGCGATATAATAATATTTGGCGAATAATCACCTGTACCTGGTTAACATTAAAGTATCAAAATGGCACCTAGAGTATAAAAAGCGAAGTCGTCCTCCTGCAATTGTTGATGATAGTCACATGACTTAGGCTATTGTTATAGAGATTGTTTTAAAATACCGGGATACAAAGGCTCTGTATACTTAATTTATTTTATTTTAGCTTCTTTTCAAATGTTTAACTGATCCTTTTTAATCAAAAACGAAATCAACCATTGGATGTCTTAACAGCAACTGATTCGCCCTTAAATTTTTGCAATCAAAGGGAATTGAATGGAAACCCGTTTACAGGGAGATCTGCCCAGCTATTTTCAGTATAATTCAATCTTCTCTAATATTTTTAAAACCCGTCAGATCAGCGTGTTTTTAGATTCTGCGTGTCTGAACGGGGTTAGGCGAGTGTAGCTCGCAAGGGGCAGAGCACCCTAGTTTTTAAAATAATTATCAAGCATATTTTTTTTCATATTTATCCCTATCACGTGCTCACGATTACGAAAGTTAAATCGGTTTGCATTTAAATTGATATAAATATCTCAGTTTCGATCTTATATCCTATGAGGAATATAGGAATAGGAATGGGGATAAAATATAAATGAAAATCAAATTTAAGGCATCTAATAAAACATAAACTATATCTATAAAACTATTTTAATAAATCCTTAAACAATTTTAATAAACCGTATAAGTACTGTGTTTGAATCGCTTCGTGTTTTATACTATAGAAAATGAGTTGATTGCAGAAAAAATAAACTTTATTAAAAATTATTACATACTAAAATAAAGACATACCAAGGAATATCATCTTTGCAAAATAATAACTATTAAAGAAAAATGTATTTATCACATATATGAAAAATTCATGTTATGCTGCAACTAAAGTGACGTTTTATCGAAAATGCTGTTAATGAACTGGCAGTAAATGAATGTCATAGACGAAGATATATTGATTTCAAATAATACATGTATAGTATATGTCTAAGATAACTTCTTTTCTGACACAATGCATCATTATTCACATTAAGAAAATAACAGTATTCTAACAACGAAAATATATTATTATAAAATATGTTTTGTTGAATGGATTTCTGCTTAAATGTATGAATTATTACTAAAAAATAATATTATGTTTAGAGTTAATTATCAATCATTCTTTTTAAAATTTCGTATATTAGAAGTTAATACAAAAGATTTTATATTATAAAGTTATTAAAAAAAAGCCACACATGCAATATAAATATCAATCACAAATTATAAATATGTTTAATTAATGTTATAAAAATTCGTATTTCCCTGAATTCAAATTATTTTAGATTAATTTAATTTTAATAAATATCTATATATTCTAAAAATAATGTCAATGTAAATAATCACCATTCTTTTGGTGTATGTTAAATATATACACTGTCGTCTTATGTCTACAATTTCTGAGTTCGTTTTAAAAAATAATATTTAAGATTTATATCCTTAAGATAAAAATGATAGATAACAAAATTAAATTATAATTCTTCTAAAACAACTAATTATTTATAACTTGAAATTAAACGAGAATTAGACATGAATTAATCAATTGATAGTGACCATGTTTTTTTTTTATACAAAATATGTCCTTTTCGATTGAATCTATCACATTTCTTATTTATTTTAAATAATTTATCATAAATATCCTGTATGTCTAAATGAACAAAATGTTTTCTGCCTTTATTACTATACTAATTATTTTGTGCTATCATTCTTGTATTATACCTTAAATTATAACCCATCTTAAACAGTTAAATTAAATGCCACTTAAATTTTCGTAGCAGTAAAATGAATTGCTTATTTTTTTTTATTTTTCAATACCAAAGAAAATACATTAAATAAAAAAAATAAACTGTAATCTTACTAAAAAAATGAATGTCTTAAACACATTAGTATTTAAAGTAAATGATTTCAATACGCACAGCTACATTTATCCTAGATATTTTAAATGCATGTTAAGCTGTAAATAAAATTATTTCTTCTAAAAAATGCAAAATCTGTTAATCAGCTGTCAGAGAAAGAATTTCACAGCTGTAACGATATTGATTTCAAATTTTACAAATGACTGGAGACCTCATGATATGAGACTAATTTTCTTCTTATACAATGCAACATAATTCATACATAGAAAGTACAATTATTATATTACAGACGGCATTTTAAATCAAACATGTATTGCTAAATTATTTTTCCTTTTTTATACTGTACTAGGGGGCTCGGCCCCCTACGAGCTACGCTCGCCAACCCCCGTTCTGACACCGCAGACTCTAAATGCACGCTAATTTGATCGGCTTTAAAAAGATTTCGAAAGATTGAATTATAATTTAAAAAACAGTGGCGATCTCCCTATAAACGAATTTCTATTCATTTCTCTTTAATTGGGGAATTTTAACGCCAAATCCGCTGCGGTACTACTTGATTATCCTGTCGACCAATTTCGCCAAATTATATAAATCGCCAAACCACTCGCCAAATTATACAAATTGATATAATTTTTATTTTAAATAACGAAAGAACAAATAAATTCGTACAACATTAATAAAAACACAAATAAACCGTCGAAAAGAGAATAACTTGATGACGCATACACGTGTAACAACATTTCAAAATAAGCTAATATAAAAGGAATTAAGTAAAGAGAGTCTTTGTCTCCTGGTATTTTTTAACAAAGCGAAAAGAAAGTTCTTTTAAATGAGACATTTTAAATTAATTCTCAAAATATCAAATAAATGTCTAGCGCAATTTCTAAATTTAAACTTTTTTGCAATATTATTTTGTGTTCATTTTATGTAATAACTATAATGTGACGTAAATATGACGTAATTTCTCCTAAGACTTCTAACGCATGTTAATGAATTTATTATTTTACAATATCCTTTCTCTTTTAAAATTCACGTGTATACTTTTTATGACGTAATTTTTAATAAGTTCCTGCTTTTTATACGTAATTATTTAATTCTAATTTGAAAGTTTTTTTCCTGTTTATAATAGTCACGTGTAAATAAATTTTTAATTTGAAGCAAACATTATTGCTTGCGCTTTTTATACAGTTGGCAACAGTTTAAATTAGTACAATTTTCTGAAATCTGTAAAAAATATCTCTAGAAATGCTAAAAATTTGAATTTAAAATAGAAATAAAACCTGAAAAAATGAATCAAAATAAAAAAATTAATGCAATCTGCACTCCGGCAAATTCTAACGCATAAAATGATCTAAAACTTATTACACTGCCATGTATAGTTTTTGCTGCTATAAAACTTTTTTAGTGGAACGATTTTGTCCAACTTTAGCATTAAATAACTCTTAAAGTAATTCTTCGATTTGAAAACTGTCTGCATCAGCGTGTTTATCAAACATTTCTGTATAAAACCACCGATTTTCATATTTTTCTATGCATTATTTTTGTTTATATTAACGAAGAAAGGCCTCCGGTCACAAAAAAATCAAAACCGGCGGCGGCGGCGGCGGTGACAGCGGTAGTTACTTTTTTTTAGAATAGAGAGATTAATCGAAAAGCACCAGGAATTATTTAATAGTTTATGTGTTTTATACTTTAGTTGTTTCTTTCTACAGTCTTGAAAAAACTATACGTCCTCCCTACTTGCTCTGATAAACACATTGTATAAAACGTGACTGGTAGCAACCAGATTTTAATAACGTATTAATTAGTGATATACTTAAATTAACATTGATTGCCGTTTGATCATTGACACACCCAGAAGTGGAAACTCAGATTTTACAAAATTTTCTTCGTTTTTGACAAAACTGTTTCCTGAGAAATACTCCGAGCGAACATTTCGTGAAATAGAGGAAATTTCTTTTTTCACTTGTTTGAAGATTCGAATTTCATCAAAAGTGCATCTCTCTATTCTAAAAAAAAGTAACTACCGCTGTCACCGCCGCCGCCGGTTTTGAATTTTTTGTGACCGGAGGTCTTTCTTCGTTAATATTCAGAAAAATAATGCATACAAAAATATGAAAATCAGTGGTTTTATACAGAAATGTTTGATAAACACGCTGATGCAGACAGTTTTCAAATCGAAGAATTATTTTAAGAGATATTTAATGCTAAATTTGGACAAAATCGTTCCACTAAAAAAGTTTTATAGCAGCAAAAACTATACATGGCAGTGTAATCATTTTTAGATCATTTTATGCGTTAGAATTTGCCGGAGTGCAGATTGCATTAATTTTTTTTTATTTTGACTCATTTTTTCAGGTTTTATTTCTATTTTAAATTCAAATTTTCAGCATTTCTAGAGATATTTTTTACAGATTTCAGAAAATTGTACTAATTTAAACTGTTGCCAACTGTATAAAAAGCGCAAGCAATAATGTTTGCTTCAAATTAAAAATTTATTTACACGTGACTATTATAAACAGGAAAAAAACTTTCAAATTAGAATTAAATAATTTTGTATAAAAAGCAGGAACTTATTAAAAATTACGTCATAAAAAGTAAACACGTGAATTTTAAAAGAGAAAGGATATTGTAAAATAATAAATTCATTAACATGCGTTAGAAGTCTTAGGAGAAATTACGTCATATTTACGTCACATTATAGTTATTACATAAAATGAACACCAAATAATATTGCAAAAATGTTTAAATTTAGAAATTGCGCTAGACATTTATTTAATATTTTGAGAGGATATTTTCAACTATTTTTGTTAGGAAAGCGCAAATAGTATTTCATTGCTAACAAAAGTACTTTCACGCGATTATTTAAAAGAGAAAGAATAGCTTGGTAAAAATTACGTCAGATTAAAAACGATTAATTTAAAATGTCTCATTTTAAAGAACTTCCTTTTCGCTTTGTTAAAAAATACCAGGAGACAAAGACTCTGTTTACTTAATTCCTTTTATATTAGCTTATTTTGAAACGTTGTTACACGTGTCTACGTCATCAAGTTATTTTTATTTCGACGTCTTATTTGTATTTTTATTAATGTTGTACGTATTTATTTGTTCTTTCGTTATTTAAAATAAAAATTATGTCAATTTGTATAATTTGGCGAGTGGTTTGGCGATTTATATAATTTGGCGAAATTGGTCGACGGGATAATCAAGTAGTACCGCAGCGGATTTGGCGTTAAAATTCCCCAATCAAAGAGAAATTAATAGAAATTCGTTTGGTACAGATGTCATATTCGCCCCATATTGGCGCGATTTTTTTCTGTCGCCAAAATCATATAGGCAACGGGTACTTAACTTGCGCCAAAGGGCTTGATGTGGTAACCCGGATTATGTTGTTTATGCTGTTGATGTTTTCGCCAAATTGGCAACCGAAAAAAATCGCGCCAATATGGGGCGAATATGACATCTGTTCCATTCGTTTATAGGGAGATCACCACTGTTTTTTAAATTATAATTCAATCTTTCGAAATCTTTTTAAAGCCGATCAAATTAGCGTGCATTTAGAGCCTGCGGTTTCTGGACGGGGGTTGGCGAGCGTAGCTCGTAGGGGGCCGATCCCCCTAGTGTTTAAAAAAAAAGAAAAGAAAAAGAAAATCTGAGTCAATGGTGCCATATATTGGGAATTTTTTAAGCATCTGTATTTATTGATGTGGAGAAGCAAGTTGTTTATCTTTTCCTTCATGATAGGATCGCACTCACTATCTCGAATATAGGAGTCGATAGCGTTACCTATCTTGCCATTGTGCCCTTGCATAGATGTGATTTTACATGCAGGTTTTGTATTTTGCTATGTGTTTATATTTTTATAATGTAGATTGCAATTTTATAGGCAGTGTTATAATTGTTGCACGTTTTAATCGAGAAGATTAATTTATTATTATGGTTTTTCTATAGTTATATATAGATATATATACAGTTTATATTTATATATAGTTATATATAGTTTTCTATATTATCCATGATAATTAGAATATGGCTTGGTTGATATAATTTATTAGAAACATTTTCTTTGATCAATAAATCCTATCATTACGGTCTGGTTAATTTGTTGTTCGGAAAAAATGAAGTGCATATTGAGGGAGATTTTATAAATTTGAGATAGTGGTTAACACGTTGTGGGCCACGGTGGCTGACACTGAAGCTGAAAAATTTACAATGTTTTAAGAAATTTTTAAGAAAGTATAAACCTGTAATAAATAAAAGGTAAGCAAATTTTAAATAAATTTACAGTAATTACGTAAAACAGTATATATATTTTTAGTTTTACATCATATTTTAGACTGTTAGCCATCGGTGAATGACGCATTCTAAGAAGAAAGTTCAGCGTCAGTCACCGGTGATTGACATATCGCTTAACGTGTTAAGAATTTATCTCTTTGGGATGGAACATTTATACATATATTCTATTTGATTGTTATATGAATATATTTATTCAGTGAAGAAAAAAAAAACACTCCTGGAATTTCAAAATTTAACTGCCTGAATTTTCATTTTTGAACAATTTTGTAAAACACACTGAAGCTTAATCTTTTCGAATTAAATTATGAAGAACAATAACAATACATAATTAAATAAACGTTCCTGAAAACTCTAACAGCTACAAAAGTAACTAATTCAGAAACAATAAATACCTATATTTCGGTAGTCCCTGAAAAGCGCTAAAAAGTGGTGTTTTTTAAATTGAGTTGTGACAGGTATAACATAAAGAAACGTATATCTGCTTTCTAAAATCGTGGGATTTGAGGAGGTATAGTAGCACAACCCTCGGCAAATAGCCACCACATCCATTTCTTTAAAATACATTGAGTCTGGCTGTGAGAGAGAAACACTTTTCTCTATTATTTGAGAGTTTCTGTTTCGTTAAAAATTATGTGATTTTGAAAAGAAATTATTTTCAAAATCAAGTTGGAAATTGCACGACAAAGTTGCAAATACGTTCGTACTATAACTAGTTTTCTAAATATTTTTTGCACCGTATATTGCAATGAATGTATATTTTAGTGCACTTCATGGGTGCATATCAATATCATTCTGTTCAAAAGGCTGTAAAATCATTAAAGTCCACTTGAAATATTTTTTCCCATTGGTCGTAATGTAACTGAAAAATTTGACTGCCTCTGTAATTAAAGTATACATCCGATTTTCATAAAATTTGAAATGGCTCCACAAATGGCTCGACCATTCGGTTGGGTAGTTTTTATTCTGTTATATGCGGACAGACAGAGAGACAAATGAACCGAACGACGACTATAGGCGCTACGTATGTATATAATTACGAACGCACCTAATAACGAAAGAAAGATCAGCTATTGCTGAATAGTTAAAAGTGACAGTTTTAATTCTGAGAGTGTAGATATTGAAATTACAAAAAGTTTAAATTTTGCAATATAATTTTGCAAAAAATATAATTTAAAAAATATATTTGGATTGTGTGGTAAATTTTCGAGTTCGATAACAACCGAAAAGTTCTATAGCCAATGGTAAAATTTTTCAGTTAATGATTTTGAAGTAGTTGTATTTAAATGATTTACGTAGAAAAAGGAAAAAAAAAGGAATTATTTTTTTCCGAAATATTCACAGCAAAAGAGAAATAAATTTAATCGATAAATGGTAAAATGCATGATAAGCTTTAATTAGTTATAGTAGTTACATTAATTAACTAGCAGTAAATGAATATCACATAACAAACGATATTGACTTTAAATAGTATATGTAAATGTCTCTGCAAGAATTCATGTTTTGTTATAATGCATTATTTTGTTATAATCATTTTTTCCTGCCAAAAAATAAGCGTATTGTAAAAGTAAAAAACATTGATTACAAAACCGTTTACAAAAGTTTAAAAATACATATATTTTACGACTGCGTTATTTGTTATTCTTTTAAAATTCGTAATTGTCAATTAAAGTCAGAATTCATACAATATAATAGTTATTAAACTTGAAATTAATATAATTTTTTTAAGTATTTGTTTAATTAGTTTAATAAAATAACCTTAAAATATCAATTTCCCAATTTATTGACTAAATGTTATCATGGAAATTGACTTTCTTCAATTTCAAAATCTTGAAAACAATTTATTTAATAACTTAATATTTTTAAACATCTTTCTATAACATTTCTTTTTAAATATATGAAAATTCTATTTTTTCTAAATATTTAAAAGTATTTAAGGTATCACCTTAAATTTTGACTTCTTATTACACTTTTTATATATTCACAATTAACATTTTTATTTTATCTCACGTAAAGGAAACCATATATCTTTGTAACTTTCAGAAACATGAAGTAACATTTTATTAAAGTAGAAGTAACAACATACTCTTGCAAACGGGGTTTTAGTAATTGAGATTTGAAACATTTAACTTTATAAAAAAATTCACCAGAAAATATACATGGATAAAAGCTTTTCATCACCTATGATTTTTTTTTAAATTAAATTGTTGCTCATGTAGACGCTAACTTCAATTATTAATGACTAACAAACCATACTATTTTGAAACTTTTATGCTCAATTAAACTTTTATGTTCGAACAAACTTTTATGCTCATTTCAATATTCATTTGAAGTTTTGAATTTTTTAGAAACCATCTTCTTACATCTTAAAATTAACCATCATATCAAATTCAAAGTTCTACCACTTCTCTCAACCAGTGGTGTAGTAGTAAAAAATGCAAAGGGTATACGTTCTAAGCAGAGGGTATAACCTAGTCTATATATACCATACATTTCTTGAGAAACAGAGGGTATACGGTATTCCTTAAAAAAATGCAGGGTGTATAAGGCGTATATCCCCGTATACCCTACACTACATCTCTAATCCCAACATAAAAGGCTATGTTGAAATCGCAACTGCCACCATTCATTTGCCATCATTAATTTTGAAATCGGGTTGTTATTTCCAATATTATACAGAAACGCAATTTAGAAAGCTTTTAAATGGCCTTTTTTAGAACGTTTGTCATTCCTGTGAACCACAGGTAATAGACTCATCGGCATAAGATATATCCTGTATAGGATCAGAGACTGTTGCAATTGATTTGCAACTATTACTTTTATAATCGGTTTATATTCCCTGAAATTGCAAAGAAATCGTAATTTACAAATTTTTTATAACGCTTTTCGCACCTCCCCTTCGCTTAGCCCCTTTTTAATTAGAATTTATTTTCGTCAGTCTTTCGAGTGCATTTATATTTTATAAGTAACTACCATGCTATATTTTCAGTTTCTAGCCTCTTAAGTATCACAGAAATCGCAATTTAGAATGTTTTTTGCTCCTGCAACCCTCTGGTAGTATTGGCACAGACATAAAATATAGCTTATGTTTGAGCACGTTTTATCACCAACACCATTTGTCACCATTATTTTTTTAATCGGTTTGGTATTTGATAAGATTGCAAAAATAATGTAATTTAGAACGCTTTTTGCTCACTTCATCTTTTTTAATTTGGAATTTTCTTTCGACTGTTCTTAGAAAGCAGATGCATCTTGTAGGTAAATACCATGATATATTTCAAAATGTTAGACCTCTCATTTGGGCAAAAAACGCAAATGAAAACATGTTTTGTTTTTGCAACCCCCAGATGGTAGTGACAGCAACATAAAATATAGCCTATGTTGGAGCAGGGACGGCCACCATGAATTTGCAACCATTACTTTTGAAATAGGTTTGGTATATTCTGAGATTGAGTAGAAATCGCAATTTAGAACTGTTTCGAGCATTTTAACCCCTTATAAATTTCCAATTTTTTCGAAACTGTTCTATCATTTATATCTAATAAATATGTGCCTTGCCTAATTCCAGGTTGCTAGCCCCTACCGATCACAAAAATTGAAATTTAGAACGTTTTTTGCTCCTGAAAGCTCTAGATGGTAGTGGCACCGAGATGAAATAGCGTCTATGTTAGAGCAGAGGCTGTCAGCATCAATTTCCAACCATTACTTTTGAAATCAGTTTGATTCTTCCTGAGATTTCTCACAAATCGGCACTTAGAACGTTTTTAGAACACTTTTCGGTCATTTTCACCCTTTTTAAATTTCAAATTTTTAAAGAAATGTTCTTAGAGATAATTTATATCTAATAAATATATACCATAAAAAATTCATGAGGTCCTTTCTCTCTTGAAGTTCTCTAGGTCTTTTCATTATTCAAAAATCGCATTTTTAAAACCTTTTTTTTTTTTTGCTCCTGCATCTCCTCTGGGGTAGTGGAAACAATTATAAACTATAGCCTATCTTGGAGCAAGAGTTGTCACCATCATTTTTACAGATTTGAAATCGGTTTAGTAATTCCTGGGATTGCATAGAAATCGCAATTTAGAAAGTTTTTTACAACGCATTTCGCGCATTTTCGCAGCTTTTAAATTTCGTTTTTTTTTAGGAAATATCCTTAGAGATCATTGATATCTTATCAGTAATTATCATTCCAAATTTCATGATTCTAGGCTCTTCCATAACACAAAAATCGCAATTTAGAACGTTTTTTTCTCCTGCAACTCCCAGGTGGAAGGGATACAAATATAAAACAGAGACTATTTTAGAGCAAGGTCTGTCGCCATCAACTTACAACCTTTTGAACCTTTTTTTTATTTTTACCTTTTGAAATCGATCCGATACTGCCCAAAATTGAGCCCATTTAGAATATTTTATAGAACCTCTTCGCACATTATCACCCCTTTTAAATTTCGATTTTTTTAAGAACTGTTCTTAGAAATCCTGTATATCTAATAAGTAGCTAATGTTTCAAATTTGATATTTCTAGGCCCTTCAGTAACGCATAAATCGCATTTTTAGAACGTTTTCTGCTCCTGAACCCCCTTTGGAGTAGTGGCACCAACATAAAACATAGCCTGTGTTAGAGCAAGGGTTGTCATCATCATTTTGACACCATTATTTTTAAAATCGGTTGGTATTTCCTGAGATTGTGTAGAAACAACTATTTAGAATGATTTTTGGATCGCTTTACGCGCATTTTCACCCGTTTTAAATTTCGAAATGTTTACGAACTGTTCTTATAAATCCTTTATATCTAATAAGTAGCTAATATTTCAAATTGCATATTTCTAGACCCTTCAGTAATGCAAAAATCGCATTTTTAGAACATTTTTTGCTCCTGCGCCGCTTTGCTGTAGTGTCACCGACATAAAATATAGCTTATCTTGGAGCAAGGGTTGTGACCATCATTTTGACACCATTATTTTTTAAATCGGTTTGGTATTTTCTGAGATTGTGTAGAAACCACAATTTAGAACTTTTTTTAAAACGCTTTTTGTGCATTTTCACCCACTTTAAATTTCGAATTGTTTAGAAAATGTTCTTAGACATCGTTTATATCTATAAGTAACTAATATTCCAAACATTAGATTTCTAAGACCTTCAGTAACAAAAAAATCGAATTTTTAGAACGTTTTCTGCTCCTGCACCACATTTGGGTAGTGGCACCGACATAAAATACAGCCTATGTTCTAAGTTGGAGTAACACCGCCATTTTGATACCATTACTTTTGAAATCGGTTCGGTAGCCTCTAACAGCCTCTTGGGATTACCTCTAACAAACACACAATTTTTACTTTTTTATAATATTAGTATATGTATGCCATGTATTCTTTATATGATAAATAAGGCTTACTATCGAGAAATAAATTAAATTCAGACATTAAAAGTTCTTTATAAACAATAACTGAAGTAAGTGAAATTTTATCGAAGTTATGTAATGATCAGGCATAATCTTATATCGTAGATGAAATAAATTGGTTTTAAAAAATGCATCAATATACGTGTATGAAAATTACGTTTCTGCAATAATTTATCTCAATTTGATAATAAAATATAAATATACTCTTAAACAAAATTTCAATTCGTAATAAATGAAATATTATAAGGAAAATATTAGTTATGTATTGAATTTCTTATTCGTTGTACATTTTTAATTTCAGCATTGAGGATCAGTGTACAAGATTTTAAAATTTGATACTCGCAAACACTTAATAATATAAAATTCAATTATAATTTATACTACTTTGCAATTTAATTTTATATTTAATTTCATTGTTAAATATCTGGATTAACTCGGTTCAGATTTAACCTCATTGATATACATTATTCAGATGCCTTATTTAATAAGATTTTTCTCCTTTCAGAAATAATGACAGAAATGAGATATAAATTTAACTTCGACGTAAAAATGCCTGATAAGCTGAAGAGAAAGTGATGTTTTACCGGGAAATCTGTTAATGTACTGCCAGTAAAAGAATATCACAAAAGAAACCATTTTGATGTCAAACAGTACATGCATATTTGTAAAAGGGATTGCTTTTCTGACTTAATGCATCGTAATTCACACTGAGATAGTCTAATACAGAAAATATTTGACTATCCAACATACTTACATTTGCCAATTATCTCTAGTTTATTTTGTTTATGTATTTCGGTTCTTAATAGTTAAATGTATGGAAAATTATAAAACAAATAAAAAAAGTTACATTTATAGTAGGGAGGGGGGGGGCGATTTACATTCTACATTCGCATATATTTAACGGCTGCAGGGAAATATCTTCAAAAATGCTATGCAACTGATGAACACAGACTTTTTCTGTTTCCCATTTCAAGGATTAAATTATGGAAGCAAGAAACCAAATATTTGATTGCAGATTTTAATATTAATAATTGCAATATCTCGTCTATGCTAAATATCCTGAACTGGCCTGCACGTAAAATATTACTTCAACCAGATTCTTCCTCATTCAAAATTGAGAGTACTGATTCGAAACACCTTAGAACAGCGTAATATGAAGATCTGAAGATCTAGAAACAGCTATCAAAATATTCCAGTAGAACAACCTCAAACGTGTTGCTTTCGCCAAGAAATCAGTTGATTTCATTACAGATTTTATGCAAAGCAAAAAGAGATATTGGCCTTGTGTAAAGCGAAGGATTAAATTCGGAGTATTCTTTTCAACTATATGTAGATCCTGGTTTTCCCCAAATGCCATTGAAGGGAATGTTTTAACTCAGAGAGTTGTGGTTTTACATATTTCGCGCCCATGGCATTAAACATCATTAATCTGAATTTTACACTTATCACGGTACAAGGTACACTTGGTACATGGTACATGGTGCATGACAAACAGGAGGTCCAATGACATTTGAAATTTTTATTGGATGGATATAAAACAGGGAATCGCCACATTGAAACATATTAATTTTGCCAGTGACGAATGCGGATAACAAAATGAGAATAATATTTTTGTTCATATTCAGCTAGCTTTAACATCAACTGTTCGCTTTACATGAATAAGTCGAAAATTCACTGGTATTTACTCGTTCGGGACAATTAATTATTTCCCTTATTGAATGCAGTGACAAGAAATTTAGTACTTAAAATAAAACATAAGGTTGCAGGAAAATATATACACACGTGAAGAATATAATGAATTAATATATAATGAAATAATAATATAATGAATATATCAGAAAATCTAGTATTTTTTTTTTTTTTTTTTTTAACTATCAGATGCACGAAAACATGTTAAACGTTAAGAACGGGAGACCTAAGTATTTACAAATTTCCAAGAAAGCTTTTAGTAAAATAGACCGTTTTCCGTAACGAAATACAAATATATACTGTACGCTACTATAAGTGTCGGTTATGTGTCTCATTGTGAGTAATTGATGAGTATTTCAAAAAATAATTGCCCGCTTCAAAAACGAAGAGCTTTTTGAAATTACTCGGGAGAGAAGAATACAACTTGAAGCTGGCAATTTATTGAAACACAAATTATTATCTAAAAATAAAAAACCCTCTTTCACATTCTCGACGACAAGATATAACTCTACAACGTTACATACAGTTAATATACAGTGACTCACTCACTGAAGATAAGCTGATGGAAGAACAACATAGTTTGTCATTCGAGTGTCCTTCTGTTTTTAAATTATTCCTTAGCAGTTTCATTTTTCTAGTTTTATGTTTAAAAAAAAAAAGGCGAAATATATACCTTTTTTATTTAGGAGACTGTCATTATTTTATGTCAGCTGAAACATGGTTTACATAAAAAGTATACATAATTGTATTTTAAATTAATAAAACAGCTATTGAGACATACTTTTAATAATGTTTAAAACTACTATATATAATATATACCAACATATATAAAATATACAATTTATAATAACTAATCGATTTCTAAGTAAAGCTCTATAATAGGTACTATAACGATTATCTCGTTATATATGTTTACATTCCATTTCCCCCCCCCCCAGACAGTTTCAATTAAAATTCTGTTTAATAACTTATTTATTTTGTGCACTATAGTCAAACAGTGCAGCCCCTAAATTAAATTCAACATTTAAAAACTAAATCGATTGTATTAACAGCCCTTCACATTTAAATCAAATTATTCTAAGTACTCATCTCTTTAATAAAATAAAATCAGTGAATCACTCTCTATTTTCACTTTCTGATTCTTTCACACATACGCTTTAACCTTGTACAAAATTCGTTACGGCTGACTGTTAGTTTCAAAACGCATTTTAACTTCGGTCATTTCCTTATTTGGGCATGAATATAACTCATCATTCAAAATCACTTTACATGCAATCTACTTATTAGAATTATTTTCGCTTCACACCCTTTTGTTCAGATGTATGGCATTTCTACATTTTTTGTGGTAAAGCGGTGTATCTTTGATCTAACATCTGGTCTAGAAAAATACAGTCTCATGCTTTTTAGCCTAACGAACTCTGTCTGTTACTATGCCCTTTCCAGATAACACTTTTTATTTTTACATTTAACCGCAGCTGTATCAATGTACAGATGAGGCTCACTCTATCATGACTCAGGAATGTATGCAGCCCACAATCTGCCCCCCCCCCCTACACAATTAATATGGTAGAAGCCTACCGTACATTTTTGGCGAACATACCAGCCAATGTTTCTATTACCCCCTGTGCATGGCGCAAAAATACTTTTGGATTGGCGATATTGTAGCCCGCCAAGCAAGAAAGTTGTAACTGTATATTCTCCCCATTCCTGCTTTCTGGCTAGCCTCGTGATGACGTCTTAAAAGAGGCTCCTTATTGCTTCTTCCCTGTACCTCTCCCTTCGACCTTCATCATGAAAATAAAATAAGTCTTCGTTTACCGAATTGGAGTTTTTTTAATAGGACCTGGTGTTTTTTTAATCTTCGCAACCTTATAAACGCAAACGGCCATCTCTTCTAGCAAAAAAGTCACCATATAAAATTGGTCTCCGTGACCAGTTTTTTTTCTCCATTAACAAAAAAAAAAATGTAAGGGAGAGGTACTTGCTTCCAGCCTTTTTTTCTGCATGGATTTCTGGCAGCGATGGATTCCCCCCGGCTGTCACACCGTGCCCGCTACGTGGATTTCATCATGGAGTGAACTTTCGCCCTGGACGACTGCTCTTCACCGTAAAATATCTGTGCCTGCCTGCTTCTCTGCTTTTCCCCTTTGCCAACCCCCGGAGTTGTGGAATCAGCTGTTCGCTTCCCGTCGCCTAAGAAATCTGCCTGCCTTACATACTTCCGTACCGAAGAATCCTGCCCGCGTGCAAACTTATCTCCCGGAGCATCCTTCCCCCGGCCCATCATCGCATCATTCTTGTGAGTGTCGACAAAATCACAAAGCAACGGCAAATGTTTCCGCATAATAGCAATATTAATTATGTCATAACTTCAACAAGTTCCGCATTGAGAAACCTTTCAAATCTGTGTGGAAAAATACTACAAATTATTCATCAGTTAAGTGCAGTGAAATACTGATTTCAAAGCCAAACACAAAAAAACCCCTGAAAATACATGTGTTCGTTGAAGGAACGTCCGAGCGAGTCAGCGATTCAATGAATGAATCTCGCTCTCCAACCTCCTCAATATGCTGGAAAAGTGTGTTTTGTTTTTTTACCATACGACACCAACCAGTTTGTGAAATAATTTTGTGAAGTGCTCAGTTAGATAGTCACGTTCTGTTGTGAGGTTTTATAAGTTGTTCATCTTTATTCAAGAGGCAGTTTGTGATAAAAAAAAAATCTCAAAAAAAGTCATTTGCTGCAAAGAATCGTTTTAGTGATTCACTCTCACGCATACATTTCTAGCAAATGTTTATGATATTGACAAGGAGGTCATGAAGGTGCAAAAAAAAAAAGTGAAAATAAATACTGCACCAGTCCCTTAAAATAGCACATTTTTAGAGTACGAAAGCATATTTTAATTCCCCCCATTTAATTGCTTTCCTTTCGCCTAATTTTCTTTTCAGTTAATTCTGGAAACCTTGTTTTAAAATTTTTAAAGTTTCATTCCATTTGTATGCTTTCTTATTCCATAAGTACTCACAAGTACTTTATAATTTATTTTATTAATATTATTGTGTTTTTGTACAGGATACGAAAACACAGTGATATTGCTATTTTTGATATTTTGTGTTGTCTATTATAATATTTATAAATATAATATAAGTAGTTTTTTTTCCCCATTGCATTGAATGTTCCAATATCTTTAGTTATTAAGATACACATTCACCTTTGCTTAACTTTTAATGCATATTAAAATATATTAATTTTTTTTCTCTCTCAAAAAGAGTTAACGAAGATTATATTTTGTCCAATATATTTTTCTGGTTCGCCTTTCGGCTTGAAAATATTTTAATTTGAGAAATATTTTTAATTTCTGTCCTTTTAGAGAAATAAGGACAGATAGCAAGTTTTTTTTTTTTTCTCTCTGCTAAAAAGGATAAAATAAGTTTTTAATTCAGTTGCTTGCTCCTACCAGTTTTATTTTGAAAGACTTACATGTTTCATTCATTTAAAAAAAAAAAATAAAATAAAATAGGAGCTATTGCGAAATATTTGTTTTTCTTTTGCTTAAAATAAGCAACGGTATTATTTTTCCTTTGGGAAACACAATTTTGTCCCTGGATAAGTTTTCTTTCTCTCTATTTTTTTTATATAAGGTTTAAAAAAAAAAAAAAAAGACCTTTTGTTTATTTTTAAGTTGTGTATTAGTTTTTTTAATGTGATTATTTATGTGATTATTTTATTTCATTATTTTATGTGCTTTGCATTTTTATCTGTTTATGTGTGTTATATTTAGATAGGTATGCAGAATTTCAGTAACAATTTTTGATTAGAGAATTTGTCTTAGGTAAACCGTTGACCATGTCCGCTAAACAAGTTCAAATCAACATTAACCAATTTGACGGAGATCCGGATTTGCTTAAATTCTTTTTTAACCAAATTAGGTCGGTCGCTGAAATTAACAAATACAGCCCTCAGACTACCATTGCTGTACTTGTAGGCAAGTTAATTGGTCCCGCTCAAAAATTTTATGCTCAGAATCCGGAAATTCAAAAAATTAATGATCTAGATACGTTTGAAAAAGAATTTGCCGCATTTTTCTCACCCCCCAGCAAGTGCGTGGCTGGCGTTGAACTTTCGAGCTTATCTCTTCTGCCAGCGGAGTCAATTAAAAACCTGGCACATCGGTTAAACGTGTTAGCCGCAACTGTCTATTCAGATATTAAAGACGAAAATGCCCGTAACACCATTAAACTTATGAAATTTATGGAAGCTGTGCCAACTAACATACGAATAAAGTTACAAGAAGAAGGCGTGAATGAATATCGTGCTGCTGTTGAAAGAGCACAGATATTACACGAAATTCTGCATAACGAAAAGATTCTACATTCCTTACCCTCTGTCAGTAAATCTCAAAATAACATTGAAGAGCAATTGAAGGAACTCTCGGAAAAAATAAATGCATTAACACTCGCACCGCCTGGACCCAAAACTGAAACTAAAAAAAATGATATGCAAGGTAGCCCAAAGTATAACGCAAATGCGATGCGCTATAGGAAAAATTTCAAAACGCGAAATTTCCCAAAACGTTTTTCCCCTCACAAATTTACACAAAGAAAAGTTGTGACTTGTCAACTCTGTTTCCGCGATGGCCACCAGGCACATCAGTGTTTTAAATGGAAAAGAGTTAATACACAGAGAAGGGAAAATTTTAACAGACGCTACAATTACCAGGTTCAGGAAAACTAGAACAGAGACACAATTTTTATGTTGATGATTTTGTGTCTCAACCATGTGACTTAACATCAGCAACATTTCCTATTGACCCTACATTACCAAAGATCTCTAAAGAAAGATTAGTCAATTCAACCGGGTCACAAACTTCAGATCACATTAAAATTGCAAGAAATATCACTACTCAAACAGAAAATGAAGGCGATAAAATTGTTCACATCATTTGTAGTGTTAATACGCATTCTCCATCACTCCCTCTTGTAAAGGCCACTATTGCAAACCATAAAATCACCCTATTGGCTGACTCTGGAAGTAGCATTTCGTTACTTTCACAAAATTTATTCAATGAACTTAAACCTGTATTAAAATACAAGAGACTATCAACAGCCATAAATATTAAAACCGTCAATTCGGATGTTTCTTTTTCTTCATGTATTAAAGCATCCATTAAATTAGAAAAAAAATCCTTCTCGCACCACTTTTATATAGTGGATATTCCTGAATCCTCCAGTTTTGAAGGCATTCTTGGTTTTGATTTCATTAGTAAATTTAACATTATCATTGATACTTTCAATAAATGCATTCACATTAACAACAACTTGACTATTCCACTAGAAACATCACACACTAAGTCTAAAGTCAGTGAAAGTAATCAATGTAACACCTTATGTGATGTAGTGACAAATCAAAAAGTTTTCTTAACCCGTAAAATAATTCTAGAACCCCAAGAGCAAACATGGTGCTCAGTTTACACAAACAATAATATCAAACATGACATAAATTATCTATTTGAATATGTGGCAGATAAAAAAGAAGTAATAAGTCATGATGCCATTATTCAAATGAATAAGAAAACTAAACGCAAAAAGAAGCCTGTACAATTAAATCATTTCTTTTCTATTTCACTTAAAAATAATTCTGACACTACCATTCATCTCCCTAAACACACAAAAATTGGACATTTATCTGAAGTTGAGGAAATTCTTGACTACCCCTCTGATAATTTGGACAAGCATCATAACTCAGAACAACACTTCCTAAATTTTATTCAGGCATCTAATGCAACATTAAAAAAAAGGAAAGAGGATTTGGCAGCTACCGATTTTGATCTTACACATTTAAGTTCTAATGAAGCAAATACAATGACTAAATTATTACTTAATTACTACCCGGCCTTTTCAAAATCATTAAATACACTTGGACATACTGATAAGATTGTACCTGATTTGAAATTTATTAATGACTACCCTATAAAAACTCTTCCATTTCCCCTTCCTCAATCTTTGCAAAAAGGTACTTTAGAACAAATTAAAGATCTGCTTGATGCCAAAATTATTGAACGCCACTGTTCAGAATGGGCTTGCCCCATGCTTTTAGTCAAAAAGAAACCAGACGGAACTGGTAAACAAAAATTTCGTCTCGCCTTAGATCTTCGAATGGTAAATACTGTAATTCAAGGATCATCTTACCCTCTACCTAAAATTCAAACCATCATTTCAAATCTTTCTCAGTATCGATATTTTTCTTCTCTTGACTTTCATCAGGCATATCATCAAATTGATTTGCCAGAAAAATTCCAAAATCAGTTGACATTTACTACTATGTTTGGTTCTTTTAGATACAAGAGATTAGTGTTCGGATTAAAAAACAGTGCTTCTATTTTCCAAGCTTTAATGGACTCTTTACTTGATGAGTTACAATTAGATGGTGTATATACATATCAGGATGATTTCATTGTAGGTGCAAACTCTTTTGATGAAATGTGTAATAAATTAAAAAAAAATTCTCTCTATCCTAACCAAATACAACTTAACCCTGTCTCCTAGCAAGTGTACTTTTCATAAATCTAGTATTGACTATTTGGGATTTCATGTAGAAAATCAGTCCGTTTCCCCGATTCAGTCAAATATCATAAAAATAACATCTTTTCCCACACCTACAACTAAACGTCAACTAAAAAGACTCATTGGTGTCATTACATTTTATAAGAGTCTAATTCCATCCTTTTCTGAGTTAGTACAACCACTGATAAACCTAACTACTCCTAAAGTTAAATTTAAATGGACAGTTAAACATCAAGAAATCATGGACACAATACAGAAAATTTTCTTTAATTCTCCCATGGTTAGATTACCTGATTGGAACAAGACATTTTATTTAAATACAGATGCGTCAAATGTTGCTATTTCTGGTGTTTTATTACAAGAACATGATCAACAACTTTTACCAGTTGCATATTTTTCTAAATCTCTTAAGCCATCAGAAAAAAAATACCCTGCACTTAAATTAGAACTCATGGCAATTTATAAATCTGTAACCGCTTTCAAATATTATTTATATAACAGACAATTTGTAATTCTTTCTGACAGTAAACCCTTAGAAAAATATAACAAGACTACTAATCCAGCTGATATTATCTCTCGTTGGCTCATGGAGCTTTCAGAGTACTCATACACTTTTAAACATATCCCTGGTAAGAAAAATGTTCTTGCTGACTATTTATCTCGCTGCACTTTTGAAAACAATCAACAAACTCTGGATACTAACCCTGAACTTATCCATGACCCTCAACCATTACCTATTGTTGACTATGATACACCAGACAGTAATAATTCATGTTCAAGCGCCACTAAGAAATATGTAAACTATCTTGTATCTGGTAAACAAACAAATCCAGATCCTTTATTAGAAATTTCAAATGAAACTTTCTGCACTGAACAAAAAAATGACACCACCTTGTCCACTGTTTACAAAGATATTCTAAAGAAAGGACCTTCTCAAAAATATCCTAATTACTTCATACACCCTGATTCGAAAGTTTTAATGTTAAAAAAAGAAAATAATCTTAACAACACTTTTTCATATCACATTGTTGTTCCTAACTCTCTTAAAAGCAAAGTTTTAACAATCTCTCATTTATCTCACTTTGGTTTTAATAAAACTTATGAGTTTCTATCATCAAGATATTTTTGGAAAGGCATGTATGTTGACACTTTAAACTTTGTAGCTTCATGTGTCAAATGTCTTCAATGTAAACATCATCAAACCCCTCCTGCACCCTTACAACCCACCTACACGCCCAGATATCCTGGCCATACTATTAGTACAGATCTCGTTGGACCTTTTTCTAATGGTAAACATATTTTAACTATTACAGATCACTTTTCAAGACATGTTGAACTTTTTCCACTTAATGATATATGTGCAGCTAAAGTCGTTAAATGTCTATTCTCTTACATAACCACCTTTGGGAGACCTTCTGTTGTCTTATCAGACTTAGGACCCCAATATACATCTCAAATATACAACATTTTTAATGATACTCTAGGTATTAAGGTACTTCACAGCTCTGTTTCGAGACCACAAAGCAATGCTCTTTCGGAGAGAATAAATAAATCTATTAAATACTCTGTTAATATACTTTTACAAGAAGGTCACTCATTTGAAAATGCAATATTTATACACAAGTCGCTCTATAATGGTTCAAAACATTCAACTACATTATTCACTCCTAATCTTCTGCACTTTGGACGTGAACTTTCATTAATTTTTGACACTTTTGATCAGAATACCAATCAACCTTTTCTAGATAAACATACTGAAATACATAAACTACTTGAAGATTTACACAAAATATATGACAAGGCTTACAATAACATTAAAACAGCACAGGATAAAAGATATAAACATTACGGTCAGAAAGCTAAATTAAGAACCATTTGTCTCAAAGATATTGTGTACTTAAAGTCTGTTGATAAATTCAAACCTAAATACACTGGACCATATATTGTAACTTTCAAACATTCACCTGTGTCATTCTCGATCAAGAGATTGTATGCTGCTGATAATACAGCATTTCGGGTGCACATTGATAGGTTACTTCTTGCACCACCTCGATATGGACATTTATTCGATGCTACAAGTCACTTAAACAATCACAACTTCCCTAATGTTTATCAACCACATACATATAATTTAAGAAACAGAAAATAATATACTTCTGTTTACATTTTTGTCTTATGACATGTATTGTGAAGCTAAGTGTACAACCAGAGGCCTAGGTTGTATGTATGTTGTTTACAACAGAACTTTGACAACATTATGGCTGGCCCATGACTGTTTTCTCCGAAGATCTCTTGTGAACAATATTTTGAATCACTTTACACTCATTTCATTTTACGGTACACTTTTTATGCTATTTACATACACTTAACTATTATTTACAGTTCAACATTTATTTTACATTTCATTCTTTTACGATTACATTTCAGTTAAAACTGATAGCTAACACGTTTAATAATTGCAGTTAATAAAAAAAAAAAAAAAAAAATTTCACATGTAATTTGATAACATTTTCTGTAAGGCAACCAGTTAGTTACCTTCTAATTATACGGCTTGTGCATTATTTAACCTGATTATGACTTTTTCATTTTTTTATGTCTCTCTTCACTCTAGGATTATCTACCCCTTTTTGATTTGATATATATGTGAAATATATATCTATTTTTTTATTTTTTAATTCTCCCTTTCGAATGTTTTGTTCCCGTTCAAAATTATTGCCCTTAGGGTCCAAAACTTCATTGTGTTGAGAGACAACCCCTTGGAATTGGTGTGCCAATTCACAAAAAATCAATTTTTGCTTGTAAACCGACGTGTGCTCCTTTAGAGGACCGCTAGTGTCTTCGGAGGAGCAGGGACTCATATAAGCGGGCGCTGTATGAGTCTCAAAAACTCCCTCCTCACATAAGGCTGAAGCCCTAAGCTGACGCCATAATACTTGTGGTCTACACAAGATTCAGGGTGACACCTTTTTCATGGGCGTGCTTCAGGCACCTCTTTTTTTTGTCATCCTATGCTGCATGCATGAATATTACATTTTTTTTAAACCATGTCCAATTTCTTTTAAATCATATTACAATTGATTATTAGTTTACAATTACACATTTCACTTATTATTATTTACTCTTTACTTCTAGTGTTGCATTTGTGTTTATATATTATATTTTTATTGTTACTACTTGTGTTTTTTCATAAAAATGATCCGAATCAGGATCAATATTTTTGATGATGTGCAGCCAAGGGTCTAGTTATATGCTGCTTAAATATTTGCTGTCAGAGTCGACTCAGTCAAAAAATATATACCATGGTATGCAATTTTGAAGAAAATTTTACTGAAGGTGGAGATCCATAAACTTATTTTAGAAAATATTAATTCATAAAATCTCTTAGGACTGTTGAACTATTGATGAAAGAGATTTTTTTTATTATTTTCATGACAGCAACTTGTTTAAAAAAAAAAAAAACTTTTATGTTTTGAAGATATATTTATATGTGTAACTATTTTTCTTGCTGTTTTGCCCATGCACACGGGTCAACAAAAGTTTTTTTTTTGCGGTGTCCCAGGTGATATATATAACGATTATCTCGTTATATATGTTTACATTCCATTTCCCCCCCCCCCCAGACAGTTTCAATTAAAATTCTGTTTAATAACTTATTTATTTTGTGCACTATAGTCAAACAGTGCAGCCCCTAAATTAAATTCAACATTTAAAAACTAAATCGATTGTATTAACAGCCCTTCACATTTAAATCAAATTATTCTAAGTACTCATCTCTTTAATAAAATAAAATCAGTGAATCACTCTCTATTTTCACTTTCTGATTCTTTCACACATACGCTTTAACCTTGTACAAAATTCGTTACGGCTGACTGTTAGTTTCAAAACGCATTTTAACTTCGGTCATTTCCTTATTTGGGCATGAATATAACTCATCATTCAAAATCACTTTACATGCAATCTACTTATTAGAATTATTTTCGCTTCACACCCTTTTGTTCAGATGTATGGCATTTCTACATTTTTTGTGGTAAAGCGGTGTATCTTTGATCTAACATCTGGTCTAGAAAAATACAGTCTCATGCTTTTTAGCCTAACGAACTCTGTCTGTTACTATGCCCTTTCCAGATAACACTTTTTATTTTTACATTTAACCGCAGCTGTATCAATGTACAGATGAGGCTCACTCTATCATGACTCAGGAATGTATGCAGCCCACAATCTGCCCCCCCCCCCTACACAATTAATATGGTAGAAGCCTACCGTACATTTTTGGCGAACATACCAGCCAATGTTTCTATTACCCCCTGTGCATGGCGCAAAAATACTTTTGGATTGGCGATATTGTAGCCCGCCAAGCAAGAAAGTTGTAACTGTATATTCTCCCCATTCCTGCTTTCTGGCTAGCCTCGTGATGACGTCTTAAAAGAGGCTCCTTATTGCTTCTTCCCTGTACCTCTCCCTTCGACCTTCATCATGAAAATAAAATAAGTCTTCGTTTACCGAATTGGAGTTTTTTTAATAGGACCTGGTGTTTTTTTAATCTTCGCAACCTTATAAACGCAAACGGCCATCTCTTCTAGCAAAAAAGTCACCATAGGTACCAGTGAAGATTTCATGGTTATTGAATGAAAACATTATCAATTATACGGTTATAGTACAAATTTTTCATTTCTGGGCTTCTCCACTTTTTAAACTTGTCAATTCATTTAGTACTTAATACCGAGTGTCACGAAAATAACTGATGGATTTTGAAATTCAGTAACATGCAACAATGGTGACAGATATTAAAAAAATTCTTACAGGAGGGTTATGTATAATGTCAGGAGTTCTTTAACTGTGATTCTTGATTTTAGTTCGAATTTCAAACAATAGATGGCGCTGAGAGCAATAGGTGCTCAGTCCAGGCGCGATTTTTGGTACTTCGGGATCCATTCAATACATTTTAATCTCCTTTTATTTGCATGGAAAAACAGAAAGGCCTTAAAAATCGAGCCTGGAATTAGCGGTTATTGCTTGCAATACCATCTATAGATGCTGCTTGTAACTAAAATTTAGAATCGCAGCAAAAAAACTCTTGACATCTTACATAACACTCCTGCAAGATTTTTTTTTTTTAATATCTATGACCGTTTGCAAGTTATAGAATTTTAAAATCCATCTGATATTTTTTGGACACCTGGTACAAACTTTTACTTTTTCGTTTATTTGGAAAATTTAATATTTTTGGAAGTAGAAATTTTTAATAAATAAACTTATTTACAGTAGAATCTTTATTTCGTAAAACAGTAACGTAATTTCAGTTTAAGGTTGTTTTTTTTTGTATTTTAGACGTGTTATACTCTGTAGAGACCATAAAATGAACAATAAGATTAAAAACATCGGCGAAATACATTTGTTAAAACATGAAGGATCGGATCATTCTATAGTTATATGCATTTTTTTTTTTTTTAAGTTTTAAATATAGCACTGATTTACCTATTTTTACCACTAATACTGAAATATATCTACACAAAACTATTGATTCTTATATCAAAATATTTAGGCGGCAATCGATATTAACTCCTCCAAAATGGAGGACAATTGTCGTCTCTATCACCCTAAGCTGATCGCCGATTATCTTCTTGTTGAACACCCAGTGCATGGAGTTTCTCAAATATTTCCCTGGTTTATGTTCAATAGAATATGCGTGGGGTGACCTGGGATATGAATGCATGTCACTATAAACAATTCAGAATTTTCACGGCTCTGATCATTTTAATTACGCTTTATTATTGAAGGAAAGCATGGTCAAATTAAGACTCTGCATAGACAACAACTGTAAAGCAATCTGTTCAATCAGGGAAATTGTACATTTTATGAACCTTTAGCATGATTAAATTAAGACTCTGCGTAGACAATAACTAAAAAGCAATCTGTTCAATCAGGGATACTTGTACATTTTATGAACCTTTATCATGATTAAATTAAGACTCTGCATAGACAATAACTAAAAAGCAATGTGTTCAATCAGGGATAATTGTACATTTTATGAACCTTTAGCATGTATCTCAAAAACGTGGTAAAATAAGTTGTAATGTTTGCTCACGAAAAAAAATATTTCATCTATACGTTCGTATTTAAGTCTATTTTTTGAAGACATATTATATTCTGCAATTTAAAAATTGTCCAGAAATTGCAAAATAAAGATAATCTAAAAGTTTCATATTATTTTCTACTAAATCTTTTAATGTACAATATATTGTTATTTATTTCATTAATTTTCCATTCACAGGGTATAAATTTTAAAGCACGTTGCTCATAGTAAATATATTCTTTAGCATATGTGTCCTTACTATCCACTTTTATTCGTTTATTTTCTAAAATTTTGCAGATATTTCTCGACTTATTTTCTTTGAAAAGTAGTTTAAGTGGTAGTTACTTGAAATTTCTTAAAACTTTATTATGCACGCATGAACAAATTTGCTTTTTTTAATTCTGCAGAACAAGAAAGTATCATGTTTATTTAGAGGTTTGGAATATTTCACTTCTAGTATAAAGACAAGCAAATATTTTCAAAAAAGAATCTGAACAAAATCTATATTGATTCTTTTTGTGACTTAATCTTGTGTGATGAAAGTTTTCATTTTTCTATATCAATGATTTCAACTGTATGTATGGCATTAAATATATCCTGATATAATTCTTTTTTTAATTCGCACTACTTAAAAATACCCTAAAGACTTTTAAAATATAAATTTCAGTAAGAATATAAATTTAAGATTTAAATTTATGATTTTTTTTTTTTTATTAAGTAGTAATGATTTATCTGGCATCTTTAGGAAAATTGTTCTGATATAACGACAAATGTGTAACGATATACAATCTTTAAACAAAATACAAAGCATCAATACTTTTGCAAATTCCAAATTAAATTTTTAATAATTTAGATATATTGAGTATAGAGCAACATAAAATTTATAAATACTTATTTTTAATATGTTATTTCAATCATGCAACAAAATTTGTTGACAAATACAATTAGAAATGTATACAGAAACACAAAACCAGTTGGTCTGTGAAAGACAATTTGAAGCTTATCTGTCTGAAAATTTTCCTTCATTTTCTGTGTATACCTCAACGTTTATGATTACCATGTAAAGGCTAAGTTTTAAAGCTTAAAATCTCTCTTACTGTGTTATTTATTTTAAGTAAAATTTCAAATTTATTCGCCATATATTATTTCCATATATCCGACAATTTAAATACCCAAATAGAATCTTCATTCAACGTAATGTTTCAGTGCACGTATGTTGAACCTCTTAAGAAAGAAGTCTTTCGTTTTATTACGCTATTTTAAATGAAAAAATATTTTATAATATTAATAAAATATATAAATTAGATTTTAAAAAAGTATATATATAAATAGGGATTCTAAAATTTTCGTAATATTTACATTTGAAAAAAAATACCCAAAACTGTTCGTCTAAAGGACTTCAGAAAAAACACTTAATTTTAAAACATTATGTTTATTTCATAAAAAATATACACGCATGATTTAATGCAAGAAATCAAAGTATATTTTCAAATTTAAATAAAATATCTACTTTGGTTCTAATTATAATTATATAAATAGAAATTATAAAATTTTAATAATATGAACATTTGGAAAAAAATACCCAAAACTATACGTTTAGAGAAGTTAAGAACAAATAATTCTGCATCTTGTCTCCATGCATTAAATCATACTCCTACACTTTATTTGTCTAATAAACATATTGTTTCATAATTAATTACTGCTTTCTAGCTTCTTTGAAAGCAAAGATTTTGGAATATTTTTGCATGTAAATATTATTAAAATTTAAGATTTCCTCTTTATATGCATACTATATTATTTAACTTATATATTTTATAAATATAATGAAATAATTTTTATTTGCAACAACGTAAGTAAACTAAATACTTATATCTTAAAAGGTTCAGCATACGTGCGCAGAACAGTAAATTGAATGTTTTGAGTACTTTGATGCATCAGATTTATGAAAAAAAAAAATCTTTTGAAAAACGAACTCGATATATTACTGAAAACAAATAGCATAGTATGCGATATTTGGACTTTGAAACATAGCCTTAACACGGTAATCCAGAAATGTTGAGATATACATAACAAATATTTCACACAGATAAGCTTTCGAAAGTTTTTCACAAACGATTTGTTTAAAATTTTGTGTTTTTGTGTTTATTTCTAAGTATATTTTCCTCCATATTAAGTTGCATTGCTCAAATAACATTTCAATATAAAACTAGTATATTGTGGCTATCACAAAACTTTATTCTATATAAATCACGTCAATTAAATAATTTAAATAGTACAAGAAATAACAACGATTTAGCACCAATTCATATCAAAGTATATCCGAATTTGAAATTGGATGAAAATTAGTGCATTAGTTCTTGAGATAGAGCTATAGCGCAAATTCTGAAAAATGTAGCATAGCAGCGCCACCTGTTGAGCGATTTACACCAAAAATAAACAGCACTAAATTGTATCAAGGTATACCTGAATCTCAAGTTTGTTGAAAATCCAAACATTATTTCTTGAGCTAAAGCTATTGCGGGAATCGCAAAAAATACAGCATAGCAGCGCCACTTGTTGAGCGATTTACACCAAAAAATAAACAGCAGAAATTTATACGTCAGTTCATGTCAAGGACTAGCTAAATCTGAAGTTTGATGAAAATACGTGCAATAGTTCTTGAGATACAGATCTTGCGGAAATCGTGAAAAATGCTGCGCAGCAGCGCCACCTGTTGGGCGATTTACACCAAAATTTAAAGAGCACTAATTTATATCAGGGGCTAACTGAATCTGAAGTTTGATGAAAATTCGTGCATTTTTCTTGAGTTAGAACTATTGTGATAATCATTAATAATGCAGCATAGCAGCGCCACCTGTTGAGCGATTTTCACAAAAAAAGTAATCAGCACCAAGCTATATCCTGTATTAACTGAATCTGAAGTTTTATGAAAATCCGCGCAGTAGTTCTTGAGATATATCTATTGCAGAAATCGTGAAAATGCCGCATAGCAGTGCCACCTGTTGGGCGATTTTCACCAAAAACTAATCAGTTCCAGTTTATATCAAGGTCTAACTAAATATAAAGTTTTGTAAAATTCCGTTCATCAGTTCTTGAGATAGAGCGCCCACAAAACTTTTGTCACATACAGACTCACAGTGTGACAGACAGAGTGACAGAGTGACAGACAGACTCACAGATAGACATTTTCTAAAACCCATCACATCGTGTTCTGAGAATTCTAAAACGTATAAATCCGTCAAAAATTGGAAGTCGAATCCAATCTTTTCACGAATCCCATACTTTCTTCTTGTAGAGATAGAAGAAAGTAAAAATATATTGATAAATTTCATATTTTCCTATATTTGAAATATATCTAAATTATTATACGTCTACTTAGAATTTGCAAAAATTCTGATGTTTTATATATTTTTATGAACTATTGATCATTAAAAATTTGTACGTGGCTCTCAGCAAGCTTTATAAAGATGCGAAATAAGCACTTTATTACTTAGGCTTTTGAGATCAATGCGAAATCGTGAGCGATAACAATTTATGCCGTACAAATGTGCATGCGCGTGATTATTGTTAAGGTTTAGTATCCGCATATAGTTCAGCTTTTTTGTACAGCTTACACTTTCGTACCCGATATATACAGAAATACATTATATATAGAATATATAGAAGACTAATAGTACATGTATATATATGATATACATGTGTTCTGTTCGTTTTCGAAAACCGCGCCTAGCACACTAGGACGATTTTACTATCCAAAGGGGTGCTGAGCCGGGTATTTTCCGAAGTTGTTGATTTGTTGGTGCTCACTATGTTTGGCACTCAGCCAAAACGAACACCTCTCTCCCATATTTTGATAAAATCAAAGAAGACCTGTCGCATGCGCAAAAGCACGAAGGGTTTTGCTATTCGATAACAAACAGTAGGAAAATGTGTGTTGTGTAGATACTGGCTAAATACGCAATAAACAGTTTAGTAAAAAAAAAAAAAAGACAGAACAAATTAAAAAAGAATCGTACTATATAAAGAAAGAATTTTTATGTAACATCATTAGGGCACAGATTTGGAAAATTTTCAAAAACAAATTGAAATTTCTTCCATATGATACACTTTCGCTGAATTACTATCGCATGTTCTCACATCCCAGAGACAAGAAATAAACACATAAATAGGAAAGTTTTTTCAAGAAAAAAATTGAGTAAAAAACAGTAAAGTAAAAAACTTTACCTTAAAAATGAAGATTTTATTTATTATGTGTATTTATTTTTAGTATGCGAAAACGAAAAAATAATGCCATACTAAGAAATACGTAATTTGAGACTAAATAAAGTAAGTACAACTTTATAACATGTATCGAAAATTAATTATTTAAAAGATGTTCACAATCCAATCCCAGATGTGCACAAAAACAGTGCGGAACTTCATTAAATATTTGACCGTTTTAGTATTCTGAAAAAGATATTTGTAAGAAATCAAGTAATAGATTTTTTAAATAAATTAATACACATTAGAAACTTTACCTATAAAATATTGGTTTGAGAATTTTTTGTTGTTGTTGTTGTTGTTTTTTGTAAGTTTAATAATAACTGAGTTTAATAAAATTATTTATCTTTGTAAGATGAAAATGCAAATACAACCTTGCTCTGAAAATGTTCTAATCTTTAAACTGTTTATTAATATAATGATTCTATTTAGACAAATATTTGGTATACCTTAGTTCAATTTTATTTCAAAATGATGTCTCTATTGTTAAATAAATCATGAATTTGCATTGGCAAATGTAAAAATATTTTTGTTGGATAGGTATTTTCTAGAAGATTTTTTATGATACTTCTTTTTTTTTTTTTTTTTTTTTTTTTTTTTTTTTTTTTTTTTAATCATTTCTTGATTCAGTAACTGTCTTTTGAAACTTCTTCATAGAAAATTGCATTAATTTCGTAGCGCTTCTAAGATGTGCTTTTGAGAAGGTAATTGTAAGATAAATTGTGCTAAACCTTTTGTGTATTATCATGATTGTGCAATTTCATTTGAAACGAGAAAGGTTCTTTTTCTGACTTTTTAGAATTTTCTAGAAATTTTGTTATATAGGTGGATAAAGAGCTGTCTTTGTACATAAAAAAAATCTGTATTTTGTTTTAGCAATTTTACATAGACAATATTGTTAAATAGCGTTCATTTTTTATTCTTACTTCTTTTTTTTAAGTACTCCAACATATTATCTTCCTGGAAGAGTTTATTTTCGTCACTGAAATAAATAGGCCATTTGAAACATGTTCACAATCTAAGATATGCTAAAAAATGAATTAACTTTATTAAAAATTTGACCGTTTTAGTAATCTAAATATGGTATTCGTGAGAAATCACGGAATAGATTTTTAAATAAATTATTAAAAATCAGAAACTTTACCTATAAAATATTGGTTATCTGAGAAATAACATTTTTGTTTTTTGATTTAAGAATAATTGAATTTAATAAAATTACTTATTTTAGTAAGCAGAAAATGTAAATCCAAACATGCTCTGAAAATGTTCTAATCTTTAAACAGTTTATTAACATAATAATTTTACTTAGACGAATATTGTGTAAAATTTAGTACAATTTTATTTCGAAATGCTGGCTCTAATATTAAATAAATTATGGATTTAATTGGCAAATGTAAAAATGTATTGGTTGAATAGGTATTTTGTAAAAGACTTTTTATGATATTTAATTTTTTTTTCTATCGAATCTTGATTCAGTAACTGTGTTTTGAAACGATTTCTTCATAGAAACTTTCATTAGTTTCGTACCGCTTCAAGGTGCTTTTGAGAAGATAATTGTAAGCTAAATTGTACTAAAACTTATCTGTAATATTATGACTGTACAATTTCATTTGAAACGAGAAAAGTTTTTCTCTGATTTTCCAGAACTTTCTAGAAATTTTGTTATAAAAGTGGACATAAGTCTTTTGTCCACTAAAATGTCCACCAAATGTCTTTTCATATAAAAAATATCTTTTTTGCTCTTTAGTAGCAATTTTACGTAGGCAATATTGTTAAATAGCGTTAATTTTTTATTCTTACTATTTTTCTAAGTACAATAAATACATTATTTCCAGAAAGAGAACATAAACTAAGATTTATTTAAAAAGTATATTTTATTCAGATTTTATATTATTTTAGTACATTGTAATGTAACACAGTCTAATGTAACACAAACTCTGTGTTACATTAGACTGAAATCGAGTTTATTTTGTATCATTATTTTCGTGGAGTATAAATTATGCTTTCAAATCATTATAATGAAACATACTTTAAAACTTCTTCGCTACACAGTACAGTCGGACCTCTATTTAACGAACCTCTATTTTGCGAATTTCTCTATTTTGCGAATTTCTCTATTTTGCGAACTTTTCCTTGGAACCAAGAACATTTTGCGAATTTCTTCGTAAAATAACCTCCAAATAGCGAAGTGCATTCTCTATTTAACGAACTTTTTTTGTGATCAATTTTTTTTTTCTCCCCATTTCTCAAAATATTTCTTGACATTTCAAACGTATTCTTTCTTTAAACACATTTTATGATGTTCAATGGCCTTGAACTGGTTTTACCAAGCACCTTCCTTATCAGCGGTGAGAATTCGGTAAGTATGGAGGACGAAGACGATAATCCCTTAGAGTAACTTAAAAAAATGTGGATACAGATGAGAAAAAAAGAAGAAATTAACCCTGATGTGCTGATTTCTGATTGTATTTCACTTAATTCTGAAATTGAGACCTCGGAAACACTATCCAAATTGGATATTTTCGACAGTGTGAAAAATAAAAACAATACAGCAGTGAATTGCGATGAAGACGAATAAGATGATGATGGAAATGATCATGATGCAGGAATTAACAAAACTTCGTATGATGAAATGCTAAAATCATTTGAAACAATCCGACGCGGATTATAGTCAGAAAATACGCAATGGGGTTTTTGGTGCATTGCAAAGATGCGAGACGTATTATGAGAGAAAGCACTTTTTAAAAAGAAAAACTAAGGCAGAATTAACAGAGTTTTTCAGAAATTAAATTTAAGGACGCATATGTTAATGTATGGTTGAAATTATTTGTTATAATAATAATAAATAAGATAATGTTATTAAAATTCGTTAATTTTAATGTAAAACTATTACTTTAAACAGAAAATACAGTGTATTGCCGGACAATGTGTTGTTTTCCTTGCAGATTTCAACGATTTAAACACATAGAAAAAATGAATTGATGATGGATATTGGTGGGTTAAATAAATAAAACAAATGTAAATATCACGAAAATAAACGATATAATTTATTTAAAAAAAGGTGATTAATTACTTTTAGTAAAAATATTTAGTGTTTATGAATTTAAAATCTGTTTTATGTAGTTTAAAATATTTTAAAAGGTGAATATCTATTTAACGAATTTTCCATATAACGAACTTTTTTCTGGGATTTAGCGACTTCGTTAAATAGAGGTTCGACTGTATTTACAGAAATCTCAACGCATAGGGGAAACATAACGTAGAATAAACTTTGTAGCATTGCATACATTAAACGAAATGTATACCTTTTTTTCTAAATGGATACAAAACACAGTTTTTGTCACAGGTGAATTCCTCATAATAATGCAAGAATACTGTTAGATAGAGTGAATAAAAGGGCACAAAACTTTCCAACCGCTTAGAAGAAAGGGTTGTTTAATTTGAAACGTAAAATATAAAATATTTTTAACACAACAAATGAATCAATAAAGATTATTAATTTAATTCATTTTTGGTAAATTATACAAAATTTTAAAGTTATGTAAAATCCTGAAAAGTAGCACTCCTATAATTCTTGCTGCACCTAATCGCAAAAATAACGAGGTCAAAATTGATAGAAAATAATAATTGATATTACATCTATACATAAATTACACTTCGAAAAACGTTAGAATATTGAAACATGTATCAACTTTCTTCTTATAAATTGACGCACATGTGCTTTCGATGCTTTATTTCAGTTCATTGTGTTAAAAGAGACCGTAATAGTATGTTCTAATCTTTTACGCTTTCCATTGCCGTCGGAAACCTAATTATAAATCGGAAGTTGCATTTCTCTGTTACATTAAATTATTATTTTATATTGTTGCGAAATAATGTATTTATTTATCCGAAATATATTTTCCTTTTTGTTGTGTGTTTTCGACTTTATACATTAAAAAAAAAAATTAAAGAAAATGCCAATTTTTTTTGAAAATTAAATTTTATGTAGATTCTAAGAATAAAATTTGTAAATTTAAGAAAGAATATATTTAATATTATATTTAAGAAGGATAGAGAGGATCCCTTAAATAATTCGAAATATGTGTAAAAATCTTAGGGCATTTAAAGAAAACATTGGACATATGGTTTCAGAAATTTAGATTATTGGAAAAGGTATTGTCTTTTGTATGTAAAATATCTGCATTCACTTTTACAAAAGATCTTTTCAATTTCAAATTCGCATTTGGGAATTTTTGTAAACGTCAGCTGATGTTACTTTAAACAAAAAATCTTGCCCCGTAAAATGTTTTCTTTCTAAGAATAAGCTTAATACTTACAATGTACGGAAGACAAATATTATGTTTCGAAAGAAGTTTTTGAGATCGATTACTGTACTTTGAGCTTTGTACAAATGTTTATGTAATTTGTGACGCAAAACATACGGACTTTCCTATTTTAAGTTTTTATAGAGTTCATGTTAAAATTTATTCATTATCCTTGTGTTCAAAATAAAAATAAACTGACTTTTGCAATATTTTCGATTGGTTTTATGTAGAGCTTTTTGAAATTTAGGGTACATGGAATCTTACATGAAACCGTTTTTTTAATGTTTTAAGTATTTCTTACGATTACGTTAATCGTAGAAGTAAAAATATGCAATGTGAAGTATTACGAATGTAAACTTAAAAATATACATATAAACAGACACAATTTGACAGATATAATTAATTTAAAATTTGGATAAATTTCAATAGTATAAAACGATGTAATGATATTTGTTTTTATAAAATATCTTCAATTGCCCAAATTGTTTGTTTCAGATGTTCTAAATATTTTTTTGATTATCTGTTAGTGATCTCTATATCATACTGAAGTCGCAACAAGTTATAAATGTTTCAGAAACTAAGCCCAAAATGTTTTGCATTTGAAGAATCAGTTTAAACTAATGCTTAAAATAAAATCTTTTCAATAAGCTCGATATAATTAATGCTAAAACATGCTTTCAGATTGTAGACTACAAAAAATCTATGCAGTGGTGATATCGTAAAAAAGCCACAAATATACGATTTAGGCAAAAGGTATCAGTTAAAGATTTTACGCTATAGCATTTTGAAGAAGAGAGTTTTTACAGAATTCTTTAAAAATGTACTGAGTTTATACGGCGTACACCACCGTATCCTGCAGTACATCGCTGGTTCTACGTCACAAATTATGTTAATTAAAACTTCTGTTTTTCACAAAGACCTGTTCAGAAGTTGTTAAAATATATTCGAAAAATGTGCCAATAATGTATTACAATCATATTCTCCTGTTTGATGTGTAAAATGTTAACATAAAGCAAATACGAATACTGCATCAAACGCATACAAAAGAAAACTTATCATCGAAATATAGTTTCATAATCTACTCTTGGTGATAGGCATCAAAATGGTTTTGAGTACAATGCCATGAAAAGTCTACGCAACCAAAACACATAGTCAGAGTATCCCCACACGCCTCTCCACACACAGAGACTAACTTCTATTTAAGACTTTGTTGGAAAACGTCAACACTACTATAAGACAACAAACTTTTACACCTATTGTATGTCCTATGTGTCGTACGTCATCGTGAGAAATGATAAAAGTACCATGACGTACTCGGCGCACGTCATAGATCGAAAAAAGTTAAATATCATATCTCACCAGCCCACGAAAATAATTGCATCACGTTTCAAGTATGTATAACATTTAAAAGGATATACAAATACTTACAACAGAAAATACGCCCTATTAATTGTTTCATTGTGAAAATAAATTGCTTACCATTTTCGTCAATATAAATTATATTTTTATACCATTAAATTCTATGAAATGTTTTTATATATTTTAGAAAATTTCACTTTACATATTTTATCTTAATTAAGTAGAACGTCTGTTAAGAAAATAATGGTGAGTTAGAGAGAAAGCTCGTTTTAATTCTGATATAGGTTTTACTTTAAAAAAAGATGTAAAAAAATAAAATGAAAAAACAAATCTTTATAATTCTTTTTTTTTCTCGACAAAATTGAAAAAAAAATAATTCTCAGAAACATCCATTCCTAGTTTAAAAACAATTTGTAAAGTTTTGTTTTACATTTGCATTATTTATATGTTTAGAAAGTTTACAAATATTTCACGGATAATATTTCGCAAACAAATTTCCAAAATTCTTGATGTGAAAATTATTTGCGGTTCCCCAAAAGCTTTAAGTAAAATGCAAGCTTCAAAGAAAACACATCATATGTCGGCTTTGCAGAACTATTTTTGTTTAATTTGAAGATTTGAAAACATGCTGTAACATATCTTTTGCATTTTTTTTATTTTGTTTATATATGTCTTTTAAATTGCCCCACGTACTGAAAGTTTTCCATATTGATATTTACATGGATAATTCGTAATATTTCTATGTTTTGATATTAATAAATTCGACGGATAAAAGGCACCGTTGGAAATATTTCAACTTTGAGAAACTCAAAGATTTTATAATAATTATTGAACTGTGCTTTGAAGTGAAAATCCCATGTAAAGAAAAATCTAAAAGAGAAATATTCATACATAATGAAATAATTGGCAGGCGGCTCATATTTTGAATAATAAACATGAATGGAAATTATATCGTTTGTACATAGTGTTTAGTATGTTGATATTTTCAGGGATTGATATCTTAATATTGCTAAAGAAAACAGAAATATACTTATTATAATGTAGAACAAATATATAATTATTTTTGCTATAAGATTTTAAAAAAAAAAGTTAATTATAATGTTTAATGTAAAGATAAAAAAATTACAGATATGCCAAAATTGTAAGGATTTGGTTATAAAAAATTAACATAATTTACTTCTTAATAAACCAGCTTGGTTTATAATTAACTAATCATGAAAATTATGTAATCCAAAACATTTGTGAATTTTAATTTTAAAAAAAATGACACAGTCGTAAAAGCATTTTATTATAATAATTACAGTTATTTATGGTTCGGAAAAAACATTATTTAACGAAATTGCGTCAAATGTCCATCCGGAAAAAAAAGAAAAAACAATCTGAAAGCAATAAATAATAGCTTCTGAAACGTTGTTACTCTTACCAGTTACGCAATTTTTCTGATTTTGGCACTGAAAATTAATTTTATAGTTACAAAGTTAAATAAATGGTCTTGATACACATTTCTCAGGCGATGACAAAAAGAAATCCAAAGGAAAAATCTTTTCATTGCTGCGAACATTTTGCATACATGCAGAATCACATCAACCTTAATCTTGTACTGTTTAAATATTGAGAATTAATTTGTAAAACTGCTGCTGGAAATAATGAGTGATAAAAATGAATAGTGTGAAAAAAGCGTACCACACGTCAGTGATGATTTACTAAAAAAAAATTAAATTTGGAATTTTTAATCAGAAGTGCTTTTAAGTTGTAGGTCCACTAATTAAATTTGGTATATGACTTAAATAATTAACTTTCAATATAAACGAAACAAGATAAGGGCTAGTACGTCAAACCCGTACTGCCCGAACTGTTGATAGTAGCAGGACTTATAATGACTATCTCACAATCGTTCGTATTGTACCTAGCTGAATTAGGGTATTTAAATTAATGATGTTATTTAATTAATTATTAAAAGTACTTAACTCTATAATATAACAGTAAAAGTAACTGAATTCTGTATATTTTGCTACGTTACGTCTTATGATGAGCCTAGACAAAGTATTGAGATAAAGAAAAATAATTCCTAGAAAAGATATTAACTAGAAAACAGGTTATATAAACAAAAGAAATAAGTGAGTAATATATGTGCCAGTTTTAAAAATGGGTGTTAACCTTTTAAAATAGAAACAGAGAAGTAAGTAACACACAAAAAAAAATCATATATTAACAATTCATTTATAAGGCAAAAAAAAAAAAAAATAATAAAAAATAAATAAATAAATAAATAAATAAATAAATAAAAATAATAAAATTGACAATTATGAAAACTGAAAAAATATATGTTTAAAAAAAAAGTAGGAAGCTGAACTCAGATTTTTCAAAATTTAGTGCCACCCTCGATGAGAAAAAAATATAGCATTATTATTATGAGGTGTAACCCGACGATTTTGGATGAATGAAAATGTTTAAGAAAGAACTAATTCATTAATTTATAATAAACCTAAAATATAGTTACAATAAAAAATGAATCTTATATTTATTAGCCTAACTCTCAAACAAAAGCTATTTTAACCTCGAGGCCACTGCTCTTCTATAAGGACATTCTAATTTTTTTTTGCAAAATTTACCTTTTATCAGTGCATGATTTCAATTGCGTTATTTTCAAAAGTGAAGCATTTCCACCTGTGAAGACTTTCAATGCCTCTGGAATGAAAAATAATGCACTTCTATTACAAAACATATTTCAGTTTAAAGATGTAAAATACACGCTTTTATTTTATATAAAAGGACGTCATTTTCACCCGCGGAAGACTTTCACATTTACGTTCCAGTCTTAAACAACATCTGTAGATAAGTCTCAATGTGACGCCAATATCGCCGAAGTATACGCAAACCCAGAAAAAAGCGATGTCGTAAACGCGACAGAAAAAAAAAAAAAAAAAAAAAAAAACAAAAAAAAAAAAAAAAAAAAAAAAAACCAGCTATCTAGTGATTGATATGCTCTCTTGTGTTTACCATATTAATATGGATACTTAAATTTAAATATAGTTCATAATAGCTTCATGTTTTATAACAAAACATTCATTTATAATTCTACAAAATAACACGTATTTTAGTTACTAATTTCTTCAGATGGTATGACAAAATGACAACAAAATATATAGTAATCTACGATTTTCCGACTATTTCCCCTATACTTTCTACAGAAATGTAGTACTTCAGTTGCCATCATGAAAAAATGGCATTAAAAACTAGTAAAAATTAATATTTCAAAAATAAAGTGAGATGCAGTTTTCAATCAAATTGTAGCTGAAAGTACCTTTTTTTTTAATTCCCGAAGGTGTAAAAATTTAAAAATTGCGATTCTTAGAAATAAAAAAAAAATGCACTACAGATTTTTTGTATTTTCCCCATACAATAATACATCTGCTTCGACTTACTGCTGGCGTATGTAACGTAACATTATTTTTTATTTTCGACATTTTAATTGTTGCGTGAAAGAAATAGCATATCGGGTCATCACGAAAGAAATAGCATATAATCATGCAATATTCTATTTATTTTTTAGCAGTAATATTAATGCATGACATAGTGTTTGTCTATGTGAGAAGCCACGTTTTCGCGAAAATACAAATATATATATATATACAGGGTGTCCGGTCTCAACGGTGTCCAATGGCTAATTCCTAAACCGTTACTCATAGACATATAGTTTCAATTACAAAAATGTTTTAAATGATGTAAAGAAATATTTAAAATGCGATTTGGGTCAATAAAAACATTTCTTAAAAAATTACGAAATTTAAATTTTTATACGGTCCCCCGGTCCTATAAGTTATATTTAGTGAAATTTTCCTTTTACACTGACAAGTAATACAAGAAAAGTTCCGCTATTCCACGATTAAAATTGACCGAGTAATAGCTGTTTAAAGTTGGAGCATGTTTTTTGCTGCATATTGGGGGTCATTCACAAATTTAGTCGAAATATAATTTCGTCAGATATAACAAATGTTTGGGAGTAAAATTAACATTGCAATATAAATTTGAAATCTTTAATCATTCTGGCATATTAATGCAAAATATACAATTTGTAATAAACATTTAAGAAGAAAGAAAAAACAGAATTTTTGTTAAATAAAATGATTATAAATTAACAGCCTCAATTCTTTACAAAATGATACGCATTTAAAAATATTATTAGATTGCACAAGCCTGCAAAAGTTGGGTTATGTCATGTTTTTTAGCTTTTGATAATTGATTCTTATATATTCTGTACCGCTGAATCCGAAATTGGCCTTCATTTTTAACTATCACATCAGGATTTTTCGCAAATTGTTAATTTCAAAGTTGAGAAGTTCAATATTAACATTGAATTTCCTCCCCCATCTCATCGGACTACTCAGCTGTTTAGCTGTAAGAATCCCAGGATAAGCAAAAATATCGAATAATTTTTTTAATCAAATCAAATAAAGTCAAATAAAAAATGTTATTTTAGCTATATTTTAGCTTACACATTTGCGATTTGTAAAAAAATTCTAACGTTATGGCTAAAAATGAAGGTCATTTTCAGATTCAGTGCCTAAAAAGTGCGTAAAAATCAATCATCAAAAGCTAATAAACACAACCATCTCCTCTACTTTATAGTATTCGATTTTTGTTATTCTTTAAATTTGAAAATTTATGATTTGCGAAATATCCTGACATGATGGTTAAAAATTAAGGTAATTTTCGGATTCAGTGCTGAAAAATGCATAAAAGTTAAAAAACCCAACAATCGCAGTCTTGTATTATCTAATCTAAAACTTTTTCTTAAACTCCTTGGCAGAAATCTATCCGAAATTTTTTGTGTTATCCTGTAAAATAAGTATAAATGGTAACCACCGAAAATCTTAATAATATTAGATTGTTATCGGATTTGCGCCAGCATGTAAAATGCAATCTCGATCGGAAATTTAAAAGTGGGTTAAAGTTCGAGTACAAATTTTGAACTGGAAAAACATACATACGATTGTTAAAGTAACATAAAAACTTATAAAAAAACATAATTTCTGTTAAAAGAAATCATAAGAGAAACAGTCTCAAATCCTGACAAAATAAAACATATGTTATTTTAGCCAATTTGAGACTTAATCATAATACTTGCAGGATTTTTTTTCAAAGCGCAGATACACATGAAGTAAGATCTTCGAATACTTTAAACACTTGGTATATGATCCCTCAAAACCAAGCCGAACTCATTTGTTTTCAGAGTAGAAAAGTGGCATAATTCATGCATTTTTAAAGTCTCATAACTCGCTCAATTTTAGCGTTATATGAATGGGGATTTTTTCGTCTTACTTGTCAGTGTAATAGGAAAAAATTACTAAATATAACTTATAGGACTGTGGGACCGTATAAAAATTTAAATTTCGTAATTTTTAAAGAAATGTTTTTATTGACCCAAATCGCTTTTAAAATGTTTCTTTACCTGATTCAAAACATTTTTGTAATTGGAACTATATGTCTATGACTAACGGTTTAGGAATTAGCCATTGGACACCGTTGAGACCGGACACCCTGTATATATAAATGAAGTTCGGGTATTATTGAATACTATTTATATATTTATTTGTAAGTCAACGTAAAAGAATTGAGATACAACTAAAATCACTAAAGGACAAACTTTGAATATTTCTTAGCACATTTTTTAATGCTTTTAAAGTGAAAGAAAAATACACATCACTATTTAGATTTTTAAAAAAGTATTACACATTTAGTTTAATGGCAAAAACTTACATGTTTAATAAAAATGTAAGAAGAAGCACGATTTGCAAGAATACCGGAAATTATTTATTAAGTAATCATTAGTACATACTCTATAAATCATCATATTCTGTGAAAAGTTGATTTATTGTTTAGAAAAATCACAAATGTGGCCTCCCTTATTCAATCCTCTGAATATTTTCCATTGGAAAACGGGCACACTATATTTTCCTCAATTGGTGTGCAACATGGTAAAAATCCTACCGCAGATGATACTTCGATGTGGAAATATTGTTCATATTCCTTAGACAATCTTGAAAGATTTTTCTAGATTGTATTTAATATTACCGGATACTCCATCTTGAAAAAGAAATGACCTCTCCATTCTTCAAAAATTTAGGACAGAAGTAAACTGATTAAAACAGCAATAAATATAACTGTTCAGCTTAATACTGAACTTAGTTAACCTTATTGACAAAGAGGTTTTATACGAGGAATTAATATGAACTGCAACAAATGAGAATAATATTTGATTTAACCGGGTAACTCAAACAACAAGATCGAGACAAAGATGCTCCGTACAACCTGGGAGTAGAAGAAAGTGATTTGGTCGTTTTGTGCATGGCTGTAGAACCGTAACTTCTAGATATTGAATTATTACTTATTATTCAACCATTCCATAATACCCGAACTTCATTTATGTATAAAGTAGAATTGAAAACGAGATATTTTAAAGGAACGCTCCCATCGGTTTAATATTATAATTAGAGTGAATTCGCTGCCTGACATAAACACTTAATTTTTTACATTCTTGCCTTATTTTTAACAATCTAAAATATTTCTTCTGTTTAAAAAATATATTTAGATATATAATTAATTTTACATTTGTGGATGTTCAGGAAAGTTCCAAATCTTAAAGGTTAATATTTTCCAAAATATTGTTTATTTTTTATTTAAAAAAACATATAGATTAATTAAACATTTTTTTTTTTTAAATTGAAAATGAAATTTGATGAAATATTATGTAAGTGTCTTTAACTAAGCTAACCCATATACTGACATAAAAAAGAGAATCATAGACAGAAAAAACATTTTGTTTTATTTTATGTTCAAAATAAAGATGATACACAATATACTAATTAATTTAACTAAAACAAATCACTATATGAATAAAAACACTAATTTGATAATGTACATGCCTACATTATTAAAAATGAATTGTAAATAAATTAAGTGTTAACTGTTTTACCAATAAACAATATGTTATTAATTTTTAATCGAATTAGATATTTTGGAAAATCCTTAAAATTAATATTTTCTTTTCCAATCTAGTAACATCTATATTCTTACAGGCTCCACCAGTGATCAATAGGTTCTGCTATTAAAGCTGGTAAACAGTAGGTGTTAGGTTCGAACCCAATTGCTCCCGACGTCCTAATCTTTCGGAGCTTTCCCTTAGAAAGACACCCACGGTGGGCACTCCGCCTTCAGGCATATATCCCTCTTCGTGATAATTTACCGTCATAAACAACACTAACAACACCCATCTTCTCACAAGGTAATATAATAATAATATTATTTTCGACAGTTTGAACAGTATTTTATTAATGATAATTTCTCTATTAAAATGTATTTAATTTTAATTATTTATTCTGAAGTTTTGTTTTCGAAGTTTAACTTACATTATTTTGAATTTGTTGACTTCATCCATAAAACGCAATCAAGAGAGAAAAACAGAACAACTTCCGTATAAAATTGAAAATAAAGTGAACTGCACAAAAGAAATTTTGTTTTCTATGTAAGAAACATAGAGCACTGTCCTTACAGATTTTATGATTTCTATAAAACACTTTAAGAAAGCAAAACCAACACTGTGCATACGATTCGAAATGCTAAAGTAGAATTTACTTTTTTTCTTACAAAGAACTTTTTATAAACGCCAGCTTGAAACAGATGATGGTACATCGAATAAAAATAACTTTGTCATCTGAAAAGCTTTATTTTTTAAAATGAGCTTAGTATCTACAACAAATTGAAGACTAGAAATCAGGAATTCTGCTTTATCAGAATTTAGTATCTTCCCGATGAAAAAATAATGCATATATAAATAGTATAGTGCATATTTCAATATTAAGACTTTATTTTATATAAAATGACGTAATTCGTAACCGCTTAAGAATTCCATATTTACAATCCACTCTTAAACAGGTACACTAGAGTATGCATACCACGTCACTTTCGAGAAATAATACACAAATGAAGCAAAGATGCCGTCATTAAAGAAACTCGACAAAAAAATGTCTATCTAATTATTCAAATGCATTCATTTGTTTGTAACATTAATATAGATACGATACTTAAAATTAAATATAGTTTATAATAGCTGCATGTTTCAACAGAAATCATTCGATTATATTTTTTTCAAAATTGTATGTATTTTTAATCATATTTAATTGGGTTGTTATGAGAAAATGGCAACAAAAAGATATAATTACTATTTTAATACTTTCTTTTCTTTACTTTCTACAGACATGGAGTACTTCCGTTGCCAATATTAAGTAAATAGTTAAAATACTACTAAAAAATTAACATTTCAAAAATAAATGGAGATCCAGTTTTCAAACAAATTGCATTTGAAAGTATTTCTTTTCCTAATACGACGGTCTAAAAATTGAAAATGTATGCTTAGATGTTTATGAAATTGTTGTAGAATATTTAATCGTACAATGATACATCTGCTTTTTTTTACGGTTGGCTTATACAACGCAACGTTATTTTTTGGATACGAATAAAATAAGCTGGGAGAAAGAAATAGCATACCGGGATATAAAAAATGTAACGTTGCAAAAACAGATTTTGAAACTGTTCATTTACATTGATTTTTTGGAAGATGCTTCAACTGCGACACATAAATTAAAAGAAAATCTTATCTTATTATTATTTTTTATTTTAACAAATTTCGTGCGGAAACGAATTCATTTAAAAAAAAATTACGAAAGGAAAAAACGGAGAAAAAACCACACGTGCACTTATTTTACTCTATTTTATTCTATTTTTGATATTATTTACATATTTAAACAGGATTCGTAAGTAATTATTTTTCTTATTAATTTTTCATTCCAAAAATTCAAAAACTGGAATAAATTGCAGTTATTACATTATGTTTATATTTTTTAAAACAACATTATATGTCATACTCGGAGATTTCATATGTAGTTATGATATTTTCATGTACGTTAGATTAAAGAAAATGCGCTTTTGAATATATGTGCAGTTTGTGATAAAAAATAAAAACAGTACTATCTATAAAATCACTATAATGGTAAATTAACAGTAGAAATATAAATGAAGGTTTTGGAATCGAAGTGTACATTTTGAAAACTTTACCAACACAGTCTTTTTCTGAATCTCATTTGGTAAAACCAATTTTTGGCACTATCCTTGGAAAAAATTGGCCATTAAAAAGGTGTTAAATTTGTACTTATCTTAAACTTTTATAGAGATAGAAAAAGCGAAATAGTGAGAATTCTAATGCCAAATCCACGTTATACGATACTATGTGTACAGGATGCAATGTATGCAAAAAAAAAAAAATGCTAATTTTAAAGAGAGACATAATGGACATTCCGCAACATATAACAGCATTTTTTTCGATATAAATACCCCATTTTAACCATCAAACTTTTTACTAAATATACATTTAAAAATTATGAATTGAAAGATACATTTTTACATAATCAAGATGAACGTCGTCAAAAATAACGGTATCATTGTTTACAACACGCTCTTTAAGATGTAGGGAAATTTTATTTTTTGAATCTCTAAATTATTCAAAAATGTTTTCCAAAATATATTTTCGACACATCGGGCATAAGCTGCCCACAGACTCTCTTGAACGCATAGTTCTTATTGTTTAAAAAGTGCAGTAATATTCATATCCAGAACGCTTAAAAAGGCATTCACGAAAAATAGTTGAATTTTATATTATGTTAGTTTGATAAATGGATATATATACAAATACATGTATTATTTACAGGTTGTTTCAGAAAGGAATCCCAAACTTTGAAATGACAAAAAGGTGAAACAAGGCTGTAGGTATGTTGGACAGACTGGTCTGAAAGTGTCTAGCCGGATAAGCATAGCGAATTGGCCCCCAAGGCCGATGTTTGAAATAACATGTGTGATAATAAGGCTCACCATGAGAATACAATATACAGTGTTTTTAGGCTCTGACCTTGAACTGTCCTTCAGATAATCTGGGAAGTATGCGGCGGCGCTACTATTTTCAAATACGTTTTTCTCAAAAACTACAAAAGTTAAAAAATGAAACCAATTATTGAATAATATATCAGTTCACATTATATATATATATTCACATTTTTACAAAAATTGTAACATAGAAAAATAAATAAAAATATTTTTTTAAAAATATATTAATGTAGTAATTTTATATTTACACCAACCAAAAAATTTCAGAATAAGGTTCACAGTATGTACTTTTACGAAAACAAATTTCGTTAAAATCGAAGATGCGCTTTTTGAGTTATAAAAATATAACGCTAACAACTTGCTAAAATATTCGTAACTTTCCCTGTTTTCATTTGCAGAAATACGCTACTATCAATGCATTGGTCGATTCGTGACATTTCCTCTTAGGCAGGATGAGCAATGTGCCAAAATAAGAGTATGTTTCCGTACATACCACTTTCTTATTGGTTTGTTTCGTTTTCATTCTGTTATTTTGGCGTACTGCGCATAGTTCTCTCATAATAATATCAAGTCGATGGTGTAGTCCATTGTGCAGGTGAAGCTATAGGGGTTTTAAATAATAAGGTTATCAACTTTTTGGTAATTCCGGACCCCCTCCCTAACTTCCGACATCATACGTTATCATCAATCCCCGAATCCCCCTCCTTCTAATAATATTGTTATCAGTGTTTAAAAATTCTTTTTATTTTTACAATTTTTTTTCCCTTTTTTTTTTCTTTTTATACGTTTGCAATGATATACAGTTATGGCTGTACATTTTTTATTTGCATATTTTACTTTTTTTTTAAATAAAGAGAAGAAATTCATAATATATCACTGTTACATAAGAAATAACTTTATACCAAATAACATTTTAAAGAAATATTATTTAAAAGTTTTTAATAATAACTCTTTATTGCATAATGCATTGAACAGTAACACTGTCTTCTTGTACTTCGCCCTTGCACGGGGCTAAACAGAACTTCTTCTAAATAAAACACGGGGAAAAATTCTTCCCTATCTTTTACTAGCAAAAATAACAAGTATAAATTCGAATCTGGTTTCTCTAACAACGAATTATATACGCATATGGCAGGAGAATATTAATGGCGAACGTTGGGTCATTCCCTATTTTGGAATTAAATGTTTTATAATGATTCAATGGTTTTAATTATAACTTTGTATTTTCATAAAAAGAAGAAAATAGACAAAAAAATTAAGATAAGATGAGAGATATAAGAAAAAGATACCAAAAAAGTAAATTTTGTTTTGATAAAAAAAGATAACGATATATAACGGTGTCAAATGATACCCCCCTCCCCCTACAGATATCCTACGATGTCAAGTTCCAGACCCCCCCATACCACCACCCTAAACTAATACGTTATATATGTACACTGTTCAGCCCCATAGCTTTCTTCTATGTGAAAATCATCGTAGGCAAATGTTACAATTTTGTTTGACAATTCTTGATATTATTATGCGAGAAGGATGCGCAGTACGCCAAAATAACAGAATGTTTACAAACACGAAACAAACCTATAGGGAAGTGGTATGTATGGAAACATTCTCTTATTTTGGCACATTGCGCATCCTGCCAGAGTGGAAATGTCACGAATCGACCAATGCATTGATAGTAGCGTATTTCTGGATATGCAAACACATTGTAAAAAAAAACCACTGTAGATTTGCCAGAACAAACTCAATCACAGTGAATGTGCTGTATATTTCTTTGGTTTCCTGACTATATTAACATGGAAAATACAGTAGTTACGTAAAATTAACAGCACAATGTGCTGGCAATTTGGACGCATTTTTTTACAGCACATACTCCTGGCGTACAAATTGCAAGCACATTGTGCTGTGAATTTTACGCAACTACTTCATTTCCCATGTTAATATAATCAGAAAAACAAAGAAAGATACAGCACATTCACTGTGATCGAGTTTGTGCGCGAGATGAACAGTACTTTGTACTGTAAAAATGTCTTTTTTTTTACAGTGCAGGGAAAGTTATGAATATTTTAGCAAGTTGCTAACATTATTTTTTTTTATAACTCAAAAAGCGCATCTTCGATTTTAACGAATTTATTTTTCTTAAAAGTACATACTTTGAGGCTTATTCTGTAATTTGTTGTTTGGTGTAAATATAAAATTACTACATTAATATTTTTTTTAAATATTTTTGTTTATTTTTCTATGTTAATTTTTTTTGTTTGTAAAAATGTGAAAAAAATACATAATGTGAACTAATATATTCTTCAATAATTAGCGTTGGTTTCATTTTTTTTTTACTTTTGCACTTTTTGAGAAAAACGTATTTGAAAAATAGTAGCGCCGGCGCATACTTCCCCGATTATCTCAAGGACAGTTCAAGGTCAGAGGCTAAAACACTCTATATTGTATTCTCATGGTGAGCTTTATTACCACGCATGTTATTTCAAACATCGGCCGTGGTGTCCATTTCGCCATGCTTATCCGACTACACCCTTTGGAATACACCGGTTTACTGAAATAGTTCCAAGATAGGATAATAGGTGACAGCACAACCACATGAAGCTTTAAATAGTACTCTGAATTACGGAAAGTTCATTCGAGAGTCTTTTTCATTGCTGACACGTGTAAGAAAATTGTATCGAATTACTTATTATTCCGAAATTGTAGAACATGATGTTGTATTTCTTGAGCATTTGTATTTATTGTACTGGTGATATTTTAATGAGACTGTTTACTCTAAGAATCCTCAAACGATGGGACAGTTTGAGCAATTCATATGTGAGACACTTGCATCCGTTTTAGATGAGACACTGCAGTGTGTGACTTCAAAATTTACCCGTTGGTTGCATCATGTTATTGCTTAGAAACGCGACCATGTCAATACCATTATAATGTGATTTGTCCTTTGTTCACGAAGCACATTTTCAGAAAATATTTCAAAGTCACAGAGAGTCACTGCTCTGTGACTGCAGCGGCCTTTGATGTACAATCTTCGAACCACTTCAGAACAGTTTGTCCAACATACCACTTGTTTCACATTTCTGTGTCTCACCGTATTGCAGTTATGTCATTTCAAAGTTGTGGAGTCCTTTCTGAAACACACTTTATATTAATGTAATATTATTAACAAGATAGGAATGTATTTTTGCATCCATATTTAAAAGATATTTGTAGTTTTTCTAACCAACACACATAGAGAGACACAACTAATTGTTACGTTTTCTCAACTCATCTTTCCAAAATATACATAACAGGCACTTACATTTGTCACTAAAGTTGATTGTTTTTTTCTTTTTTTTTTTTTTTTTTTTTTTTGAAAAAAAAATGCACCCATTATTCCGGAAAACGTTCTTTTTTAAGTATCTTTGTTAACCATTGTATTTTCGTGGTTTAAAGAAGCATTTTTAAATACGAAGTTTCTATTCCTGCCACTGATTTTCGGAAATATACCCTGGTAGATTCTATAGCATATTAATCAGTTTCTAAATACGGAATATAGTTTTTTGGCCCTATCAATCCTCAAGTAAACATTTTCATATTAGACATGATGTTTAAGAGAAAAAAAATGATAATAAATTAACAAAATTAAGACTAACGGTAAAATTGTTGCGTAATCGCATTACGCAGCTAAATATGCTTATTTAAGAATTTATAGTATGCTGAAAATCGAACCTCCGGTTTAATAAAACTAATAAAAAATTCAAAATACCCTGCTACTGAAAAGTGAACTAATTAATTATTTCTCACCAATGTGAAACTATTTTTATATTACTTACCTGTTTTTTTTTATTATTTACTTCTACTGGTGACTTTTAAGTTGTATTTAATTGCTAGTTCCTTTCTATAAACACTGTTTTGATGACGCCTATTGATGTCTATGAAGGTTAGACTTGCGGTAAAGCTAGAGGTCCTACCTACACAGCCTCCAGGTTGTGTAATATTTAAACGGAACTTCTAAATGTAAAATAGTTATTGAAACATCGTCTTCATTTTGAAAGACATATCCAATGATACGCCACTCAATATGGTGCATAAGTGTTTTTTCGTTTCTACCGCCATTCTGTATTTTACGGTCACCATTTTTAATTTATAAAAACAAAATCTGGCCTATAACCATCGGACGGTTAAGACGAATCGATAGAGAATTCATTCATTAAAATCCATCCAGCCGTTTGGATGTTTCGAGAGTATAAAGAAATCCACATACCCAGATACGCGTGAAACACATAACCCTTCTTGGCAGTAGGGAAAAAAGCTACATGTAAACGTTTCTGAAAATGAGTGACGGAAAATCAGACTTAGTTTTTCTAAATCATCCTTTAATGGTAAAAATATATCGGTTTATGATGTCCCTAATAACAATGAATAGTTTTTTAATAATCGGTAACTCGTAATAGGCTATGTACACACATGCTCAAACCTATTTTTTTTTTCAAATTTGAATATTTTTATTAAAATCCTTGTTGTTGAAAACGACACTAAAAGCCCAATTTTAAATGCTTCTGAAATTTTGAAATTCGAATATTAATTCCCATAGTGATATAGTTATCGGGTTATTCAAGATAAAAAAACTTCTTCTCATGTCTTGTTTGTGTTAATAGTTAAGTATTAAAGAATTATTGAGAAAAATATACTTTTCTGAGCAAAGCGAAGGATAATACACAGCGCAATATTACTTTCTGGGCATATATAGCTACAATGGATATTAAAAACTTTTGTGAAGCATAACTAAAAAAATATTTGTCGGATTACGTTTCTAATTGTCACTTAAGGTATGGTCGTAGAAAGAAAAAGTAAATACCCCTTCTAACTCCGCAACAAATTCTTGTATAAGAAATTTACTAATACCAAACGACTGGAAATAAAGTCTATTTTTAAATGAAGTATATAAAATTAGCTTGGGAAGGGCCATCTACATATCAAAACGAACTCGAACACTGCTTTTTCAATAGCAATACCCAAGTCTGACACCATAAATAAATTCTACATCCTACAATTAGCCTAAATCGAAAATTTTCAGAAATTCCTATGATAAGTTTCCGAAAAATTAATTATTTAAAAATGAGACTATGATAAAGGCTGTATCTAAATTGGAGCTCTGTACTCAATTGTTGAAATGCTGCATCACTTCCATTAATATATTATTTTTTGCCAGTATGAACATCTCACTTCCTTAATATGTTTCAACTATTGCCAGCCGAAATGTTTCATAAAATGAGTAAAATACATTTTTTTTAATTATGCTTATACAGATATTATAGGCGGCCTCTTAACCCCTTAATTATCACTCCCGTGATATTCACGGGCTGTGTCTTTTATTCAGATTATTCAGATTTGTTTACTCCCACCAGCTTTATATAATAGCGTAATTGGATTTATTATGGTATCCTTTTATTTTTCATTAAATAAGGTGAAAATTTCTTTTTCAAAACAGAGGTGCCAATACGCAATTTGAATTTTTAAACCGTAATTTAATTCGATCGTTAAGGGGTTAAACCATCATTTTGAAGTTTTTTACTCATAATTCATAAACTGCTTGGAAGAAATATTTGAAATTAAGAATTTGCATAAAGCAAGACATAATAATTATAAATCTTTCCAAAAAATTGTTGTTTGTAATTCATGTTGTTTTAATATTAATTTCATATTTCACAATTCACATTACGAAATTTTTAAAATTAAAAAATAGCTGTATTTATGATTGAGTTTTTTAGTATTACAAATAAAGAAAAAAAATATCACATTTGTTATTATATCGCCACGCTCTTAATACTACACTTAACTAAGGAAGAAGGCACAACTATAAGATTACTTATAGTTTTTATTTACATATTTACAAGCCGCTAAAATGCAGCTACTTTCAACAAGTCACATTTTACAACTGCTCAGAATATTCTCGCCTACGTGCAAAGCCTTACAATTCCAGATTGTGTAGTGCTGAAATCTATTAACATAGATCGCTACTATTTCGGATTCTTGGTTAAGGATATAACACCCCTCCCCTCATAGTTCAAACGAACTACAGGCAATCTTGTTCTTTGACTTCTTCGAACTGAAGCACTTTTCTTACAGTCCTCGTCATTGTTTTTAGTCAAATTGTCTTTTACAGTTTTATCTATCGTAATATCATTTTTATTACTCACAACTGTACCTGCCACAATATCATGCGAAGGCTGAGATTGGGTTGGTTCTATAGTAACATCATTATTAAACTGTTCTTTTATTTTCCCATTAATTCCCGAAAAACGGTTTTGGTTAACCCTTTCATTCCTATCATAATTACTGTAATTTTTACCACTATGTCCCATATTTTCAACTTTGTGTGACATTAGTTTATCATTTCGATTTATTTCTATAACTCTCTCTCGTATTTCATCACTTATCTCTTTATTTCGTCTCAACTGATCAACGTGACGTTTACACATTATTCCGTCACATCTATTTACTAAAACCCATCTACTCCCCAATAATTTCATAATTTTTCCTTTTACCCAATTCTCCCCTTTTCCAAAATTTTTAACAAAAACTAAATCATGAAGCTTATATTTGTGAAGGAGTTGCTGTATTTTAGGTTTTGACGGTAATACCAAGTGAAGGGCTGTTCGAACTGGCCTTCCAAACAATAATTCAGCAGGAGTTTTACCAGTCACCGAATGAGGAGTGGAATGATTTTCTAACAAAAATCGTGAAATTGATAATGTTATGTCACTTTTATCTAGCGTTTTAAGACAATTTGTCACAGTTTGCACATATCTTTCCGCATCTCCGTTCGAAGACGGATGATAAGGTGGAACAGGCGTATGCTTAATTCCATTATTTTTAAGAAATTCCTCAAATTCATCACTTGTGAACGCGGGACTCTTATCACTGACCAATTCAACAGGTAATCCAAATGTAGCAAAAATTCTCCTTAATACCTTAATTGTAGTTTTACTATCAGACCTGGGTACTACCTCTACCTCCAACCATTTAGTATAAGAATCGACTACTATTAAAAACATTTTACCTTCAAAAGGACCGGCATGATCTATATGGATCCTTTCCCAGGGCAGTTCAGATTTCCATTTCAAGGGTTCCATTTTGGACAATCCCTCGCAAACATCTGACATCTATTTCAAGAATTTACCATTTGTTCAATTTCTTTATCCATATTTGGCCACCAAACTACCCCCCTAGCTTTCGCTTTCATGCTCGATATACCCTGATGAACGGAATGTAGTAATTTTAATATATATTCACAGCCTTCCTCTGGTACGATCACTCTATGTCCCCACAATAGACAATTTTCTAATCAGGAAATTTCCTCCCTTCTACGAAAACATGGTTGATATTTTTCTTGTTTAACCTTCCGCGAACACCCATGTAACACCCACTCTAAAATTTGTTTAGTTACAGAATTTTCAGTTGTCCATTTTGCAATAGTTTTAGACGTAATAGGACAGTTATCATTATTTGAAACAAACATTATTTCCGCAGGATTACTTACTACATTTACAGTCTCTGGGAGAGGTAATCTACTTAATGCATCCGCATTTTTATTATTTTTACCTTCGCGATACTCAATTGTATAATCATAACCAGCTAACATTAATGACCATCTCAGCATTCTAGGTGATAATATATCAGGTACCTTTTTAACAGGATCAAATCATCGAATTAAAGGTTTATGATCTGTTATAATTTTAATTTTTTTTCCAGCTAAATATTGGTGAAATTTAGTGACACCAAACATTACAGATAAAGGTTCTTTATCAATCATTGCATAATTTCTTTCAGTTATCTTTAAAGTTCTCGAAGCATAAGCAATAAGTTTCTCTTTACCCTCAACAATGTGGCTTAAAACTGACCCTATACCATATTCAGAAGCATCACAGTTTAAAATCTTTGTTTACATCATATAATTCTAAAACATGAGATGTACATATTAATTGTTTAATTTTTGAAACTCTTTTTCGTGCTCTTCTGACCATGTCCAGTTTACATTATTATCTAATAATCTATGTAAGGGTTCTAAAACATCTGAAATATTAGGCAGGAAGTTTCTATAATAAGAAATTAAGCCTAAAAATTAACGCAATTGTGACACATTATTTCGAATAGGAGCATTCAAAATAGCATTAACTTTTTCTGGAATAGGTCTAATTCCTTCCTGAGATATTTTATGTCCTAAATAAGAAACTTCCGAAATCATAATTTCCGAAATTTTAATTTTTCCTTATTTAATCTTATACCAAGCTCAGAAAAGCATTTCAGAACATTTTCAACTCTTTCAGAATGTTCTGATTCATTACTAGCATTAATAATAACATCATCTAAAAACACACCAACATATTCAATTTTTTTTTTTTTAAATATGTTCAATTTTTCTTTGGAACATACCAGGAGCACATTTTACCCTAAATTCTAATCGTAACACATTGAATAAACCTTTATGTGTATTTAAAGTAAAAATTTTACTACTTTCATTATCTACAGGTTGTTGTAAATATGAATCTTTTAAATCAAAAACCGTAAAAAATTTACCACCTGATAATTTAGAAAATAATTCTTCCATTCTAGGAAGAGGATAGTTATCATTTTCACTATTTTTATTTACTGTTGCTCTATAATAACCACATATTCTAACAGAACCATTAGGCTTAGGAACAATTACTATAGGACTAGCCCATTCTGAATGATCAACCGGTTTCAAAATACCCTCATTAGTTATTCGTTCCAATTCAACATCAGTAGCTTTCCTTAAAGCAAAAGGAACAATTTTATTGACACGGGGGGGGGGGGGGCTTGATTGTCCCGATCCCGTCAGCAAAAACATTAGGATAATTTCTAATTAAATCATCTTTCGAAATGTTTTTAATCACATTTACAACCAAAATAATTTTGATGCTTTTAACCAAGTTTTTCCGATTAGACTCGGACCCTCCTCTTTAATTACCAATATTCTTAAATCAGGTATTGAATATTCATCAACAACAGCATTTACTTTTAATTCCCCCAAAACAGTTAAGGAATCTTTAGTATAAGTTTGCAACTTAATATTAGATTTAATTAAAGGCAGCTTATCTGAGAACAATTTATGAGCAACACTTTTACTTACAATCGTATGAGCCGCACCACTATCGATTTCAAATTGTATTTTTACACCATTTAATTTAACCGATTTAATCCATGACACCTGATTGGAGTTGTCGTCCATAAAATTTAAACAATATTCTTCCTGAACAGTTTTAATTTTTCTGTTCTTAAAAGGTTTCTCACTTTTCATTCCAAAGTTTCTATTACGACAACAAATTTTTAAATGCCCCAATCGATGGCAGAAATGACATTCTGCAGATTTAAAAGGGCAAAACTTGGGATTATGGTTTTTAGAACATGTGTAACACGGTTTCTCAGGCGCGAATTTATCTTCTTTAGGCTTAGGTGCATGAACATACTTCTGCACTTTCCATTTCTCCCCTATCGAAACACGCACTTGATTGACAGTCGTAGTATCTCCGATGTGTAGAGATTTCACTCCAGCCTCAGCTATCTCAAATGACTCAGCTATTTCCAACGCTATTTGGAACGTTAAATCCCTGGAATCCAGTAATTTCTGCTGTATCTTCTCATTTTGAATGTCAAACACCAACTGATCACGCAGGCGGGTATTAAGCGTATTTCTGAAGTTGCAATGTTCGGATAAACGACGTAACTCTCTTATAAAATATATTCTCTCCTTGCTTCCTTAGTCGTTTCTGGAACTTAAATCGTTCGGCAATTTCACTAGGGCGTGGTGAAAAATGATCCTTAGCTTTCTTTAAAAGATCCTCGTAACTGATTTCTTTCAGCGTATTCAAAACAATAATATCTCGTAAAATGGCAAACGTAGATGCTCCAACAGAACTTAATAAGATATATTTTTTTTTTCATTTCATCATTTTTTATGCTAATCGCTGAAAAATAAAAATCAATTTTCTCGACGTAAATAGTCCAAGGAACATTTGAATTATATTCTTCTAAGCGTCCCAGAGATATTATTTCTTTATCGGTCATTTTTCCGTTCTGTTTTTCTTTTTCGATTTTTTTTTTTTCACAATATTTCAGTTTGTGTTAAATTCCCATTTTCGTCGCCACTTTTATATCGCCACGCTCTTAATACTACTCTTAACTAAGGAAGAAGCCATAACTATAAGATTACTTATAGTTTTTATTTACATATTTACTAGCCGCTAAAATGCAGCTATTCTCAACAAGTCACATTTTACAACTGCGCAGAATATTCTCGGCTACGTGCAAAGCCTTACAATTCCAGATAGTGTAGTGCTGCCATCTATTAACATAGATCGCTACTATTTCGGATTCTTGGTTAAGGATCTAACATTTGTATTTTAATTTCAGGAGATATTAAAATAAAAATATGAAAATGCACTTTAAAATTAGAAGCTCCAAATTTTGAATGTTTATAATTCAAAAACTTATCATCCAAATTATTTAAAATTCCCGTGATATTCACGTGCTGTGTCTTTTATTCAGATTATTTAGATTTGTTTGACTCCCACCAGCTTTATAAAATAGTGTAATTTTATTATGGTATCCTTATACCTGTCATTAAATAATGAGAACATTCGTTTTTCAAAAAAAAAAATGGTGCCAATACGCAATTTGAATTTTTAAACCGTAATTTAATGCGACCGTTAAGGGGTTAAACTGTCATTTTGAAGGTTTTTACTCATAATGCATAAACTACTTGGAAGAACTATTTGAAATTAAGAATTTGCATAAAGCAAGAAATGATAATTATAAATCTTTCCAAATCTTTGTTCGTTGCAATTCGTATTTTTTTTATATTAATTTTATATTTCATAATTTAAATTACAAAATTTTTAAAATTAAAAATTATCTGTATGATTAAACTTTTTAGTATTACAATTAAACAAAGAAATGTCACATTTGTATTATAATTTCAGGAGATATTAATAAAAATATGAAAATGCAATTTAACATTAGAAGCTCTAAATTTTGAATGTTTATAATTCAATAACTTGAAATTTCCTGTCTAGGCATAGTTTGAACCATAGATATAAATATAGTGTCAACATTGGGTGTTATCATTGAAAATAAAAACAAAGTTTGGTCTGGTTTTTTTTTTAGATAGTCCCCTAAACAAATTTAATATACATCATTTAAAAGTAGACTTTATTTCCAGTCGTTTCGTACATATAATTTTTGCGATTATTAGTAGTTACAGAATGAGTAGAGGCTGCTTACTTTCTTCCATGACTGTACATACGAGGATAAAAAAGTTAGTCCACCTATTATGAAGGGTAAGTTTTAAACCGTTCGGAAATTATATTAAAATAACAGAAAAAAGCGTAATTTATCTGCATACATCAAGGAAATTTAGTGTACTTCATTTTAACATGCTGAATATTTTGTAGACAACCGAATCACAGCACATGGAGTAAAGAAAATAGGCACGCACTACTATTAAAGTAAAATAAAACATATTTAAATCTAAACCAACTGAAAAACTAGTCGGATGTACCAATCCCAAAACTTTATTCTATCTCATACATGTTAATACTGGAAAATTCGCTTTCACACTGCCAAAATTAAACGGCAATCTATGCCAATCATGAGGATTCGAAAGATATGAAATTCTGCTCATTAGGTCTTGAGATATGGCTATCTCTGAAATCGTGTAAAATCAGCAAAATTCAGCATAGCAGCGCCACCTATTGGGTGCTTTATACCAAAAATCACCAAGCAACCACTTATGTCATAGTCTAACTGAATCTGAATTTTGGGGGAAATCCGTATATGAGTTTTGGAGATAGATTTTTTGCGAAATTCATGAAAATTCTAGCATTGCAGTACCACCTATTAGACGATTAACACCGAAATCTAATCAGCAACAACTTGTGTTAACATCTAACTAAATCTGATGTTAGATGAAAATTCGTGCATTAGTTCTTGAGATAGAGCCATTGCGGAAATCATACAAAATGCAGCATAGCAGCGCCACCTGTTGAGCGATATACACCAACACCTAATCAGCATCAAGGCCTATCAAGGACTAATTGAATCTGAAGTTTCATGAAAATCCATGCATTAGTTCTTAAGATAGAGCCATTTAGGAAATCATAAAAAATGCAGCATAGCAGCGCCACCTGTTGAGCGATTTACACCAACACCTAATCGGCATCAGGTCATATCAAGGACTAACTGAATCTGAAGTTTCATGAAAATCCGTGCATTAATTCTTGAGATCGAGCCATTTCGGAAATAATAAAAAATGCAGCGAAGCAGCGCCACCTATTGAGCGATTTCCACCAAAAACTAATCAGCATCAATTTTTATCAGGGACTAACTGAATATGAATTTTTATTAAATTCCGTTCATCAGTTCTTGAGATGGTGCGCCCACAAAATTTGTGTCCCACTCAGACAGACAAACAGACAGACTCACAGACAGACATTTTGTAAAAACATGTTTTTCGGGTTCTCTGACCTCTAAAACGTGTAAATCCGTCGCAAACCGGAATCCGAAAATTTTCATGAATCCAATACTTTCTTCTTGTAAAGATAGAAGAAAGTAATAAATCAGGATTTTTTTCTATTTAAAAGAATAAAGCCATAACAACATAGTATTTCAGATTTCGCGATAATCTTTGAAATAGCATTTTTTTAAATCACCGATAGCATCTTTTATACTTCGCGCGTGCAAACTATAAACGATATTCTGTTTTTTTAAATAAAATTCTTTGATATGTGGTATTATTTCTTTCTTTTTTTTTTTTTTTTTTTTTTTTTTTTTTAGTATTTAAAATAAAATTGGCAATTTTCCAGTATACGGTGTTTGGCGATTTAGAGAAAATTGGTTTGACGAGAAAAGTAGATTTTTCATGCATTCTTTTCTGGCATCCTATTCATTGTTTCACATACGCAAGCATTTTCTTTTTTTTTAAATACACAATTTATTTATTGCAAACAAGCCATTTATATATTTTTATATTAAATATATATATATATATATATATATATTAAGAAAAAAGCCACAATAACATAGTATTTGAGATTTTTCGAAAATCCTGAGCATTTTTTGATGGCTAATAGAATCTTTTACATTTCGCATGTGCCAATTAGAAAGAATTCTTTGATGGTTAAATATTTTTTTTCGATTTATTGTATCATTTATTCTTTTTTTTTTAATCATTATAAATTAAATTGGTACTTTTCCAATATAGGCGCCTTGGCATGGTAGAGAAATAGGCCTGGCGAGAGAATTGAACATTGTATTAATGCAGTGAATTAATTTTCATTACATCAAATTTGGATACCGGTTTATTCTGATAAGTCGCTTCCATGATTATATTTAGATTTTCAATGGTTAAGTATAAAAGAGGAAATGAGGGAGCTTGAAAATTGATGTAGCTGATACTTTTAAGACATAAATACTCGTAATATTAGAATTTCTAAAATCTTTGCTGCTTAAAAAACATTAGAAATTTTACTATTTCTGTGTTCTGCTATGCCTAGAAGCTAGAAGTTTTGCTTCGGGTTACTTTTAAGATGTAAATTATGTTTAATAATGGTTTCTAAAAAAAACCAAATTTTGAGAAAGATGAAATGATCGAAAAATGTTCTATATTACTATTAATTCGAAATTGTTAGGTATGGAAACATTACATATTTAATATAACTACATCTACTCCAATCATGCAATTTAAATTAAACAAAACAGGTAGCTATTCCCGTAGCATTGGATAATAATACCTAGCAAATAGATTTCCCGAAAGAACATGCATGTCAAAGTGTTCCTTCGCTAGGCTTTTCACTCTCTCGTCAAAGCACCTAATAAAAGGAAGTGGCATTTTAAATTTGATGTGCAATATTTCCCCGCATCATTAATCTACAGATTTTAACATAAGGTCATTTTATCTACTGTCATTAGCAGTTTTTTTTATATAATAAATTAGTTGGATAAAATCCCATAATCAGGCTCACATTGGCGTATTTCAGGTTGCATGATTTACTGAAAAAAAATGTACGGATTTGAAAATAACTTAATATGACACTTTGAAGCTCAAATGTTATGCAGAAGATATATTCAGATCTAGTGTCTAACCTTGCACATTTTTTGTTGCTGATTCACTTTATTTAATGCATTCTAAAGCAAAATGTAGCTCAATTTGTGCAGCATAGGTTTTTAAATCAAAGTATACGGCGCGTGTAGTGGCCAGCGTGCACCTCTGATTTAAATCCGATCGAACGTATCTCGAACACACTCCACTTGACGCATGGCATGACTCTGTTCACGGGTTTGGGACTTTGATATATCACTTCTTGAAGGGAAAATTTACTAAACTCTTATCGACAACATCATTGCATCCTTGGAAAACATATATTAAACAGTGTTATCTATGAAATGGGGCCACACACCATATAAAAATCCCCAATTCTCTTTAAACATCATATTTGTAACCATTTATAAGTACTAAAATTGGTGCGCAGTATCTGTTTTTGTTCTTGACATCATTTCATAGAATAAAATATTTAACAATGATTTAACGCATAAACACGTGCAAACGTGACACAAAAAATCACATACGATCAATTCGAGGATTCTTGTATCCCCTTCCTCAGTGCGAAAAAAAAGGATTAAAATGGGTTCGAAGAACCCCTCGGACACAGTTCCCGAACCCATTTTTTCCTTTTTTTCTTTCATTTTTTCACTGAGGAAAGTGATTCAACAATCCTCGAAAGAATCATATGTGAATGTTTGGGCCATGTTTGTACGTATTTGTGCGTTAAATCGTTGCTAAACATTTTCGCTTATCTATTAAATTCGCACAAAGTGTTTGATTTATGCTTATTACTTTCTTCTATCTTTACAAGAAGAAAGTATTGGATTCATGAAAATTTTCGAATTCCGGTTTTCGACGGATTTACACGTTTTAGGGGTCAGAGATTCCAAAAAACATGTTTTTACAAAATGTCTGTCTGTGACTCTGTGTGTCTGTCTGTCTGTGTGTATGTGACACAAATTTTGTGGGCGCTCTATCTCAAGAACTAATGCGCGGAATTTAATAAAAATTTATATTCAGTGAGTCCCTAATACAACTTGATGCTGATTAGTTTTTGGTGTAAATCGCTCAACAGGTGGCTATTCTATGCTGCATTTTTCACGATTTTCGCAATAGCTCTATCTCACGAACTAATGCACGGATTTTGATCAAACTTCAGATTTTGTTAGTCCTTGATATGAATTGATGCTGGTTACGTTTTGGTGTAAATCGCCCAACAGGTGGCGCTGTTATGATGAATTTTGCAGGATTTACACGATTTCCCCAATAGCTCTATTTTAAGAACTAACGCACGGATTTTCACCAAACTTCAGATACAATTAGTCCTTGACATGTCTTGCTACTGATTATGTGTTGGTGTAAATCGCCCAACAGGTGGCGCTTCTGTGCTGACTTTTCACGATTGCCTCAATAGCTCTATCTCAAAAACTAATGCATGATTTTCATCTAATTTCGATTTAGTTGTACGTTGACACAAGCTGATGTTAATTAGGTTTTGGTGTTAATCACTCAATAGGTGGCGCTGCTATGCAGGAATTTTCACGATTTTCGCTATAGCTCTATCTCAAAAACTAATGCACGGATTTTCTCCAAACTTCAGATTCAGTCAGACGTTGACATAAATTGTTGTTGATTAGGATTTGGTATAAATCACCCTGTAGGTGGCGCTGCTAGGCAGCATTTTGCTGGATTTAGACGATTTCAGCGATAGTCATATCTCAAGAACTAATGCACGGAATTTGCCATTTAATTTTGGCACTATGATAGCGAATTTTGAAGTATTAACATGTATGAGATAGAAGAAAGTTTTGGGATTGGTACATCCGACTAGTTTTTTCAAAGAGATAATATTCCGATTTTTGATGTTTTAGTGTATTATTTTCTATATTACGTTTAAGGTATTACAAACTTCAAATTGTATACCCTTGCATGGCTGTCTTACCTTGATTGCATTCTCATTATTGTAATTCTGTCCATGCCATTCAGTTTGCGCATTTTCATCATTTGAATTTTAGCAGAATATGTTCAACTAAAGATAGCATCTCATTTTCTTTATTTGTCACAAGTTATAATTAAATCTATGTTAACAGTAACTTTATTCAGGCTAATCCCACTCAGGGAAGTCTTAGTTTTTAATTATATCACACCAACATATAAAAATATTATTAAACTATAATTCAATAAATGCTAATACATTAAAATAATTTTTTTTTATACTGAAGAAAATGAAGTTCTCAGAAATGAATAAATCGATCTATTCATACCGACTTGAGCATGTTTGTTTCAAAAATGAATCAATGCTTTCCCAATTTTAAGACATCCTGTATTATCAAACGTAAACGAAGTGATAATATTCTGTACTTTGTAATAGTTTATTTCATTCATGGCGGCATAAAAATGTTTATTAATAGGAAAACAATCCAATATATCCTTGAAATTTTTTGAAATAATGTTACATTTTAAATCCTCGGAAGGAACTATATATTGCGTCCTCCTTTATAATGCGTACAGTTAGACTGCGATGTTATTATGAGTGTTTCGTACATGTTCAAGCATGGTCTTACGTCTCCTTTATAATGCGTAAGAATACATTGGATTGTTGTTATGAGAGCTTGATATTTTCATGCATGGTCGGTGCGGTCTGTGTGCTACATGAGATAGATTTGTGCGTGAAAATATAGAATATCTGGATTTTCAAGATTTCGGGGGAAACACTAAAAGAGAGTAACCTCCGTTACATAAATCAATACTTTTTTGTCTTGTTTTATGTAATCAGCTATACCTTCTGTAAATATTAATTAATGTTAATATTAAATTATGCGCAGTAATATAAAATAACTTAAAAATGCTTGAAATAAATCCTGTTAAAATAAACAATATGAACTTTAAAAAACTCATTCTTTCACTCTTCTTTCATATTCGCTCAATCTCACAGGACAGTTTAATGCTGTAGAAAGCACAATTCTGAGAATGGAACGCGTTATTGAAAATGGTGGAGGATTCATTGAGAATGCGTAATGTTATTCTTCGTTATTTCCTCGTTCACGAGCGACATGTTTTATTTTTGTTGATGCAGATTACAACACATGAAAGTATTTTCATTTTTCTGTATTGTTTAGAGTCATAGGTCAAGCTCTAGAGCTGCCTGATTAGGTGAACTTTAATTATAACAATTCGCAGTTCCTCGAAGTTTGCTGAACCTTTTAAATTTTTGTGCTTCGTCTGGATTGACTGAAATTGATATAATGAATCTGCAAACATCGTCTTAAATATTGGCGCAGCGCCACCTACTGACGAAAAATGTAACAATATTTTTTTTCAATTTTCACAGAGCGCATCTTTTTAACTACGTACTAATGAAATTTTGTATCGTTTGGAGCCATAGAGCCGGCTGTAGAGCCTTCTGAAAAGGCGAACTTTAATTATAACAACCCTGTACTTTCTCAAGATATCATGCGCGCATTGACTTATGGGGTAAAAAAAAGACCTATTTTGATTTCAATAATACACAGATTCTGTAAAAGGTTAATGAATTTCTAATGATACCATATTACAAAGCAAAATCTATTTAATCAATATCCAAAATTTCATGTTTATACATAAAAAGTTTTGAAGATTTTCGTCAATTTTCAACCCGTTTAAAATGTACAAGACCCTTTAATAATATTTTTCTCTAGTTTTCCAAAATAAAGAATCCTATGTATCTTGTTAATAATTTTAAGCGGGAAATGAATGACAGAAATTTTCTAATTTAATCTGTAATATATTAATCTATATGTTAGGGGAACGAAGTACGTTTGATAAGTATAATATATTTTTTCATTTAACATATTATGGTTTTTAAGTGTTTTATTACACGTTGTTTTCAAAGCGAATTCTTAGGAAAATCCCCGTCAGGCCACGCACACTGCTCAGAAACTCTGGTATTGCGGTATTATAATCCAAAGCGCACTATTAAATGATTGAAATTTACTCGATACAGCTATGTAAATATATTAGGTCAATATATTCTAGTAATATATAAAACTTAAATAAATTTTAAATAAATTTTCAGCAATTACTTAAAACAATACATTTTGTTTTAGTTATATATCATATTTTACATTGTCAGTCACCGGTAACTGACTCGGCCTAAATGGAGAGTTCAGTGTCTGTCACTGATGACTGAAATGACACTCAACGTGTTAAATGTCTTTTAGCCCATGTTTTTACCTTATTTTTGTTTCGGCGTATGAATAATCGCCCATCTTTGACACCATCTTTTTTTACCTCTAATTTTTATGACAATAGCATTTTTTTCAAGCACATTTAACATATTTTAAAACACTGTGCAAAATTTAAAATTTTCATTATTTTAATACGTATAGAAGGTACCAGCTGATTACATAAAATAAGAACAATATATGGTGAAAATTTAACAGAGATCATATACTTTCAATGTTCATATTTAGCCATCAAAATTAGCATAGAAACACCTCGTGGTTGAATACAACAGTAAGATAAAAATTGAGTACATACTGTTACATAATGAACACATTCATGGAATCAAAAATCAGTACATGTGCTTCTCAATTTTTCATAAATCTAGATTGGAGCGACTCTGGGTATAAGACGTGTTTAAAACTATGAAAACTTTACTCAAATTTCAGGAATATATATTTTTTTTCAATGTAGAGACCAATTATTAAAAATTTCAAACCTTCATTTCCCAACCATAATGTACCTCTTTTAATTTAAAAGAGACCATTCAGTATTACTCTATGTAAATTACTTAAGGAGATAAGAAACTGAAGTAGTGGTGTGTGTAAAAAATTATACTAAAAATGTTATAAAACTAAAACTCGGCAAATACGAGTCTAAATATATTTTTTTTTATTTGGGTAAAATCACAACTGTATTTATATTATTAAATCTAATTATTCTAGAGTATATTATTACTAGAATCGTTAAAGTATAAGTTAAGATATATATTTTTTAAATATACATTTACATAATATTCATTTATTGTATTAAATATTCTTCATTTGACTAAAAATATCCATTTAAATGGGAAGTAAATACTGCACATTTCCCATAAGGTTCACCAGATTATTTCAATTTCCATAGTTTTATCCCTATATAAGTTCGATAAAGAATCCATTTTAATATATCTAGAAAGTTCTTTTACAATCTTTTGATATTTATTGAAAAATGTAAAATTCTTTATTCTTTTGTTCCTAAAAAATCTACATAATTTTTCAGATAGGCAAAAATATGAATTATTCAAAATTCACTTTTGCAGAACTAATGCCGAATATATTTTAAAGATATGCATTTAAATTTCTTATGTTCGGAATAATATATTTTTTTCGTTTTAAGGAGTGACACTTACCCTGTAAGAATTGCAGAAACATTATGCTTCATTTATGTATTTAGTTAATTTGTTTTAGAATCTGCATGATATAATTAATAAAATTTCTTTTTCACATTTGTTCAGTCATTACACATGTAAACAAACACATCTCTTCTTCTATCTATTTATAAACACAGTTCAGTCATATTAATGTGACCAACTGTTAAAAGGCAGAATTAATCACATTTCGCAGTTTGGACCGCTGAGAGACGTACAAGAAGAGAGTCAATTAGGTTCTTGAATGTGCTGACTGGGATATTCAGCCATGCCGGCTCTAGTGCCGTGACCAGCTGCGATAGGTTATGCGGTTGAGGATCCATGTTGCGAAGAATCCGATCGAGGTGGTCGTAAAGATTCTCGATTGAGTTTAAGCCAGGGGGGTTTTCCCGCCAAAGGAGTAGGATAAACTCATCCATGTTCTTTTCGAACCAGGCACGTGCACTGCGAGCTGTATGACACAGCGCAGTCGCTGTCGCATTGTATTGCTAGCAGATGCCATCATTCTTAGGGAAAACTATTCGCATGTAGGGGTGGTCATGGTCCTCAAGGACAGATGCGTAATTGTGTTGATCCATTGTGAATCCCACAATGATTATTACACACAATGAATAACGCGAAAACATTCCCCTGATTGTAATGCTTTTTCCTCCAGCTCGGACCCTTCGACAATTGCTGAAGGGCGTTTGATTTCAGGCGTTTCACGCCGTATACGCCAACGTCCTGCCCAATGGAGCATAAAACTTGATCCATCTAAAAAAGCCACCTGTCCCCACTCAGTGGTCGTTCAGTTGCAATACTGGCGTGCAAATTCCAACTTTCATCGCCGATGAATAGAATCAGCATAGGTGCATTGACCAGGCGTCTGCTGCGGAGGCCCATACGAAGCAACGTTCACTGAACCGTCGTTGAGGAGACACTGTTGGTAGCCCCTTGGTTCAGGGCAGTCAGTTGCCCAACGATTACACGTCTATTCGTCCGAACGCATCTCCGCAGCCGTTGTTCACTTCTGTCATCTATGGTCTGTGGAGCACCACATTTCCCACGTCGCTGATTTTCGATAGTGCAATTTGCCATGCAGGGTATACTTTTACCACGGCGGCACGCGAACAATTTACAAAATTAGCATTTTCGAGAATACTTCCACTCTTGAAAGCGTTTTTGGACGTCGGATAAATTGCCCCGTTTCTGCATTACGCCAACGATTGCAATGTTTTCTGATTTCCTTGAACACTTTCCAATGTACACTTTCCACCAACACACACCAATGTGATGCCACCTGTCTTCTGTGATTAGTTATTAAACGTTGTCGTCGAAAGTAGATGGTGGTCACATAAGTATGACTGGACTGTACATCTACCCTATATATATAAAATTCTAATGAATCGAATTGAAACGAATTTATGTAACGATTCTATGAAACGACTGATTAAAAATCTGATTACGTTTCACGGCGATTTCTCCTAAAATATGGAATATTTTGCGATGAAACTAACACCAAAAATCCGTATTGATCCACAGATCTCAAATTTGGTATTAGAATTTTAAAATTAGAATTAGTTTTCGAAATATTAATTTTTTTTCTAATTTTAAATACATTTTTTCTAATGATGGCAACTCAAATTTTAATCATAACACATATATATATATATTTTTTCATATTTAGAAAAGGTTATTTTAAATTAATTTGGCGACGACTTTGGCCTCCCTTAAATGTATGCTATGAAATAATCATAATACTTTTATTCAGAATTCAATTTGTATTTCATTATAATTTTATTTAATACAAAACTTTCATTTAAAATTAAAACCTTTAAAATAAATGGCTTTTACTTCATTCTTTTTTTTAAACGAAACGAAAAGAAAAATATTAGACGCAGATGTCATATACGCAAAGGGGTACCTAATTGGCGCCAAAATGGCGTTATTTTGCCTCACATGGTAACCCGGCTATTATTGCTTTTTTGTTATTAAATGTTTATTTGAATTTATTTTATTTTTATTTACAAAAAATGTTATAAATTGTTTTGTTCTATAGTTATTAATTATTTTTTATTGTTATTTAAAAAAATAACAGAAAATAATTTAAAAATACATATGTAACATGCATTTGAAAACGAGGTTTTCGCCAAATTGTCGTAAAAAAAATCACGCCAAACCCGGTGCGTATGTGACAATGCAACAAATCATGAGATTTAATTTCCACTTCAAAGCAACGTTTTAATGTTATTACTTCTCCCGTCGACCAATTTCGCCAAATTATATAAATAGCCAAATTATACAAATTGACATATTTTTTTAATTTTAAATAACAAAAGAACAACTAAATTAGTATAACATTAATAAATATACAAATAAAACGTCAAAATAAGAATCGATGGCGTGAACATGTGTAACTTCCTTAAAGTCAAGTGAATGTGACATTTACGATCAACCATTATTGGCATTTAATCTTACAGTTTGGCGACAGATTTTTGGTCGATGGGATAACCAAGTAGCAGCGTTTTAATTTACCACTCGAAAAATTAAAAAAAAATTCTAACTGGCGAGTTAAAAAAAAGCTATTGGCGAGATTTTCAACCGGTAACATAAAAGTACCAGGAATTATTTCATGGCAACTTTTATGTAGTTTTATTCGAAAAAATAATTTTGATCCTTTAATCAAAATGGAAACCTTTCTTATGAAAAGCGAAAGAATCAGCCCGTTGTTTATGGCAATTACATGCCTTGGACTATTATAATATAAACGAAATAATGGGGATAGAATAATATTCGGCGACTTATCACACCTGTAGCTGACTAACATTAAAGTAGCAAAATGGCCGCCTGGACTATAAAAAGCGAAGGGATCAGCCTGAAGCTGTTGATGATAGTCACATGACTTAGGCTATTGTTATAGAATTGTTTTCAATTTTAAAAACAGCGCAAAGAATAACATTTCCTACCGATTAAAAATTTATTTTCACGTGACTATTAAAAACAGAAAAAAAAAAAAAAAAAAACTTTAAAATTACTATTACATGAGTACGTGTTAAAGGCAGGAAAATATTGAAAATTACGTCCTGAAAATTGTATTTACACGTGAATATTAAAAGGGAAAGGAAACTTTAAAATAATAAATATATTAATATGCGTTTAACACTTTCACGGACAAGGCACGTCTATTCGTAAAATCTTGAAATCAGTGAATGGCACCAGAATTTACAAACAAATTTCGAAATACCAAATTGATTTTTTTCACTTACTTAATAAAAGGGAAATTTTCATCCCAATATTCTGATGCTAATGTGGTATTTAAGAATTAAAATTAAGTGGTCCAAAAATGAACCACCGCCCTTGAAGGGGTTAAAGCAGCGAATTTTAGTAATTGTATTATGTCAATCGTTTTATAACACTGTTAAAAAATACCGAGAGACAAAGACTCTGTTTTTTTTAATTCATTTTATTTTAGCTTATTTTCAAATGTTTAACTGATCTTCTTTTACCAAACACGTTTGGATGTCTTAACAGCAACTGATTATACCTTAAATTTTTGCAATCAAAGGTAATTGAATGGAAACCGTTTACAGGGAGATCGCTACAGGTTTTTTCAGTATAATTCAATCTTCTCTAATATTTTTAAAACCAATCAGATTCGCGTGCTTTTAGATTCTACAGTGTCTCAACAGGGATTGGCGGGCGTAGCTTGCAGGGGGCAGGGCCCCCTAGTATATATATATATATATATATATATATATATATATATATATATATATATATATATATATATAACATATATATATATATGTTTGTTAATTTTAAAGCTTTCTACCTAATACTTTCTGCTTCCTATTTAAAAATTCCGATATAACTCCTTAATTTTATTTTATGTTTGGTAAATTAAAAAACTTGCATACAATTTCAATACAAAAATAATATATATTTGATATCAAGAAAAAGGTTTTTTGGAGATGTAAACTATATCAAAAATTTAAATTTAAATTTTTACATTAAATCATTTATGGATAAAAATTAATACTTCTTTTATTTCATGAACTCATAATTTTTCAAAAAAAAAAAAAAATTGGAATAAATATTTGCGATTTTTTTTCTTTATAAAAAGTTGCTAATTAAACTTCGAATATATATGGTATTGCCGGCTAATCGCCAATAAGAAGTGTTATTGAATATCTAGAATTATAAAATGTATTATGAAAGAAATATATTGAATTGTTACAGTCATGCATACAACTCATTGTATTTTCTTTGTTAAAAGGAGTCTGCGCCCTACATTTTCCGAAAAATGACGTAAATATTATTTTTCCAATTTTTTGCTTAATATCAATTTAGATATCCACAATAAATTCTGACGACGTTTCGTAAATATATCAAAATTATTAATATCCGAAAAAAAAACATTATGCTTAATTCATTTTCCTTTAAATTACACTGGCCGACAAAAAAAAATTTAATTTTCTCCTCCCTGCAAACTAAATATGTAAAGTATACAAGTCTAATATTCGTAATTCGTAATTCGTAAATCATCATGTATGCTATAAATTTAATACTTTTAATAACTTTTTAAAAAATGTAAAATTTATATACTTCGATGTAAGAATATCACAGAAGGTGCATCAGAAAAGAAAAACTTGAAAGAAGGGTCTCTATGCTCCAAGAAAACATACATACATGATTATATGGGAATAAAATATAAATATTCTACGTTTGCTTGCAATTTAAACGAAACTAAATTGGATACTAATGTACACTGCTGGCCACCTAAAATGCAACACCTTGAAAAGATCAACCAAACAGCGTAAAAATTGACACCATGTATACATGAATGCAAATTATAACAAATTCAGCGCTCGTGCAAATCGTGAGCGACTGCAGCGCCCCTTACAATCTGTATATAGAAAGATTGTCGTTTTGAAGAACTTGAATTATTTTCTCGTACGATTTTTTGTGTGTACGGATTCAGTATGCCTCGTAGAAAAACACGAGCACCATTCGAGCACGTTTCTGATTTCGATCGCAGAAGAATCGTTGCATATAGAGATTGCGGATTGTCCTTCCGAGAAATCGGTCATCGTATCGGACTTAGCAAAGCAACAGTCCTGAGAATATGGAATAGGTGGATGCAGGAGGGAACGACAGACCAACAGGAACGATTGCAACCGCCTCGTCATACCACTCCACTGGAAGACAGGGATATTGTGCGCATGTCACTGATGGAACGCACTGCCACATCCGCAATCTTCACATAACGAATGCCGTCTTTAACACAACAATGAGAGTCCGCACGAACAGTTGGAAGTCGTTTTCTAGGCGTATTGTCCGCTAGACGTACATTGCTTCGCATACATTTGGCATTTACTACATTCGTTTGCAATTACAATAGTCAACTGAACGGCAGATATGTCCGACTGGCATATAATCGTTTTTTCGGATGAATCGCTCTTCTGCCTGCAGTATCACGATGGTCGAATTAGAGTTTGGAGACACCGTTGGGAGAGGCTTCTCAACTGCTCTATTATGCATGATCACACAGGTCCTGCACCAGGTGTTATGGTGTGAGGGGAGAATTGGGTTCAACTCCCGAACCCCCTAGGACGCATTAACGGTACACTTACCAGCCAGCGCTATATCTCTGAGGTTCTACAGCCTGTTCCCCTCCCTTACATTCACGCCTTGCCTGCGGCCACATTTCAGCAAGACAATGCACTACCACATGTTGCACGCAATGGTCAAGCTTTCTTCTTAGCTCACCATATTCCACTGTTACCTGGGCCTGCCTGTTTTTCAGATCTATCACCCATCGAGCATGTCTGGACAGTGATTGGAGAACGCCTATCCAAGAATTCCGCTCCCACGAGTACACAAGATGAACTTAGGATACGGGTGGAGGCAGCGGGGAATGCCATTCCCCAGCAACACATCCAAAGCCTCTTTCACTCTATGCCGCAGCGTGTAACAGTGGTTATTAATAAACGTAGATGTAACAATTCTTGTTGTTTTTCCCGTCAACCTCACTTCAAAGAACGTTGTTTTTGGAATCAATTGACACTGATACCATGTGCAATCTCTAAAATAAATTTGGCTTTGATATCTCTTGCCTTTTTTGGTGTTGCATTTTGGATGGCCAGAAGTTTAAATAGAAGTTGAAGTTATTTAAAATGGAAATCGGCAATCATTTTATTTTTCATTTAGAAAATTACAGTAATATTTCTTGTTACATTTATTTATCTTGATATCTACAAAATAATAACTTGCTATCTACATATTATGCCTAATAAGTTGCATATGTTTTAAGGTTTTAAAACTGTGCACTAACATATGTTTTCGCTATTTACTTATACTATATATGTTACATTATAGCAACATTGGATTAATTTATCGTTGAAAATGCTGTACTGGATGTCTCGATAGCAGTCGTGGATCACATCCAGCAGTAATAGCGTAATAGAAGTGGTCAGAACAGGTAATTCGATCCTGTTATATTAGTATAATTATTAGTTGTATTGCAGTCGTCGAGTAAAGGCTATGGAATGTATCCTTCTGTTAAAGTTTTCCCAGAATAAATTGAAACAACACATAATATCAGCTCAGAACTTTATTAGAACAATTTTCGGCGGCTCAGTTTCCACCAAGAATATTAGACATCTCTCAATAGTAGTAATTAGGGCTAAAACAAAGTTGTAGATAATCGAATAAATGGACGGTGTCCAGGAGATGGTATTTAAACTGGAAATACCACTCAAATCTCCTGAAACACAGCGAACATCGACTTTTTGTTCCTCAAGTGTAGGAATACAAATATGGCGTAGATCGCGCTCTCAACCAATGAATAATTAAGAATATCACGTCATGGAAAGAGTGCAGACAGAGCAAGCGGATCATTTTGAAGGGAAATACGATAACCTCAGAAATGCGCGGGAAATTAAAAATGGAAGCTAAAAGAACATTCTAGAAAGAAAAAAGCGTGGAAATGGAACATTTAATTTAAGAATACTAAAAGCGTAGTATTTATGTAATTTAAACGAGTGAGACATTAAATTAAAGGAAATTTAACAGAGTTAACGATACAGATTATTTAAGAATAAGGATTTAGTGAATATAAATTAGTAATTTAGAATAAGATAAGGAAATTGTGGAATTAGATCTAATAATGTAACATATATATATATATTTGATGTGGTTAATGACTTAAATTATTTTGTCATTTTGCCCGATCTATAACATTACTATGCAGGTTGATAAAGTGATATAATTTATCAATCTATTTGTACAAATTGTAATAAAAAACATTATTTTTTTTCATTCTGTAAATTGTTTCTGGGTTCTAAACTTTATCTATATTAAGAAAACTATTTTATAGTTATATATTGTTGTTGTAGATTATAATTTCAGAATTAAAAGAAAATGTTTATTGGACGTATTACGCATTTTGAAAAAAAAAAAAAAAAGAAAACATTGGGAGGAATGTGAATACATAAATTAAATTTCGTCTGAGTATGGTAATTTGAAATTTTTTTCTTTGATGTTACAGTTACATTTCGAGAATTTCAATATTTTTTTTTATTAAGCATACATGTAAGTACATATATTTAAAATCAATATTTTGAATAATAATTCTTCCGTAAAGTCAATTTTGTAAAAAAAAAAAAAAAAAAAATTATCCAAACCCTTACAATCGGCTGGGATTGACACAAAGAGCTTCAAAATAAAATTAGGAGAATTTTTCGTCTTGAAAATGACTTTCCAAATTCTTTACTTCGAAAAGCATAATCCTTATCACTCATGAGGGTGGAAGGATAACCAAAAACTTAGCTTTGTTGCACTAAAGTTGATAATACTTATGAAGAAGAATCAGTTTTACAAGGATACAGCCACACAAACATAGTAAATTCACGTATTAAAAACAAAATCTTTTTATTTGTTTTTTTCCCTTTTGAGAGGCAGTAAATGATTGATATGGTATGTTTGGAGATACCGCACTTATTTTGAAAGAGATGAAATTCAACTTCTTATTTCCAGCGATAACGATTATACAAAAGACTTGTTACACCATTTGCAGCAATTGTTATTATTATTTTTTTAAACTCTTCATTAAAAAATTTTGGTCAATGTTTACGACAAAAATTAACTTTGTCATGAGCGTGTTACACGCCATTTATCTACATATCAGCAGATACAATTAGCTGATGGAGACGTTTGTGAAATCTATAAAGGACGTTACTTTTAAGAAAATTGTGGACAAATTTTATGAAAATAATGGCTTTGTTTAAAATATAGATATTGAAGGCTTGTATGTATCTATCAGTGTATTGTGATTGTATGAATTTGGAATTAAAACCACTATGAATCAATATCCTAACGAGATAAGGTTAGTTGGGGCAACTGGGCCATGATTTTACAATGTGACTCTGAAGCTTTTGACAATTCAGCTTCATAAAGCTAACGTTCATTTGAATTAATGTCTGAACTTCTGTAAATGTGTTCAGTTAGGTTCCGTCTATCAAACAGCATTGCTCAAAATTACATTTTAATATTTAAAAATATAAAAATATGCATCTTTCATATTTCTTTCCTCATGGGTCCAGTTGCCCCATAAAAATGGGGTAAGTGGACCAGGAGGTTCTATGTTCCACACGTGTTTATTTTTATTTTCATGTGGGATATTAGGTCCTGTTTGAAAAAGTGTAAACAACTTAAAAAAATTAAACCAGGCAGATCATGTAAATTATATGTCAATAAAGAGCGTTGTAAGGGAAACTTTGCTGTCAATTTGTCTAAAAAGAGTAGTAAAAGTGAAAATATTAGATTTATTTATAACAAAAACATAAAAATTAAGTAAGTACTTATGCACTTTAGTATAGGTAATAAGTATAAAAGTCACATGGGTATTTAAGGGAAAAATAGCGAGGTAAATATATGAACAAACGGCTACGTAAGTACATAAGTACTTTATCTGTATACAGGGATAGCATTATTTAATGAAAATTTTATTGTTCCTACCAGAACCCTTAATGAGCTACCTTCATGATCATTTTATATAACATATTATAAAGAAAGATGCGATGAAGATATTATTTTCAAAATAGTTGTAGGAACAATAAAAAATTGCCTTATAGAATGTGACACCTGTATCGTACAGTTTCAAGATTTGGCTATCTCGCTTAAAGGGGCAAGGTATTTGCATTCGTAAAATGTTAAAATAATTTTATTTACAAGAGAATCTATTTAAAAACAAGTAAAAGTATATTTTCGCGTACTTAATAAAGGTGAAATTTTCATTATAAAATTCCGGTGACAATGTGGCAATTAGGAATTAAAATTATGGGAAGCCATATCGGCATCACCGCCTCTCAAGGGGTCAAGAAATTTGTTTTGATATCACCCAATATGCTTTTTTTAAATTTTATTACGTAATTTTAATAACGTATTCTATAATTTTCTTTATTGTGAGTAAAAAAACAATGGAGAAATTTACTTCCCGTTGTAAGAAACTCGAAAAATTTATTTATAACTTTTGAGGTAACTAAATCAGGCATGGTCCAGTTACCCCGGATACATGTCCCAGGTACCCCATTCTTGAAAAAATTATGAGGTAACTGGGAGACCGGGCTTACATTTGAAACATGAAGTAAATATGTATGGATACCTAATAATATCAACGTAGTTATATACCTAATCTTTAAAACAAAAGATTTAAAAAAAGTACTTACAGTATTTTAATAAAAACCGAAGAAGTTCAACCAAATTAACGTTGTTTTTAAAAAAAGAAACGTAAATTTTCGACAACCTATCACGGCAAAGAGAGAGTTATGATTGAGTTGACACACATTGTTTTAGGAAGTAGAGGTTAAAGGGCATTGTTCACAAAAGCTAAAACTTAAAATACTTCAACGGTTTTTATATAAAATAGCCTATGGCCCTGTTCCCTCATGGGTCCAGTTACCCAAACTAACCTTATCTTTTTAAAGCGTCAACATAGCGAAAACGGATTTCTTGACTTTCCTAGATTGTGTACACTGTTAAAAATTTGCAGCATTCTGTCCAGTCATTTGACCGTTTTTTCCAAAAATAGCTACACAACCGTAATTTAACACTATTCTGACCATATTATTGGCCACTTTATGGTCAGAATATAGTTAAATTGCTGTTATGAAACCGTTTAAAAAAAAAAAAAAAAAACGGTCGAATGACTGGACAGAATGCTGCAAATTTTTAACAGTGTAGTTATAATCAGCGAATACTAAGGTCGACCAATCTGTATTGTTACCGTGATCATATTTTACTCATAGCATATGCTATCTTGAACTATCTTGAATGGAATGCCTGGTATGTAAACACGCTCATTTTTAAGCTTCTGTGGTAGCTATAACTTCTAGTTCGTAACATGAATATTTTCCTTAAATATCTTTTTTTTTACATAAAAATATCATGCAAATCCCTTAAGAGACATGCTGTGCAAATACCGGGAGAGGAAAAGGTAATCTGCATGTTTTAAAAATAAATTTGCAATAATCGATTTTAGTCTAAATGAGCCGTCTTTCCTTTTTTACATAGAAAATAGACAACGAGAAATTACCAATTCATTTAATTATTATTAATTTTTCGAGCCAATTGAAAATTAGTTAGTTGGTTTTCTTTTCCTATGAATATAATTTTGAAGGACTTGCGAAAATTTAGAACTTATTGTTTCGTCAATAATATGATAGAAATGAAGATTATAGTCATCTATCTCTTCAGTTACATTAATAAAAAATATATCAGTTATATTTTCATTTTACGCGATTTTTGCATTGAAATATTACTTTCAAACATTTTTGAGATACTTTGCTTTACGACATCTGTAGCAGTTATAAAGTAAAATGATAGAAAATCTTCTGGAGATTATATAAACTGTAGTTTCGTAAACATAATTAACAATCGTAACGCAAAGATAAAAAAGCGACTTGATTTGTTTCTTAATTCAGTTAACCTTCTAATGCCCATGGTAGCATAACTGCTACCATATGTTCAGCTTTACATTTTAGCACGAAATTTAATAAATAATGCATATTTTAAGTCATTACAATAATAATTGGACATTTAAGTGATATTTGTTATAAATTTTGAATGCAGATGGAGCACTAAATAACAAAAAAATTAGTTTGAAGCAACATGTCTAACAAACAGGAGAAAATTCCATTGACAGTTGAAACGTTTTTCTCCAATTTTCAAATACTTTATTGAAATAAAACCAAATACATATGATATATAGGTATAAACAAATTATTTATATTCTCTGCACAGAAAAGTTCAATATCAGTTTTTTTAATTTAATGATAAACTGAGTAATTAAAATCATGGTAGCAGATGTGCTTCCACGGGCGTTAGTGATTATGAGCCCATGGTAGTATGTCTGCTACCATATTATTTTCAAATGAAATTTGTACCTCTTAGTGTTAACTTTGTACTTAAGATACTTGCTTACTTTTAATTCACTTGGTCATATATATATATATATATATATATATATATATATATATATATATATATATATATTGCATTTTTAAAGAAAATATTAAAATTCCTTTCTAACATATAAATAGAGAAAATTGTGAAATAAAACCGGAATTAATGTTTTGAACATTATATCTCTAAGTACAAATATAAGCAAACGTTTTCTATTGAGCAGTATCACTCAAGTATATTATATTTAGTATACTTGTACTACGTGGTATGTATTGCATTAGTGGATCCCTCGCAGATCAACTGAGCTGTAGTTTACTATATTTTGGATTAATTGCTGTGTTTATTTACCGTTAAATTTTATTGTGTATTTTGAATTTCTGGCAACAATAAATAGTAAATCTTATAGGAAATAAGTGTTATCTTGTTTTTTTATTAATTAAAAATTGACAATAGTTCATTTACAATCCGGATTGCTTTATTTGTCTCCGCAATATTTTAATACACCTGCATGTAAAATTTCATGGTTATAACTTCTTAATTTTGTATCTTTTTAGAAAGATAGACAGAGTTACAAAAATTTATTTTTTTATGTGTTAGATAAAAAACCACTCGTTGTCATCGGCAAAAATAACAATTATTTTTTAACAATTCTTTATATAGTATAATATATAGTATAGTATATCTATATAGCATATAATTCTATATAATTATACACAAAATCAATGAGAAAAATGAGGCTCTATTATTATTATTATTATTGTGTAAATTTGAATAAATGGTGAAAAAAAATATATGAAGAAAATGGATATACAGTAAACTTCCGATTATACTCCACAATTCTTTCCTTTAAAAAAAAATCTGAAACGAACAAAGAAAATTCAAATGCGCAAAAGCTCAAGTGAGACGGCACTGGTTTGAGTAAACTACTTGTTTCACGTCAGGAACAACAGCTAGAAAATATTTCTGCGAATGAAACTACAGACTAGCCTATTGGACTAGAAATATACTGGTTATGAAGAAATATTGAATGATAAAATTATTTAAAATGTTTTGAATCCAGTGAATCCTGAAGCGGGTGAATGCGATAAATCGATAAATTATCAACCAGGAGCCAGTCATCTAGACTAGGCTGTCTAAAAGCATTAATTTTTTTGCGATGCAAGGGGAAGGAGGTAGAACCCAAGTAGTTTTATTACGTAGAATTCGTAATCTTTCTTCAACAAAATCCAAAAGAAAATGTATAACGGATTACTTTGGATGAAATAGGCATTACTTAAAATACAGGCATTCAGTAAAATTCTACATTTGCCAGATATACAGATTTCTTATTATCAGTTATGCTATATATATATATATATATATATATATATATATATATATCAGTTATGTAAAAAGAGAGAGGTATATATAAACAAAGAAAGAAATTGTTTTAGGTCATACAGAATGTAAAAATGTAAATGTTTTTCTAAAATAAAATACTTTTGAAATATGGTAAAGTACTTCATATTTCATCCTAATCTGCCCATGGTAGCATATATGATACCACATGGAAATCCTATAAAATATAATAAAATCACATTTTTTTCACATTTTTACTTTATTTGACTCTCAATAAGATAAATAATACTAAAAAAAATATATATTTTTTCCTTAGCAATTTCTTGTAGTGGCAATAGAGCGTTAATGTGATGATTGGAGGTTCAAGGTTTGAATTTGTAGAAAATTTACGATAAACGGTTTCTTTTAATAAAGTGTTTTCTTTGTCTGTGTCTAAAACCAAAATAATATTTTTAAATGAGATAGTGACTTCAAAAGTTAGTGAGTTGTTTATTCATTAAAGTGTTAGAAGTAAAAGCGGAAATAATGCATTGTTCTCTTCCAATTTAATCTTAGGCTGATCGCATTGTGCATACGTATGGCAAAATGTCTAATAATAAAAATATCGTGGAATTTTATCTTTATCTATACATTGGCTACATCATTTTTCAGCCTGACCGCAGTTGTAATAGAAGAGATTTATTTCGTATGCTCACTGACCGGCATTTTAATTTTGACTTTGCGAATGTCATGTTTTCACAATTAGTTTCGATTTTATCATGTACTTAGAGCATCTGTTAAGTTCTAAAATGTTTTCACCCCGTATAGCATTGATTGTTTAAATATGAGCTCAGGAATATCATTAAAAATATAATTTATGAGGGCTGAATCTTTAATGTTACAAATTTATTTGAGATTCGGTTTCTTCTATTGTGCTCTCTTACAAAATCAATTTTATGCAAATCAGAAATATAAATATACTAGTATTATCTTTAAAATTAGTAATGTATTCATACGTATCCTCGAAAAACCATCCATGAGAATATGTGTCACACTTTCATTCTCTTTAAAATTAATCGCAGATGGCAAAAATCATTGAACTATCTTTTATACAAAACAACACAATTCTGAGTTATTATATAAAGTATTTGTATGCGATGACTCATTTACTGTATTTCCAGCATTCATTGAATTAATTTCAGTTTCAGATTCTCTGTTACTTTCCTTCTGAATGTTGTTGATTTGATCAGAAAGGAAAATAAATAATCTAGTACCAAGATCGACAAATGACCTTTCTTCGGTAATACAGAATGAATTTCAAAGCATTGTTCAATCATTTAAAGAAAATGCAGTTTGCTTTTGTTACAGTTCATTTTTAAACTGTGCTAATTAAATACAGTGAAAATTAAAACAATAAAAGTGGCATATACATTTTTCTGTTTAATCGATCGCCTTCTGCTTCAATCAAAAAATTATACAACTCCTTGATATTATTAATCCATTAACGGGTTTCAGGACTCTTAAAATTGGAAAAAAAAGAAAAAAAAAGACAATTTTAAACATTTAATATCTTAACCCTTGTGTTAATGATCCTGTACCCGGGTACTTTTTATCTCTTTTCATCCCGTTTTCAGGTTGTTAATATCAAAAGAAACTAAAATGAATTTAGATCCCCATTACTTGTACTACTATTCATTGTCCATTAGTATAATCACTTTAAATTTTGGAATAATTTTTTTATTACTATTTTGGGACATTAAACATTTTTATACTTGTCATCAATGACCAGGGTACCCGGGCACCCTGGTCACCTGGGGAATTTCCTGCGGAAAAGTACAGAAATTGATTGATTATTTAGATTAAGATCAATAAAACTTGAAATTAATTTTAAAATAAGGGTTTAATATAAGTTTGAAAATAAATGCTGTTATCGTCTTGTTTCATCTTGCCTTAAGCTTTATGGGCTTGGTTCTGAACGTGTGTTAGCTTCAAATACGGGCAAAGATTTTCTTCAGTATACTTCCAATTCCCGATTTGGTTGAAAAATATCTCATTTTACGATTGATCTTGAATTACTGGAAGCTGCAAGATCGCACCTAATTCCTCAATAACAGGCTAAGGTCGTATGTTTTATTTCAAAACCTAGCATTATTTCCAGTATGCGCAATGTAAGTATCGAGTACTGCTATATCCACAATATAGAACAATAATGCGAGTCGCCATGTTGTTGTACGTATGCCTATGTGTTGTAAATTTTCCCAATAATTTGTCCGTTATATCCACTCCATATTTCGTTTCCTTATAAAACTGAATCATTTTGAGTTTATCTCTGGGTCCTGTGATGGTTTTAACACGATGTGCAGTAGACATTAGAATAACAGCTTTGTTGCTTTGTGGAAGATACGAACAAATACTTATTACATCATGAAATCCAAATTCTGTGAATAAAACTTGCGAGATTTACATAGCTTCATTTCTTTGGGAATATAAGGTTTGTTTCTTTACAAAGTACCAACAATTGCAAGCTTCCAGTATAGTAAATGCTTGGCCAAAGAAAGATAAGTGAAAATGTTGTCCATGGTGATGTTTCATCCAGAAGCCTTGAATAGAGAAGCAAAATCTTTCACAACCATTTCATCTTGGTTTATTTGAAGGTCTGTACCTGTTTTCTCAGTAAATAGTTGGCCGTCGAGAGAAGTTAATATGAATTTTCACCACATACCCACCATATTTTGATCCCATACTTAGCTGGTTTAGACGGAATATATTGAGCAAATCTTTTCGTCCTCAATGCGGAAATAACTGTTCATCAACCGTTTAGTCTTCCGTAAGGTTTGTATCTTTTCAATAGGTTATTATTTAGCATAGTCCATAAATGACGAATATCTGCAGCTTTAACACTTTGAAAACATTCCTCTCGTGTGTTCTGGTTGTCAAAACGAATAAATCCAAGAATATCCCAGAATCGGTTTACACTCATACGTGGTCGATAAAATGGATATAAGTTTAATTTACACATATCTAATGTGTAATATTTGTTAGAATTGTTAACACACGAAGTATAAAATATTTATAAAAATGCGTCAAATTCCTCTTCTCTAAAGGTGGGCCAGTTACACTGTATCAAATATAGGTATTATATGGCTCCGGTATGTTAAAATCGCAGCAGGTACACAAGTACCACGGTCATTAGACACAAGGGCAAATTTTGCTCATTGACATAAGGGTTAAAATGTATATCATTTCAAAACGCAATTTGTATTGGGATTAAAATATATAAGTATGTTCTTTCATTTCATGTGTTTAAAAAACTACAAGATGCAAAATTAGCGTTTATAGGGGGCTCCAAACTTTCAGACATTTGTCGGGCAGAAAATTGGTATAACAGCTTACGCGCAAGATTACAAAATAAATTTTGCAACTAGAATGTAAATGTTGTTACCTACTTGTACTTCAGACTATAATAATTACCCTAAATTAAAACAAACTTGTATTTAAAGCATTTTTATATTTTTAATACAAAGTTGTTTTTAGCTATTATAAAATTTTGAAACTTTCAATAGTATAATCACCCCCCAAAATTATTATTCTGAAAACTAAAAATGAAATTTTAGGTTCAAATTATACACACTACAATGAAACATATATTTTGAAAATCTCACGAAAAATTATCCAGAAGTTTTTGAGATATCATGCGCATTATGCCCAAAAACGTCATTTGGAGAAAAATGACTTCAAGATCTCGGAATGGCCGCTTCAGCTATTGAGTGGGTACAATTCTAATAGCCATAACTTCTCTTCTAATGGGAATTTGAAGGAAACAATCATATCAAAATGTTCAGAAAAGATAGAAGTTTAACATAAAAAAAAATAAAATTTCGAAAATTTTGAACCTTTAAGAGTCCTGAGACCCGTTAATTTTTTAATGGAAATTCCAGTTTGGGTGCATAAACTTCTTTCATTAAAAAAAAAAAAAAAAAAAAAAAAAACACTTACCGCGTTATAAAATGTCGAAGTAAAATAAAGATATTAAAATTACGTAATCAATATTTATAGGTGCCATGATAAAATGATTTTTGACATCACAATCTTGAAAAAGCATCTTAATACTCATAAAACACGATAAACATTAACAATGACATTTACTGAACCTAGAAATGATAGTCGAAGTAAAGAACATGCATCAAAAATAAAATTCGTAAACTGCAGGTAGTTGGTCGGATTAGGTTAAACAAAATACTTTCTTCACGTCTTACAATTTACTCAAAAAGAGCATATGAACATACCTTTTATTTAGAATTTCAACAATTAAGTGTTACATACGTTAACAGCAGCGAATTCTATCTTCTCTCTAGCTCACATTAGCATTGATACTCGAACTTCTTGCTGCGCTATATAGTGTGCAGCGTTGTGCCCACACGTCTATATACAGGTTTACCCAGGAGTAAGATATCCACTTCCAAAAAACTGTGTTTTAAATTCCACTATTTCGATTGAGGCGGCATTATACCATCACTAAATCAACTGATAAGATTTTCATGTATTGAATTTTTTTTAATTAAATATTTCCGAATTGTACCACTAAAATTATAAAGCTTTTCACAATTTAATATTTCTTATGTCATAAGAATAGGACTCATTTAATGAACTGTTACTATATCATAGTAGTAAACAAGTGAGTGTTCACCGGACATTTTACAATGTGTACTGAAGACCCGTTGAACTTTAATGAGGATGCCAAGCGGATTTTACAAGGTGTTGAAACACCAGATTTAGCCTCAGAATGGCGCGAATATTCGCATCTTAAGGGCGACAAGCAGAGAGATATCGTCAAGCATTTCCTGTTGGAATGTGACAGTTACATGAAAGGTATCATGCAAATGCCAGACTACTCCAATTTCCAAGCACTTCAAGAGAATGTGAGTAGCCTCTTATCGTCATTGATGTTCCACTTTACAGAGCCATTTTACCCTGTTACATTATGTAAACTACCTAAATTTGAAACCTTTCTATCTACAAATAATCTAGACTTAATTGAGATTCTTACTAATCTAAAAGCAATTGCGGTGAACCCTACTGGGGATTTCCTCCCCTGCTAGCAAAACGAACAGTAAAAGTAATCGCGTTGATTCAAGCATACCCTTCAAAAACAAGTACGCTCTTTTAGCGGATAAATCTAATGAAAGTATTGAAATGGACATTCCAATTTCCAACGAAGGTGACTCAGCCGGTGGCTCTGCCTCCCCACCACCCCCAAGATAAAAATCCTTCCTTTCTACATAGAAATAAAGGGTAAATGGGACGATCTAGCTAAAACAAAATATGCTGTTGTATGCTGTATAAAAATATTGTTATATTAAAAAAAATGAAGGTAACCCATTGATATAAATGGACAAAGAGTTGCTCAAAGTCCATTTTAAAAATTATGTGGATTTTAGAAAAACTCAATCATATCTGGATTCTAATGCAATAACATATACTACCCTTAGCAGCACCCTGGTAAAGTGATAATTCGGGGAATCCCCCCTATACTGAACCCCAGATCATCATAGATGCCTTAAAAGAGCATAATTTCATTGCTAACCGTGCATCTATGATGAAGAGCAGGAGAACAGGAATCCAATGTCCCTTTACGTTGTAAATGTATTCCAAATGGCTAAATTTGAAGATATCTATCATAAATGTAACAGTTGAAAGATTTAAAGGCACGAGCATTGTAAAACAATGCTACCGTTGCCAAAAATTTGTCCATTCATCGGAGATTTACCATCTCTCTCTTAGCTGTGTGAATGTTCAGGAGGCCACATTACTCCAGAGTGTGACCAGGTTGGAAAAATCGCTCCTAAGATCAGTAAATGTTCTGGCCCGCACCCGGCTACCTACCGCGGTTGTCCTAAGACCACCCCCCCCCCAATTCCGCAAATATAATTAGGCTTCTTCAAAAACGCCACCAAAAGAAAAAACCTAAAGCCTTCCCAGATATGTTAGCGCAAACCATGTCTAACTGTAATTATGTAACCTATTATGTATTAATAGGAATAAATAAATAAAAACAGGATATATATAACAGGATAACAGGAAAAATAGGAAAAACAAATAACGTGTTCAAAACTTCCGTTTAATGGACAAGTTCTAGCAGTTTCGTTTTACAATATTCGAGAAGTGAATTTAACTGGTAATTAAAATGATAATGTTATTATTCGTGAAAGTATTATCATTTGGGAAAAGGCACACATGCCTACGAAATCGTTGCCTAATTGTGTGAGGAAGCTTGGTAATATGTATCAAGTTTGTAAAAACTTACAAAAAAAAAAAAAAGCAAAGAAATTACAAGACGTATTCAAGCGTCGACAACAAGAATTTGTAACTAATTTATATAATTTGTTCGACACTGCAAACGCTGATGCATTTCAAATAATAAAAATAGAGGAAAATAGGATGTTCTTGCAGCGCTAAAAAGAACCGAACCGAGCCGGTCACTTAGGTGGAGTGGAGAAAAAAACTGGCCAAAAAAGAGGAAAGGGCTCGACTTCGAGTTGTCAAAGAAGAAAATTGGCGAATCAAATATGGTTCCCCTTCAACATTCGCGCCATAATACGAAACATTGCAAGAATATTCCTCTTCGAATTCTAATGAAAATATGGATGAAGAAGATTTCCCAACACTGATCGAAAGCTCAGAACCTGGGACAAGTAAATCAGTAATGAGGAAAGATTCTATTATTCCAAAGTTACTTGCTGCATTAGACAGGTGTCAATTAAGTATGCGAGATTCTGTGTTTATTCTGGAGGCTACTATTAGGGTGGGGGAGCACTTTGATTTAATATTGACAGATTTCCGATAGGTAAGTCTTCAATTCAAGGAATCCGAACAGAAACACGGAAGGAACGGGCGGAAAACATAAAAATTGAGTTCCAAAACTATGTACCAGATGTAGTAACCTTACATTCGGATGGCAATCTGCTTCCTGCTTTGAGTCCTTGAAAATCGAAAGAAGAATGCTTACTTATAGTTGTGCCATATGAACTTAAAGAACACCTCCTTGCTGCGTCGAGACTTTCAAAAATAACAACTTTTTTATCCATCCTCGCTATTTCTATACTCTTATTAAAAAACGTAATCAGGTACGGCGGTAATTTCAAAATTCCAGACATTCTTCCCTTAAACCCCTTTTTTAACACGACTAATAATATAATTAAAAATTACCTTTACAAAGAAAAAAAAATTGGAATAACTTCCTCAAAAATCTTGGCTTATTAAACGTCAACTTAACAAAAAATTACTCACCCATCCACCCCCCCCCCTTATGGAAAATAACTTTATAGCTTATACTGACCAAGATAAGGCAAATATACTTGCCAAATCCTGCGCATTCCAATGTTCTCCTAATCCAACCCTCGCTAGCCAGACCCATCTTGATGAGTTTAGTGGAGCTAGCCATCCCACCTGATGATCCCCTGCTATTTAGCCCATTGTTATTCATAACATAATTAAAAAACTTAAAAAACGCAAGTCCCCAGGTTACGACAAAATTTCTAACACTGATCTCACAAATCTTCCTCCTAATTTTATTATCTATATCACAAAACTTACTAACTCTACCTTTAAATTCAGTCATTTTAAAAAACCATGGAAACTTTCTATCATATCAACCATTCTCAAACCTGGAACTAACCTCTCTGATCCAACTAACTACAGACCCATCACACTCCTTCCTTCTCTCAGTAAAATCATCGAACGTGTCATTAGGGCTCAATTGCAGGACTTTATTCAACAAAACACCATCATCATGCCTGAACAATTTGACTTTCGCCCAAAACATTCAACTCAACACCAGCTGCTTCGCGTTGTTGAATTTCTAAGTGAGAAGCTCAACGAGAAGATTCCTGTTGCCACCATTTTCCTTGATGTCGCAAAGGCTTTTGATAATGTCTGGCGCGAAATCCTTATATACAAATTAATTAAGCTTAAATTTTGTGCAACACTAATACACATAATACACTCCTACATTCGCGGGCGTACATTTCGCGTCCGCATCAATAACATTCTTTCCATTATACTTTTTATCCTAGCGGGCATCATTCAGGGGAGCGTGTTGGGCCCAATGTTATTTAACATCTTTTTAAACGGCATGCCACGCTCTTTACGTGCATACCTTGCTTTGTATGTGGACGATACATGTATCTACACCTCTGCTCATCACCAATATTGTCTGTACAGGTACCTACAGACTCACTTAAAAGCTTCCTGGACTGATGAACCCTATGGCGCGTCCTTATCAACGAAAATTAAACTTCTGCTGTCTATTTCTCTCGTAAATTTATCTATCTCCCAAGACTAATAATCAATAACACTACTATTCCATGGTCTGATGAATCCAAGTGCCTGAGGGTCATCCTTGACAGTAGGCTCACATGGAGCAAACGTATTCTTTCCATCAGGGGGAAAGTCGCTGGATCTTCTATCTCTCTTAAACCTCTTATCAATAGTAAAACCCTTTCAAACTATAATAAACTCATTCTCTATAATTCTTGTATCCTTCCTATCATTACTTATACCAGTCCGGTCTGCGGCTTCACTTGCAAGTCAACCAAGGATAGACTTAGTAGATTACATAATACGAATCTTCGTATCGTCGTGGCGCCTCCAGATATCTGCGCAATACTACCGTCTGTAAGGGCCTTAAAACCATCACCTTAAGAAAAAGAATAAAAGATCTAGCTAAAAAATTATATTCAACATTGATCTTCCCAATTATATCGTGGCAGAGCTACTTGACTATAACGCCTTCGAGCCTCACCTTCGAAAGCGCCCCAAATTTTCCACTATTATGGACTCCCCGTGAGCTTTGTGTTCGCCGCCCCAGATTGCTTCTGTCTGTTTTTCATTTTTTTCTCATCATTTTTTTTACATTTTATATATTATTTTTAAAAAAAACCTTAAAAACACCTTATCTATATATATATTTACGTATATATATAGGGAAAAAAAGAAGGAAATTTTTATATTGCCCTGGTTGATGCTTCTTTTGTTAAAGAAGTGGCCTTTCTGCCTCCTTTTAATGCTTTTCCTGCCCAAGCTTGGAGAGTGTAACTTTGAACTAGTGCTAACTTTTATTTCTTTTTCACATTCTTTTATCCTTTTTACAGTAGTTCTTGCAAATACAGCTACACCTATATTTAAATATAACTTTACCTTATCTTTCTTGTTATTAAACTTAACTTGAACGTTTTATCTCTATTATTTAAAGCACCAATGCTAGTTTCTATCTTTAATACGTTTTCAATTTTTAATGTAGTTTTTAAACAGCTATACCTCTTTCTTTTACCCAATGGCTCATTATTTTGTAAGACATCATATCAACAGCCTGGGTGTTAAGTTGATTACAACTAGGAAACCCCTCAACGCTGCTCCACTGTTCAGCACTGATTACCGTTTATTATTTTTCATTCTAAATGTGACCTTATTCATCTTCAACAATCAGCTCTTATCATAAACAGTTTATTTATTTATTTATTTATTTATTTTTTATCCACAATAACATACATTATATATTATATCCACAATAACATACAACGACATTTTTTAACCCTTATGTCAATAACCGCGTACCTTTTTTCTCTTTTCATCTTGTTTTTAGGGTGTTAATATCAAAAGAAACTAAAATGAATTAGGACCCCATTATTTTTAGTATTCACTGTGCATTGGTATAATCACTTTAAAATTTGGAATTTTTTTTTATTACTTTTTCGGGCATTAAACATTTTTATACTTGCCATCAGTTACCAGGGTACCCGGGTACCCAAGCGAATTTTCTGTGGGAAAATACGGAAATTGATAGATTATTTAGATTTAGATCAATAAAACTTGAATTTAATTTGAAAAAAAAAGGATTAGACATATTTTTTAAGGTCAAAAATATTTAATTTACGTGAAATATTTTGGACAGGCTGTGAATAACACGATATGCCGGAATGTACATCGCATACTTTTCACATTGTTTACATGATTTTCTGGCGCCGAAATCTGACACAAACTGCTTTTATCCTTCTTCATTCATCGCCTTAAGCTTTTTGGACTCGTTTCTGAACGTGTGGCATCTTTATATACGGTCAAAGATTGTTTTCAGTTTACTTTCAATTCCCGATTTGGTCGAAAAATGTATCATATCCTGTGTATAATCCTGTGCATTTTGCGATTGATCTTAAATTGCTTGAGTCCTCAAGATCTCACGTAATTCCGCAATAACAGACAACGATTGTCTGTTTTATTTATAACCATATCATTATTTGTAGTATGTATAATGTAAGTAGCAAGTATTGTTATATCCACAATATATAACAATAATGTATGTGGTCATGTGGTTGTACACCTATGTGTTGTATATTGCCCCAATAATGTATCCATTATATCCACTCAAAATTTCAATTTCCTTTTACAACTGAATCAGTTCGAGTTTATCTTTCGGTCCTGTGATGGTTTTATCATGATGCATAGATGCATAGTAGACATTAGAATGACAACTTTGTTCCTTTTTGGAACATACAAACAAATACTTATGTCATCATGAAATCCAAATTCCGTAGATAAAACGTGCTCGATTTACATAACATTATTTCTTAGGGAATAGATGGTTTATTTCGTTCAAAGTGCCAACCTTTGTGAAATTACATTATAATAAATGCATGGCCAAAGAAAAAGATGTAAAACAGTTGTCCATGGTGATTTTTTGTCCAGAATCCTTGAACAGAGAAGCGAAGTCTTTCACAACTCATTCATCTTGATTTATTTCACGGTTTGTACCTGCTTTTCGGGTGCATAGTTGGCCTTTAAGAGGTTAATAATTATTTTTATCACATACCAACCATATTTGGATTCCATATTTAGCCGGTTTAGGCAGAATATATTGGATGAATCTTTTCTTCTTCGAAGCGGAAATAACTGCTCATCAAGCGTTTATACTTCCGTCGGTATATATTTTTTCAATAGGTTAGGACTTATCGTAGCCCATAAATCACGAACTACTGCAGCTTTAACACTTTGAAGTCATTCCAATCGTGTGTTCTGGTTGTGAAAACGAATAAATATTCCAGAATCGTTTGGCACTTATACTTGCTTGAAAAAACGGATATATGTTTTCCACATCTCTAATGTGGGATCTTTGTTTGACTTGTTGACACCTGAAGTACAGTAGAATCCTGCTAATCCGAAATTTCGGTTAATCCGAACCGATTTTATTTAGCGGATAAATGTCGGTAAAAACGTGTAGAAGTTAAAATTAAACAAAAAATGGCAGTAAAGCATGTTTTTTTCCCTTTTAAACTGCTTGGATAAAATTAACAAAATACTCCAACATGTAAAAGTACATATGTACGCAAATATAAAATAAAAACGGGCACTGTAGACTTACTGGCAGAAACCCGTCTTAAAAAATAATCTCGAATATCAGTTTGTTTGCGAGTAATATAAAATTATTTTCTAAAGTGAAAAATGGCCCCACCAGTGGCCGAGAGGTTCTGCTCTCGAAGCTGGTAGATGGGAGGTACTGGGTTCGATCCCAATCGCGCCCGTCGGCCTAATCGTTCGGAGTTTTCGTGGTTTTCTTCGAGCCGTGGATCTTCCATGCGTTAATACGGATTAGGTTCCCTTAGAAAGACCCCCACGGAGGGCACTCCCCCCGGGCCTATATCCCTCGTGTAGATAATTGGCCGTCAAAAATCAACCCATCCCTAAAGTGAAAAAAGTATTTAATTCGGATGATACGAATTTATTTTTCCTTTCAAAAGTTTGATTTCCCAAATTATCTACAGAAATTTCTTTTCATCGACGTGGCTACTGAGCTATTTCCAGTTTCTCTATTTTAAACAGTTTGTAATGGGTTGTTACGTAATTACATCCTGAAGTTCCGTTGGATTATTATAAACATCAGAAGGTTTTAAACAAGGAATAATATTTTATTCCGAAAGACGTGTCGGATTATCCAGCATGCGGACCTTAGGTTGCCGGATTAGAGGACGTTTACTGCACTACTGAGTACTTAAAACTTACTTTTTTTGTAACACGTATCTTTCTCTTTTCTTTTTTTCAACGAAATTCCGGAAATCCGAATTTTTTGTAATCCGAACAGACACCGCTCCTAATTTGTTTGAATTAGCGGAGTTCTACTGTAATTAATATTTATAAAAATGCATCAAATTCCTCTTCTATAATGACAAACAGTTACACTTTATGAAAAAAGAGGTGTTTTATGGCTCGCGTATGTTAAAATCGCAGCAGGTACCCAAGTATCCCGGTCATTGGACACAAGGGCAAATTTTGGTCAATGACATAAGGGTCAAATTTGAGACATAATATGTCTTGAAATATGGAACTCTAATAAACATTTATTTTTAGGCTAAGGTGTGGTTTCTCATGAAAATTTTATGGTACAACCTTTTATTGATAATTTAAAGGGGCGTGATTTAATTTATTTAAAACTCTAATTAAATCACAGTCGGAGACCAATCTTCTATTTTTAATTAAGTACATTATCCTTATTTTGACTCCCTTTTATGCATTTAACATAGTTTAGTGTCTGAAAAACATTAAATATTTCTATTTAAATTTATCTAAAGTTTTCCATCAGAAACTGCTGTTATTAATGCAACTCTTTTCAAAAGATGAACATTTGTTTTTTGTTTATTTAATTCAAATTCGCTTTTTAAGTAAAGATGGGATTGTGTAGTCAATATTTAACTCACTTCCTGATATTTTAGAAATGTAAAAATTTTGTGAACATGTTCACATAATGTCTGTATCATGTTCCAATGAGAATTCCATATGTTATTATTTTAAGAACTTCATTATAAATTGTAGCATAATTTAAAGTCTTCATTTCGTTAGTTGGAACCAGGTGATATATCTCCATTTAAAATTTAGGCTATAAATTGTTTATAAGTTAACCCTTAAATTCCTGTTGTTGCTTTTCGGCAACATACCCAATTTAGGCTCTAAAATACTCATAGAATAATATTGAAGCTAACATGCCAAATGTTGCCAATAAAATACATTCTGAAAATATTATTAAATCGATTTTCAACATTTAGATGGCAACACTTGTGCTGTTTAAGAATAAAGATAGATTTATTTTTTCAAATGTTTGCTACTTATTCTTTTTGTTTTGTTTGGAAGCTTGCGAAATACCCTATTTTGACCTGCAGTGAGGAAGTAAAATTCATTTCTTATTATAGTTCCTAAAATTCTTGTGTGTTTTATATTATAGAATTTTATGAAGGGAAATTATTTTTTTCAATTAAACACCAGTATTGCCGATTAGTAACAAACTGTTTTTTAGCCGTAAACCATACTTAAAACAAAATATGATTTTTTTTATTATTTTTCCCATGATTTATTTAAAGAATGAAAGCCGAAAAACATTATCACAATGATTTTTGAAAAGTGAGGCATTTAAGGGTTAAACCAATAATTGTATTCATTATTCGACAAACAACGTAATCTCAAATAGGACGTTTGTTGAGAATCGGCAGCAATGAAATATATTAAACACTAAAATGTAGAAAATAAATTTATATATATGTGCTGCGTGTGTGTGTGTGTGTGCGTAAAATAAAGAGAGAAATATATATTTATATGTATTTAAATACATTCTTTTAAAAACAAAAATTACGATAAATTACGAAAAATCCTGATTCTCAGCATTTTGTAAGGGTTTGGGAAACACAAAGTGTAGAAATTCAGATACCTAAAAATTTAATATTTAGCCCTTTATAAAACCCCACACGATATGCTCAGAAATAAAAAATGTACTCGAAATAATGGAATTCATTGAAATAAATCAACCAAGTTATTCATAATTTTAATGCTTACTAAATTTTGTTAAAAAACAAGTATAAAAATAACATTCGTAATAAATAAATAAATAAGAAGAAATATAAATATACATCCTTCAGATCTTTTTTTTTTTTTTTTTTTTTTGCTAAGTAACGCTAGAATAACATCTCACTTTTTGAAGTGATTTATGCATTTCTGAAACTTAAGCATTTCACAATCTATTTTATGATCTAAGTGACAGAATACACTTAATGAAGATAAGAGAAAATGAGAGAAAGAGCCATTTCAAAAGTTTCGAACAAAATTCCTAAGTGCCTCTTTAATGTAAAAACAGTTAAAATGCAAACAAAAAAGAAAATAAATAAATAGAATATTTTTCTTTGGAAGAAAAAGAACATTTCAAAATCTTTGAAGTGTCGTTAATAACGGATCTTTTTATTTTATTTTTATTTTTATTTTTATTTTTTTTATAGAAAGAGGTCTTAAAAAACATAGTATTTTTAGGTTTTAAAAAATTTTGTTCAAGTTTTATTTTTTAAAGTTATTATCATTCACAAGGAACTAAATGTATGAAAACGCTTTTACGGAAAGTCTATAATATATAACATTTAATCAAAAAATAATATTCATACATCTACCCTATCTATATTATAAAGGACAAACATATCTGTGCGTAACGCATACGTCATTTTGCGAATGGCAACACTTTGAAATTTGAAATGAAATTTTGGTTTTGTAATTTTCTCTACTGCAAATTTTTATACTTCTAAACATCGCACATTCAAATTTTTACATCGCCGTATAACGAAAAAAATTCTCTTTTAAATGCAATTTGTTTGAAAGCTGTATCTCATTTTAATTTTAAGATATTAATTTTTTTGTAGTTTTTATTACTTTTTTTGTAATCGTGGCAGCTTAAGTACTCCATTTCTGTTGAAACTAAAGGGGGAAAAATGAAAATAGTAGATTGCTGTATATTTTTTTTTGGCCTTTTTTGTCATAAAAACAAAAAAAAATTAAATTTAAATTTAAATACGTGCTATGTAAAGAATATCGTCTGTTATAAAATCCAGTGAGTTTTGGCTTTACTTCGTTGTTATTTATCAATTAAATGATTTTGCCGTGCCAATTCCATTGCGAAATATTAATAAACAATTTGTACATAAAAAAAAAAAAAAGTTCAGAATTTCTCTCCCGCTAATTTTCTACAACGAAATTAAAGCTTCATCAATAAATAAATGAAAGAATAATATATAAAAAAGCACGAATTTAACATATACGTAGTCGAACAATTTAAATTTTTAGAGCCGAATTGGGAAAATTATGAGCTTTTAAATGTAATTTGTATGAAATAGAGTTGCTTGGCAACTGTTAAAGTAAAAGAGAAAAAATAATCTATATATTGGAAACACAAGATAGCTTTTTAGACATCTTCCTTGAAATTTCTACTGTACTAATTTTGCTAATAATTCTTTTTTAAATGAAAGCTGTTCATTTGTAGATGTCCTCGCACTAGCTATTTTTCTAAATATTTTCACTTTTATACTTTTAATTTGATTTGAAAAGATTTTTTGAAATTTCATCAAAATGGTAGCAATCGTATTATTTCCACTGTTGCAGAAAAAAGAATTATTGGGATTTATTTATCCTTATTGATACCATTTACGCATTACAATTAAAAATAACTTTATTTTAAATCTGAACAGAAAATGACGTCACTATTTAAAAAACATTTTCGCTCATAAAGCTAATGTTACAATATATTTTCATTCGGCTGATACCGAATTTGAGACACTTGGCGTAATGCTTCAGTAAATGCCATATTTAAAAGAAAACAATCCTTTTCTTTGATAAAACTATACATTTTTACACGAATACATCTAAAAGACATCAGTTTCAGGAATTTCGTACTTCGCGGTACTAAAATTAGACCCTCAAGCCAAAAGAATACATTTTCACATGCAAAGTTTTAGCTGACAAACGGAACTTCACGTTTGAAAATCTATCTATATTATAAAGGAAAAATATGTCCGTGCGTACGGCTGACGTCATTTTGAGAATGGCAAAGCTTGACGATTAAATGTCGGATTTGCAATCTTTCTACTGCAATTTTTTGAATTTCTAAACATCGCGCATCTTCAATTTTTACACCCGTTATATAGGGAAAAAAATCTACTTTCAAATGCAATTTTCTTGAAAACTTTATCTTTTATTTATTTATTTATTTATATTCTTTATATCTTTTATTGATTGATTTATTATGTCTTTTTAAATAATTTTCAATAATAATGTTTTTTAATCTATATACATTGCGTACAGGCTCCATTACGGAATAAGACATTTGCACTTAAAATAATATAAATAATTCAGCATTTGTCCCAGACTAATTTTTTATAGCGAAATTAAAACTTGATCAATCTATTATATTAAAAAGGGACTGTCCATTTGCATTTCACAGCTGTTCCTCCTAGAATATGGAATGTTGGGTGATCACATTAACGCCAGTTATCCGCATCGGTCCGAGATGTTAAACGTGGTCGTAGAATTTTAAAATTTGCTTAGTTTTCGATATATAAATTTTTACGTTATTTTTGATGACATTTCTGTAATGATGGAAACTAAAATTGCTCCATTTTTGTGGATAAAAGAGAGAAAAGGGAAAATGACATGGATTACTAAGTCATAGTTTGAAATCATTTTTAAATTGAAATTAACGTATATTTGAATAAATAGTGAAAAAATGATTGTAATTTTCAAGAAAATTTCACGAAATACGAACTCACACATATTCAAGCTTCAGGAATCCGTTTATTTTAGAAACACAAATTCGATTCTCGACTGGAACATTGAGATAAATTCTGTTGACGTCAAAAGAAAAAAACAAAAACATCGTACGTTATTTTCATTTAATTTAAAGTCGTAAAGTAGATTTTCAACCATTGCCTTAAGATGGCTAATAAAATATTTCAGAAGCGGACATTAAAAATGCGAAAAAGCGAGAAAAAAAAAAGAGAAAAGTTTTAGCGAGAAAAAAAATAATTCTTTAAATATTTATTTTAATTCATAAATATAAAATGCTTCTTATAAATTCGTCCAAACAAATTCATTTTTGTATAAGTTGACCCAAATGACATCATTTCTACGAACTCCGAAATTCGACGCAAAATCTTGGAAGAGCGAAAAGCTCTAGGTAAATAAAGTTATAGAATATGTGCATTTTTATTGGGAAAGTTTTGACTTAAATTGTAAATATAACTTATTATTTGAAATATTGTATTTAATAAAATTAATATTGCAATGGCTTTCTAAATTTACAATAAAGTTAAGATTTCATTTTTCGCAAAAAGATCGATTGTCTCATGCAATTCAAAAGCAACACAACGGGTTGCTACGCAACTAGTATATATAAAATCCTAATGAATCGAATTGAAACGAATTTATGTAAAGATTCTATGAAACGACTGATTAAACAACTGATTACGTTTCACGGCGATTTCGCCTAAAATATGGAATACTTTGCGATGAAATTAACACCACATATCCGTATTAATCCACAGATCTCAAAACTGGTATTAGAATTTTAAAATTATAATTAGTTTTCGAAATATTAATTATTTTCTAATTTTAAATACTTTTTCTTCTAATGATGGCAACTCAAATTTTAATCATAACAGATATTTTTTTTCATATTTTAGAAAAGGTTATTTTAAATTAATTTGGCGACGAGTTTGGCCTCCCTTAAATGTATGCTAAGAAATGCATCATGTTACTGTTATTCAGAATTCTATTTGTATTTCATTATCATTTTATTTAATACATAACTTTCATTTAAAATTGAAAACTTTAAAATAAATGGCTTTTACTTCATTCTTTTTTTTAAACGAAATGAAAAGAAAAGTATTAGACACAGATGTCATATACGCAACGGGGTACCTAATTGTCGCAAAAATGGCGTTATTTTGCTGACATGGTAACCCGGCTATTGTTGCTTATTTATTAATAAATGTTTATTTGAATTTATTTTCTTTTTATTTACAAAAATTGTTATAAATTGTTTTGTTCTATAGTTATTAATTATTTTTTGTTATTTATTATTATTTCAATTTAAAAATAATAGAAAATAATTTAAAAATACATATGTAACAGGTATTTGAAAACGAGGTTTTCGCCAAATTGTCGTAAAAAAAAAAATAAAAAAATCACGCCAAACCCGGTGCGTATGAGACAATGCAACAAATCATGAGATTTAATTACCATTTCAAAGCAACGTTTTAATGTTATTACTTCTCCCGTCGAACAATTTCGCCAAATTATACAAATTGACATTTTTCTTTAATTTTAAATAACAAAAGAACAAATAAATTAGTATAACATTAATTAAAATACAAATAAAACGTCGAAGTAAAAATCACTTGATGTCGTGAGCATGTGTAACTTCCTTAAAGTCGAGCGAATGTGACATTTACGATCAAACATTATTGGCATTTAATCTTATAGTTTGGCGACAGATTTTTGGTCGATGGGATAACGAAGTAGCACCGTTTTAATTTACCACTCGAAAAATAAATAAATGCTAATTGGCGAGTTAAAAAAAAGCAATTGGAGTGATTTTCACCCGGCTAACATTAAAGTATCAGGAATTCTTTGTGATCATGGCAACTTTCATGTAGTTTTATTCGAAAAAATATTTTTGATTCTTTAATCAAAATGGAAAAATTTCTTATCAAAAGCGAATAAATCAGCCCGTTGTTTATGGCGGTTACATGACTTGGACTATTATAATATAAACGAAATAATGTGGATAGAATTATATTCGGCGACTTATCACACCTGTGGCTGGCTAACATTAAAGTACCAAAATGGCCGCCTGGAATATAAAAAGCGAATACTCCTGGAGCAGTTGATGATAGTCACATGCCTTAGGCTATTATTATAGAGATTGTTTTCAATTTTAAAAACAGCGCAATGAATAATATTTCCAAACGATTAAAAATTTATTTTCACGTGATTATTAAAAAAAAAAAAAAAAAAAAAAAAAAAAAAAAAAAAAAAAAAAAAAAACTCCAAAAAACTCCAAAGGTCCAAAAAGTGAACCACCGCCCTTGAAGGGGTTAAAGCAGCAAATTTTAGTAATTGTATTATATCAATCGCTTTATAACGCTGTTAAAAATACCGAGAGACAAATACTCTGTTTACTTAATTCATTTTATTTTAGCTTGTTTTCAAATGCTTAATTGATCTTCTTTAACCAAACACGAAACCAACCATTGGATGTCTTAACAGCAACTGATTTTACCATAAATTTTTTCACTCAAAGGGAATTGAATGGAAACCCGTTTACAGGGAGGTCGCTACAAGTTTTTTTCAGTACAATTCAATCTTCTCTAATCTTTTTAAAACCGATCAGATTAGCGTGCTTTTAGATTCTACAGTGTCTGAACGGGGGTTGGCGACCGTAGCTCGCAGGGGGCAGAGCCCCCTAGTTTAAATTATAAAATTATAACGCTCGTTAGATTATGGATCCTTCATTTGCTCTAAAGTAATACAAATATAACAGAGGCTAGTTTTTTAATACAAAGATAATATATATATATATATATATATATATATATATATATATAATAAATTGTAGGCTGAAAGGAGGAGTGAGGTAATGCACCGAAAGAGAAATTTCGGAATGAGCAGAGAATTTTGATGTTTATGTATTTTATTAATTATGGTTACAACGATTATTTATGCCTATTTGGAGCAAGATCACCAGATCGCTAACACAAAGAAATTACAAAGAGAAGAGCAGGCACTTTGGTAAACTTGTTTCTTAAAAAGCAGTAAACCAACGTTTAAAATGCACAAACGTTGGTTTACTGCTTTTTAATATTCCTGCACAAAGGATTTAATTGATATTTTTAACTTGTTTCTGTCGAAATGTGACGCAGAGATCGTACAGAGAAAAAAAAAAAAAAACATGTTGGGGAAATGCCGATTTCAGCACCCCTCAAATTGAAGGGACAAGGTCCACTAGAGTTTCAAAGAATTCTTTGGCAGTTGTTTTCAAACGGCGTTCGTTGTTCGTTAAGCTACGATTGGACCATCCTTCTAACTGCTATCACTGTCGGGGTTGTTTCTTGTGATCACGCGGTGCTTTTGATTTTAATGACTTTAAAAGGAAAAAGACTGATGTCCTGCAAAAGAAGAACTTTGCCTTCAAGTTTGGTTGAGCTCCTTATCCCCTGACCCATTGTTGATTCCCCTCATTCTTTTGTGAATAAACCGCAGAAGAGCGCAGAACAAAATATTTCCATGAAAACTGGGGAAGGACGGCAAAACAAGCATCTGTATGCAGTCTTAGAGAAAAGGTAGCGTATTTTGCGAAAGAAAGTATTTATCGATTTTTTTCGTTTGATACATATCATCTTCACATTAAGTATATTTTACCAACATTAAATGAGCAAGGTCGTTTGTAAGTAGTATAGATTTTAAAGAAAGTAAATCGTGTATGTGTGTGAATGTTTTAAATTGCGTATGTAAACAAACGAAATGTAAACTGCTGATGTAAACTTGTAAACAAAAGAGGGTATCCATTGCTAGTTTTGTTCACGGGTAAGTTTTTTGAACGCTTTTCACTGTTTCCCAAAAATCTTAATTTTTCAGATATCTATGTAGATTTTTACAATTGTAATATAAAGAAAAAAAAATAACGCCTGTTTTTAATTGTAGTGACTTTAATGTATGTCTGTCTAAATTTCAACCCAATCAGTCATATATTTGTTTGTTATTTATTTATTTACTTAAAAAAAAAAAAAAATTTTGCATTATACATAAGTATAATTAGTAGTCAGATGAGTCTAAGTTAAAAATAATAAGATTATCATCTTCACTTTCGACATTTTTCATTTGATTTCTGATAACAAAACATCAAGGAGGAGGAGGATGGGGAGAAAAATTTAAAACTTCACTGAATGTCTTACATGTATTTTAAAATAATTTAATGTGAAAGCATGAAGTTTAAATAAATAGCCATGGATATTATTAGTCCCCGGTACGGTATGCTATTTCTTTCTCCCAGCATATTTTGTCTCCAAAAAATACCGTTACCTTTCAGAAGCCAGCAATAAACAAAGCAGATGTATCATTGTGCCATTAAATGCTCTATAGCAATTTTTTAAATTTCTAAGCATCGCACATTTTTAATATTTATACCGCCGTATTGGAAAAAAAAGTACTCTTAAATGCAATTTGTTTGAAAACTATTAAATTTTTGTAGTTTTTAGCACCATTCGCTTAATTTTGGCAACTCAAATACTCCATTTATATAGAAAGTAAAGGTAGAATAGTTGAAAAATAGCAATTATATTTTTTTGTTGCCATTTTCTCATAACAGCCGAAAGAAAATGTAATTAAAATACGTGTTATTTTGAAAAAAAAAATATTAACCGAATAATTTCTGTTAAAACATGGAGCTATTATAAACTATATTTAATTTTAAATAGCTGTAGACGCTTTCAGTGTGACGTTAGTCATGACGTTTTGGTTGGAAACTGATTCCAAACAAACGGTTGCTATGCGTCATTTCTTTTTAAATATAAATCGTGGAAAATGTTACCAGTGCATCTCAAGTAGTAAAACACTTAGATGTCAGATATAGATATAAGATACAGCTGCAACACTTAAACAAAATAGAAAATACAACATAGCAACGGTTTGTTTGGAGTCAGTTTCGAACCAAAACGTCACGACTGAAATCGTCTTCATTAATGTTACAAACAAATGAAGGCCTATGAATCATTAGATAGCCTTTTTACTGTCGAGATTCTTTAATGATGGCATCTTTTTCTGTATTTGTGTATTATTTTGTGATAGTGACATCCTATGCATGCTTTATTGTAGATGTTTAAGAGGGGATCGTAAATATGGAATTCTTAAGCGGATGCGAATGATGTCATTTTACATAAAATAAATTTGTATGCTTTAAGTCTTAAAATTGAAATACGTTTTGTACTATTTATATATACATATATATATTTTTTTTTCATCGGGGCGACAAAAATCTGAAAAAGCAGAATTCCTGTTTTCTAGTTTAAAATATTTTATGCAAACTAGTTATATGCAACCCGATCCGAACAAAAAAATTTAGTTTGAAATAAACACGAAATATGACCCGAACAAAATATTACAATCGACTAAAATATTCTAAAGAACCATAATCCGATCCGAGCAAGACAAAATAATTTCCGTGGACACGCAACCTAAAAATTCCACTAGAAAAACCCCGAAATCTGAAACAAACCGAACCAAATCTGAATTCAACAAAAATATTCCAAAGAATTATAACCGGATCCGAGCAAGACAAAGTTATTTCGTTGTCATGTAACCCGATCCGAACCTAAAAGTTCTACTTGCAGTTAACCCGAAACCCGAACAGCACACGAAATAAAAATACATCAGGCCGTACCCCGATCCGAGCAATGCAAATTAATTTCCGTGTACCCTCAATATGACCAGAATCTGAAAATCCTATTTCAAGTCAACCTGAAACCCGACCCCGAACCCGATTTAGAAAGGACAAAAAGAGCCGTGACAAAAGAGAAAAAAGAGGAAAAAAGAGCCGTAACCCGATCCGAGAAAGACAAAATTATTTCTGTCGACACGAAACCGGATTCATTTGAAATCAACCCGAACACCGACCATAAACCGGTTTCGGATCGAGTTCAATTATAACTTTCTGGTTCGGATCGTGTTTTAGTTCTTCGCGGGTTAAGATTTGGTCCGGGTCTGGTTTCAAGTTAAATTCAAATGGAATTTTTAGGTTCTGGTCGTGTTGCGTGATTACGGAAACTAATTTGCCTTGCTCGGATGCGGTTATGGATCTTTGGACTATTTTTGTCGGGTTCAAATTTCGGGTTTCTTTCAAATTTTTCAGATTCGGATCGGTTTGCGTGTCAGTTGAAATTATTTTGTCGTTCTTGTATCGGATTATTGACCTTTGGAATATTTTAGTCAAGTTTTAATTTCGGTTTTTTTTTTTTTTTTCAAATGAAATTTTTTTATTCGAGTCCGGTTGCGTGTCCACGGAAATTGTTTTGTTTTGCACGGTTCGGGATATGGTTCAATGGACTGTTTTTGTCGAGTTCAGATTTGTTTCGTGTAGGATTTCGTTTTTTTTTTTTTTTTTTTTTCAAATGCAATTTTTAGGTTCGGATCAGGTAACATGTCCACGGAAATTATTTTGTCTGATGGGATCCGGTTATGGTTCTTTGGAGATTTTCGGGTTCAGATTTGGTTCAGATCAGATTTCGTTTTTTTTTATATGGGATTTATAGGTTAGTGTCGGGTAACATGTCCACGGAAATTATTTTGGGTTACTCGGATGCGATTATGGTTCTTTGGAATATTTTTGTTGGGATCAGATTTGGTTCGGGTCAGATTTCTGGTTTTCTTCAAAGAAAATTTTTAGGTTCCTATTGGGTTGCGTGTGTACGGAAATTATTTTGTCTTGATCGGATCGGTTTACGGCTATTTTCAATATTTTTGTCTTTTATCAGATTTGATTCGGGTCAGATTTCGGGTTTTTTTAAATGAAACTTTCATGTTCGGGTCGGGTTTCGTGTAGAATGAAATTATTTTGGCTTGCTCGGATCATCGTACAGTCTGTTGTATTTTATTTTTTAGGGTTCGGTTCGGGTAATGGGTTTATAAGTCTAAAAAAATCACCCTGATTGGGAAATAAGTGGTTACTTGTCAATTAGCCTAACCTCTGTCTAGGCTCTATGCAATAGACCAGAAAAATATTAGGCTAATTGGAAAATGAGAGATGATTTTCCAATTAATCTACGACATGTATATCTCACATTGCAGCAAACACTTAAGGCTGATTAGAACTCGTGCGATTACGGGTTAAACATTAAAAAAAGGCAAAAATTCGCCATAAACGTAAAATAAAAATAATTTATTCAAAATTTTCGTTTATTTATTTGCCCCAATCGTTCATGAGCCTCCTACAAGCAATCCGTGTGCCAAATTTCACAGTCCTGAGCCCTGTGGTTTCCAAGTTTGTGAGATTACATAGATAGATACGCGCACCGATTTTAACAGGATAGCTGTTATTGCATTCGACCCAGTTACGCTCTCTATTGTAAGGTGACATTGAATCATTTACGGTTCGTGTTATTTTGGACTTGGTAATTAAATGATGTTATCAATCTGCCATAAGTAGCTTTTAGTTCATTTATTTTTAATCATATTATAGATCTACTAAAAAATTTACAAATCTGACTGAAATTAGGGAAAATCATTTCATAAGGATGAAATATCGAATTCTGAACTTTTATTGAAATGAATTATAATTTATCGTATGAATGTTCCGAAATATGTGAGAAAATAATTGGAAAGCATATGACTTAGTATGTCCTGCTAGTCATATTAAAAACAATTATGAATTTAGAATGTACATGCATGGAAAATCCAGAAAATCCAACAAGTGTTAGAGCTTATGAAAACATTTTCTAAAAGAGGCTTAATTAGATAATCTGAATTTCTGCCGCGCTTATCGGTGGGACATTGGATTTCAAAATTACAAAAGAAACTAATTTCATTTAAAAATTACTTCAAGCACGTCCGGTGTTAAAACACATGCTCGTTATTCAGTCTGTTTTTAAGTCTTTCCACATTTTGTGTAAAATGATGCGAATTTTGAAAATGTAATGTCAGTTTTTCAAAAGTTATAAAAAAAAAATTCCTTACTGAGTTAATTTATGAATCACCCTATAGCTTTTCTAAAAAAAAAAAAAAAAAAAAAAAAAAAAAAAAAAAAAAAATGATATCTTCTGAGATTGTAAGGATCGATAAAAATGTATTTGAATTGTTTTTAATTAGTCCAACATTATGTCTTACTAGATATATTACACTTTTGAAAAGTTTATAGTTTAAAGCCGTGTAAAATTCTATCAATACTCATAATGTTTCCAAAGGACTCCGAGTGAGGTACAGTATGTGAAAACTGCTTGGCGAACTGCAGGCGTATATTTAATATATGCAGTACCTATACCAATTTCGAAAAATTGTGAAAGTAGAAAAAAATTAATTTTAATTTCTCATTATATCACTCTTATAAATATTTGTAGGAGGAGGATCGGTAATAAATCAGAAAGATTTGTAAGACAAGCAGGAAATGGTATGTAATGGTGGTAATCATCTATTATAACAATTTACATTATTTTAAACAAAATTAAAAAAAAAAAATTAAAAAAAAAATTAATTACATAAATACGTTTAATAATACACTGTATTAAAATTTAAGGGAATACTGTTAAAATGGATCCTGTTTATGACAGATTTATTTCTTAAACGTAAATGTCGTGTTTCCAAAATAAGGAATATTATATAATACTAGTACCCTTACTAAAACAGATTTTTCCCCTGTCATGTGCAATTCCGTTTACGCAGGCTTTACTAGACTATATCTTAGTTTAATTAACGTCTATTATTAGGTGCATTGCTAGTAATATTCATATGATCATTATTTTCTCTTATTATTTTACAAACTCAAAATGTTTATTACATGTTTACTTAGAAAATCCTCCTCCTAAAAGTGGTCTTTCTCGTTCAAATAATGGTAAATAAAATGAACAAATCGATCACATGATGTTAAATGAGAATGGGCTTGTAAACACCACAAACATCAACTTTTCACAGTTTAATAGGATCAGTAATACAAGAAGAAAATTGTTAAACAAATAGTCATATGTAAGTGCAGGTAGAACAAACATTATAAAAGCCTGCAGGACGCCAAGCAGTTTTCACATACTGTACCTCACTCCGAGTCCTTTGGAAACATTATGAGTAGTGATAGATTTTTACAAGCCACTCTGAGTATGCACTTCTATATCGCTTCTTTTTATGTGGTGTCACTTCTTTTTATGACCGCCGTTTTAAGTTTGTGGCTTGGCGGCATCATTTACAACGAGTTGTTTTTGATTAGATATAGTTTTAGTTTATGTATTATTAGTAAAATATTATGCAAATAATATATATAATAGTCTCAATTTTATAATAATTAATTTTAAAGCAAATATTATATAAATAAATAAAACTACACTTTTAAAAATAAATATTAAATTAAACATTATCACTAAAAATATTTCAAAAATAATAATAAACATATGTATATGACTGACAAAGCTAAAATTGATGAGGCGTATATTTAATTCCATTTAGTCACCTGTCAAATATACATATTTAAAACAGTTGAAAAAGAAGGAGCTAATTTTTGTCTGAATATTTTTTAATATAACATTTTTTTCGAGCAAAAAATGTTTTGTTTTGCTATTAAGAATAGGCATTAAATATGTTTGATTTTTCTTTCTATTACAATAATTTAAAAACTACGTAGATATATAAACAAGCGGGCAAGTGTGATCACAGATCTCACAGAGGGTTTCATTTTAAAACACTTTATCCTTTTGTAAAATCTGTTAGTTGCACATTACGCAACCAGGAGACGGACTCTATTCTTCACAAACCTCTATAAGAGTGAAACTCATTTTACAACTTATCCATAGATATATTAATCGAGGGGATCGGGCTCAAAGCACCCCAGATCGGTAGGCGCCCCCTGGCGGTAAAAAATGGAACTAAAATATGTAAGGCTATATGCATAATATAAAAGAGTGGTCAAAGGTGTTTCGGCAAAAGTTATAAAAGTACCCAACGTTTGCAATGTGAGGAGGTTAGAAAAATTGCTTAAAATACACAAGTTATATCCTGAAGGGGTAAATAATATAAAACTTACATAAATACATTTAATACAATTAAAAAGCAAACGTTTCGAGCTAAATTTTAGCCCCTCATCAGTGCAACAAAACACTATCTATGAACCCACTCTCCCATAAAATCGCATTCGTTAGAACTTTAATCCACAGAGCTAAAAGTTATTGTAATACTGATGCAGCCTTCCAATTTGAAAAAAAAAAAGATATTTAGTGACTTAATTCAAAATGGCTACCCTTTAAGATGGTTAGAAAGGATTTTTTCTGAGCATCGCGTGTCATCCTCTGTAATTTGTAAGGCTCCCGCTATTTACATATCTCTACCCTACAACAAATATCTTTCTGAAAAAATCTCTAGCCTTTTGAAGTCCCATAATATCAGAACATCATTCAAGCCTTAAAATGTTTTGAAAAATTTACTTTGTAAATCTAAACCTAAAATTCCCCCCTTACTAATAACCGGTTCAATTTACAGTATCCCATGTAAAGATTGCAACTCGGTATATATTGGCGAAACTGATCGCACTTGCGCCATTCGTCTTGCTGAGCATAAACGTGCTTACAAATCTGGAAACTTACAGTAAAAAATTGTACAGCATTCTTTAGATACCGACCATATCCCAGACTTCGCAAATATGAAAGTTATCAGATCTGGTTGCAATAATATTAAAAAGTAGAGTTTTTCTGGAAGGTGTGTTCGCTCGTAAGCAAACGTGGTCGATAAATGAATCATGTGCACTTCCTCCTGAATACTCAGCATTGTTTTTAAAAATATATATACTTTATTTAATTTTAGCAGTTAATAATTTTTAACTGTAAACATGATATATAGTTTTCTGTCATTTGAATGTTTTGTTGCACTGATGATGGGCTAAAATTTAGCTCGAAACGTTTGCTTTTTAATTGTATTAAATGTATTTATGTAATTTTACTTGTATGTCTGATGAATTGTAATATATATATTTTATTTTTAACTCGTATATCAGACGTTAAATAATGATTATTTATTTTAATATAAAACTTTTTGAAACTTTTATGACTTTTCATGTTATCACAAGTGTTCTGCTATAAGTATGCAAAATTTCATGTCTTCAAATTAAATAGGGGCTCAATTAAAAAAAAAAAAAAAAAAAAAAAAGCTTCAGATACACAAGTTAGAGCCCAGAAGGTTAAATATAAGGCTTTTTCAAATTTTTATTATTTATCGTTTTATGCGAACTGTTCAGCTACAAGTATGCAAATTTTTCAAGTCTTGAACTTAATTAGGGGCTCAGTTAGAACAAAAAGATTAAAATACACAAGTTAGAGCCCAGAGGTTTAAATTTAAGACCTTTTTAAAATTTTATGATTTTTCGTTTGCTACGAGGTGTTCTGCTATAAGTAAGCAAAAATTTCAAGTCTTCAACTTAATTAGGGGCCCAGTTAGAACAAAAACATTAAAATACATATGTCAGAGAGTTAAATATAAGACTTTTCAAAATTTTATTATTTGTCGTTTGATGTGAGGTGTTCAGCTATAAGTATGCAAAAATTCAAGACTCCAACATATATAGTTTCTGAGAACGGACTCTTTGACGGACAGACAGACAGAGGAGTGGGACGAATAGAGTTTCGTCAGATGAACGAAACCCTAAAAAATTAGGTTACGAAACACTAAAAGGCATTTTTAAAACTTATCCTTGAATAAAAATAGCTTTCCTCTTTTGTTTACAAATTTTCTATACAGATTTAAAACACACCCAGACTGTTTTATTTCTTTAATATTTATATACTTATTAATGGTCTTGTGTATCAATATACATGTAATCTTAAGGTGGATGTGGGATAAACGATAAGAATGCAATTTGAAAGTCTTATTTAAAAAAAAGTATTATATCTATTACTTGAATCAAAATACAAAATACTCTCGGCAAATTTATTTTTTAAATATTTAAAAGGAAAAGACTAGTTTTAGTCTGAATGTTTTTTAATACATCTTTTTTTGTGCAAAAGTAAAAAAAAATATATACAAAATTAACAACTATATCAACATCGCCCATAAAAAAGTAATATTTGTCTATTTACCGCTACTATTATTCGCCAGCTTCCGCCAAGCACTCTCCGCTAAGTTCATCTTGTGAAATTGCTTCTCCTGCAGTATCATTGATTCCTTAGAAGAGTGAAGAAGCGGGGGGAATCGGAGGCAATACGCTTTACCATTACGGTCTACGGAAGTATCGGTTCTTTAGTTGGATCTTCTTTGGAAAGGATCCGGTGAAGTGCCTATTTCCTCCACCCGGTAAGTTCCCCGGATTGCGGGGATTCATTAAAAAAACTTCCAGTCCTCAGACAAAAGAAAAAAAAAATGCATAAAAAATTACATTCACACATTAAAAAAAAACATAAAACACATAATAAACAAGCCACTAAAGCACAAAAGCCTTCGCGACAGACAGCGGTGAGTTTATTCTGGAGAAGTCCATTAATGAAAGAAAAAAACTTGAGGATCATGATTCAGGACCACATCGCCACGTTGCTATGCGCACCGGAGGCCCGCTCCTTCGCGTCAAGCATAGGACAGCCAAACCTCGACAAAGGCTGTAACGCGGCAACGGGAGAGTCTCATATTGTTACTCCTTAAATGGAAGGCATAAAGAAACATATTTAAAGAAAATAGTTTTAAAGATTTTAAACTTTATGTGGTGAAAGAAGAGGGCGTGGAGAAGAGGGACTTAGTTGCTGGAAGGAAAATTTTGTGGGGAAAAAGGAGGTTTTAAAGAAATAAAAAAAAGAACATATCGGGTGTCTCGAAATTGACTAATGGATTTTAAAATTCAATAACTTGCAAACGGTGACAGATATTTAAAAAATTCTTCCAGGAGTATTATGTAAGATGTCAGGAGTTTTTATGCTGCGATTATCAGTTTTAGTTACATATAGCATCGATAGATGACACTGCAAGCAATAACCGCTAAATCCAGGCTCGATTTTTTGGCCTATCTCTTCTTCCATGCGAAAAAAAATGAGATTAAAATGTATTGAATGGATTCAGAAGTACCAAAATTCGGGCCTGGACTGATCACATGTTCCTCTCAGCGCCATATATTGTTTGAAATTCAAACTAAAATCAAGAACCACAGTAAAAAATCTCCTGACATTATACATAATACTCCTGCAAGAATTGTTTCAATATCTGTTTTGCAAGTTATTGAATTTTAAAATCCATCAGTCATTTTTTGGGACACCCGGTACATACATATCAGTCTTCCCGTTTAAATTACCTTATTCTTTTAAGATATATGGACGATTTACAGTCTCCAAACAAAAATGGAATTTTACAGGTTATAAAATGAAAATTTCGGTGTTAGGTCCCTGGAAATAATTCTTTACAATCAGGAGTGTTGTAGGTTATTAATAGTGTACGAAGTTTGTAAATAATATATTTAAATGAAATTGCCTTGTAAAGTTATTAAATTTCGATTTTCTAAAATATATATATAAAAAAAAAACTTTTTAATACTAGCATAAGTATGATGATTTAAAAAAAAAAAAATATTTGTAAGCTGATTCTTATATTTTTTTTTTTCCGATTTTATCATAATCATATGTATAAGCCATTTTACAACATCAGGCAGTTCAAAAAGGGATTTTTCAAATTAGTAACTTGAAGAACGAGTGAAAGAAAGCGCACAAAAGCATCTTGAAGGTTTTAAAGCTACTATGGAAGTATTGTGAGATGTAACATTTCGTAGGGTCTGAAACTAAATTTCATATTTCCATAAAAGTACAGGATACATTAATCCTGAAAATTACCGTAGAATTTTCTTAAATTATTCCCAAAAGAAAAAAAAAATGATGTAGAAAATAGTGAAAACATTTTGAAAAAAAATATATATATTTACACAGGTTTACTTTTGGATTCTATGTGATAAATTTTCTCAGTCTGCATATAGACATTACCACACATCGTTTAAGTAAAATGTTCAATAAGAAACTTTATATCAAAAATTTCGTTTTTATAATCTAACTATAATCTATCACAATATAAACATTGATAATTATTCAGATACGAATGATATTTTTAATTCCATTTGATTTGCTGTTTAGTGATGTTTTTAAAACGTTTTCAAACGAATTATAATTTCTTCCCTTTGTAAATAATGAACGGAACAGTGTAGGTGAAATCATTAATTTTGGTGAAAACATTAATTAAATTTTACAAATGTAGTTTTTAGTATCAATCATATAATATGTTGTTAAATATAAAACATAAATTTAAAAATAGAAGTAGAAAAATATAAAATAAACTAACCGTAAAACATAAATTGAATCTTTAAAAGTGGTAAAGTATTTCATTTCAATTTAGTTCTGATACAAATAGCATGTATCTTTTTCAGTCCACTATACCACAATTAAAATTTACGCATAAAGCTTTGCATTGCACTTGTAGCCCAGTGGTTAGGGAGTTGAATTCAGAATTAATTAAGGGAAAGCTGGAAATTGTTTTATTCCCTTCAGTTTAGGTCTAAAATGAATATGCTACGTTTTCCCCCTCGTACTAAATGAGCGTTAAGAATTATGCATGGATTTATAGTAAAAAAACACGTTTTTTTAAATGATATAACACTATGTCGAAATCATTAACTCTTTTAAAAACATTGTCAATACAAATGTTGTACAGCTAAAAATTGTGAATATAATGAGTACCTACACTTAATACTTTTGTTGAATATTAAGATCACAATTCTACTTTAAACGTTTAGCACCGTAGTCAAAGTGTTAAACTCTGAATTAATTAGGGAAAAACTGGAAATCGTTTTAATCCTTTCAGATTAGGTCTAAAATGAATATTCTATGTCCCCTCTCCCCTCGTATTAAGTTAGCGTTATGAAATATGTACATATTTACAATCGAAAAACATGCATTTCTTAATTTTTTAACAATATCCCAAAATAGCTCATTCTATCAAAAACATTGTCGATGTAAATGTTGTAGAGCTTAAAATTCTTAATAAAATGAGCACCCACATTAGTATGTTTGTTGAAAATTACGGTCGCAATTCTAATTTCAAAATTTTGCTTTAATCGCTAATCAAGAGCTTGAAGTCCGGAGAGACCAAGTTATCTAAGAATATCTCAAAAAAACTAAGTCTATCAAAAAATTGTCAGTACAAATGTTGTAGAACTTAAAATTTTGAATAAAATGAGCACCCACATTAATATTTTTGTTCAAAATTAAGGTCGCAATTCTATTTCAAATGTTTGCCTTATCACTAATCAAGAGCTTCAACCTAGGAGAGACCAGATTACCTTAACAATATGTCAAAACAGCTAACTATATCAAAAAATTGGTAATACAGATGTTGTAGAGCTTAGAAATTTTGAATAAAATGAATACTCACATTAATATTTTTGTTTAAAATTAAAGTCGCAATTTCACATACTGTTAAAAATATTAAAGAAAAACTTGTTATTCGAATGTAAATGTGTACATGTTTCCTAACGCTCACTTAGTACGAAGGGGAAAACATAGAATATTCACTTTAGACCTAATCTGAAGGGATTGAAACGATTTCCAGTTTCCCCCTAATTAATTCTGAATTCAACAGTCTGACCACTGTGATAAAGTTTTAAAGTAGAACTGTGACCTTAATGTTCAACAAAAGTATTACGTGTAGGTACTCATTTTACTCAGAATTTTAAGCTCTACAATAATTGTACTGACGATGTTTTTGAAAAAAAGGTAGTGATTTCGAGATAGTGTTATGGTATCTAAAAAAAAAGTGTTTTTTGACTATAAATCTATATATAATTCCTAACGCTCACCTACTACGAGGGGTAAAACATAGCATATTCATTCCAGATATAAACTGAAGGGATTAAAACAATTTCCAGCTTTCTCCTAATTATTTCCGAATTTGGCCTTTTTTTGCTTCCCTACTACTGGGCTATCGTGCGTGAGGAGAAACTTGCATTTGTTGTAAAATTTTAAAGAAATAATTCTAAAATTTACCATTTTACAATAACTGTAACTGGAAAACTTTTACTGATTTGAGTAAAAATGGACAATTCCCTATGAAATAAGAAAATGTTCGTGAAAAATAAACAAATACAAATACCTGAATTCACAGATTTGTTTTTAGTGAGTGTAGATACAATTTATTTCAAAAGTATTTCAAAATATATTCCATATTCGCATCATAATCCACTTAAATCAAAATAACTATTTTTCTAAAAGTTACGTTATTTAAAAAAGTTAAATTGTTATGCATGTCTATAAGTCACATTAAGAAAAATTATCTCCATTATCTTACAAGCAAAACAACAATTTATTTATTTTTGTACGATTAAAACATAATGAATTACGATACTTTGGATTTAAATAATTTACAGAATTTTGTCACTTAAAATGCTATTTTTTATTAGTTCAAGAATATGCTGACAGTTAAAAAATGTTTTAAAAACATTTAAAAAAATTTAATCAATACGATGTTTAACTGGCATAAACATATCTTTATCTAACACTATTGCTTTGTTTCTATCACAAACGGGCTTTCCCAAACTGTGCTTTCAAATATTCTACAATTTATCTGAAAACGATAAAAGTAATTTTCTGCTGAAAAGGAATTCGAGAAAAATTAATCAATACTAGCTATACAAAGGACTTCTCTCAACCTTTCCTTATCCATAATACTGAAAAACATTCTTTAATTAATGGTTTTAAGATAAAATAAATGTATTCTGTATAGTTATATTTCTACTAAATAAATTCTATAAGGAGTGAGATCGTAAACCGTAGATTATCTTTTGGTATAATTTTGCATTTAGTGCATCGATATTTCTTTGAATAGTTTCTTTAAATTTATAACATATATGAGTGTAATCGGAACATTTTGATTATGTAACTAAGAATAAGACAACCGTTTAAATTTAAGTTTGAAAAAAAAAATCTTCCAAACATCGCACCGCCATTCATCAATGTTTGTATTTTAAAGAATGAACCTAAAAAAAATATGGACATTCTCGGATAGTTTTATTTCAATTTAAACTACCCCCTTTCATTTATTCAGAATCATTGGGACAAGCATTTAATTTTTTTTTATCTTATCTTCAACGCATGGGAATTGATTAATACATCATCGAAGTAAAGTAGTTAGTAAATTAAATATTTATAACACAGTCGATCAAACGAAAGAAAGGGTACTTGCTCCATTTTGTTTCAGAATGGTTAAACGTATACCAAACACTTTTCTGCATACATGAAAAGCGGTTATGAAATCATATTATCTGTCCATCTGCATCAGATACGTCTGCATGTCCTTTTTCTTATTCGAGTTATTTGTTAGGATTGCCATGTAATTGGTATATGATATTGAATGTTACTACAACCTGTTTGCTATTGAAAATGATCAGTTAAGCATTTATAGTCCATTTAGTATAGCATTTATAATTTGGACACTCAAATAAATTCTGCTAAAATGAATTATATGAGGAAAAATCGTTTGCAATGTATTTTAATAATGTAACAACATTTCAAAAATATCGAAATTAATATACATTAAGGAGAAGCCCTACAAGATAGTTACTCTAGAGTATGGTGCATAACATTTATTGTTCATTTACAGGGACAATTGCGTCTATAAATTCTACAGGTCATATACAAAATTTTATCAAACAATCTATTTTTTTCACACCAGTGATAATCAGTGTAGCAAAATTATATATATATAGTATCCCAAAAATGACTGATGGTTTTGAAATTCAATAATTGCAAACGGTGACAGATATTCAAAAAATTCTTGCAGGAGAGATATGTATGATGTCAGGAGTTTTTTACTGTTATTCTTGATTTTAGTTCGAATTTCAAGCAATATATGGCACTGAGAGCAACAGGTGCTCAGTCGAGACCCCATTTTTGGTACTTCGGGATCCATTCAATACAATTTAATCTCCTTTTTTTCGTTTGGAAGAAGACAGAGCCCGAAAAATGGAGCCCGGATTTAGCGGTTATTGCTTGCAACGTCATCTATAGGTGCTGTTTGTAACTAAAACTTAGATCGCAGCATAAAAACTCCTGACGTGTTACATTACACCCCTGCAAGATTTTCTGTTATATTTTTGACCGTTTGTAAGTTATAGAATTTTAAAATCCATCATTCAGTTTTGGGACACCCGGTTTATATGGGGCATTCTCAAAATCCTTTGACTTTCATGTCCCTGAATAATAACTTTTATTTTAACACACTTTTTTGTGCTTTATATATATATATATATTGGGGAACATCCCATTGCATGATTGCACAACAATATTAACGAGATAAATAAGTTTTGGACGATGTTGGGGGTCCAAACACCTGGAAAACTGCTATACCGTCCCATGTCCCTCATGCTGATTTTTAAGTTTGGAGCTGTCTGGATAAAATTGTTTCAATAAAAATAATTCGATGTAATTTTTTTCTGAAACTGGAACTATTCTTTTACATAAATATGTAGCTAAAAACTAACCTCCACACATTGTTAGGGTTGTTATTATTTTTTAATCTCTGTCACTGGGTTTTAGATTCCTTACCATCCCTCTTCTAAAATTATACAGAAAATCATTTCAGATGCAGCCACAGAATTTTTTCAAGTTTTTTCTCATGCAAAAGTATGTTAGAGAAATAATGTCAGAAATTCTTTGGAAGGAAATTTACTGTGAAATTTGGTAGTCTCACCATCCCCAAGGTTTATTCCTGAATTTTTCGAGGTAAATAAAAAAAAATAATTTAATTCAATGTTAACAACTGTTTCTAAAAATCAATGAACATTGTGGCTATCACTTAGTCTTAACATGATTTTCCTAAAAATAGGTGGTATTTTCCCTTACCGTTCCATCCTTACCGTCATTTATTTACCATTTCGTCCCTTTCTTCCAATACCATTCCTTTTTTTACCTTAATGTCTCTTCTTTTACACCCCTTTAAGACAATGTTATACAACATTTCTGTATTAAAGTACTATATTGTTATTATTCCTTATTTGAATGTCCTGTGGGTACTATAAAAATTCATTAGAAGTAAAAATTTAGAAGAAAATAAAAAGTTATAGGGGTAAAATGGTAAGGAAAATTAAACTCGCAAGTTTAACTTAAACTTCAGTCAAAAAAAAAAAAAAAAAAAAAAAAAAAAAAATCGCTGCTGATCGTTTTTTTCTTTATTTTGAATCAGTAAGGCATACGTCTATCAGATTAAAATGTTATTTCAGCAAGTTTAATTTTGTCAGATTTTTTTTTTCCAAAATCAAAAGATTGTGAGAATGCCCCATATATATATATTAATTAGAGAATATCAGAATTTCATTTGTTTGCTCTGATATAATTTATTTTTTCGCAGATGTTAAAAAATAACGAGTGAGGGGATGTTATTGTGAGATTATAATTAGTTTATGTTGAATTAAATTTATTTTCCAATTCCTACTATTAGTTCACATTCTATCTATATTTATTTATTTATATGTCTTGTTCAAACTTTCAATCGTTAATAAAATACTTATTATTCATCCTATCAAGTTGAAATATTTTTTTTAACTTGTAGTGGATGACAATTTATGTTAATACAGTTTTTTCAAATATTAATTCATTCATTAAATTTTAATTCATTAATTTTAGTTTTACATGGGAGACAAAATGGCGTCCATTGGTTATTGAAGCATTTAATCCGTCTTCATATCTATAAGGGGGGCTACCATAGGGGGGACCCAGTTCTGTCGCCAAATATCGCCATGTTCGTTGCCAACTTGGCGATATATTGCCAAATTTGGCGACCAAAATGAGTCGAACGCCAACTTGGCCATATCTCTATAATTTCGCCAAATTCCCATAGACTTCCATTGTAAACCTGCTTGCTAGAAAATCAACAATTTGAGATATTTTAATGCAACAAAAACTAATATTAGCTTAAGGGATTATATTAAATTTTTCTTCGATTATCTAAGTAGGAATTGACTTTAAAAACAAAATTTTTATATTACTTCTTCTTTTGCTATTACAAATATTTAAATTGAATAAATATAAAAAAAAATAACTTAAACTTTGTATAGTGTTACATGTAATTCAAGATAAATCACCAACATAAGTTAAGAATGATTTACATAATTTTATGAAACACAATTTTAACTTTAAAAAAGATAAAATGATTTTATATAAGTTATATTAGTCATTTAAAGAAAAGATAAATAACTTAAATATTGCAGTTTGCGAAAGACTTAAATTAGCAAAATGGGTTTAAAATATATTTCTCAGAATTTTTATTTATTTTATTTTTTTTAATACATTACAGTATATTTATAAATATATTTTGTTATTGCATTAAGCAATTCAAGTATAAGTTGGTCCAATATCTTGTAAAAAAGCCTTTTCATTTTGGTGTATATGTTTTTTTATTATTATTTTCTTTTGGGAAACATTCTTTATCTAATTAAAATTGCCTTTCACGGTGTAAAAATATATATATATAGTATATTTTCCCAAAGATTCATAAAAGTAACCAAATATGTATAATTTTATAAAGATACAGTTTCAATAAAAGAATCTCATTAAAACTCACTCATAATTCTTCAAAAGTCTTTTCATATTTATTGAAAAATGTAAATTACTTTAGACTTCCCTTCCAGGAAATGTCTTTATGCTACTTGAGATTGACAATAATATGAATTATTCAATTTTCACACACTTACTTTGTATACTGTACTTTTTAAATACATATTTAAATTCCTTGTGATCTGAGGAAGATATTTTTTTTTTTTTTTTTTTGACGATTGACATAGAGCCTGTAACAAATGTGTCAGTTTTAGGTTTTAGTTCCAGAACTATTAGCATATATTTTAGATATTCATGCTAATTTTCTCTATTGAAGGAAATTTCATATTTTCACTTAGAAATACATACATACTCATATATATATACACATACAATGGTAAACAGTTCTTAACAACTAATTATAATATGTAGGATAACAGACACAAAATCAAAGACAAGATTATATGACAATTGGTTTAAGAGCTGTACACATTGTATAATATTGGCTGAATGTATTTTTTTTTTTTTTTTAATTTCCTCATGTGCAAGTCATGTTATAGTACTTATACTGGATTTGAAGGATTTTTAGAGCTTTAGTAGTTGATATTGAAAGTAAAATTTGAACTAAAAAAATCAGTTGACGACTTTTGAATTTTAAACGTGCCCTGGCGACATCAGTGAAGTGATTTTATTTTTGAACATAGTACTATTGATAAAGTTGCAAAGACATTTGAAATTGGGAATAAGCTGAGTTTTTTGGGTATAATCCGCTCTTTTGGGAGTACATTTGTTTTACTGTATAATATTTACAACCAGAAAACTGTTACTCGAGAGTTAGAGTAAAGGAAAAAGGTTGCCCTATGAGTAGGAGGGCGAAGTTTCCCAAATGAGAGTTAGCGGTCAAGTCAAGTCAACGCGGTGCTTACGGAGTACCGACGTGGATCGTTTTACCGCCACGCGAAACCTCCAACGAAATTGTAAAAAGCAACATAACTTAAATTTAGAAACAATGCTTATAAAAATAAAAAGAATTTAGAAACCCTGGTGGAGGGCCCTGAGGCTCATTCCGCGGTTTGGAAGCACCTGAGGCACAAATCCGCCTCAAAAATAAGGCGCGTAGAGCATCCAAATAAATTTGGTTGCCCTACACTTCGTTGACAGACTAATGTTTGACCTGGCAATAGTCGGAAAATGAGAAGGCAGGTGGCGCCAGGAGTCACAGCTAAGCCTGACAGGAAAACCAGAGGCCCAAACTAACACTATCTCTGAAAACTTATAAAAAAAGGGGGGGGGGCACATAGCTCACTAAATTTTGAATGTCAAGCCTTGTGTCCCTCACAAGTCGCAGATCTCCCGGCTTTCGCACAAACGGGGAAGCCTTGAAAAAGGCTTTGTGGTACTAGACATCGAAATTTCCACGACTGCAAGTTTCACATTGGCGTTGAGCAGGATCTAAAATATGGGGTATTTTAAATTTAATAACAAAATAATCTATTAAAATTTAAAAATTAACTAACACTGAGTGTATCTGTGACCAAGCCGGATAGCAACTACTCCCGTAATCCCCGATACAGCTCGAACCGTTTAGCTCTGAAAAGAGCACTTTGCTAACGGGTTTCCAGGGAGGTGCACACACGCCGGCGGTCTTAGGTGAACTGAAGCTGGGGGTCAAAAACCGGGGTTTAAATAGAGTAGCCGAGGATCTCGTGAGCAGGTTCCCCTCGGCCAATGAAATTACTGGAAGGGCTAACTCGACCATAAACGCTGATTGGAGCTAGGACTATGACGTCACAGACAATCTCTGGCCCAGAAAAGGGCAGAGAAGAGAAAATAAATGAAAATAATAATGGGATGAGAATTATTTACAAAATTTTAAGAGCAAATGAAGGCACACCCGATTGATTTGCCGGTTTTGTTTGTGCAGCCAAGAATTTCCTCACTGAAGAATGACCACGATGAAGAATGGGATGAGAAAGTTTGGAGGTCTAACACTGCTTTACACCTAAATAAAATAAAGATATATATGATTAAACGACACTAACATAATGATGTTGTAGTTGTCTCTTAGATGAGTTGAAGTCAATTTTTGGATTTTTTATGCCGGTCAGACTTCGTTCTTGGTTCTTCGTTTGGTAAATTTGTTTGCTCTGGGAGATTTACGTGATTAAAATATGGAAGCCAATCGCACTAGTTACTCTGTACATTGAAATAATTTAAATATCCTTGCAAAATGTTACAATGTTTGGAATTAAGTTCCGCAGTGTATTACTAAAACATTGTGTGTTTTATGATGCCAATTTCTAAATATCTGGATGTGGAGATCCTGAATCCTGTAAATTCACTAGGTGTTCCTGTATGGTGATTAAAGATATTTCTGTTAAGGAAATAGTTAAGGTGTATAGCTAAAATAATATTATACTGCCTGGAAATTGAATACAAAAAAAAAAATGAATTTATTTAATTATTTCAAATTATGCATATAAAACATGCTATTTTGATAATAAAAAGTATATAGTTAATGCAACGAACTGTTCCTGAGACACAATTGATTAATAAGAGTGTATGTTGAAAGGTGTGTGTGAAGAATTCCACTGCGAATTTAAATAGTTTGAAAAAAAAATGGATCCTGTTATCCTATTGTACAGCAAAGTTGTAACGGTATTACGTTTTAATGTACATATTTTTATTTCTATTTTTTAACGAGTTTTGTTTTATAAATAAGCGTATTTGATCTTTGTTAACTAAATGTTAATTTTCCTTTGCATCATGAGTACTTGATTTTGGTTCCTGCACTGTAAAAAAAAATCTGTAGTTCTACAGATGTAAAGTTACATGCTTACTAAACTTTCACCTGTAACTGTACGAAAAAAGCTGCAAATCTACAAAACTAGTTTTTGTAAAGCTACAAAAATCTGTAACTTTACAAATGAATCTGCTAAAATTTCAGTAATCTTACTAAACTTTTATTTGTAACCCTGGCTGCAGTTACATGAAAAGTTCTCGGAATCCCAGTTTCCAAAAAAATTCTTAGTAACCTTACAGATTTTTTGATTTTCGGCGCAAAAGTGTGTCTGTTACATGAAATTTTGTTGTTGCCGTTACATGAAAAGTTCTAGGAATCCCAGTTTCCTAGAAAAACTTTAGTAACTTCACAGATTTTTTTTTACAGTGTGTTAGAGTAGTTTTGGGTTAAGATTATTTGATTTTTTACTTAAAACTTTAAGAACCATTTTGTAAGCCGCGTGTTGCTTTTAAAAATTCACAACGCTAGGGTTAATTAATTTAACTAATTTAATCAACTTTTTACAGTATTGTTAATTTACTGTTTCATCTCTGACCAAAATCATCACAATTACGCTTTTGATTAGTCTATTAATTGACAACCTAAAATATCCACCAAAAGAACAACTTATAACATATTTGGAATAATTTGTTTAGATAAAAATCGTATCGATTTCTGTGTCTGATTGGATGTTCTTAGCCATATTTTGTATCGCAGTTTCACTTTGATCATTAAATCATAACACCCGAAAAATTCCTTATGTTTCTCATGAGTGCTATTGCGTGACATTGACAAAACGATTGGAAATAAAATCTTTGCTCACGTACAATTTCTCTTACTATGTTAGTCATCATATGCTGTAGCCTTCTACTGTATCGCTGTTATCGATATTAGCATGATCTGTTTTTAGGATTAAACAACGAGATATTAAAATACTGACACAAAAAAAGAAGAAGAAATTAAAAGAGAATAAAAGATAATACAATTATTTGTATAAATTCTTGTAATAAATAGCGTCGACATTGTTGAAGTGTTAAGAACAAAATATTCTTTTTTAAAAGGAAATATATGTTTAAAGGAAATATATGTTCCCTTTATTCTTTTTTTTTAGTTCGGTCAAATACCCTTAATTTTTAAATTTATTTAAAATCAGGAAAAAGTAAAATTATTAACATATTTTCAATGTTAGAGAATAAGGCATGACATTTAAAAAATGTAGGATTTTCATTAATGTAAAAAAAAAAAAAAAAATGCTTAATCTTATTAAAAATCTGAATTTCTGTACATGTGTCATTAACACAATATGTATCTATTTATATAAAATCCAAGGCTCTGTGTGTCCCTCACGATTCCGGTAGGACCGCCTCATTGAAATGAGTAATTGTTAAAAAATACTAATGCAGGGTTACCACAGTAGCGCCAAATGTTAGCCAGCTTTGTGACAGTTGGCTAATATGGCAAAATTCCCATTTAAATCCATTAATCTTTCATAAAGGAGGTCTCCGAAATTTAATTTAAACTCCGCTCTTTTAAGATATTTTTTCATAATCTATGAGTGAGAATTTAAAGTACATCTTTACATCTTCCTCCCGATGATACTAATAAAATAACCGCCAATAGACGACACTGTACTGTGTGAGCTCCTAACTGTGCGATTTTAATGTGCTTTAGGTACTTTTCCAGTATAGGTGCCTTGGCGAAAAAGGAAATTTGGCAACATATTTTCCGGGAACGTATCCATTGTTTCATTTTATATACACACGCATTTTTTTCGATATTTATGCGATTTATTTAACATAAAAAAGCCATTTCTCTAATTTTATACAGAAACAGATGTAATTTGTACATAAAAACATCAATAATATACATATAAAATAAACATATAAAATAAACATATAAAACAAACAAAAACGCTCATCAAGTTTGTTTTCATACCTGTTTATATGATTTGACAACAAATCTCGATACTTTCCCGTTATACGGACACCATGCCAAAATGTATGCTAATGCGCTAATTATTTTAAAATGCTAAAAGATATTTGTAATTTTATGCTAGCAGTTTAATATGAGTTTTATTTTATTGCTTTATTTTACAACTTTTATTGTTCACTTATTTTAAGTATGTATTTGTCATTTAATGAAATAGTTCGTAAAAGTCTGGAATTTTCAAATGTTATATTTTTTAAATGCTCACTTTAGCATCGACATGTTTTTCTTTTCTTTTTCAAATGCTTAAATTCACGTGATTTTCATTTTGCGCCCACTATTACGCTTGGCGACAATGGTATCCGTATAACGGAAAAGTACTCAAATCTCACTTTCTGATGCCCTAATTACACCAAGCTTTAACAAAAAAAAAAAAAAAAAAAAAAAAAAAAACGCCAAAGCCCCTACAGTGGAAAAGTACCAAACTGTCTATTATTTTGCGCTAGCTGTGTTATAGTTTGTACTATATGCAAGGGGATTGGAGCGAAGAGTTTAAACATTAAATATTAAAGTTTCGGCACAGATGTCATATACGCCCCATATTGGCGCGATTTTTTTCTGACGTCAATGCAATATACACAACGGTACTTAACTGGCTCCAAAGTGTCGTTATTTTGCTTAATATGGTAACCCGGATGTTGTTGTTTGTGCTGTTGATGTTTTCGCCAAATTGGCGTATATGACAACTGTGCCAAAGTTTCTATAAAGCAGTATAAGACTAAAAAATTAAGAATAAAATAAATTCAAAATAAGACTAAAGAACAAAGAAAAATCATGCGTTAAGCATAGAATATGAAACACTTTCCAACACATCCTGAATGCTTTAACAAAACTTCGTTATTTGGGGAAATAAGGTAAATAAGATAACTAAGTAAACATTTTAAGAAGACGCATAAAAAAATTTTAAAATTGATTTCAGCAGTTACCGTCCATAGCCAATAGTATCGTTATTGCATGTCACTATTTATCCAAAATTTAATTTAAACTACTCTTAAAACTACTGAAATCACATTTCCAGATATTATCACCCACAGACGGTTATGTATCCAATTCTTTGCGTGAACCTGTATATCATTTTATCTATATTCTATAAACATTTCTTAGTAAACTAAATGCAGTTCAGCGTAAAAATGCATAACTCCTTTAAAAACAACCTTTAAGCAATTTACTCTCATACTCAGTAACCCTTATGAATTCTTTTGTGTAGCCCTGCATATGAACTGTAGCATTTATACACACAGTATAGTATGCATAAATGTAGTGAAACATAAAAGCGCATATCATAATAAAAAATGCATTTCTAGCAATCATTGCTTATGTACCAGATTTCCGAGAAAAGTTTCTTGGCGAGAAAGAAGTTTGCCAACGTATTTTCTGACAACCTATTTACTGATTCATACTCACAAGCAATTTTTTCTATATGTATGCAATTTATTTAATATAAAAAAGCTATTTACCCATTTTTATAAAGAAACAGAAGTAATTTTTGCACAGATGTCATATACGCATCGGGGTTGGCATGTTTTTCTCTGACACCAATTTGGCAGAAATCTCGCTTTCGAATACCAGTTACTTATATATTTTTAAAATATTTGCTATCATTTTGAAAAGGAAATAACTATAAATAAATAAAAGTTTGAATAATAACTTTAGAACAAAACAGTTTATATAATTAAAAACAGAAAATAAAAGTAAATAAACAATTTATTAATAAGTAAAAAATAATAGCCGGGTTACCATAGCAGGCAAAATAACACCATATTGGCGCCAGTTAGGTATCCCGGTCCATATCTGGAATCTGTGCCGTAATTTGTATATAAAAAAATATTATATATATTTAGAAACGATTTTTTCTATGTATATAAGTGCATATATAAACAAAAATAAAAGTTCATTAGATTTGTTTTCATAGCTGTTTATATATTTTGGCAACATATGTCACTTTCTGATGCCCGAATTGCGTCAAGCTTTTTTTAAAAATGCTCTATAATTGGAAAGTACCAAAATAAATAATTAAAAGAAATAACCAATTATACAAACTAAAACTTTTTATTTCGAGATCAAAGCATTGTTTTTAATTTCAATTAAAAATACATATATCCTTGGATAATTTCAGTTGAAATTAGGTTCACAGATTAATATATCATTCCATAAACCTATACAAACACAAGTGATTCATTCATCGTGAAACGTAAAAAATATTAAATCATTGAGGTAATCATACACAAAGTAAGTTCTCCAACAATCAATGGACAATATTCTAATGACGTCATAGTAGGTAAAATGGTGGCGGTATCGTTTGTTTATGGTTTGAAATCACAAAGATTTAATTTTGCAATGTCTCTTAGTTACATTATTTTATTGCCATATTTATGAGCTCAGAACAAAAGCATATTTTTTTCATTATTTAGTTATTAAAGACGGAAAAAAATTATAAATGCATGATTTGAAAAATTTAAATAACTTTCGTTACTTCTTAGTTATCCCGTCGACAAAATTATTGTCGCCAAATTGCAAGATTAATTGCCAATAATGGTTGCCATTAATTAATTAATTGTAAGATTAAATGCCATTAATGGCCAATAAATCCATTAATTCGAAGTTTTATTTGTATTTTTATTAATGTTTTGCTAATTTATTTGTTCTTTCGTTATTTAAAATAAAAAATTATGTCAATGTGTATAATTTGGCGAGTGGTTTGCCGATTTATATAATCTGGCGAAATTGGTCGACGGGATAACTAAGAAGTACCTAATTTTCTTTCTTAATAGTAAAAAATAACATCGAGAAGTAACAGCGGGTTTAAGTTAAATAAGTTTAACTGTTTAATTCTGTTGTAATATTCAAAATAACTGTATTTATTAGATTTCAGTAAACAACATCAGGGCCCGATTAAACTTTGAAATTAGAGAAATTACAATGTCATTTCAGGACCTTTCTTTTGGAGAAGCTTTTCTAAATTCCACATATACATGGAAACTCTTCAGTGTTAGAAATATTATTCTTAGAACTGACATAACATGAGAACGGCCTGCGATTTTACACAAGTTTTTGAAAACTAATTTATATCAGAAATTTTACTAAAAACTGGTTATTTTTTGTTATAGCGGCCCACACTATTAGGATTATGACAAGTTGCAGCCAATTTCGCCAACGTCGACACCAAGATCGTGAAGCACACACATATAATATCATTTCATGAAATCGTATACGATAATTTAATAGTTTTTACCTTACTTCAAGTGTGTAATTTATTTATTTTTAAGGCTTAACAATCTAAATTATCCAATCCATGAATTTAAAAAAATGTAAACAAAGATTGAATTGACATGACCGCAAAAAGCCTCAAATCTACATAACACTTGGAACCAAACTGTGCAGATTAGTGGTCTTCTACTGTACACAATTTTTCATAAATGTGTTTCGTTCTTAAAATGTGTAATTTTCCCCTATCACTGCGGAACAAGCGAGAAAACTCATATTCTTGCACATGAGTTGTATATATCTTTATATCTAATTTTCCGTCATTTTTACGGGCTACCTTTCTAGTATATATATAACATTTGAAATTTAAATTTTGAGTGATAATAAAATGAAGTCCAAATTTCAGATTTAATTATATTAACATTATTATGTAAGTTTATTACATTATGTTATATGTTTAATTTTATTGAAAATTGTAAGAAATAGACCACTAATGGGGTTTAAAATATTAGTACGAATAAGTAAACACAATGTACATTTGAAAACAGCATTACATCTCGAATACGTTGCAAGATGTTTTGCTGTCTATCAGATTTTATCTATAAGTATGATAATCCCATACTTTAAATTCACCTTAGAAAATTTCCCTATTCCATATAAAAAATGACCATAGTTTAAGAAGAATACATCATTTTTACATTTATAATTTCCAGTTTATGATTTTGGTATATAAAAGATACTGCAACTACTATAAGACTACTAAGATCTGAAAATATTTCAAAGTTTACAATTTACTGAAGTTTTAAAAAGTATTGTTATTTTTTTTTTTTTTTTTTACAATTATGAATAATAAATAACTTTGTTAGAAAAAATTACTATAATGCACATTTAAGAAATGATAAAATATATTAAAATGCAAAATAAGGAAATATATTGTATTTATAATTTTATATTTGAACTAGGGAACTCTGACCTAGCGAGATACGCTCGCCAACCTCTCGTTCAGACCCGCTGATTCTAAAAACACAATAATGTGATCGATTTTTAAAAAGTCAGAGAATATAGAATTATCTATTGTTTTACTGCACTATATATCCAATGATGATTGGTCACTTGCGATTTTAGTCGTTTTGTTAAATATCCAGAAAAATACGTGAGGCATTATCCTGAAACACAAGGTGTGCAAACAGAATAGTATAGGTCATATATTTTCACGCAGATTATTTCCCGAAGCACCATAGAGGACTGTCAAAAAATTGAAAAAACGAATATCTTTTGGATAACCCTGTAGAAGCTAGTGTAGCAAAAGCGTTCAAACTGTAGAACATGGTTAAAAAGCTTATTGTAATAAATTGTGTTCCTTTTTATGAAGATAGTCTGTATACTAGTAGATAATTTTTTGTTTTTATAAAAACAGTTTCAAATTTTGCCAAGTTTTTTGCGTATAATTTGCTGCGTTCTAAATATAAATAATTTCTTTTCAGAAAATATGACAAACCAAATTGTGCATAATACCCTACAATAAGAATAATAATAACAATAAAATACTAAATGGATTAAAAATGAGCAGGTTTACTAAAAAATGCTTCACTACGTATGCGCGAATGCAATCAAAATGTAATGTGCATATTGTTTATACTAAGTGTATAGAGCAACTTTTGTGAAAGTCTCAAAAACATAGCTTGAAAATTCTGAAAATTATCGTCGATAGAATAAGCTCGAAATCCATTGTTCCCAAAAGGCAGCAAAAAGATGAGGGGTAGTATCCAAATGTGTGTGTACAATATTATGTACGTAATATTACATATTAATTTCGATGTCTTGGCACTAATCAACAGATAATGATTTAATTCATTAACATCAATCATTATGTTTAGAGTAAAGGTGTTTTAATATATAGTATTGCAACAGTATTTTAGACAAAAAATGAAAACATATAAAGCATAATAGAAAACAGTAAATATTGCATTAAACGAACGAAAAATTGAAACAATATATCTTCGTCTAATAAAATATAGTTTGTTTTACTTAAAGAAATTTTACATCGCATCTTCAATTTATATAATAAAAATACATTAACATAAAGAAACTACAGTTGCATAGCTTTCCACCGTAATATATCTTTATCCTAAAACTACAAAATAAAATATTACAATCAGCAATTCTTTTTAGGCCAAATTTGACAAAGAAATTATAAAGTACCTTGATATAATAACATTTCCATTGTTTAATACAAGACATATCTACATTTTTTTTTGTTTCTATTATTATTTCTAAACAGTGATTAAAAGTTCCCAATTACAGAAAATGTAAGTACATCGAAGTATCTTTTCATTTCTAAAATTAAGATATTTTCTGGTGTAGGTGATAATTATATGTATGCACTTATGACACTACAGTAAATATTTTACTTTACATGGATTTTTTTCTATATGTTCAATACGTATAATATTTAAAGTTTAGTACCATAAGCTTATTATTTCATTAAAAAATGCTTTTAAATTTTCACAATGTTCTACAAAGCTGTGCATTATTAGAAAAAAAAATCCACTCCTTACGGTTACGTATTTTGAAATCTATTCATAATCTTGAGATACTTATGAATAATTTATAACTAGATTAAAAGAAAAAAAGAATAAATGCACCCAAAACCCTAAAAAATAATTTCATTTTAAATAATTTATATATTTTTTTCTTTCTAGATGATATTATAACCAAACATGTAAAGATCAAATCAAACAAAAGTTAAAACTTCATAAACGGAGTAATATATAACACTTCAGCTTAGTTTGCGTTAACAATTGACTCCATAAATCTGGGTTTTCAAATATTAGAAAATTTATCTGAAAACGTTAAAAAGCAATTTTCTGCTAAAAATAAATTTTCAGAACATTAATTAATATTTTCTGAACAAAAGACAATGAACAATATTAAAATCCAATATCTTCAGACACTTTTTGTAGAATTTGCGTTGTGAATTATTAATATGAAATAACTTATTTTAATGTTGTTAACTTCTTTTTAAATACACTGTTTAAAGAGAAAAAATACAGAAAATTGCTACATTTGACGATGTTCGCTACATTTAAAATAAATATATTTCCGTAAATTATTTCTCTAAAAGAATTTTGATATGTGATTGTGATTGTAATCACTTGGATTGATAATTATCCATTAAGAAATCGGTTTAAATGAAAAATCAGAATGCGAAATTTTTGTTACTAAAATTAATTTTTTATGTAATTTTTTAACGTAAATAAAAGTTATAATACTGAATTACTATCCTTTCAAGTAAAAGGTATAATGATAAAACAAAAATCACAGTTCCTTTAGATTTTTTTTTTCACATACTCTGTTTTCATATTTTAACACATTGGCCCCACCAGTGGCCGAGAGGTTCTGCTCTCGAAGCTGGTAGACGGGAGGTGCTGGGTTCGAACCCAATCGCGCTCGTCGGCCTAATCGTTCGGAGTTTTCGTGGTTTTCTTCGAACCTTGGTTTTCGAAGCGTTAATACGGGTTAGGTTCCTTTAGAAAGACCTCCACGGAAGGCACCCTCCCCTCCCTTAGGGCCTATATCCCACGTGCTGATAATTGGCCGACATAAATACAACCAACCATATTTTAACACAAACTGTAAAAAAAAGAAGTAATCTAACTATTCAACCCCCCCCCCCCCCCCCCCCACGACTTGCGGCCTGTTTTATAACGATTATAAATCTGCCTTTTTGCAAATACTCAACAATACACAATCTTACTTTGACATCATATTATTTAAATGCAGGAATTTACACAAATAATAACATCTAAAATTTTAAAGTATTAAAATAAAAATTAAAATAATTCGACGCTTTTGTTGTTGTTGTTCAAGTAGCAGGAAAAAAATCGAAATAACTTTTGAAAAATCAAAAAATGTATCGTATCATACTTACAGGTCGAAAGTAAAATATCTGTTGCATTGAGCCATTAAAATGTATATGATTATATACTATAACTCTTTTTTTTAATAATGTGACATTAAGATATCGGTTTAAATTTAATCTTACAATAATTAGATAGTATGCCGTTTCTATACATCTTACTTCAATTAATTAATGCATACGTTTTTCACAGCATAATGAAAAAAGAAATGTCTGTAGAGTTTTAAATATAAGATATCTTTCACAAAATGCAACTAATTTAAAGTTATAAATAAAACTATAACGTGTGATACATTTATAAGTATGGCCATCAAAATAACTTTTGTACTTTATCATTAATAAAAAAACTTATAAAATGAAAAGAAAAAAAAACAGACATTTCTCATAATAATTACGTAAGGCATGTTATCATCTTTCTTCTCTTATCGGAAATTAATACATTTTCTAGTTAGTATTCCTTAGAAAACACATCATTTATATACTTCGGGATAAAAGTTCTTCCAGCTCATTAGCGCTTATCGTATTTTTCCCAGACCACCTCAAGATTGAATATGTTTCTTCGGTGTTCTTATCGGTTAGAAAGTAGAATATTTTTTATTCACTTTGACACTTTTATCTTAGTTAAACTTTGAATATTTAAAGGATTTAAAGTAACACATTTGATTATATTACAAGATTCATTTATTTATTTATTTTAGCATCTAAATATCTCTACACACTTTATATTTCTTCAGAATATGTAAATTGAATAAAAATTCAATTTACAATGAATTTATTTGAGTATATAAATATTGCTCTTCTTTCGTACTTTGGCATGAGAAAACCAAAATCATAACAAGCTATTGTTTATACGCTCAATTTAAGTCTTCATTATTTTTCATGGATTAAAAGTAGTTCTAATCATAAAAAAAAATGTTTTATATTTTCATAATTTTCTATGGTTTATTTAAAAATGTGCTTAATATTAACCATAATGTCAACTAAAGTAAAAGTAAAATTATTTAGGGAAAGTCAGATAATGCTGTATAGTCTACAGAAAACCTTATATTTCAGATTTACTCCGAGCTGCCCTTTCGTTGCTAATGAAAGAAATATTTAGTGCTAGGCAAGAAGAAGAGGCCGCTGTTCTGATATCTCCATACTAACATTTTTGTAGTTCATGTACTGAAATGTTTATTTTATATATATGTATTTTTTTTGTGTGTGGTAGATTTTGAAATATCCTAAATATAGACACATTTAAACTTATTGAAACTACATATTTTTGTATGTATCATATTTCCTAAGGGCACATTTTACACAAACAATATTGCTAGCATTTATAGGTACAATACCCCACTTGTTTTCCTACCTCCATTATCTTTGAGTAAAGTAGGATGTATTACGTGAAATTAATATCTATTTATATAAAATCCAAGTCTCTGTGTGTCCCTCACAATTCCGGTTGGACCGCTTCATTGAAATGAGTAATTGTTGAAAATTACTAATGCAGGGTTACCACAGTAGTACCAAATGTTGACGAACTTTGGCAAATATCGCCAAATTTTATGAAATGCCGCCACATTTGGCGATAAAAATAAGCTGCCATATATGAAGCCAACTTGGCGATATCTAGCTAATTTGGCGAAATTCCCATTTAAACCCATTAATATTTCATAATCGAGGTCATCGCAATTTAATTTAAACTCCACGCTTTTAAGAGTTTTTTCAAAATCTATAGGTGAGAATTTAAAGTGTAATATACGAAAATGTACGTCCTTACATCTTCATCCCGATGCTACTAATACCATAACAGCCAATAGACGGCTGTGTACTGTCTGATCTCCTAACTGCCCGATTTTAATGTACTTTACGTACTTTTCCAGTATAGGGGCCTCGGCGAGATAGAGAAAATGAAATTTGGGAATAAATTTTCTTGCAACTTATTCACTGTTTCATATACATAAGTAATTTTTCCAAATTTATGCAATTTACTTAATATAAAGAAGCCATTTAACAATTTTTGTATACAAACTGAAGTAAATTATATACAAAAAATAACAATAATATAGATATAAATAAAATGCTTATAGATTGTATAAATCACCTTAAAAATTCATTAATTTTGTTTTCATAGCTATTTATTATCATTTGGCAAAAATATCACTTCTGAAGACCAAATTAACACAAACTTTTAAAAAGTACGCCAAGGCCCTAACAGGAAACGAACCGCGCTTTGTATAGTCGGATACAAAAGTTAAATTCTCGGTACTTTTCCACTTTAGGGGACTTGGCGAAGAAGGAAAATTGGAAACATATTTTCTGGCAACCTATTCACCGTTTCATTTCATATACACACGCATTTTTTTCAATATTTATACAATTTATTTAGCATAAAGAAGCCACATATTTAATTTTATAATATACACATGACCTGTAATCCGCAAAAAGCCTCAAATCCGCACAACACTTGGAACGAAGCTGTGCGGATTAGTGGTCTTCTACTGTATTACAGATTTCCATACATTAGTTTCGTTTTTAAAATCTGTTATTTTATCTATCACTGCAGAACAAACGAGAAAAAGTCATATTCTTGCACATGTGTTGTATAATATCTTTATATCCCATATTCCGTCATTTTTGACGGGCTATCATTCTAGTATATATATATATATATATATATATATATATATATATTGAAATAAATGCATAAAGAGCGCACAAATTATTGTGACATATTTAGGAAAAACTAAAGGGGAAAAAATAATTTTGATTATCTTAAATTTTATAATAAGACGAACACATTTTTTGCTTTTTATCAGCTTGTATTTAAAAAATATATAATTTTGTCTTTAAATATGAAATTATCAAAGTATTAATTGAAGTATCACTAGCTTATTTCTATAGTGAAGTTTTTAAAATAAGATGTATCGTTCATTTTACCCGACTGCCAAGAAGGTATATGTGTTTCAAGCGTATCTGGATAAGTGGATTTCTTTATACCTTCGAAACATCCCAACGTCTGGATAGATTTTAATGAATGATGTCTCTATCAATTCGTCTTAACCGTCCAATGGTTATAGGCTAGGTGTTTTTTTATAAATTAAAAATGGCGGCGTAAAATAAAAAATGGCTGTAGAGACGAAAAATTTATTTACTTTCCGTACTGAGTGACATATCATTAGATAGATCTTTCAAAATGATGACGATGTTTCGGTGACTATTTTACAGTCAGAAGCTCCGTTTAAATATTACACAACCTGGAAGCAGTGTAGGTCGGATCTGTAGCTTTACTGCAACTATAACCTTTATAGACATCTATAGGCCTCATCAAAACAGTGTTTATACATAGGAACTAACAATTAAACACAACTTAAAAGTCATCAATACAAGTAAATAACAAAAAAAAAATAGTTTCACATTGATGAGAAATAATTAATTAGTTAGCTTTTTACGCAGACGTGTTTTTTTTTTTTTTATTTAATTTTTACTTGTTTAAAATGAAGCTTTTTGTTCTTTCTTTTCTGTAAAATGAACAATTTAGAAGTGGGGAAAAACGGGATGTTTTAAATCATGTATAAAAATTAATTTATGATATTGCGATCAAGTAAAGATAGACTAAAGTAATATTATGGCGCAAGAGTTAGAAAACAATGTATGCGTAAAGATTCATTACCATCGGTTTGAAATTTGCCTTCAAGAAGCAAATAATCATACGATATGATAAGATTTTTGGTAAAATAATATTTATCCGTACAGATAAAAAAAATTCTAAAAAAAAAATTAAATTGGAAAAATGGGTACTAATCGTCATAATTGAAGGAGAAGTTAGTCCACATGAAAAAATATATAATTTGAATAACAGTAATTAGTATCCGTATAAAAATATATTTGAAATAGATCATAGATAGGCTTCGCTTTATAATACATATTTCATTTTATATTAAATAATATGGAAATTGTAAATTATGCAAATTAATAAAAATGTATATTGAAAAAAAATTATGAATATAATTTAATATCAATTACTTTATCATTTTCTTTGTTGATCTGAAAACGTTAACAATGTCTTCACAACTTATTTTTAAAGGGATCTTTATTGGAAAATTTGCCACAAACAGTTTTAGTATATAGTTTTTACGAAGAGATAGCATAAACAGGCCAACAGCGTTTGTGAAATCACATATGAAAATTATAGAATTAATGAATATTTTTCTCGTCAACAACTGAAGAGATTACAATATTTAAATCTTCGATATTGCCATTAGCTAAATTGCATTTTTATATTTCAATAAGAAATAATAGTAATAAAAATGTACATACCTTAATGTTTAACACTAGAACATCCGACCTTTTCAATACCCTAAAACATCCGCTGATGTCAATTCGACACCACATATTACGTTATACAAAATGGATGCTACCATTTCTATTTTAACACTGTATTGGATCATTGTACTTTAATTGCGAATATACTGCAAAATTTACACAAAAGAACAATGATTTATTTTATAGAAAATCTAGGGGGCACTGCCCTAAACTACGATCGCCAACCACCATTCAGACACCGCAGAATCTAAAAGCACGCTAATTTGATCGGTTTTAAAAAGATTAGAGAAGATTGAATTATAATGAAAAAACCTGTAGCGATTTTCCATTCAACTCCCTTTGATTTCGAAAATTTACGGCCGAATCAGTTGCTGTTAAGACATCTAATGGTTGTTTTTGTATTTGATTAAAGAAGATCAGTTAAACATTCGAAAAGAAATAAAAATTAAATGGATTAAGTAAACAGACTCTTTGCCTCAAGGTATTTTTTAACAGCGTTATAAAACTATTGACATAATTCAATGTACTACAATTACTGCAATTTACTGCTTTAACACATTCAAGGGCGGTGGTTCATTATTAGACCATTTAATTTTAATTCTTAAATGCCACATTCGCACCGGAATATTGGTGTTGTGGTTACTTACAACCACTGCCATATTTTTATTTAATTTCATTTAGAAAATATTTTTATTAATCTTGTATTCATTTAATTTTAATATTCGCATTCTAAAATTATTTTAATACCCTTTTTTTCAAACTTCCCCTGTAAGTTTTTCTTTCTGGCGTTGCATTTCGTTTATTTAAAATCATAAACGTCGTTTTGAAATCTGTACTTCCCGTAAAAGAATTATCTGGAAAATTCCATAACTTTGTATTTGTGAAGTCATTTCCTTTTGTAGCTCCGCCCCTTAACCAATAATATTTAAATCAGTTTAATACGTAATTTCAAAATTCGTAGCACTTTACTACTGTTTGGCATCTTATCTTAGTGAAATCTATAAAATTTCCTCTAATTTAAAGCAGTTTTTATATGCTTTAGCATTGCATTTTATGCCAACGCAGGGCGCTTGTATGTTCGTTCCACCAAAGTTGGCGTGTTTCAAGTATTATAGCAACCCCCTTTACACCTTTTCTACGGTGAGCTCGTGCGCAGTCAGTTGAGTTAGGATTTCAATGCAGAATGGCTTCCTTTTTGCCGTTCTGTGAAAATTCACGTGCGCACTAGCATGAGAGTGCTTCGGGTTTTAATGTAGAATGGCGCCTGCCTTTTTTTTCCTCTGCGAATAAGCTTGTGTGAGTAAAGAAAGTAGTAAAATGAAGGAATGTTTTTTTAGGAGGAGTGATTGGTTACTTATTTTTCTTCTGTTTGAATTCAGAATTGACAACGGTTCCTCTAACCGTGATGCATCGACGATTCTTCAGATAATAATGTGGATAGAATCTTATCGTATGTCTGCATAGCATGTATTACTGCTATTTTTGTATTCAACTGGTGCTTGTGTTAGAAGTTGTGGTATTCGATGCTAAAAAAATCTTCTAAATGCCTTACTTCTTTTTACTTGTGCCTCTACACTCCCAAAAGGAATAAAGCATTATATTTTCTTTAGTAAGAGCGTATAATAAACGTCGATTGTATGTGTTCATCATAAAAAAAGTACATCTAAAAGAATAAGAGGTGTGCTCTACGACAATGCTCTTTGTTTTCAAGAGAATTTTCTTCATAAATAAAAACTTTTCAAGGATGATTTGTCATCTATTTATTTTTCTTTCTACAAATGTGTCCATCATTTTCTGTTCTTTCAGGTCAGTGCAGGTAATGCTTTTCCTTTTATTTTGTGTTCTTGAATTATTAAATATATATAAAGCAATTTCAGAATTATTTTAATTAATGACTGTTATGTCTGAGTGGTCTTTTGTGGTCACAGCACAATGTTTTTGATACACTATACGATTGATCATAAAAAATAATTTCTGGATTATTCATTTGAATTTCAATATTTTAAAAATAACTTTATAATATTATTCTTCTACCTGTCATCCAAACACAACAGCTTTCTTTCCTGGTACCGTGAACCTTTAGAAACCTTTATGACATCACAGTTATTAAATTATATTTTGATATGAAAATTTGTTTTAGTGTATTATTATTGAAATATTTGATATTTAGAAAAAGTGGCTTCCTTAAATTTTTATACAATCTTTCTAAAAAAAAGAGAGAAAGAATTCATGGAATATTTACAGTTTATTATTAAGGGAAAATGATTGCTTGTGAGGTTATTTACAAAAAAGATGAGTTAAGAAAAATAATTTTCTTATAAGTAAATGATTGATTTATTGATGCCATTTTGTTTTGATAATATTTCGAGAACAATTATTACATTATTCTGTTGAATTGAAATTATTTTTAAAAGGTGACTTCATATGAGAGTATTTTTTTATTTTTTTTTTACTTCACCACATTATTTTGAAATTTATTCCGATTTGTTTTGAAATTTGTTCAAAATTGGTTTGAAATTTATCACCATGCCTCCATAAGCGAATTTAAACCTTTTTATTCACCCATTTGATGGAAATCCTCAGACGGTCGAATTTTTCTTCGACCAGTTATCAGATTTGCAGGAATTATATAATTACTCTGACAAAGAACTTTTTGCTCTTTTCAAGTCAAAATTACAAGGTACTGCATTACATTTCTTTTTCGAAACACAATTTCAATTCAAAAATTCTAACCTTCAAACCATTCGAAAAGAATTTATTAACTATTTTATGCCAAGTAAAAAATCTGATACTCTGAAGTCTCCTCAAAATTTAAAATTGGATTGTAATGAGTCAGTTAAAAATTTTTCATATCGTCTGGCTAAACAGCTTCGACTTGCGTATCCTAGGTTAAATCCAGCTGCTCTAGATTCTTTGAAATTGACTCATTTTATTCAAGCTTTACCTAAGCAAATTAAAAGGAAAATTCTAGAAGAAAACATTTCCACATTTGAGTTAGCTCTTGAACGAGCACAATTTTTACAAGATATCTATGATTCACCACCTACTCAAAAATCTAATCAACATTATGACCAAGTTTATTCTCTGAATAATGAAAATAATGGTGAAAGTTCAAAATTTTCTGATCGTTTTGTTGAACAAGCTTCTATCAGACATAAAAAAAACAGAGTCTATAGAAATTCGCAAATAGCATTCTCGCAATCTGAATCTCATAATGAAAATTCTCCTAGACATAGAGATGTTAAAAAAAGCGTGTAACTTACTCTCCTTCACCTATTATGCAAAACGTTGCTTCTAGAAACAAAGCAAACTTCATTCAGCATAAGCCAGATCAGAAACGATCTTTCTTTCGGCCAAAGTTTGACAAGTTCTCACAAAAAAAACTCTTCAGAGTATTTTCGCAAACAAAATGTTATCCAATGTGCTTTTTGTGGTCGTGTGAACCATCTTATGGAGTCATGTTACAAGTTTAAAAATCTACTTGACTCTTCTAGGCAAAATGCCAATCACACTCAGGGCTCCCATTTTTCTTCGAATTCTTCTCAAAGAAAGAAAACTTTACTTCTTTTTCTAAAAATAAAAATGATGATAAAATTAATGATGATCATTTAAACAAGAAAGGGAAATTGGTTCAACTGACCGCCATCTCTCTCAATCTTACTCGTTAGAGTCAGTACACTCCTGTGATAATTCAAGCGAATGTCAGATTGACAAAATTCTTCTTCAACTACTTCCTTTTCAAGCGCTGTTACACATACTGTTAAAAATTTGCAGCATTCTGTCCAGTCATTTGACCGTTTTTATCGAAAACGGTTACGCAACCGTAATTCAACACTATTCTGACCATATTATTTGCCATTTTATGGTCAGAACATAGTTAAATTACGGATGTGTGACCGTTTTTTCAAAAAACGGTCAAATGACTGGACAGAATGCTGCAAATTTTTAACAGTGCAGACATCACCAATGGTGCAAAAAATGAACAGACCTTGCTGTTCTGAAAATTCTTTGTCATCAAAGTATTCTTCTCAAATTGAGGATTGTGTACAACAACGACACGTAATTTGCAGATCTTTTGACAACACTTATTCACTTCCTTGTATAATTATGAATGTTCAACATATTGAGATATCAACTCTCATTGATTCAGGCTCAACATTAAGTTTGTTGGATCATGAATGCTTTAACAGCATTAAATCCAAAATCCATTATAGATATTTATCTAGAAATGTTTCTGTATCAACTATAAACTCTAAAGTTTTCTTTAAAGGATGTATCGAGCTTGCATTCAAAATAGACGAATTCTTTTTTCATCATGTCTTTTACCTTACTGATATAACGAATGTTAATTTTTAAGCCATACTTGGTTTTGAGTTTATTAAACAAGCATTCTATAACCATCTCTCCAACTTTTAAATCTATATTAATTAAAGATAAACATATACCTTTTAACATTCAGAAACAGTCTCCTACCAGTTTTTATTTGAATTCTCTGTATAATAATAACAATATAACAGCGCCATATTCTTTTGATGAAAACAATGTGCCTATATATGAAAATTCTATGCCAGTTAACACAAATAATGGTACTTATTTTGATAATATGAATGGAAATTTTGGTGATAATTATTTGCATTTGGTAAATAATTATGAAAATTATCCTTGCAATTACAGTTTTCCAAATTATGGTTTGTTTATAAATAGTGTTGGTAATACTGCTATGAATTATTATAATTCTTTTATAAATGCTAATCTCAATATCAGAAATTTAGAAGGTCGTGCTCAAATTTTTACTCAGTTTCCTAATTATTTTCCCACTCATACAAACTTTGATTATTCTAATGTTATAAATAATATTTCTGATACCAGTAATACGAAAATTACCTCTGATGAAAAAAATGAAGATAGCAATGACATTAGTTATGTTGGTAAAAAGTACACCAATTTCAAAAATGGTAATGAAAAAGTATTGAATTCTAACATGGTACAAACTATAAATAGAGAGTTAATTTCCCCCAATTCTTCTGTTTATTTACATGTCAAATACTTGAATTCCCCATCTGAATATTTTATTTTTAAGCCTGCTTTTAAAAGTAAAGCTTTGTTAAAGGTGATTTTGCATGAACCATTGCATTCTAAATCTTCAATTCAAAAAGATTTATTCTTAGTTGTATGTATGATTATATCCAAAGTGGGTGTTCATTTAAACAAACATACAATTCTTGGTGAGTGCATTAATGTAGATGAGAATGATATTGAAAAATATTCATTTGATTCAGATTCAGAAAATGAATATTGTAATTTAATTTTACCATCTGAGGAAATTAAAAGAAAACGAATACAAGAACTGTCACCAAATGATTTTGACTTAAAACACTTATCCCCACATGAAAGTGACTGTTTACTAAAATTATTGTTCAATAAAGCTCAAGCATTCTCTAAATTTAGACACTTTGGGTCATACAGACCTAGTTAACCCTCAGTTTTCAATGATGAATTCTCATGCGGTGAAAACCCTACCTTTTCCTGTGACACAGGCACTAGAGCAAGAAGCTCTTGACCAGATCAATCAAATGCTAAATGCTGGCATTATAGAAAAATCAAATTCATCTTGGGCTTACCCCATGTTGTTAGTTAAAAAGAAAGGAACTGACATGTCAAAACCTCAAAAATATCGTTTAGCTTTAGATCTACGATTATTAAATTCTATTATTATCCCTTCTTAATATCCTCTACCTCGCATTCAAAACCTATTAGTACAATTGTCAAAATTTAAATACTACATTACACTGGACTTACCCTCTGCATACTGGCAGATTGCGGTACCTAAAGAGATGCAAGATAAGCCCAGTTTTACCACTCCATGGGGAATGTTTACTTACCTTTGTCTTGTTTTTGTATTGAAGACGGCTGCAAGTACTTTTCAACATTTAATCGATTCAGTTATTCAATTATCCGAAATTGACTCTTGTTACGCATACCAGGAGGACATAGTTGTTGGCGCTAATTCGTTTGAAGAAATGGTTGCAAAACTCACAAAACTCTTGGATATTCTTATTGCTAACAACATTACTCTTTCACCTGAAAAATGTTACTTTATGCAAACTAGCATTAACCTTTTAGGCTTCCACCTCACTGATCATAAAATTCTTCCAATTACAAGCAATATTTTGAAAATTATATATTTTCCAAAGCCAAAAACAAAGAGGCAGACAAAGAGTTTTATTGGCTTATGTTCATTTTACAGGTCAATCATACCTCATTTTGCTAAATTAATTACTCCTCTTATTGAAATCACCAAACCTAAAAATAAATTCTCTTGGGAATCTGAACAAGAAAATGCATTTAAAAAATTGCAAGAAATTTTCTTCCATAAACCCATGCTCAATCTTCAAAATTGGAATGAGACCTTCTATGTTAATACAGATGCCTCAAAGACAGCAATTTCAGCTGTTCTTATGCAAAAATATTGATATAAAATATGAGTACATATGTCATGCCTTTCCCTATTGTCACTTTTAGAGTAATTCAAAATGTTACTTTGTTCTTAATTATAATTCATGCATGTCTTTTTCTAACATCTAAAAAAAAATAATAATAATGAAAGTTATGCATGCTAATACTTTTACTGTTATTATTGGTGTATGTAAAGTGGTTGAAAATATTTTAAGCTTTTTTAAGTGTTTAAAAATTCACAAATTGAAAAAAGATATTTGTGTACATGAAAATTTTGTACTTTGGATCCATAGATTATTTTAAGTCTTTACAAAAAAAAAAAAAAAAAAAAAAACTTATGTATTTTACATGAAAAAAAGTAGAAACATGTTTATACTTCCAAAAATTACTTTAAGTCTTTACAAAGAAATACTTATGTATATTTTATAAAAAAAAGTAATAACATGTTTATATTTACAAAGATTGTTTTAGGTCTTTACACAAAAAATACTTATGTATTTCACATAAAAAAATAATCACATATTTATTTTTACAGATGTTTGAATTAAACATAATTCGATAAGCATTTACGAATATTTAGTATAAATTCTTTGTGTGATAATTTGTTTGTAAGACCAATGTTATTAAAGTTACGTGGTACATTTATTTATGTACTTTTCTGAGAGCTTAAATATCCTCTTTTTGCATTTATTTTCTTTGAAAGTTTTATTATTGTGGTTGTAGAATAACACGATATTAGTTATTCAGCTAAGAAAAGTCGATTTCTTAAAAAAGTCCTATATTTATATATAAATATTTTTAATGAGAGCGAAAATATTCTCTCTTGACTATTTACTTGCATTTTGAATTTATGTTATGGAAAATTCTCAGATGAGTAATTTATTGAAGAATTGATAGAAAAAAATGTAATGTATGACTGTGACTTGAAACAGTGTTGTGATTTAAAGGTACTACATTGAATTATTGCTTTACTTTTTCAAAATAGAAAAGTTTTAATACTCATATATTGTACTACATTGATGGATGCAAAGTTATTATTAATATGATTGTAAATTTGTATCATGTAATATTATTTGTCTATGTGTACATTATTTCAATTTTTACCCACTCTTTTAATATACACTGATCTTACTTTACACTGTTGTATTTGCTATTTCACATATCAGTGAATGAACATTTAGCAACTTTATTTTGAAAGGCTTTGTGTACCTTTTGTCAGAAGAATGTAACCGATTATTATTTTTATTTTGTTTCTCATTATTTGACGTTATATGCATGTTGTATATGTATATCGTTTAGAAAATATTGGCTCAATGTCAAAATTATTAAATTTCTCAATCCTACCAATATTTTCATTGGGGAGGCCGGAGTAATATGTTGTGGTTACTTACAACCACTGCCATATTTTTATTTAGTTTCATTTAGAAAATATTTTTATTAATCTTGTATTCATTTAATTTTAATATTCGCATTCTAAAATTATTGTAATTCCCTTTTTTTCAAACTTCCCCTGTAAGTTTTTCTTTCTGACGTTGCATTTCGTTTATTTAAAATCACAAACGTCGTTTTGAAATCTGTACTTCCGGTAAAAGAATTATCTCGAAAATTCCACAACTTTCTATTTGTGAAGTCATTTCTTTTTGTAGCTCCGCCCCTTAGCCAATAATATTTAAATCAGTTTAATACGTAATTTCAAAATTCGTAGCACTTTACTACTGTTTGGCATCTTATCTTAGTGAAATCTATAAAATTTCCTCTAATTTAAAGCAGTTTTTATATGCTTTAGCATTGCATTTTATGCCAACGCAGGGCGCTTGTATGTTCGATCCGCCAAAGTTGGCGTGTCTCAAGTATTATAGCAACCCCTTTACTCATCTTCTACGGTGAGCTCGTGCGCAGTCAGTTGAGTTGGGATTTCAATGCAGAATGGCTTCCTTTTTGCCGTTCTGTGAAAATTCATGTGCGCACTTGCATGAGAGTGGTTCGGTTTTAATGTAGTATGGTGCCTGCCTTTTTTTTCCTCTGCGAATAATCTTGTGTGAGTAAAGAAAGTAGTAAAATGAAGGAATGTTTTTTTAGAAGGAGTGATCGGCTACTAATTTTTCTTCTGTTTGAATTCAGAATTGACAACGGTTCCTCTAACCGTGATGCATCGACGATTCTTCAGATAATAAAAGTGGATAGAATCTTATCGTATGTCTGCATGGCATGCATTACTGCTATTTTTGTATTCAACTGGTGCTTGTGTTAGAAGTTGTGGTATTCGATGCTAAAAAAAATCTTCTAAATGCCTTACTTCTTTTTACTTGTGCCTCCACACTCCCCAAAGGAATAAAGCATTATATTTTCTTTAGTAAGAGCGTATAATAAACCTCGATTGTATGTGTTCATCATAAAAAAAGTACATCTAAAAGAATAAGAGTTGTGCTCTATGACAATGCTCTATGTTTTCAAGAGAATTTTCTTCATAAATAAAAAAATTTCAAGGATGATTTGTCATCTATTTATTTTCCTTTCTACAAATGTGTCCATCATTTTCTGTTCTTTCAGGTCAGTGCAGGTAATGCTTTTCCTTTTATTTTGTGTTCTTGAATTATCAAATATATATAAAGCAATTTCAGATTATTAGGTGTGCAAAGTATAATTGACATCCCGTAACTGAGAGAGAATGAAATAAATGTAAACTGTTTTTGTTAATTTTTTGCTTGGTGTCGAAATAACACCAGCGCAAGTTCTAGGTGAATTTAGCAATAACTTAATAAAATAGAATCACCCAATAAAAATTTCGAAGGTTAGTTTCTTACGTACAATGATTAAAAGTCACTAAATTTGAAGAATATAGGTGAAAAAATGTGATAGAGAGATAACGCTAAATTCGGTTTCGTGTCCAAATGAAACCGACGGACGTTCTAGTGTTAAAAAGACTAGGTATTTTTTGTTTCCTAACAGGATTTCTGATCTTTATGGTTATACAAAACCAAGTACAGACGGTTAAAAAAATAAATAGACCAAGCCATACATTATAATAACACATTTTTCCAGGCAGATAGCTATCCGACGAAAATTATGTATTTTTTCAAATCTACCCTACATATATAAAATCCTAAAGAAACGAATTTATGAAACGGAACTATGAAACAGAAGTATGAATCGACTGATTAAACAACTGATTATGTTTCGCGGCGATTTCTCCTAAAATATGGAATACTTTGCGATGAAATTAACACCAAAAATCAATATTGATCCGCAGATTTCAAAACTTGTAATAGAATTTTTAAATTCGAAATAGTTTTCGAAATATTAATTTTTTTCTAATTTTATATATATTTTTCAAATGATGGCAACTCAAATTTTAATCAAACATATATTTTTTTCATATTTTAGAAAATGTTATTTTAAATTAATTTGGCGACGAGTTTGGCCTCCCTTAAATATATACTATGAAATGCATCATGCTACTTTTATTCATAATTTAATTTGTATTTCATTATCATTTTATTTAATACAAAATTTTCATTTAAAATTTAAACCTTTAAAATAAATGGCTTTTACTGCATTCTTTATATACGCAACGCGGTACCTAATTGGCGCGAAAATGGCGTTATTTTGCCTGACATAGTAACCGGCTATTGTTGATTATTTATTAAAAATGTTTATTTGAATTTATTTTATTTTTATTTACTCAAAATGTTATAAATTGTTTTGTTCTATAGTTATTAATTATTTTTTTTATTTATTGTTATTTCATTTTAAAAATAACAGAAAATAATTTTAAAATACATATGTAACAGGTATTTGAAAACGAGGTTTTCGCCAAATTGTCGTAAAAAAAAATCACGCCAAACCCGGTTAGTATGTGACAATGCAACAAATCATGAGATTTAATTACACTTCAAAGCAACGTCTTAATGTTATTACCTCTCCCGTCGACCAATTTCGCCAAATTATATAAATAGCCAAATTATACAAATTGACATTTTTTTTTAAATTTTAAATAACACAAGAACAAATAAATTAGTATAACATTAATTAAAATACAAATAAAACGTCGAAATAAAATTCACTTGATGGCGTGAACATGCGTAACTTCCTTAAAGTCAAGTGAATGTGACATTTACGATCAACCATTATTGCCATTTAATCTTATAGTTTGGCGACAGATTTTTGGTCGATGGGATAACCAAGTAGCTGCGTTTTAATTTACTACTCGAAAAATAAAAAAAAATGCTAACTGGCGAGTTAAAAAAAAAGCGCTATTGGCGAGATTTTTCCCCGGCTAACATAAAAGTATCAGGAATTCTTTGCGATCATGACAACTTTTATATAGTTTTATTCGAAAAAATAATTTTGATTCTTTAATCAAAATGGAAACCTTTCTTGTGAAAAGCGAAGGAATCAGCTCGTTGTTAATGGCAGTTACATGACTTGGACTATTATAATATAAACGAGATAATAGCGATAGAATAATATTCGACGACTCATCACACCTGTGGCTGGCTAACATTAAAGTACCAAAATGGCCGCCTGGAATATAAAAAGCGAAAGGATCCGCCTGGAGCGGTTGATGATAGTCACATGGCTTAGGCTATTATTATAGAGATTGTTTTCAATTCTAAAAACAGCACAAACAATAAGATTTCCTAACGATTAAAAATTTATTTTCACGTGATTTTTAAAAACAGAAAAAAAACTTTAAAATTACTATTAAATGAGTACGTGTTAAAAGCAGGAAAATATTGAAAATTATGTCTTGAAAATTGTATTTACACGTGAATATTAAAAGATAAAGTACACTTTCAAATAATAAATACATTAATATGCGTTTAACCCTTTCACGGACAAGGCACTTCTATTTGTAAAATCTTGAAATCAGTGAATGGCACCAGAATTTACAAACAAATTTCGAAATGCAAAAATGCTTTTGTTCACTTACTTAATAAAAGGGAAATTTTCATCCCAATATTCTGGTGCGAATGTGGCATTTAAGAATTAAAATTAAGTTGTCCAAAAGTGAACCATCGCTCTTGAAGGGGTCAAAGATGCAAATTTTAGTAATTATAGTAAATTGTATTATGCCAATCGTTTTATAACGCTGTTAAAAATACTGAGAGATAAAGACTCCCTTTACTTAATTCATTTAATTTTAGCTTATTTTCAAATGTTTAACTGATCTTCTTTAACCAAACACGAAAACAAACACTGGCTGTCTTAACAGTAACTGATTCTACCTTAATTTTTTGCAATCAAAGGGAATTGAATGGAAACCCGTTTACAGAGAGATCGCTACAGGTTTTTTCATTATAATTCAATCTTCTCTAATATTTTTAAAACCGAGCAGATTAGCGTGCTTTTAGATTCTGCAGTGTCTGAACGGGGGTTTGCGAGCGTAGCTTGCAGGGGGCAGAGCTCCCTAGTTACCCTTTAACAATATAATCTCAGCGTTCACCTCCGTACAGAAATTGTACAAAGCTGCGCACTTTTCAATACGGACGTATAATATTCACATCATATATAGTAGTTTTGGTAAGTTTTACTGTAAGACATCAAATTGAAAGGCATTCGGTGCACTAGTTTAGGAATTAAGAATGTTTAAAATTTGGAACTCTTAACCCTCTAAGCGGTTTGCCCGTATTTTTCCGTTTCCAAAAACAACTTAAATATGTTGTAGACAAAAATAATTTTAAGAGAGTTGTCATATAAAGGGGAAAAAAAAAGTGGATATTAGAAACAAACACGGAAAGAAAATTTAAATTAACATTAGTTTTATAAGCATTTTTATGAAAAAGGAGGAAAGCCCTTAAAAAAAAGCTCATATGGTAATAATAAACTCATTTGTAATATTTTCAAAAGAGATTTAAATGACGATAGTTCTTTAAACATAAGTAAAGAGCTACTTGTCTTAAAGGGCTGTAACTTTCGATAAGCATATTTGAAGCTTTTAAAAATGTATTTATGTTAAAAAGATCCATAATTCAATGTTTCAAAAAATATATCTAGAAACAATATGTTTTTGTACATCATCTTTTAAAACTTAATCAATTTGAACCTATATACATTTTTTAAGCAAAACGGGATGTAGCAGTAACAGAAGATAAATATACAAACCGAAGATAAACAAATCCCTGCCTGACAGGCGGATGTAGATTTCGAAGTTAAGTATATACTAATTTCAGCAACAAAAACTAAATCATGATTAGAGATAAACCCACTTTAAAAATTTTTCCTGGCCGCTTTTGCCGAGCTTTTACTTCATTTTTATATAATAGCTGGTTTTATCAAAATCATGAAGGCGGTATTACAAAAATACTTTTCCATGCTCAACAACTCAAAATTTTCTGGCACGTTTTCAGAATCATTTTTAATAGAAAAAATATGAAACTTGCTGACGTGATTTTTGAAGAAGTTTGTAAGCGACCTGTATTATTATATTTCGTTCAATTAATTAAAACTTCATTTATGAACAATTATTATCTCATTAGAACAATATTTTTCGTTTCTAACACAATCGCTACGGGAAATTCTGTTCAAAATACCCACTTTGACATCATTTTTTTGAAATATATTCTGCATCTATCAAAAATCGATAATTAAGGTACATTATATAGTTTCTGAATAAGAGAATCTACCATTTAGATGCGTTTGAGAGCAAAAATGAATTTAGAAATGAGTATGAAAATAAGCAGTTTGGATTTGAATACTAATTAATACGATGATTTTTATCTTCAAACGCTATGTATTTTTTATTTGTTTTTGCTGTAAGACTGTGTCCTATCAAAAACTTCTCTATATAAATGTTGCAAACAATATCAAGAAGATATATGATAAATTCATGGCGATTTTATATCTTGTGAATTGACGGAATTATGGATTTTTTTGTTCTTCAACCCCCCTTTTGTTTTCGTTTAATTTTTTAATTTAATTTTATTTATTTTATATTTATTTTTATTATTTTTTTGCGGTACGAATTGGCCCTATCAATAACTTGTGAATATAAAAATTGTAGATAATATTAAGGAGATTTATAATAAAATTAATTGGATTTGATATCTTGAGAATTGACGAAATTATGATTTTTTTCTTCTTGAAAACCATATTTTTGCGCCCTTGACCCCATTTTTAATTTTACCAAAAGTCTGTGATACATAAATTTTTGGCCCTATTTTTAGAAGTAATAAAAACTTTAAACTGATTTTATATGTATAAAAATTAAGAAGTTATGGGTTTTTTCGGTTTTCATAAAACCGCTCCCTATTTCCATCCCTTTGGTCCGACTTTACTCTCTTTAAAAAAATCAGCGATTTTAACTCCAACTGAGTGTATTTTCAATCCTTTTCAGTATTGAAAATGCACTTATCCTATAGGAATGAATTTCATCCATCTTGCGGAGTGGATTTTTTTCATTCCTTTTTGATAAGCTGTTTTCGCTCTTTTTTTTTCGACTAAATTAATAGGCAAAACGAGTGACTGCACTCATTATTGACAAGTAATTTTTGAACCCCTTTTTTTGTCAAATTTCATAGGCAAAATAAATTATTTCCCTCTTATTTTCAGATTTATTTTTTTTTTTAATTTTGTTTTTTAACATGTATAACTCCCCAGTTTGAAAAATGTATTGTTTTTAAAACTCCATTTTGTTTTATTTTAATCTAGATGTAGAAGAAATTTTGTTTTTCATTTCCGAATGATAAATGAAATAATAATAATAATAATAAAAGATAGTTTGCGCCATAACAAGACAAGATTTTCTACCTTGTCAATATCATGAAGTGCGCTGCTTTTACTTTATCTTTCTTATTATATTTTTTTTCTTTTTAGTATTTTCACATTGTATATATAATTTTAACGTTATTAGTTTTAATCCGGAAAAGTCGATTTCCTTAATTATTTCTTATATTATTATATCTTATTAATGTATTTTGCTTATAACACAGATAAATAATTATGGAATATAGAATTCATATGTTACGTAACTGCAGACTTTTTTTTAGTTAAACATTTGAATATGAACAGTGCAAAGTATAACACAAAAATAAAAATTCACAAAATCATAATTTAAAAAAAAAAATGGTAAAGCTAGTTGTGTCATAAAATACAGTGATAATATTTTTTACTAATCTATTATTTTCTGATACTTGTTTTAAATTATCTTTTACATTTCGTACTATTTACATAAAACTGTGGCAATTAAAATAAATAATAAATAAAGTGTAGATGTGTACAACTATCTAAATGAACGCAATTTATTAAATACGTGTACTTGCTAAAACATAAAAAAAAAAAAAAAAAAAAAAAAGAACATATATCATAAGTTAATAATAATAATTTAATGGGTTGTGTTCCGCAAATATTTCTGAGTGTCATGGATAAAGTAGTATATTAATAATCAATAATATAAGCACAAAATGATATATGTTTAATAATGTAAATACTAATTAGCGAAATTTTACACAATTTGAATACGAGAAAACTACATATCTAAGTGCATTTTATTGATTATAAAAATTATGGAAAAAACACATTAGAAAAAGGCAAAAAAAAAAAAGTAATTTAAGAAGTTCATGTTTCAAGTTTAAAAATAATAACGTTAAATAGCGCAAAAAACATTTATACAATGTGAAAATAGAACAAGGAATGGCGAAGGAATTACAAGAAATATAAAGAAAAACAACGTGCTTTACCTTAGAATTTTCAGAATTAATAAAATCCTAGAATCGCCGGTAGCCATCTTGGTTTTAGCTGGGAAACAAAAACGAAATTTATCCAGTTCTTTGTGATGATTGCCCCCCCCCCCTGCTTTCGTGGGCATAATCAATCTAACTTATTCTATGCCATTTTTAAATCAATCAAATTACAATTGTAATATTGTGTTTTAATCATATAGGTAACGCTAAGCTTTGACGCTTGAAATAAACAAGCGACTCCCTTTTCAAAACGGTTCTCCCTCTGCTAAACTATATATCGCATTACAAGATTTCAACCAATAGGGAAGCTTCTTAAACCGCTCTTATAGAGATATTTTTCTGTTCCGATCTGAAATGAGCGGTCCTGGGATGCTACTTCTAAAAGGATGATTTGGCAAACCAGGTTTTGTGGAAAATGTCTCTTTTTGATAAAACAGATACTCAGAAAGAACAAAAACACGCGTAAAACTTTTCGTTCTTTTGTTGAGTTAATAATTCGTTCTTTTGATTTAAGAATGTAACAATTAACGATCTTGACCGAGATTTTAAACCCCTTGATTTATGTATCAGTTTGGATGAGATTTGTGCAGAATCGTGGAAGTTATCGTGTCCAGAAGAAAGTGATATATATATATATATACTGCAAAAATGTTTCAGAAATTTCAACATAAGGGATAATGTAATAGGTAGTATTTCATACGAAATCTACCTAATTGCGAATGATTTCCGCCAGATGTTTTAAACTGATACTTAAAACTGTCCGCATTGTTATTTAATATTTCTTCAGTAACACGGTAATTAAATATTGTGAGTATTACATTTGAGCCATTCATAAATCCTAAATTATTGACCGAATAACATACCGTTTGGATTATAAAAGGAAAACGTTTTTAAAAAAGCTAAATTTTATGTCAGAATTAGGTGTTTCTGATGAATTTTCTACAGTTTAGTACATTGTCAGTATGAAGACAACACCCTACGCATATTTTTTAAATAAATTTTAAAAAGTACATAAATCGCAGTCGAATGTCTTTTTCGTTTTTGTTTTTATGACATTTTTGATATTAAATTAAATTTAGTGTCTTAGTTTACGGCTGTACAACAATATTAGACATTTTACATGTGATATGTAAATCTTGCAAAATCGCAAGATTTCTGTTTTTTTTTTTTTTTTTTTTTTTTTTTTTTTTAACTTATCGAACGATATTTTTTCTTATTTTTAAATAGAAAACAATAAACATTTTTAAGTAATTTGCTTCAATATTTTCCGAGAAAGTGTTATTTTAACTTCGGCTTTCTTAAAAGAGATTTTAAACTTATTGTTTCCCCTTTATGTGAATTCTTTAAAGCTTTGCATGCAAATATATTTATGAAATTATCATATGTCTTTTTTTTCGCAAAATCACATTATTTACAGACTTGGATGATTTTTTTAGTGTATTAATGAGTAAATTTATAAATAAATAAATAACTTTATTTTTATAAGATTTAAAGCTAATAGAGTGTATTTCATCTATACTTAAGGCATATTAAAGGAAATAATTTTCGATCAGTTTTTAGATGAAAAGAAATCAAATACTTTTATTATATCGGCATTTAAAAAAATAATAAGCAACATGAATAAATTGAAAGTACAAAAAAGTCGTTTAACATTAACAGAAGTGATACAAATATAATAAACAAATAAACCAAATTGGCGTTCGTTATTACCGATTATCTGGTCTGTCAGATCTGCCACTTGGATAAGTTTTTTTTTTTTTTTTTTTTTTTTTTTTTTTTTTTTACCTTTTTACAAAAACATTATCTTTTTAGCTTTATTTTCTAAATTTTGCAGTTAATTTTACTATAAATGTTGTAAAATAGTATCACTAAAATTATTATATGGAAATATAGGTATTCAAGAAAAAGTACCACTTAAATCCCTGTGCGTAATGGATATACACTGCTCAAAACAATTTGGGGAGCACATGGTTTTAACAAAATTACGATAATATTTACACCGATAAGTAATGTAAAATAAAACATCTGTAATTTAACGTGTAGTAGCAAACAGGTAAAGAAAACTTCACATGCAAATTTAAAGTTTATGCCGTTAAAAACTAGAAAAAGGAGATTAGTGCAGAAATCGGCAATTTTCAGAAATGTCTGTTTCACTATCTCAGTTGTAAAATTCAGTTGCTCAGCTTGTGTTTTGAGAAAAGATAACTTGATAACGTCACAAAAAAGCGATTTATTGGAATCCATGACTTGGCGTGTTATCGGGACAGTTGAATCTGAGGACACTTAACGAAGTGTAGCGGACGCTGTTGGAGTCTCAAGAAGTGTAAATGCAAGGCTGTGGAATCGATTCCAAGACACATGGAATAGTAGTCATGGACAAGGGCAAGATCGGCTATGTGCTACCACAGTACTGATTACCGATATATTATGTTAACAGCTCGTCGAGACGTAACCGGTGATACTACACAGCTGCAAATACATTTGTTCATGGCTACAGGTCGAAGGGTCTCCAGCCAAATGGGCTTCATCATGGTGCGCTCTATGCTCTTAAGCCAATGGTCTGTACTCCGTTGACGTCAAGCAACTGTGAAGCTCAAAGGAGGTGGGCAACTGAACATCGAGTTCGGAGACAACTTTTTTAGAGTCAAATTCTTTTTACAGATGAGCCCCGATTCAGTCTGGATCTGACATCCGATATGTTTTAGCATGGTGAGAATGGGACACTCAAAATAATTCCACATTCGTTTATGAAATATCACATTACAGACGAAGTGGATTATTGCTGCGGGCTGGAATTAGCATAGGTGGACGTACGGGGCTGCATAGCATTCAGAATGGCACTTTGACTGTCCGAAGTTATACAGACAATATACTGAGACCTCATGTTGTGTTTTATGTTGCAGCAATTGGTGATTTCTTTTTATCCATGCATGATAATGCCAGACCGCATACAGCTCGTATTGTGGAGAACAATCTTAAAGTTGAAACAATACAGCATATGGAAAAGCCAACATGTTCACCTGACCTGAATCCAATCGAGCATGTTTGGGACACAATGGGTCAAAGCATTGCAACTAGACTGAAGCCTCCTTTTATTGTCCAGGACTTGGAGATTGCAATTCCTGAACAGGGGAACAGTATACCCCGAAAACTTATCGATAATGTCATCAAATCCATGGAAAACAGGTATCTGATAGATTTATCTAATCGAAAGTACCACACGCCATATTAAATACCTTGCATCATTCCCAAATAGAACATTTTCGTCATTTGCATGTAACCAAATTGTTGCCCTAAACCATCTTTTCACGTTCTAACCATCATTTCAAAGAATTAAAGCTCTCTTGCAATTTTGTTTCTTGCAACTTGCAAAACTTTCTTCAAACTCTTGCAGACTTGTTTTGTGTATTGCGCATTGATACACATGTTACTCTCAATTTTATGCCCATGCATGACTGTCTCGCTCTGTTCCTTATACTTTTTTGCTTGCTCCCCTCATTTTTTTAGCAGTGTAGTTTACAAAGTTGAACTTCTTGCCATTTTATCTTTTTAAGAGAACTTAATAAACAATTAAAAGATAAAATATGTTTCAACTTTTCAAAATAGATATATTATATGTGTAAAGAAGAATGAGCTTAGATAGCTCTTGAAAATAAAACGTAATATTTTAAAATTACATGAAATTTTAAATTATATAAAAAAAAATATTGCTAAATAAATAAATTCTTAATAATAAATAAATAAATAAATTGTTTTAAGCTTTGTTTTCTAAATTTTGTAGAAACCTACACGAAATTTAATTTTATTATAAATACTATAAAACAGTATCATTAAAATTTCTTTTTGGAAATATAGGTATTCCAAAAAAGTATCACTTACTGCCCTGTGCTTGACATGAAACATGCCTTGAAATATGAAAATCCTTTTGAATGTAAGACACATTAATTTAAATCTGATAGTGTTAATTTGTTTAAGTGCAAACAAAAACATAAGTAAATTTACGCTAATTTTTTAGATTCATAAAATCAATTGTATGCTCTTTATATGAAAAAATTGAAAAACTAATGATTTGCTTTATTTACCATATGACACATTGTAGTTAATCACGAAGTAATAATACACTATCGTTTATGTTTAAATTAGATAATAAAAATCACTTTCAATTCATTGCCTGCCTTAAAATAATGAACTTCAAAATGCTCTCAAATTAATCGGCGATATGTCGGATATTAATCTATATCTCTATCTAATCACTACAGCTAAATACTAAAAACTACTTGACTAGTTTTGTTTGGTCATTAAAATTGATAATTTTTATTTTTTGTTTTCTTCCGCAGCGGGTGTATGTGTGTGTGTGTGGTGGTGGTGGTGGTGGGGGGGGGGGGGGATTGACATTTTTGAATAAATTATTCATTGCATCAGAACAAAATGTGAATTTTCTATTTTTTCACATACTCCAATAGTAAATTTCTGTTTTTCTACGTTCGATAAAATTAATCAAAAAAAGAAATTTTATTTTTTTTTTCGTTTTTAATAGCAACTAATATCAAAAATAATTATAAGTGAAACAAGTTACAAAAGGAGTTCAATGATTAGAAATTTATAGTAACTTGTCTAAGAACACCCAGGAAAAAATATCAGTACTAGTTTTACTTTTCAGTTAAAATATAATTATAATTACAAGACATTCTTTTGAAATTGAAACTCGAAAGTTATATGAGGGTGGTTCAATAATTATTGCTCCGAGTGTGTATAAAATATTTGTACTGCGATGGTTGATGTGAATATTGAAGCTTAAGGTTTTAGATTGCTATATGAACAATTTCAGAACTGTAGCTGATATGTTAACAGCTACATGTTGACATGTTGACATGCCGACAGCAAATGAGACGTGGCTACTGTCGTTTGGACTCGGGATCATAGTGATGTAGCCACGTCTCATCCACTGTCACAAATCTATCACAGAACTGCTTCAGGTCTAGTCCCACAAGCTCCAAACCAGACTTTCACCCCCAAACACTCCTTTTCAAGCTAGTTGCCACCTCTCTCCCCTAAAACGAAATAAAATATGTTAATATAACAGCTAAATTTCTGAAATTGAGGATATAGGCATCTAAGGCATTAGGCTTCAATATTACAAATAAACCATCGCAGTACAAATAAAATTATATACAATCGGGACAATAATTATTGAACCACCGTATATATATATATATATATACGCATATATATCTATTCATTTTTTACATACATTTCATATACTCATTTTTTACACTGACATTTAAAAAAAAGAGAAATGCTAAAAAAAGTAGCACAAGATAAACCAGAAAACAAACAAACATTTACCTATTCATTAGCTGGGAGTGGCTACGGTCGTAGCTGCGGGAACTGTGACGCGCAAAATATAGCCTCTCACAGTTCAAGTCGTGCATGCGCCTCCTGCTTGGTCCCAGCGGATACTAAGTTGCTGTTTACCTTTCGAGGCCGAAGTATGCACGGCGCGGTCTCCTCTTGATGGTCTCCAACCAACTACTTTGGTGGTGGGTGTGGGTGACGGGGAACCAGGCTGTGGACGCTGTAGTTTCGTCCCGGCCACCATTTGGTGGAAGGTGACATAAAGCAGGGTCCCAGTTGGGGGGCGGTGTTTGGCGCGATGTGGCGATGTACCTCTACCGGCCCTTGATATCCTAAGTGTTTGTGTGTGTAATAAATTGAAAATAGCAGAGAAAAATTAAAAATGTGTTAAAACCGATTAAAAATGTGAAGTGTGTGTAGTTGTTTGTTCAGGTAGGGCCCCTTTTGAATCAATGGGAGGCAAGTCTGGCCAGTGTCGATACACAGATTGTGTAGGAGTATAATTCATGGGCAGCCGAATTCTGGAAAGTGTGTGTCGGATGAGGCCAACCAGCTCTATCTGCTGGTGTGTCCGGTGGGGTGGGTGAGGCATGGAAGACCAGTGTCGACTGCGGCTGGCGAAAGTAGCATACCCACGAAGCCTGGCAAGCCTGTAGAAGGTGTGCGTCGACCGGATTACCAAGCCCCCATTAGGATATCTCCCCAATTTTATGTGTTTGATGTTAGTGTATTTGTGTGTTGCTTGGGAGTGGGGGCGTCGAGTCATGCGCTTCGAGGGCAAAGCTAGGCCGGCGGGACTTACCGCTTCTGCCTGTCGGATGAGCAGCCTTCTGGTTTTATTCCGGCTTTTTCTCTATCATGGTGGCGCGTGCCAGAGTTTGTTCTACTGGTGTGACGGGCCTGGTGTCGTGGCTCGGTTCGTGGCTGGGTGGTATGATTGCAGAGATTCTCCCCCCGTTCCGCTTCTGTAGGCTCCTAGGCAAGGTGACGATTTTGCTCGTCATGTAATGGGTTACATGATGACCCTCTCGGGGCGTAATACCTTTAAACTTGAAAATTAACTTTTTAGTTGGGAACAAATCTTGATACGTACACAGTGCGTCTGGCTGTGGATCGTGCTGGGACTCGGGGTCCCATATTTTAAGATACTGAGAAACGAACCGCCCTGTATTATTCCAAACCTTTTGGCAGGATGTTGTTTCGGTCCGCACATAAGGGGTCATATAGAACCCTTTAAGTCGTAATGCCCTCATAGCAGATGGTGAACTGCCCTGTGGTTGTTGATGGTGGTAGACATGGCACGGTAGTCTTGTTGTTCCTCTAAGCAGGGTACTCAGGACTGACCATCCTGCGTGCCCGAGGTATTTTCGGAACCCTCGAGGATTGCTAACGACAATAGCAGGATCCCTTCTAGTTGCACGGCCTGTCCTTTCGTATTAAGGTCTGAGAGATTCCGTTGTGGTGATTGGTTGTCGGCTTGACGGTGTTGTCAGTGGTAGGGCTCGCTGTGCTGATTTTCCCTTGACTGGCCACTTGGTGATTTTTTGGGCTCAGTCTTAAGTGTGCGGCGTCGCCCCGGGTGCAGGCGTTTTCTTGAGTCTCGAACTCGCCACAAAACTCCGTGGGGCGAACAGAATCAGGCCGCAGAGCAGACTTTGCGAAGTTCTAGGATGTGGTTTGGCCTTGTGTGTCTCACGTGCAGCTGTTCCGACTGAGGGGTTTGCGGTCGTAGCGGTTGTGCGTCTCTTGGTGGCTTGGAGGATTGGGGGTCGCTACGCGACCGCCTTCGAAGGACCGCATGTATCCATTCGGATATGGAACGGGAAAATTTAGCTTACCTATTCATTATATTTCACTATACTATTAAAAGAACTAGGGTAGCAAGCAAAAAGTGAAAAGAACAGTGTGAGACAGCCATGCATGGGCATAAAATTGAGAGTAACATGTGTATCAATGCGCATTACTGAAAAAAAAAATGCAATAGAGCTTTAAATCTTGGAAACGATGCGTAGAACGTAAAAGGATGTCTTAGGACAACAATTTGGTTACATGCAAATGACAAAAAAGTTCTGTTTAGGAAGGATTCAAGGTATTTAAGCATTATTTAATTATTAAGCGCGTGATCCCTTGGAATAGATAAAACTGTCGCATACCGGTTTTCCATGGATTCGATGACATTATCGATATGTTTTCAGGAGTACTGTTCCCCTCCTCAAGAATTGCAATCTCTAAGTCCCGGACAATAAAAGGAGGACTCCGCATCGCGGCAAGTCGTCGTCCGAGTGTGTCCCACACATGCTCGATCGGATTCAGGTCAGGAGAGCATGTTGGTCATTCCATATGCTATATTGTTTCAACTTTAAGATTGTTCTCCACAAAACGAGCTGTATGCGGTATGGCATTATCATGCATGGAAAAATGAAATCACCAATTGCTGCAACATACAATACGACATGAGTTCACAGTGTATCTTCTGTATAACTTCGGAGAGTCAAAGTGCTATTCCAAATGCTATGCTTGCCCTTGCGTCCACCGTGCCCATAGCACCAACCCTTCTCGTCTGTAATGGGATTTGCCCTTTGCCCTATGGCCAAGAACATCTGTATTTGCAGCTGAGTAGCATTGCCTGCTCTGTCTCGCCGAGCTCTTAACAGGATATATCGTCATCAGTTTCTCTCATAGCACATGACCGACCTTGCCCATGCAGATGACTTCCATTCCCCACCCATTGTAGATGACTTTCATTGTGGAATCGATTCCACAGCCTTGCATTTAAACATCCTGCGTTTCCAACAGCATCCTCTGCACGTCGTTGTAATTCCTAAGATTCAACTCTCCCGATAACACGCCAAGCCATGAATTCCAGTAAATCGCATTGTTGTGACATTTTTAAGTCATCTTTTCGCAAAACTCAAGGGGAGCAATTGAATTTTAGAGCTGAGATAATGCAACAGATATTTCTGCAAAATCCGTATTTCTGCACTTATCTCCTTTTTCTATTTTTTGACGGCATAAACTTTAATTTGCATGTGAAGTTTTCTTAATCTGTTTTCTACTACACTTTAAATTATAGATGTTTTACTTTACATTACTTATCGGTGTAAATATCTACGTAATTTTGTTAAAACTATTTGCTTCCCTAATTTTTTTGAGCAGTGTGTATTTCTGAGCAGGAATTTGTTAATTTACGAGCCGTTTTTCTTTTGTCTTAGTGAATCGTCGCACTAAAAAATGCGGCAAACCTAATTCCAACTTTTCAATTTTCCCTAATTTTATTAAACATTAAATTTTATTTTATAAGTGAATTATATTTAAAAATATTTATGTACTGTATTCTGTTGAATGTCTTGAATGTATTGAATGAATAAAATTATGATAAATAATGCCTTGAACTATTTTTTTTAAATTAGGGAAATGTTTACGGCTGTAAAATCGTACTGTGACTGAAAAACAGTCGCACATAAAGTATTGAAATTCATATGACAGACACCTTTGAAATTGCTAATTGAAAACAAATAGAAAATAAAAAATATTTCACCTTAATTTTATTTTATAAATTTGAGTAAAGTTAGAAAATAAAGTTTGTGTTTTTAAAACTGATAAATCAAATGTGGCATACAATAAACAAAATGTATTATAATAAAATAATTATCCGATTATTTTACATATATATCTTCAGAATTATAGAAGTTAGTATATTTTCAGTGTTGGTAGTTTTAATTCAAACTTTTTCTTATTTATTTTCATTCGAGTTTAGTCGCCCGAAACCCACATGTTTAAAAAATATGAAATGATATTAAATATGATTAGTTTATCACAGTCTACACACGAAACTAAACTTGCAATATTTTTTTCTTCCTGTCTATTTTAATTGAGAAACATTTAGGAAATAATTATTGTAGGATCTTTTGATATATTTGTTTTTTTCTTTGATTGCTTTGTGTGTGAATGTATGAAACATCACGTTTTATCAAGTTTTTCATGAAATGCTAGAAGCAAGTATGAAATATTCTTAATATATATTTTCAGAACATTCGTGTATAATTTATTATTATATTATTTGTGTATAAATTCATAAAATCATTTTTAATAGTCTTAAATATGCTTTAAATTAACAAGCTATGTTAGTCAATACTAAACCACTTTTATTTCCGTAAAGAAAATTTAGAATTATATAAACGCCAGCAAATTCTGTATTATTTTTTCTGTAAAGTTCTCTTGAATTAAAGTTTTAAAATGTGATAAATATCTAATATTAGTATTAAAAATATAATTAGCTTTAAATGTTTAATTAAATTTCTGCACATTTAGTAAACTTTATTTTTTTTTTTATTGGGTTAAAGAAAAACTTCTAAAAAGAAAATAGGAAAGCGATATATATTATTTTAAAATATTTAACTTAGTGTCATTTAAAACATTAATAAAAAAATATGTTTATATATTTAAAACCATTAGAAGAAGAAGAAGTAATAGGATAAAATATTTTGCATGTGTTTAAAAAATAACGTAAAGTAAAACTTCAAATAATGGGGTAAAATCCATTCGTTTGAAGATTACACATGAGAGAAAAAAGTATTTTACAAAAGTATTTTTAAGCAATTGAACTGGAAAAGTTTAAGTTATAAAGCGTAATTACTTTTGAAAGAAAATTTTTAAAAACTCATTTTGTAACTATGCTTTAAATATTCTAAGGAAAAGAAAATTAGTTTTCAAGAAACAATTAAACATTATTAAACGGCTTGTTATTAAGTTGTTTTTTAAGCGAACTTTTGTCCAATTATATTAATCTCTATTTAAAAGTTTTATAGGGAAAAAATTCTTACAACAATGAGTTAAAAATATGTGTCTTTTCTTTCGAAAGACGCAGCTGAGAAGAGATAAGCAAAAGCATTTTTTAATTACATAAAAGTAATTAATCCCAGTATTGAAAGTACAATTAGCTCCAAGCGTTTAATAAAATGTCTGTATAGCTATATATATATTTTTTTTCTTATTGTATGAAGCAAAGATTTCTTTTTTGTAAAGTGACTCGAAATATGAGGCAAGTTGTAATTAAGCTTCAACATTGTACTAATTTTTATTTTCATTATTTTAATATGTATGTATTTTGTTTTAAATTTGTAAAGTCACTTAAGTATTATTTATTATTATCTTTATTTTATCACTTTTATGCTTAATTTTACAAATTTCTTTATAATTCTTAATATCATCTGAAAATTCTTTAAACGTTATTCTCAAATTTTATATTATTATTATTCTTGAACATTACTCCAGCAAATATTATTTTTTTCCTACAATAACTTTTGCGATACGGTGAGTTTCGATGGTGTCGAGTATATAAAGCAGGAGTCAAAGTTTTGACATATATGTCCTCTACCATACTATACCAATTGACATATATGACCTCTGCTATACCATACCAATTGACATATATACCCTCTACCTTGTACTAACCACTACTAATTCTTTTTTACATGTAAAAATTAAGAAATTTAATAAATTCACATACTCAATAAATTAAATTACATTAATAATGTCAAAATTCCCATTCTAAAGAACAGTATACATAAAGGATTTTTATTTATATACCTAACACCTTAAGAAGCTTAAAAAGGCGTAGGATGCAGTTTCTTGTTGACTTCTAAAAATAAGCATAAAATTGAAGGTAAAATAATTAACTGAAATCTCTAAATTTAATAAGAAGATTACCTGTCTGAAGACAATCATTACAAAAGTATTTTTTTCGGGTGTGCTGTTTTTTTAATTTTTTGGTACCTTATTTTCTAAGAATATGTGTTTAAAAAAGAATTAAAAGAAGTTGTTAATTAGAATTAAAAAAAGAATTAAAAAAAGTTGTTAATTAACTTGTTAAGAAATGTTAAATTAATTTTTACGAGAACTTTTCTTAAAATATGTGAATATTTAAATTGACTATTTGAAAAAAAAAAAAAAAAAAAAAAAAAGTTGAAAATAAATAAAGAAAGAAAAGATTTTATTCGTGTTAAAGAAAACTCCAATTAATCTTAATATTAGAAAAATGTTTTTTACTTATTAAGCATTATTTATTTAAATGCCAGTATTTTTTTTATATTTCCCTTACCTTTCTTCCTATTTTATTATTACTATAATTTTTGCTTCACGGCGAGTTTCGAATGCGCCAAATATTCAAACATGGCATAAATTTGTAGGCCTGTTCACAAAAATTTGATGACAATTGACATGTATGACATATACCTTGTACTAACCACTATTCATTTTTACTAACATGTAGAAGTTAAGGGGGTAAGATACCTTTGAACACGTCGGAAAAGTAAAAAAAAATCACTATGTTCCAAGCTTCAAAACTTATGTAATAAGTCAATTATAAAAATCTAACTTCATTTAAATATAACCCTTTAAGAACCAACCCGCACGATCGTGCAAGATAGACATTCATTTAAATTTTTGCTTCTGAGTCGTATGCAATAAAAACTCGAATAGAACGATAGTTCTGGTTTGCAGATAGATTAAAGTATCATTTTTTTATCAACAGATAGTGGTTGTAGTCCATATTTTATTTTCTAGAGGTATGACTAGTTTTGTTTACAAATACATCGGGTCTTAAAGGGATAAAGCTCGTATTTAAATTTATATATATATACTTGTAAATTCATAAGTAAATATTAAAATGATAAGTTTAAAAATATATGATAATAAGATAAAAAAAAATATTGTGCACTTGATAAAATCTGAAAATATGCTTAAAAAAGGAAAGTTTGGTGAAAATAAATATATAATAGTGTTACCTTTATACTTAAACCAGAATACTTGACAAAAATGTTGGCTAAATTAAAAAAATAACAGAAAATTTGAAAACTTCACTTAAAAAAATATTTTGAATGTAAAAAATTAGAAAAAATAATAAAATCTTACATTTTTCTGGTTTTAAAATGTAGATAATACAGAAATGAATATGTTTTGAAAATTTCTTTGGATTGTCATGCATAGTTTTTTAGTAACACTGCGCGCAATATCAATATTCATCATTTTTAATAAACGAAAAGCAAAGTTTATCTATCCTATGTTGCCTAAATATGTAGTCTAACTAAAACTGCCATAAATAGTAAACTAATGGAAACTTTTTTAAAGCGGTTTTTTTTGCATATTGTTCAGAAATGATTACGAAATCAAAATATGTATTAAAAAATTTCAAAAATCTTAAAGGTTTCAAGGTATCCTACACCCTTAAGTAATTTAAGGGTGTCCGGGACACATTTTAAAATAATATTTATATATTGAGTTAAAATATTGAAATTTTTTGTGATGATTAATCATATTATTTTTAAACAAAATGACATGATAAAAATTCTGATATTTTTAAAGAAAATTTTAAAATTTATTAAAAATGTGGATTAATTTAAAATTATTATAACTCGAAATATTATTTGTAGAATTTCAATTTGTCTTCATTTAAATAAACAGAAATATATGAGTTTTTACTTTGATTCAGCATTTTTAAAAAAATATTAATTTAATAAAAAAAATATTTAAAATAAAAATTAAAAAGAAGTATTTAATATAAAAAAAATCATATTTTCAAAAGTAAAGTTTTTATTTCAAATTTGCTGAATCAAAATTATAAAAGCTATTTTTAAAAAGATATGTTATAAGTTAGAACCAATTAGTTGTAACGGTTCTTGACGTATAACAATTTTAATACGAGAAAGGAGGTAAAAACACATTATGAAGAAAAACTCATTTTCACAAGAAGTCGTTTCCACGACAACCATTGCTTGAAAATTAGATTTTGAAAACAAACCAAAACGAAAAAATTAATATTTCCTATTCTAATTAATATAGAAACATGATTTAAACGTTAGTTTAAGCATAAAAAAAACGGAGAAACTTTTAATGCAATATTTTGCTTTTTCTTAGAAAATTTGAAGATTTTTGTGTCCCGGACCACCTTAATAATTTCATTTCTTCAATAATTGAAATTAAATTATTAAATTCTAAATTGCCATTATAAAGAACAGTAAACAAATATGACTTTTTTTTAATTTATATACGTAACGGTGGAGCAGATTCAAAATGCGCAGGATACAGTCTCTTGTTGACAGTTAAACATAATCATAAAATTTAAGTTAAAATAATTGACGGAAATCTCTAAATTTAATTAAAAGATTACTTGTCTAAAAAGGAATAATAAAAGTATATTTATGGTATACTGCTTTTTAAAGACATGTTTAGTTGCTTATTTTCTAATTATATATTGAACTTTCTGAAGAGGAAGAATATGAATATTCAAGAATAATACGAAAAAAAAAATCTTTATTACTTAGTTTGTTAAGAAAAGTTAAATTAATTTTTAAGATAACATTTCTTAAACTACGGGAATATTTAAAATGATTATTTGAAAAAAAAATTTAAGTCAAAGAAAAAAAAGTCATTCGAATAATCTTTATTAAAAGAGATAATAAGTTGTATTTTTTTTTACCAGATTTTATTGCCAGATTTTTTAAAAATCTCTGTATGATAAAATTTTTATAACTTAATTCCGATATTTCAATATAAATTGGAAAATGTATTAAGATACGAAAAAGTAATGCTAAAAAATTGTCTAATTTTTCTTCTTTTACTACGACGTAAAAGTTTGTAACACATGGAAAATTCTGTATTTGTAATTTAAGATTTTGATTTATATAATATCTCAGTTTGCAGATGAAAAATTAGTACAATTCATCGTAAGTTTTGAAGTTATGGCATTCGATTTGTATATTTAAAATTAATACTCCATATTACTTAATATAATATAATAACCAGTGACTTTTTTATTTAATTCAAGAAAATTGTTAATATGTTAAAATTTTTAAACGCAAGGTTTCAGTCATAAATAATTAAAATTTGTTCATAAAGTTGTTAAAATATATTTTAATTACAGAAAAACTAAATTCCACCTCAAATTAACAATTTCCCTAATTTAATTTTAAATATCTATTCAAATTTATAAAAGTCTTTCCGCCCAGTGTCGGGAGGAAGAGGTAGCTTTCATGTTCCTTATTTTAAAAAAGCCAACTTATATTATTCAAACACACGAAGCTCAATATAGTGGAAATCGAATATAGGAGATTCAATACTAATTTTTATCAATACCAAATCATTATGAATGAGAATTTCGCGAAATTAGTCAGCTTTATCCAAGCTGCTTTTGTTTAAAGTAACTTATATTTGGCTGCCAAATTCGGCGATTTCTTAAAGTGCCTGCCATTTTAAGACAACATGGTGGAGGAGGCTAACCAGTGAACTTGGTCAAGACCTTAGTAATAGCTGTGCACATGCTCACTCACATCGGAATCGATTGATATATACGAGTGCTGTCGCAGGCAAAAAATCAGATTTTTCAAAATGTCACCCACATTAGATATTGAAATTGCTATATCTGAGCAATTTTTTAAGATAAAGACAAACAAAAAAATGCTTCTGAATCCTTATATCAAGGTCAAATACTTAAGAAAGAAACCTTTTTCAATTTCTAATTTTTTTCCATCTCACTTTAAATATAATTTTTTTTTTAATTTAATTGTCGCCATTTTGAAACAAGATGGCTGATGAAGCTGGCCAGCGAACATGGTCGAGATATTGATGTATACTATCCACATACCTTCTTACATCGAAATAGGCGAATACATGTGTTATGGCGTGACCAATACAAGATCGTTTCAAAATGTTAGCCATGCTAGAAATTCAAAGTGCTATAATTCAACCGTTTTTTAAGATATAAACAAAAGAACAAATTTTCAGAAACAAAAACTGCTCCGAAATGTTTGTATCAATGCCAAACACATAAAAAAAATCTTTTTCATTTTCCAATTTTTTAATACCTCATTTAAAATTTTAATTTTTTTTTTTTAAATGGCAACCCTTTTGAAACAAGATGGCAAATGAAGCTGGCCAACGAACTCGGTCGAGACATTGGTATGTACTATGTACAGACCAAGTTACATCCGATTCGGTTCATAAATACGCCTGTAATCGCGTGACAAAAATCAGGTCGTTTTAAAATGTAATCCACAATAGAAATTCAAAATGCTATAACTCAGCCATTTTTTTTAGATATAGACGAAACAAAAACTGTTCCGGAATCTTTGTATTAAACATATACGAAAAAAAAAATCTTTTTTATTGTTCTATTTTTTGGTATCTCATTTTAAATTTTATTTTTTTTTAAATTTTTTAAATGGCCGCCATTTTGAAACAAGATGGTGGATGAAGCTGGACAACGAACTCGGTCCAGATATTTGTATGTACTATGTACAGACCAAGGTACATCCAAATCTGTTCATAAATACGCCCGTTATCACGTGACAAATATCAGTGCGTTTCAAAATGTCAGCCACGCTATAAATTCAAAATGCTATAACTCAGCCATTTTTTAAGATATAGACGAAACAAAAACTGCTTCCGAATCTTTTTATCAAGGTCAAACACTTAAGAAAAAAATATTTTTTTCAATTTTCAATTTTTTGGTACCACATTTCAAATTTATATTTTTCTTAAAAATTTAAATTGCCGGCATTTTTAAACAAATGGCGGATGGAGCTGCCCAACGAACTCGGTCGAGACATTGGTTTGTACTATGTATAAACGAAGTTACATCCAAATCGGTTCATAAATGCGCCCTTTATTGCGTGACAAAATTCAGAACGTTTCAAAATGTCAGCCACGCTAGAAATTCAAAATGCTATAACTCAGCCATTTTTTAAGATATAGACGAAACAAAAACTGCTCCGGAATCTTTGTATAAAGGTCAAATACATAAAAAAAAATTTCATTTTCAAATTTTTGGTACCACATTTCAAATTTTAATTTTTTTTTTAATTTAAATGGCCGCCATTTAGAAACAAAATGGTTGATGAAGCTGGTCAACGAACTCGGCCGAGACATGGGTATTAGGGTGGTGCGAAAAAAGTCAAGTTGATATTTCCGAGTTGCTACAGTGCGGAAAAGTTGCGATTGGTAAATACAAGAAAAACAAAAAAAAAAAAAAAAAAATTAAATCGGACTTTATCTTCCGATCCCGCAAACCGCCTAAAAATTTTAAAAAATTGAAAATTTCCGATTTTTCCAGAATTTTTTTCTTTTTTTACGTATATATATTTTTTATCGCTATAGTGAAAAATATTTGCAGATTGTAATGTTTAATAATAATAAAAATAAACAGTTGCGTTTAAAGAATAGCTTCTGATCACGCAAGCTCAATAAATATCGGCAAAAATTCAATTTTCACTGATTTTGATGAATAAAGAAAATAATCACCTGAGATCAGTTTGCGTTCCAATATTAACATTTGCATATAAATTGTACAATGTACAACTCTTTGCTTGTTTAGATATTTGATAATGTTTAAACAAACCAGAACTCACCACGGGAAGGTAGCTGCACTTCGAGTTCAAACCACACCTCATCTATTAGTGTTGTCAGGTAGTCACGAAAGTATCGAGATGTTTCCATTGCTCTGTACAGATGAATAGGCCCGTCTGTAATGTACTTCCAGCATTTTATTTCAATACAAACTGGCAAGTAAGATTTTAAAATAAATGTCAATATGGCTTTAAGGCATCCGATGGGTTTTCCACTCATCCCTATCCTCCATCCAACCAATGGGGGTGTTTGCTATTTACATTACTTAAATACATAATTTGTTATAATAGAATCAAAACACTGTATTAAAAAACTAGTGTCGTGACAGTATAAGATATACAATTTGTTATGACATCTGTTTAAGTCTGACTTTTAGACGCAACTTTGTACTGCGATTTGGTGGTAATGTCTGGTATTATGGACATTGATTTCAGTGTGGCCCTGATGCTCTCTTGATTGGGGCCCACATACCTTAAATGATGATTCCGTTACCGATTTAATGAACCGCTGGACATCTTACGTGTGGTTGAAAAACTTTTTATCATCCTAGACTGTGATATGACCTGATTGAACGAAGAAATGTATTTCTTCAACGGTTAATCTCCGAAAAAGCGGTGGAAATGTTAATTTTGCTACATTACAATCAATTAATTTTGGATTGTAGGAGTGATAAAGATTCAGATGCCTTTACCCTTTGAAACATTCTGCCTGGCTTTTAACAGCCCTAGCTCTCTTATGTGCCTCCTTTTATAAAAGACCATTGCCATCAGTAGGTTTTCCGGGTGAGCAAAGAACGAGTTTCATTCAGTTTCAAAGACTACACTTTCTTCAGGTTGTCACGAAAGTATCGAGATGTTTCAATTGCTTTGTACAGATGAATAGGCCCGTCTGTAATGTACTTCCAGCATTTTATTTCAAAACAAACTGGCAAGTAAGATTTTAAAATAAATGTCAATATGGCTTTAAGGCATCCGATGGGTTTTCCACGCTCGCGTAAAGTCGAAGGGCTCTATTTGCACAAGTGAGCAATCTGGCATGTGAAATTGGATCGGAGTCACACTTTAATAAGTCACTTGGAAAGTTGTAACTGTTAATTGCTTGACTTACGCCAAGTAGACATCTTTGGTCCTTGCTCAACAGTTGCCTGTCCACTTCTGGAATTTCACAATCAGTCAATTGAAAATTTATCACCGAGAGCTTTACACAACAATGATATTGTGTTCAAATGGTGCATTAAATGATCTTGGGCCAGTAGTTTCAACATTCAAATGTTGAAAAAGATGCCGGGAAGGTAATTCAACAAAATGGAATAAACAAACAACCCACTGCAGTGGTCGTCAGAGATAAACTTCAAGCTTTCTGATAGCACCACCTTTCTATCCAGTATTGGTATTTGTACCATCACAGCCTACCAAATCTAAGTATTCTAGTGAAACCCCTTGTTCAGTAAGACATGATACTATAAAAGCTACAATGTCCTTAGCAGGCCCGGAGTTTGGAGGCACATGGCCTAAATAAACTGAGTCACGTTCTTTTATGACAGGAAAGTGTTCCTCTTTAATAGTTCGACGAACCTGTTTAGATGCAATACTTTCTTTAACTGGGGTATCGTCCTTTCTTCCGTCAAAATAGTATATGCCATGTAGTTCATCTGAATCCAGTTGACTTTTCTGTAAATTTTATGGAGTTAGGTGAGACTAGGTGGGAGCGCGTACGCCGATTTCAGCGCTGTTTTCCGTGTGGCTAACGGCAGTTGGGTGCACTACTAAACTTTTCAGACCTGAAACGAACTCTTCGTGGTAAGTTCTAGGTTGTTTAAAAATAACTTAATATGCTCAATAGTATCAATTAACATTTAAATCTTAACCTGAGACTGCAAACGGACCTCAGTTGATTATATTCTTAATGCATGAAAATCACTCAAAATTGAATTTTTGCCGATTTTTATTGAGCTTGCGCGATCGGAAGATATTCTCTAAACACAATTATTATTATTATTATTATTAAACAGTACAAACTGCAAATATTTTTCCTATAGCGATAAAAAATATATAAACGTAAAAAAAAAAGAAAATTTTTGAAAAAATCGGAAATTTTCAATTTTTTGGAATTTTTAGACGGTTTGCGGGATCGGAAGATAAAGTCCGATTTGAAGAATTTTTTTTTGTCTTTCTTGTATTTACCAATCGCAACTTTTCCGCACTATATCGACTCGGAAATATCAACTTGACTTTTTTCGCACCACCCTAATGGGTATGTACTATGTACACACCGATTTACATCCAAATCGGTTCATAAATACGAGAGTTACAGTGTGACAAATGTCAGATATATGTATATATATATGTATATATATATATATATATATATATATATCAATTTTGAACGGAGGGTGGTTTCGTGGTCTGGGGTCATGATTGATGAAAATATACCAAAATTTTTTGAAATCGCTTTCCTCCGACCGGCTGCAATAGGTAGCTTTTTGTAATAAAAGCTAGCTAAAAAAGATATTAAAATCAATAGTTTAAGACAATGATTTAATGTATAAATCCTCATCGATTTACATTGATGGGTGACATAAATATAAAAGCAAATAAGTTGAAACAGGTGTAAACCTATAATTATTAAAATAACTTCATAAACACCAAAAAAACTTTTACATGCGCTAGACCCTTCGAAAGATCTGAGTCTTTCTTCGTCAGGTGCAAAGACGTGCTTCTACTATGAAAGCAGCAGCAAGACTCAAAAGAGAGATGAGGAAAGGGAAAACAAGCAGAAGACAACAGCCAATCACCGAAGAGTATATTCAAAATGGAAGAACACAGAGTAGAAGGGGGGGGGGGGGGAAAGAAGCAAATTGAAAAAAAATATATATAATTAAATTATAATAAAAGGAAAACACACACACGTATTAAAATATGTTAACACATGAAATAAAATAAATAAATGAATAAAATGTAAAAACAGACTATTATTAATTAATACTAAAAATAAATTATATGATAGTACTCAAAAGGGTTTTCCAAGCTGCAGAGAGCATTGTGGAATCAGATTTATCATTAACAATAACTTCACGATTGAGATAAATAGCTAAATTTCCAAGAAAATCTAATTCAGAGATTCTATTGGCATTAAAGATAATTTTAGCATTTTGAAAATTAAAACTATGGCCGGAATCCCAAGAGTGCTTGACAATAGAAGATTTAGAAATTTCTTGATTAATTACATAACGAGAGTGTTCTTCTAAACGGACTTTAAAATTTCTTTTAGTTTGACCAATATAAGAAAAACCACAGCCGTTAAAAGGAACATTATAATTTACGAAGATCAAGCGTTAATACATACGAAGATCAGGAACAGGAGATTTAGTGGAGGGAATGTTGAATTTATTGGCAGGTGTAAAGATAATGTTGAAACTGAAACGTCATAGAACTTTAGCTATTTTGAAGCATACGGGAGGATAAAAGGGGAGGACAACCAAATTACCAGGTTTGCTTTTGAGAGATTTTGAAAGAGTAGATTTATTAGGCGGTCTATTGAATTTCTTTACAGCATTATTGATAACAGAAGGATTGAAACCTCTTTTGACGGCAACAGTTTTTAAGTAATTAAGTTCATCCTTAAGGGATGCAGAGTCGGAAGAAATTTTGAGAGCACGATTTACATATGTGTAAAAAACACAGATTTTTCGGTTGACAGCATCATTTGAGAGAGCGGTGGGTTAGAGACAGAAAAAGCGTTTCTATAAACACAAGTTTTGAAAGAAGAATCACGCTTGGTAACTAAAACATCAAGGAAAGGAAGTTAATTAGAATTTTCTAACTCAAAAGTAAACTGAATATGGGGGTAATAGACCCACATATTCCGTTTACTTTTGAGTTTAATTTTCACTTGAGTTTCATACTTGAGTTTACTTCAATTTACATTTGTAACGGCTGTGTTTTTTCTTATATTGGTCAAACTAAAAGAAATCTTGAAATCCGTTAAAAGAACACTCTCGTTATGTAATTAATCAAGAAATTTCCAAATCTTCTATTGCCAAGAACTCTTGGGATTCCGGCCATAGTCTTAATTTTCAAAATGCTAAAATTATCATTAATGCCAATAGTATCTCTGAATTGGACTTTCTTGAAAATTTAGGTATTTATTTCAATCGTGAATTTATTGTTAATGATAAACCTGATTCCACAATGCTCTCTGCAACTTGGAAAAACCTTTTCAGTACTATCATATAATTTATTTTTAGCATTAATTAATATTAGTCTGTTTTTATATTTTATTTATTTATTTATTTTTATTTCATGTGTTCACATATTTTAATATGTGTGTGTGTTTTCCTTTTATTATAATTTAATTTTCTTTTTTTTTCCAATTTGTTTCTTTTCCGCCCTTCTACTCTGTGTTCTTCAGTTTTGATTATACTCTTCTGTGATTGGCTGTTGACTTCTGCTTTCCTACTGGCTGTTGATTTCTCATTTTCTATTGGCTATTTCTTTAGCTTGTTTTCCCTTCCCTGACATAAATATATTCTAAAAGTTTCTATGCAAACCATAAGCCATTTAAATAGCATCGGCAAGAAACGCGCAGAAGTTTAAGTTACAAAAATATAAAATGGTGGGACATTTCATGTAAATTAGCCTAGATGCTCCTACCGGTCACTTTCAGTTTTCATGTTATTGCGACACGATATCTACACAGGTCTAAGACGGCCAGCTGCAGTCAGAATCAGAAGCATTAAAGTTGGATCTCCAAGGGTCCTTCTGTAAAGTTCACTATTTTTCGGTTGCAGAAAATCGATCAAGTCACCAAGTTTGCCGTTTTATTGGTCATCATACAAGAAATCTTTCTCATTGAAAATACGTATTTTAGTATAATACTGTGTGCTAAAATAATGTAAAGGCAGTATTAAAAATTTGAAAGAAAAATATGAAAAATAAAAGATCTTTATGAAAATGTGCTATTATGTTGTTATTTGTATACAGTAGTTTTGAGTTATCAACAGTTTAAATTCGTGGATAAAGTTGTTAAAATATAGGTTAATTATATGAAAACTATATAATCAGCTTAAATTGAAATTTTGCCTAATTTAATTTTAAATATACATTGTGAATATATATACAGGGTGCAATATGTTATCTATCGCCGATGTTTAATTTCTCAACCGTTGGTCATTGACATATAGTTCCAATTACAAAAACGTTTCAAATGAGGTAAATATTCATGTTGTGGCATTATTTAAAGCAAAAAATCAATTTTAAAGAAATTACGAAATCTAACTTGTTATACGGTCCCCCAGACCCTATAGTTATATTTAGTAAAAGTTTACACATATCATAACAGATATGACACAAAAAGTTTGATATCTGTACTACAAAAACTGCCACAGTTATTAAATTGCAAAGTTTGAGATTTTTGCACATGATTTTGTCTTTCATTGAGGGATCAGTTAAAAGATGAATTAAAGTAATTCGAGATCAAAATCAGAGTGCAATTCCCCTGCCATTTATCTAATCCCGAGTACGTATGTTTTATTTTCCGGTTGTCGATTCTACCTACTTTGACGTTTGAATGTTGTTCGACCCATAAAAGTTAGATCAATTTTTTAGATGAAATAACCCTCTTTTGTGATTTTCCGATTTGGTAATACCGGCTAAAGGTGGTTTCATCGTAAAAAAGGACATTGCACCCTGACTTTGATCTCGAATTACTTTGATTCATCTTTTAACTGATCCCTCAACGAAAGACAAAATCATGTGCAAAAATGTCAAACTTTGAAATTTAATAACTATGTCAATTTTTGCAGTACAGATGTCAAACTTATTGTGTTATATCTGTTATGATATGAGTAAACTTTTTCTAAACATAACTATAGGGACTGGGGGACCGTATAAAAAGTTAGATTTCGTAATTTTTATAAAATTGAATTTTTACTTTAAATAATGTCACAACATGAATATTTAGCTCATTTGAAACGTTTTTGCAATTGGAACTATATGTCTACGACCAATGGTTGAGAAATTAAAGGTCGGCGGTAGATAACATATTGCACCCTGTATAAAAATTTCTAATTTAAGAAAATACTTTAATGTAGAGGTCACATCTATCTATGTTGAAGAATGACATCATTATACTTTCAAAGTTTCTAGAGACACCTATAAGTCATTAAAATAGCATCTCGGAGACACATGTCATTCTATTCAAATCTAGGGGCTCCTGTTCGATCGCAACCAATTTTAATGTAATTGCGACAGGATATATCCATAGGTGTAATATGGCATATGCAAACTGTCAGAATCATAAGTATTGCAGTTGGGTCACCAGAGATTCTTCTGTAATGTTCACTAATTTTGCAGTCGCAGAAAATCGATCAGATCAACAAGTTTGTCATTTTATTTCTCATCATGCAAGAAATCCTACTCAATGAAAATAAGTAATCTAGTGCAATATTGTGAGCAAAAAAAATGTAACTGCAGTATTAAATTTCAGAAATATTTTTGAAAATAAAAAATCTTTATAAAAGTGTGTTAATATGTCATCCTTTGTACAGAGTAGTGTTGAGTTATACATAAGTTACATTTATGGATAAAGTAGTTAAAATAAACTTTAATTACATAAAAACGAAATAGTAGCGTAAATGAAAGAAATTCCCAATCTAATTTTAAATATATATTGTGAATATATAAAAAATTATAAAAATAGTTAACTAATTTAAGAAAATATTTTAATGTTAATGTCTCATTCATTTATGTTGAAGTGTGACATCAATAACATTCTCAAAGTTTCTAGAGATGCTTATAAGTCATTTTAATAATATAGTGAAGAAACGTATAATTTTATTTAAAACTAGAAGTTCCTGCTCGATCTCCTTCAATTTTAATGTAATTGTGAAAATATACACATGTAGGTCTAAGATCACCGTCTACCAACTGTCAGAATCAGGAGCATTACAGTTGGGTCCCCAGGGGTCCTTCTGTAAAGTTCACTATTTTGCAGTCGCGGTAAATCTATCTCATCACCAAGTTTGTTGTTCTATTGCTTATCATGCAAGAAATCTTACTCATTAAAAATAAGTAATCTAGTACTATGCTTTGTGCTAAAAAAATATAATTGCAGTATTAACCCGTTTCAGTGTGATGTATTATTAATAGTACAAATCATTTCATTTAGCATTTGTTTGTCTTAAATATTTCTTTTAATAAAATATATGTGTAGAAAAGGTAGACTATCACTATACAATTCATATTATAACGTAATTTATGTTTTGCCTTTTACTACTACTACTAATAATAACAATATTCTGCATATTTCTCTCGGTGTCGTTTGCGATTCTTTTATTTTAAACATATATTTGACTTTTTAAATTTCAAATATTGGTTACTTTTCTGAACGAATCATGCGTAATAAAACGCAAAAAATATTAGAAAATCGAAATATTTGTTAAATCTTGTTGTAATACGATATTTTACAGATGTCTCCCAAAACTGTTTCTTAGCCTATTGTCATATGAATATGAACTGAATAATAGGAAAATGAATTACATTCGTTAGATTTCAGACAGTGTCATATTCGTTAAATTTCAGCAAAACTATTTTTTCAGCTATTATTAATATTATTAATATAAAAGTATTTTTTGCTCATAATTGAAAATAAATTGGACTCGAAACGGTTAAACGTCATAAATCAATACCTTATCCATTACTTTCCCTCTAAAGAAAACCATACGACCTAATACATTGCATTTCAGCCTTACATTAACACATTATAAATACTGAAAAAAAGTACTTTAAAAGTTTGTCCATTTATCAATAAATGACCTATAAAAATGTGATACAATTGCTGAAGGTTTTTTTTTTTTTTTTTTTTTTTTTTTTTTTTTTTTTTTTTAACTTCTGCTATAATATTCATTGATTTATTCATCTTTAAAATTACTACAAAATATTTTTCTAAATTTAAACCCATTTTCAGAAACCCATATATCAAAAGGGTCAATTCTCATTTGATTACAGATTATACCACTAAAGAAAATATACTTTTATTGACAATAACACATTTGATTTATTTTGGGCATCTTCCGTATAAGATAACTAAAAGAAGATTCAAAACATCTATTTTATCAGAGATTTGCGAGAATATCCGCTTCGATGTTACTCTAAAATTTTCTCTGGAAGTACCTGGACGATTGATGAACTGCAGCTGTGAATGTGTAACGTACATATGTATAAAATATGTAAGAAAAAAAAACATGGAGACCTGATCAGTACTGGATAAAAAGGAGCGGGCAAAAAAGGTTATCAGACGAAAGCGTTCGCGATTATCGCCTTGCTGGTGTTTGTATAAGCAAAAATGCACTTGTACATGTTTATGAAATAACGCAAAACACACTACATATTCCTAATCTAGATTAATTTTAACTCAATTATTCTAATTCGTTAATAAATCATTTAAGTTTAAATTTTCCAATTGAGCGAAAAATACTTTTTTCCAGGATTCAAACCAGGGTGTTCATGGCTTAAGCTGCAAATGATCTGCCAACTGTACTCCGCCGCACATATCTGGATGACCTAACTCACCCTTATTGATCATAAAATCTTGTCATATATTGTTCAGCTGAAAAGAGTAAATCGCAGATAATGGAACTCCAGTAAACCCTGGACAGGTAATCACACTAGATTAATTTTAACTCATTATTCTATTTCGTAAATAAATCATATAAGATGTAATTTTCAAATTGGACGAATAATGCCCAGGTCAAGATTTGAACCAATGATCTCTTGGCACCAAGAAATCTCCGTTATGAATCCCAGGCTGAATTTTTTTTCCCGGTTGAAAAATTACAACATATATACTCCTAATATCGTACTACTTTCCACGCATATATCTGTTCATTTCTATTTCTAATAAAATCTCGAATTTATAAATAGACATTGTTTTATACCCCTCTTTATACTTTCGAGAAAAATAGAAAATGTTAATCTCAGGAAATATAATTTATTCATTATGTTTTGTCAGAAAATGAAACTTAAAAAAAAATATTTTAAAATTAAATTTATATAACAAAATTAACGCAGAATAACCATGAAAACAATTTGTTAAACACGGGTCATTCTGTGTAAAATAAATTAAAAATGCAATAAAGCGGTGGGCACAATAACAGAACTATACCCTTTCTCTCCAATAAATCGTAGCCTAAAAAAAAATAAGTAAAGCAATAATATGGGGGCGAGACTCCATACTTAACTCACAACTCACTTTTAGGACGAACACTGACATTTATTGAGACGAATACATACACAAAAAATACAGATATAAACACTCTTCTCGTTCTTTAATTACTTAAAGGCATAAACGTCGTTGAATACTTCTATGATTTTCTTACGTCGTGTAAATATTCAATCTTATTTCACCGTAATATATTCCGTTCTTTCTTAACAAAACCTTCCGTCGTCGAACTCATTTCGTTCTCTTTACTTCTTCCGCAATTTCACTTCACACAGCTTCGATAAGGCTCGTTTCCTTTTTAATCTCGAAGCGGAAAATACGGGAGACACTCAGTCTAATCCAGGTGTTGCTTGCGAAATCTCCACAAGCGGCCGTCCTGACATCTGGAGCTGCCGCAGCGACATGTGGTAAAATAGAATCTGAAAAACAAAAAACAAAAACCAGTAACTGTTCTTAGGGGAAAAGAAAAAAAATTAATCTGCACATCATAGTTGAAGTAGCGTAACATCATATAGGGATTTCTTTAAAAGCAGTGACTTGTAAAATGTTTATAGGACACAGAAAAAAAAAGATTTAATTTTTTTTTTTTTTTTTTTTTTTTTTTTTTTTTTTTTTTAAAGTTTCAGTTTTCGTCAGGCCAAGGTTTCATGTATTCAGCACAGGAGCTAGTATTTATCGGTCCTTCAGTTGATGAGATTTTCGTTACGTCGTAGGTGTCGTTAGACTTCACTTTGATTACTTTATACGGACCTAAGAATTTAGATTTCAACTTTAAACCTGGTCCTTGCTGGGTTCTCTTAATTGCTACAAGGTCACCAAGCTTGTACTTACGGTGTTTCTTACGTCGTAAATTATAGTGCTTGCGATTTTCTTGTTGGATTTCCAGAATATTCTTCTTGGCTTCTTTACGGAGCTCTTCTCTGTCTTTCATAAATTGTTCATCGACTGCACTGTTTAAGAGGTCAATAATTTGTACATCTTCTTTCTGTTTCATTTTTGTACCAAATAATATTTCAAACGGTGTTCTCTTAATGCTTCTTTGGTAAGTTGAATTAATGACTTGCTGAACTTTAGGAATATGTTTAAACCATTTGGTCGGTTCGTCTTTGGACATTTTAGAGATTACAGAAATTATGGTGGAATTAAGTCGCTCTACTTGACCATTGGCACGGGGAAGGCCAGTTGTAACTGTCTCGTGCTTTATATTTTCATCTTGACAATAATCAGCAAATTCTTTGCTTGCAAATGCAGGACCTTTATCGCTAATGATAATGGAAGGATTGCCAAAAGTATGACTTTGTTGTCGTAGTTTTGATATAACTTCGGTAGCAGAAGTACTTTTACATGGATACAACCAGACGAATTTAGTAAATGCGTCTATTAAAGACAAAATATGTTTATAATTTTTGTTGGTTGTTTCAAGAGGGCCTAAATGATCAATGTGGTAGATTTGGAGAGGAGTCTCTTCTTTAGGTAAGGGATGTAATTCACCTTCTTGTTTGCCACGTTTGCGATTATACAAAAGGCATGTTACACAATTCGCTATAATTTTATCAATTTTATTTGACATATTAGGGATGAGAAATTCTTCGTTAAGGAGTTCTTCACAGCGTTTACGGCCAAAATGTCCTTTGTCATGAACGTGTTTAATGACATTTAGCTGCATTTCATCCGGCACAACTATCAGATCGATACCTTTATGATTTTTATAGAGAACGTTATTTTTAAGGAAATAGTTGTCATATGGCTTTGTTTTCAAAATTTCTTTGATGGCCTGTATATGTTCGTCAGTGTTCTGTGATTGTATGATTTTGGTAGTAAAACTATCTTGAATGACCATACATATTGGATTTCTACTTAAAGCGTCGACATGGCGCATGCGTGTACCTTGTCTGTGTTCGATTGTATAGTTATAGTCAGCTAACATTAAAGCCCATCGAGCAATCTTGGTGCAAAGATCTTTTTTATTCATAGTAAGGGCGAATGCGTTGCAATCTGTGACTATCTTGAAAGGAATACCTAGAATGTAAACGCGAAATTTTTTAAGGGCTTCTATGACAGCTAAAACTTCTAATTCATAACTCGAATATTTACGTTCGGCATCTGTGGTTTTTTTGCTCATAAAATAGACAGGGTGAAATTGATTGTCAATAGAAGACTTTTGAAGGAGGACTGCTCCGTAACCGTCAATAGATGCATCACAGTGAACTTCTGTTTCGTTACTAGGGTTATAAATGCTTAAAACAGGACCTGAAGAAAGGATGTGTTTCAGCTGATTAAATGCATTTCGTTGCTGGTCGTCAAAGTGAAATTTAGTGTCCTTTCTAAGAAGATCTGTTAAAGGCTTAGCTATTAAAGAGTAATCTTGAATGAATTTACGAAAATATGAAGTTAATCCGACAAATGAATGTACATCTTTTATACTTTTAGGTTCTGGGAAATTAAGGACAGCTTTAGTTTTTAAGGGGGATGGGTGCAGTTGACCATTTTTAATGTGGTAACCCAAAAAATCAATTTCTCGTTGTAGAAAGTGGCATTTTTGGAGATTCAGTTCTAAACCATATTCGGATGCAGTTGTAAGGACGCGTTGTAATTTCTGGAGTCCTTCGACTTCGTTTTCAGCTGGTATTATGAAGTCATCCATATAGACAATAAGTACTTTTTCATTAATGAGGTATCGAAAAACGTTATAAATATATCTTTGAAACACTAACGGTGCATCGCTAAGGCCATAATTCATATATAAGAATTCAAATTGACCAGAATGTGTTACGAAAGAAGTATATTTTCTACTATTTTCTTCTATTTCGACATGAAAAAAAAGCATTTTTAAGGTCAAGAGTAGTAAATACTTTTGCAGAATGCAACTGATCAATAATGTCATCAGTTACTGGGAGGGGAAAACGTTGTTTATGTGTTTTAGAATTTAACTTCCTATAGTCAACACACAATCTATATGAACCATCTTTCTTTTTTACTAGGACAATAGGTGATGAAAAATTACTAGTGCTTTTACGAATAATTCCTTTTTCGAGCCACTCAGAAATTTGTTTTTCGACGAAGTTTTTCTCTATTTGCGCCAAGCGCCTGGGAGGACAAGTAACAGGTTCTTCGTTTCCCAGATGAATTGATAATTTAACATCAGTTGTCTTTATTTTTTTAGGAGAATAATTTTGAATAAGTTCTGAAATTTTTGAACGTATTGTTTCATCGGTAATATGAGATAAATCAAGATTAAGATCGTCTAACACATGAGCAATATTAATCAAAAAATTATTGGACGTGTCGTCATTTTTCTCGATTTTTTGCATCGAAATATTATTTCCAGAAATTGTTAAAATACTTTGTTGAATGATATTTGTACCAATAATAAGATCAAAAGATATGGAATAATCTGGGACTACATAAACATTAGTTGTATAATTAAAATCATCTATCATAATGTTCGTAGAGAAAAAACCTAGGGGTTTGATTATAGTATTTCCTAATCCAGTTAATGTGATAGTTGAATGTTCAAGGTTCGAAATTGTAGGGAGTTTGCGATAAATACTTTCCTTTAGTAAACTTCTTTCACTACCTGTGTCTACCAATGATGTAACATTTACAGACGAAATAATGACTTGTTTGGTCATGAAAGTGTTTGACGTGACAGTGGAAACATTGGAGGATTCTGACTTAACTCTAGGCCTCCTTGGTTGATCACATTGAGCCGATTTATGGCCAAAATTCGAACAATTAAAACAACGAGGGCCTTTATCTTTATGTCTGCATTGGCTACTTTTATGATTCGACAAACCACAATTAAAGCAAAAAAGATCAGATTTTGGTCGAAAGGATTTCTCTTTCATTGGCATTTCAGGTTTGACTTTACGAAATTTAGTGTTCTCAAAGTCATGGCGAATTTTGTCATAAATTTTGAGCTTTTGCTTGAATTCTACAATGGATTGGCATCCATATAACATTGATTTTCTGAAAACAGAGTCGGGTATGACGTTTATGATGTATTGCATTAATGCGGAATCCTCGATTTTACCACGCGAGCATATTTGTTTCATGATAAGAAAATATTCTTCTATTGATTCATTTTCTTGCAATTTTCGTTTATTTAATATATCATGTAACTCGGCAGAATTATAAGTGGTGCTAAATTCTGATATTAAGAGTTGTTTAAGTTTGTCATATGAATTTATATGAAATTCTGTTTGTGTTAATAACTGGGCTTTTCCTCGTAATGATCTTTTACAAAATATGAATTTATGAAAGTCAGATAAATTAAACATATTAGTAACATCCTCAAAATTATGAAACCATACGTTTATGTCACTAAAAGAACTACCATCGAAAGGAGGTATTACACTTTCAATATCAGTAAAAGTAACAGACGATGGCATAAAACTTTGAACTGGAAATTGCTGTTGTTTGTCAAAATTTGATAATTGAGTGTTATTACTTGAAGTCATATTATTTGAAGGCAGTTCGGGTTCCGAGTCGGTGTCACTTTCATTTTGTATAATATTATTTTGTAGTAAGGTCAAGTCTGAAAGGTATGTCACTAATCGGGTTGCGAGATCGTTTAAAGATCCCTCATTAGCAATACAAAGTAGATTGCACACTGTAATCAGATCATTTAATGAAAAATCAGTTTGAACTTTAGTTATTTTATTTTTGAATTCGGTGCTGTCGGTTTGAAAACCGAAACCAGTAAAATCACGTATTCTCTTTCTATTAGAGCGATCACCGTCAGCATCAAATAGGAATTTATGCAGCAATTTAATTTTATGCGTTCGTTCGTTTTTAAACGCAACTTCCAGTTCTGGTATTTCAACTAACTTCATAATAAAATAATAGCAATGAACTCACCGTTAGAAGAATATCCGGCTTGGATATGTAGGATGAATAACTCTAATTAATCATATTGGTGGGTTAACTGTCACTTCTGACTCCAATTTATGGGGGCGAGACTCCATACTTAACTCACAACTCACTTTTAGGACGAACACTGACATTTATTGAGACGAATACATACACAAAAAATACAGATATAAACACTCTTCTCGTTCTTTAATTACTTAAAGGCATAAACGTCGTTGAATACTTCTATGATTTTCTTACGTCGTGTAAATATTCAATCTTATTTCACCGTAATATATTGCGTTCTTTCTTAACAAAACCTTCCGTCGTCGAACTCATTTCGTTCTCTTTACTTCTTCCGCAATTTCACTTCACACAGCTTCGATAAGGCTCGTTTCCTTTTTAATCTCGAAGCGGAAAATACGGGAGACACTCAGTCTAATCCAGGTGTTGCTTGCGAAATCTCCACAATAATGTCACTTTGACGTAATGTTAGTAAAATTATTTAGAGTCATAAATGAGAATGCAGATTTTATATGTCGCATGTAATAAAAAAATATACGATTTACTAAATAATACAGTAAATGTGCACTGACAATGGGTAACTAATTTACAAGTATCAAGGGTATACTTGTCAATTATTATGTATAATGAAATTTATGAAGTAGAAAAAACAGTAGTATGATTAAATTTCCTTTGAATCAAGAAATCTATTTATATTTAGCTTCTATAGATTGTTATTTTATTCTATTAATTATATAAATTAAATTTTTATAGACTGAGAACACTCCGGTACGGATTGAATAACATAAACATATATGAAATAAGTGAGTCAAAACATGGAGACCTGTTCACTACTAGATGAAAAGGAGTGTGCGAAAAACGTATCGGCGGAAAACGTCAGCGCTTATCACATTGGAGCGCTTTGTGTAAGCAAAGGTGCAGTTTAAGCGATATATTTATTCATGCATAAAAATTAGAAAAACAAGCTCCTAATATTTTACTACTTCCATACATACCTGTTCACGTGTGTTTCTAGTAAAAGCTGGAGTTTGTAAATACACTTTGTGGACACTTAATTTATTTTTTCTAGAAAAATAGCAAATATTAATTTCAGGAAATATAATTTATTTACTATTTTTTCAGACAATGAATAAAATAAAAAAAATGTTTTTACTTCCAATTTATATATAAAAAACGTAGCAAAATTAATTTATTGGATTAAAATTTTGCATTATAGTATTCACTGCAAATATGAGCGTCTTAAATTCAGACACATATGTGACTGGAAAAGTAATTCAGACACTTAAGTGTCTGAATATGAAATTTCAGACATCATAGGTGCCTGAAATTAAGACACTTAAGTGTCTTACTATATGATAAGCACTGTAAACTGAAATTTCTGAAATTCAGACACATAAGTGTACGAAACTGGAGAGTTCAGTTTTCAGACAATTTAAAGTGTCTTAGTTTTTAAGACACGTGTTTACGTCTGAATTTAAGACACTTCAAACGTCTGAATCGCATCAATTTTTGAGGAACCTGCAAGATCGGCAACAAGCAATCACTGTTTTTTTGTTTTTTGTAGGCAGTCACTGTTTTTTCATTGTTTTTTGTAAGCTTTATACACTGTAAAAAATATCCGTTACAATAAGGAATATTGCCAATTGAGACGCAAATTTACGTATTTTAATGTAAATTTTCTTCCGTAAATTCCAGAAAATTTTCCATTCTTTGCTTAATTATAAATTTAAGACTCAGTGCAACTTCTTGCTGACTTTAACTTTCATAATATTTTAATAATTGAATAATAAAACTTTAAATTGTTTGATTGCAAACACACTTTAAATTTATCCAAATACGGAAACACACCGAAAAAAATCTCAAAAACAAACATACATTTTAGTACAGAATTTCTTTATTTAACGTTTTAAAAGCGTTCAGAATTACACAAACCAAAACTTTCCAGAGCTTTTCTCTGGTTTCTCTGGCTGGTTACGACGCTGCTCAAGTCAGCAGAAAAAATAAAAGTCAGGACCTGATCCGACACGTCCCATCAAATCAAATGAAAAAAAAAAAAAAAACAGAGCTCGGCAGCGGGCCGGTCGAGATCTGAGCACATATGGGCCTCTCAACAGGGATGTAGTGGAGGGTATACGCCGTATATCTTCTGAAATTTTTTAAGAAGCTCCATATACCATCTGTTTCTCAAATAAAGCTATAACGTATACCCTAACCATGAACGTTTAGGACTCTAGCGTATAGCCTCTACCTATAGCGTATACAATCTGCATTTTTTAAGACTACCGAATCTGTGGCGTATCCAAAGGGTGTGCTGATGCTACAGTTTCCTCTGAAATTTATAGAAATTTTTAAGTTGAATTACGAAGGTTTCGTAAAAGAAAAATGATTTGAAAATAACCAAAAGTTGCGGCGCCATCTAGTTTGAATAATAGAAGTCAAACTTATTATTATTATTTTGGAATTATATGGAATATTTCTGAATTTTTTTGCTACATAACTTTTTAGCTAATGATTGAGTATTGATTTAGTTCAGGAAGGATCTTATTTCACGGTGAGAAAATTAGTCTCATCAAAAAATTTTACCCTGTATTTAGATCGGAAAAAGGGAAGAAAAAACTGTGTGTGCAAATATAAAACAATGATTTTTATTATTTCTGCAGAAAAATTATACACAATATTTATAAATGAGAATTTTTTTCAGAATATAGGAAGGAATTAATGAGTCCAATTTAAGAAAAATCGCCATGTATTCAACCGATCAGAAGAAAAAAAAGAAAATATAATCAAAGAAAACAGAACACTATATTCCTTCACACATTTTTATATACACATACCTCCGAATTAAAATTAAACACAGGCTTTGTGCAAAAGAAATGCATTTTTTTTTAAATAAAAAATTGATTTTATTTTTAATGGGCGTTGAATTACGCCTCTTACCCCCCCCCCCCCCTCCACGCACAACTGAAACGGGATAAGCCCGAATTAAATATATATATATATCTTTATTAAATATATATATAATATATATATATATATACGCACTGTTAAAACATTTTAAATATTTTATTATTTCAAAAATAACGTGTCATCTGCATTAACAATAATATTTCATTTCTGAAAATTTCTTCGGTAGAAGTAAAAAAACTTTCTGCTAATTTTACATGGCATGAAATAAAAAAGCAAAATATTCAAAATTCTAGAGAAGATGTGTAAAATCGTTCAGAATTATAAGTATGCCCAGCTAGAAAAAGTTTGCAAAACAAGTGTAAAAAAAAGTGCACAAAGAGTGAGCGTATTTGGCACCTCTGCTTAAACATAAGTGCACACTGAATTGCGCACAAAAAGTGCATACCTAAATTGTTCATTTTATATTCACAATCAGAGGTTCCAAATACGGTCAGATTTTGTGTAATTTTTTTAACACCCTTTTTTTTGGTGGGTGGGGGGGTCGTGAACCCCCGGTTGGTCCCGAATCAATCCGGCCTCTTTGGCGCGGAAGGATGACCGGGAGCTCGGCCGAGGTCGCCTTGACGGTCCTTTCCATTTTCGGAGAGGAGACTAAAGTGGGGACCCAGAGAGGTTCAGGTGGCCGATGGAGTTCCTCGTCCTGTGCCCGAACTGTGTCCGAGGGCACAACGTGAGCCTCGGTAGTCAGTCGCTGATTTGTCATCATGTGGAGACGAGCTGTTTTGGGAACGGTGTTTTCGGAGTCGCCCCGGACGGGTGAGACGTAATGCGGCCTTGGTTGTCGGAGCGAGTGTGTGGGAGGGTTGCTCCGGACATTGTGGAGGAGCGTATGACTGAGATGGAGAGAGGGTGGTTACTAGTACGCAGTTCTCGACAACTGTTCCAGAAGCAATGTATTTAGGAGCAGAGAGGTGTCTCTGACAGACATGGCTAGCTACGATCTCTCTCACGAAGGGAAGACAATGGATCATCGGGACTAAGATACCTCACGGTCGAGGGTGCAAATGCCCTCGTGCGAGTCGAAGTATGGGGGCTTCTCCAGCGGCTGGTGAGCGAATGGAACACAGGCGGTCACCACAGGGTCCGGTCGGGCCAAAACTTTTTGCTTTTTCTCTAATTCGACACCCAGAAGTTGATTGTTCCACTGGGTGGACCGTCGTCCTTGGGAGTCCTTGGATTTGCGGTCGAAAAGGAGTTAGCGACCCCTTGTGGACGATCCGATTGTGTGTCGAATTTTCAACTTTCCTATTTTTTGTATCTATCTACTAACTTTGTGTTGCGTGTGCTGTCCTCGGGATATTGAAATATACTGAGTTGGATCCTTGAAGATCTGGGAGGACTGTTCACCCTCCGTGCTCAGCGAGGTGCAATCAGATCACGAACCATTTTTGCTTTTCCCTCTATTCTCACATGGCGGTTCGTCTCTGACGGATATAGACCGTACTGATGCGTCACTCTGTCCGGAGTCGTGTGAGAATTAACTTTCCTATTTTTTGTATCTATCTACTAACCTACGACCCGATGTTGACTTGGAGGTGGGAGAGTCCCTCAGGGGACGCGAAGCCTCTAGGTCCGAAAGGTCGTCTTAGGGTCCGGGCTCAGTCCTTGACTAGTGGGTGGCGGAGTCCCCCACGGGACGCGCAGCTCACGGGTCCTCAAGAGCACGGGCCCGCTTGTAAATAGTTATTTTAAAGTGTATTTATATTATGTTGTCTTCTTGTGGGTTCGGGTCTTCCTAGGTGGAGCCAAGCGGTGGACCGATCAAGTGCGTAGTGATGCGGTTCGTCCGCCTACGCACGTTTAAGTATTCTGCCTTGACTTCCGGGGACTTCCTGGGCTCTAAGGCCTAACATCACACCGATGTAGACCTCATCCGGAGTCGTGAGGTAAAGCCCCTACTTCCGTTCTTGGTCCGGTGGTGTGATGATGTGTTTATGTTTTAGATTAAGTTTGTGTTTTGTGTTATCTTTTTCTTCTCCCTTGGCTCATAGTCAGCCATCTACTCTCAGCCAACGAGTTGGCTGTGGGTTGAGGTCTAACTTTCCTGTTTTTTACTATATACTAACCTTTTTATCCGCGGGCTGAAATCGCAGAGATAACCTTTACAGGAGTTTCCCAGTTTCGGCACGCGGTAAAGCAAGTCCCCCTTGTTAGTTTCCGCGCTCGGGCTCTTCCTATGAAGTGTCCCGCGATTAGGATTCGATGATGTGACGGGTGGCACTGCATCGGGTCGAACCTGTTCCGACCCCTCTTTAGAGTTTTATTGAGCCGGGTTTTCTTCGTAGCGTTCGGACGTCAGAGACTTGCCTGGGGGACCGTCATTGACTCACGTGAGTCTGGGTCCGTGGTTCCCCGGATTGTGCAATGCCCCAGAGGAGACTAAAGCGGGACAATCCTGCTTCGGATGCTCTACTTTATAAGACTATATCTGTGCAGGTCTGAATGACTAGCCCGTGTCTGGTGGAAACCCCCTTGCAGTTGGTGCCGTGGTGGTCCTTCTGAGGGTCACCGTGTTGTGGCCAATAGTGGTCGGTACACGTATCTAATTGACTTTACACTCTTTTTGTATACCTAAATTGTGCACCTTTTATGCACAATCAGTGGTGCCAAATACGCTCAAATTTTGTGCATTTTTTAACACTTTTTTGCCTATCTAATTTTATACTTTTTATGCGCAATCACAGGTGCCAAATACGCTCAGATTTTGTGCACATTTCTTTTTACACTTTTTTTGCCTATCTAAATTTTACTACAAAACGGTTTAATTATTGCAGTTTAATATTATATTGGTATCACATACATAATTCACACTGCAACAATAAAATCAATAAAAAGACAAAAAAAAAGCATAAATTTATTGCTGTACCTATAACGAAACAGTGACACAACAGAAACCTGAGCAATATTCTTATATTAGCATTAAATAATAATAAAAAAATTGTTTAAAAAATTAGTTTTCTCTAAATATAACCTAAAATACCTCTGAACCTGATAACATACGATGAAGCTGTATTTTAAATTTTAAAACATTATGAAGAATTTTTCACAATTTTTTAATTTCTAGTTACAGCTGAAGGAAGGTAAATGCTTGTAATATTTTTACAAGAGGTGCACCAAGTACTCGTGTGAGTACCAAGTAATTGTGTTCAAGAACAAAATCACTGATGTGCACATGACGTGAGCATAGGGGTAACACTGTTTTGTGTGCATGTGTTTAAAATACACATAAACATTTATCATGAACATATAATCATATTTCATATCCTGTGATTTGACGAAGTTATGATTTTTTTTAGGTAGCTTTCATTACAAAAAGCTAACTATTGCAGCCGTTCTGAGGAAAGCGATTTCAAAAAATTTTGGTATATTTTCATCGATCATGACCCCCAGACCCGAAACCACCCTCCGTTCAAATTGATATATATATATATATATCTGACCCATGTCACACTCTAACTCTCGTAATTATGAACCGATTTCGATGTAATTCGGTGTGTACATAGTACATACCAATGTCTCGACCGAGTTCGTTGGCCAGCTTCATCCGCCGTTTTGTTTCAAAATGGCGGCCATTTAAAATATTTTAAAAAAAAATTAAATTTGAAATGTGGTACCAAAAAATTAAAAATGGAAAAATATTTTTTCTTATGTATTTGACCTTTATACAAAAATTCTGGAGCAGTTTTTGTTTCGTCTATATCTTAAAAAATGGCTCAGTTATAGCATTTAGAATTTCTAGCGTGGCTGGCATATTGAAACGTCCTGAATTTTGTCACGCTATAAAAAGAGTATTTATGAACCGATTTCGATGTAATTCGGTGCGTACATAGTACATACCAATGTCTCGACCGAGTTCGTTGGCCAGCTTCATCCGCCATTTTGTTTCAAAAGGGCGGCCATTTAAACTAAAAAAAAAAAAAAAAAATTGAAATGTGGTACCAAAAAATTGAAAATGGAAAAAATATTTTTTTCTTATGTATTTGACTTTTATACAAAGATTTCGGAGGAGTTTTTGTTTCGTCTATATCTTAAAAAATGGCTGAGTTGCAGCATTTTGAATTTCTAGCGTGGCTGACATTTTGAAACGTCCTGAATTTTGTCATGCAATAAAAGGCGTATTTATGAACCGATTTGGATGTACCTTGGTGTGTACATAGTACATACAAATATCTCGACCGAGTTCGTTGGCCATCTTCATCCGCCATCTTGTTTCAAAATGTTGGCCATTTAAAAAAATTAAAAAAATAAAATGAGATACCAAAAAATTAAAAAATTAAAAAGATTTTTTTCGTATGTGTTTGACCTTAATACAAAGATTCCGGAACAGTTTTTGTTTCGTCTATATCTAAAAAAATGGCTGAGTAATAGCATTTTGAATTTCTATTGTAGCTGACATTTTAAAACGACCTGATTTTTGTCACGCGATAACAGGCGTATTTATGAACCGATTCGGATGTAACTTGGTTTGTACATAGTACATACCAATGTCTCGACCGAGTTCGTTGGCCAGCTCAATTTGCCATCTTGTTTCAAAAGGGTTGCCATTAAAAAAAATAAATTTAACATTTAAAATGAGGTATTAAAAAATTGGAAAATGAAAAAGATTTTTTTTATGTGTTTGGCCTTGATACAAACATTTCGGAGCAGTTTTTGTTTCTGAAAATTTGTTCTTTTGTTTATATCTTAAAAAATGGTTGAATTATAGCACTTTGAATTTCTAGCATGGCTAACATTTTGAAACGATCTTGTATTGGTCACGCGATATCACATGTATTCGCCTATTTCGATGTAAGAAGGCATGTGGATAGTATACATAAATACCTCGACCAAGTTCGCTGGCCAGATTCATCAGCCATCTTGTTTCAAAATTGCGGCCATTAAATAAAAAAAAATATATATATATTTAAAGTGAGGTGCAAAAAAAATAGAAATTGAAAAAGGTTTCTTTTTTTAAGTATTTGACCTTGATATAAGGATTCGGGAGCATTTTTTGTTTGTATTTACCTTAAAAAATGGCTCAGATATAGCAGTTTCAATTTCGACTGTGGGTGGCATTTTGAAAAATCTGATTTTTTGCATGCGACAGCACTCGTATATATCAACTGATTCCGATGTGAGTGAGCATGTGCAGAGCAATTACTAAGATCTCGACCAAGTTCACTGGTTAGCCTCATCCACCATGTTGTCTTAAAATGGCAGGCACTTTAATAAATCGCCGAATTTGGCAGCCAAATATAAGTTATTTTAAAGAAAAGCAGCTTGGATAAAGCTGACTAATTTCGCGAAATTCTCATTCATTATATTGATAAAAATTAGTATTGAATCTCCTATATTCGGTTTCCACTAAATTGAGCTTCGTGTGTTTAAATGATATAAATAAGTAATATGAAAGCTACCTCTTCCTCCCGGCACTGGCCGGAAGGACTTTTTTTCTTCTTAGAACCATATTTTTGCACCCCTTGAGACAATTTTTAATAAAAAATTAAAAAATCTTTCCTACATAAATTTTTGGCCAGAAGTATAACTTTAAACACTTTTTTGATATGTATCATAATTAGGAAGTTATTGGCTTTTTATCGTTTTCACAAAAGCCTTTCTCATTTCTACCCCCTTGTTTTAAAGTTGTCCATTAAAGAAATTGACCGATATTTTCTGCAACAGCTTGGAAGAGATTTATTGCAAAATTATGGAAGTAATTGTGTCCATAAAAAAGCGATATAGATAGACAGATAAAATTTAACTGAGGGTGGTTTTGAATTCTAGAGGTAATGATCGGCATAGATCGGAATTTTTTTTTCAGAAATTCAACATAAGGAAGAATGTAATGGGTAGTACTTCTTACAAAATCTACCTAAAACTTAACTTAATGGTAGTGGTATTATACTATAGTCAATCTCGCTAACATGAGCACTCTAAAGAAGAATTTCTTTTAACACAAATGCTCAAACAATCCCAGTCAAAGTGAATACAGAGATCATTTAGTTACTGATAACATAAAAACATGTTAATCCCATTGGGTTTCACATTAACGAGGTTCCTTTATATATGTGTGCATAAATTACCCCTTTTACGAAAAATATTCTCCACACATCAGGATAAGATATTATATCTTATAGATATATATATTAAATTGCAAAAATGAAATTTATAAAAGAATTTGGTGTAGAAGGCAGAAATCACTAGAAATTTATACTCAATTTCTTTTTCTTAGAATTGGTGTTTTAATGTTTTATCTACTGACGGTAGTTATAATTTTACTATCATTAAAATAAATTGTATAAAATTCCTTTAATACATCAATTAGTTGCAATACAGTTTAGAATGAGTTATAGATATATTACTTTATCTTGTTCCAAAAGCATTATGGGTTACACAGAACGAAAATATTTTAAAAAGTATGATTTATTTTGCCTTTGATTCTTTCTTGGGTTTAGTGGAGGGGGGGTTTCCAATTCGGAAATATTTCTATTGTAAGAACACTGTATTTGTACATTTTTTAATTATACAAAATACTAAGCAAAATATTTAAAATAAAAGATTTGAGTGGGGTTATAAATAGTGAATTCCTAAAAATTCAAATTTAATTAATCCTTCAAAAAATTTATTAAATTATTATGCAAATCTTCTAATGTAGTTTAAAGAATCCATGAAAAATGCTTTAGAAGATAAAATTTCCATGAATTCATAAATCAGTACATAAAGGGTTAAAGACAAATCTAAAACTGCAGTCAGAAACTGATAGTTGTGCCGTTTGTTTAGTTGAACCGGAGAAAATAAGAGTGATGTTTACATTCATGTCAGTAGTATACTGTATGTTTTCCGATAGCAAAACCATCTGTGCTTTCACATATACATCAGGTATCTTCTCTCATTTTGTCAAAATAGGTGTGATCGGTGTTTGTTTAGGTGTGTTTGTCTGAGTGCCAATCCTAGTGACAACCAACAAATGAACAAATCTGGAAAATACCCAGCTTGGTGTAACACCCCTTTGGTTAATAGAATCGTCCCAGAGTGCTAGGCACGGCTTTTGAAAACTAATAGTACAGCTCGCTGAAGAAGAATCTCGCTGTAGATTCGAAACAGCTGTTTGCTGCTTTTCACGCATTATTTGTGCATTTTAAACGTTGGTTTACTGCTTTTTAATATTCCTGCACAAAGGATTTAATTGCAATTTTATTAATAGTACAGCGTTGAAATGCTTGGTGGTCCGCTGGTCTGAAACCAACAAAAATTCAATTGGACCACTAATTTTAAAAAATTAGTGGTCCACAGGACCAGTAGGTAATTTGTTCCCCTCTTTGGCAGGTAAATGTACACTGTTAAAAATTTACAGCATTCTGGCAGGTCATTTGGCTGTTTTTTTCCGAAAACGGTTACACAACCGTGAATTTAACTCTATTCTGATCATATTATTGGCCATTTTATGATCAGAATATAGTTAAATTATGGTTATGAAATCGTTTTTTCAAAAAACGGTCGAATGACCTGCCAGAATGCTTCAAAATTTTTAACAGTGTACCTTTTACCGCCTCTTAGAAAACTGCAAACCAAACTCAAATCATACAATTTTATTTTATTTTAAAAAATAAATAGAAAAAAATGCATTAAACCATTCAGTCAGTTGAAATAATCACAATTTAACAGTTTTTGTTACGTACCATTCATATAATTTTTAGCAAATTATAATTTTACATTTTATTATGCTGAAAACTTTAGATTACTGCAAAGGTAGATTGGTTTATATTCTAGGATGTGGGGGTGGCGTGTCACTCAAAGTGTTAAAGAGACAATAGAATTTTATGTAGCAGGCCAGTGATGATGACTGCAGACCAGTAAATTTTCGTGCTTACTGGTCCTTGAAAACCAGTGACTTTTTTTTAACAATTCTACTGCTGCACTAGGTGCAGACTCATGATCACCACTTGACAGGTGGCGGCAAATTTTTCCCTGTGGCTATTAAGTTTTAATAGCTAACTTGCCTTTTTTTTTGAGCGTGTGTGTGTGTTGTAGAAGAACAAATGCTTGAAGGTGTATTTTGATTTTTAAATTTTCATGAACTGCAAAATAATGTCGCATTTTTAATATATATTTTTGTATGACAAAATCAAAATAAGAAATATATATATATATATATATATATATATTTAAACTGACTGTTGCTCAACTTTTATCTTCTGACTATACAATACATATTTAAATATTTATATTATATTAGGGCCATTCCTTGCAGAGAGTAACATACATAACATAGGCTATATTTTTCAGTTATTCAATTATTTATTGCATTTTAATTGTAATTTTAGATGGTATGGTATGGTAAATAAGTTATTACCATATTTTTTAATTTATATGTGTGGTAAAAAATCTCACAGAAATATATCACTTGATGTCATTACTCAAAATTTGCATTTTTCTAAGTCACACACGTAACTTTTAAAAAAATCTATTTAAAAAATTAGGTTTCTGCATAGAAGAATAAGAATAGCATAGAAAGTGTATATTTTTTAACGGACATTTGTCTGGATATTTAAGTAAGAATTATATAAAAAATCTTTGACTAATTAGCAAAATATATGGTACTTTTCGGTTAGCCGGGAGCCAGTGTTATATATACATACATATATATACATATACGTATATATACATAATATATACATATATGTATATATACATATTAATCTGTCTATATATACATATATATGCATTTATATATATATATGTGTATGTATATATAACACTGGCGCCTGGCTAACCGAAAAGTACCAAATGTTTTCTGCAAATGTCACACACCTAACATGGAATCACCCTTTAATTAATTATACAAATTTTAAGAATTTTATGTCTAAATTAAATACAATAGAGCCCTGGTTATCCTAAAATCGGCTTAACCGAAAGACGTTAAAATTCTTTAAAGTTCTTTATAAATGGAAAGAATTTTATTGCTAACACTATACAGTAGAAGATCATTATAATGCAAACCTAAAAACGCAAAGTTGTGCGTTATATGGATCACATAATTAAATTCACCTTGTAAACATGGACAAATATGTCTGAAACATATCAAAATACATTAAAATATATTTATACTGCATTCCTTGTTACCAAAAGTTATCCAAATTATAAATATTTGCATAATCAGTGGTCGATCCAGGCAAAATTTGTTGCCTATTTAAGGCCCTTTCACAAAATTCTATTTAATAAAATAGGCCTCTTCACAAAAAATAAATTGAATAAAACGACCCCTTCACAAACATAAATTGAATAAAACGGCCCCTTCACAAAAATAACTTTAATAAAAGGGCCCATTCACAAAAATGAATTTAATAAAAAGTGCCCATTCACAAAAATGAATTTAATAAAAGAGCCCATTCACAAAAATGAATTTAATAAAAGCGCGCCTTCACAAAAATGAACTTAATAAAACAGGCCTCTTCACAAAAATGAATTTAATAAAAGCGCGCCTTCACAAAAATGAACTTAATAAAACAGGCCTCTTTACAAAATTCCTTTTAATAAAATAAGCCTCTTTCGTAACATTCTTTTTCATAAAAACTGTTTTACAATGTTTAATTTGTAAATAAAACGAGGTCGCGAAAAACAAAATCTTTAGCTAGGGGATTTAAAGAATTTTTTGTTAATAATTTCTTGTTTCGAATTTGAGTAACTGGATTTCAAACATCGTTCCAAAATGTTATTTTTCATTAAAATATCATAAAATTCACAAGAATAACTTTTACTTTTCACAAAATGGGCCCCAAGAATAAAAGCCTGTATCGACCCCTGATAATATATGTCGGACATTGTTAAATTTACTTTATACACATGATCCAAATATAACTGACACAACCGTCTCTTATATTAGACATTTTCAAAAAAGTTTATTGTAATAATAGCATATTTTTTTCAGTAAAAAGGTCTTAAATTAGAAGATAAAGTTGAATTAATGTATCAAATTTAATCATCTAGAGAGTAACAATATTTTACAATGTGAAAATGCAGATGCTTTTTAACTGCAAAAATAATTGTTTACATCTGAGAAGTTGTGCGCTATATGGAGAATTGCGTTATATAGAAGTGCGTTATAAAGATCTTCTACTGTATTTACCTATGCCAAATGACACTTTTCAACATATTTTGATTTACGAGTACTATTTTATTAGTAAGTTTTAATCAAAACAATTCTGAATCATTTTTAATGCATTAAAAAGTTGTTTAATACTTATTAGCTTTCAAAATTAGAAACAAAATAAGTAAAAATCAGAACTTTGAAAGGACACTGGTAGAAATAGTGTTAATGCATGTTCTTTATGAAATAATTTCAGTCAACTTACTTATTTTGGCCATTGCGTAATTCAGGGCACTATATTAGACACCTACGGCAGTTCATTTTTTTTACAAAATATCTGGTGATTTTCCTTTGTTTTTAAACTTTGCATTGTTTCAATGCTGCTTTATCACATGCCACATTTTAAATAACAACACATCTGATGCTGTTGCATCTTCTTGTACATCAATATATCGAAGAACCACATCTTAGATTTTAGTAGCTTCACTGTGTGTAATCCTGGGATTATCAATCTTTTCAAGCTCTTTCTGTTCAGTATCAGCATCTTCTTGATTCACCGCAGCAACTATTTTCGCATTGCACAATCTTTTTTAGAGAAGGGCCACTTACAAAATTGTCTGCGTTGCCGAGGGCACACATCAGCAACACAGAGAGAATTCTATTTCAGGGAGGTGACCTGTGGTCAATAATCAGATAAAAAATATGGTTACAGAGGGGGAGGGTTTTTTTACACCTCGAGGTTCCCTTACCTAGTCAACAAATACAATTCAGTTGGCAAGGACATATCAAGTTTACGTTTGTATATATATATATAACACAGATATAGCAAGGAGTGATAATATTCCTTGACTTTATTCATGGGAGTAAATATTTTTTTATCATACGGGCTAAAAAACAAACAGGCATGAAGGTGGCTACTGCCATGAAAAAATGTAAACTTTATGAACGAAGGGGAGAGAAGGAGCAAATTAAAACTAAATTTGAGATTTGTCCAAGCCTGATCAGTGAAATTTGCTATTTTTCTGCACCCGATCAAAAAACATTGCAATTTTTAAACACCTGATCGACAAAATTTGCAAGTTTCCACTCCCAATTGACAAATTTTGCTGTTTTTTCACACCCGATTGAAAAAATTCACTATTTTTCAATTTTTCTGCACATTATCGACAAAATTCGCAATGTTTTCGTGCTAGATCAAACAAATTCGCAATTTTGCCACACCTGATTGAATAATTGGTAATTTTTTTCTACCCGTCCAACGAAATTCGTTATTTTTTTCACACCCGATTGACAGCATCCGCTATTTTTCCGTGAATCAGGGAACTTGAGATTTTTCCACTCCTAATTAACAAAATTCACGATTTTTCCAAGCCCGATCGACGATATTCACGATTCTTAACTGACTGACGGGATTTGAAATTTTTTCCCACAGCAAATTGACAAAATTCACGACTTTTCCACACCCAATTGACAAAATTCGCTGTTTTTCACATCTGATTGACAAAATTCACTATTTTTCAATTTTTTCACACATTATCGACAAAATTCACAATTTTTTCGTGCCCGATCAAAAAATTCAATATTTTCCCCAGCCTGATTGACTAAATTCGCGATTTTTCCTATCCGACCAACGAAATTCGCTATTTTTTCACACCCGATTGACAAAAGTCCCTTTTTCCGCGCCTGATTGACGAAGTTCGCTATTTTTCCGTGAATCAACGAAATTTGAGATCTTTCCACTTCTAATCAACAAAATTCACGATTTTTCCACGCAAGATCGACGAAATTCACGATTCTCAACTGACTGACGGAATTTGTAATTCTTTCCAGCTGCACATTGACAAAATTTACAATTTTTCCACACCCAATTGACGAAATTCGCTGTTTTTTCACACCCGATTGACAAAATTCACAATTTTTCAATTTTGCCGCACATTATCGACAAAATTCGCAATTTTTTCGTGCCAGATCAAACAAATTCGCGATTTTCCCACACCTGATTGTCTGAATTCGCGATTTTGTCGTACCCAACCAACGAAATTTGCAATTTTTCAGAGCCTGATCAACAAAATTTGCGATTTTCCCACGCCTGATCAACAAAATTCGAGATTCTTAAATGGCTGACGAAATTTGCGATTTTTTCCGCTTCAAATTGACAAAATTCACGATTATTTCCTGCAACATGCAGACAAAAATTCCAGTTGAAAATTGCCGAATTTCTCGGGCCACAGTTTTTGCATCCCTACTCCAACCCAATTTGGCAGTGCACAGAGCTCAGCAGCTCTTTATAACTATTTTGTGTTCCCGATGGCCCTTTTTAATTATTTTACACACCTGGTGGCAATTTCTGACATTTTTGACTGCCTTTTCGATTCAATTCTTTTCTGGTTGCTCGAGAAAAACTCATAAAATATATCTGCGGGTCGTGGGAAATAAATCAAAAATTTTGTCAATCCGTTGTTTGAAAAAAAATCAAGAAATTTGCCTGCAAAAAATTTCAGTCGTCACAAAGAAAAAGTCACTAGTCGTCACTAAATTCATTCATCAATGACATTAAAAGAAAAAAAAAGAAACTTGCAACTTTCGCCAGTAATCTGTAGTGAAAAATTCAGAAATTTGTCAGCAGTTCCTCCAAAAAATCATGAAATTTGTCGACTAGTCATGGAAAAGATCAATGGAATTCATCCATCGTCCGTAAGAAAAAAAAATTAGTTTCGGCAATTGGTCTGAAGAAAAACAAACGCATAATTCGAATTAGTAGAAATAAAATATGCAATTCCTCCATGGATTACAAGGAGAAAAGTAGCAAAAATAATCATTTAGTGGTCGGGAAAAAAAATCACAAAATCTACAAGTCAATCGTCAAAAAAAAAAAAAAAAAAAAAAAAAAAAAAAAATCGTGAAACTCTTCTGTCTGTCGCACTTAAATGGGAAATTTATTAATCGGTGATGTGAAAAATTATCATACTACTCGCCATGATATGATGGAAATACCTTACCAGCTAGCATAATGCAAAGTACAGTTGAAAATTGTTATGGCAATATTTACGCAACTACAAAAATTGTTGCTTATTATTACTACAATGTTCTCATAATTTGTTTTCTATACATTTAAGAAATATATACAAGAAAGGAAAGTTTAATGTAGAATAGAACTTGTTTACATGACAGTAATTTGGAAAGTTTCAAAATATAGCTAATTAGTAAAAAATAAATAAAGTTATCAGCATATTTCGTTTTTGGAGACTACTTAAATATTCACCTACCCTGACAGAAAATTCACCTGCACATGGCGAGTTAAATGATGCATTTCCACAACCCTGACGATTAAATTAATATCAACAATTACATTAATAATCAACAATCATATTTGAGAAGCATCATGATATGTTAAAGTTTCCTTTTGCCCTTGACTACTTTCAATTTTTGAACGAAAAATAGTATTCTGAAATCTTATGTTTCGTGTGGTACCGTTACAAGTATTGCTTGCCAGCGTTGTTTACTTTTCACTTATGTGGTATTTCAGTCGTTTATTTTACATATGCACATGCAAATACTAATTTAAGCGAGAGAATACTTTATTTAAAACCGGAAATACAAGAGATTTATCATTAGAAACAAAATCAAAAGCCGTACAATGTACAACAGATCGTTATATCATTTACAAACTTTTGAAGAAAGTTTTAGAAAGAATTATTTAGTTAGAAAACGGCTGAGTTTTTTGGACCTTTAAAAGAGATATCAATATATCCCTTTAAGAAATTTATTTGAGTGGAATGTTAAAGTTTAAACGACAAATAACAAAAGTAACTAATAAGTAACGTGAAAATTTTGTGTAGCTAATTCTAATGCCCAGTCACATGCACATGTAAGCAGATCGGATCGCGGCGCGGCTTCGCGGCTCAATGCATATCAACGATAGAGCTGAGTTGAGAAATATTAACGCTTCACGAATTAAAATATGGAGTTTGAAATGCAGCTGTACATGCGAGAATAATAATCAAATGTTCAAATAGAAAATATTGAAATAAACTAATAAGAAATAAACATTTTTCATTTGATTTTTGAAAGCACGAGTAATTTTTATTATAACTGGAAGTAGAGAATAAGGGATGCATTTAGTAACCCCAGCTGTATTTGTAAGCTCTAATCGTAGGCTTCGTCAAAAAGAGGTGAGTGTGCGTGTAAGGGGGGGGGGAGGAAGGGAGGTCCTCTGCCCTTCCCTCGATTTTAGAATTTAACTAGCTAAATTTTCTTTTTCGATAATTTTGATAACTTCATAAAATTTATTCTTTTCGAAGAATTTAAAATTAAAGGGGAAGTAAGGAATTTTCTGATAGGGGGTGGGAGCATGGGAGAGCCATTGCCCCTCACTGCATTTTAAAATTTGACTAATTAAAATATCTTCTTCTCCTATATTGAAATACACAGTCAAATTTATTATTTGCGAGTAAAGATAATAAAGATAGATAAATATAAAATAGAGGAAAAAGATAATATAAGTATATAAATAAAGATAGACTAAGAATTTTCCTTTGGGGGAAGGGGATTAGGAGGGCCATTTTCCCTCCATCGATTTAAAAATGTAACTATATTTTATTTTTCTCCGATTTTGAAAAACACAGTAAAATTTATTCTTTCAAGTAACTTAAAATAAAAGAGGAACTGGGAATTTTCTCTTAAGGAAAGGTCGAAGGGTGTAGAAGAACAGAAAATTTGCCTTTATGAATCAGAAAATAACGCAAAAAAGATTTTTGAAATCGGTTAATATCTCTAGGTCGCGCATTGCACTTGAAGTTTGGAAAATATGATGAAAATTGACGATTTTTGAAATTAATGATCAAAATTAAAAAACATATTCAGACCTACTTCTAATAGTGCTTAAAAGTCAATTTTTATAATTAGAAGAATAACACAGCACTATTTAAAATCGTTTAATACCTTTAGATTTATCGTCGCACTTAAAATTTGGAAAATATTGTCAAAACAGCACATTTCTGTAATTCAAGAGCCATGTTAAAAATATATTGAGCTAAATAATAAGATGCTAAATATATGAGAAAAATGCTACAGCTGGAACCGGTAAAGTTAGTTTTGGAAGTGTTGTTTTATATCTATCTGAGAAAAACATATTCTTTGATGAGATCGTTGTAGACGGCAGTTCTATCTGTACAGGTTTAAAAAAAAGGGTTATTCAAATTCAGGAATGCGGATAAGGAGGTTCTTTCAATGGTGTATTTGGCTTTTGCATTACATTGAATTGTCTTTAAAGCACTTTCTTTAAAATATTGATGAGAAAACACAAGGCAGGCATTATTGTCTAGTCCTATAAATACACTGTTAAAAATTGGCAGCAAACTTTCCAGTCATTCAAACGTTTTTACAGATAACGGTTATTAACCGTATTTTTATATGATCATGACAATAATATGGTCACAATACTTTGACAATATCGTCAAGTATCCATTACTTACAAAAACGGTCAAATGACTAAACTGTTTGCTGCCGATTTTTAGTAGTGCAGGCAATTATACCTGCTTGTGTAACACTACCTGTTGTCAAATTTCAATTAATCAATTGAAAAATTGATTCTTAAAAAATCAAATGACTTTAGTTCGGGTTTCTAAAAGTATCTTTTTGAAATATGCAATACTGTACGATCGGTTTCTGTCTTGGTGACCTTGCTGTCCGTTATCGAGTGCTGATTTCTCACTAATGACCTCCGAAAGAACTATCAGACAGTATGTATTCATTGAAAACCCTACTATTGAACTAAAACAGTTAGTGTTATTCGTCTTGAAGACGTACGCATCTGTATTGCTTGACATGAGCAGAAATCATTGTATTATTGAAGGAGAAAACCATATGTTCAAGACAAAAGCAGCATCGTGCCACTTGCAAAAAAAAAAATAGCAGGAAGTAATAGATTGTTTCTGATCATAAAGGTTTCTTTGCTTATTCCAATAACCTGTTACTTTCAATAATCACACATGAAAGAGCATATATAAGAGAGTTTGTATTCAGACGGACTTGGTAATTTGGCAATTTAGACAATTTGGAAATTTCTTGTTAGAAAGAGTGAAAATTGTGCGAGATTTGTGATACCAAGTTCAATTTTAGTAAAATATATTTCTCATAACTTAATGATAGGTCAATCTGCAAGATTATTTCACCTCCCATATTGCATAGAATTATCTCAGAGAGCATGTTGTCTCTCAATGATTCAAAAGCTCCCTTAAAATTGAAACTGCAAACCATAAAGGCGTTTCCGTGCCACACACAAGCTGTGGAACGAAGTGTAAAACATTTGACTGAAACTTCTAAAAAACGATGATTTCGCAACAATAACAGAGGTGGCTATGTTAGACGAGTTTTGCTTTCGCTATGCCTGATGCGAAAGTTTGATAATAAATCTCAGCGCAAGTTCTTACCTGTAGTACAAAATATAGGTCAGTGAGAACTATAACAATTACAAAAAAATTCTTTAGTGCACATTATTTAAAATTGTTTCAAGAAATACTGCCCAAACTTACTTTAAACAATGAGTGTTTTAATTTTCTTCAGTAAGATTGCTGAAATTTAAATAAATAAAATAATTGAAATGTATCGTTTTATATATAAAAATTTTCATAATTTAAAAACAATGCACAACCAAAAGATATTAACCTAATTTAGAATTAATTTTACGTTAAGTTGCTATGTACGTAAAGCAACTTTTTATTAAATTATTAGACATTGATGTGAAAATATTTAATTTATATCTTTTATATGAAACTTTGTTATTTTTGATAATATTTTCCTAAATTCGATGGCGATGCGCGACCTAAAGGATTTAACAGATTTCAATTTTTCTTTTTGTTTTATTCTCCAATTTCCAAAAGGCAAATTGTACGCACTATTTGAAGTATGTATGAACTTTAAAATTTGTTTATCATTAATTTCAAAATTTGTCATTTTTGATATTATTTTCCAAAATTCAAGTGCGATGCGCGGCCTAAAGATGTTAACATATTTAAAAAAACTACGTTATACTATATACTAGTATTATACTATATATAATATAGACTAGTTACAAAAGGCAAGTTTACCGCACTATTAAAAGTTGTTCTGTGAAATTTCGATTTTTTTCGACCCATCCTACTATACAGTCTCATTCATTTGTAAATGACTTTAATTAAATGTAATTTAATTGCATAAGTGCATAGTAAATATAGTATATATTAGTTTTTTTTTCTTTTCTACATTGATTGTTTCACTTTCCACGTATCTCATGTCGAATTTTCGTTTTAAAGGACTTAAAAATTATCACTCAAAAGAATCTGAAACATACGTAATTAAATATATTATTTATTTCATTTTGTAATAATATAGATTTAAATCGAGATTGAAATGTGTTGCATTTATGAAAAGATGTAACTTAAAGATAAGTAACTTTTTTAAACCCCAAAAACACTTTTATTCAAATGTATGCATTCTGTGTCTTCAAAAATACTATGCAAAATACAAAAAGAAAAAGTATCGTACGAGCCTTACATTAAATTGAAAAGAAAGATTAAAAAAGCAATTGAAAGACGAGAAACAGGAAATAAAGTCTTACAAACGACTACAAAAAAGGCAAAAGAGTAAATATAAAACAATAGACTGAAATACTGAAGTAAAAAGATTAAAAAGGGAAAAAAGAAAAAAAAGTAAGTTATAAAGATTTTCTTTAGATTCAAATGCAGCAATTTAAATAAGAGTAAGGAAATACAATTGAATAAAAGTTTTCAAAAAACTTCTTTAATTAAGAACGGTCCCATCTAACAAAGGAAATTGAGTTTTACATAGAATAATTAAGTTATTTAAATCGTATTTTTATTTAAAATTAAATATATTGTCAACAGTTAATATGTGAGAGAACGGTATTTTCCTAAATGAACATTTAAAAATAATTGGCAATAAAAAAGAATTGAAATTTAGAGCTTTAAATTTTTATTTCTTCGCTTTTCTTCAAAAATCAATTTCTTATCATCGCATATCATATGTGTCGTATGATCTCATCATTTCATCATATTTAACTTTAATAAGACATATTTAGTTTTTTTTGTAGTTTTAGATAGTTCTAAAAGTACATTTAATCAAATAATACGCTAAGAAATAAAATTAACTATTTAGTGGAAACATTCCACGATTTTTATAAGTAATATATTATACGATCCTAAAAGAAAGCAATTCAAAAATGTTTATCAGTGCGATTCGTTTGTATTTAATTCTATATGTACGTCTGCGCCTGCATTATTTTATGTAGCGATAAATTGCATACAATTAAAATGAGTTTTTCGAGCTGAAGTAGAACCACGTATCCTAGTGGTTAGTGTAGTGACAAAAATGATGAGTATGGAAAAATGGGAAACAACGCGTTCCGGACTGAGGTCTGAGGTGACTGCAAAGATTTCATGGATTTCGTTCTACGAGAATGATATATCGGTCATTTTTCCTTCTAACCTCCTGAGACCCCGCGTCCATTCTATTAGATATTTTTATTTTTTTATATAAAACACTTAATTTCAGTTAAAAGTTGTAAATACTTGCTGTCCATTATACAAGATATTCTAACTCTGCTACCTATACGCCGAAATAATAAAACAATTGCAGCTAAATGTATTTTTTAATAAATTGAAAGTAGCAGCAATAAGTGAAAGACTCTTGAAAGTAAGCAGATAGTTTTAATGCTAATTTTATATGCAGGGTGTACATAATTAAACGACCCTACTTTAAAGTTGTCTACATACGAAAATATTAGTCAGAAAGTTCTGAAATTTTTTGACGGACATAATGAAGGAATGGGAATTTGTTAGAATGAAAAATAATATACGAATTGAATATTTCCAAATGAGCGAAAAAATGCCCAGGCCGGGAATCGAACCCAGATCCTTGGCTTACAAGGCCAATGCTTTTCCATTTAAGCTGGCTGGTTGTCGGCCCAGTTAGCTGAAATGGAAAAGCATTGGCCTTGTAAGCCAAGGATCTGGGTTCGATTCCCGGCCTGGGCATTTTTTCGCTCAGTTGGAAATATTCAATTCGTATGATAACTTTACCAGTCAGTTTGACTGTGTTAAAATAATAGGAAAAATATTAGTTCAAAATTTCGCCACCAGAGATCGTTTTTTTATAAATTACACATATAGCCACCGTCTACAGACTATTAGGCCTAAGCTCTGAGAAAAGAAAATGGCAGCTGTCGTAGGCAGATTTTTTTTTCAGAGTTTGTACGGTCCGTTCAATTCAAACACCAATAATTTTTTTAAGTTTTTACGCTTTATTTTTTCCAGGAGGCGGTCTGTATATTTGTTTTATTTAATCACAGAAAAATAAAACGTAAAATTTTTAAAAAATGTGTAATTCATTAAAAACAGCCTCTGGTGGCGAAATTTTGAACTGATTTTTTTTTTTTTTTTCTCTCAAACAAATTCCGATTTCTTTATTATGTCCGTTACAATATTTCACAACTTTCTGACCAATAGTTTCGCCTGTAGAAAACTTTAAAGTAGGGTTTTTTAATTATGGACGCCCTGTATATATTTAAAGTATTTTGATAGTAATGCTACACACATCTTATTTTCTATGTTGTATAAATAAGATGGCATTGCAATTTAAGTAATACAATGCATGTTTTAGAGAATAAACGATTTTTTAATATCCATTCTATTGGACGTTGGGCCTCCATCAGGTGTTTTTACTCATATTATACTCTTTTGTATACTGAAGACAGACATTAGTTTTTGCTTAAAAATCAACACGGTATTGAAACAAATAATATATACATAAGAAGATAATATACTTTCTTTAATAAATAAAAAAAAACTATTTAAAACTTATCCTAAAAATTTAAATCTTTACTGATAAAATGCTTGTTTTAAATCAGCGCATTGTTAAATTTTTTATTTCTGTGAAATATATATATGTGTAATAATAATGTACTGTCCTAGAGGTTGGTTAATTTGGGAGGTTATATCGGCGTAAGTTTAACAAGCAGCTCAAATTGTCAAAATCCCCCTTTTTTCGCGCATGTTCGGGGTAATATGGTGAAGATTCTAATATTTTCCAGCAGAGGGCAGAATTGTTAATTCGGGAGGAAAATTTAATTTAATTGGTTCATTAAGTTTTGATTGATCTGTGGTCAAGGTCCGCTCAATTCCCAGGGAATGTGACGTATCAGCCCTACCCACAGATGCCTGCAAAAAGCGCTTAGATTAGCAGTTTCAATCTTAAGAAGCGTCCTGAAAATGATCTCTGAAAATAATAAGATGTATTGCTAGGAAACAAAGTTGCAAGGGGAGAAACTGATTTTAGAAATAGATTTAAAGTTAGAAGAAAGAGACTTCGCATTTTAATTTAAATTTGGAATTTTAGAGGGTTTTTATCCTTTCATATATATATATATATATATATATATTGCAGCATTTGGTAAATATAGATATTTATAATTAAGATTTTAATATGTTTTATTCTTATTCTATTTTAACTATTTTTAGTATTGTTTTTCTGTTAGTATGCTATTTGTAGTTGAATAAATAAATTTAATCATATTTAATTAGCAACAACATTTTTAAGAAAATATAAATAAATATAACAGTGTACGATTAAAAATAAACTCATTTTGATTTAAATTTCTTCTTTCCCTTTACTTGCCAATTGCTGCAGTTGTGCCCTAATTATTAGCATTATTCTAACAAACTATTGATTGATGTTGAGAAGAATTTAAAAGAAAAAACAAAATATTATTATTTTTTTAAAGCACTAAATTGACCAACATGTTTCTTACTTAATGTACACTTTTTCTATTTGATGAGAAAAAAAGTTATTTATGAGATATTTGGAAGTGACATCTAAGCGATAAAAGCACACTTCTTATGACAGCAAAGTTTTTAGTAAAAGAAATAGGAATTTGACGCTAAAAATCTGGTTTTTGAAGCCTATGTAGCGATCTTATCATACTTGATAAGTATAAAATAAAACAAGGCTATAAGCATGAAATGAAACTTGTATTTGTATATTCGTTTAACTTAAAAAATAATTAACTTACAGAAGCACATTCATAAACTACTGAATTTCAGGTTCATCTATTTATTTTTACGCGTAATGAACTTTTTAAAACTGTTATTATTATTATCATTACTTAGTGTCTAAATAAATTTTGTATCATTATTTTATGTCAAATTTAATTTTGTGTCATTATTTTTAGTCAAATATTAAGAATTTTACATTCAGATTCATGTAATTCAATAATATCTTTTTTACAGGACAAACAGGGGCGTAGCTACCGAGGAGCAGTTGGAGCAAACTGCTCCAGGCGCACGAATCCTAAGGGCGCAAAATTAGGAAGAGCGAAATAAAGATTTACAAAAATGCTTTTTACATTATCAGATATTATAGATGAATCTTGTTACAATCCGCAAATTCTTACGATATTTTACTTTGTGTTTAACCTCAACTATATCGATTTAAAACATGATTTTATACACAGTTAAGATAGAAAAGGGGACAGATCACCTTCAGCAGCTCGATATTGCTTGATTTTAACACAATATTAAAAAATTTTGGAACTGTAAATATTTTAGGTAGCTTTCTTTACAAAAAGCTACCTATTGCAGCCGTTCGGAGGAAAGCGATTTCAAAAAATGTTGGTATATTTTCATCGATCATGACCCCCAGACCCCGAAACCACACTCCGTTCAAAATTGACATATATATATATATCTGACCTTTGTCACACTGTAACTCTCGTATTTATGAACCGATTTGGATGTAATTCGGTGTGTACATAGTGCATACCAATGTTTCGACCGAGTTCGTTGGCCAGCTTCATCCGCCATTTTGTTTCAAAATGGCGGAAATTTAAAATTTTTAAAAAAATTTAAAATTTGAAATGTGGTACCAAAAAATTGAAAATGGAAACATATTTTTTCTTATGTACTTGACCTTTATACAAAGATTCCGAAGCAGTTTTTGTTTTGTCTATATCTTAAAAAATGGCTGAGTTATAGCATTTTGCATTTCTAGCGTGGCTGACATTTTGAAACGTCCTGAATTTTGTCACGCAATAAAAGGCGTATTTATGAACCGATTTGGATGTAACTTCGTTTATACATAGTACATACCAATGTCTCGACCGAGTTCGTTGGCCAGCTTCATCCGCCATCTTGTTTAAAAATGGCGGCCATTTAAATTTTTAAGAAAAATTTAAATTTGAAATGTGGTACCAAAAAATTGAAAATTGAAAAAATATTTTTTTCTTATGTGTTTGACCTTGATAAAAAGATTCGGGAGCAGTTTTTGTTTCATCTATATCAGAAAAAAATGGCTGAGTTATAGCATTTTGAATTTCTATTGTGGCTGACATTTTAAAACGACCTGAATTTTGTCACGCGATAACAGGCGTATTTATGAACCGATTTGGATGTAACTTGGTCTGTACATAGTACATACCAATGTCTCGTCCGAGTTCGTTGGCCAGCTTCATTCGCCATCTTATTTCAAAAGGGTTGCCGTGAAAAGAAAAAAATAAATTTGAAATTGAAAATGAGGTATTAAAAAATTGGAAAATGAAAAAGATTTTTTTTATGTGTTTGGCCTTGATGCAAAGATTCCGGAGCAGTTTTTGTTTCTGAAAATTTGTTCTTTTGTTTATATCTTAAAAAATGGTTGAATTATAGCACTTTGAATTTCTAGCATGGCTAACATTTTGAAACGATCTTGTATTTGTCATGCGATAACACACGTATTCGCCTATTTCGATGTAAGAAGGCATGTGGATAATATACATCAATATCTCGACCAAGTTAGCTGGCCAGCTTCATCAGCCATCTTGTTTCAAAATGGCGGCCATTAAATTAAAAAAAAATTATATTTAAAGTGAGGTGAAAAAAAATTAGAAATTGAAAAAGGTTTCTTTCTTAAGTATTTAACCTTGATATAAGGATTCAGGAGCATTTTTTGTTTGTCTTTATCTTAAAAAATGGCTCAGATATAGCAATTTCAATATCTGATGTGGGTGACATTTTGAAAAATCTGATTTTTTGCCTGTGTCAGCACTCGTATATATCAATCGATTCCGATGTGAGTGAGCATGTGCACAGCAATTACTAAGGTCTCGACCATGGTTAGCCTCACCCACCATGTTGTCTTAAAATGGCAGGCATTTTAAGAAATCGCCGAATTTGGCAGCCAAATATAAGTTACTTTAAATAAAAGCAGCTTGGTTAAAGCTGACTAATTTCGCGAAATTTTCATTCATAATAATTTAGTATTGATAAAAATTAGTATTGAATCTCCTATATTCGGTTTCCACTAAATTGAGCTTCGTGTGTTTGAATATTATAAGTTGGCTTTTTTAAAATTTGGAATATGAAAGCTACCTCTTCCTCCCGGCACTGGCCGGAAGGACTTTTTTCAAATTAAGCAATTTTTTAAAAGTAAATTGTGCAGATTTTTGTTTATGTATTCCTTTAAATACTTCTAATGAAAAATAATTAGAATTTAGTTTAATTAAGACATACAAATTAAGGATTTTCAAAAAGATGATTTAAAATACATGTGTTGTGCGCAGGATTATAAAAAATTATATTCCATATACCCGCTTAATTCTATATACATTCTATTATCCGATAATTAATTCTTAAAATGCTATCCTCTAACTCCAATCTAAAATATTAATCGAGTTTCCAGATGAAAATATTTTTCAGGCAGATAAATTATAAAATGCAAAATTCATGGTAAAATTTCTATAAATATTTAATATATAAATAAATATATTACAGGTACGTACTTAAAAATTGTTAGAGGTTATAAAACTATGTAAAATACAATATAATACAAAATATTAAGTTTTTGGTTTTGGAAATATGATGCGCGCACTGCAAAAATATCTGGTTTGAGAAAAACGACTTTAAAATTCAAATTTACCTTGAGTTGGATAGGTATCGCTCCATATATTTTATCATAAAACCGGTTCTAATTTGAGTATCGTCATAATTGTTTTTTTTTTTTTTTTTTTTTTTAAGTTTGGTAACATGTTATTCTTTAATAATAGACCAATTTATTTTTTTTATTTTTTTACATTTTAAAATGTTTTAAGGTGATCTCCCTTCTTAAAAGAAATTACTTCTATTCGCGATGTTTCGATTTTAATTAATATCATATTGCAGCCTCAAGCAACTTTTCCAACACTGTTTCAGCATGCCTGATTTTTTTATGTAACTTTTCCGTAGATGACAGTTGAAGATTTTTGAATTTAAAAGTAATCAAAACTTATTTACAAGGCTCTCTCATAGATCAGTTTATTGGATACCACTTTTTTGAAACGATAAACTTCCTGGTACATTTTATTGTTGTATTTTATGAAAATATTTTAGAAAATTATCATGCAGGACTTAATTTGCGCCGGAGCCCACTGAAGCTCAACACTGGTACTTCTCTGTTTTTAGTAAATATTTAAATATTGGTCGGAATTCACCGGAGCTCATAAATACAGGGTTCCGGAGCCCATCCAAAAAACTGAAGCCTATATTACCCTTCCTTTCCCTCCCATTTTCAAGTTCCTGCATTCTATCAAAACACTTATATGTGACATTAGTGTGTCTCACGCGCAGGAAATGGGGAGGAAACGGCGCGTAAAATTTTCTGAAAATTTTTCTTATAAATGTTTTTGCTAGTTATTCATTAATTATATATATATATATATATATATATATGCATAGCTGCGAACAATTCCTTTTTTGTGCTAACACTTTTTCCGAGTCGTGATCCTTACCTTATTTAATTGCAGAATTTTGCAATGAATTAACATTAAAATTAGGCAAAGATGCTATTCGGAAGGAGAGATAAACTAAAAAGTGGAACAACTGACGGTTAACTCTTTTGAGGGCGGTGTCCACAAAAAAAGACACATAATTTTAATTCCAAAACTGACAAATGCGACCTAGAATATTTAATTAAAATTTTTCTTTTATAATGTACGTGAAAATAAGCCGGTTTATATTTTCTAATAAATTCGTTTATAAATTCTGGTGTCAGTCCATTATTTCGTCAGTTTATAAACAGAATTACTCCGCGCCGGAAAGGGTTAAGATATGCAGGTAGATATAGTTTAATTTTTTTATTTTACTAAAGAAAAAAAAAAAGATGCTTTAAATTTTGCAAGTAATGTATGAAATATAAATATGCAGATTGGAGTGATGACGGGTAGAGGGGGAAGGGGACACGCTACGGTTTTACTACTGCAGAATATTAGGGATCCGGTACTTTTTTTGTTAGATACTAAGCCTTGATCATGGGGACCACTGTACGGAAATAATGGTAACCAAAGAAGTCACTACTGAGAAATCTATATTTACGATGCAACAGCGATGCCTTAGCTATTTATTTATTTTACAATTTGTATATAAAAATAATAACAGTTTGACAAGTTGAAGAAAATGATTGACAATTGTACAAACGAAAAACAAAAAAAATCGAAACTTTTGAAGTTATTTTTGTTGTTTTGTGAAAACTAAACATGTATCAATACAGATTACCAATCAGCAATGAGAGCCGGATTTAGACATACTCCACATCAGTCCACGGCGACAAAATTTAGAAAGGGGGGGGGGAGGCGGTAAACTAAATTTTGTGCATATTGTTTTTGATATTTTGAATATATATCAAATCTCAAACGCAGAATTGATAAGCTGTTTCCTTGAAAACGAGAGAAAAAGTTAAGCATCAAATTCAGTGTTCCGTAGGACCTGATTATCGCTTATGCAAATTTACACCACCTTATTTAATCTTTACAAATGTCTCATTTACATTTCAATATATATATATATATATATATATATTTTTTTTTTTTACTTTCGGAATAGGATATATGAGGTCGATGTCTAAACTTTATACTGTTTCGATTTTTTTTTTTCCAAGCACACTTTCAATTTCGGATCCAGTTTTTCGAAATTGAAAGCATCACCATAGAGAAAAAAATGAAATGATAGTGGATGTTATTGGTTTCTATTAGCAAGATGGTAAAATAAGTTTCTAAAATGTTGCGCCCTCCAAAAATCCAAGGTCTCGGTATTTGACAGTGACCAAGTCCAACCCTGCGTGCAGTAGCGGCTCTTCAGGTGTTCACAATCACCTTTCTACCAGAGCATTGGTGCATAAAATTTGATCTGTTTTAAATCGTGTGATTTTCTACGGTTAAACAAGGAGAAATTTTTTTCATGAAATCTATGGTAGTAGATTGTGAAATTATTTTCCAGCCTCCACTGTATGCGTGGTGAAACGTTGTTGTATAGATATATAAGATTAACGTGAGCAATAAAAATAATTTAATTGAGATATAAGAGAAAATGTTCATCAGTTATCGTTACAGAATGTTTGAAAAATGGTTCAGATACCAAACTCGTCGGCTGAGTTCTTTGAAAATTAATACAATTCCTGTAACAGATTTATAAAATACCTGCCGACATCATCAAAAATACACCAAATCGTTCTCTGCTAATCTAAAAACGTGAGGAAATTAGAACATACGCTCATACATGCACACATACAGGGATGACACCCCCAGGAACTCAGCTTTCGCTTTAGAGAGTAAGTACAATCGCGTGAGGGAGTACATGCACACGTACATATGGAATCATTGAAAAATTGTGAGAATGGATTTATTTGAAAATTGAAAAATATACCATTATTTTCATTTATTTTTATTGTGGTTACAATGCTTTCCTGTTTCGTCACTTATATTGTATGTATGGAAAGTAAAATCTGTAATAGAACGGTATCAATCAGGGTTCTCGCTGCCGATCGCCACTGCTCCAAAATGTTTCATTTTGGGAGAAAACTAAAGATTGAAATCGCCAAATTGCAAGAGATGTTTTTTTTCCTTTCGGCAACACTCTCAATGATGTTACTGTATGATTAAACCTTTCTGTGTAACTCATTTATTTGTGTCTTGATATTCTTAGTGATTCATGACGAATTATTTGAACTTGGATACTTTTTCCTTAGCGGTTAGCCAAATTGCTCAGATTAGTCAAAAACCAGTGGTAATCCCGGTGTCAACTTTTATCGTTGCCTATTGGCTAATTTTCTAAACCATTAGCTGTAGAAATATAGTTCCAATAATAAAAAAGTTTCAAAGTTGTTCTTCATAATCTTAAAAGTACTTTACGTCAAAGTAGTTATTTTTTAAAAGTTACGACGTTCACATTTTTATTCTGTTTCTGGGCTCCATATGTTATATTTAGAAAAATCTTCTCCGTATTTTAACAGGAAAAATAATAAAATTTTCTTTTTTGTACAACTAAATCTTACCGAGTTATGGTACTTTGAATTTTATGGAATTCTAGTATTTTCTGGCACTAAAAATATGTTTCATCCATATGGGAAAGAAAAAAAAGAAATCTTGACAATAGTGTTTTTTTTATTATTATTAGTCTACAATGCTTCGAAACCCTTGAAAAGAAAAACAGATATTAAAGGCGGCAGATTGTACAGGCCCATTGGCGCATTTAAAACGAAAATCCCTCCCAATTCGTAGAAAATATTGTTAGGTACTCCGTACTTTAAGAAATATAATTCATTTCACCATTCATTATTTATTTTTTAATTATTTCTACTTAATAGGTTGTTCAATTACTTTGACTTTCAAATAAAAGTAAGATTTTAAATTGAATTAAGAATAGTATATAAATTTTAAACTTCAAAACAAAATTGCGCAGAACTTTTTTGGGTGACAAAAGGGCACACAAACTTTACTTGCTCCAGGGCGCTGAATATGTAGCTACGCCACTGAGGACAAAGACCCAAAGCGCACTTTATTGGACACGCTAAAAAACAGAGTATATTCGATTTTTTTTTTAAATAAATGATGATGTGTATTGTTTTCTAGACTCAAAAGAAACAGAAATCTCAAATAACATAAAATTTGTTCCAAAAATAAGAACGTGGGTCTCAAGAGGGTAGAACTGTTTGAAATCATCTTCCTATTGGCAAGAAGTAAAAATCTCTGCGATGCTTAAAAAAATCCCATCCCATCCCTTCCAAACTTGAGTTGTTTTCTATCGATTTTTTCAGCTTTCCAGACTGCATGTGACTCACGGTAAATGATTCAACATTTTGAAGAAATTAAATGATTCTATGTTTTTTCTGGATGATACTGAATTTCTCTGGGGTTCCGGTGTTGACGAACATTGCTTTCATTAAGGGATTTCATCTCAAATCCAAAAGGCCAACTTTCTGATATAAGTTTTAATTTATTTTTGTTCGAAAGTGCATGAAACTAGCTGGTGTTGTTGTTCAGAAACTATTTAATTGATCTGTTTTTTCCATTTTTTTTTCAAACGCAATAGATCTTTTAGAAAATATTGTCAAAGTGGGCGTTTTGAACCGAATTTCCGCGTGAAGGAAGAATGAGCACTCAAGAGCGGTCGAAAAACGTGTTTTTCACGTGATCAAATTCCCTTATAACTTAATAGGTAAATGATGGATCAAAAAATGAAAAAAAAAACAATTAAATTTTAACTCGTTTAAATGGCCAGGCTTTCCAATTTTATACTTTTCTGTTAAAAAAATGAATTTGTAAATGTGTCAAAACGTTTTGCGCTTGATGAGCAGAGCAGTTAAGAACAGCCTTAAGGAATACATAAAATAATTATATTGACTTTGAACATTTTAAATGTAGAACGCTACCCAAGACACCGCAAACCTCAACACCAAATGCTTGCACGTGTTCATTAACAACTGAAAATGAATTCAAACTGTACATTCGAATTTTCCACCGCACTGTTTAGTGCGAAACTTCAAACCGCCAAGCACTAACTCATGTGCTAAACTTGGTTGTTCTTTAACAGACTGTAACACAGCTTGATTGTTTGGAACTCTCCATGTCGATCGGGTGCCTCTTCTATTATGACAGGTACTAGGATTCTATACGGTTTCGCGCAGTTGCTGAGTAACACTTTCAAATGTTTGATGCTGCGATTTGTTCGGTTTGTGGTACCGTTCAGCATACGCTTACGCAGCTCACCAACAGCCCTCTTCTATCACAATATACATATGCTTTCCAGATGCATACCTTCAAATTCATTTAACGGATAATGTTTTATGTTACTTCTGAAAAGTCACATTGTCGAATGACGATAGGCTGGGCATGCCAGAGAGCTTTGCGCGTGATCAGAAGTTATTGATAAACATAGTCATCTATAGCTTCATGCGTTCGTTTGTGCCCATGCTTACCGATGTGATATTGTCTTTTTTACTATTTTCTACCCCCTATCCAATTTTAACAATCAATCCTGTTACACCAGGGATATATTATACAGAGTGACAAAAAATAACCCAGACAAAATTTAAGGCAATTAAAATCAACTGTTAAATTCCGCAAATAAAATGTATTATCTCCAGTTAAGAATAAAAACTCGCAACGCAATGAAACTTTTTGATAATTTTCTTTAAAAAATACTATTATAACATTTCAAACGTAAAGCAGAAAGTAATGTAAGTTAGTGATGGGCGATTCTGGAAATTTTGAAATGCGATTAAAATCGACATCGTATAAAACAGAATCGATCACAATAAGAATCGATTCCCAAATTCTCGAATCGATAATTGAATTGATATTTCGATGTTCACAGATTCACATAGATAAGCTCAAAAATAGTCATTTCAAAACTTAGCGAATTAGCAGGGCCGTAACGACCATCGATTAAGGACCAAAATTGGACATTTACGTCAAAATCTTTAATGGCAACAGTACTAGCGTCACTACCGACAAGGCGGAAGAATTAACAAGCCTCCGAAATTTACGTATGTTGAATAAGTACTTTTATCCTCTATGCTTTGAATATCTATTCTTTCCTAAAACGAAGCAGGTATCAGGCGATATTCTATTCATTTTTGCTTTATTTATTTAGCTGTTTTTTTTTTCGTACTTATATTGGTAACCTTTAACGTACAAAATTATAGAGTAATGATATGAAAGAAAAAGCCTAGAAAATTCTGTTAATAACATAAATATGTAAGTTTATGAGATTAAATTGTAAAAAATCAAATTCGGGTATTGTGTTCATTTATTCATATCGAATAAAACTTTATTCAGTGTAGTATCAGTACCTCTATTTATTTTTAACTGTTAGATTTATATCATTCTAAAGATTTGTCAAAATGAATTTTTCCCCATCTGTAATTTTATTATTTTTCTTATATGTTAATATTATAATTATTATTGAATTGATTGTACGTTATTTATATTAAAAGCGATATTTTTATTTTATGTGTAAGAAAGCGAAAATCCGGAAATTTTAAAAGATTATTGTAACGATTGTTTAATGCGTTAAACTTCATAAATTAATAAAACATCGGCTATAAAAATTTTCCTGCAAAATGGGAATATTTATGAAATTTTCTTGGATTTGTAGAGTGCAATACATCGTATATTTTTACATTACGCCATTACTTTATGCAGCTTTAAATCCAATTATATCATATTCACTTCATATATAGCATTCAAGACGAAATTTCTACACTGTATTTCGTTGCACTTATATCGTTCAGTTATCATGCTAAAAAAAGCATATATCCGTGCATGAACATAGAATATATATTAGATACCTAAAATAGGATATCTATTCTATATTCATGCATTGGTGCAAGATTCTATTGAAAACGTAAATATGAAACTTTAAAAAAAGAAAGATTACAATAAGGTAGATGTTCAATGATAAAAATTTTAAAAGGATAGGACATTTCTTCCCCATTGTCACTAAAGGCGCTACGATCGCAATCGCATTACCATTAGGCTCTATGGAAATGTCCTATCTTGTATGTTAATCTATGGTAACGACTATCTCTCGCCCCTCACCCCCCATTTATGGGGGGCCCTAGACAATGTCAGGGGCTCAGAAGCAAGCTACAACAGAACTTTGAGTCTAATAATAAGGGTTTTTTAACTTTTAAAATTATTTTTTTAAGATATAATTTTAATAATAATTTATATTATATTTAAATTTATTTTCCAAGAAAGATGGTCAGATAAAAAAATGGAAGGAAGGATTTTTTTTTTTCATCCTGAAAACATGTACTTTATGCAGGGGGTAAAAGAGCATAATAAGAAATAATAATATGAATGAGTGGCCAGAGGAATTTTTGATTACCACATGAGGCGTTGGGATAAAAATAGAAAATTGTCCCTCTTGGGAGTGTCCACTCTCGCGTCTCCTGAATACACCCTGAATTCACCCATCCACACATAGGATAACTGTTTGAGAACAGTGCGTGCACTGGAACATTAGAAAAAGCCAAGTGCGCGTAACTTAGGGGAGGAGGGCAAGGGGAGCGACAGAAAATAAAAGAGGACTTTAAAAGTTTCCAACGATATGTTACAAGAGAAGGTTTGGAATAAATTTATAATGTGCACCCCCCCCCTCACCAAGGGGGAAAATAAACCCCTAACGGTCGAAGGGGCGACCGCAAATATACTTTCGGTCAAAGTTTCAAAACGTGGCATTATAATAATATAGAGAAGAATTACACTTTTAAAAACTACATGCATATTTTGAATATCTCTGCGATAACGATTGGTGGAGAAGAAGAGAGGGAGATGAGGAGAGACGAACTTCAAAAATACAACATAATAAACTAGCAAATCAAATAACTAGGTTTCTAAGAAAAAGTATAACAATTTAACATAGAAAGAAAAATTCTTTCCTTATACAAAATTTCACAGCAATTCATCAATGATGGGCTCTGAAAAATGAGAAAGTGCTCCCCCCCTTCCCAGGGAGCAACTAAGCCCCCAATGGTCGGGAAGCGCGTACCAGAGAACATAAAATATTTGAGAACGCCAAATATACCTTTAGTCTTCTCAAGGTTTCAAAACGAGGCATTAAAATGAAATCGAACAAAAACGAAGATTTTAAAAATTGCATACATATTTTGAATGATCTTGTTAAAAGGTCTAAACCAATGGAGAAAAATCATTTCTATTCTTAATATGAATAATGATAAAATAATACCAGAAACAAAATGGATCCACATAATATTGGATAAATTTTCCTGTAGAGTGCACTCACTGGAACAATAATTAAAAAGAAAAGTGACCAGTTAAATTGATGGCATTGAGCTCACAGGCTATGCACACTAACTGTATATTATACTCTTATTTCAAAGAATAATGTCCATCGAAAAATAAATTAAGGGGTGGATTGCCCCCCCCGTTTTCCCTCCTTATACTCAACCAATGACTCTCCAAATGTCACCAGGGAAGCGCCTTATCGAAATAAACCGGTATACCAAATTTAAAGCAAATCGGATATAAAAAACTATTTATCTAAATTAAGGTGCATTACCACCCCCCCCCGTTCTCTCCCTTTATATTTAAACAATGAATTTCCAAATGTAATTAGGGAAGCGCCTTATCAGAATAAACTGGTATACTAAATTTGAAGCAAATCGGATAGAAAAACCCATCTATGAAAATTAGGGGAATTAAACCCTCATTTCCCCCTTTAGACTATAATAATGAACCTTCAAACCTAATCAGAGAATCTCGTAATCGAAATTAAGCGGTATACCAACATTTAAAGAAAATCTGATAATTCTGCATGAAACACCCATTTATCTAAGTTAAGGGGGGGTAGTCCGCATTCCCCCCACCTTTATACTTAACCAATGAACCCCCAAAACTAATCAGGGAAGCACCTTATAAGAATGAACATAGAAAAAAAAATGAGGCGAATCGGATATTTCTATCAAGAGTTATCGCGTTACGTACATTCGTACGTAGGTACATACATACGAGGCATTCTCCCAATCTTTTGACTTTCATGTGCCTGAATAATAATTTTTATTTTAATAGACTTTTTTGTGTGTGTGTGTGGTTTTTCATATACTGAGGAACATCCCATTGCATGATTGCGCAGCAATATTAAAGAGAAAAATAAGTTTTCGACGATGTTGGGGGTCCGTACACCTGGAAAACTCCTATACGGCCACGTGTCCCTGATGCTGATTTTTGAGTTTGGAGCTGTCTGGATAAAATTGTTTCAAAAAAATAATTCGATTTAATTTTTTTCTGAAACTGGAACAATTGTTTTATATAAATATGTAGCTAAAAATTAACCTGCACACATTTTTAGGGTTGTTATTATTTTTTAAACTCTGTCCCTGGGTTTTAGATTCCTTACCATCCCTCTTCTAAAATTATACAGAAAATCATTTCAGATGCAGCCACAGAATTTTTTTCAAGTTTTTTCTCATGCAGAAGTATGCTAGAGAAATAATGTCTAAAATAATTTGGCAACAAATTTACTGTAGAATTTAAATCAGCATTTAAATATTAATTTCAAGCATCGAGGCTTTATTGGTGGTCTCACCGTCCCCAAGGTTTATTCCTGCACTTTTCGAGGTAAATAATAAAAAAAAAACATTTAATTCAATGTTAACAACTGTTTCTAAAAATCAATGAACATTGTGGCTATCACTTAGTCTTAACATGATTTTCCTAAAAATAGGTGGTAATTTTCCTTACCGTTCCATCCTTACCGTCCCTTTTTATCCCATTTCGTCTTTTTTTTCCCAATACCATCCACATTTTTTACCTTACCGTCCCTTCTTTAACACCCCTTTAACCCCTTGGGGACTAGCGACACGTATACGTGCCGGAAATAGGCCTAAGGATCCTCGATTATCCTCACCAGTAAAATTTTACTGTAAAATTTGCCTTATTTAATCCGAACATTTTCCCGATTTGAATAGGCACAAACTTCTGTTTTTTAAAACCGGTAGCAAAGTAATAAACATTTCGTAAAACGCTCCCGTCGCGAAGGAGTTAACACATGTGCTGGACAGATAATTACACTTGTTTATTTCCTATTTAATTTACATCCAAAATTGTTAATTGGTCCAAATCATCCAAGCAACCTCATAGTAAATTGGTATATAATTTTATATACATTAGATAAATTCAAATAACATAAGTGATCGTAATTACGTAATTCTAGTAGAAGAGCAACGCGTATAATTAATAAAATTAAATTATAATCCGCGTAAAACTGTAATTATTAAATTTAATTAATTACGAATAAAATTAAGAGTTTGCGTTGTGAATTATTTAGACGAACTTTTCCACTTATGAATTAAACTAAAATTTAAGCTGTAAAAATAAGTTGACACACCTTAAACATTATCAATTAAATAATTACAGAAACTTTTTTAAACTTGATTAAATATTTTATTTACATTGAACACAACTATATACAGAAACACATAATATTAATTCAAAAAAAAGAAAGCAACACTTTTGTTTGCTTCTCATTATTTCATGTATATTTAATCTTTTAAAAAAAAGACAATGTTTTCATTTACTCTTATTATTATATATTTTTCTTTTTGCAAAAAAAAAAAAATAATTCTCTTTCATTTTTAAATTACCTTAATTATATTTAATTATTGGTTTTGTTGGATCTCAGATTGCTCTCTACCATGAAATATCATAAAAGGATATTTATAATTTCTTATATAATTTAAAGTGGTAAAAGAAAAAGTTTAAGGTAATACCTTATATCATATACGGGATGGTGGCCTTTATTCATCAAATTCAGAGTTGTCGCGTTGCTAAGGATCATATCCATATGTCATCTGGAATCAGCTTCTTATCAGAGCGGCAATATCGGGATGGCAGGATGCATAGCTACGGACCTCAGTAGAACAATCCACTTTATTTCAACATCAGGAAGACATCCTCAATTAGGCTTGCTTAGGCTCACTCCGATATGTCCATCTCGCCTGGGCATTACTAGGGCTTTCTGGATTCATTGCACGGGCTTTCAGGAGAGCTCCTGCGTATTCGACATCTTTTTTCAGACTCTCTTTTTCAAACCTTTTTCTTCTGGCACACCAACTCTTGCAGTGGGTGGAACTATTTGTCTGGTCCCCCCTTATTGGATGTGAGAAGATTTTGCATTACCCTTCGATAGACATATTAGCTAACAGTCTGCATATGGCCCCTTACATATACTTTAATATTATTATATGCCTTAAAGTTTGGGTGGTCTGAAAAGCCATAAATTTATCTCAACACTTTTATTAAGGCTATAAATTTATTCCAACATTTTTATTATTTTACGATTTCTAATTATACACCACTTTCCACTGGCTTGTCATAAAACGACACCATGGCGTCTGGCTATTGTTGTTATCTGAGATCCGAACTGTATTCAACATTATACATTCATTTTACAATACAACATTTTTTTTTTAAATATATATTTAATATTTAAAATCAACTTAATAATTTTTGTATGAACTTACACTCCTATTTTACTTAAATATATAAACATTATAATTTTACACTCATAATTATATTTTATAAAAAAATATTTATACAAACAGAAATAACAAATTACGCAATTTTACTTTGATTTAACAGACATGGTGCGGGAACATATCATTGTTATATGTTGCCCAGCATCTCTCCCGGTGGTCAGAAAAAAAAAAATAAAAACTGATTGCTGGTTTTATTTGTTTATTTATTTATTTTTTTTTTTGTAAAGCATAAAAGAATGTACGTGTCCATATGACTGTGTATCTACACAGTTTTTGAGCTAAGTCTATAATGTTCAATTATCAATGGTTCTGGTATATTTTATAAGAAGTTCTTCTATTTTTCATAACAGAAAGTTCAACACATGATAGCATAGTTGTCTGTTGACATTCACATTTATAGAAGACATATGTACTGGAAATCCGACATCTTCCTCGAAGCCTTTTTTCTTTACCACACACATGTTTAATAATTTTGTAACTTTACAGTTTAAGTGCCCTGAAATACATTCAAAGCTATAATTTTGTATGAAACTAATATGCCGAAATAAACCTAAATACAGGAAAAATAATGGCATACACATTTGACATATCATTTTATCACATATAACCTTATGACACAGTGTTTCATTTAAAACACATTTTATACTGAATAAAAGTAAATACAATGCTTGTAGTATGACATGTTATATTTTCACATAATTAATCTGATGTATTCAAATCATAATCAGAAAAATGTTGTATACAAATTGGTTAACCTATTTTATTTATTTATTTGTTACTTCTAACTTGTATGATACTTCAAAATATACAAGCTATTTCATCTCCTTTAATATATCATTACGTAATGCTCTCTATCGTCACCCGAGACGAAAATCAAAAGAGGGTAGAAAAAAAAGAAGGAAAAGAGAATAAAACCAGTTTTTGACCTTCCCCCATCCTCCCAAAACGAGGGGTCGGTCAAGCTACTAATCACTTTCTGCTGAGGAGATTTGGGCTGTGACAAAATTTTACGACTTCCAAAAGTATGTATTTAAAAGCATTTCATGCTTGTAATTACCTTATTAATTAGTATAATTTCTTGATATACTTTCTTCTTAACTAACTGTGCATGCCTGTATGTAATTTTTAACATAATCTATGCATAAACAGTGTATGTATTTGTATCATATCTAATGTAAACCTTCTGCATTTTTTTATTATTTTGCAGGGGAAAATGACGATTCTAGCATTTGAATTCTCGTGCCTCGTACTGCAACTGAAGCGAGCGTGCCTTTTATGCTGTCAGGTTCAGATCTAAATAAAATTGCCTTTCAGGATTTAAGAAAAAATGCATATAATTTTCTTTAACTGATTACATTGTATATTTTTAGACCTTTCTAACAAACACAAATTTTGATTCATGATATTGTTTACTATTAAAATGTAAACAACACGGAAATATGACTACTACGGCCTCTCAAAATGCAAAATATGCATTACGCTGACCTTAAAAATGCACCTTCATTTAATACAGGCATGTCAAACTCGCTTACCGACGTGGGCCAAATTAATCATTATATACAAAGCCGCGGGCCACATCAAACAAAGTAGATAATATTATTACAATTGCACACAGTAATATTTGTACGTACAAAACAGAGCTATGTTAAAGAAATATTCAAGTAAAGTACCAAAGTTATTATTATAATTCATAGTTTATTTTATCTTATTTTTCGAAAAAATTCTTGACTTTCAAAACAATACTTGACATTACTTATTTCAACGAAATTTACAAAGTTCAATTGGATTTTCTAAATTGTATTAACTTAGAAAAATGTTGTACACGTTCCATATTAATCTAGCAAAGTTATAACTTTTAATCTTCCGGATTTTTTTCAAGTAAAAAAATTTTGAATCAGAAAATTTATTTAATAAATTCTGTCCTGTATCGATGCGTTACGTATACGTATTTAATTTCATTTATTAAACACATTTTCTGGTTCAAATAATGTTTATACTGCCAGAAAAAGTTTTCTATTGAACCTACTTAATATATGTCTAATTGTTCACTTTGCTTCATTGTTAACTTTTCACTCAGTTGGAAAATTGAAATTTGTAACTGAATTAAACACAGGTAAAATGCCAAAGGACTGGCGGGCCAAAGAGAAGTTGTCGGCGGGCCAGTTGTGGCCCGCGGGCCACGTGTTTGACATGCCTGATTTAATACTATTAAATAGTGTTGTCAGAAAATGCCATTGACGAAGAAGAGGACAATGTTTTTGTCTTTAATTATTATTTATTTAACCAACAATTCTATCTTAAAAGATTGTTAAATTTTCATATTTATTTATTTACTTATTTATTTATTTATTTTTTTTACTGAATGAAATAAAAATTTATTTATTCAAAATTTTATTTATCATTAACATTCCATATGTGAATTCTACTGTCTAACATTTAATGATATGTTTAAAAAATAAAAGATAATAAATTATTATTATTAATCAAACATTAATAATTATTATTTAATTTAAAAAAATGTTATTAATACACTTGTATAATTTTAAAAATACAAAAGCAAATGATAATTACTACGTAAAATCGTATGCAGCCATCTATGAGTACCCGGCCGGACCAAAGAACTTCTGCCAGCAGAAAAAATCTTTGTAAACTCACAAACAACCACATCCATTTTTTTTTTTTTTTTTATAGATCAAGTTTTTAAAATAATTACTGTACGTACTATAAAAAAAAAAAATTAAGTAAATAAATTTATTATGCCATACTACATATTTTAATAAAAATAAGGCCAATATATATAAATATATTTATTTATTTATTTTCTTTCCTTATGTTAAATTGGCCAAATTACATAAAAAAAAAATTATGAACTCACATACTCAAGTTTATCAATACTATGTATATTTATATGTGTTTAATTTAGAATTGCATTTAATTCTAAGCGAAAGAAAAGAGAAAAAGAATGCTTAAATTCTAAAATAACATAAATTTATAAAATATTTTATTTAAAAAAAAAATCTAATTTCTAGCTGATTTCAGCAAGATGTCATTTAATAGTTATATTAATTAATTTTTCTAATACATTTTATTAATTATTAAATTCGCATATTTTTATATATACAATAAAAATATAATAGTCTTACATAAAATTTTACACTACAACAATGTTATTAATTAATTTAACTTGGATTTAAGCCTACTTTAATTCTAATTGAATACCGTTAATAAAAGTAAATTAGCTTATCAAGTTAAATATAATATAAACTATGTTTGTCTAATATTAATTTTGCTGAAAATTCCATAAATTTTAACTGTAAATGCTAATTGCTATACCTTTTGTTATTTATTTTGAAAACAACACCAACTTATATTTTTATTTATTATTTTTTTTTTATTAAATCTAGGAACTATACACTGAGCTAGACACTCCATAAATGTGTAAAACCTAAAAATCAAAAGTTTTCCTAAATAAAACTCAAAATGCTGCTTTTTACAATATAATATTACTAATTTTATTGTTTCTGAGCATAACATCTAGTAATTATACCATACTTAATTTTTTCTTCGATTCCTTTTTTCAGCCAAGAATCCTGAAGTTAAGGACTAAGTGATGAGTAAATACCTTGATGTACCTGTGAATAACTTTTCTACAAATATTTTGTTGGTGTTGGTGCATACCCAGCCGTGGGCCAAAATTGCACCCTATACAGAAAGCCTTTGGTGAGAAAATTTTAATTTTGCTTCAATTAATGATTTGTGTATTTGTTTACTATAATTTTGTGTGCAATCATATTGAAATAACTTGCCTTGTCCATTGTCATATATATATATGTTTTTTAAAAACCAATCTGCTACACCAAAATCCCTTTTTTTTTTTTTTTTTTTTTTTTTTTTTTATAACACTTTTGTTCATAAAACTTATCCCTGCTGTCTAAATTCTAGACTTTAACATATAAGTTGTAATTGAACTACCGGAATAATTCGTAGCACTTTTTGTATATTTTATTATATTTAGGATTATAGCTGACCGCTATCCTAATATAGAGTGCACTAATAATTTATTCCTTGTCAACCATATATTTATATAAGAAAATATATATATATATGAGTATGTTATAAATCTGTTCTAACTACCCTGAACCTAATAGCTTACACCTACTCATTTTAAAGAGTAATTCTGAAAGTCTGTCATCTAAATTGTAAGGTTATTAGCAAAGGCTACCCTTATAGAAGACAGAAAAAAATTCTCTTTTTTTTTTTTTTTAAATTACTCCAACATTATTCACTATTAAATTAATTAAGTTTTAATGTTATTTGGCTTCGTTAAGATTTTATATTTTCTAATTCATATTCGAAAAAATATATATATAACTTTTGCCTAGAGAGAAATATTCCACTGCTCCAGTGAAGTTTTGTGAAGCACATTTCATAATTTTATAAGTATGTTTTCGGGTGCGCCCTGCACATTTGCTCAATATTGTAACCCTGAGACAAATTGGCGTTCCCATCTTCCTATCCTTTCTTATTATTATTTTGAATTTTAAAAAGGCAAGTTATTAATTTTGTTTCAACCTTTATACCTAAAAGAGAAAAATTTATTTTTAAATTTTGAAAATTTTGAAAATTTTGAAATTTTGAAATTCGATTAATTATGTATTTTGTTTTATTTTTAATACCAATTCATATCCCATGGATAATACTGGGGAGGGGGGAAAAGGTAATGATCTTGTATAACATCCCCGTATAAGTTTGTATATGATGTATAACCATATAACGACATATTTTTATCATAGTAATCTCTTTGATACTTTAAATATGGGTCTACATTCTCAGAATATTTATTTTTTTTTATAATACTTTTTAGTAACTTTGTCACCCTTTTGACTAGTATTTTTATTTAATTCAAACCAACAATTTTCAGTTGAGCGCGATTTTCTCTGACAAATGCCACATTCAGTTTTGTAATTTTTATCACCCTTAATTTTTTTCTGAGACCCCTGTAAATTCGTAATTTCCGCCTCTGCATGACCTGATGCATATTTCGGAGCGTATAATTGATCCATATGCCGTTTGATCGGCTCTATTGATTTATCTGGAACATATTGTAATAAATAATTAAAGTTTCTAAACTTTTTAGTAACTTCGTAGGGTCCTTGAAATTTTGGCTCTAATGCGCCTGGTTTTCCAATACATTTTAAATATACTGTTTGACCCAAATTTAAATCCTTTACTTTTTCGTATGCCTCTTCATCTATATATTCTTGCATTATTTTCTCCTGGTTTGCAAGGGATTGAATTTTGATTTCCTTCATATGCTGTATTCTGCTTTTAACATAAGAGTGGGTATATATTTCCTCGGAAGGAATAGGGACTGTGAAGGGATTTTTTATTTCCCTTGCGAAAAATAGCAGTGAGGGACTATATCCCGTAGCGCGGTGTTTCGAGGAATTATACGCTAGTTTAAAAAAAATCCAGTCGTATGTCCCATTCCGTAGTGCGTTTCGACATAGCTACAATTGATGTTTTTAATATTTTATTGGTAACTTCACAAAGTCCATTTCCTTGCGCATGGTATACACTCACAAATTTCCTTTGTATGCTTAAAGATTCCAAATATTCTTTCATAATTTCGCTTCGTAAATATTTTGCGTTATCAAAGATAATTTCCTTACAAATCCCATAATTTGCAAAATATTTATTTAGTACATTTAATATAGTCTGTGACTCTACGTTTCGTAGGGGAACAGCTTCCAGGAATCTCGATGTCGAATCAATTATAATTAAAATGTATCTGTTTTTCCTTAACGTGAGGTTTAAAGGTCCAATGACGTCAGCATGCAGGACTGTACTGACTTCGTGATCTTTCACCATTTTTTTAACAGGGACTTTTATTGTCGTGTGTTGTTTAGATGTGAGGCACTGCACACAATTTGCACAATACTGTTTAATATCTTTGTACATTCCGTGCCAAAAAAGCCTTGTTTTCACATTATCATAAGTTTTTTGAAATCCGAAATGCGCTTTATGAGCTTCTTCTATGGCTGCAATTTTTAATTAATCCGGGGTAATTAAAAGCTCCTTTTTATCTGCACCAGGTTTTAAAATTAATAGTTTATTTTGATTTAAAGTAAATCTCTTCGTGCTTCTATTATTTTTGTCTTTTTCGATTTTATTTATTATAATTTTTAATTTTTCGTCTGCGTATTGCTCCGATTTAATATTTTCGTCTGTAAGTGCTATGTTACTTGCAAACAAATTATTTTGGAGTTCTCTGTCTGTTGTAAGATTATCTAAATTCCTGCTCAAATAGTCTGCTGGATTGTTAATTCCTTCGACGAATTCGAAGTCGAAATTAAAGTCTTGTAAATCTGCTACCCATCTGTTTATAATTTCCGATTTATCTTGTAAATGTAAATGCTGAGTTAGTGCTTTCGAATCAGTTAACACAGCAAACCTTCTACCCGAAAGCATATATTTAAAATGCATAATTGCTTCATGCACTGCTAATAACTCAAATTTAATACTCGGATAATTTTTTTCCGGTTCTCTAAGTTTTCTCCCGAAAAATTCAACAGGTAGCAAATGACAATCCTTTTCTTGAGCTAGAACACCTGAAATTGTAACTTTGCTCCCATCCGTGAATAAGAAAAATCCCTTGTTAAAATCGGGGTGTCTGAGTGTTGGTTTTTGTACAATTTCTTCCTGAATTATCAGAAAAGCTTTTTCTGCTTCTGGACTCTACTTGAATTTAACTTTATCTTTAGTCAGTTCTACTAAAGGGTTAACTTTGTCTGAATAGTTTGGTATTAGTGTCCGAAAATAATTCGCTAAACCCAATAAAGATCTGACCCCTTTTTTCGATTTTGGTCTGACTAAATTTTTCACTTTTTCTATATTCTTTTGTGATGGAGAATATCCCAATTGATTCACCCTAAATCCTAGGAATTCTATTTCTGGTTTGCAAATTTGCATTTTTGAAGGTTCGATTGTCATGTTATGATTTATTAATACCTGTAAAACTTCTTCTAAGGTTTTCATCATCTCTGCTATTGTGTTTGCAGATATCAACACATCATCAATGTAGTATGATACTTTGCTTTTATCAAAATGTCCCAGAATTTTATCAATTACTTCTGCAAAAATTGCGCTAGAATTTCGTGTGCCAAAAGCTAAACGAAGCGGCATATGTTTTCCAAATTCCGTAATAAAGGCTAATTTTCTACAATCTTCTGGTTTTAAATTGATTTGAAAAAATGCACTATGTAAGTCTAGCACCGTATAATATTTCTTACCGCTTATTTTTTGTAATAAGTCTTTTACGTCCGGCATCGGATAAGTGTACGGTTGTAAAATTTGGTTCAATAGTCTTAGGTCCGTTGCCATTCTAAACTTGGGTTCTGCATTCGGGTTATTACTCGGATTTTTCTTTCTAACGAAAATAACTGGAAAAGCATACTCGGAGTCAGTCTTCTCTATAATTTTAGCCTGTAACAATTGTTCAATTTTCCGTTTCGCATACTGTCTTACTGCCTGAGGCAATTTATATGGCTTAGCTTGTACCGGGAATTCATGATTCAATTGAAAACTTGGTGCGACAAACGCTGATTGCCCCAATGTCTGATAACTTTTTGAAAATGCATGAACATTGCCCATTAAAATTTCTCGAAATTTTTGTTGTACTTCCTCTGATAAATGGCTTAAATCGAAATCCGTCTCTTTAATTTCTGCTTCTCGAAATTTTCTTACATCTTCTATATTTAAATTATTTATTTCATAAAATGTCCCTTTCTCTATATTATCAGTTGAGTCATCTTGCTTGCACTCAAAGTTCTTTATAATTTCCCCCATTTTAGTTCCTTTCTGAATAATTAACTTTTATAACAGTTTATTCTTTATTATAATATTTATGTTATTATTTTTTTGAACTTCGTGTAACGAAGTCTCGCAGGAAAATTTACTATTTTCTTGAATTGGGTAAAAAATAATCACATCTGACATATTTATATCCTCTGGGCATTTTAATTTTACAATTTTCGATTCTTCAGGTTGGAGAAAAATTCTATTTTTTGTAATGGCAAACATAATTTTATTTGAATGTTCCCCTGAATTACATGGCGTAATGTTATTCACTTCATAATTATTTACTTCACTTGCAACGTTTAAGTTAATTTGTTGATTTTTAAATTTTAAGGTTTTATTGCATAAATCCAAAATCATATGATTTTCTTTGAGATAATCGTACCCTAATAACATTTGGTACTGCCTATCAAAATCATCATTAGTGACATAAATTGTGCCTGTTGTGAATATACTTTTTAATCGAAAAGTTAATTTTACACATAGTTTAAAAAAAAATCTTTGAATTCGTTAAAGTTTTAATTTGGATCTGATTGCCCAAATATTTGATTTTGACGTTTGTATCTTTAATTTTTTTGAATAAAGAAGGTGATAAAAGGGAAACGGCAGCTCCAGTATCCAATAAAGCTTGTATTTCGACGCCCTGTATACTTAGTGATATAATTGGCAGACTATCTTTGTCTGCATTTGTTATATTTGAGATTGTTTTATTTATTTTATCGATTTCCGTCTCTGAAAATCCCGAATCTTGATCCGATTTAGCTGTTTTCTTTGCCCATTTTTTTTTCTTTTTGCGCTTTTCAAATTGATAACCATTTTGATCATAATTCTCAGAAATATATCCAAAATCCCTATTTCCCGAATTCCAGTTAGGTTGTGAATAATCATACATCCCATAATGCGTCGTGTAATTAAAGGAATTGTAGTAATCATTATAATATCGTTCATAATCATTATAATGAAAATTGTTATTGAAATGGGGACCCTGATAATTATTGTGTTTATTAAAGTGTTTCTTATTCCGCGGAACACTATCATCTCTAATTGCACGGGTTTTTTTCTTTGATTTTTTTAGTTTTTCAATCTCCCCTTTTAATTTCTCGATTAGCTCTTTGTTTTGCTTACTTGATTCTATAATGTTCTCATAAAGATCTTTGTTTTCTTTATTTATTGCGTTAATTTCCTCAAACTTTGATTCATTATACGCACTTTCCATAAGTTGTGCTAACTCGCATGCCTCCTTGAACGACCTGGGCGCATTTTTACGAACATCTAGTGCAATATCCTGTCTAATTGCATTTAAAAAATTCGACATTTTTAAGATTTCGATAAAATTCTCTTCCTTATTATTCACATTTTCGCCTGCACTTTCGATATAAGATTTTACACCCTTTTTAAACTCCAAAATGAAATCCTCTATCGTTTGACTTGCGGCCTGTTTTAAATTTAGGAAATTGCTCTGAGCATTAAGGAAGCTTAGTTTAGTACCAAATAACTCCACCAAATTATTTTTAAATAAATTATAATTGGTCTCGTTATATTTTTCAATCTGTTTACTTAAAATATGTTTTGCGTCCCCAGTAATTTTAGACTTTAAAATTAATAATTTAGTTTCTTCCTGTATATCTTTCGAATTAAAAATATTATCAAATTCATCTAAGAAAAATATAATGTTTTTGTTCTTTTTATTGTCAAATGGTGACACTAACTTAATACGTGTATCTATATCCAGCGTCTGAGTCATTTTTAACAAATATTAGTAATCGATGTATACTTTTTCAAAATATCAATTCAAAATAGATCCTATACCTCTTAAAAGAATATTTTGCATCTCATACTATTTTCTCTATATTACAAGATATGTATGAAAATATTCTAAATTGCATAAATACATAAAAACAACAGCACTAAAATTTAAAAAAATATTTCTTAGCAGATGAAGTTGTTTTGTAGATTATTCTTTTACACACATAAATACCCCTAAAATATTTATAATACACGCATATACAAAAACACCATAATTTCATTTAACAGAAAAATATCTGTCTTTTTCTGCAGAAACAACAATCTTATTTATATATATATATATATATATATAAATATTGTACCACTGCTTCGTAGTACGACTCATAAATTTTCTTTTGTATCACCTTGATACAATTTCAAAAATCATGATCTATTGACATTTTAATCATTTTTATACCATATTATAAAATTTTACTTATTATTCTTATTATTATTATTTATACAGTATATTAAAAAAAAAAAAAAATATTTTTACAAATGTGTCATCCGTGATGTGAATGCCATTATTTCTCAATGGTAACTGAGATCCAACCAAAAGAGAAAAGAGAAAAAAAAATGTAATTCCTAAATTTACCTATTATAAATCCCAGAATTAATTTTTTCATTTCTTTTTTTTTTCTTTATTGCTAACATATATTATTCATTTTATTTATTTAAATTATTATATGTGTGTCATTATTGTTACAATAATAAAATTAATTTTAATAAAATTTTAATCAATTAAACTTACATACCTACAATATCTTTAAAATTGTGACATTAAAATAATACTTAAATTTATTTTCCTTTATTATTATTATTATTATTTCTAATGACCTCAGATGAACGTTCCTGAGTCATAGCACCATTTTACTTTAATGAGGAGGGATGCTGGACAGATAATTACACTTGTTTATTTCCTATTTAATTTACATCCAAAATTGTTAATTGGTCCAAATCATCCAAGCAACCTCATAGTAAATTGGTATATAATTTTATATACCTTAGATAAATTCAAATAACATAAGTGATCGTAATTACGTAATTCTAGTAGAAGAGCAACGCGTATAATTAATAAAATTAAATTATAATCCGCGTAAAACTGTAGTTATTAAATTTAATTAATTACGAATAAAATTAAGAGTTTGCGTTGTGAAATATTTAGACGAACTCTTCCACTTATGAATTAAACTAAAATTTAAGCTGTAAAAATAAGTTGACACACCTTAAACATTATCAATTAAATAATTACAGAAACTTTTTAAAACTTGATTAAATATCTTATTTACATTGAACACAACTATATACAGAAACACATAATATTAATTCAAAAAAAAAAGAAAGCAACACTTTTGTTTGCTTCTCATTATTTCATGTATATTTAATCTTAAAAAAAAAGACAATGTTTTCATTTACTCTTATTATTATATATTTTTCTTTTTGCAAAAAAAAAATAATTCTCTTTCATTTTTAAATTACCTTAATTATATTTAATTATTGGTTTTGTTGGATCTCAGATTGCTCTCTACCATGAAATATCATAAAAGGATATTTATAATTTCTTATATAATTTAAAGTGGTAAAAGAAAAAGTTTAAGGTAATACCTTATATCATATACGGGATGGTGGCCTTTATTCATCAAATTCAGAGTTGTTGCGTTGCTAAGGATCATATCCATATGTCATCTGGAATCAGCTTCTTATCAGAGCGGCAATATCGGGATGGCAGGAAGCATAGCTACGGACCTCAGTAGAACAATCCACTTTATTTCAACATCAGGAAGACATCCTCAATTAGGCTTGCTTAGGCTCACTCCGATATGTCCATCTCGCCTGGGCATTACTAGGGCTTTCTGGATTCATTGCACGGGCTTTCAGGAGAGCTCCTGCGTATTCGACATCTTTTTTCAGACTCTCTTTTTCAAAACTTTTTCTTCTGGCACTCCAACTCTTGCAGTGGGTGGAACTATTTGTCTGGTCCTCCCTTATTGGATGTGAGAAGATTTTGCATTATCCTTCGATAGACCTATTAGCTAACAGTCTGCAAATGGCCCCTTACATATACTTTAATATTTTTATATGCCTTAAAGTTTGGGTGGTCTGAAAAGCCATAAATTTATCCCAACACTTTTATTAAGGCCATAAATTTATTCCAACATTTTTATTATTTTACGATTTCTAATTATACACCACTTTCCACTGGCTTGTCATAAAACGACACCATGGCGTCTGGCTATTGTTGTTATCTGAGATCCGAACTGTATTCAACATTATACATTCATTTTACAATACAATTTTTTTTTAAATATATATTTAATATTTAAAATCAACTTAATAATTTTTGTATGAACTTACACTCCTATTTTACTTAAATGTATAAACATTATAATTTTACACTCATAATTATATTTTATAAAAAAAATATTTATACAAACAGAAATAACAAATTACGCAATTTTACTTTGATTTAACCAACATGGTGCGGGAACATATCAGTTTTATATGTTGCCCAGCAACATGTTATACAAAAATTCTGTATTAAAAGTACTAAATTGTTATTATTTCTTATTTGAATGTCCTGTGGGTTCTATGCAAATTCATTATAAGTAAAAATTTAGAAGAAAATAAACAGTTATAGGGGTAAAATGGTAAGGAAAATTAAACTCGCAAGTTTAACTTAAACCTCAGTTAAATAAAAAAATATTCGCTGCTGACCATGTTTTCTTTATTTTGAATCATTAAAGCATTCGTCTATCAGATTAAAATGTTATTTTAGCAAGTTTAATTTTGTCAGATTCTTTTCCCCCAAAAGTCAAAAGATTGTGAGAATGCCCCATACATAAATGTTACATTCCTGCAACAATGGATTGGCTTTATCGTTGAGAATGCCGTACTGGCTGTCACGATAGTAGTTGTGGATCACATCCAGCATTAATGACGTAAAAGAAGTGGTCAGAACAGATAATTCGAATCTGTTATATTAGTAGAACAAATTATTGAAATGCAGTTGTCGAGTGAAAACTATGGAATGCATCGTTCCGTGAAGTTTCCTCAGAAGAAATTGAAACAACTCATAATATCAGTTAAGCACTTTATTAGAAGATCTTGCAAAAAGTTCAGTTTCCACCAAGATAATTAGCCATAGCTCCATAGTAGCAATTAGGTTTAAACAAAGTTCCAGATAATCGAATAACAGGACGGTGACCAGGGTATGGATGAAAACTGGAAATACGACTCAAATCTGCTGAAACACAGCGAGTATCAACTTTTTGTTCCTCACGTGTAAGGATACAAATATGACGTAGTTCGCGCTCTCAACCAATGAATAATTAAGAATGTCACGTCATATAAAGAGTGCGAACAGAACTAGCGGATGAATTTTGATGAAAAAAGGATAACATCAGAAATGTGCGGGAAAGTAAAAATGGAAGCTAAAAGAATAATCTCGACAGAAAAAAGCGCGGTAATGGAACATTTAATTTAAGAATACTAAAAGCGTAATATTTAAGCGATTAAGACAAGTGAGACATTAAATTGAAGGGAATTTAACAGAGTTAACGATCGAGATTATTTAAGGATAAGGATTTAGTGAAAATAAAGTAGTAATTTAGAATAAGATAAGGAAATCGCGGAATTAGATCTAATAATGTAATATACATACATACATACTAAACCGTAGGGCACATTAGCTTTCAGGCTTTTATAGCCTGTGAGCTATAGAGTGCCAAGAGCGTGTAACTATGGGGGGGGGGGGAGAAAGGAGGGACAGAAAATATAGGAGGACATTAAAAGCTTTCCAACGATATATTACACGAGATGGTTTGGAAGAAACAAATATGCCGCCCGGGGAACAGGTATGTCCTAAAAGGTTGGAGGGGCGACCTGAAATGTATCTTTGGACAGGGTTTCAAAATGTGGATTTATAATAAAATGGAAAGAGAACTGGATATTTTTTAAATTGCATGCATATTTTGAACGGCCCTGTAAATTAAGATTGGCGAGGAAGTGAGGAAAAGGGATTACAAGGAACAAACTTCAAAAATACAACATAATAAACTAGTAACCCGAATAACTTGGCTTCTAAACATAAGAGCCCCACCAGTGGCCGAGAGGTTCTGCTGTCGAAGCTGGTAGACGAGAGGTGCTGGGTTCTAACCCAATCACGACAGTCGACCTAATCGTTTCGGAGTTTTCGTGATTTTCTTCGAAACCTTGGATTTCCAAGCGTAAATATGGGTTAGGTTCCATTAGAAACACCCCCACGAAGTGCACTCTCCCCCCCCCCCCTTAGGGCCTCTATCCCTCGTGTTGATAATTAGCCGTCATAAACATAACCAACCAACCTAAACAGAAGTATAACTATTTAACATATTCTTGAATTCAGAGTGTGATCCGGGGGAACATCGTAATGTCCCTCCCGAAAGTTTTGAGATTTTATGCTTTTTAATGGACAAATGTGCATTCCCCCCTTACGGAACTCAAAAATATCCCCCCGTCCCCCCCAACCCAACCGGAGCAGTCAAGAAATCGGTCCCGTCATTCAACACATCAACCTAGAAAAAAAAAAAAAAGGCTCTTATACAAAATTTTACAGCAATTCTGCCACTAAAACAATAAAATTGGAAGAATCAATTCAATCCAAATCGTCGATCATGCGCGATGCGATTTGAATTCATGCAAATAAAAAAATAACGATTCTATCCGCATCTAAAGAATTGAAGTAAATCAAAATATAACGATTCTACCAGCATCTAAAGAATTGAAGTAAATCAAAAAATAACGATTCTACCGGCATCGAAAGATCGACATCGAATCTATACTGAATCAATTCGGCATTTCTGATCCTACGTTACGGGTAGAATTAATTGAATCGTTCATTTTTATCTTACTTTCTTTTGTCTAGAAAAAGGAACTGTCGGAAATTTGAAAAATTTCGACTTCCGGATTTTGAAGGATTTATAGTTTTAGAAGGTCTTGTCAAGAATGCGATTTGATTATTTTTATAATTGTCTGTTTGTGATTCTGTCTATTTGTTTGTCTCTGACAAAAAAAAAATGTAGGCTGTCTATTTCAAAAACTAATACATGGAATCTCTTGAAATTTTAGATTCAGTTAGAACTTCATATAAATTGGTGCAGATTACTTTTTGATGTAAAGTCAGGTGGCGCTGCTATGCTGCATTTTTTACGATTTTCGCAATAGCTATATCTCAAGAACTAATGCACTGATTTTCATCAAACTTCACAATCAGTTAGACGTTGGCATAAATTGTCGCATATTACGTTTCCGTGTAAATAGCCCGACATGGGGCGTTCCTATGCTCATTTTATCAGCATAGTTGAATTCAGACAATTTTCTCCTGGAGGGATTTCTGCGGATCCAAGGAGGGACAGTTCAGAGGGGGAGGGGATTCGACTTTTGTATATTAAGCATAAAATCTCAAACCTTCTGGGGGAACATTCGAATGTCGCAGGGGGAGGACATGTCCCCCCGAGCCATCTCCTGAATTCAAAACGTTTTTCAGGAATTAAACGATTTTAGAGATCATATCTCAAGAACTAATGAATGGCATTTCATCAAACTTCATATTCTGTTAGACATTGTCATAAGTTGTTTATGATTAGGTTTTAGTGTAAATGATATAACAGGTTGTGCTGCCATGCTGCTTTTTTTAGCAGTGTTGAATTCTGACATTTTTCTACGGGACGGATTTCTATGGTTCTGGAGAGGGACTTTCTAGAGTTTCGGGAGGGGGGTGGGAGGGGGATTGGACTTTTGTCCATTAAGCATAAAATCTCAAATCTTTATGAGGGACATTTCAATGCTCTAGTGGGGTTGTTCACCCGTACCAGCCCTTTAATTCAACATTGTTTTTCAGGATTTACACGATGTTAGCGATAGCAAGACGTAATAAACGGAATTTCATCAAACTTAATATTCTGTTAGTCATTGACATGAGTTTTTCCATAGTTTTTCGTGTTAATCATGTGACAGGCTGCGCTGCTACACTGCTTTTTTGCATGATATTCGTGATAGCCATATCTCAAAACTAATGAACAAAATTTAATCAAACTTCATATTCTGTTACACTTTCATATAAATAGATCCTTATTAGGCTTGGATGTATACTGCCCAACAGCTATACATCTTATGCTCTTTGAATCGGGTCTTTCCCTTGCGGACATCTTGACTAATATCAGAGGAACGTCTTTTTCCACGCTACTTTCGCTCTTACACCATCCCCTACACATGCTAGTTAAGGTGTAGAGATGGTATAAGAGCGGAAAAAGCGTGCAAAAAGACGTTCGTCTGACATTATCCTAAGAGGATGTGGGCCGAAATTCAATGATTTTTTATAAAATACAATGCTTATATTTTATTTTAAAATACACATACTTCAAAGAACCTATGCTTTTTGAATCCTCATGATGGGCATAGTTTATCATTTAAATTTGACACTGTGGTAGCGAATTTTGAAGATTTAACATAGATGAGACAGAAGAAAGTTTTGGGATTGGCACATCCAACTACTTTACTTTCAATTTTTGAAGGAAAATGAAAATGATATTACCTTTAGAGACATCGATTAAAAAAATTATAGTATCGATTAAATCGAGTTGTCCGTAGTATCGATTATATCAATTAAAAAATCGAAATCGAACATCACTAATGTGAGTCTTTTGACCGCTAAATATTTCGTGATATACTCTGTCATATGCAGTGAAAATTGTCCAATAGCTCGCTGATATTAGGGACAGATTATGTCGAGGTAGAAAACAAACAGTAGCGTTCCCAGAACACGCAAAATGAAAATGTGAGCCGCATTCCAAAACATACGATATTAAAGGTCTAAAAAAATTGATATAATTTAGAAGACTATTTGACAAACTGTGAAAAAATTTTCTAAACATTAGTTTATGAAAATATAAAAAAAGTGGTAGAATCTTACGCTGGCCAATGATAGTGTAAGTTTCCAAAAATGTATTATAACAATGACGCTGGTCGCTCATGATCAATGTCATTTTTTTATTTCCTCAAGTAAACTAGTTCACAGTGTGAAAAACCTTAAATCTGATCAAAGGATTTCTCTTAGTTCATCAAAAAATACTAAAATACTGTTGCCATCTGTCTCTTCAATAATCCTCTTACAGATATGATTTGTTTCTGAACATTACAGATACTTTGAATCTTTCAAAAAATAAGGAATATATATATTTTTTTAATTTGAGGAGGTAAGTTCCACTCTGTAGTCGAAAATAATATCTGAAATTATCACTTCAGCGTAAAACCAAGAATCGGAAACTGGAGAAACTTGCCATGTTTTCTGTAAGACACAGGAAATGTACCTTCATATTTAGCCATCTATTTCTGATTTAAGGGGTTTATTAAATGGCTATAGCTAAAACGTCTATCCAATTTTATTATATTAGCCTAAATATTTACTTCACGCATTTGACTAAGGCATTTAGGAATTAATATTAATCAAAAGAGAATATATAGAATTCTGTATTATTTCATCGTCTATTCTCTGTGTATCCACTTTCTGTAAATTTTGAATCACATTTTTCAAATGAATTTTTTAGTCAACTTCTAAAATACAAGTCAGGCCAATTTTATATTTTTTGACAGCTTAATTTCTATAAAATGTGAATTTGAAACCATGGACAAATTTTTAAGGAGATATCTAGTTAAGCTCCAAGTCAATATCTTCAATATCATAAATCTATAAATGAATCGATACAGTGTGCTTACTGATTGTGGATAGAAAAAAAAATTACTGCCAAAAAAATTACTTGAGCATCCAGTTCACCATACATCAAATAGATATCCGCCATTTATTGACTAGGGAAACCAGCCAAATCCATCCAACCTTTTTTTTAATCCATGGTAAAATGACGATGCATGTGATAAACCAGCTCTTTATGTATTTAATGACAGTAAAATCCAGCGGTTCACCATTTGAGATACATTGCGTTCCAGATTTTGTATAATGGATATTGCTTATATAGATGCACTTGTGTTTTATTTTTTATTACATTTGTTCTGATTCGAAATCACTTTCTCTAAGAGAAATATAATTCACTTTAAAATCGAATTCCTAATTTGGACTCAGATATATGGATCTTTTGCAGACCAACAGCTAGAAATAATACAGGATTTAACAGAAAAAAAACAGTTTATATATCACATATAAGGATAAGGGGCAGTACAGGTGCGGTTATAACTTACGATAATAATAATAAAAAAAAAAACGGAAACACTAAAACTGATAGAGGGAATACCTTTTTCAAGAAACTGTTAATTAAAATGGTAGCTTAAAGGAAAATGGCGATTGTGGCCTGTTGTCCCAATCTAAAAAAGTTGAATTCACCTCACTACAAACATGCCATTATAAACAATGTAGTGTTAACTGTAACTGCCACTATAAAGACTGAAGTTAGCGTATAAAAATTTCACTTTAAAATACTGCAATATTACCATCAATGTATCCCTGTGGATTCGAATGTTATTTTTTTCAAATACCAAACTTCAACTGCTTTCCATGCTGAAGACCTCACATTCGCAGATTCTACTCAGCGTAAACTTTCGAAGGTCCCAGGATGCTCAAACTCATACTGATTAAAAATTAAGCGTGACGGAGCTGTGGATTGACGACAAAATTGCATAATTCCTTTGTGCTTTTTGATTCTTTTATTGAGTTTAAATTTCGTCAAGCTAAAATTATATACCCAACATGTAATTACTACGCATCCACTATCAGAGAATCCAGAGAAATTCTATGTAAAACCAATCAAGTATGCAACGACGCCCTATTATACAATATTCCCAATATATGGCTAAATATTCTGAAAATAAATCCTAAAAACTTGATCAAATTGACGTATTAAAATTAATCGTACTGCAGTTAAATATTTCCCTCGTGGCAAGTTTAATTTGAAACTGTCCTACTTCTACTACTGTCCAGCTACGCATTTAAAAATGAAAGTGCCGTATGTGAGCAAAGTGACGTATTAAAATAAATGTAACAGCAGTTAAATATATTTATCTCTACATAAGTTCAATCCAAGGCACAGCTACTTCTACTTTAGCTACCTGAATAATTATAGACTCTCCAATTTCAAACTAATTAAGGAATTTGTAAGAATGCAGCAGCAATTAATAATAAAAATATTATCTGACGATGAACGCGGTAATTGTAGGTCGAAAGCACTAAGAAATTTTAAATGAAATGTATGATTTTTTAACTTGTAGCACATATATTTTTATTACATTGTGAACTTTTAGTTAAAGCAGTGAACTTTTGAAAGTTCATATTGTGTATTTTGTGATAAAATCAATGTGGAACATTGTATTTCGTCTTATGATTTCATTACCTCTATCTTCTTTTTTGGCTGAACTTGTCGTTGAAGCGGTGACCGGACTGATCTCAATACAGCACCATAACAACTAGGCCACAAGTCGCTTTCTAGACGTGGAGTTTAAAATAAACATACGGATTTCCCCAAATGTGGGCTTAGGAGAGGCTTTAAAAATTTTAAGTTCAGAGAGCTCGCAAAATTAAACTAAAATGGTCAGAGATCTCTTCGATATGAGATGATGGTTAATGAGATAATAAGTTTTAACGTAGAATAATAGGGGATAAAAATGTGAATTAGACATATTTTAGAAAAGACATAAATTTATTTTTTAAATTTAAAGATGTATGGAAGACCGGGGCACGTTTACACATGGGGCACGTTTATGCAGTGCATTTTTTCCGAAACGAGTTATAACTGGCGCGCCACCAGTAATGACCGATTGATGCTGCTCCCTAGCAGGTATTCTCACACGTTTTTGAGCGTCAGCCGAGCTTCGGTCTAGCATGCGGAAAGGATAATCTGTTTTCTGGCAAGGTGAGTAAGTTTTGTGTTGAACATATTGAAACTTATTGTGATCTAATAACACTTAGTTAAAGATAAACAAATATATGAACATTAGCAGAATTTTATCCTTTTCTGAGAACTGTATTTGTTTGAACAGAAATGTTATTAATTTTCGTTACACTTTTTAAAAAAAAATCCAAACATGGCGACGAGGTACGTTTACGCAATGACACCGGGGCACCTTTACGCTTCTTACTGCGTAAACGTAAAAAAGGACAAGAGTGGGTTGAATATCTTAGATGCAAAAGGTGGTCCCATTAAAAGTATCATATTGGAAATACTTTATTTTTTGTTTGTAAAATCTGTAACAGTGATGACGAAGATGACCAAATAGTTTATGTTTTTAATTAGCAATCAGCCCTAAGTTTTCAGTTTAGACTATAAAATGTTCTTTAATTAATTCTCTTTAATTTTTTTATATTTAAACAGCGTTTTAAGTTATAAATAAAACATTTCAATTTTATGAAATATTTATTTCACTTACTCCTTGGAATCACTTAAAATATGCATAAACGTTCCCCGTTCCGGGGGCAGGTTTACGCAAAAAACTTGGACTTTTTTTTTCCAGTTAAAAACACAAATAGGGAAACAACTCAATACGCTTATTAACTGCTTATAAAATCACAATGTCTAAAATTTCCTAAGTTAAAACATAAAAATTAGAAAATTATTTAAAATAACCCCATGTAAACGTGCCCCGCTCTACCCTATATTATCTTTTTAATTAAATTCTAGAAGAGATGTTAATTGTTTTCAGTAAAGTCAATTTTTTCTAAAGTATATTGAACTACAATGTCTTTATTAAATGTGTTCGTTTAAAATATATTTTATGAGCGAATATTTTTATTACTCTAAAAAATAAATTGCGAATACTTTTAAAGGAATGAGACAATTGCTAATTTATTAATTTCGAAACTATTATTTTTGTTTGTTTGTTTTTAAATAAATTAGAAATTTTAATTTATTGATTTCGCGGTTTGTCATTTAAAAAATAAATTCTAACTTTAGTATTAATAGAGTCGATACGCATGTGTGGAATGAATAAACGGATGTTTTCCTCCCTTTCAGACTTTACGGTAGAATTAACGAAAAAAAAAAAACATGTTTTCTAGGAGTAAGGAAATTATTTGTTTAAAAATAATAAATAATCTAGTGTATAAAGATACTTTTTCTGACATTGCACTCTTTAATGTAAAAATTTGAGTTAGATATATATCCGATTGCAATTTTTATACCTATTTTTTTAATTTTAAACTGGTGTCCCATATGTGCCCTAGTATGTTTATACTTATGATTTTACTTTTATGAGTTTAAAAATGTCTATTATTAATTTAAAACTATTGTAAGAATGACCTGAATGCAAACACAGAATAAAAATTTTTGTTCACTTGAACATAAAAGTAATTATTTTTAATTTAATTTGTTAGAAGATTTCTAAGAATTTGTAAGTTGATGGTATAAAATTAGATTTATTGGTTTATTTACTTATTTTATTTTATCGGAATACTTTTCACATTTCTTTAAAATGTTTTTTAAAAAGAAATATAATTTTAACACGCGGTATTAATGCTATCTTTTACAAAGCATTGAAGCATATTTTACTCAATATTTTTCTAAAGAAGTAATACAAAGACACGTACAATATTTGTCTTGGGTCATTGTTGTGTTAAGAAAAAAGTCAAATATTTTCAAATGTGAATACATTGCAACATGTTTATTCTAAATTCAAAGAGCTCTATCTGAAAATATTGCCTTCATTTAAAACTTGATTATTTTTAAAATATCTAACAATAGGTATGATTTTGAATAACAAAAGAACCCACCATAAAAGTTGACAAAGTAGTAAAAGAAAAAACTGAAAATCAGTTTTGTGTCTATTTTTTATACTTTCCTATTTAACTTAGTTTGTTTTTTGTGTGTAAAGTTGGAGTTTTCTAATCGTATTTTCAATCACTTCCTGATCTGCTAGGAATAAAAAATTTACGTACGCAAATACGTTTCAGATGATTATACAACATTTTAATATTTTTATAACGTAAGTAAATATAATTAAATTAGTTTTAAATTATTTTCTCAATATCTGGTGCTTGTTGATAAATCGCCAAAGAATAGTTTTGACGACAGGTATATACATGCTATAAAATCAAAACGAAACGATAAAAATGAAACAAAAAAATTGATAAAAAATAATAATTAATAATTAATTAAAAAAAAGACATTTATGCCAAAAAGGGAATAAAATATATATTTTGTTTTGGCGAAAACTGATCTATTTTTTTATGTCCTTTTCTATTTCTATTCTAGTACAATAAATATATAATAATGGATTTTATCAACCAATAAAATATTTCGTTTGAAACAATTTTTGGTTACTTTGGACATTCATTTAAATAAAATATTAGGAACTATTCATACAAAATATGATTCTTTGAATTAATTTAAAATTTTAAAGTTAATAATTTTAATAATGTGTTATGACGTTAAGCAAAGTTATTTAAAACTGCACTAACAATGTTGATAAAATGACAAATGTATAATAAATGTGAATAAATATTCGCATATAAATTTAAAACAAACTTGACGTTTAAGTTTTTTCTTTTTTTTTCTCTCAAACTAATGTCTTACAATTTATCATTAGAGAGAGAGATAAAATGACTACAGTGAAAAAACTAGTCGGATGTACCAATCCCAAAACTTTCTTCTATCTCATACATGTTAATACTTCAAAATTTGCTATCACACGGCCAAAATTAAATGGCAATCTATGCATCTCATGAGGATTCTAAAGATATGAAATTCCGTGCATTAGTTCTTGAGATATGACTATCACTGAAATCGTCTAAATCCAGAAAAATGCTGCCTAGCAGCGCCACCTATTGCGTGATTTATACCAAATCCTAATCAGCCGCAATTTATGTCATCGTCTGAATAAATCTGAAGTTTGGAGAAAATCCGTGCATTAGTTTTTGAGATAGTGCTATAGCGAAAATCGTGAAAATTCCTGCATAGCAGCGCCACCTATTGGGTGATTAACACCAAAACCTAATTCACAAAAACTTGTGTCAACATGCAACTAAATCTGAAGTTAGATGAAAATTCATCCATTAGTTCTACATATAGGGCTATTGAGGCAATCGTGAAAAAGGCAGTACAGAAGCGCCACCTGTTGGGTGATTTACACCAACACATAATCAATAGCAAGTCATATCAAGGACTAGCAGAATCTGAAGTTTGATGAAAATCCGTGCGTTAGCTCTTAAGATAGAGCTATTGGGGAAATCGTGTAAATCCTGCAAAATTCTTTATAACATCGCCACCGGTTGGGCGATTTACACCAAAACGTAATAATCATCAATTCATATCAAGGACTAACAAAATCTGAAGTTTGATCAAAATCCGTTCATTAGTTCGTGAGATAGAGCTATTGCAAAAATCGTGAAAAATGCAGCATAGCAGCGCCACCTGTTCAGCGATTTACACCAAAAACTAATCAGCATCAATTTGTATTAGGGACTCACAGAATATATTTTTTATTAAATTCCGTGCAATAGTTCTTGAGATAGAGCGCCCACAAAATTTGTGTCACATACACACAAACAGACAGACTCACAGAGTCACAGACAGACATTTTGTAAAAACATGTTTTTTGGAATCTCTGATCCCTAAAACGTGTAAATCCGTCGAAAACCGGAATTCGGAAATTTTCATGAATCCAATACTTTCTTCTTGTAAAGATAGAAGAAAGTAACATTTATGTTGTGGCCATCACAAAACTTTCTTCTATCTAATACATGTCAATACTTCAAAATTCACTATCTCAGGGCCAAATTAAATGGCATTCTGTGTTCATCATGAGAATTATAAAAATATGAAATTCCGTGCATTAGTTCTCGAGGTATGACTGTCGCTGAAATCGTGTAAATCCAGCAAACTGCAGCATAGCAGCGCCACCTATTGTGTTATTTACACCAGAACCTAATTATCACCAACTTATGTCAACGTCTAACTGAATATGAAGTTTGAGGAAAATCCGTGCATTAGTTCTTGAGATAGAGGTATTGCGCAAATCATGACAAATGCAGCATAGAAGCGCCACCTGTTGAGCGATTTGCAATAACACATAATCAGCGGCAATATTAATCAAGTTATACTTAAATCTGAAGTTTAATGAAAAATCGTGCATTAGTTCTTGAGATAGAGCTATTGAGGAAATAGTTCAAAATGCAGCACAGCAGCGCCACCTATTGGGCGATTTACACCAACACGTAGTCAGCATCATTTCATATGAAGGACTAACTAAATACGAAGTTTGATGAAAATGTGTGCATTAGTTCTTAAGATAGAGCTACTACGAAAACAGTGTAAATCCTGCAAAATGCAGCATAGCAGCGCCACCTGTTGGGCGATTTACACCAAAACGTAAAAAGCATCTATTCGTGTCAGGGACTAACGGAATCTGAAGTTTATAAAAATCTGTGCATTAGTTCTTGAGATAGAGCTTTTGCGGAAATCCTGCAAAATACTACATTGCTGCGACACCTGCAAGGCGATTTACACCAAAAACTAATCAGCACCAATCTATATCAGGGACTACCTGAATATGAATTTTTATTAAATTCCGCGCATTAGTTCTTGAGATAGAGCGCCCACAAAATTTGTGTCACATACAGGCAGACAGACAGGCGGACAGACAGACTTTTTGTAAAAACATGTTTCTTGAAATCTCTGACCCATAAAACGTGTAAATACATCGAAAACTGGAATTCGAAAATTTTCATGAAACCAATACTTTCTTCTTGTAAAGATAGAAGAGAGTAATTAGAAAAATATCATTATTTTTTTGTTAAATTTTTCGTTTGTGATATTTAAAGTTTCTTGTATTTCTAAAAGTAGCTAGTTTGGCAAAAACTTATTTCTGAAAGTACGGATATATTTGCCGCCGAGTTAGTATATTTTGCTTGGTGTTTATTCGATTAGATCTTATTTCGTATTGCAGCAATTTCTGACTTTTTTGGAAAGAAGAGAAAAAGACAGAAAACAATTCAGAAACGGAAGTATTTGTTTTTTGTACGTATAGCATATACAAGAATAATTTTTATTTTGGGACCACGCTAAATTTGGACCACGCAACTTCCCAATATGACGGAGCTTCAGTTCCGTAAGAACAACTCAATAACAACTTTCAATAAGAACTTAACTTAATAAATTCCGTAAGAATAAATACTTACAGTACAATAAATAACGTTCTACTAACGATGTAATGAGAACTCAGGTCTTCTAAAAATAGAAAATTTGCCGTCCTCAATTTATGTATGAGTCTTGGTGATCGAAACTTTCCATTCTGACACCTTTTACCTTCCGTACACTGTGCCTTGCGTCATTAGTGGCGCCACTTTCGCCAAAGCGTAGAAGTTAAGGAGGACGAAATTAGGAGAGGGGACGAAATATGGACACTTTACCCTATGCTTTTTCAAATAGATTAAAGTTGGCATCAGTAACTGCAGTTGATTACAAAATGCTTTGTACAGAACATGACGTAAGTATTATCCACCTTTCATTTGCATTAATATATAATAATTTAATAATCTTTGTGTTTTTAATATTTTCATTATCTATATTATTAAGAGTAGGGGAGACCGGGGCTAGTAATGACACTTTCGACATTTTTTACATTAGCCGTAAGATTTGAACTGAAACGAAACATTTAGTGTATCATATCATTAAAGTAAATTTTGCGTAACATATTTATAAAACTACTATTAACATTATTAACGTTTTTCATAACACAAAATGAATTCTGTGTAACCTCGAAATTTGTCACTACTAACCACAGATACGGGGCAAGTTCTGACATGCTTGGGGCACATTGTGACGCATAAATGACACGTACAAGTACATTGTAACAAATACAAATTATGTAAGAAAGGCGATTAAATAGGAAATGTTAAATTCAGAATGAGAAATTTATTCATTTATAACGTTCTTAACACAATAAAACACTTTCATGTTTTAATAATATTGTAAATCAAATGAATATAAAATAGTTAAATTGTTAACACTTGTAAACACGCGTAATTGTTAATACTTGTCTTAGTCCTTTATAAAGTTACTTTGAGAGACACTTAGCAATAAAAAGAAAAAAAAAAATGTCTGAATCAGGAAAGAAATAAAAAGTAAGCCAACACTAATCTTTGGCAATATTGATCTTTGACTCGGTAGCCTACTACAATGTGTAGGCATATATCCTATTTTTTTAATCACTCATTCTCATCGCTTGTTTCAGCGTCTGATTCGCAGGTAATACAAATATAATAAGGTTCATTTTTGGTACATTTGACATGCGTCCATCTTTTACATGCCATGCATTGCACCCAGTCATCTCCAAGGCTAGAAATTTTGTATTGCTATAAACAAGCTAGACATAAGCAATTTTCGTTATCTTCGGAGATATCCAATACTTGCTTCTCCCTTTTTTCCAATAACCAAGGTGCAATTTTTATGCACTGCTTTCCATACAGTTTCTTTTTTGCTTTTTCTTCTTCAATTTGTTTTCTGAGTTCTTTCGCTTTTTGTTCTGCTCGAATTTTCTCTTTTACAGGTATGCTTGTTAGAATGGCAGATTTCAAACATTTAAGAATAGAGCATTTGCCTTTTCGAGGTCCTGCTTTAGGGAGTGGTCTTATTTCTGTAAGAATGACAACTGACACATTGCTATTATCAATTGTCATAGAACCATCTAATTCAATGAGATTTCTTACTTCTGAAGACGGTCCTGCCATCTCACCATCATTCATTAAATTTATTGCAGAAGTACCTTTTTATTAACAGTTTCATATTTACTATTTTTTTTTTCATTGTCATTCTGGTCTTTAACGCTCTCATCTCTAATTGATAACGATGCATCAGTTACTGAGGAACATAGGAAGTTAAAATTATGAGAAAAAATTATGCTGGGGTAAGAAGTGACACTGTCACAACGTGCCTCTTAGACTTCGTCACAACTAGCCCTGCGTTACGCTATTTCTAACTTTATTCATTAGTTTTCGAAATTTTGGCATGATTAACAAATGAAATACACAGATTAACAGCTCAAAATATAAGCATTTAAATAATGTTAGGGAAGTTTGCATACCTCAGTATCGCTAGTGGCAATGACGATTCCAACGTAGGTTGTAAAATTTACTTTTATCATAGAAAACAAGATAAATATATTTATCTCGAAAACAACGCAACGCTATAATTCAAAACAACTGAGACAATCAACCTCTTCACTCACATGACACGACAGGTGCTGCAACTTATTGGCTCAGTCAGGAAGCTCGATGGCACAACTTGCCTCTGGCACAACTAACACCGGTCTCCACTAACAATAAATACCAGGTCATTTAAAATTCCTTTGCTTCTCTTATTAACCGAATTCGAATATTTAATAACATTTAAAGAAGGCTATCCTTTTTATTCATTATAAAGCTGTTCGCTTTCAATATACGAATAAAAGGTTTTATTTATTTTAAGATAAATATGTTCCTTAAATGTTTTGTTATTAACACTTTCCATCATAGTTGAACATTTTACGTATGTTCGTGAGAGTTGTGCCTGGTCATCTAGCCGTCTGTCCATCTTTCAATACTGTAATTCGCGTTATATACTCTGATTGACCAAAAATTTTTAACATAGTTGAAAAGTTTTTATGAATTCGGGTTGTCTGTATGTCTGTCCACTCTCTATCTCTGGTAAATATATTGGAATTTTCATGCAATTGATATATATTAATTATGTTTACCATGGCATGTTCTGTATTGAATAAGCAGTCTGAACATTAATAGTTCATTTACAGGGGTACTCAAATGTATTTAAAAACATATACATTTCGGCACACGTTCGTACCACAGCCGATAGTGTCCATTAAGTATCGGCATCGGCACAGCGTTTTCGATAAAGTGTCGGCAGCATAAAGGCAACTGAAACTTGAGTATCTGCTTTTTCGACAGTCCGTTACCGTAATCGGAACCCTTATGGTAATATATCTGCAAGGGACTTACACCGGTAAGTAACGCAGGACCGATATGTAATTTCTGATAGTAGACCGATTAGATTTGCCAACAATGGTCAGAATTCGAATATTTCATGTATAGTCCAGGCAATAGGGGATTTTACCAGGCAGAATTAATGGTAGTTCATGAAATTGTGTTTCTTTATGTTTTTGGGTTCGCTGAATCCGAATTTGTAACTTTCCACCAAAATTTCCCCGGCAACCTCCCCAAATTTTGGTCAAATCCCACAAAAAAGGTTTTATTAAAAAAATCAATTTTTTTATAGTTTTAGGGAAAAAGTATCTAGAAATTCAAAAAGTAGACAAAATTTGCAACAAATTAGATATATGGCATTATGACTTAGGATGAAGGGGGAGGGAGTATCTGCCTCGGAACATGCGTCTTGTGCTGCGTGGACTAAGTTGCGAGATTCCACTTAACCACTGACACGTTTACATTCGCCCTCTCATCTCCCCTCCGAACTTTGCCTATAAGGTTTAATTTAAATTTTTGGGGTCGCTGAATCCGAATTTTTAACTTACCCCAAAATCCACCCCCCGATCCCCAACAACAAAATAGTTGTTTTTAAATTAAATTTTGTATGTTTTTAAGGGAAAATTATGTAGAAATTCAGAAAGAAGACAAAATTTTCAACAAATAGGATATATGGCATTATGACGTAGGATAAACGGGGAGAGAGGGGGCTGCCTCGGAACATTCCCCGCGCGAAGTTATCAAAAACAAAATTTTATCAAAAAATCAATTTTTTGGAGGTTTGCCGGGGGAAATTTTGGTGGAAAGTTGCAAATTCGAATTCAGCGAGCCAAAAAACATAAAGTGAGCCGAAATTAAGAACTAGCATTAATTTTGCCAAGTAAAATCCCCTATTACTTTGACTTGCATAAGTTAGTGCACATAGCACATAAGTGTATGTTCCGAGGCAGCCCTCTCCCTCCCCGTTCATCCTACGTCGTAATGTCATGTATCATATGTGTTGCAAATTTTGTCTGCTTTCTGAATTTCTACATAGTTTTCCCCTAAAACAATAAAAAAATTAATTTTAAAACAACTATTTTGGGGATTTCGGGGGGAGGGGGTAATTTTGGTGGTAACTTAAAATTTCGGATTCAGTGACCCAAAAATTTTAAAGTGAACCTTATAGAGAAATTTCGGAGGGGAGATGGGAGGGCGAGTGTAAACGTGTGAGTGGTTAAGTGGAATTGCGCAACTTAGTCCACGCAACACCACGGCGCATGTTCCGAGGCAGATCCCCCTTCCCCATCATCCTAAGTCATAATGTCATACATCTAATTTGTTGCAAATTTTGTTTACTTTCTGGATTTCTAGGTACTTTTCTCCTAAAACAATAAAAAATTGGTTTTTTTAATAAAAACCTTCTTGGGGGGGGGGGGGGCAATTTAAATAAATTCGGGGGGGGGGTAATTTTGGTGGTAACTTAAAATTTCGGATTCAGTGACCCAAAACTTTTAAAGTAAACCTTATACAGAAACTTCGGAGGGGAGATGGGAGGGCGAGTGTAAAAGTGTGAGTGGTTAAGTGGAATTGCGCAACTTAGTCCACGCAGCACCACGGCGCATGTTCTGAGGCAGATCTCCCTTCCCCATCATCCTAAGTCATAATGTCATACATCTAATTAGTTGCAAATTTTGTTTACTTTCTGGATTTCTAGGTACTTTTCTCCTAAAACAATAAAAAATTGATTTTTTTAATAAAAAACTTCTTGGGGGGAAGGGGGATTTTAAATAAATTCGGGGGGGGGGGGGGGTTGCCGGGCGGAATTTTAGTGGAAAGTTAAAAATTCGGCTTCAGCGACCCAAAAACATATAGTAAGCCTTTTTCCAGAACTACCATGAATTTTGTTAGGTAGAGCCCCTATACGATCTGTATTGTCTGGACTAGTAAGCTGACATTTTTTTCATATTTTCATTCAATTTCGAGTATATTTGGGAATATTAAATGTATTTTTAAAATTAACCGGTTTTGTATAATTTCGTAATTTTCTTCAAGCAATAATTATAACTATATGAAATAAAACATTTTTTTTAAAAAATTCTTATGTATTATATATCGTGTGTGATAAATAAAGGATGTTATTGGAGAAATAAAATGATTTAATCTATTCACATACGTATTTAATTTAAACTTCTAACAGTGATAAACAGAAAAATTGTAAAATAAAAGCCTATATTTATTTTTAAAATATGTTTTTTAATTCATTTATTTTTATAAAAAGGTCCTATAATGATTTAAATCGCTGCTTAAAATTATTATTCATTATAAAATTAATCGTAGAAAAACTAGTCGGATATACCAATCCCAAGACTTTCTTCTATCTCGTGCATGTTAATACTTGAAAATTAGCTATCACACTACCAAAAGTAAACGGCAATCTATGCCCATCATGAGGATTCTATAGATATGAAATTCCGGGCATTAGTTCTTGAGATATGGCTATCTACGAAATCGTGTAAATACAGCAAAATTCAGCCTAGCAGCCCCACTTATTGGGTGCTTTGCACCAAAACCTATGTTAAATTAAACTACCAAGCAACCACTTACGTCAAAGTCTAAATGAATCTGAAGTTTGGGGAAAATCCGTGCATTCGTTTTTGAGATAGAGTTATTGCGAAAATCATGAAAATGCCAACATAGCAGCGCCACCTATTAGACGATTAACACCAAAACCTAATCAGCAACAACTTGTGTTAACATCTAATTAAATCTGAAGTTAGATGAAAATCCGTGCATTAGTTTTTGAGATAGAGCTATTGCAGGAATCGTGCAAAATGCATCGCAGCAGCGCCACCTGTTGAGAGATTTACACCAACACGTAATCCGCATCAAGGCATGTCAAGGACTAACTAAATCTGAAGTTTGATGAAAATCCGTGCATTAGTTCTTGAGATAGAGCCATTGCGGAAATCGTAAGAAAATGTAGCGTAGATGCGCCACCTGTTGAGCGATTTACACCAACACGTAATCAGCATCAAGGCATATCATGGACTAAGAGAATCTGAAGTTTCATGAAAATCCGTGCATTAGTTCTTGAGATAGAGCCATTTCGGAAATCATAAAAAATGCAGCATAGCAGCGCCACCTGTAGAGCGATTTTCACCAAAAACTAATCAGCATCAATTTGTATCAGGAACTAACTGAATATGAATTTTTATTAAATTCCGTGCATTAGTTCTTGAGATAGAGCGCCCACAAAATGTGTGTCACACACAGACACACAGACAGACGGACAGACAGACAGACATACAGACTCACAGACAGACATTTTATAAAAACATGTTTTTCGGGTTCTATGACCTCTAAAACGTGTAAATCCGTCGAAAACCGGAATTCGAAAATTTTCATGAATCCAATACTTTCTTCTTGTAAAGATAGAAGAAAGTAAAAATTACTTCATAAGTTAATTCAACGTGTTTTTACTCTCTTCTATCTTTACAAGAAGAAAGTATTGGATTCATGAAAATTTTCGAATTCCAGTTTTCGACGGATTTACACGTTTTAGGGGTCAGAGAACCCGAAAAACATGTTTTTACAAAATGTCTGTCTGTGAGTCTTTGATTCTGTCTGTCTGTCTGTCTGTGACAAAAATTTTGTGGGCGCTCTATCTCAAGAACTAATGGACGGAATTAAAAAAAAATATATATATATTCAGTTAGTTAATGATATAAATTGGTGCTGATTAGTTTTTGGCGTAAATCGCCCAACAGGTGGCGCTGCTGGGCTGCATTTTTGCGATTTCTGCAATAGCTCTATCTCAACAACTAATGCACAGATTTTCATCAAACTTCAGATGCAGTTATTACTTGATATGAATTTGTGTTGGTAACGTTTCGGTGTAAATCGCGTAACAGATGGCGCTGCTATGCTGCATTTTGCAGGATTTACGCGATTTTCGCAATAGCTCTATCTAAAGAAATAATGCACGGATTTTCATCAAACTTCAGATTCAGTTAGTCCTTGACATGATTTGACATTTTGCACCTTTTGGTGTAAATCCCTCAACAGGTGGCGCTGCTATGGTGCTTTTTTATTATTTCTGCAATAGCTAGCTCAAGAACTAATGCTTGGGTTTTCAGCAAACTTCAGATTCCCGTATACCTCGTTATGAATTAGTGCTGTTTATGTTTTGGTACAAATCGCTCAACAAGTGGCCTGCTATGGTGCATTTTTTTTATTTCCGCAATAGCTCTATCTCAAGAACTAATGCTTGGGTTTTCAACAAACTTCAGATTCAGGTATACCTGGATATGAGTTATTGCTGTTTATGTTTTGGTGTAAATCGCTCAACAGGTGGCGCTGCTATGCAGAATTTTTCATAATTCCCACAATAGCTCAATCTCCAGAACTAATGCACGGATTATCATCGAACTTCTGGTTCTGTTAGTCCTTGACATGAATTGACATTTTGCACCTTTTGGTGTAAATCCCTCAACAGGTGGCGCTGCTATGGTGCTTTTTTATTATTTCTGCAATAGCTTTATCTCAAGAACTAATGCTTGGGTTTTCAGCAAACTTCAGATTCCCGTATACCTCGTTATGAATTAGTGCTGTTTATGTTTTGGTACAAATCGCTCAACAAGTGGCACAGCTATGCTGCATTTTTCAGACTTTCTCCTATAGCTCTATCTCAATAACTAATGCACGAATTTTCATCAAACTTCAAATTCAGATATATTTTGATATGAATTGGTGCTAAATGGGTGTAATTTCTTGTACTATTTAAATGATATAATTGACGTGATTTACATAGAAGAAAGTTTTGTGATGGCAACAACATACTAGTTTAATTTCGAGGTAGACAGGGACACTCTTGCGCGAATTTCTTTCAATGAAATTTCTTTTTTTTATGTTTAACTTAGGAAATTTTAGAATTTGTGGTTTTATAAAGCTGTTAATAAGGTCAAAACGTGTGTATTCAGTTGTTGCTCTATTTGTGTTTTTAACATTTTTTTTTTTTTTTTAAGGTATAAGTCTTTTGCGTAAACCTGCCCCGTTCATGGAGCATGTTTATGCATATAAGTGATACCAAGGAGTAAGAGAAATAAATATTTAATCAAATTGAAATGTTTTATTTATAACTTAAAGAACCGTTAAAAAAATAAAGAAAGCGAATTAATTAAAGAACATTTTATAGGCTAAACTGAAAACATACTGCTTATTACTAATTAAAAATAGAAACTATTTAGTCATCTTCATCATGACTGTAACAGTATTTACAAACAAAAAATAAAGTATTTTCTTTTGCACACTTGCCATAGGACTACCTTTTGCATCTAAGACATAGAAAACAGCCTTGACCTTTTTTGGATTGGTTGTATGATTTCAAACAATAAATACATACACAGTTTTCATCTTCGTAATCAGATTCATTCACTATTTTCTTTATTATGTACAAACTTTTTTTCTTTTGCAGTTTTGGGTTTCATACATTTTCCTTTGCTGTCTTCTTGTTCTGCTTCCATAGAAACTAGTCAATTTTTACGTAATTTGTTCTTTTTGAACGTTCGTAAAGGTACCCCGATGTCAATGTGCAAACGTGCCTCGTCAACAATGTTTGGATTTATTTTTAACGTGCAGCGAAAATTAATAACATTTCTGTTCATACAAATACAGTTCCCAAAAAATGATAAAATTCTGCTACTTTTCATATGTTTGTTTATCCTTAACTAAGTATTATTAGTTCACGATAAGTTTCAATATGTTCAACGCAAAATTTACTCACCTTGACAGAAAAAAGAGAAAAATTATTTATCCTTTCCTCATGCTAGACCGGAGCTCGACTGACGCTCATAAACGGGTGAGAAAACCCACTAGGGAGCAACAACAATCTGTCATGACTGGTGGCGTGCCAATTATAACTCGTTTCGGAAAAAGTGTACTACGTAAACGTACCCTGGTCTACCCTACAATCATTTTAAAAGCAATAGCCAAGTTTATTATTTGATTTAAAAGTTAAATTATTAAAAAGACTTTAAAAATATATTACAAGTTATAAAAATATCAAAGAATTTACCCATATTTTTAGAATTAAAATTTAAAGAAAGGTTCGGAAATATCTAACTTCTAAAAAATTATTTACCAAACGAAAAAAAGATAAATTAATATTTTTATTTCATTTTAAGATTAAAAAATGTGATAAGTAAAAAAAAAAAATATTTCTACATAATCATTAAAAATATATTCTACATTAAATCGTCAAATGACGTAAAATGAATTCTTATTTTATTTAAAGGTGATTAATTACCAACTTACTTTTTTATTAGAATTAGTTTTTCCCATGTTACAAATGTATATTTCTTAAATTAACTCATTTAGTTACAATATAATTCCTAATATAAAAATTATATTGGCAGAAAATCTTCTAAAATTAACTTATCTATATTATAAAGGACAAACATATCTGTGCGTAACGCATACGTCATTCTGCGAATGGCAACACTTTGAAATTTGAAATGAAATTTCGGTTTTGCAATTTTCGCTACTGCAAATTTTTAAACTTCTAAACATCCCACATTTTAAATTTTTACACCGTCGTATGCAGAAAAAAATGCACCTTTAAATGCAGTTTGTTTGAAAGCTGTATCTCAATTTATTTTTCAGATATTAATTTTTTTATAGTTTTTAATACCAATTTTCTAATCGTGGCAACTGAAGTACTTCATTTCTATTAAAAGTGATTTAGTTATCTTTATTGATTATATTCTTACTGATGCCATTTTCTCATTACAATTAAAAATATCTTTTTAAAAAATTTGAACAGAAAATGACGTTACGCTTTAAAAAAAGACACAATTTCCCTGATGATGCTGTTATATTTCACCATTTTGCTCATATTGAGTTTGAGACAATAGGCAAAATATTTCAGCGACTGAAAATGACGTCATATTTAACAGAAAACTATAATTTTATTTGATAAAACGAGATATAAGAGATTATACTAAGACCTCAAATCACGAGTGGGAATTTTAACATGGAAAGTTGCAATAGTTGACGAACGTGGCTTCAAGCTTGAAAATATATTTATTACTAACCTATTGCGCGTTAAAATGTTTTTAAATGGTTAATATGGATGTGAAACGTAGAAAATGATTGATTCGGTTTAGATTTAAAGGGGGGGGGGGGGTTCTATGATTATGTCAAGATGAAATTATTTTTGCGTATTTTTCATTCCGTAATACCAAGCATCAATTGATAACTTAATCAAAATTACTTATCTTGATCAAGACTTCCTTATCATACAGGAGCCCTTGATCTTGATTATATGTTACTGATTACGTATGTGAATAAAGGGTACTACTTAGTTATCCCGTCGACCAATTGCGCCAAATTATATAAATCGCCAAACCACGCCAAATTATACAAATTGACATAATTTTTATTTTAAATAACGAAAGAATAAATAAATTAGTATAACATTTGCAAAAATATAGATAAAACGTCGAAATAAAAATCACTTGATGACGTAAACACGTGTAATTTGCTTAAAGTCAAGTGAATGTGACATTTACGCTCAACCATTATTGGTATTTATAATCTTATATTTTGGCGATAGATTTTTGGTCGACGGGATAACGAAGTAGTACCGAATAAAGTTTAATTTTTCAATAATTTTAACAGTTGAAGTTTATGAAAAAAGTATTTTGTTAATCTTAGGTTAAAATATGTCTTTGGAGAGTTAAACTAACAAGTGTAAAATGAATTTTTTATTGTAATTATTGTTGTCGATGTATTATTAATTTGATGCAATAGTTCCTTTGTAAACATTTTCTTTCGTCGAAATTCGACGGGTTCCACCTCGTTTTATTAAATACTTAAAAATTCATAAATTTGTAAGAAAGATTCGGCTAAAATCCCCATCTAAAAAATTATCTACCAAAAGTAAAAACGTATATAAATAAATATTTTATTTTATTTTTTAATTTAAAAATCTTGATAAGTAACAAATCATTTTTGAAACATAACCGTTATATTTCTTAAATTAGCACATTTAATTACAATATACACTGGGGGGACAAAAGTCATGGGATAGCAATATGCAAATATACACTGCTCAAAACAATTAAAGGATATTGCAGTTTTAAGTGGATTTTGTATCTGGTAAACTGTTTACCTGATTGATACATGGTCGACAGACATAGTAGGTTATATGAGAATAAATTACACATGTTCCCAGGCAGCACAGAACTATGGACCCATGTGGGTTCCATATGGGTCCCATATGGGCAGATGGGCTCTAGCTGGGCCCATTTGTCTATGAGAAACCCAGGTACATCTATATAAATTGATTTTGTAGCATATAGTTCGGGGCACATTTGTAATGTATTTATATTAATATTAGAAGTATATTAGCTTACTGTTTGACTAAATTAACCGTAAAAAGTAAGAAAATGTTGAAATTTTAATATCTGTACAGCATTCAGTAAATCTGTGTAGATTTATACAGATCGATATGGGCTATCTATATAGATCTTGATAGATTTTCTATTGGAATCTGGGGACAACTTTTTAGTGTTACTATAGCGTTTCATTAAGTTAATTTAAATAAGATTTAGTCATAATATAAAAAATATGTAATTATTTATACTATTATTGCATTTATGCTATTATTGTTATTATTATAGAACAATAATAAAGATATCTATATAAATTGATTTTTTAGTATGCATTTCGAAGCCCACTTATTATGTGTTTATTTTAATAACAGATGTATATTACTTTATTAATCTATTAAACTAATCGTAACGTTTATTAAATTAATCTATTAAATTATTTGAATTAGCATTCAGTAACACAGATTTGTGTGGATCGATATGGGCCACCTATATAGATCTTTGTAGAACGTCTGCCTGAATCTGGCTGCGAACAACAGTTTAGAGATCCGAGTGGCAACACAGAGTAAAGGCGGCAGTTTATTTTTGTTGTGTACTTCACAATCACAATGTTTACTGTGGCGACCGGCAAGATCAGTTCTTCAAGCAACATTTCCGAAAAACAAGGTAAGCTGTATAATATATATTTGTTTATTCTGTAATGATTTTTCTGTTTATGTACCAAATTTATATGTCGAAATTGCAACTGAATCGATAATCAGCTCTTGCCTGTAAGTAAGCCTAAAATTGTTAGAGTTCGGATTCTAGAATTATGTTAGAATAAATCCTAAAAGTAACCTTTTTAAAGATGTTAATTACTAAGAATTTCTATTTAATTACTTAAATGCCATATTGTTTTAAACAACTTGATATGCATTCTTCTAGGATTCTATAAAAACAAATTTATAGTAGGTAGTACTGTTTTTGTTGACATTTTAAGTTCTTTTGTAAAATATCGTAATGGAACATTAAGTTTTTGTTTGACACCTAAGTTTGATGTTTTTAAAAGATTAAGCGAAGAAACCGAATCATTAAACTACAATTTTGAAAAAGTTTTACGAAGTGCAATTCTTATATAGGATGTTGAATCGTCTGAGAAATCCCAGAACTTTTTTCACAATTTGTCGTTATGATTAGTTTAAAATATTCCAGAGCGTCTTTTATAATTATTATATAGAGTAAACCTTTTCATGATCAACACTTTTGGTTTAAATGATGTATTACATGCATATCTTTCATATGATATTTAAATGTCTTGTTAAATCGGTTCTCTAAAAACGTTCCCACTCAGTATAAAACATTTCGATGAATTTTTAAATTTTAAAGCATAAAATTTGCTGGCATGATTATGATTATTAAAATTGTTTGATTTTTTTGTTAAATTAATTAAATCTTTAGTTATACCTAAATAATTGTTTCATGATCATGACAGCAGTTTTTTTCTCTCCCCACTGTTGCTTTATAGAAATTTTCTTCAAAGTGTCAACTTTGACAGCATTTTGTAAAATATTTTCTGCCTTTACTTAAAAATGGGGAAAACTTTTTGATTGCTTGGCTTTTAAGTATGAGCACCAGCCAATTTTATGCATTTGAAAACCAAATGGAATTTCAAATGTTCCAGAAAGAGAAAATTATTTGATAGAAAAATTATTTGTTTGGAATAGTTATTACTTAAATTAAATTTAAAAGTAATATAAAATGTATTTAATAGCACTGAAATTTTGATTTAGATTATTATTATATTATTAATGAAATCTTTGCTATGTTCTCAACTTATTTTTGGTTGTTTCAGCATGTTTGAAAATTTTCCAGGTAAGCGGTAAAACTGGGAAATTTCATTAGCGGCCAGTAGTAAAATTTTATAAGTGGCCACTTTATCTAAAAGGGACTACACAGTATTACATTTTTATGTACTAATCAGTTATCCTGTTGACCACTTTTCATTCATTAAAAAAAAAGAAGAAAATTGCCAAACTGTAGGATTTAAAACCAAAAATGCATGACCGTGACGTCAAATTCATTGATGTCAGGTGCATTTCTTGTGTTTATCTGATCAAGTGCTTTTTAATTCAACATTTATCTGTATTTTTAATGATGTTTACTGATTTATTAGTTATTTTATTAATAATAATAATAAAAAAAATAGGTAGTCATTAAACTGTGACATCACAATATTAAAATATAAAAAATCTTGAATAAATGTTGTGATGCATAATTACTTACAATTTACAATAGATCAGTTTCAATTCATGTCACAAGTCACTTCAAGTTTCAATTCACATACATTTATCCACCAGCCAAGATGGATGGATAATTAAGAAAAATAATGTAAATAAATATTGGTAGGTACTACTTGATTATCCCGTCGACCCAAAAACTATCGCCAAACTATAAGTAGTGTTGACTCTAAGCCGCTTTAGTAGGGCGCAGCGCCTGGAGGCCCTTTTTATTTCTTTTTTGCATCCGACGGCTCTTTTAAACCCTTCCGATGCACCCAGCTACCCTTTTTAACACTTCCTAATGCACCCCGCGGCAATTCAATTGATATTGGGAAAATATTGCAAATTCTAGGGGTTCTAGACAAACCAGTTCAAAATATGTTTTGGGAACAAGGTACAAGTGTGCTCTTTTGTAAAAAAAAAAGAAAAAAAAAAAAAAAGAAAAAAAAAAATGTGCCCTTATTTTAGAATAGTGTTCCTTTTTTGAAAAATTCCTGCCTGGCGGCCCCTTTTTCTAGATTCAACACTATATAATATTAAATGCCAATAATAGATGATCGTAAATGTCACATTCACTTGACATTAAAACACGATACATGTCATTAAGTGATTTTTAATTCGACTTTTTATTTGTATTTTTATTAATGTTTTACTAATGTATTTGTTCTTTCGCTATTTAAAATAAAAATTGTCAATTTGTATAATTTGGTGAAATTGGTTGATGGGATAATCAAGTAGTATATACCTAAATATCCAAGTTTTTTTTTCTGTTGTCATTTAATACATTGTAAGTTTTATTGCTTAAAGTTTCTGATATTTGATACTTTAATGAGTGCTGTTATTCTGAATTTCTTGTGTTTTTTTTTAAGATTCTAATGGCACAATATTTATTTATTGGAGTTACAGTTTGGCTTACGTTTTTTTTTTATTATTATTATTTTATTATTATTTTTTTTGTATATAAAAAGTGGTTGACTGTGTTAATATAGAAGCATCTATTTTTGTTAAAAATGTCTGTTAGCACTTATATAAAATTAAATTCTATATATGCTAATACAGTAGACTCCTTCAAACCTTCACATTATCACATATGTAAACAATGAAACTATCAGTTCAGATTTAGGGACAAAATTACAAAATTTTTTAGTTTCATATCGTTCCATATGTATAATTTAATATGTAATTCTTGATAATATAACTGTACTTATGGTTTTTCATGAAGAAAGTGTAATTTATTTTTCAAAAAAATTAAGATATTGCTGTATCACTGGTAATCACAATCTTTTTACCAAATATACTTACGTATTGATCAAGCTTTTTGGTTATTAAGATTGCAAGGCAAACCTGAAATAAAATTTTCTTACTTTGATTTTGATGTGAATTAATAGTTTCATTGAATAATTCAAGGGAAATGTATCTCATCTTTTACTATGCATAGTACTTAATTATACATTAATTATTTGCTTGACCTTTACTTTTTATCATTTTAGTTTTACTTAATTTATTTTACTATACTGTAAGAATTCATTATAATGTGATTGCATTATTACATTCAAATTACTGTTTAAGAAATGTAAACAAAGCAACGATTAGAAATCTGCACAACCTCTGTTCCGGGGCTGTGCAGATTTTGAGGAAGTCTACTTACTGTATTAACATAACCTGAAAAGTATAATCATTTCAATGGAATATAAGAATTTTTTTTTCTTTCTCCTTGTAAGAGGATGTGGCTGCTGTCAGGCAATTTATAATAGCTTTTTTTTTTTTTTTTTTTAAGTGGTCCTGTGACCTGCATTAATTTTGCCATTTAATTCTTTCTGGACATCGTAATTTTTGGTAAAATTGTATGTCAGCATAAAACTGACTTATTTTATTTTTTTAAATAAATTTGCTTACTCAAAAGTTCTTACAAAGATGATTTGTAGTTGTGCAATAATCTAAAAGTTAAACTTTGTGTTGAATTGCTGATTTTCTATAGCTAATAAGAAAAAAAGAATTTTTTTAATGATAATGATGACATTTTCAAGAAATACATCTTTCATTAGTTTATAAAATGCTTCAAAACTTTTAGTTTATTGCGCGAAAGAAATTCAGAACAATATGTATTTAAATATTCAAATTTAGTATAATTGTTATATATATATATATATACATGCATACATACATTTTTAATTTTTTTAAAATTTCCATAGGATTTACCACTATAAAGTTTGACACCTAGCCATCTTCTCAGTCTGCTTTTTAAGATGATGTTGAACTACATTTAATTAATGTAAGTACATTTTATTATATTTTAAGAACTAGGAATTAAATGCTATTACTGTAAAATCCAGATAATCCCTCTCCCCCTACCCCCCCCCCCCCCCAAAAAAAAAAAAAAAAAAAAAAAAAAAAAAAAAAAAAAAACTATGTTTTACATGCATTTAAAATGAAACCTCTCTGTAATGTACATTTTTGCATGTAGATATTTCTGCTTCACAAGGCTGTTTCAGATTAGGGAAAATTTTTTATTTATGTTAGAAAATTTCTTCTATTTTTTTTTATTTTTAAATCTAAAGTTATTCATTAAATTGGAATTATAAATTCGTGAAATCAAAGTATTTTTGTTGAGACCATAGAAAAATTTTTCTAAATCGAGAAATTTATTAAATTGAGAAAAACAGCAAAATAATTTAACCTTTTCTTCCTTTTTTAATTTTCCTTAGACAATAAATAAAAATGCTTGAGTCATTTTTCTCATGTTTTTTAGCGTTCAAAGTTTTTTAAGACTGTTTGAAGAAACAGACCACCAGGTGCTGCAGATTATTTTAGATCTTGCAGATAACTTTATCAGTTTAAAAAGTAATTCTGAGCTTTAAAAAAATTGCTAAAATACAGGGTTCATTATCATGATATTTTCGAAATTGTCAAATTATTGGTTATTATAAATATATTCAGACCTAATTTAAATTAGAAACTAAAACGTAACTGCACTTAGCTTGAAAACATTAAAACAATATTCGGTACTTTCCTGTTAGCTGGGTATATATATATATATATATATATATATTTGTATGTGTGTGTCTTGTACATGTGTATGTGTGTGAATATATATACACATATGTATGTATATATAACACTGGCACCCAGCTAATAGAAAAGTACCCAATGTTCTAATAAAACAAAATGGAAAATCAACTAATTGACTACATTTAAACTGAAGAAAACCAAAATCGGAAAAAATTCTAATCAAACTGTAAATAACTTTTCTAAACTAGACAACTTATCTTTCAACAGCTCTTTTAAGCAAATATTGTTTTGTTCCACAAATAATTGTTCGTTCTACATTTTAAAAATTCAATTTAAATTGCGAGCTTGAAAAAGATTTTTTAGGGACGGGGGGGGGGGGGGGTGACAAAAAAGCCACAGCCAAAGCAAAAGTTCTTATTTGCAGAATGACACTTAATAACGGTAAAAAAAAACCATTTACACCTGTTTTGACTTAAAATTTCAAAAATATTATGCACAATATTTTGAAAATATCAAGCATCATGATATTTTAAAAATAAATATAGATATATGTCATAATATATATCACCGAACCCTGCTAAAAATATATATTAATTTCTAGATTTACTCATATTTCTGATATGTGTCGTCTTATATGTGTATTTTCACTCATATTTTTGTTGTAAATGTAATTTTGCTTAATTTATGGATTACTATTATTTCATATAATACTGCATTTTTGGGATGTAGGAAAATTTTTAGATAGCCCCAGAACAGAATACTTTACAATGTTCTGTAACAAACTTCAGTTGATCAAGAACGTTCTGCGGCGATAAAAAAGAAAGACACGGGGAGATTTTCTTATATATGAGGAAGTGTGGCTGCATCTTTTTATAGAAATGCAAAAGACCTTTTGTAAAACATTGACATACACACACAAAAGAAACTATTGGCAAATTTTGCGATTGTACCCGATTGAATGATGAATTTTGTGTTTTTTTTTCCTCCTCTGTTACCTGACTAATTTCGTATATTTTTTTTCTCAGAACCAATCGTCGAATTTCACAATTTTTTTTTCCCTTGACTGATTTAATAATTTAGATATATTTTCCACAATTCACCGACTAATTTCACGTACAACTGCAACCAGTAGGCAATCTTTGCGATAATTTTCTTCGACCGATTGCGTAAAATCATAGTTTTTTTTCACACTACTGGACTATGAATTTTGTGTTTTTTACCGACAACTGATTGGCAAATGTTAGTTTTTTTCTTGCAACAGATGGGAAAAATCAACTTATTTCGTGATTTTTCTGACGATTTTAATTTTTTTTTTTTTTTTTTTTTTTTTTTACATGCGACTGATAGGCGAATTTCATTATATTTTCTTTTTACGGATTGGCTATTTTTTTTATCTTTTACTTGTGACTGATTGGATCGAAGAATTTCTGATTTTTTCGAATGATCCACTAAAGAATGTCGCAATTTTTTAGCCTCGACCGATGGGCGAATTTCACGATATTTAATTTCTACTCATTGGCAAACTTTGTTGTTTTTTTTCTTTGCAACTGATTGGCAAAAATTGTGGATTTTTTTCGCGACTGATCGATGAATTTCTAATTTTTTTTTTCTTTTTTTTCCTTCCTTCTGACGTTTTGCTGACAAATTTTGCATTTTTTTTTTTCCATGACCAATTGACGAATTTTGTGAAATTTTCCTTGTACCAATAAGGAAGTTTTGCAGCAGCTTCTTGATCGACTAATTTCGCGTTTTACCTGCAACAGATCGGTAAATTTTGCAATATTTTCTTTCTGTTGATTGGAAAACTTTGTTGCTTTTTTGCAACCAATTGGCCAAATCTCAGGGGTTTTTTCCACAACTGATTGACGAATTTCTGATTTTTTTCCGGCGATCCACTAACGAATTTCACTTTTTAAAAAAAACCTGTGACAGATTTTAAAATTTCGCGATATTTTTCTTACCAATAGGCAAATTTTTGTGGCTTTTTCTTGGGACCGATTGGGAAAAGTCGGGAGGTTTTTTTTTTCTGCTATTGATCGACGAATTTCACAGTTTCTTCTGTCGATCCACTGGCAAATTTCTCAATTTTTTCCTAGTACCATAGGCAAATTTTTAAGCTTTTTTTTTTTTTTTTTTTTTTTTTTTTTTTTTTTTTTTTTTTTGCAACCGATTAGAGAAAATGAGGTTTTTTTTTTTTTTTTTTTTCTTTTTTCAGTTTCTTCTGGCGATGCACTAACGAATTTCACGGGATTTTTTACCTGCGATTAATTGGAGAGAATCGTTGATTTTTTTCCCGCGACTGTTCATCGAATTTTGTATGTTTCTCCACAACAGGCTGAAGGATTTCACGATTTGTTCTCCATGATTGTCTGACGAATTGTGCAAGTTTTTCTCGCAACCAATTGATGAATTTTGCAATCTTTTTAAATGAACAATTAAAGAATGTTGTAATATTTTTTTTTTTTTTTTTTTTTTTTCCCGGCTATTGAGTGACAAATTGAATGGTGAATTTTCTTGAAACTGAGAATTTGAAATGTTCTGCAGGGATGGTTGGTTGGTTGGTTGATTTTGTGACGGCCGATTATCTACACTAGGGATATAGGCCCGAGGGGGAGTGCCCTTCGTGGGGGTCTTTCTAAGGGAACCTAACCCGTATTAACGCATGGAAATCCATGGTTCGAAGAAAACCACGAAAACTCCAAACGATTAGGCCGACGGGCGCGATTGGGATCGAACCCAGCACTTCCCGCCTACCAGTTTCGAGAGCAGAACCTCTCAGCCACTGGTGGGGCCTGTTCTGCAGGGAAGTCTGTTGTTCTGCGACGTATATCACACTTTTAAGCATATTCTGCTTTGAGGTTGGTTTGCTGTAGATTGACAACAGAAATTCTGCATAGCTGCAAAGAAATAAATCTTTTTAAAATGTTCAAGAATGAAAGTAAAACAAAAAAATCTTATATTTACTATAAGAATTCGCAAAATATTCAAAAATTCTCTTAATAACTCCATTTTTCGAATGCTTTGCTTGAATCTGAGAAAATCTGTTTTTTACTGAAAACGCTGCATGTCAGGATTAACATAGTAAAATTTCCCTTATTTTTCCTCTGATTTTTATGGTCTGTGAAACCTGAAATAATACCTTATTGTTAAATTTTTTGCTGTTTCATCCAGAGTTTCCGGCTGTTAGCCAGGCCAAAAAAAGCCGGACAGCTTTTTTTGGTTTTAACCACTTAAAATAAGCTGGTTTTTGTTTTTAGAAGTTGGTTTACAGCTAATTCATATTAAATTTGGATCAATTCATTTTTAATACACTTATAAATATTTTCTACTAAAAATATTATAAATTTCTATTAAATTTTGTTAAATAAATAAGTCTTTATAACTGCTAAAAGGCAACTGCTAAGGCAATAAGTCAGAAAAAAAAATAAATAAATAAATATTGAAAAGAATATAAGTTAGACTCCAATGACTGTATGATTTTAAATGTTTATGAGAAATAAAATAAGAGTTGTATATTAATAGCTCTTAAAATTAGTTAAGTAATAAAACATGTAATTGAGTAACCATTGTCCTCTTTAATTTTATAAAGCAGTAAAAATATATAAAATTGGGGGGGGGGGAGGTAAATGTCCAGTGTAAACCGTGTAAAGCAGTTGGTATGGCCCTTTTAGCTTTAATGTTTCACAATCAGCTCCATCTAAGTTTTATTCCAGCATTAATGTCTTCATTATTGAGAAATTGAATTACTTATTAAATTCTAAATCAATTAAATATCCTTAAAACTAATTAAGAACACTTTAAAATGTGTAGTTTATAATTACAATGCTTCACTGTATAAAAGCCAATTATAGCCAAAAAATAAAAAATAAAAAAAGCCGGTTAAAGGCTTTTTTAATTTTAGTTCACTTTTTTGCAACCCTGGTTTTATCCAACTCTGCAAGAGCTGGAATTCCCCCCCCCCCCAAAAAAAAAAAAAAAAAAAAAATGTATGCTGTTTGAAAATCTATGAAGTTTTTAAAAATCAAGCAAAAAACTGACAAAATGGGGGAGGAGGGATGATAAATATTTTTTACTACCAGACTTGTTTCTATATAGTACCTTCTAACAAATTTTTCTGTTTACCGTTTAGCATGAATGTTTTATGTTCGCATATGCAGTTTGATTTTTAATTTTTTTAAATAAGTAATTTAATTTAATAAGTAATTCAATTTCTCAATAATTAAGACATTAATACTGGAATAAAACTGAGATGGAGCTGCTAGTGAAATATATCAGCCAAATTTTAAAAGGGCCATACCAACTTGCTTTATGTGGTTTACACTGGCCATTTACCCCCCCCCCCCCGACCCCCCAATTTTATTAATTTTTATTGCTTTATAAAATTAAAGAGGACAATGGTTACTCAATTACATGTTTTATTACTTAACTAATTTTATGAGCTATTAATATACAACTCTTATTTTATTTCTCATAAACATTCACTTCTGATATAATTGAATATTACTGAATATAAATTGTGGTTCTGTCTGATCCCACATGGTCAGGAGTGGGGAAATACATCATTTTATTCGCCACTGGCGAGCTGATTTTCCGACAGGGCGAGTGAATTTTTAGTTTGTCTTCGGAAACTGAAACTAAAGTGATATACCGAAAACTTATATTTTTTTATTAGTTAGCTATACTTTCCAAATTACTACGGTGTAAGCATGGTACTATATTCTATATTAAACTTTCCTCTCTTGTATATATTTCTTAATTTTATAGAAAACAAATTATGAAAATGTATTGTACTAATTGTAATCAACTATTTTTGCAGTTGCATAAATTTTGTCATAACAATTTTCAACTGTACGTTGCACATTGCTGGCTGGTAAAATTTTCTAGAAATTCCCCACCCCTGCACATGGTGTATGTTAAAAATGTGTATGTCTTCGCCACCTATCCCAACTTCGAGTCGACTCATGTGAAGATTATACCTCTGATTGTTCTGCAATAAAAGTGTTAATTTCCATCATATTTTCTGTTTTTACTTTATTCTCATCTTCACTTCTAGAAAAAACGAGGATCCTGAGTATGAAAAGAGGAAGGGCAATATATATATATATTTTCTTTTTGAAGTTTATCTATTCTTACTGCTGTAATAATATATTTTGTTTGTCAGAATATCTTTACTTATTTATGCACCTTCAGCATACACTTTCAAAATCTTTAAAACCCCAGTGTAAAAACTTTCCTATATGTAACTTTAAATTTCGGCACTAAATCCCCCCCCCCCAAAAAAAAAGAAAAAAGGAGGGGCATTGTTTCTTCATATATTTTGGGATAGGTTTGGGTGAAAACAAATATTTTCCACTGTTTTGCAATGCCACAAAAGTTGCAAGTTAATATTATATATATATATGTGGGAGCATTCTTTTCGCATTTCTCATTTACATTTTTTTTCTTTTCTTAACGTATAGTATATCAGATTTCTTTAACTTGGTATCTTTTTACTTCTTCTATTTTGGTTGCAATTTTTATGAAGACATTTTTTCGTAACCAGTTTGAAAGTAGAAATTGAAGCTAGAAAAAATCTGAAATCTTGGAGAATCCTGTACAGTTTTAGAAATGCAAACGAGAAATTTGAAAAGAATGTTGTCATAGGTTTAATATTAGCTTGAGTGTGATTGTGTGGCTTGTTCCAACACAATTTTTCATTTTGAAGGCGGAGAAAAAAAATCCATTCCTGGTGAATTTATCAGTTTATAATATATTGATTTTTCAAATTAAGCTTTTTCTTTGTAAAACTGGAGGATGGATGTAGTTATAATGTTTAATTGACTGTTTTTGCAGTGTGAAATTTGGTTTTTTAAATTATATTTCTTCATATTTAAATAAAAATTTTTATGTCTGCACAAACAATTTTATATCTTAAAAATTTAATCCTTATATTTTAAAAATAGGTGGTGACATTAACCAGATGCTTGAAGCAATTCAATTTTTCCTGACATGGAATCTTGATTCAAATTTATATGAAGCTGAAGAATCCTGCGTGAATAATCCTGGGTGTAAAGTTATGCATTTGAGAGAAAAAAAAAGATGTTTTCTTATACTTCCTTAGCTTTCTTCTTCAAAGATACATATTTGTAAATGCTCAGATATATGTATATCTATTGATCTCCTCCTAGAATTAAAGAAAGCAGAGTGCTTGCTGGTAGGGTTTTAGATTCTTATGGGAGATTTTCTTCTTTTACAGTGGCTAGAAGCATGCATTTTTCTAAACGAAAGGATAGACAGGGTCCAGCACCCCCTCTGAACTGTGGGAAACGGTATAAAAAATAGGATTATATTAGAAAAACATTAGTCTGATATAGTTGATATGAATATATAAATTGTATTTTCAATAAATGGAGCGGCATACCGCAAACCAACTGAATTGTGTTGCTATTTTATTTTGCCTGTTTCATTTTCATTTCAACTATTGCAGGTCTGCCATTAGTGATTATTTTTTCTCTGCCACTATTTTAACAAATTAATCTTCATAGTAAACTATTATTATTTAGAAATATTGAATTTAAAAAAAATCCTGCTATTGTTAAATTAAGGTTAGCAGAGTAAGTATAGGAAAAGCAATATTTTTGTATTAGTTGCATGCAAAAGATTACCAAAGATTTTACAATGTGCTAACAGGTGGATTAATCTTCTGGAATTAAGTTGCATTAAATATATTTTTTAAATTATGCTTAAGTTATTTTAACCATTAAATAAAAATTAAATTGAAATACAGGTTTTAAACAAATTGAATTTGAAAGTACCATATTTTCCCGCGTATAAGCCGCAGCTTAGTTAAGTCTTTTTCAAACTGGGTATTTTATTTAACAAATAAAGTCAAATAAATGTTAAGCAACAGTAAATCACATTTTATTTAAAACAAATTCTGGTATCTGATCTGTGGTTTATATGCAGGAAATTACTGTAATTTTTTTTCTATTATTCGATGATGTAAAAATTAAATTACATACCTACTGTTTAGAAATAATTAAAATTTTGAAAAAAATGTAAATGGATTTATTGCAGACTTAGACTGTCTAAAATGTATAAAACCTAAAATATTAAAAGTATGAGAAATTCCATATATAACCATTGCTCTTACATTAACCCTGAAATCACAAGACCTGGGGTCGCTGATGGCGACCAGAAGGAATTTTTTGTGTGTGTGTGGGGGGGGGGAGGGGTTGGTAATCATGTTCACTTGCCCCAAGTAGTCTCAGTTTCATTACGGTATTTGTGAAGCCTTCAAGACCACCAGGATGTTTACCTTCACTTAAGTATTTTTTTTTGCGCGTGTGTGTGTGAAAAGGTAAAATATTGAATTTGTCTGAAGTGTGTATGGTCCATCAGACAAACTTCTCACAGAACTTTGTTCGGTGCATACATGATTTACATTTATTAAATTTATTTAGCTACATATAGAAAATTTATGATTATTTTTCTCATCTGCTTTGTTCAAGTCTTACCTCCTCATATCTTGCTTCGTTGTTTAACCTGCATAAAGTAAATAAAGAAAATTTATCATTATTTTTCAGCTAATTCCAAAATACTTCGATCATCTGCTTTGTTCCTTACCTCATCTTGCTTCTTTGTTTAAATTTTACTGATTTAACTAAATATTATTTTCTACATAATCCAGTACTTAGTTTATAACTTGTTCAGATTTTTGAACAAGAAATATAAATTCAGTGTGAAAATGTAATTTATTAGATGCAGAAAATCAGAATAATGATTTACAAATTAATTTGACCTTCCTGAGAAATACTATTGAAATTTGAATTGTTGAAACTTTTTATTCCAATTTTGAATGATAGAATGCATATAAAACTGCAATTATTATAAATTTTGTAAAATCTTTGGGATGGGCACTTTCTAGTGCAGTTTAAAAAATAAATTTGTCATAAAAAAAGTATGTATGCTTTGAAATTAAATATTTTTAAGAAATTTCATGCTTCACATTGTTAAACTTCATGCCGCTCAGATACTTTAGTGTTAAGATACGATGGTATGAAATTACCGAATTTACACTTATCTTAATAGAAATATTTAGTATTGGTCTAATATTTTGTATATTGTTCGGGTACTTTGACTAAGTGATGTTTACAAAAATATTTTTAAAACTAAACAAGCTAATCATATGATCACGGTTAAAATAGTTATAGTAGTTTACAACTTAAAAAAAAATACACTTTAAATTAGCACTTTGTTAAAGTTCACTAACAGTTTTTTTAATTTTAAGGGCTACTCATATTGGTCCTGCATAGAATGTCCACTTTTTTCCCCATATGGGCCCATATACGATCTAAGAGATATCTATAAAACTATTTACATAGATCTATAAGGATTTATAATGTGATCTTTATAGATTTATAGGTCACAGAACTAAGGGACTTCACTCACTTAAAAACACCCGCTCAGTAATGTTAAACCTATAGGCATGTTTGTTTTAAAATTTATTGTTTGATTATTTTAAACCATTTTTTTTTGCATAGGATAGCTGAGGTCGATCCCTAATATGGCTATTTTTTACTTTTCAATTTCGGTTGGAGATTTAAAAAAAATAAAGATACCTTCACTTTCGGAACCGGTTTCGTAGGTGAAAGTACTTTCATTTTAAAAAATCTGTAACCAAAATCAAAAAAGTGCAAAATAGCCCTGAGAACAAGCTCCTATATGTGAAAAAAAATTGTTTAAAAATATTGAAATTTAAGTGAGAAATTTGAAAACCTGTCCATAAATTTTACATTACTGGGCGGGTGTTTTCATGTGAGCGAAGTCCCTTAGTTCTGTGACCTATAAATCTATAAAGATCACATTATAAATCCTTATATATCTATGTAAATAGTTTTATAGATATCTCTATAGATCGTATATGGGCCCATATGGGAAAAAAGTGGACATTCTATGCAGGCCCAATATGGGTAGCCCATATAGATCTACATAGGCATCCCACATAGATCCATGTAGATATCTGTATAGATTGACATAGACATCTATATAGATATATATAAATAACCCGTATGGGCCCATATGGAAAAAAAAGTGGACATTCTATGCGGGCCCAATATGGGTAGCCCACACAGATCCATATAGATATCTTTATAGATCGTTGAGTTGAGTTGAGTTGATTTTTGACGGCCAATTATCTACACGAGGGATATAGGCCCGGGGGGAGTGCCCTCCATGGGGGTCTTTCTAAGGGAACCTAATCCGTATTAACGCATGGAAGATCCAAGGCTCGAAGAAAACCACGAAAACTCCGAAAGATTAGGCCGACGGGCGCGATTGGGATCGAACCCAGCACCTCCCGTCTACCAGCTTCGAGAGCAGAACCTCTCGGCCACTGGTGGGGCCTTTATAGATCGACATAGACATCCATATAGATAGATATAAATAACCCGTATGGGCCCATATGGAAAAAAAAGGTGGACATTCTATGCAGGCCCAATATGGGTCGCCCACATAGATCCATATAGATATCTTTTTAGATCGACGTAGACATCCATATAGATATATATAAATAACACGTATGGGCCCATATGGAAAAAAAAGTGGACATTCTATGCGGGCCCAATATGGGTAGCCCATATAGATCTATATCCTTGACCCACTTTTGCCCATTTGGGCCCATATAGATGTGCTGCCTGGGTTTGGCAGAAAAAAATGCATTTTATTGCGCATTTGTGTACTAAAGGAAAAAAACACAATTTGTGCATATAAGAAAAAAAGAATAAGAAAAGGTGTTTTCTTCAAAGAAAATCATTTTCAGTAGGGGGTATGGTTTCCACGGGCGGCCAGCAACGTTGAACACCTTTGAGGCATCGACTCAATGAGGCTATTAATGACGAGTTGGGGTATTCTGCCCCACTCTTCATAGAAGAGCTCTTTCCAGTTCTTGGAGAGTTTGTGGGGGTTGTTGGCGGCCAGAAACTCGTCTTCCTAGAGCGTCCCAAACGTGCTCGATTGGATTCATGTCTGGAGAACACGCTGGCCATTCCATTCGAACGATTCCTTCCTCGAAAAGAAAATCCTCCACCTGGTTTGCACGATGTGGCCTGCAGTTATCGTCCATTAAAATGAAGTTATCTCCGATTGCTGCAGCGTAAGGGACTACAATAGGTCTGAGGATCTCATCCCTATATCGGAGACCAGTCAGAGCTCCATCTCGAATGATGTAGAGGTCAGTGCGCCCGTCAATGGAGATGCCACTATACACCAACACTCCTCCACCCCCAAATCTGACACTTTCCTGCACGAACGCAGGATTATTCCTACTGCCACGGTCCCTCCAGATGAAAATACGCCTATTATCCGGATGCACAGAAAAACGGGACTCGTCAGAAAACAGAATATTGCTCCATTCATTTCTCCTCCAGTTGACATGCTCGGTTGCCCACTCCCTGCGGTCGCGACGATGCCTTGATGTTAATCTAACACATACCATCGGTCGGCGAGCATACAGACCTACAGCATGGAGCCGGTTTCGGACAGTCTGAGTTGAAATCGTGGTGCCTGTAGCCGAGCGAAGGTGTTGTTGGAGAAGAGTAGCGTTCATGGTTCGGTGTCTCCGAGCTGTTAACGCTAAATACCGATCTTCATTGGGCGTTGTTGCCCATCTACGACCTTGCCCTGGTCTTCGGCCTGCACATCCACTCTCCAAAAAACGGTTCCAGATCCTGGAAATGACGCTTTGTGACACTCCAATGGCTTGCGCTAATTCGGCTTGAGTTTGGCCCCCTTCTATCCTACCAACAATTCTCAAAGCTTCGGAATCTGTCAAATGTTTCGCTGAGACATCGTACTCGTCGAAACAAAGCAATCCCTGAATGCCGATCATCCTTGTCTTCATTCACTTTTATCCAGTTGAAAGTCAAATTTCATTCGCTGCCGCTGAAGCGACGTTTTTGACGTCGAACTCAAAATTTGCATACTCCACAGTTTGAAAACCAGAAAAATTTGCATTTGTGATTCTCTTCTTCTATTTTCGGCAAAAAAAATTTCGTTTATATCTTTATTTTATATAAAACTTCAAATATCCATTAATTGTTTTGAGCAGTGTATATATGGCAGTAGTGTCGCATACAAATTGTATAAATGGTCAGTGCCTAGGCAGGACTTTCATTTGTGTTCAAATGCTTCGTATGAGAAGGTTGAATATGTGATTATGGCCACACGACGAAAATTAATGGATTTCAAACGCGGTATGCTAGTTGGAGCTAGACGCATGGGACATTCCAAATTCGGAAATCGTTATTGAATTCAACATTCCGAGATCCACAGTGTCAAGAATGTGCCGAGAATACCTAAATTTAGGCATAAACTCCCATAATGGACAACGCAGTGGTTGACCGCCGACACTTAATGACCGCGGCCAGCAACGTCTGCGCAGATTTCTCAGTGTGATCAGAGAAGCGACACTGCATGAAATAACAGCAGGAATGAATGTGGGACGTCCGACGGACGTGTCCGTTAGGACAGTCCGGCGGAATTTGGCTTTAATGGACTATGGTAGCAGAAAACCGACTTGGGTGCCATTAGTAACAGCACGACATCACCGACAGCGGCGCTCCTAGGCTCGTGACCATATCAGTTGGACCGTAGCTGACTGGAAAATAGCGCCTTGGTCAGATGAGTCACGGTTTCGATTGGCAAAAGCTTATGGAAGGGTGCGAGTGTGGCGAAGACCCCATGAAGCTTTGGACCCAAGTTGTCAACAGGGCAATGTGGAAGCTGGGTGGGCTGTGTTTACATGGAACGGACTGGGTCCGCTGGTCAAGCTGACCCGATCGTTAACTGGAAATTATTATGTTCAGCCACTTGGAGACCATTTGCAACCATTCATGGACTCCGTGTACCCAAACAACGATGGAATTTACCAGGATGACAATGCGCCATGTCACCGGGCCTTAAATATTCGCAATTGGTTTGAAGAACATTCTGAACAATTCCATCAGATGATCTGGTAACCACGATCGCCCGACATGAATCACATAGAACATTTATCGGACATAATCGAGAGATCATTTCTCGCAAAAAATCCTCCACCGGCAACACTTTCGGAATTATGGACATCTATAGAGGCTGCATGGCTCAATATTTCTCCCGAGGACTTCCAACGACTCGTGGAGTCCATGCCACCTGGTGTTGCTGCACTTTGTCAGGCAAACGGAGGGCCGACAAGCAGGGTATCACATGGCTTTTGTCACCTCGGTGTAATTCCTAATATAAAAATTATATTGTCAGAAAAACTTCTAAAATTAACTTATTTTATTTAATACTTAAAAATTCATAAATTTATAAGAAAGATTAAGAAAACTCTCCCATCTAAAAAATTATCTACCAAAAGAAAAAAGGTATGTAACTAAATATTTTATTTTTTTAATTAAAAAATCTTTCTAAGTAACAAATTATTATTGAAACATAATCATTAAAAATAAGATCGTCTACTTTAAATCATCAAAGGACATAAAATGAATTATTATTCTAATTAAATTCTATTAATTATCAACTTATTTTTTATTAAAATAAGTTGTCCATGTTTAAAAAGTATATATTATAAATTAACGCAACGCAAGAAATTACATTACAATTCATAATAAGAAAATTTTATTAACTGAACGAAGCCTCTAAAAATAAATTACTTTAATAAATACTTAACGATTCTTAAATTTGTTAAAAAAAAAAAAAAAACAAAAAAAAACTAATTTATTTGTTTTAACAAATTCGCTAAGATATTTATTTCAATATAAAAATATTTAAAAACATTTCATATTTCCAATTTTTACATCTACCATTTACCTACAACAACAAAGCATGACTTACCGAAACGCCTTCCCCTTATTACCCCATAGAACCATCGCCTCAGCAAGGCTAAGTGGCCAAGTGGTTAAAGCTTTTACATCCTGTGCTAGGCAGCGTCATATTAAACCCACCCTCTTCCAGCCCCGAAATGTGCTCCTTTGAAACAAATGTACATGCCAAGATGGCTCATAGATGGCGCCATTAAAATAGAAATATATTTTTTTAATTTATGCTGGTGTAGGGCTGTGGCCAGTATTCGTATATTTAGCTGTCAGCGTGGTTCAGGCATAGTATTCTTCCGATACCGGACCAGCTGTGTGCCTCATGCATGGGGTCGTATTAGTGCGGCGTATCAAAAAATTTACGGAACAGGTTGCGGCTGCCGGTTTCAAGCCAATTTGGCCGGCAGTGGGAAGCGGCTGTCAGCTGATTGCTTGCCGATAGTTCTATGTTTGCTGGATTAAACTATGATCAACGGAAAAAAATCGTTTGCAGTGTATTTTAATAGCATTTCTCCATTTCAAATGAACTGAAATTGATATTAATATCTGACTTTTAATGCAAGATATTTACTATATAATTGGCCTTTGATATCATTTATCGTTCATTTACTAGGTCACACAAAATAAATAGATTACATTATCGTCTTTTATTGCTGGAAGCTCGTTAATTGCTGGAAGTTTCAAGTAAATGTCGGTATGTGCTTTTAAAGTTGTGTGATTTTGTGCATGTTACCCGATTGTATAAATTCTACACCTCGTATACAGTACAAGGCTTCACAAAAGATTTCACGTATCATTCCCCTTGCTGAAGGGAGTTCTCAAGTGAGGCATGTACTTTCTAAGTGATCTAAATATTTACATTTATGCAGTTTATAAGTACTAATCTCTATATCATAAACAAGGCTTCTCAAAGAATTCAGATAATTTTCCGACTGTAGATAGTAATTGCTGAAATTGGGTTTCCAAATGTGTTATTCGTTTTCAAATGGTTCAATTAAACATCATATTTCAAAGTATCAAATTTTTATTAAATAATTCAAAATGTGTTTCATAATCTATGCTTGCGCATGGTTTGTCTTTATTATTATATCTTAATGGGAAGTTTTAATTGAAGAGGAAATGCGTAGCAATTATAATTCGTTTGCATAGACATAGAAAATAATTCCTTTGCATTATGATCTGAGGGGAAAAATACCTTGTAGACAAAAATACTTATGTATCTCATTTCATGGTATGGAAAAACGTAATTTCTTAAAAATATTTTGTTAATGTGGGGATGTATTTAGTTATATACGTCTTATGCATATTTTCTTGCTCTTGATTTGTAAAACATTTCTGATCGCAAAAATTAAATGTTATATATGCTGTTCAAATAGATTTCCGTGTACGATATATGATTCCCCATGTTGCATATAGGATGATATTACTTAAGTTTTATAAACAATACATTCATTCGCAGTCGTAAAACTTCATTACGAATGCAAATTCGCATTCAAGATAACGCTGCGACTGAAAGAGCTTATAATAGGTTGAAATAAGGAAAACTTTTATTATTAGATGTTTTATTTTTAATAGTGTGTCTAGTAGTTAAATGATAATGATGAAAAGTGTTAAATTGCATATAACGCTTTATAAGTGATTTTGCTTTGGATTTATATATTATATTTAAGCTAATTGCGACTTAAAAAATATCTATCATATTTGAGTTTTCTTTTCTTTTTTGCATGATTTGCTTTGATCCTGTTTCTTAGGAAGGTAATAAAAGAAAATATAATTTGTAAAAATTTTAGAAATTAACAACAAAAAAACTTTCAAACGAAAATCTCTATCAGAAGTTTTTAACAATCAAAATATCACATGATAAAATAAAATTGCAATGTAGCTACAATATTCCCGATGTCTGAAAAACGTTATTTTATAAAATCATTTTTATTTATTTATTTTAGAAATTTTAAGAAGATATAATCGAAAAAGTTAAGGTAACATTAGTATTGAAACAGCCATACCGTTTTCAGCTTTGTAATATTTAGAGATGATTTGTTTTGATGATAACATAGTTGTTTTTTTTGTTTTTTTTTCAAAATTTATAATATTTGAGTAGAAGATGCGTTTAGCGATAGTATTTTATATCCAATAGATCAATGAAACATAAATTCTACCAAATAGTGTCAAAGGTTTAAATACGGAAAAAATATATAGCTGAAACATGTTTTCTTTTACATATTTTTGTATAATCATTAATCTACTACGTATTTTTTTTCCTTCTAAAATAAGTAAAATTAAAAAAAAAGTTCTGAACTTTACCACCGATCTTTAAAAAGCAATTTTAAAAATGTTTGTTTATATTTACATGATACATTTTTTGAAAATTTGACTTGGAAGTTTGTTTTGTAAAACGCTTTTTAAAGATCTTGATGTGAAAAGTATTGTTGGTTTCTCAGAAAATATATCTGAAATGTAAACATTAAAGAATGTACTGTATAAGTATGTTTCGGTAGAAATTATTAAGTTTTCTTAGAGACTTAATAGTTTCTCTGCTATATCTTGCTTAAAACATTTTGTATATATATCAGGTGACAAATCGCACAAAAATATTTCTGTTATTAATGAGTACACAAACGAAACTTTAATATTTTATGTTATTATGTACATGATCTGACTTATATAAAATCTTCATATTTTAAATTTATAAGTTTTCAAACTTTCATAATTAATCTGAAAATATCAATGACGTGAAAACTACTAGATGAGAAGGTAAATGTAAATATTCACAAATAACCTATTTTTTATGTTTTCATATATAAGTTACGTTAAAAGACCTAATACATTAATTGATATATTTGGAAATATTAATTTTCTAAATACTAATTTTCTATTATGGTAGGGCACGTTTAATACTCAGTCGAATTTAAAACAAGTTGGAAATTGCTCGTCAAAAGTGGCAAATGGGTGCGTTCGTACTATAACTAGTTTTATAGTAATTTTTTGCGCCGCATGTTGCACTGAATGTATAATTTAGTGCACTTCATAAGAGCATATCAATTTCATTCTAATCGACAGGCTGTAACATCATTAAAATGCAAAAATCCATTAAGGCCAAATAATTTTTTCCCATTGGTCTTAATGTAACGGAAAACTTTTGACTGTCTCTGTAATTAAACTGTACATCCGATTTTCATAAAATTTGAAATGAGTCGGCAAAATTTTGTAACAATTATATATTTAAAATTTCAGACCATTCGGAAGGCTGTAACATAATTAAAATGCATTTGCAATATTTTTTTTCCTCATTGACCGTAATGTAACGAAAAACTTTTGACTCTCCCTGTAATTAAACTATTCATCCTATTATCATGAAATTTGAAATGAATCAACAAAATTTTGCAACAGTAATATATTACAAATTTCAGACCATTCGGTTGGGTACTTTTTGCTCTGTTATATGCGAACTATCCTTTTTCATACATTTCATGTAGTTTGGACACAATGACGCAAAGAAACCATTTACATAAATCTTACTCACAATTTTGAATAGCGTGACACAAAAGATAAATCAATTTATTGAAATAAATACATTTCAATGCATAGTATAGATTCAATGAAAGTGATATATTTAACAGTGAATTGGAAAATTAAAAGTATTGTGTAGATGTAAAAAAAATATTTTAACCAAGTCAAAAATAATTTAAATTGAATTTTAAAAAACAAACCTTTTAAAGTCACATCAAGGCGTCACTTAAATTTTATATCATATCTTTTAAAACACATATTTTGAATTTATGAGAGATGTAAATGATAAAGCAACAGCGAATAAAATTTTATGCAGCTTTTCATGTTGAACATAACTTTTGCACATGCGATTATAAATAAAACAAAAATAAAATGGTGAAATAAATACAAATATATTTTTTAAGAAATAGCATAACGTCACTCAAAATTTGATATCAGTATTTTTAAGTTCCATATTTAAAATTCTTAGAGCATAAGATAAAGTGCTGCGTTAGAAACTTTTAACCCGTCAAGGGTTTTTGCATTGATATCATTACTTTTTTGAGGTTAGTGATAAAATGATTAAAAAAAAAGATACTTATGGAATTTAATGCAGATTTAATTTTTACTATTTATTACAATTTTCCTTATAGCAGTTTGTGTATAAAAACAACTGGGTAAGTATAATCGCAGATCGCACAGAGGGTTTCATTTGATATTCCTTTAAAAACACTTTATCCTTAAATTAATAAATCCAAAATGTTAATTTATAATTATTAAATCCTTAAATAGATGTAGCACCAATAGTTCCAATTTTCATGGGGCAGGGAACGCACTCTTTTAAACAAACCACCTTCCAATTGAAGTCATCAAAAACCAAGTTGAATAACCAGAGCCCGTTGTGATGTTTGACAAACAGCAGTCTCATGTCCCCTCCTTCCCCCCTTTTTCAAAATTTTTCAGACCAGCACCTAAGAATGGAACCGAAATATTTTTTTCTCTTCAGAAATTACGATAAAAAAATAGTATGCAGTACTCATAAATTTACTTTAATGCTATATAGGGTGATTATTAAGTTAATTATAACGTTTGGAATCTGTTGCATTGATGTCCGAAAGGTAGTTTCTGAGTTATGGAAGCTGGACCCATAAGGCGCCATAGAGGGGCGAAGCCCGCTAGTGTCTATCATAATTATATCTGCCATGTAGACTAATTGCGATATTTAATCAAAATGCCCACCCCCCCCTCCTCATCCCCGGAAATATAACAAATACAAAATGTGTCTTTATAAACCTATCGTCAAATAGGTTTTTATTTCTTTTTCCCTAAAAAAAACATGATTTTTATATCCGTAACGTAGATAGCGGACGAAGCCCGCTAGTTCCTATCATAATATATATTTTTAATAATTTTATATAGTCTATAATAAAAATCAGACTTAAAATAGTCTAGTTCCATGAGTACTTGTAGTGTCAGTTACATGCTACGATTTTTGGATACCAGTATTTTAGAACGGGAAAATGTGACTTATTTTATCGGAGATATCTCATTAATTGAATAAGGTGAAGCAAACTTTTTGAAAAAAAGGTGGCCAACAAGCATGGCAGTTATCAGCTATGTGACTTTGTGCTAAAGTCCATTAATTTGATCTGCTTTAAAAAGATTACGGAAGATTGAATTATAGTAGAACCTGGATTAACCGAGCTTCGATTAATCGAGGTTTCTGTTAATCGAGCCGATAACAAAGTCTGATTTTTTTTCCCTTTTGAATGAGCCTTAAAAATAACCACACTCTTTAGCTCACTGTCCGTGCTATACAGGCCCTTCTGCCCCCAAAAGCCCTCAACTCCAAAGAAACATTGGACCCTGAGAAGTCAATAGCGAACAATGTTTTGTTTCCAGTGGCTGTGTGAACTTTCGTAAATTTTTCAATTTGCATTTTAAAATTTACTACTAGTAGTTGATTTTCTTTTTAAATTTGTTAAGCTGTGAAATAGAACTTTACATATATTTACTTTTATTATTTAAAAAACGTTCTATATATTTTTTTAAAAGAGATGTTAAATTCGCAAGCACGGCGAGTTTTTACACACAGTTTCTATTAACCGAGATTTCCGATTCCGATTTACTAACAGTCCCAATTAGCTCCGATAATCGAGGCTGCTCTGTATAATTAAAAAAATCAATGGCGATCTTACTGTAAACGGGTTTCCCTTTACTGAGGGATTTCAAAACCGAATCAGCTGATGTTAGTTGCTGTTTCCCTGCTTGATTAAATAAGATTAGTTAAACATTTGAAAATTACCAAATATAAAAGGAACTAAGTCAACAGAGTCTTTGCTTTATGGTATTTTTTAACAACGCTATAAGAAAATGATTTTAAATAAGAGATTTTAAATGTAACGTTTTAAATCTGACATAATTTTCACCAAACTTTCCTTTCTCTTTGTAACATTCAACTGAAAATATTTTTATTATTAGAAAGATAATATTATTATTTGCGCTACCTTAAAATTAGCAACTATAGTTAAAAATATCATCTCGAAATTTGAAATAAATCTCTCATATAAATATATTTTTTAATTTACACTGTTTTGCAATATGTTTTGCAATGTGTTTTGTAAACTGTTTTGGCCACTTTGGCCAATATGACGTAATTTCCTCCATTTACGACTTTTAACACATATCAATGAATTTATAATTTAAAAATTTTCTTTTTCTTTTAATATTCACGTGTAAATATATTTTTTATGACGTAATTTTCAATGTTTTCCTTCTTTTAATGCGTAATCATTTAATTCTAATTTGAAAATAATTGATTATTTTATAATTTTCTTTCATTTTAAGTAAGCATGTGTAAAAACAATTTTTATGACGTAATGTTTAATATTTTCCTGCTTTTAACACGTTATCATTTAATTCTAATTTAAAAGGATTTTTTTCTGTTTATAATAGTCACCTGTGAATAAATTTTTAATTTAAAGGATATATTATTCTTTGCGCTGTTTTAACATTTGTCAACAATTTAAAATAACCTTTTCTAAAATATGTAAAAAATATCTCTGGAAATTCTGAAAATTTTAATTTAAAATTGAAATAAAACGTCAAAAAATTAGGCAAGTTAAAAATAATAAATGCAATCTGCAAACTTCGAGTTTCTATTGAATGATTAAATTGAATGAAAATGATTAAATTCCCATGTATATTTTTTTTCCTATGAGACTTTTTTAATGAGACAATTTTATCCAGATTTAACATTAAATATCTCTTAAAATAAAATAATTCTTCGATTTAAAAACTGTCTATTCAACGTTTTTATCAAACATTTCTCTATAATACTACGCAATTGCGTCAAAAGATGGCGACACCAGAATTCTGATATACTTATTATGTAAACTGTAAATATTGCAAAGTTAAATAAAAAGAATTGTCTCGGGGTTATCAAACTTCATTGATATTTATAAATAAAACATTTCAACTAAATTATTTATTATAAAAGAATTATTACATCACAATAGCTTTTATGCAAGGAAAATAATAATAATAATAATAATATTATGGATGTCAGTGATTATATATTGATTGACCGTCATAATAATAAAAAATGATATTATAAAAAGAAGAGCTGAAATGAATTTTTTTTTTTACGTTTCTGATCGTGTGATTTATATTCAAATAATAATTATTAATGTATATTTTTTGTAAAGTGATTGAAATTAAATATATTTATAAAATTTATGGTAATATTTTTATTGTTGAAAAATTGCCAAGAAATAATCATCATCAAACTGGCGTCATTATAATTGTAATTTTATTTAACTTAATAGCAATTAAAAAAATTACAAAGGAACTGAGAATAATGGTCAACTAGCAGACTTAAAAAAAACAAAACATTCACATGTGAAAACACGTACCACAGAGTATCGAACTGTCTATCCTAAGGACAGTAAACGATGGCCCTTAGCCACTCAGCCAGTGGGAAGACAAAATTTTTCTCCCCAAAAGTGGTTAAAAAGAAAGCATGTGTATGAATACAGTGTCATGCATTTTCGGTGAAATTTCCATAGAATGGCGAAGAAATATAGTCCGATTTTTCATGCGCATTATAAAACGAACAAGAGTCTTGCTGGAAACAAGTAAATTGTTATTTGGTTCATCTGAAACATATTTATTTGATTTTTAAAAAATCGCCCGTGTCATTTTCGAGAGAAAAAAAAAATCGAATTATTTAACGAACGAGAGTTTTCCCAGAAAAAAGAAAAGTGTTATTCACCTCGCCTTAATCACATTTATATTATGTATCAATTTAAAAATAATCGTTAGAACCGTTTTCGAGATTTTCAAATTAGGAACTTCCTCGATATTATACCAACGTTTTCACTTTACAAATGGCTATTTAGATCTCAAAATATACTGCACGTAGAAATGCAAAAATTTCAGTATACGATTAGACTGCAGATATAAGACTGTTCTAGAAAATTCAGAACAATAAGACATATATCTGCTGAGTTATTAAAAGGCGGCTTTTCGCGTTTTCTTTGATGTCGAGTTAGCTGTATATATGAGTTCCGCCATCTACGAATTCTATGATACGATACGATACGATTTTAGGCTTAAGGCTGCGCAACTCGAAATACTACCGTCTTCCATGATTAATGTTATACTATTTTCATTGTTCTTTCGTTATTTAAAATAAAAAATATGTGAATTTGTATAATTTGGCAAGTGGTTTGGCGATTTATATAATTTGGCGAAATGGGTCGATGGAATAACTAAGTAGTGCCATATTTTTAAATTATTTTCTACTATTTTTTTATTTTTAAAGGTAAAATAACAACAAAAAAATACTTAACAATAGAACAAAACAATTTATGTAATTAAAAATAAGAAAATAAAATAAATAAACATTTACTATTAAATAAACAACAATAGTCGTGTTACCATGTCAACCAAAATAATGCCATTTTGGCGCCAATTAGTTACCCCGGTGGGTATAATGAAATCTGTGCCTAATATTTTTCTTTTCATTTCGTTTAAAAAAATAAAGATATGGATGCCATTTATTTTAAATGTTTAAGTTTGTATTAAATAATATGATAATGAAATGCAAATTGAATTATGAATAAAAGTAACATGATACATTTCTTAGCATACATTTAAGGGAGGCCAAACTTCTCGCCAAATTAGTTTAAAATAGTAACTTTTTCTAAAATCTGAATAAAAAATATCTGTTATGATTAAAATTTGAGTTGTTAATTTTAGAAAAAAGTATATAAAATTAGAAAAAAGAAATATTTCGAAAACTAATTTGAATTTAAAAATTATAATACCAGTTTTGAGATCTGCAGATCAATACGGATTTTTGTTGTTATTTTCATCGCAAAGTATTCCGTATTTTAAGACAAATCGCCGTGAAACATATACAGTTGTTTAATCAGTCGTTTCATAGAATCGTTACATAAATTCGTTTCATAATAACCGTTTTATTAGGATTATATATATATATATAGGGTAGATAAAAAAACAATAAGATAACATAAATTTTGCGTAAATTTAAAACATATGTTACAGAACTAAGAGCTTGACAGCTGAAATAATCAGAAGTAATTTGAAAGTGAAGGATATGGTAATTTCTTTTGTTATTAACCCCTGGTTTATGAAAAACTAGAAAACTTTACTTTATAATAATTGATAAAACTTTATTTAAATATGTAAGTGATATTTTTCATTTGAAAAGGGTTTTGGTGTTGCTAGTGGTACATTTAATATTAAGTTACAAATTAGTATTATATTTTTGAATTTAAAAAGAATATTTTCCACTTAAGTTTTGAAACTGTAGAAGCCTGAATTGGATCGGAAGAGATTCATAAAGACATTATTATAATTTATTAATTGCAAATGAAAAATTAAGATTACAAAAACAATCAATTCAATGATACATTTTAGAAAAAAAAATAAGCATAAGAATGTATGTATTGAAGGAAAAAAAAGAAGAAAGAATGATATTGAGACTTTATAAAATATTTTATCTTTTTTAGGCACATACGTACATAAATTATAAAGATAAACATGCATTTTTAAAAAATACATACATGAAAAAGCTGATGAATAAAAGTGTACTTATACAGAGTTATACAGATATGCTGCTATTTTAGATCAGAGCTATAAATAAAGCTAAAACGACTGTTAGAAAATAACGTTGTTCCTAAATCGGAAAGTTAGCAGTTCCGACAACCCGGCCTTTAAATAACAACACTGTAACATACACAGTGTCATATGGTTCTTTTTTTCTCATTTTCATTTGTTTTAAAGATTTTAGAAGCTGAAAAGTTCTGTATACCACTTGTGCAGATGAAACGTCGTTTCGTTGAGTATTAATTAAATGTAATACTGTGATATTCTTTCCGTAAATAAAAAGTTGTATTTGTTAAATTATTTAAAATTCGTAAATAATATTAAAAGAAACGTTTAAATAGGGATCCTTAAATGTAAAATTCTCAATAATTTAAAATATGTTAAATTTGTGTCGTACAAACATTTAAATATCCGATTTATAATTTGTCTTTATGTAAAAATAATTATATATATATATGAATAGTGTATAAAAATAATTCTAAAATTATAAATTACACGATATTTTAAAAATCTTTCACACATTTGTTTTAATATAGCGATAAGTTTATAAAATATATCAACTAAGGAAGTAATTTTTTTTTCTGACACATATTTACTCCGAATAAAAAAATAGTTTTTAATTCACGACTCCAAAGTAATAATAATTAAAAAAAATGCTAAATAAATAAATAAATAAATCTTTTGAAGTTTCTTATCAAAATGCAAGAAATCGAAGAGACATATTTTATTTCGTTTTAATTAAAAAAAAACTCTCTTTCATACCAAGAGTGTAAGGTTTAAAATGCTGAAGAATTTCTAGTTTCGTATTAAAATGCTATAATATATCGATAATGAATTTATAGATTGTAAGTTTGAAATATCTGTACATTTCAAGACAATATTTGAAATTTTTGGAAATATATTTTGTCTAAAAATTTATAAATATATATAATTTTTCATTAATTCACTCAATTGTAAATATTTATGGAGCAGATTTAACAGAATCAGTACAATACACTTTTGTTTTAAAAATGTGAACAAATTTCTTTGTTATACATTTGATAAATTAAAAATCAAATATTCTGAATAATAATTTTTTGTTGTAATTATTTTATCGTTCAAACATTAATTTCTATTACCAGGTTTTTTTTTCGGTCAGAAAATGTGATAAATGGGGAAACGCAATGAAGATTTAAGGTGAGAAAACGCGAAATGTATTCTGAACGAAAATTTGCAAATTTAACAAAGAGAGAAATTACATTCTTAAAAAAACTTTGCTAATCTGAACTTTTGAACTCATTTTACTGTAATTTGTGGTTAAGTGTTAACCAATAACTCCATTTCTCAAGCTATCCCGGGCCAACATTACGAAGGAAACAATGCTGACATGAAAGGTAACCCGCTTCAATTTGACTCAATATAAAGGGCCACGAAAGGCATGCTGCTAAAATAATTACAGGTCTTTGTAAAGCCAAAAACAAAAAACTGCTGGAAGCTTCCTGCCTGATAATTTAAATAGAAGATTTAGAAAGTTATGATCATATAATTGTTGAGACTCTAAATAAAATACTCAGAATACAGTCGATATTGTCAAACATTTGCTTGATGGAAAGGTTGCTAATTTAGCTATCAGTAATCTTTATTTTCTTCAAAAAACGCCATTACTCAATAAAATAATGATATGACTGGTGACCTAAAAGAAAGACTTCTGAACCACTTCAGCAGTACTAAATTTGCACTGCAAATGGATAAATCTACTGACGCCACTTTAATAAAAGTTTCCTTTGTATTTTTTCATTACATAGACTTACAAAGTTATCCGATATATGTTCTTTAAAGATATCTTCAAACAATACACTACGGAGAGCGAATAATTTTTGGATGGATATTATCATCAGATAATTTATTTTAGGAAATCTCTGATGATTCGAAATCAATGATGAATCACAACTCGAGTGCCATAAAAAAAAAAATAATAATAGTTATAATAAAAATTAAGGTGAGGTAAGCATTTTAGTAACATCTATTGCGCTATTTATATACACACTACCCTCGAGAAAAAATATTCCGAAATTATGAATATTTTTATAAATGCCATAAAATAAAAACTATTAAAGACAAGGTTCAAATTTATGTGTGAAGTTATTATAAGTAAGCATACAGAAGTAATTTGTTTATGACGAAGAAAACGTTTACACCTTAGATGAAACTGCGTGTAGAGGTAATATTAGATAAACTTTAATACTCAATTGCCAAAAAAATTAAATAAAGGAGAATGGGTGTGAACATTCAATATGAGTCTTAAATGTGAAGCAAAATTAATTAATTGATGCCAGTATTGCAATGAAAAAGTCATTGTTTTCGATGCATCTTCCAAAAGGATTTTGTAATTTACATAGCTCTTTCTAAGCACGAATACAAAAAAAACAAAACAAAAAAACAGATCTTTAAAAGAAAATACATACTATTCAGGTGCATAATAAATATACGTTTGAAATAGTTTTTTTTTAAATATTTTTCAACAGCTCAAAAGAATGATTTTGGCAACTTTATAGTAGTAGTGAATGGCTTAAGCAGAACAGAAAATAAAAACAGATTAACTCAGAAATATATAGTAAAGCGAGGAGAGTCTGCGCACCTTTCAAAAGAATAATAATAAAAAATCTAAATATTAACATTTTGCTAAACTAGGCATGAATAATTTTGACTTCATTTGTTTTTTATGCATTTCCATTGTTATTTTGTTGTTATACTGTAAATTAATAGAACAGCAGTAATAAAACCAAGAAAACTATTTTGCGCAATCTCTCCTTACAGGGTAGAAGAGAACGCGCACATGGGTAGGAGAGATTGCGCACATAGGTAGAAGAGATTGTTATTAATAATAACTACAATTAAATTGTTAACAATAATAATTATACTTAATTGACATTTTCTGAGTAAATATTTTTGTATTAGGAGTGAATATTTCAACCAAATGTTTAAATAATAAATAAAAGAAATAATTTTAACAACAGTTAAAATTTTTAATTTAAACAGATTAAAATATCAGAAAAAGCAAGCCTTACTAAGATTACAAAAAAAAAAAAAAAAAAAAAAAAAAAAACCATTCACCTAGTAGAAAACATGTTTAACTTGAAAATTACTTCATTTCGATTTCCACAGTTTCATTGTATTTTGTTTGCTAACCGAAGTTGTCGTCCACAATCGATGCGCTTATTATTGTAAAACGAGCATCTTTCGTGCAATCACCTGCAACAAGCAATACATTGAATCCAGTCAGTTGTCGAAATTGTTACTTGGTACAGTTCCTGATACTCAGTGCACTCATCCTTTTTTTTTTTTTTTTTTTGTAGCGGCATCCTTCTTAAATCTTTTTTCATATATATTTTGTGGATCAGTAACTTTAGTTGCACTCTGTTTCCTTTTGATTTCGATGGCATTACACTACTTGGAATGGGTGAAAGCTTTCCCATAACATTGTATTAGAAAATTTATTTTAGTTAACAAAATTAATTTATTAGCAAATTAATTGCTCATAAATTAAATAAATAAATAAATAAATAAATAAATAAATAAATATATATATATATATATATATATATATATTTAATTAAATTATTAACAAATAAATTATAAATTTATTAACAAAAATAATTACATAAAATTTATTTAATAACAACTGTATTATTAATTTCTTAATAAAATTTTTATCTGCAAAAGTATTTTTTTTTAAATTAATTTATTGCCAAATTTAGTTTTGATAATTATGTGTTTTTCCGAAATTATTTCAAAATTTATTCATTCATATATTTTACGCGTAATTTGCAATTCATACAAATTTATCAATAAGCTGTGTTATCTCTCCTAGCACTTAAACTTATGGGGAAATGCGCCATCTCTCCTAAGTAGCAGATGCGCAAACTCTCCTATTTTGGTAGGAGAGACAGCGCGGTCTTTTATTTAAATACGGCCACTTCTAAAATGAATTTCTGATGTTCGCATACTTAGTCCAGGTTAGTAGTTTATAAGAAATTGTTTAAGTTCAAAATATTTCGTATTATTGACGCTCTATAAAAATTCTGACGAACAGTTATGAAAATTCAAGCACTTACTTTGGAAAAAATACCAAAATAGCACCATTATCGAAGACACTTGGAACAATAAATATGCACATTCATGTAGACACTGCACTAATGCTGCTGTACAACTAACTGGAGCCGCTGGGCGCGCACTCTACTCCTTCCCGTCGAATCTCTTTGTGCGCAATCTCTCCTACCGCACGAACTCTCCTCGCTTTACTATACACAGTTTTTCGGAATTTGAAATCTCACAGCAAGTTATGATCACTTATGAAAACGAAACTTATTATAGTTCAGATCTCCTTATAAAATCAAAATTTGTCAGATAAAGGAGCCTTTTTTATGACATATTTCTACGAATTTTCATATTCTTGGCATCTGAAACGAAATACAGAATCATTTGAAAGTATAATCATACATTTGCTTCCAGATATCAGAAATTTGTCTGGAATTCAGAAAATTGGACAAAAAAAATCACAGATTTTAGATTAAACGTTTACCCGATGTGGGTGTTCTGATCCCACGAGCAAAAACATACGCAAAAGTACGGAACTAGTCAAACTCAAATTTTTATAGTAGCTGCATATTCTTAAATGCCACACCTACAGACAACATATGATCATTCTACCAATTTTTCCGAACACGTGAGGACATGAAAATTTGCAGCTGAGGTGCCCCGCGAGTAATCACTGATTTTTTTTTTTTTTTTTTTTTTTTTTTTTTTTTTTTTTTTTTATTGCAAAAATTAAAGTAAGTTATATTACGGATTTATGTTATTTTTATCATATAAATATTTAAATTCATGTATAACTATTAATTTTTTAAGTATTTTTTGATTCTTTTACATTTTTTTTTTTTTTTTTGCCTTTTTTTTTCTAGAAATGTTACAATCCCAATGGAAAATCGAGCAACAGCGCTTGCGAAATGTTGTGGATTCTGTTTCATCAGATTCTGGTGATGATTTTACAGGAGGTACAGATGATAATTTTTTTGGATGATGACGAACATTAAAAAAAAACGTTCTGATCATAATTTGAAATCAGAACAGGAAGCTGCATTCTGCAACAGATTCTGATGCCGAATTACAGTCTGAGTTTTGATATTACATAGGAAACGATAAAATCGCGAAATAGTACAACAAAAAAGATCAAACTTCCATACGTACTCGTTTTTAAAACATAATAATTCACTTGCCAGTCGCTAAATACACTGCTATGCCTTGTGAAACTCCTATTGAAGATTTCAAACTACTTGCAACAGATGATATAATCGAAGTCGTAGTTAAACGCACAAATATATGTATATATAAATAAAATACAATCTAATTTTTCGAGAGAAGTAGGACACATTTATTCATATCAGAGTTGTAGTTTTAAAGTTTAACAAAAGTAGCGCTTAATATTCTGACGATTAATGAGCAGTTTATCCTATTTACAGTGTGTTCCCAATTTTTACAGTTTATGCAATGTAAACCTGGAAAATACGGTTCAACGTTACTTGCGTTATGTGATGTTAGAACATTTTATAGATTAAATTTTGAACATTATTTTAGAACGAAACTAGATTAATCATTCAAAACTTCCTATCCCACCTTAGATATAGTCATGAGGCTAAACGAAAGTATATATGGTGTAGGAAGGAACATTACATATGGTACACGAGTGTTCCATTGTCTAAGAAATTTTTGAAGAAGAAGCAAACATTGGTTGCTACAATAAGAAAATAAGAAAAAGTAATTGTCGAACGAATATATCCAGCGAAAAGCGCGACAGTATTTGACTTTCATAATAAGGTGCCCATGATTCTAGTTTCTTATTGAAAGGAAAAGAAGAAAATTTTTATTCAATTTGCATTGCAATGCAATGCAATGATGATACAATAATCGAAACAAAACCCGAAGTAATGAAGCCTGAAATTGCACACTTTTACAATGCTACTAAATTGGGAGTTGATACAGCTGATTACAGGTGCAATACTTATAATGTATCAAGGATTAGAAATAATTGGTGTCTTCGAATATTTTTGCATCTACTAAATACAGCAGGAATTATTGCTTTATTGTTAAACTATTCTATGTTTTCAAATACAGAATACTAAGTTCAAAATGTATAGAGAAATTAGGATTCAGGTTTATACAACATCACATTGATGAAAGAGCACAAATTCCAAAGATCAATAAAAGCTTGATAAGAACTTCTAATAAAGTAAATGAAATTTGTAAAAGTAAAAGAACATGTAAAGAGCTAGTACAGGTTACAAGAGCACTAATCCTACAAAGAAAGGTCATTGTGTGAAATGCCCTCGAGTAAAGGGCATAAAAATGTATTTCTACTGTATTTCTTGCAAAAAGAATATGTGCTTAAAACAAATGTCTTCCATTTGTCCAAATTGTTTTAATGAATAACATTATAAAGTTGCTATACACAAACAAAACTTCATGTGTGTTGTAATATAGCAAATAATATGTCATAAGAAAATAATTTTAGAGCATAATTAATGAAAGCTGTTAAAGTAAATCATTTTTACATAATTGTAAATTTAATGTAGCAGCATATGAAATGTATGTCTTTATAAATAGTCTTTATAAAATTATTTGTTTCTTGTATTTATTTAGAATAAGATAAAATAAGTTACTTCAAATAAGAATAAATTACAAAATTATTATCTTTCATTATATATTTTTTTAAACTGATAAATATTTGGTGTTTTTACAATACCCCAGAGTGTGAACTTGTGACAAAAAAGGCGCGAGTGATGGAGTGTTAATCAACTTTAACAAAGTTGAGAATGAGCTTAACTCTTCCTTAAAAGATATACATATATAATCACATCTGTAGAAAGACTATTAAAGTCAGTTAAACTGTATAGTTTCTGCATAAACGCGTAAACTCAAAGTTTGTTTTTACTTTATTGATCGAGGAGATATTTTTATGGGGAACTTGACAAGGTGAAGTTTCAATAATAATTGTTTTATAGGAGACTGGGACATGTTAACGTTTTCCGTAAGACTTATGCTAGTTCAAAAAAATAAATTTAACAGAACTATCATTTGATTCGCTACTGGAATTTTTAATGAATGCTATAACAGCATCTGTGTTGTCAAAAAACTGAAAGTTGGATGAATTAGCTTGCAGCACCTCTTCCGTCCGGCCTGGCAGCACGTGCTGTTTTTCTAATGTGGGATTTCGATTGACCCCCACGGACAGCCATGGACATATTTTAATTAGCCTTTAAATTCGCTTGACGCGAACTTCAAGTATTGCTTTATTTCATTTGCTGCACTTGCAGCATAGGTGGCAAGGGCTATAAGAGAATTAAATATTAAAGGAAAAATAATTTATAAATATTTTTACGTAAACTGATAAAAATATTTGATAAATATAAGAATACATAAGTAAAACTAAGTAGTCACAGAATTATTAAACCCAATACTGACTCATCAAGATATTTAATCAGGTATTATAAATTTCCGAAAATCTATATTCTTTCTGTTGATTTAAATAATATTTTTAAGTGGAAAATGTTGATAAACATTTGACATTGATGGGGATGTTAATAAAAGCACTTCATGAGATAATTAATAAAATAAATTAATTAAAACTGGAAAAGAGAAATTCTGCTTTTTCAGAATTTAGTGTTGTTCCCAATGAAAAAAAATATATGTATACATAAATAGTACAAAACATATTTCAATTTTAAGACTTAAAGTACACACTTTAATTTTATGTAAAATGACGTCATTTGCATCCACTTAAGAGTTCCACATTTACGATCCACTCTTAAACATCTACAGTAAAGCATGCATAGATGTCACTATCGCAAAATAATACACAAATGCAGCAAAAAAATGCCGTTATTAAAGGAACTCGACAAAAAATGACTCGACAAAAAATCTTATGATTCATAGGCCTTCATTTGTTTGTAACATTAATGTAGACGATTTCAGTCGTGACGTTTTTGTTGGAAACTGACTCCAAACAAACGGTTGACATGTTGTATTTTCTATTTTGTTTATGTGTTGTAGCTATATCTTATATCTATATCTCACATCTATGTGTTTTAATACTTGATATGAACTGCTAACATTTTTCACAAACATTTAAAAACAAATGACGCCTGGCAAGCGTTTGTTTGGAGTCAGTTTCCAACCAAAACGTCATGACTGAAAGCGTCTATAGATACTTAAAATTAAATATAGTATATAATAGCTCCATGTTTTAACATAAATTATTCGTTTATACTTTTTCAAAATAGCACGTATTTTAATTACATTTTTTTTCGGTTGTCATGAGAAAATGGCAACAAAAAGGTATAATTGCTATTTTTCAAATATTTTCCCTTTACTTTCCCCACTTTCCACATAAATGGAATAATTGAGATGCTAAAATTAAACAAATGGTACTAAAAACTACAAGAAAAAAATATTTAAAAAACAAATGGTGTGATATAGATTGAAGACCGGGTTCTAATATGCACGGAAAAAATGATTAAAAAAACTCCAACTATTAATTTACTGGAAGAACTATTTATTTAAAACACTTTAGAGATGGTTCAGCTGGAAAGATGAGAGAGAGACCACCAATTACAAAATGGGGCGCCAAAGCTCTTTTACTTTTTAGAACATTCACATATTGAAGGCCAGAACAGAAGTCCCAGTTTTCGCTACAAGTCTAGAAATCTTGGCGTTGCACACAGAATCGCCAATTTACAAACTTTTGCTGACTGCATGAAAGCGAACAAAGGTTTTTGCGATAAACATTACAGAAAATAATCTGGTGTCCCTACCGAATGGGTGACGCCTAGGCCGCAAGTAACCGCTTTTAATTACGCTGAGAAAGGCATCAGAAAAAACGAAAATTGTTTATATTACAGATAGGCCTTTGCCCAACTAACTGTTTCATAAAATTGTACAAAGCAGACCGCCGCATGAGAAAAATGCCGAAATTCACAGGCATTTGGCTTTTAGCTCGACCACAATACACGAAAAATACATGCTTCCCATAAGATCCGTTCATTTTTACTTTTGTTGTTAATACAATTTCAACGGTCAAATATTATCAGAGATAAAGAATTGCTTCTCACTGCGGCGGGCGAACAATGCTATGAAATTAAATGAAGACATTGCTATCAGCAGCTGCGCATTTTAATTTTTATTTATTTTTTTGCACTGGGAGCGGTAACCGACGGATGACTGATTGAATGAGAAAGGGAAAAAGTAATTGAATCCTCGAGCGCACTGAATTAAAGATGTTTTTAGAAAGATAAAAACACTTTAATAAAAAAAACTGTATGGTTTTGAGAAATGAATTTAATTGCGTATTTCAGTACAGAAAAAAAGAGGGGGGTGATAGCATGTTATAAATGTAATAAAGTTATGTTTTAAATTAATTTTGAATAAAAAGATAGGTATGCGACAGAAACGCTGTCACAAATGGAGATGCTGTTTTCAAACAAATTGCATTTAAAGTACATTTATTCCCCAATACGATGGTATAAAAATTGAAAATGTGCGATGCTTAGAAATTAAAATAATTGCTATAGAGTATTTAATCGCAATGTTTTTTTTTTTTTTTTTACGGCTAGCTTCAGTAAAGTAACATTATTTTTTGGAGACGGCACAAAATAAGGTGGGAGAAAGAAATAGCATACCATGCATGGGGCTAAAAAAAACATAAATATTTTACTATTAATAATCATTTACTAAAGTTTAAAAAAATGCTTTCAAATATTTCTATTTTCCATACGTTATCTGCCCCATTTATACAGAAAGTAATATACAAAAATTTAGTTAAATTTAAAATCTCATATAATATCTAAAGATACACTTCCAGCAATCATTGCAAATATATTAAACTTCGGCTAGAGTAGATTTTCCGAAATCTTTTGCACGGCCCTGTAAATACAATGCACTTTTTACTATACAGGAAATAACTTGTAGTAAACCTCAGCAACGTATATCACTTTCTATGTGAAATAGTTTAGCACAATTAAAATACGCTTCAATCAACGTTCCTCCCTATACAATTATGTAACGGAATCCTTTTGTGCGGCACTCTAAATGAATAATGAATATTCTTTTCACCGCATATTCTTCAGAATGTATATTTTTTTGCACATCATAAATGCATATCAATTTCATTATGTTCGAAACGGTGTAACATCGTTAATAACCACTTGAAACTATTTTTTCCCCATTGGCTGTAAAGCAACGGAATACATTTGACTGTCTATTTAATTGTATTGTACATTCGATTTTCATAAAATTTTAAATGATTCGACAAAAATTTGCAACAACTATCTATCTATATTATAAAGGACAAACATATCTGTGCGTAACGCATACGTCATTCTGCGAATGGCAACATCAAAATTCGCTTTTGCAATTTTCGCAAAAGCAAATTTTTAAACTTTTAATCATCGCACATTTTTACTTTTTACGCCGTCGTATAGCGGAAAAAATTTACTTTTAAATGCAATTTGTTTGAAAGCTGTATCTCAGTATATTTTTGAGATATTAATTTTTTTGTAGTTTTTAATACCATTTTTAGGTGCGTTCGTAATTATATAAATACGTAGCACCTATAGTCGTCGTTCAGTCCGTCCGTCTGTCCGTCTGTCCGTCCGTCTGTCCGTCCGTCTGTCTGTCCGCATGTAACAGAGCAAAAACTACCCAACCGAATGCTCTGAAATTTCAAATATATGATTGTTGCAAAATTTTGTCGAGCCATTTCAAATTTTATAAAAATCGGATGTATAGTTTAATTACAGGGACAGTCAAAAGTTTTTCTTTACATTACGGCCAATGGGAAAAATTATTGCAAGTGCATTTTAATGATATTACAGCCTTCCGAATGATCTGAAATTTTAAAGATATAACTGTTGCAAAATTTTGTCGAGCCCTTTCAAATTTTAGGAAAATCGGATGTATAGTTTAATTACAGGGACAGTCAAAAGTTTTTCCTTACATTACGGCCAATGGGAAAAATTATTGCAAGTGCATTTTAATGATATGAGAGCCTTCCGAATGATCTGAAATTTTAAAGATATAACTATTGCAAAATTTTGTCGAACCCTTTCAAATTTTAGGAAAATCGGAAGCATAGTTTAATTACAGGGACAGTCAAAAGTTTTTCTTTACATTACGGCCAATGGGAAAAATTATTGCAAGTGCATTTTAATGATATTACAGCCTTCCGAATGGTCTGAAATTTTAAAGATATAATTGCTGCAAAATTTTGTTGAGCTATTTCAAATTTTAGGAAAATCGGATGTATAGTTTAATTATAGGGACAGTCAAAAGTGTTCCGTTACATTACGGGGAATGGGAAAAAAATATTGGAAGTGCATTTTAATGATGTATCAGACTATGCGCTTTATGAAGTGCAAAAAATTATACATTCAGTACAATATGGGGTGCAAAAAATAATTATAAAACTAGTTATAGTACGAACGCACCTCATTTGCCACGTTTGACGAGCAATTTCCAACTTGTTCTAATCGTGGTAACAAAAGTACTCCATTTCTATTGAAAGTAAACGGAAAATAGTCGAAAATAGGAGATTACTGTATATTATTTTTTCCATTTTCTCATAAAACCTGAAAAAAAGTTGAATTTGAAATATGTGCTATGTTAATAATCTCGTCTGTTATTCCGTGATAATGACGTCATATGCATACTTTTTCTATAGATGAAGTTTAAGACTGGATTGTAAAAGTGGATTGCTTTAACGGATGCAAATGACGTAATTTTATAATAAAGAGTGTAATTTAATTCTTAAAACTGAAATATATTTTGTAGAAGTGCGTCACTTTCACCCCAGCTGCTTCCTGAAGTTTTTGTCCAAAAATATCATAACTAATAAAATTTTAATGCTATTCTTTAGGACATTCTCCTTTAATTTTATCAAAATAACATATTTTGCTTAATTTAATTTTCTATAATTTTCTATAATCTATATATTTATAACACAGGTGTGTTTTTTAGTCAGTTGCCGTTATCTTTCTTCTAAACGAATTTTACTACTAATTTTTTTAACTGAAATCTGTTCATTTATAGATGTGATCGCACTAGCTGTTTTTTTTTTCAAAGCATTTTATGAAATTTCTTCAAAATGGTGAAAATTAGATAGCTTTCACTATTGCAGAGAAGAGAGAAATAATGAGACCTATTTATTTTTATTCAAGCCATTTTCTGATAAAAATTCTAAATTGATGATAAAAACTGTTGTAAGGATTTAGAGGCGCAAAATCCCATTAGGTGCATAATAGTTTGAACGGAAAATGACATACTGGTTTTGAAAACATGCATTTTTCCTGATAAATTTTCCATTTTGATTTTTCTTCTGCATGTATACTAATACTAATTTTCAGACACTAGACGAAATGTCTATTTAAGTAAAAATGAAGTTATATTTAAAAGAAAACTATCATTTTCTTTGATAAAACTGAACATTTTAACACAAATGCTCCCCAAAGAACATAAATTACGGACATTTTTACTCTCCGGTACTCAGATTAGAATCTCAAGTTAAGAGTGCATCTGTTCACATAAAAGAAGTGCTTACAATCGTGACTTCAAGTTTTGAGTTAAAATGATTTTAAAATGATCAAACAATATACAATTTTTTTAAATGATGAATACGGATATTAAAAGCGCGTATGCAAATTTTGAGAAGGTGAAAAGTATGTCGGGTTTAGATTTCATCCGGAAAAAATTCTACGTTCGTGCCAGAGTGGAATAAATTTTGCTGTTTTTCATTCCGGAATACCAAGCATAAGATCCTCAATTGATAACCTCATCCTAATAAGTGATATTAATTATATTTTACAGATTAGGTGTCTATAATATAAAGGACAAACGTATCTGTGTGTAACGCTGACGTCATTTTGCGAATAGCAACACTTAACAATTAAATTTCGGATTTCAAATTTTCGCTACTGCTATTTTTTAAACTTCGGACCATTGTTCATTTTTAATTTTCGTCGCATAGGAAAAAAAAAACACTTTCAAATGCAATTTGTTTAAAAACTGTATCTTAACTGACCGATTTATTATGTTTTTTAAAATTAATTTTTAAACATGATATTTTTAAGTTCATCTTATCACGTGCCGGCTGCAATAAATAATAATAATTTACATATTGCACATAAAGTAACAAACACTGTTCAGTATTGGTTTCTGACTATTTTTGTATAACGAAATTAATACTTCTTTTATAAACAAATAAGGGAATAATAGTAAAAAAACACAATTCTAACGTATTTGTAATAGTACAATTTAAATTATTAGACCACCAAATAGAGAAAATAAATTCAAATGGAATTTGTTTGAAAAGTGCATCTCAGATTACTGATTGGCTATGGTTTTAATAACAATTTTAAAGCATGAAATATTTTTTAATTTATCTACATTGCGCTGAGCTCGATTACGAAACATTAATCCGTTTGACCTTAAAACAACATAAAGAGTTCATCATTCTCTTACGGCTAATATCCATTAAAAAAACTTCCCTATGAATAAATAAATAAAATAATACAAATAAAACACAAATTTAGCAGACATGTAATTGAACTATGTGCTTAAAGCTCTGAAATTATCTGAATATAAAAGGATAGTGTAGGTAACAAACTCTTGGTCAAATAACTCTTAACATGCGGCTATGAAGAAAATATCGCTTTTGATAAATTTCAAAACTTTATTTGATTGTATAATTCATATTTTCCATATGAGAAATGCTTTTTTAATCTTAGTGAGCAATCTAAAAATATTATTGCATAAAAAAAAAATAGTTTTCTATTAAAAAAAAAAATATATATATATATATATATATATATATGTTTTCACCTATATTCTCTAACCCGGGAAGCCCGGGTACGATCCCCTAGTATATATTAAATTTCAAACCATTCGTTTTAGTAATTTTGTGCATTTATAAGTGGACAGAAGGACAGACAGGGAGACGGACGGACCAGGCAAAGACAATAGGTGTAACCTATTTATATAATTATGGGCGCACCTAAATACGGCATTTATACAAAATTTTGGGAATGATTAATTATATATTTCAAACTGTTTGGTATGAATTTTTCAAACTGAACATTTTCTAAATGGTGAGAGAAAGTAGTCATACAATACATATGTATGTCAAGAATACTTTGCGTACCCTTCGCGAAATATTAAAGTTTGAAGGAAAATATATTTTTGGTTACTTAAACTTTATGAAAATACTAGAGAATAATTTTTTTCTTATGTTTAAAAAATAGCGTAAAACAAAATGAAGAATAATGAATTGAAATACCTGCATTAAAAATTTTCCAAGACGAACAAAAGAGTACATTACAATGATAATTAAAATATATATTTATATTTAATTAGAAACAGCAAACATTTTTTGTAAAATTTTTTTTAAAGCTCATTTTATAATTATGATGTGAATTTTCTCAATAGAAAGAAAATGAGTTTTCAGAAAAATAATTACTCCGTATAGAGTAATGTATCTCATTAAATATTAAATTGTTGTTTAAGAGACCTTTTGTCAAAATATGCAATGTTTGATTTAAAAGGGTTCTTTAAAAAAATCTTCATATAATGAGTTGACAGTTTTGCAAATTACGTTTTTCTTTTTTGAAAGAAACCTTTCAAAATTAATAATAGTATATATGCAGGATGTTCATAATTAAACGATCCTACTTGAAATGTCTCTACATCCGAAATTGGTCAGAAAGTTTTGAAATTTTGTGACGGACACAATAAATGAATGGGAATTTGTTTGAGCGAAAAAAAAATAGTTCAAAATTTCGTCACCAGAGGGCTTTTTTAAATAAATTAAACATTTGGCAATCGCCCACTGAATACTAGGCGTGGACTCTGAGAAAAAAATGGCGGCGGTTGTAGGTGGATATTTTTTTTTTCAGAGTTTGTACTGTCCCTTCATTCGAACACCAATAATTTTTGAAAGTTTTTACTCTTTAGTTTTTTTTCACGAGGCGGCCTGTATATTTGTCTTATTTAATCTTACAAAAACAAAGCGTAAAAACTTTTTCAAAAAGTGTGATTCCTTAAAAACGCCCTCTGGTGGCGAAATTGAGAACTAAATTTTTTTCTTTCAAACAAATTTCCATTCCTTTATTATTTCTGTCACTAAATTTCATAACTTGCTGACCAATAGTTTCGTCTGTAGACAACTTTAAAGTTGGGTCGTTTAACTATGGACACCCTGTATATATATATATACATATATATATATATATATATATATATATATAGTTAAAAAATTCCAATAGTTATTTCAAGCATTACCACAAACTGTAAACTTTAATTGAAGCTCAAAATTAACTTAACCAAACCAAATAAGAACTATAATTTAACTTAATAAACAAATGTATATATATATATATATATATATATCGGGTGCCCTAAAAAGGACTGACAGATTTTAAAATTCAATAACTTGCAAACGGTGACATATATTTTAAAAATTCTTGCAGTAGGGTTATGCATAAGGTCGAAAGTTTTTTTTTTTTTTTTTTTTTTTTTTTTTTTTTTTTTTTTTTTTTTTTTACAGTGATTTTCGGTTTTAGTTCGAATTACAAACAATAATAGGCGCTAAATACAGGCTCGATAATTCGGCCTTTCTCTTCTTCCATGCGGAAAAATGAGATTAAAATGTATTGAGTTGGTCCCAAAGAACCAAACATCCAGCCTAAATTTATCGTCTGTTGATCGCAGCGCCATCTATTTTTTGTAATTCGAAATGAAATTGAAAATCACTGTAAAAAAAAAAAAAAAAAAAAAAAAAAAAAAAAAAGACTTATGCACAACCATTTTTCAAGAATTTTTTTAATATCGGTCCCCGTTTGCAAGTTATTAAATTTTAAAATCCGTCAGTCCTTTTTAGGATGCACGGTATATATATATATATATATATATATATATGTATATATATTTTTTTTTAACTTCATAAATAACTTTCACAATTACTTGTTTTGTTTATGTGCATAAAAAAAAAAAATCATGTATTCTGATCACACATTTCAATATTTGTTGAAACATTCCAAAATATATAAATCAGCTTTAAATTGAAGTAAATTTCTGTAGGATATAATTTCTTCTAGTTTCACTTCGCTTAAGAGCTTAAGCTATGAAAGAACGGATTAATACACTGCTCAAAACAATTAAAGGATATTTGAAGTTTTATATAAAATAAAGATATAAACGAAATTTTTTTTTGCCGAAAATAGAAGAAGAGAATCACAAATGCAATTTTTTCTGGTTTTCAAACTGTGGAGTATGCAAATTTTGAGTTCGACGTCAAAAATGTCGCTTCAGCGGCAACGAATGAAATTTGACTTTCAACTGGATAAAAGAGAATGAAGACAAGGATGATCGGCATTCAGTGATTGCTTTGTTTCTATGAGTACGATGTCTCAGCGAAGTCATTTGACAGATTCAGAAGCTTTGAGAATTGTTGGTAGGTTAGAAGGGGGCCAAACTCAAGCCGAAGTAGCGCAAGCCATTGGAGTGTTACAAAGTGTCATTTCCAGGATCTGGAACCGTTTTTTGGAGAGTGGATGTGCAGGCCGAAGACCAGGGCAAGGTCGTAGACGGGCAACAACGTCCAATGAAGATCGGTATTTAGCGTTAACAGCTCGGAGCCACCGAACCATGAACGCTACTCTTCTCCAACAACACCTTCGCTCGGCTACAGGCACCACGATTTCAACTCAGACTGTCCGAAACCGGCTCCATGCTGTAGGTCTGTATGCTCGCCGACCGATGGTATGTGTTAGATTAACATCAAGGCATCGTCGCGACCGCAGGGAGTGGGCAACCGAGCATTTCAACTGGAGGAGAAATGAGTGGAGCAATATTCTGTTTTCTGACGAGTCCCGTTTTTCTGTGCATCCGGATAATAGGCGTATTTTCATCTGGAGGGACCGTAGCAGTAGGAATAATCCTGCGTTCGTGCAAGAAAGTGGCAGATTTGGCGGTGGAGGAGTGTTGGTGTATGGTGGCATCTCCATTGACGGGCGCACTGACCTCTACATCATTCAAGATGGAGCTCTGACTGGTCGCCGATATAGGGATGAGTTCCTCAGACCTATTGTAGTCCCTTACGCTGCAGCAATTGGAGATAACTTCATTTTAATGGACGATAACTGCAGGCCACATCGTGCAAACCTGGTGGAGGATTTCCTTTTCGAGGAAGGAATCGTTCGAATGGAATGGCCAGCGTGTTCTCCAGACATGAATCCAATCGAGCACGTTTGGAACGCTCTAGGAAGACGAGTTTCTGGCCGCCAACAACCCCCACAAACTCTCCAAGAACTGGAAAGAGCTCTTCTGGAAGAGTGAGGCAGAATACCCCAACTCATCATTAATAGCCTCATTGAGTCCATGCCTCAAAGGTGTTCAACGTTGCTGGCCGCCCGTGGAAACCATACCCCCTACTGAAAATGATTTTCTTTGAAGAAAACACCTTTTCTTATTCTTTTTTTCTCATATGCACAAATTGTGTTTTTTTCCTTTAGTACACAAATGCGCATTAAAATGCATTTTTTTCTGCCAAACATGTGTAATTTATTCTCATATAACCTACTATGTCTGTCGACCATGTATCAATCAGCTAAACAATTTACCAGATACAAAATCTACCTAAAACTGCAATATCCTTTAATTGTTTTGAGCAGTGTATTATGCTGACGTTATTCGATAATCTAAAGCACTGCGCAGTCTAGCCACGACAATGAGTAGAGAAGCGGTCATTAATTTACTTTGACTGTGACTTTGTTAGCATGACACTGGAATTGCTGTGATCATTTTTGGATCTACACTCTAAATTAAAATGTCTGAAATTCAGACACTTAAGTGTCTGAAACGGTGTGTTCAATTTTCAGACATTTTAAAATGTCTGAATTTTTTCAGACATTTTTTGTGTCTGAATTTCAGACACTTCAAACGTCTTAATAGCATCCATTTTTTTCAAGCATCATACGTAGCCATGTTTGACCACGTTGAATCCTGGAAAAATATTTGGCTGGGGTCCTGCCCCCCCCCCCCCCTACAGCCTGATTTTTTTGGTGTTCTCAATTTTGGTATGCAATTTTTGTTAAGCTGATAATTTAAATCTTTTACGACATTTTACTGATTATAATCAATATTTTGAACTTCAGGAGTAGAACAAGATTAAAACTAAAAATATTTATCTAAATATTAGATTTTTTAAATTTGTTTTATTTTTAATCTTATTTTACTTTAAAAGTTCAAAATATTGATTATAATCAGTACAATTTCGAAACAGATTTAAAACATAAGCTTTACAAATATTGCACTTCAAATTTGTGGGCACTAAAATCGTAGGGGGGCGGGGCACGGCCCAGTATGCCCATTCTTTAATTAAGAAGTTCTTTTGAAAAAAATGCAACCCTGCATTATTGTTATCTAAATTGAGATGTCCGGTACTCGGGAGTATCCGTTGTGGAGGTTAATGGACATTCCCGAATAGCTGAAGCATCTATTTAGCGAATACTTTTTTAATCCGCATGGCATACATATTTGTATATTTTTACCTCACAAAAGCAGACATCTCCGATTATCGGACAAATTCAACGGCAAGGGCTATTGATGGCTTTTAAAGTACATGGATAAATATATATATTTCTTATAATCTTGTCCTACTCTACTTCATATAATTTAAAAATAGATTTTTTAAAAATTTATATTGCCACATAGGCAATTTTACATATATATCAGATGATAATCACAACTATGAATAAATAAATAAATATTCTACTTTATCCCTTTGCACTCGAGGGCTCCGGAGCGGAGCCATTTAAAATTTGTCTTCAAACTCGAGGGCTCCTCTACGGAGACAATGCAAATAATTTTGTGATACCTGTCTAGAAAAGCCAAGATTACATGGCATTACAAAATTATTTGCATTGTCTCCGTAGCGGAGACCTCGAATTTGAAGATAAATTTTAAATGCCTCCGCTCCGGAGCCCTCGAGTGCAAAGGGTTAATATTGAGAAAAAAATTACTTCGGTATTTTGTTTATTTATATTTTGTGTTTTTAATCTGGTCCTACTCTAAAAGTTCAAAACTTTAATTATAATCAGTGCAAGATTTAAGGTATCAGCTTTACGAAAATTTCATACAAAATCCCCCCCCCCCCTCCCCGAAAAAAAAAATGAAAATCCTTATCGTTTAAAAATTAGATTTTTTAAAAATTTATATTGCCACATTGGCTTATTGTTATCATTCCTATTAAACACTTTTCATTAGATATCTTTAAAGCAAAATAAAGCCGCAAAAAAAGAAGTTACCACGTAATCACTATGATACACACTTGCGATGCTTATCAGTAAAGTCTAATGGGAAAATGACCTTCGAAGTGAAATATATTTTCTACACGCAGCAAAATCAAAATAAACAAATGATTTCCTTTTTCCTGACAGGGTTACTTACATCTATGTTTCAAAGTCAAAACCTTTGCACATTTAATCTACTCGGTAAAAGATTTAATAGCTTTAGAAATATATCTAAGAAATATTTGAGATAAATATTCTTTTTCAATTATATATAAATTTCATAAAAATCAATTGATTTTTTTTCCAAAAGCGAAAGTCTATAAATATATTTTTTAGTTTCAGCTAAATATTGTTCAATTGAAAAAAAAAAAAAAAAAAAAAAAAGGCAATCCCGAAAATCGGGATTAAAATTGAAGCGGGATCCCGGGATATCAATCCGGGATTGTAATCCCTAGCTAGGAAGTAAGAAAGCTTTATGAGATCTTTCAAAGTTTTTTTTCTTTTTTTTTTTTTTCTATTTCCTTGTGGTCGTTTAGTATGAGATAAGCATTAGTCATTGAAAGGAACTGCCATATTGAAAACAAAACAAAACAAGGGAATGAACTTAACTTCTAAATATGTCTGTTATTTAGTGATGTTATTACTTTAAATTTGAGAAAAAAAATGAGAATAAATAATACATAATTTGTAATCAAAGACAACGTCATAAATTAAAAAATATATACTTCTAGAATTATTATTATTATTATTTTTTTTTTTTTGCAAAAAGATTCAAAACTAATTAAATTTCATGTAATATTTTGTTTAGTACAATAAATAAAATCATAAAAGACACTAATGTTAGTACTATAAAAAAATTATAACACTTACTTCAATCGCTGTTTGCAAGAGATAAGAAAAATTCCTCAAATTCCTTGAAATTTTAAAAACTACCACAACCACAGTGAGGGAGAAAGACTTGCACCAGTTTAAAAGGTAATACCATAATACATCCGACTAGCCATATTTAAAGAATGAGATGTTTCATCCTCAAAACAGGACCTGCCAGACAAAAGTTTCTTTTTTTTTTGCCAGCTTCGACAGGACGAAGATGAATAACACAATATTATTGATATAAATTAATACGAGTTAACACTAAGCCCATTGCACACGCTTTGTAGAATTTCCGGGTGTAATCTTCAACCGTCGTCTACTTCTGTTCTGTGTCTATCCCGCCCTTATATCGACGACAGCTTCTAAGAGACATTTGATGTCGAACACACACGTCAGATGTATGTATTCAATAAATAAATAATCCAAGTTAATACGAATTAAAATCACAGTACTTCATATTTCGCAAAAAAACGAATTAAAATACACGCGTACATAAAAACAAACTTCGTTTGAATTACAACGTATACCACTTCGAAGGAAGACATCTAAAGCGCGTGCGCAACTGGGAGTGCGAGTGCCCCCTGGTGGTTATTGCGTCGGAAGAATCAAAACGTCTTAAATTAAGACACGTTTAAAGCAATGAAGTGTCTTAAAATAAGACGTTTGCGGATATTTTAGACATTATTCTCAATTCATTTGCACCATGGTCATAGTAAGACACTTATGTATCTTAAATTAAGACATCTATAATGTCTGAATTTTCAGATTAAGACACTTAAGTGTCTAAAATTCTTTTTCAGTCACACATGTGTCTAAATTTAAGACGCTTCTATTTGCAGTGTAGTAAAAATATAGGTAAATAAAAAATTACTATTTAAATTTTGTTTAGATGTTTATGTCACACTTCGAGGTTTAAAAATTTTAAGAAAATTTTGAGAGTTTGCAGTCAACGTAAAGAAATCTTAAACAATTCTTCCAGCTTTTTTACAGAAAGTATCATGCCTTATTACTTAAACATTTAATTACCAAACGACAGTACTTAACCACCTATTGAGATCGATAATTAGCTGCAACCATTAAAATGAACAGTTAGTTCTTTACTATTATGTATGTACGGAATTATACATATATATACAGAGATGAAAATGCAAGGAAATTTTATGTTCTATAAACAAAGAATGGATTTATTTATATTTTCTTTTGTATAAGTTGTAAGAATAATAAATAAGTGCTTGCAACTTACGATACAGTGTTACTTATAAAATTTTGTGACAATATTCAATGTAATATTATGGTATGTGTGAATTAATATTCTTCAAATTCATCGGACAAAACAAAATTTTGTTCACCATGTAGGTATATTAATTATCGTTTTAATTAACAGCTTAAACGGAGGAATCTAACTAGTGCTTTTAAAAAAATGAAACATGTAATCTTTACCCATATATTGTCATCTTTTTGCAGTTACAAAATATTAAAAGTAGTTTAAAGTATGCATTTAAAATCTACTGCAAGGAAAAAAAAATGCAAATTACAAGAATATCAAACATAACTATAACACCGATAAGGATTTGAGCATAACACAAAAAGGTATTTGTTTAATTATCCATGTATTTTTTCATTTAATAGAGTATAAATCATAATTGAAATATTTTCGTTCATGTTCAGAGCTATTATACTTTTTATAAATTAGATTGAAAAAAAAAAAATGCCGTGCATTAGTATGATTCAAGATAAACTAATATTATGAAAAGCATACAGAAATGAAATATTGTATATAATAATATTATTTGTTCCAAAATATTTCTATTAAGAGTTTAGCGTAAAAATCGTTAAATTAAACTCTTTTAAGAAAAGGAATTCTACTATTTTTTTTATCAATTACAATAAAATACATTTTTTTTTAGTTTTCTCACAATGACAACATACTTTTTCTTTTCAACATTTGGCTGATACGCATACCTTAAATTAATTTAAATAAATGAATTTCAAACCCCACAAAAATATGCACTGGGATTTCCACATTTGAATACTTCGAAAACAACATGCAAATTAAAAGTCAAAAATCTCATAAGAGCACTATATTAAAAGGAAAAGAAAGATTATAAAAGCAATTGAATGAGAAGAAACAGGAAATGAAGTCTCTTAGCGCCTACAAAAAAAGGTAAAAGAGTAAAACAAAAGACTGAAATCTTGATGAAAAAATATTTTGGTGTAGAAAAAAAAAAACTGACTTTATAAATATTTCTTTTACTAAAATGCAGAAATAAAAATCCGAGTAAGGAAATATATTTGAATAAAAGTTTTTTTTTTCTTTTAATTATGCACGGAAGTTCCGTTTAAGACAGGAAATTATGATTTTCGCAAAATAATTTAGAATATATATATATAATTCAAAATAAGATTTATTTCAAGAATTAATATATCAAACAGGTTAAATAGTATTTAATTGAATATTAAAAATATCTTGAAAGAAGTAAAGTGGAATTTGTAATTTTAACATTTTGATTTCATGTTGCTTTTTAAAGATAATTTGACATGTTTTATATAAAGCATACAGATTTATTTAATGAGATATAAATTTGTTTGCATAAGTTTCATAATAATGAAATTAAATCATTTACTTATAACTATCTAACACGCCCGGGACTTCCCGAGACCGGTAAAAAAATTTTAAACAACACCCAAGTTTGTTTGATTCTATATCTTCTGAAGATCTTTCATATGAACCGAGTTTTGGGAGGCCCATTGACTTCGGCAGATTTGAATGTTTCAAATGAACTTTGTTTCCTGCGCCCCAATGGCTTTGACAGCATCAAGTGGGTGTCCGACATACCTATTTCCAGATGAACATGGACATGGGTTCAAGCTGCCTAAGGCAGCCTATACAGGGAGTGCTATCATGCGCTAGAGACAATCGAAAATCTAGTTGAATGAGACAACCCCGTAGTAATTGGTCCCATATAATCTGGGATAAGAATGCGCATCCTTGCGGTGGAAGCTCGAACTAAAATCTGTAAAACAATCGTATGCTAAAATAAATGAATGAATTTCCGTTGAAATCGGTCCAACAGAAACGGAGAAAAGATTGTGCCGTATTATTGCAAATGGTTGTCTAATATCAGCTTTCATAAGGAGAAAGAAACTAAACCGTATGCTAAGTTGAATGTCCCAATTATGTTGAAATCGGGACAATAGAACTAGCGAAAACAATGCACCGTTAATGTTCGAAAATGTTGTTCATTTCTATGTTAACTTTTCATAATACAGAAAATATCTGAGTCGTAATATAAGTTGAATGGAACAATTCCAGTTGAAATAGGGCAAATAGAACTTGAGGAAAGACTGAGCCCCTAAGTGATGGAAGTTGCCTCCCCACCAATTATAATAATGAATTACCTTTAACATAAACGCGACATTTATTTCACCTCCCCCCCTCCACACTCTAAAGTTAAACACTTATCTTTAAAAATAACAGGATTTTTAATTTATGACAGTAGTGAGTAAACTCAAATTTGATTAATATTTGAAAAATGTGGAAGATGGGATATAATGAAAGTTACAGCAGTTTATAAAGTAGACGGAGGACATTAGAACTATGTAAAAAAAAAAAAATCGAGATAATAGGATCTTTTAAAAGACTCTGCACATATGGCTTCTATTTAGGAAAACAAAGTTGAGCATCTTACATTTCCTTAAGTTTGTGCAATTATGAAATGTTTTTCTTAACATCGTAAAATATTTGTTTATTAACTTTTATTTCCTTTATTTTACGATCTAAATGTAAAATAACATATGCTAAAATATATATTTAAGATAAATATGTCTGTGACATACAGTTAATGATATATTTAAAAATTTTTTAATCATTTAACTGAAAGTGAGTTCTAAAGAAATTACGCTTGTTTAAATAATATTTAGAATAATACAACAAACGCAAGAGTTAATTATAAGTATTTCTTAAGTACTATGTATTGGCTTGTCACCAAAGTTCGTGTGGATTTTGAAATAAAATTCAAACGCAGAAAATTTAAATTTTAGTATGCATTTATTAAATTATATATGTGCCATTCTGTTATACCACCTTTCCCATCTTTCCGGGAACTTCCAGAATCTCTCAGGTTTTTCTGCGAAAAATGTTTCTACATGATTTTTTTTATATCTCGACCAAAGAGTTGAAGACTGTTCCATTAAGGGATTTTTGTAATGATCGAAATCGGTGGATATCAATCGAGGCGAGGTCTGGTTAATATGGAAGAGGGGGAAGAACATCCCTACCGACCTCCAACAACTTTTACCGAGACATATGAGGTCACACACTGTCTTGATGAAACACGATGTTCTTCCGATTAGCTGTTTCTGGACGATTATTTTCAATTGCCGACATTAATTCGTCTAATAGGGAACAATACTTCCCTAAATTTATCGTCTCGCAGTTTTGTAAAAGCTCATAATACAGGATACCTTTCCAATTTAAAATCCTAAAGTTAATATATTATTCCTTGTTTATATTATTCCTTGTAAAGATTGCAATAGTGTTTATATTGGTGAAACTGGTAGATCATTGGAAATTCGCCTAAAAGAACATACTGGTGCTTTAAAAAAGAGTAATTTGAATTCAAAAATTGTCCAGCATTCACTTCAAACGAATCACATTCCGCTCATTGCGAACGCCAGTATTTTGAAATCTGGTTGCAACAACTACCATGGTAGATTGCTCCTGTAGGCTTGGTTCACTGAATTGCGGTCGCATGCTTTGAATGATGCTCGTTCTGTCCCTAGCGAATATTGTTTGTTTTTAAAATAGCTAACTAACTGTTCTTGATTTGTTCTGACGTTTGAAATGCAATGGATATTTTTTGTACTGTGATGCCTTGCGTGTCGCTTGGCGAAACGTTTACATATTGTATTTTTAATTGTTTTTTATTGTCTTTATAAATTTTATTTTTTAACTGTGCTCAAGTCTGTCTTAGTTTATTTTATTTGGTGTTTTAATGGTTTCTAAATTCAGACGTTAAATGTATATGTACTGTAAACGTATATCTTATTTGCCGCTTGTGTGGCATTTTTTTCTTTTCCTGTGATATATTTTGTGTTTATAATTGCATTAAACATCACAGAATTATAAAAAAAAAATCAGTTGAGTAAAATATTAAATTAAATCTTAATCATTAATCATGTCTTATATGAAGTAAACAATTGTTTATATAATCGTGAGAAAATGCAATTAAATATATAAAGGACGTTTTCTGTCTAATCATTCTTTTTCCAAATTAAACTCTGTAACCACTATGGAAGTTAAATACGTTCTTAATAAAAATTAAATTAAAAAAAAATCAAAATACCCGACTACGTAAAAAGCGAACTAATTAATTATTTCTCATCAATGTGAACCTATTTTTTATATTAATTACCTATTTATGTGTTTAATTGTTAGTTCCTATCTATAAACACTGTTTTGATGAGACCTATTGATGTCTATGAAGGTTAGAGTTGCAGTAAAGCTCTTGATCCTATCTACACAGCTTCCAATTTGTGTAATATTTAAACGGAGATTCTGAGTGTAAAATAATCAACGAAACATCGTCTTCATTTTGAAAGACCTATCCAATGATGTACCACTCAATATGGTGCGTAATTTTTTTTCGTCTCTACCGCCATTTCGTATTTTACGGCCGCCATTTTTAATTTATAAAAACAACACCTAGCCTATAACCATCAGACGGTTAAGACGAATTGATAGCCACCTCATTTATTAAAATCCACGGAGTCGTTGGGATGTTTCGAGGATATAAAGAAATCCACATACCCAGATACGCGTGAAATACGTAACCCTTCTTGGCGGTCGCATAAAAACTACTTTCGAATAGATTTCTAGTTTGGTAATGAGTGAATTTATACACTACAATAAACGGTCAAGTGCATGTATTACTCGCGATCAAACGGCCGCCATTTTTAATTTATAAAAACAATACCTAGCCTATAACCATCAGACGGTTAAGACGAATTGATAGCCACCTCATTTATTAAAATCCATGGAGTCGTTGGGATGTTTCGAGGATATAAAGAAATCCACATACCCAGATGCGTGTGAAATACGTAACCCTTCTTGGCAGTCGCATAAAAACTACTGTCGAATAGATTTCTAGTTTGGTAATGAGTGAATTTATGCACTACAATAAACGGTCAAGTGCATGTATTACTCGCGATCAAACGGTCCCTTACAATAAATATATGAATTATTAAATGTATTATTTAAAAAAATTCTTTGCTAAAAGATTAATAATTCTTTTGCAAAAAAAAAAAAAAACAAAAAAAAAAAAAAAAAAACAAAAAAAAAAAAAAAACTATACAACGTGGGGTTACGTATAGCTGTAGGGGAGACTAGGAAGAGTTTACTCACTCTTACAAAATTATTATTTTTTTATTTTTTAAATATTGAACGTATAATAAAGTTTTATGCATTATTTTATTCGTTATACAATCAGGTACCAAAATAACATGCTACATAAGCGTAATATATAAAAAGAAATTGAAAATTTATTGATTTTAATCATGAGAAATTAATGTGTTAAGGCTTCCTACGTACGGGAGAGTTGCCCCACTATATAGGAGGCTTGACCCACTTCGTTTTATACTGAAATATTTGTGAAGAGAAATAAAATCAGTTTAAAAAAATAGCAAAATAACTTCATGCTACATGCTTTAATTATTGTAAAAAATAATTTTGAAAATATGATGTTTAAACAAACATGTTTAGGCACAATCGCATGTCAGAGGACAGGATTTTGTCTGAGCAGGTATAATTACACAAGCGAGAATATTAAATTTTAAATTTTAAGACAATATTCCGTTAGAGAAAGGTTAGTTTTATACTAAAAAATTTGTGAAGAGAAATAAAATCAATTTAAAAAATTTAGTAAAAAAACTTTATGGTACCTGCTTTAATTATTATAAAGAAATATTTTTGAAAATATGATGCTTAAACAAACATGTTTAGACGCAATCGCAAGGCAGAGGAGAAAAATTGGTTTTAGACAGGATTTTCTTAGAACTATTATAACTCTACAGCAGGGAAATTTAAATTTTAAAATTTAAGACAGTATTCCGTTAGAGAAAGGTTAAGTTTTCTCAAAGGGTTTCATGCATTATTATGCCCAAATTTAGGAGCCAGTAACCCGCATTTTTTGTCTCCTTGTCTTACTTTTTGTAACACTCGACATGACAACTCTTAGTTTATACATAGTTTGGCTTCATCCCACTGTATTCTTCCTGGTGAAATTTGTCTACAAAACTTCCTCAAGTTTTTCTATCAGTGTAATGTTCTTTTTCAGCCGAGTGAGCGCCTAACTTATCATTAACATCTTTTAACTCTTTCAAGGGCAAAATACTTCCAGTACTAAAATGTCGAAATAATGGACAGGCACAAGTATTTACATACAAATTTATTTGGAAATATGAAAAAGATTATATTTCACATACATATTAAATGGGAAAATTGTACCAAAATTCTGGTGCTATTGTGGCATTTGGTAATTAAAATTAAATGGTTTCATAAACATACCACTGCCTCAAAGGGTTAAGAGGGCTGCTTTCATAATTTCTACCCCTTTCTTGTCTTTTCAACTGTTTTTACTTACCTATTGTAGGTAAGATTTAAATGGAAAAAAGTTCCTATAAACTTTTCCACTTATATTTCATTAAATTTTTCTTTTAGTGGATACTATAGCAATTTTTCACAACTTTCTGTAATCAATTTTAAAAATTTAGTTTTATAAATTAGTTTCATAAATTTAGATTATTTTTTGTATATAACCATTACCCTTTCATTATCCAAAGTGTTTAATCAAAAGATTTCCAAAACCACTTAATTAAGGCAGGCTTGAGCATCTGGCCAACCCTCCCTCACATTGACTGGGTCAAGCCTTCCCACATAGCCCTTTTCTAAAGTATAGCACATAGTTATATTAAGTCTAACTTACCGTACAATCTTTATGCCTGGAAAGAAAGATCAATATTTCTGCATTACATAAAACCTACTGACTTAAATTTCTATGATATATTTCATCTGAAAGAAGCTTTGAAAATATTTCTAAAAAACACCACTATTAGGTCAAAAATGCTTCACAACTGATTTTTTAAGCACCTATTTCGATTATCTGTATGAACCAAAGACTACTGTTTGTGCATTGCGGTAGCTTTAGTTGAGACCTACTTATAAAACTCGGGTAAACTCGAATATATTTAAATATGAAAAGTGATAGGTGGGTCAAACCTCTCCTATGGTCAACCCACCCTAGTCTTCCCCTATATACTAGAAAAGATAAAACTTCAAAGATAAATAAAAGTTCATAAAAGTTCAAAGAGATATGAAGCCTAAATAATATATAATATTTGCTGTTTTGAATAACTTTTTAAAAAAATATTATCCTAATCAGTTTATGATGAATTTAATTTGATATTGTCAATAAAAGTAGAGGCTGTCTAAATTTCATTTAGCATTTCATAAAACTGAATTCAGCGTAGTAATAATCTTTTCTTTTTACAGTGTAGCTAAAACAATACTCTTGTTTAAAGATTAAAATTGGCATTGTGCTAAGTGAGTTTCGAAAGAAGGTCGCAAAGTTGCAACGCCGACTTAGTCGATTCCGCGTATTTCCATATAGTTTTTTAATTAACTTTGTTCCGTCCCGGAAGAATAACCAGCTACTCATAGCGAGTAGTCTGTAAAAAAAGTTGTTATTAAGCTGTTGATCGTCAAAGCATCAACACGTTTTAAAACACTCCATCCAAACTACGTGATGTATATTAATTATACTTTGCAATCTATAAAAAATAGTCACATTTATGTTTGTGTAAGTATATTGTGCAGCGTTTACGTGTGAATAAAATCATTTAAAAAGAAATTAAACGTATACAGTCCATTATAAGAACATTGTGGTCCTAAAGAGCCTGAGTGCTAATATGGATAAACTGAGTCGATTAAAAGGCACGTAAAGGCTGCCATCAACAGATTAGAGCAGTTTTTAACAGATGTCATTGACATAAAAACAATGAATGTGAGTACATTATAGGTCAAATTAAAAAAAAATAAAAGACAGATGGTCTTCAAAATAAATTGGAGGAGATAAGAAAGCAGTATTTTGATATCCAAGAATTATCTCCGCAACAAATGCAAGAAATAGAGCAGGATATAGACACTACTAATGAGAGGCTCGAACAAGTGGAGGTAAGCTTGAAAGTTTTATTAGCATCTTTTGAAAACAAACGTGATATTGCAAATGTTAAAGATAATTCAAATGAAAACAAAACAAATGTTCGCCTCCCAGAAATCCCATTACCTTCATTTGGAGGTGATTATTGTGATTTTGCTAATTTTAAAACGCAATTCACTAACATGATTATTAATAATGCTCAATTAGATAATAGTCAGAAGCTATTTTCTTTAAAAGCTTCTTTAGAAAAACGAAGCTAAACATTTAGAGTCACCTGTTGATGATTTCAATTCATTATTCCAAGCCCTGATACACAAATACGGGAAAAAAAGATTGTTAATCGATTCGCATATTTCTGCAATTTAAAATATGTAAAAATGCAGTATGAATCCCATAAAGAATTGCGTAATTTTATTGACTGCATTAACAAAAACATCCGTTCACTCAAAGTGATGGGATATACACAAAATAATTTATCAGAAAGTGTGTTTATAAATATAATTCTGGAAAAATTGGATAAAGAAACTCAAAAGCAGTTTGAATTATCTCTTGAAAACTCAAATATTCTGAATTTTGATCATTTAATTTTTTTTGGAAACAAAATATGCATGACTTTAGAATCAATAAATTTACCGGCTGACGCCAGCCAGTCGCAATCAAAGTTTTCGAAAGCTAAGAATAATTATACAGTAAATAAATCCAGATCATTTTTTTTTTATCAGCGATAAAAATAAAAATAATTTAAAGTCATGTGTGTTATGCAAATTCGCATCTCACTCTTTTCAAATGTTCTGCTTTTTTAAACACGAGCGTTCATGAAATGAAAATTATTGTAAATAAGAATAAATTGTGTTTAAATTGGTTACAATTGCATCAAAGTCATGTCAATTGTAAATTCAATTGCAGGACATGCATATTATTGTATAATTCCTTATTATGAGAAGTAAAGGAAAATATGATGTCAGAAACATATATATAATATATATAATAACATATATATAATAATAACATATATATAATAAATAAAAATAATGAGTTTGTTAAAGACAAACAAATGAGCAATTCTGAATCTGAGAATAAAGAAACGGCATTACTCGGTGCTAATCTTTCAGCAGCAGATAGAAGAAATTGCGCAATATTAAACACAGCTATAAATTTAGTACCTGATCTGTTTGGAAATAAAATAAGATTAAGATCAATTTTAGACCATCTGTCCCAGATTAACTCTTTAAGTAAAAGCGTATGCAGGAAATTAAATCTAAAACCAAAACCATTTAAGGGTATTATTTCTGACCTTAACGAGACACAGTCGGAAGTAAAGCAAATTATCAATGCAGAAATATCAAATCAACAGGGAACATTTTCTAAAACATTAGAGTTTGCAATTCTACCAAAAATAACAAACAACATTCCGGTAAAGATTAGGCATTTCAAACTTACATGGATTTAGCAGGCAATAATTTTCATGTACCTGGTCAGATTTACTCATCAATTGTTAGGGAGGTATTTTTGGCCATTTTAAAGAGTGAGCTAATTCGTTTAGCAGATACATAGCTAATTGTATATTACACAATACAGTATTTGGATATTTAATCGCAGATTCACTTCCACAAGTTGAAAATAAGTCATATTGTTGCCTCTTAACTAAAACTAGCTTAGACAATTTTTTACAGAATTTTTTTGAAGTAGAATCTTTACCTAGGGCAATAAAGAAACTGTCAAAGGGGATGAAGAAATATTTTGTGATGAACATTTTAGAAGCACCTATTAACGCGATCATACCGGTAGATTTACAGTACAGCTAATAATGAAAGAAAATAAAAAATCAGTGTTAGGTAATTCTAGAGAAATTGCAGCTAGGAGGCCAAATAATTTATGGGCTAAATCAGATAAAAATAAAACAATGACTAATTTATACACAGCTTTTATGGAAAAATTTGAATCTTTGGGCCATATGACACAATAAATGAAAACGGAAATAAGCTGTCTTATTATATTCCACATAGTGCTGTGTATAAACCGGGATAAATATCCACTCCCCTGAGAGTTGTCTTCAGTGCAAGTTCAAATACATGTAGTAGTTATTCACTTAATTCTATTTTATTAAATGGGGGAACTGTTCAGCAAGACTTATTTTCTATTATAACTAGATTCCGTACCCACAAATATGCATTCTGTGCAGACATTAAGAAAATGTACGGGCAGATAATGATCGACCCACTGCAAAGAAATTTGCAAAAATTTGTTTGGAAGTCTAGTAAGGACGCTCCGATAAAAATATTTGAAATTAACAGGGTTACCTATGGAAGAGTAAGTGCTCCATTTCTAGCCACGTGGACATTGAAGACTCTTGCTGATGAAAAAAGAAAAGTTTTTTTTTTTTTTTTTTAAGTTGCAGAAGTGATTCATAACGACATATACGTTGATGATTGTTTGTCTGGTGCAGGTTCCTTGCAACATGCACAGGACATGGAATCTCAATTAATTCTAATCTCAAAAAGGGAGGGAAGGACCTACATAAAAGGGTTTCTAATCATCCTGAATTATTACAAGACGCAGCCATACCTGAATATGCATTTGACGAACACTCGCAGCAATTTTTTGTAAAAACTTTAGGGATGCTTTGGAAACATCAATCGGATCATTTTACTTTTAAAATTTCCATCGAACCCAAAGATGTTTATACTAAGAGAGACGTTTTGGCACAAATTTCTATAATTTGCGATCCCTTAGCCCTAATTGGTCCTATTATAACCAAAGCAAACATTTTCATGCAACATTTGTGGGAATTAAAGATAAATTGAAACCAACATCTGCCTGCCAGTTCTCTTTGGGAATGGCAAAATTTTCAGATTAAATTGATAGAAATAAATAATCTTACAATTTCGCGGTATGTTTTGTCTGACAAGATTGCAGGTTTAGATTTACACGGATTTTCATATGCTTCTGGAAAGGCCTATGTAGCAGCCATCTACATATGATCTCTCTCCACAACATTACAGCTCTGGTCTAATCTTCTGTGCAGCAAAGTCCCCATAAAGCCAAATCCCGCGACTAGAGTTATGTGCAGCTCTACTTTTGACAAAACTGATTCAAAAGATAATTCCCATCCTACATCTATGCTTTGAAAAGGTGTGGCTAAGGACAGACTCTTCAATTGTTCTATTTTGGTTTAATACACCACCCCACAAACTTAAAATATTCATTGCCAGCCGAGTAACCGCGATCCAGTCTATTTCTGAGAATTATCATTGGAACCTTGTATTTCCTAATTCCAATCCAAAATATATCATTTCCAGAGGTTCAACAGCCGACGATCCGATAAATAATGATTTGTGGTGGTCTGGACCAGAATTTCTTCAAAGGAAAAGTATAGTTCCTAACCAATTTCCTACTCTCAAAGACATTGAGTGTGATAATGATCTCAAAACTGATTTTAATTTATTGATTATTCATAAAGACTCAAACGATTCGTATAATGTATTATATAACTCTTCTAATAATTTTCTCAAACTAATAAGAGTATGAGTTTTATTTTTACGTTAGCCAACAACTGCAGAAACAGAAATACTAACCAGAATCAACTTAAGGGAATAGAATTAAAATATAGTAGATATTTGTTTAGTAAAAAAGGGCGCAGGAAGTCGAGTTCGCTCTTGAATTGCCTCAGAAAGACGCAAACTGTTTCTTTTTCCCGTAAGTTAAAGGGATTAGTCCCATTCATTGATAAATTGGGATTACTCAGAGTAGGTGGCAGATTAATCAATTTTGACTTACCTTTTGATGCTAAGCACCAATTAGTTCTGCCCAGTGGTCATAAGCTCACTAAATTAATTTTTGAGTACTTTCACATAGATGCTCACGGATTAGTTCATCAAGTATGGATGAAATATTGGCCTATAAAGGCTAAAAGCATTGCCCAAAAAAACAGTGCACAATTGTGCCATATGTTTCAGGCATACTACAAAACACTACATCAGTTAATGGGAGACATCCCATTGCAACGCGTAACACCTAACTACGCGTTTCTCAGTTCAGGTGTTGATTTTTGTGGCCCCTTCCACATTAAGTACAAAAATCAGAGAAAGGGCACTTGTTCCGAAAGTTATGTGGCCATATTTATATGCATGACTACTAAGGCTATTCATCTAGCTATAGTAAGCGAATTATCCGCTGCTGCATACATCGCTGCGCTTAAAAGATTTTGAGCCAGGGCAGGCAAAGTAAATACGCTAACTTCTGAGAACGCCACTAATTTTAAAGGTGTATCAACATAATTAAATAACTATAAGAAATTATTGGCCACTCCCAACGAGGAATTATCAAATTTCTTTGCCGAAGAATTCATAACTTAGAAATTTATCCCTCCGCGATCTCCTAATTTTGGCGGTCTAGGGAAGCTGGCGTAAAGTCCTTTAAATGATATCATTTGCTTAGGGCCGTAGGTAATAATAAAATCACTCTAGAGGATTTTGAAATTTTAGTAATCCAAATTGAGGATATCCGAAATTCCCGACTTTTATTTCAGCTTTCTGATGACATAAAGTGCTTACGCCAGGGAATTTTTTAATTGGCAGACCAGTTAATAGTATTCCAGAGCCTAATGTTATGGATATTTCTACAATATATTAACCCATTGGCAATCAATTAACAAATATTTTCAATGCATTTGGAAACGTTGGTCTATTGACTACTTAAATGAAGTGCAGCAGCGCGGTAAATGACAATTTACAAAATAAAACATTAAGTGTGGATCTCCGGTGTTATTAAAAGAGGAAAATCTCCCACCATGTAAGTGGGCTCTTGCCCGGGTCATAGAAATAATTCCAGGCAAAGACAACAGAGTTCGTGAAGTCAAAGTCAAAACTGCATGTTGTATATTTTTAACAGGCATTTCCCAAGTATGCCTGTTGCCCATTCATGAACAAATATTTATGCATTATTGTATTTCTTTTATATTATTTTAAAGTAATTTCCCTGATTGTTTTGTATCTTAAGTATTTTGTATTTTAGTATCATATGTAGTGATAATTAGTTATCAATTGTATTATATTTATATTAATGGCTGAAATATTTCATATTTCATCCCCGGGTGGCATGTTCCGTTCCGGAAATATAACCAGCTACCCCTAGCGAACTGTCTGTAAAAAAAAAAGTTGTTATTAAGCTGTTGATCTTCAAAGCATTAACATGTATCAAAACACTCCATCCAAACTACGTGATGGATATTAATTATACTATATAATTTATTTAAATTAGTCCAGTTTACGTTTGTGTAAGTGTGTTGTGCAGCATTTATATGTTAATAAAATCAATTAAAAAGAAATTAAAAGATTACAGTCCATTATAAGAACAAACTTTTAAAGACACTGGAGGCGTATTGAGAGATCTACTCAATACAAACTCCCATAGATTATTTTGTTATTCATTCTAATTAATCAGTCTGTTTTTTTAACAATTTGTCGATTATAGCTTTTATGCTGCTACTGAGCATTGCATTATACGAATGCATCATTAAAAGTTGTTATCAAGGTTTTAAAAGCCGAGAGTACAGAGAGTACGCGAACCATGTCGTTATGTATGTCAAACCGTCAGTGTCTTTAAGGGTTGATATCTCGGCTAATTAATAACGATTTTTTTTTTCGAAAATTACTAGAGTTAATCTTTTCAACATTATTTTACAAAAAAAAAAACAAAAAAAAAAAAAAAAAAAAAAAAAAAAAACCATAAAATTTAAAACACGAATACTCAAATGATAATAACTTTTCCAATTCAAATATTTTATAAAATTAATATTAATTCTATAATTAATTATAAAAACTGTTATTTTCCTATTAATAATCGTCAAACATAAAAAAAAAACCTTTAAACAACCGAATACAATCGGTAGAAAGATTTTTAACTTTAATTCCTTTTCAAAAAATACATCTGTAACAAGTGCTTTTGCGTGTAAATACAATGGCCCCGCTATAAAAAAATACATAAATAACGATCATGGATATATAACTGGAAATCTCAATATTGATAATAATTTTAAATTAAAAAAACTAACGGGTTATGGTAGTAAATATAGATAGCCATATAAATTTAACGTAAAATCTATTATAAAACAGTTTACATATGATACAGTTGTTTTTATTTATAAAATTTCAATATCATACAATAAACCTATTGAATATTTTAATCAATGGAAAATACTAGTTATTGAAAAATATAATATTTCAAATTTTGATACTATTAACACAAGGCATTTTTTCCAGCAAATTACTTCATTACAAAAAAATTACTTTATTACAAATGTAGAAATCTTCTAATAATTATGCAATCATGTGTAAATCTTATTATCACCAACTTCTTACATCCTATATATCATCTAATAAATCTTTTCAAAAAACTAATGAAAATGCAGTAGTAAACAATCGTAAAATTCAAAGTTATTATAAACTATTAAATATTTCCTCTACTAACTTTAATTGTCCTTATTTAGTTCTTATACCCAAATTTCATAAGAAACTATTTTAAATTTAGGACTGTAACTATTGTACGGAATACATATAGCCAATAAACTTCTATTAAAAATCCTCAATCAAATATATATACTGACAACAACCACTGATAATACACATTGTATAAAAATAGCTATCAACTGGTCAATATTATGAAAAATATTAAATGTCTTAACAATATAACGACATATGATTTCAAAGATCTTTTTACACGACTGAAAAGAAGGGTTATGTGTTTCACGCTTATCTGTGTAAGTGGATTTCTTTATACCCTCGAAACATCCCAACGGTTAGATGGATTTTAATGAATGAGGTCTCTATCGATTTGTCTTAACGGTACAATTGTTATAGGCTAGGTATTGTTTTTATAAATTCAAAATTGCGGTGGAGACGAAAAAAAATCTACGCACCCTATTGAGTGGTATATCATTGGATAGGTCTTTCAAAATGAAGACGATGCTTCATTGACTATTTTACAGTCAGAAGCTCCGTTAAAATGTTATACAACCTGGAAGTTGTGCAGGTAGGATCTCTACCTTTACTACAACTCTAATCATCATAGACATGTATAGACTTCACCAAAACAGTGTTTATAGATAGGAACTAACAATTAAACACAAATTAAAAGTCATAAGTACAAGTAAATAAAAAATAGGTAAGCAATATAAACAAGTAATATAACAAAATATATTTTATGTTGATTCCTATTTATGTCAATAAGAGAATTTTTTTTCCCATTCTTCTTTCCTGTTGAGTGGCGATTAAAATGCCTTGATCAAGAAGAGGGCTCTCTGGATTATTGAAAATTAATTCATTTAATTTAATTAATGAATTAATATTTGAAAAAAACTGGATTAACATCAAGTGTCATCCACTACAAGATAAAAAAAAAAATTGAGCTTGTTAGGATGAATAATAAGTGTTTTATTAATGATTGAAAATTTGGCCAAAATATATATATACAGAGTGTGAGCTAATAGTAGGAATTAAAAAAAAAATACTTTCACATTGATGAGAAATAATTAATTAATTCGCTTTTTACGCAGTCGGTTTTTTTTTATTTTTTTTTATTTAATTGTTTATTAATAATATAGATTTATTAGATCTACATAATATTATAAATGCATTATTTAAAAAGTATTATCATAAACTGGATTTACTATCTATAATAATTATATTTTGCAAGTTAACACATTATATTTACAGAACGTTGGTATACCACAAGGTGGATGTACATCCATTTATTATCAGACTTACACTTAAATCACCATGAACGTAATTTTACTAATAGTAATCTATATTTATATGGTTATATTGACGACATAATTTTAATTGCCACTGATCAAACTAATATTTCTCAATTTCCATCAGGTTATCCTACTAATTTAGTATTAACGGAAAACCCCATATCTATCAATACAATTAACTTTAAGATCTTAAAATTACAATAAAAGAAAACAAAACAATAACTGATTTATATGATAAACGTAAAGAATTTAAATTCAATGTTAATACATTTACTAATTTTAAATTTTGTCTTCATAATTCTGTATATCGTAATATAATCCTTAATCATTTATATAGAATAAAGTGTTTATGTTCTTCTCATCTAATTAACAATAATATTAAAAAACTAATTTATGATGAATTAAATCACTGTTTTCCAAAAAAATGCATATCTTCTTTAATATATAATTAGTACTTCAATGATCTTAAAAAACAAATTAACACATGCGTAAATAAAAATTCAAATATATATAAATAAAATAAGAAAATAATTATAAAAAATTAAAAATTCCAAAATAATAATAAAAAATTATTATAGGGTTGTTGGATGTGTAGATGTTAGACTAGGGAGGTGGGTGGTGTTGTCCAGATAATACGCAATGGTTAATTTAAATTTTAAAAAATCTCACATTTGATTTATAACTATGTTGCTATTACACATTTTATAATGTATGTTGATTCGATGTTTTTATATGTATAATGATATAGTTATATTTAAATATTTATCAATTCATATTAAATTTATGTATACTCATTAATATTTAATAAAGTTAACGATTAACTTCTATATAAATTTTAGCCTACCCAGGACAATATTATATTAATTTCTTATAGTATACTATCTTAAATGATAATGAAATGCATAATGAGTGTATATGTTATACCTAATGCTATGACAGTAAGGATTTTAATTTGGTAATTGTTTTTTTTTTCGTATATCCTTTTCAATCTTGTTTAATTTTGAAGTTAATTGATGTTTAATGGTTTATTTCTCGGTTTTCTGTGTGTGGTAGTCCCAAATTAATATTCTTTAGCTTATTTATGGCTAATATGAAAATTAAACCACATATTTTATTTGTGGAACTTTGAAGTTGCATTTGGGACCCGATGATTCTAAGTTCTACAAATTTCCATCATTCCATTTCTGTTATTCAATTTTGCTGTTTTGATCTATGATTTTGAATATGTTTTTGAATCGATGTTTAGTGTGTTAAGATATCATAAATGATTTCCTTTTCATGGTAATTTTTTCATTTGTTAAATTGGCTTATTATTTCAAAAAGTTTGAGTATATTAAGCTTCCACATTGAATAGCCGCATATGAGATTTCAATGATGGATAGTATTTATTATAATTTATAGCTATAAATATATTGCAACTGTCATAATCTTACAACTTCTATATTTAGACTTTATTTCGGCAAATACATTTATAAATTTGTAAATACATTATTTTACTGCTGCATTTTCACATGTAATGATGTATTTCTACTTTTCTTTACTATCTATAATATTGTATATACAGGGATGATACGAGAATGATTTTCATCTATACCCTATTTTGTGATATTATTTAATTTAAGGTTTTGGAAGAGTCACAATTTAAGTACGTTAAGAAAAATGAATTTTCGATTTGATATTTTCGTTAGAGAACTGATGTACAGAGAAACTGCATGTTAGAGTTTTATAGAGATAATAAAAAAACAAGAGATTCACTAATATGAAATCACAGTTGATTAATCATGTTTAGTAGTAACTTGTAATTCTACAAAAACTGCGTAATAAATAAAATTTTCCAGTGGAACAGTTCTAGGGTTGATTGTTGACGGCCGATTATCTACTCGAGGGATATAGGCCCTAGGGGGAGTGCCCTTCGTGGGGGTCTTTCTAAGGGAACCTAACCCGTATTTACGCATGGAAAATCCAAGGCTTCGAAGAAAACCACGAAAACTCCGAAACGGTTAGGCCGACGGGCGCGATTGGGTTCGAACCCAGCACAGTTACATTTATCTAGAATGAGTTATTAAAAAAAACATTCTGTTCAGTGCTTTAAATGTGCTTCATACGATGAACTATAAAGAACAGATCATACAATATACAGCGATATTTCCAAGCATTCATATATGTATGTATTAAATGTTGAACATTCACTAACGTCTTGAAACGGAAGAAAATTGAAAAAGAAAATACATACGTAACAATAACATAATATGAATGATCTAAAAAATACTAGAAAATAATAGTAAATACATTTTTTATATCAACAGTAATGTACCAAAAGCATAAAAATTATTTTCCTCAGCATAATTTAACATCATTAATCACTTTGATCTAAAAGTTATTCATTTGGTTTATTGTTGAAAGTTGTTTTGTAAATTTGAATAGTATTTAACCTTCAATGTGGTAGGCAATATATGTAATTTGCATGATCTTGCGGAAATTATGATAAAACCTCTTTCTTAAAAAAAAAAAAAAATGTAATACTTTAATAATATTAAATAATAAAATTTGAATAGCTATAAAAACAATTTATAAATCCATGCATATGTTAAAAATATGGTATTATAATTTATTTTACGAAAAATAATATTTTAATGGGTAATCAGAAAATTTCAATAATTCCAAGATATCTATTCGAAATATCAGGATCAAGCTTTGTCATTAAATCACTTTACTGTAAGTTGATATGTACTGAAAGAGACAGTTCTTATAATTCGAAATGATTTCATAAATAATGCATAGACTATATTAATGTGTTATTAAGTTCAATCTAACATTTATTCTCGAAATCGTAGAATAAATGTTAAGTATTAAGAAAATGTTTTTGAACTGCTAAAAGTTTGACTTAATGAATAATTCAGAATGCTAACTATTTTATCCGTTAGAATAAAGATTTGAAACTTATCTTAAATGGGTTCTTTTGTTGTACATGAATAGGTAATTTTCCCTGAAGGAAAATTCATTGAATGAACTATAATCTTAAAGTTACATTATCAAATTTTACTGAATAATTTCAGAAAATTTAATATCCCACAGTGGTTTTTGAATAATCTGTATCATTAAAAAAACCCACACTAGTTTTTTAAGATGCTTTCTTTTTGTTACTGTTTAAATCTTCAAATGCACCATTTAATTTTGTATAATATTTTCTCTTATGGATAATAAACACAGAAAGTGAGAAAATTTACTGATACATTTAAGCTATGTGAAATATTTAAAAACCGAAAATAAATGTGGGATTTTTAATACTTATAGTCACAAGAAATATATAATTTTTTATTCGAACGTAAAATTAATTTTCATGCGGAAAATAGACAAGGATTGCACTATCACTAGACTATTTCATCAATATTTCCCGATTTGTTTGACACGGCTAAAAAAGAAATTACCGGAATATTGATTAAATAATATTTGAATGCAGTAATTTTGTTTTCAATTAAGAATTTAAATTAGAAATTTCATATATTCTTTTTCGAACTTTTCACAGTTTAAATTAAAAATGGCTCCATTTTCACCTTGCTTAGTTTTGCAGTGTATATTTCTTTTTTTAGTTAGGATTCGTTATAGGTTATTTTACTCTAATCATCCGTATATCTGTATTATGGGTCAAAAAATTGAATGTTATCATATTTCACTGTAAAAAATATATTCATGAAAAGGTTCGAGTAATCATAAGGTAACTTGGGGCACATTGGAACATTTATTAAAAATGTATTTATTTTACATGCTTTAATTTCAAAATTATACTAATAATTGGCAGCATAGTGTAGAATATTTTCAATCTTAAATGATTTGGTCAAAGGGGAATTTATTCATTTTGAAATATTTTAGCTATCAAAAGCCTAATTTTCCTTCTTTGGAATTTTAGTTAGCAAAATTTAATCAAGTATGCCTAAAACAAAGTTAACTTCTAAACTCTGAACTATTAAAAGTGTATATCCGAATGCGGTGTTTAAAAAATAACTAAAATACCGCTTTATTTGTACTTTTTTCAAGTTTTCATAAAAATAAATTTTGCAAAATTATTTTGCAATATAGATATACGTTTTATGGCACTTGTATATTATCATGACCTCAGTTATATTTTAATGTAAAAAAAATTAAATCATTTTATACATACATATATATATATATATATATATATATATATATATATATGTATATGTATATATATAGTCCACGTAATTCTACTATGCATTCGCCAAAAGCTATAAATAAAAAGCGAAAAAGAAATATTTTTAAAATAAAAATTATCAAAAAAAGTTAATTGTGCAGTTTTAGAAGGAAATTTAATTTCCTGTAATAATATATTTGGGGTTGTAGGGGAGTGAAGGTGTGAATATTAATTGTTAAGCTCATCGAAATGTTTTCAAGTAGATAAAATATCTAAGGGAATGACTTTTTAGAACGGTAAAATGGTTAGAAAAGTTTTGTTAACACATATCATAGAAAAAAGAATATTTTTTCGTTAAAAAAATTACAAACAATTTTGATTTTGTTAATTCCGTTGTTTAATTTAATATTTTTTAGTTGTTTAATTAATATTTTTTTCTACATTTTTATTTCACAGAATAACATATATTTTATTTTATAAATATATCTATTAAATTTATTAAAGGGAATAATAAACGTTGGTCTCCTGAAAAAACATGATGTGTTAAAGAAAAGTTAAAATTTCTTAATGCAAATAGAAATGTTATTAATTTAAGCACATTCTTAATTAAACACATATTTATAAAATTATAACGTCATAATAGGAAAAATGCATAAATGACAAGGACATTTCAAATAAAAAACATAAAAACAAAAGCAAAAAGAAAGCGTTGAAATTTTTAATTTTATTCTACCTAAATTTTATTTAGAATATAAATAAATTGGTTCTATTACTGCAGTTAACATTTTTTGCTGGAGCAAGCGCTTTATTTCAATTGTTCTTTTACAAAACAAGAAAGATAAGTATCAAATGTTTTTCCTTTAATGATTTATTTCCGAAAGACGAAAACATTTTTTAACCACACTTGCGGAAAAATACAGGAATGAAAGAAGATCGCAGAATCTATATTATTACAAAATACTTTGTATTCATTAAAAAAAAAGCTTTAAAAAATATATACGACTGAAATATATGAAAAATGATTTAGTTTTTATTTATTACGTGTAAAAAGAACACTAACTCTTTTTAATATGAAATGTGCTTTTGCATAAAAAAACAAGCTTCAGAAATATTAAGCCAATTTAAATTAGATTATATCCATTATGACCGAAATAAGCAAACGGAGGTATCCATAAGAATTAATAGAAACCCATACGTATTTGTCTCGATAGCAAAAATGATTAAAAAAAAGAAAAAACGAAGTGCCTGAAAAATGGAGACTGATAATTGAATTTTGGGTAAAAATAGCCAATATCCAACTCGGATGAAAAAAGAATAAGCTATTGTCTTATTAAAGTTGATATGATGAGTGATATTATTGCACTGCACAGCAGTGTCTAAAAAGATGTCTGCAAAGGGGTATAACTAACCTTAATTGCATGATATGTCAGTGAGTGGTCTTTTCAGCTTTCATATGTCAACGATTCTTATTTAGAAACCGAATTGAACATTGACTGTAACATTTTAGCAAATGTTTTTTTTTATTTTTTGAAATAAAACAACATTCCAATCATAAAATTGGAAATGTACTGAAAATCAAGAAAATATCTTTTGAATCATTTCTTATAATTATTTCTTATGCAACAAACATGATAGATAAACAGCATTAACATTCATTAACATTAATAGGATTAAAATTAAGATTATTAAGTTGTTCCTGTAGGTACAAATTCTGTTAAGCAGTTACAAAGGTATTTATAGCATTAAAAAAAGTTGCTCTATGTGCAGATAATTGGCTAATGCACTGTAAAAAGTACTCTGATAAATTTCCGACAGCAAAAGAAGCATTTGTTTCGAAATTATCTTTATATCTTGAACATATTTCGTATTCAGATACTTCTTAAAAATCTTTACCCGCCAACGTTCCACAAGTGGAACATCAAATATGTGATGCTGTATCTTTTTAAGTGTTTGTTCAAACTGTTTGAAATTTTAAATATAAATTTTTAAAGATATGTTTTAACGGATTATAAAATATTCTGTAATATTTTTTGTGGTTCCCATCTTGGAGCCTGTTGAAATGTAACAAAAAATGTAAATTTTGTAGGCTGCGTTTTTTACTCCATCCATAACAATAGAATTCAAATGTGAGTGCTGTGATTATGGTTATTGTTTTGCTTACTGTTTTTTATGAAGTTTTATGCATAAATTAATGATTTATCTTACTGTTTTTTTTTTATCACTTGAATGACAATGTTCCACATGTGGAACGTTGGTGGTTCAGAATATAAAATTATCTTATTGTTACTTTTATTAGGATTTTGATAATTTTTACTGGGCTCCCAAGAGCGACAATTTCTTTATTATTTTCGTACCAGTGTTATAAAGGAATAAATTTTATCATATATTTCTCTTGCACCTACCAAAGTGTCTATGAAATATTTTTGAAACAATAAATGCCCAATAAAATCACCAAAAGAATTGTTTAAGCAAGAACGAGGATATTGTGATGATGGCAAAGTTGTCTGTGTATGATGGAACGACTACAGTGTCTTTACTGCTATATCAAATGCGGAAAGAGCATTCCTAACTCAAAGTTTAACACAATATTCTCGAAAATTGATGCAAGAATATTCAACCAAACACCTCTATTGATTATATAGTCTAATCAGAATATGGATAGTGTCGATGTTTTCGATCCTTTGCTTGGAACATATCTTCCAGTACTTCGATTTAAAAAAAATGGTGGTGAAATCTATTTGCAAATGAACTAAGCATGACTGTTACTACTGATTCGACACTGCATTGTTATGCAGTAGACTCAAAAGAAACTGTAAGTCATTTGGAGTTTTGCCGTGGAATTATAACTGATGTCTTGAAATTTCATTTGATGTTTTGAGAAAGAGAATACGAGGTTCTACTGCTCCAGTAAGTATGGACATTATCAACTCATCCAGTAGCTATTGGTTGTCATCTACTTCTCAGGGAAGATATTCAAATTGTCAGAAAAACACTAAGAAATGGTGTGTATATTCTGGAGAGCGCATGCATGAAATTTGTTTTCAGGACTTTCATAAACATTTTGTTGTTAGTGACGAGTTATCATGTTCCTAAAATAGAAAACATTTTTTACTTTACCTTTTTACTTTGTTTTCATATATGTGTTGTGCTGGTACGATTCTCAAAGAAAAATTCGACAAAATTTATAAATGTTATTCGTACCGCCAACGTTTCACAAGTGGAACATACCTGTAACTCCACTTCTATTTTACATAACATCCCAAAATTCGGCACACAATCTTAGAATTAATCTAAATCATCTGAAAAAGATTTTCAAATTAATTTGAGAAGCAGTTCATGGTGAGCCGGTAAAAGGTTGTCAAAGAACGCATTTTGGAAAAGCGGGTAACAGTGAAAGGGTAGAAAAGACAAAACCTCGATTAAGATTTTTTTAACAATTTAAAGAACCTTTTTAAATCGGAGATTGACGCCGTTAGATCATTTAAATTTATTCTATAAACAGGTTCATTGACAAAATAATGACGAGTTTCCCGTATTAACCCTACAAAATGCTTTTTCGTGTCTTCGTCATCTAAATATTGCTTTTTGTTCATTAAAAGCGCTATGTCAATCTCTACAGTTTGGACTGTAGCTTTGCACATAGATAAAAAGCCATATTTTCGACAACAATGTGAATGTAAATAAAAAAAAAAAAAAATACTAAAATAGTTTTATATTTATTAGCCACAGTCTGCAAACATACAAACAATTTAAAATAAATTTATGAGAAAGCGTAAAAAATTTGCGTTTAATGTAGCTTACTCTTTCCAACACCTTCAGAATATCAAAATTTCATATTTTAATAAGACGAAAGATCATGTTACATTAGGCAAAATTTAGAAATGTATATCATGTTTGAAAACACAATTTTGGAATTTACCATCTATAGTCATAAAAATATTCACATTGTTATTGGCAACTCTGTGCATGATTTAAAGATTTATATATATACTGTATAGCATTGAAAAATTTAGTTCAGTAAGGAACAACCAGACAAAAATAAAAGTCCCCCTTAACACATTTGTACCTGAAATTTTATTTTCAAAATCTTTTTGGTAAAATCATTTTAAAATATTACAAAATGAACTGGAAAAATACTAAAAAAAATATGCTAAAGCAATTTTGTATTAATTGATAAAATGTAAACATAATAAATATGGGAATATATATAATATTTGTAATATTATAATATGTATAATTATATGTTTTGTCTAAATTTATATAAAATAAGCTTTTAAATTGTCTATTATACACTATAATTAGTATTTTTCTTAATTACCAAAACAATAAAGATATTTATTTACAGAGAGAAATAACATTATATATATCAGTAATAATAAACTAAGCATAATTGTATTTGAGGCTTAAAATAAATTTGTTTCATAATAGTCTTGAAAGGACATTATATAAGTAACTGCCCCCTACATAGCTAATACAAATATGTACTCATTCTTGCCTTGCGCCCTATATTTTTTTACGTTATAAAAAAGATTTTAAAAAAAAAGCTTGAACACATAACTTCAAAATTTAAAATAAATAAGTATTTCAAAGAAATCTAAAAGCTACGATTATAACTTACTTATTTGGATAACTAGCAAAACTACTCGGCTTCGCCCGTGCCAATTATAAGAAGCCTTCCAGGTAAAATAAATTAAAACAAAATAATACGGCAATCACAATACCTGAAATTTGTGCATTCCCATCCACAAATCGTTATAAAGACAACCAAAAAACATGGCGTTATTGTCTTGAAACCATAGTAAAATTCCTCAGCTTTAAAGACAGAATGCACGTTTTCTTTGGCGGGTATAAGAGAAAAATATGTGATATGCCTGACAATACGAAAAAAAGAAATTCCTCCAAATCGCACAGCACTTAGTGAAATTCTCATTTGTATGGTATTATCTACATTATAAAGAAAAAACACTATGTCAGTGTCCATAACTTTTGCCCCATAAATTGTAACCAATAAAATGTGCCTTTACTGCAATTTTTCTAACTTTTAAACATCACACAATTTCTTTTTTACAATGTCGAATAGAAAAAAGTTATCTCAAATGAAATTTGTTTGAAAATTGTACCTCAGTTTTCTGATTTTAATGGATTTCAAAGTAATTTTTAAGCATGGATATGCAACCCGATTACGAAAGATGAACCTGTTTACACTTAATGCAATAGTATAAAGAAAAGACATGTCTATGAGTAACGCTATTATCATATTTTCGGTGGCAACAACATAACACAACAAATTTCCCTTTTATTGCAGTTTAACGTCTAAATATTGTACATTCGATTGTTCCAACGTATTATAGAAAACAAAAGTACTTTCAGTGATATTTGTTTGTAATTTTTATCTCAATTTACGAATTTTTTATGGGTAATAAAATAATTTTTAAGCATGCATATTTTTTAAATATGCTTGCAACCCAAATACAAAAGATTAACTCAATTGTTCAAAAACATTGTAAATAATTCAGAATTTGTTTGCTTTCGCGTCATATTCAATAACTAAACTGGCAAACGAAATTAAAACGCCAAAAATAAAATAAAATAAAACGCGAATTTAACAGATATCAAATCAAACTACTCAAAATAACCTGATAAGTATATAAAATCCAAATGGGAATTTCGTTCCGGGTGCATATAACTTGAATTCTTCAGAACGGATTTCCATGCGACATGCACTATTAGTTTTTTAGGGAAGATTTTAGTGCGTAAGATATTGTTTTCCGTTGCTTAGTCATAGAATTATAGGGGAAAGTTATATAATCATGTGAACCCATTATGAAGGATTAGTCTTATAGCTGAATGAAAAATGCAGAACTATTTTTATCTTTAAGAATATTGAGGGGTTTATCTTCAGTAATGGAGATGTGCGCTAGGGTATTCTTATTTTGATGAGTGTGCCTGACACCTATTATGGCATGTAACTTTGTTTAAAACAATATAGAATGACTTATGGTTTAAGCGACTATCTGGCATGCAACTTGATTACAAAATACTAACCTGTAAATGCTTAAGGTGCTTCTCCAGTTCCCTGCTCAACAACGCGAAACTTTCTGGCGCATTTCCTGACTCATTAAACGTAAAGGCTTAAAATTTGTAGGCCTGACTATTAAAGCAATTTGGAATTGAAATGAGTTTTTCCTTTTTTCATAAATAAATTACTTATCGAATTATGAGCAATTGTGGTTGCGCAACGGCCGGTTTTTATCCTTTATTGCACTGTTGCGTCCGAAATTCAGTTCAAAACACCAACTGAAAGATCTTATGCCTTTACCAACAAATGGAAACTATCTTTCGATTACATAGTTTCTAAATAAGAACTCCTGTCAATTTCATGCGTTTCCAAACAAAAATTAATTAAAAAATATGTCAGAAAATAGCTCCTTTGGATTTGAGAACAGCCTTAACTTGAAGTTTATGAAAAAACTCACATTTTTAGTTTTAATTTTGGAACTCGCGAAATTTAAATTCAGAAAAAGGATGTTCTTTTGACGCATTATGGTAATTTTTTTAACTTTTAAAATTAAAATACATGTTTTCTTTGGCGCGCGTAACAGAAGTATCTTCACAATACGGGGGGAAATGAAAAAAAAAAATACATCCAAATGAGGTAGTAGTTATTAAAGTTTTATTTGGAAAATTTGAAATTTTATTGAAATTAAATCTACAATGAATAGATGAAATGATGTCATTTTCCATAAATTTTAAATCAAGACATCTGTCAAGATTTTTTTTGAAAATGTAAATAACCGCTCTCTTTTTGCTATGAATCACAGGAAATGTTAGCTCTGGATATAAACCAATACAATACTTAGCGATAACTTATATCTATAAGATATGGCTGTAGTATACAATCGAAGTAGTAAGCAAAATATAAGAGCCATATGTTTACAATGAGTTTGATTACGCGTTGAAAAGATTTGATAGAATGTGACGTCATATCAAGCCTTTTTTTTCTTTTTCTTAAATTGTTTTCATGAAATTTGACTGTTTGTATTAAAATAGATGTTTTATTAAAAAAAAAAAAAAAAAAAAAAAAAAAAAAAAAAAAAAACATTCAAATTGAGGTGCTACGTTATTTTCCCGCTCTTATAGTTAAAGTCTTTATTTTATATACAAAAAAATGTAAATTTTCTGTTTAGATTGACATCAGTATCAAACACGCAAAAATATTGCAAGATAATCTGAATTTTTTTTTGGCAAATAGAAACAAAATACACGCGTTATCCTCATTTTTTTCACATTATTGTGTCATTTTTTAGGGTTTGAATTAAAAAAGTTTTAAAAATTTCTATAATGTTAAAGGATGGAAGTGGTAGAAAAAAGGGATAAATAGTGGTCTGATATATTTTTTAAGTAGACGGTGATCTTTTCCACGTTCTAAAACGTATGTACATCGAGTTTCGTGCAAATCGGTCAAAAATTAATGATTTGTATAAAGGACAAACACACAGAGAACGGCTTTTATATATATAGATTGGTAGAAGAAAAAAATAAACTAACATTTTACAATTCGCCATCTTGAAAAGTAAAAAAATATATAATCTAAAAAAAAACCCTTCATTTTAAGCAAATAAATAACCATAATAATATCCTTATGCTACCATATTTCGGTAATAGATAAAGACATTTATAGATAATCGTTTCATACAATTTTCGTGTTCTAAAGAAGAAGATAATTTTACAAATTTATTAATATTTGAAATGTCCCAAAAATGGGACGCTAAGCAAAAATGGGTTAAGCAATTTCCGCAAATAAACGGAAATGTAGTCGATTTCTTTCTCTCCAGACCTGCATATGATACATAGTATATAGAGGCACAAATTATTATGCCAAAAAAATATTGAAACTCAAAAACGCATACCACAGTTTAAAATGCACTTCTAGCAGTTACTGCTCATAGTCTGTACTGTAACAAATTTATTGTCCTAGTAAATGAACATTAAATATTAATGAACATTAAATATTAATGAACATTAAATATTAATGAACATTAATTAAACTCAGCGTATTTCACATTATGAAAAATTAGTGCACTTCAGTGACACATTTCGATTCCAATACGTTTCAAATAGAGTAACAATAAACGGTTTCCCCTTAGACCGTAATCTACGAAATTCTTTTAGGAGCCCTGTAAATGAATGATAAAAGCTGCATACTTCTTTTAATACTAAACATACCATGGTAAACCTCAATTACACAACAGTCCAGTTATATTTACACGCTTTAAAGCAAGGACAGACAGAGAGAAATCCTAGTGAACCAAATTCAACAGACTTTCAACTTCTGTTTAATTTCAAACCGCTACATGAAGAAATATAACAGACGATCACTTTTGAACACTCTAACGATCAATCTTTTTCTATACAACGTACAACTATTTAGTGCATAATCTTAACATATCTACACGCATAAATGGTTAAAATTAAATAAGACTTACCTTTATTTTATCTATTTCATTAAGAATAATTTTAATGATATCCTTATCTGTTAATCCTAAGATGGCGGACGAGACGAAATGTGATCATTTTTCTTATCTTACGAGGGCGCTGTCGCCTTGCTGTTCTGATTGGCTAATAAGCAATGCATACGCAAGCCACTCTTTCGAGTGTGACAACTTCACTCTCGATTACGGAGTGAGATATTGCACTCCTTTCTAGAGAGTGGGAAATTCCACTCTTTAAGGAGTGTATTTTTACAAAATTCACTCCAAAAAGAGTCAAAAGGCCTGTCACACTCTTTCAAAGAGATAGCTTTTCACTCCTCCCAGTTTTAGAGTGTATCTTATAATCATTTGCGCTCACTCAGAACAGTCATTACTTATAATTTTTAAAAGTGCAGTAAAACCTGGTAAAATGGATTTATAAGCAGTAGAAATTTTTTCATTGTTGACAATTTTCCACCTTAAAAAATACAATGCTATTTTATTTTTTAAAGTTTTTAGAGTTATGACTGGATACTGTCGATGCCAGGTCTCGCGTTAGTGTGATTTTCTATTGTATTTTGCATTTTTCTTTATTTATCTTAGCTATGCTATTAAAATAAAAATATTTAATCTTTTAAAATAACCGTGCATAACATATTTTACTCTTTTAAATTTAAATTATTTTAAAAAATGCAGTCTTAAATAAGAAAATATTCTTATTATACTTTGTTGACCAATAAATAATATACAGTTTTTGTTCAGTGTGTTTTCCAATCAAAATATCTTCCAGAAAATTTGAGAGGTAATAATTGCCTTTTTAAATCACGTATTGCATGCGGTTAAGTAGAGCAAATATACTTTGGAATATTTTGATTTAAAAAATGTTCTAAATTAGCAAGACTGTCAAAAGAATGATTTAAATTCATTTATACTTTATATATATATATATATATTCTTTAAACAAATACTACTTCAATTTATCTTCCATATTTACAATGAAAGTGTAAAATAGAAATAATATCAAAATAACCTGATATTTTATTTTGATGTATGTGTTTTTATCTGAAAAACCGTATTTTGAATTTCTTAGGGGAAATCACAGAAAAAATACTTATATCCGAAGTGATATTAGAAAATTGAATTTTTGAATAATGTTTGTTTCAAAATCCAAACTTTGAAATAAAATAAAAGAATGTGCAATTTTATATACAAAATTCACTATAATATTTGTGAGTATAATCAAATAAAAATATCACTCTGCTGCATGGGGTTTTAGACAGTATTGCAACTAGGTGTAGATATTAATCATCCTATATTTTATTTAACTTCGTGTGCTCTTTAGAAACGAATCGCAAAAAGAAGGAAGAAAAATCCTTAACATAGTTTTGGAAATAAAACTTAAATTTAAATTAGCATATTTTATCATTAAAAAGAACACTCAAATTTTCATTTCTTAATTTAAGTTGATTTTTCGTTTCATGAAAAAATAATTTTGCAATTGTTTATATCAATGAAGAATTTTATTTCTTGTATTGAAAAAAAACTATTTTTAACAAAATCCACAAATGAAAGATTTATGTGGATTCATTCTCATTTTTTACACTTTTTACGTCATTGTGTTATATTTTCCTAATAAATTAAATAAGAATTTATTAAACATAGATTAGTAAGAATCTGAGAAATAAGTGTAAAAATATTTAATTTTTTTTTCTAAAATTTCATACGATTAAATACAAATCCCTTTCTGTGAGAGAATTTTTTTTTTAAAACGTAACTCAATGTTTGACACTCAATGTTTGACACTCAATGTTTGAAACGTAACTCAATGTAAACTCAATGTTTGAAACATAAAGAAAAATATATATGATGTAGAATTTTACATTTTTATAATAATTGAGTAAAGTCAATAAATTTTGTATTAATATGAAAGTAGATTAAATTAGTTAATCTACATACAGTTCATTACGCGAAATGTATAGTGTATGTATATCAGTTTTTTGCTTAACAGTTTCAAAACTTGATAAACTTGGTAATGACATTCGTTAGTCAGTAAGTTTTGTATTAATATGAATGTAGATTAAATTAGTTAATCTACATACATCCCATTATGCGAACCTTCGAATGTATGTATTTCAGCTGTTTGTGTAATATTTTCAAAACTCGATATACTTTTTAACGACAATCGTTAGTCATAAGATTTGTATTAATATGAATGTAGATTAAATTTGTTAATCTACATATAGCCCATTACGCAAAACTTACAATGTATGTATTTCAGTTTTTTGCTAAACTGATTCAAAACTTGATAAACCTTTTAATGACATTTCTTCACCTGACCACCTGATTGCATTTATATTAACATTCGAAACGCGATCGTACAAAAACAAAATTTTAATATAATGTTCCGTATTTATTGTTATTATATTACTGCAACATAAATCAATTACGTTACATTTGTAGAATGTCAAATACTTGAAGTACATTTTTATTCAAAATATAAAATTAAAATATTTGAAGAATCGTGCCATTCAAAAAATATTTTCCGTAAATGCGATTAAAAATGATAAATGGATAACTTTCGGAATTTTAAAATTAAAAGTTACGTAGAAATTTTCAGAGTAAAACAAAAGTTATCAAAGCAATTCTTTCGAGAAATTTCTCAGAAGTATACGTATCGAAAACCGAATTGAATCTATTGAACGAATTGTGAGACTAACATAGCAGTATTTGAAACATTGTTAATAGAACATTAGGACAAAATTTAATAAAATTTAAAAAATAGCCTGAAGTTTCTTTTCACATGTGGCAAACAGTAAAACCATTAAATGTGCTTGCTATATATTTTAAATTATTTACAACTTTACCTAAGAAGTTATACTATAGGTATATATAAATATTTTACAGACATACATATAATAAATCCAACTGGATTGAAAAGTTAGCCAGAGCAAGGAATTGAGCCCGGGACCAGGGTATACAAGACGGCTGCTCTAACCACTGAGATTCTCAGGCCGATACCTGGGTTTGCAATTTCTGATTAATAAACCATGTTGGGGAAGACCAGCCATTGATACCAGTCATGTGTACGACAGTCTTTGATGACCGGGCAACGATGAATAAAAAAAAATCTATTCATCGTTTCCTGTCATCCAAGGCTGTCGTACGGCAGCCTTATAATGTCATATGTCGTATTGGTTGGTGACTTCGCCAACATGGTTTATTATTGAGAAATTGCAGACTCAGCTGTTGGTCGGAGTAGCTGAGAGCGGTTAGAGCAGCAATCTTGTATACTGTGGTTCCGGGTTCGATTCCTGACACTGGCTAACTTTTCACTCCAGTCGAATTTATTATCTGTATGTATGTCTGTATAATATTTATATACACCTTTAACTGTTGAATGCAGGCGTTATTTATGTGTGTTTTAATACATATCGTAGTATGTGCGTTTTATTATAAAGTTATTTTATATTTTATAAAGATGTGTAATAGAAGTGAAACTTGTACTTATATAAGATGAATTAATTCACATCGTTGTTTTTTTCCATGCATGGAAATTGAAAATTTTTTAATAGAAGGAACAATTTTTTTAAGTCGAGATCCGTTACTACTATTCGTCACTACTTGTTTAACGTGTACGAATTATGTATTCACTTTTTTAGCTCTGTGTCTTCTGAAAAGATAACAGTTTATGAATTTTAAATTGGTCTGCTACTGGAAGTGAAAAAAAAAAATTAGAAACCCTTAAGAAGTTTTTGGTTTATTTATTTTCATCCATGTTGTTTATTTTCATCAAAGTCATTTAAAAAATTACATACATACATAAAAGTGTCAAACAATATGAAGAAATATATTATAAAGTTCAAATTATTTTATAAAAATCTTTAATCAACATTTATTTACAAATGCACTATATTTCTTTACGCAAAAACTATTTTTATACTTACAACATTCTATATTGCTTAAAACTTATTGTATCAAATGTAACTTCTGAAATACATAAAAAGTGTAATTTATGTACGATTGTTACATTATTTTCAAAGACAGGCATGCTATAATAGACAGATTTAGATTCGGTATAAATAAAATGGCCTAAATTTCACATGCTTATTGCGTACGAATGATTTATTGCATTTGATGATTGAGATATTATTTGAAGGAAGATGTAGAAAATTAGATATACTGCTTGTAAAGCGCTATTTCATGGTGAATTCAAATATTTCATGGTGAAGGCCTTCAATTATCCGGAATAAGAGATCTGTGAGGCCAAACGTTATATTGTTTTTATCCGTTGAATTAAAATATGATTTTTGCTCTGAATTCCTGAAAAAAGTTCGTAATTTACAAGTTCTTGTAAAAAATATGGATGGTCTAAATTACCATATCAAAGTTACTAAAAAGCATTGACAGAAAACAACATTTTTCTCACATGAAAAGCATTTTGCTACATAAAATTTTTCTCTACATTTGAATAGGTGCAGGATAATTAAACATCCGTATAAGTTAATTGCAATATAATCGAACATTAGTTTCACAATTCACCTATAATCTTTATAAAATCTAAATGCTAAACTTTGTCAATCTCTCACACTTTCATTTGAAAATGCCAGTGTTCAGAACAACTGCTTTTGTTTTCCCTTCATATGCTCGGTAGCAAATACTGTATTTTAGGTAGCTTTCACTACAAAAAGCTACCTGTTCGGAGGGAAGCGATTTAAAAAAATTTTGGTATATTTTCATCGATCATGACCCCCAGACCCCGAAACCACCCCCCGTTCAAAATTGATATATATATATATATATATATACATATATATATACAGGGTGTCCAGCGAATAAGACCCTCATTTCAAAATTAAATATCTCACAAACAAAGATCAATAGAATTATGCGGTAAACAGGTTCTTTATTAGCTAAGTTGTAAAAATGTTATACAGAAGTTTCGAAAATTTAGTTGCAAAAACCGTTAACAGATGGCATTGTACTCGATATGCCTGTAAATTGTTCTTCAAAATCCAGAGCGGTCAGTTCGAGGCACTTCACCCATTTTGAGGAGTCGGTGCTGAGTGACTCACTTGATTGATGAGTCGACATAGTGATTTGATTCTCGACTCACTTGTGCAAAATGAAAAGCAACTGATCTGGTAAAACTTGCTGGATCTGTTAGTATAATATTGAAATGTGCGATGTAAGCATCTCAGTTAATGTTTTATTATTTAAATTACTATTAAATAAAGTTTATTTATTAGTTCAATAATAAGTAATCTTTCAATTTTATGTATTTCAACTCTTTATTAACACTTAACTGTTAGCGGTCTCACAGAAAACTACATTTTTCAATTTTCACAGTTAAACTCGTAATTTCCAGTGAATACCATTGAAATTTTGTTTCATTTGGAGCCCTAGAATTATTGCTAGAGATTCTGAATATGAGAAGTTTAATTATAATAGTCCTGTACTTAAAGTTTAGTACAGAAACAGTACCCTGTGAGTTAGTAGAGACTTTCATTCATCTTTTAACCTTCTCACCGCCGTGAACTGATATATCTGTTCACTAAACTGTAGGTTTCATTGCTATAGAAGTATAATTTAGATTAATATAATTCTACAGATATGATCCAGTTTGAAAAGATTGAGTTATGATTAATAATTTCAATGATTATATTCTTATACGTAATTCTTTTTTATATCATGTAGGAAAAATGATCTTTCTTTAGCATTTAAAAAAAATTACTGAGAAAACACCAACGCAATTTAGCCCTTTTGCTTGGCGCTCAGAGGGTTAATCAAGCTGTCTCGGAGACGGGTTAAGTAATTCGAAAAATAATTTCAATTACCCTTAAATTCTGTTAGCGCTGCTTTTTTTTTTTTTTAAATGTTTACAGTTTAACTTGTAATTTCCTGTTTAACTATCAATACAGTGAAATTTTGCTTCAATTGGAGTCCTAGTACTATTGTTTGAAATGTTTGAAAAAGCAGCGAAATTTTATTAGAAATATTACTGTACAAACAGTTTAGTGCAAAAACAGTATTTTAAGAGTTAATCGCGCCTTTTATTCATCTTTTAATCGAATGGTTTCATAACAGCTCACAGTTGTAATGTGGCAATTTTCTGTCACAGTAGTTAAAGCTTAAATGAACTTTTTCAGATGAATTGTCATGTATCAAATTCATTATCACATTTAGGACCATAGATCTTATTCGGGTTATAGCTGCCGTAAATGCGACAAAAATACCTAAACGCGACAATCATATATTATGGTTTTATACTAGAGATAATTATTAAATTTATACAAAACAAGTTAGTTGTGAACTAAAGGTACAGTATTCAGTAATTTGTTGCTTAATAAAATATATATGTATATAAATATAATAAAATGCCAAATATACCCTCACTGCGACAAAACTATGGGAAATCGCGTCTCATTTAGGCACAATGACCTTATAATGCTATTTTAATTCCGTTTTTTAAATAAATATGTTCGCAGGTGATATTAAATTTATATAATTTACGTATATTTTTTTAAAGTTTAGCTAATCGATTTTTTTAATGTCCCTTATTTAAACCCAGATACGGAATATATTTTCGAAATCCTGTAGCTACCACGCACCCCCCCCCCTTTTTTTTTTCGTAAACAGCTAGGCTGTGTGTGTGTTTCTATGGATGTATCACAATATTATATGGTTATATATTATCATGGTTTTCAAAATAGAATTTTAAAAGGCAGTAAATCAAAAACTATAAACATGAGAAAACAAGAACATTTTAAAACTTAGTCTCATCCCCCCTCCTCGGGGCGGGTGGGGGACTCATTATTGAATTCATTTGTATTCGGAAACGCGTAAAATTGACAGGTGTTCTTATTAAGGAACTATGTAATCGAATGGCATTTTCCATTTTTGGCCAAAATATCTTTCAAAAAATGCTGTCAAAGTTGGAGTTTTGAATCGAATTTCCGTACACGTTAACACGAAAAGAGAAAAACTTGCCGTTACGTGACAAAAAAATCGCATTTTACTTGATAAGCAATTTATTTATGTTTAAAAAAATGGAAAAAGCTATTTGATTCCAAATCGGCTCAATAGTCAGGCCTGTCAAATATATAACTTGATAGTTAAAAATACTGCCTCTGAGCCCGCAAAGTAAAGTTTGTGTGTAACGGAAAAATACGATCTTCTCCAAAACTATGTAACCGAGGATAATCGCTATAACTTTCTAGCAAAGTTTGAAAACACTATTATGGCCCCTAATTTTTTATCATCATTCTAGTTTCAGCACATTCGGAAATAGGTTGGAGGGGGGGGGGCGCTCCCCGCACGCACACGTACACACACACACACACACACAAAAAAAAATCCGTTCCCGTTTTGTTTTCAGCACAGAAAAATTAAACTTTTAAATTTTGACGTATATAAAAAATAACTCCTCAAAACCTTCCACTCCCAGTTAAAAAGAAGGCAATTTTTTAGACATGGGGGATACGGGATTAAACAAGAATATTTCTATATTTTACAATTTGGCTTAGAGGTGTTCACCGACCCAGCCCGTTGGCAGGGCAAGGACCAATTTTTCGCAGCACTGGGGTCGGACAGGGCTTTACTTCTTTTCTGAAGGTTGGGAAGTGCCTAGGTATTGCTCTTTCCGGCAAGGCTAGGTCCTTTCTTTTTTCTGAAGGATCGCGCCCAGCCGAACTTAATTTTTCTGTACAGATCCGGGACTGGCTTCATTCTTCCATTGTTTGCAAGGGCCGACATTTTAAGTGCCGGCGCAGCCCGTACAAAAATGATTGTCTTGACCTGGTCTGGTCCGTGCAAAAAGAAGTAAAATTTGGCCCGACCCAAAACTTTTTGCAAAAAATGCATATATTTTTAAATTGCAATTATACTTATTGTCCTATTATTGTACAATTAAACTTTAAAATTTATTCTTTTTAAAGAATAGCCATTTCTAGGTAATAGAATTAAAGTACAATAAAACAAGTGAAAAAGAACCTGTCTATGACGGAATGCTGTCTTAAACTAAAAAATGTGTTGATACATGAAAAATGAATATAATAATATGTGAGGAAAAGTATATAATACATTTAAACCTGCACAGAAGGAAACTTGTCTATAGCGTATATTTTTTCATTCCTAAGCAATTTCGTCTTCGACGATTTTACTATATAGAATTTTTCACATTGTTAAATCTCCAATGCATAGAATATGGATTAACGATATTAAAATTAACTGAAACACTTGCATACAAATAGAGATTCATTAAAAACATAAATATCGCAGCACAGGTCTCTTCTTTAAAAATGAAGATTATAAAAATGAAAATAAAAGCTAAAATAAGTATTTTTGGTCAGAACTCCTCGTAACGAACAATCTTTAACCATATTGACGTAAAAATTCATGTTTTCTAGAAATTTAGTGGACCGGACGCCCTCAGTCCGATATTTTAACATTTTTCCTGGCCGGAACAGTTTTATACCGAGACGGGGCATTACTTACTTTGTACGGGTTGAACTTTTAAATTTTATATACAGGTCGGCCGAATTCTTTTCTAAGGGCGGGCCGGGTCAGGGCTAATAAATTTGGTTTCTTTGCAGACCTTTAGTTTGACTGTTCCCAGCACCCATCCAACAAAGTCTAATATAAAAATCTTCTTTTATGTAAAATTAAAACCAAAATAACAAGCATACACTCAAAAATTTTCTTATCTGTGGAGAATCGAGTCACTATGTCGGCTCAACAATCAAGTGAATCGACTCAGCATCGGCTCCTCAAAATGAGTTGATGTGCCTCGAACTGAATGCTTTGGACTTCGAAGCACAATTTATAGGCATATCGAGAACAGCGCCACCTGTTAACGGTTTTTGAAACTAAATTTTTAAACTTCTGCATTTTTACGACTCAGCTAATAAAGAAACTGTTTACCGTATAATTCTATTGATATTTGTTTGCGAGATATTTAATTTTGAAATCAGGATTTTATTCGCTGGACACCCTGCATGCATATATATATATATATCCATATATATATATATATATATATATATATATATATCTGACTTTGTCACACTGTCACTCTCGTATTTATGAACCGATTTGGATGTAATTCGGTGTGTACATAGTACATACCAATGTCTCGACCGAGTTCGATGGCCAGCTTCATCCGCCATTTTGTTTCAAAATGGCGGCCATTTAAAATTAAAAAAAAAAAAATTTGAATGTGGTACCAAAAAATTGAAAATTGAAAAATATTTTCTTCTTATGTATTTGACCTTTATACAAAGATTCCGGAGCAGTTTTTGTTTCGTCTATATCTTAAAAAATGGCTGAGTTATAGAATTTTGAATTTCTAGCGTGGCTGACATTTTGAAACGTCCTGAATTTTGTCACGCGATAAAAGGCGCATTTATGAACCGATTTCGATGTAACTTCGTTTATACATAGTACATACCAATGTCTCGACCGAGTTCATTGGCCAGCTTCATCCGCCATCTTGTTTAAAAATGGCGGCCATTTAAAATTTTAAGAAAAATTTAAATTTGAAATGTGTACCAAAAAATTGAAAATTAAAAAAAAATATTTGTTTCTTATATGTTGACCTTGATAAAACGATTCCGGAGCAGTTTTTGTTTCGTCTATATCTTAAAAAATGGCTGAGTTATAGCATTTTGAATTTCTAGCGTGGCTGACATTTTGAAACGTCCTGATTTTTGTCACGTGATAACGGGCGTGTTTATGAACCGATTTGGATGTACCTTGGTGTGTACATAATACATACAAATATCTTGACCGAATTCGTTGTACAGCTTCATCCGCCATATTGTTTAAAAATGGCGGCAATTTAAAACATTTAAAAAAATTAAAATTTAAAATGGGATACCAAAAAATTGGAAAATGAAAAATATTTTTTTCGTATGTGTTTGACCTTAATACAAAGATTCCGGAACAGTTTTTGTTTCGTCTATATCTAAAAAAATGGCTGAGTTATAGCATTTTGAATTTCTATTGTGGCTGACATTTTAAAACGACCTGATTTTGTCACGCGATAACAGGAGTATTTATGAACCGTTTGGATGTAACTTGGTCTGTACATAGTACGTACCAATGTCTTGACGGAGTTCGTTGGCCAGCTTCATTGGCCATCTTGTTTCAAAAGGGTTGCCATTAAAATAAATAAATTTAAAATTTAAAATGAGGTATTAAAAAATGAGAAACTGAAAACGATTTTTTTTATGTGTTTGGCCTTGATACAAAGATTCCGGAGCAGTTTTTGTTTCTGAAAATTTGTTCTTTTCTTTATATCTTAAAAAAATGGTTGAATGGCACTTTGAATTTCTAGCATGGCTAACATTTTGAAACGATCTTGTATTGTCACGCGATAAAACACGTATTCGCCGCCTATTTCGATGTAAGAAAGCAAGTGGATAGTATACATCAATATCTCGACCAAGTTCGCTGGCCAGCTTCATCAGCCATCTTGTTTCAAAATGGCGGCCATTAAATTAAAAAAAGAATATATTTAAATTGAGGTGCAAAAAAATTAGAAATTGAAAAATGTTTCTTTCTTAAGTATTTGACCTTGATATAAGGATCCAGGAGCATTTTTTGTTTGTCTTTGTCTTAAAAAATGGCTCAGATATAGCAAATTCAATATCTAATGTGGGTGACATTTTGAAAAATCTGATTTTTTGCCTGCGACAGCATTCCTATATATCAATCGATTCCGATGTGAGTGAGCATGTGCACAGCAATTACTAAGGTCTCGACCAAGTTCACTGGTTAGCTTCATCCACCGTGTTGTCTTAAAATGGCAGGGACTTTAAGAAATCGCCCAATTTCGCAGCCAAATATAAGTTACTTTAAATAAAAGCAGCTTGGATAAAGCTGACCAATTTCGCGAAATTCTCATTCATAATGATTTAGTATTGATAAAAATTAGTATTGAATCTCCTATATTCGGTTTCCACCAAATTGAGCTTCGTGTGTTTGAATAATATAAGTTGACTTTTTTAAAATAAGGCATATGAAAGCTACTTCTTCCTCCCTGCACTGGCCGGAAGGACTTTTTATTTTACAGCGAGCCAGAAACAGAACTGAAAATGTAGTTAAAAAATCTTGTATACAAATCGTAACTTATGCTGAAATATTTTATTTTATCACATTTAGAATAAATTTTAATCTAAAACAGTAAAAATATTTGTCTAAAAATAATATTAAATACAACTAGCAGAGGTATAATTAAATGCACAAAAGTAATAAGAAACTGTCACCATTAACGCAATTGTACTTGGTTCGCCATGCTTGCCAATAGCTTCTTATTCCAAATCCGTACGTTCGGTAATTTCATTAATAATAAAAAAATCTGAACTAATTTCTTTGAATATTTTATTATAGAAAATTTCAATATATCGTCCGTACCATGTTAAATTATCCAATGTGAAAACAGTGGGCTATTTTTAAAAAACAATTCAGATTTCTTGATTTGCACCATTTTTTGTGAAATAGTAAAATTTGCCTTATTTAACTTTATTTAATGGAATATCAAGTAAGGCGAAAACAAGGGTAATTTTACCATTTCCGAAAAGTGCTGTCAATCATGAAATCTGAGTTAATAAAAAGTAGCCCACTGTTTTCACATTGCATAATTTGATATGGTACCGACAATATTACAAAAAATGATTATGTCAAAGTGTGTATATTAAATCAAATAATTTGTTTTTAATAATTTTTAAAACTTATTTTTATTTTAATACATATTTGATACATTTAATTAAAAATATATAATTTTTTAGTTGTGCGTGGACAATTTAAAAGAAAATGTAATTTTTTATTCATAATATTTTTATTTTATTATGGCTATTTTACATATAATAGAATTTTAAATTTAATAAATTTTTAACAATATTTTGAACATCTACATGCAGGTTAAGGTATTCCGATATATGAAATTCTATCCCATTGTGTATCCACATCTTTAATTTTGAATCGCTTTACAATTTCGAATTTAATAAAAAAGTTTTTTCTAAAACAAGTACATCATGGATAAAGCAGTTTTTAACATTATACTGAAGAATAATACAGCCAATAAAAATAAAACCTTAAAATAAAAAACTATTATTTAAATCAGGAGAATAAGATAGTATTATAGATTTTTTTTTTTTTTTTTTTTTTTTTTTTTTTTTTTTTTAAGTAAGCTGAATATGTTCGTGCACTCCGTAAAACACAAACTTCTGCATTCATATTGTAACGTTATTCAATTACCTTCCACTCACGGAAAATGGCAATTTAAAAAATAAAATAAAATCATAGATAATAAGATTTACAACATAAATCAGAAAATTCCGGAATTCCGTAAACTGAGTTAACGAAGCGTTTCCGATGTGAAATAAAGTTTGAAGACAAAAAAATAGAGGTAATCGGATTTCTCTACAGTTGACTTTTGGAGTTCTAATATGACAGAAATATTATCTTTCAGTTAAAAAAAAAAAAAAAATCAGGGATTATCGGCGAAATGTAGATCTCTTGTTTCATAAAATCATTAAATATATTGCGTCTTTACAGTTTTTATGAAAGATATTTTTCAGATATAAACAAACTGATACATTTGAAAATTCAGTTTAAAAAATTAGTCCATTTTTTTTTTTTTTACGTTAGATTTTCGAATATACAAATAAAAGAAATTGCAAAATTTTAATACTGAGTTTAAGGATTTCATTTGTATAATTGAGTTTTATACGAATATATATATATACACGTTGTCAGGTTTGACATAAAAAAGTGTTATCGTGAAAGAAGTTTATAATATATTTGTAATAACAAAACAATATTTTAAATGTTGTGTGTATGAACTTCAGCAAGATGTCGCACGATGCCAAAGGCAGAGGAAAGTGAAAGTGTTAAGATAATGTTATATGTTATACTATAGATATTTAAATAATAATAAATAAATAAATAACATTCTAAAAATAAACTTCAGAACAACAAAGAGATACCAAAAAATATGCATTTTAAGTGAAATATCTAGCTATTTTTTTTAATTCCTAAATTCAAAAATGTTTTTAAATGGCTGTTTTGAAAATGTATAACTAAGAGGAATATAACTTTATTCTTTTGCTAGAGAAACATCGTACATTATCATTAATTAATTATCACAGAATGATAGACGAAGGAAAAAAAAAAGAAAAAAAAAGATACGGACAAAGAAAAATTATATAAAAAATTATTTTGAAAGATTTACCTGAAAAAAATCTCATTATTTGAAAACTTATATATTGAAATTAAATATTCTGATACTCTAACGACATATCTCCCCTTTAAATTGCACAGTTATAAAAGTATATTATTATGCTTTATTCTCAAACTGAATATATTCTAGTATCGTCAACACGATGCGGTCAATTACAAAATTATGAATGTAATTATAAATTCCTTAAAAAAAAAATACTGATACAGTTATTCGATACTAAGCTTCTGCTGTTATATTTTCACAATTATTTTGAATAATGCACCTTTATTTGTGGGGGATCCTAAGGATTTAAAAAAAAATCTTATTGATTTATTGTTCAATTTATCTGCATATTGACTTTTTCTAAACACTTTGCTATGAATAGACATTGGGAAATATGTAATGAAAAACAACACTTATGGAAACATTCCAAAACGACTGACAGTCTTACAAAACAAAAGAGGCATTCAGCCCATAGGTGATATTCTAGTTTTCTCTAACTAATATTCACCGAATAACACAGAAAATTTAATTTTTCTGTCAAAACAAAAACAAAAAATCGCATTAAAAAATTAGGGGAGCATTAAAAATGTGAAGAACAATGCGAGACAACCATGCTTGGGCATAAAAGAGGGAGTACATGTGTATCAAAGCACAAAATATAATTATACGAAAAAAAATTGCAAGAGAGCTTTAATTATTTGAAACGATGGATCGGAAATGAAAAGGTGATTTATGGCAACAATTTGGTTACATGTAAATGGCAAAAAAATACTGTTTAGGAATGATGCAATGTACTTAATATAGCGTGTGGTACCTCCGAACAGATAAAACTATCACAAACCTGTTTTGTGGAATTTGATAACAATTTGGGGAGTACTGTTCACTCTTCTAGAATTACAATATCTATGTCCCGAGCAATAAAAGGAGTCCTTAGTCTCACTGCAATGCCTCGTCCTAGTATGTCCCAAACATGCTCGATTGAATTGAGGTCAGGACAGCATGTTGACGTTTCAGCTTAAATATGTTCTGCACGGCACGAGTCGAGGGTCTGGCATTATCATGCATGGAATAAAAGGAATCACCAATTGCTGCACCGTAAAATACGACATGAGATCTCAGCATATCGTCTGTATAACTATGGGTCGTCAAAGTGCCTTTCCGAATGATATGCAGGTCCGTACGTCAACCTATGCTGATTCCAGCCCATATCATCATCCCACCACGTTTGTAATGTGATTTTTCGCGATCGAATGTGGGATTGTTTCGAGTGCTCTTTTCCTTCGTATCAAAACAGATCGGATGTCACATCCAGAGTGAATTGGGTCTCGTCTTAAACAGAATTTGACTCCAAACACGTTGCCTCTAATCTCGATGTTAAGTTGCCCACGTTCTTTGGGCCGCAATATTACTTGAAGTCAACGGAATACACAGCAGTTACTTACGTATATATACGTATATACTTACGTATAGAGACCGCTCGAATGAAGCTTATTTTGGCTGGACACCCTTCGTCTTTGGTTAACAGAACTGTGTTTGCAGTTAAGTAGCATTGTTTGTTTCTTCTCCACAAGCTGTTAGCAGGATATATCGGTCATCTGTTTCTGTGGTAGCACATGACCGACCTTTCCCTGTTCGACGTCTAACATTCCCTATGTCTTGGAATCGATTAAACAACTTTGCATTTACACTTCTTGCGACTCCAACAGCGTCCGCTATAATTTGGGGTGTTTCCATGGATTCAACTGTTCCGATAATATGCCACACCACGGATTTCGATAAATCACGTCGTTGTGACATTTGCAAGTCACTTTTTTCTCAAAATACATGATGATCAATTGGATTTTACAAATAAGACAGTGGAACAAACGTTCCTGCTCTTATCTCCTTTTTATAGTTTTTGAAGTCATAAACTTCGATTTGCATTTGAAGTTTTCGTCATTGGATTCCTATTACGTTTTAAATTATGGATGTTTTATTATACGTTACTTATCGGCGTAAGTATTTGCGTAATTTTGTTAAAACCATGGGTTCCCCTAATTGTTTTGAGCAGTTTATTAATATTTATTTATTTCTACTGGTATATTCAATATTTTGTTATAATAAGCCAATTATAATATATTTAAAATCTGATTTTAAATGGATCAAATTTAATCTTAAAAATACATCTATACACTTTATTATTTTACATATTTTTACATATAATATTAGAACTAATATAATACTAGGCACACAACACAAACATAACTACTTATAACACTAGAAACCACATACTCTAAAAACACACTATCAATCATTTTAAACAACACATTTTAAATGTATCGTTTTAAAGCTGATGTATTTACACCAAAGTTTTCGTTCTCTTTTTAATATCCACGTGAAAATACTTTTCTTGTTACAAAAGAAATATTATTTGTGCCGTCTTAGAATTTACAACAATAGTTAAAAAGATCATCCCAAAATATGAAATAAATATCTCATGTAAGAATATTTTTAAATTTAAACTATTTGGCAATATTATTATGTAACATTTTAGATAGGACTTAATTTCTCCATTTTCGGCTTTTAACGCATAATAATGAATTTATTATTTTAAACTGTTCTTTCGTTTTTAATATTGACGCGGAAATATAGTTTATATGACGTAATTTTCAATACTTTCCTGCTTTTAATACTAATTCTAATTTTAAAGATTTTTTTCTGTTTATAATAGTCACGTGTAAATACATTTTTAATTTGAAGGAAATATTATTATTTGCGCTGTTTCTACAATTGGCAACAATATAAAATAATAACCTTTTCTAAAATATGTAAAAAATATATCTCGAAATGCTGAAAACTTGAATTTAAAGTGGAAATAAACCCTAAAAATTAGTGAAATTAAAACAAAAAAAAATTTAATCTGTACAACGGGATATTTTAATATATATCATTAGAAAAAATTATTAAACTTCTGTGAATCGTTTTTGCTCGCATAATACTTTTTTAATGGAACCAATTTTGACCAAATTTAGTATTAAATATATCTTAAAATAACTCTTTGATATAAACATGTCTGAATCATGGTGTTTATCAAACATTTCTCTATAATACTAAAAATTTTCGTATTTTTGTCTGCAATAGTGTTCTTAATATTAGCAAAGAAAGACCTCTGGTCACGAAAAATTCATTTACTGCGGCGGTAACAACGTTTGTTATTTTTTTTTTTTAGAATAGAGAGATGTATAATACATTGGTTTAAAATGATATACTATTGCAATAATATTTTATTTTATTTATGAATGATTCATAAGATTTTATAGACAATATATTTTTCAATATGAGCAGTCGATTTTGAAAGAGGAGAATGTCCATTTTTCTTATTGCTTGAGAATGAACGATTTTCATCCGAAGAGGTTTGAACATAGTCACAAAAATAATTTACAACTATTTAAAGAAAAAACATATATTCTACAACATTTGTTGTTTTATTTCACGTTAATTCAATATGCAGTAATTTGAATCAATATCTGAGCAAAAAAAAAGCATGTTTTTCTAAATACCAATCGACTTTACTCGCTTTTAAAAGCAATGATTTTTTTAGTCATCTTTTTTTTATAGAATTTATTAATGTAGCAAAAAGGTTAATACTTTATTTTATTAAGAGTATTTATTCATTAACTAATTATTATTATTTAATAATAAATTTGTTATTCCTTACAAGTGTTTAGCAACATAAATAGTAAATTTTATTTCATATGAAAAAGTAGAAAAAAATAAGAAAAACAAATCAGCAATAAGTTGTAAACATATAATTATAAACTATCATAAAACAATTTTTAGTACTTCTCCATTAACCGCCGACAAATTTTCATAAAAATAAAGAAATAAAAGTAAATAAAACATATAGTAAATCTATAAGATTTAACGCAAAAATGCATGATCATGCCGTCACATGCACTTGACGTCAGATGCGTTACACGTGTTTCTTATTTCATCAAGTCATTTTTAATTTGACATTTATCTTTGTTTTTTAATGATAATGTATTGATTTATTAGAGGTTTCTCTAATTAAAATAACAAATACTTCTTTAAACTGCGACGCAATGATATTAAATGTGTAAAAATTCGGAAAACTGTTGCGACCATAGTTGCGTACAATAAATGAGATTCAACTGTCGTCACAAGCATTTCCAGCCGAGAAAGAAAATGAACAAAATTAATATATTTATATTATTTTTGTAATAATATAAATATATTATTTTTGTGTAAATAAATTATACAAAATTATTTTTTCCTGTTTTCATTAATTCATATTGTAAATTTTATTGTTTAATGTTACTGATAGTTGACAGTTTAGTAATATACACTTTTCCGAATTGCTGTTTTATTTATTTATTTATTTATTTATTTTTTAGATTTTAATGGCAACATTATTTTATTTGTTTTTTGATATTTACAGTTTGGCAAATAGCTTGGCGGTAGGATAACAGAGAAGTACCCATTTTTAAACCACTGTCGAGGTCACATTGGTTAAAAGATGGTTACTTCAATTTAAAAGTAAAAGACCGCCTAAATTATTATTGTCATTTGTAATATTATGAACACAAAAATGGTTTATTTCAATGGAGACTTGCCTCAATTTTACATGAACGCGTTTTAAATATCCTTGACCAAATAATTTAAATAGCCCTGACATTATTTTTTTTTCTGAATTGATCAAAAATATAAATTTTGTGTTAATTTGTAATAAGATTTGGCTTTAACTTTTCTTTTTCAAAATTTGTCAATCCCGCTCTCAAAAGCACAACCCGCTCACGTATGGAATGTATTTTGGAATTATATTACAGTCTTTAAAATTCAGAAGCCGAATTAGAAATATTTATGTATTAATTTATTGGAAAATCATAATTTATATTTTAAAAAAAGCATATACAATATGTCTGAATTATCATCTGGAAGCTTTATTTAATAATAGGTTTGAAGTATTTTATAGAAAAGCATTTTCCAAACAACATATAAAGGAATAAAAGATGCCAGTAATATAAACATATATATATATATATTTCTTTTTCTTTTGTCGCATTTTTCTCTATCTGCAATTTTTTACCTACAGAATGCTTTCGCAATAAATAACAACAACAACAAAAAAAATGTTAAAAGTAATTTTCCTAAAAGCAATTCTTATTGTTCACATGCTATAAAAGAGGTCATGAACATTAGTAGCATTTTGATTGATGATCCTGAAACTTTACAAACTTAGGAAAAAGCAATTTTATCTGTTGTTTCTTTGATATTTTTTTAATCACATTGATTAATTCTAGCAGCTCATAAAAACGCAATGTTTTCAAGTAAAGTGGAAAATATTTCGCGTAAATAAAATTGTTTAATACGATTTTTTTATATATATACTAGGTTTTCTAAGAGTATGTCTGTACTTCCAACATGTCTAAATATTGATTATTTCTGTATATTAGTAAAAAAAAAAAATTAATAACTTAATAAACATCAAAATAAAGTTACAAGTTAAAAATAAACCTGTTCAAGCCTTCATATATAAGAACCTTTAAAAAGTAGGTGTTGAGAAAGCAAGAATATATTAAATCGAAATTTAATTTGTATTTTCTCGAATGATTTCTGTCGATCAGGGTAGTATTTTGTTACATTGTAAATAAAAAAGAAACTATCAATTTAATAAAATCGAATTTAAATGTTGACCCAGGTTTTGAAGACATGCGTACGTATCCCATAAAAAAGAAAGTACTCGACAACTCGTAGACGTTTCATACCACGAGAAAAGACGAACATTATCGTGAATAAAGTATTTATTTTATATGATGTAGTCGCAATAAGACTTAACATCAAAAATTGCTTTCCAGGAGGCAGATAATGCAAAAGGTACATACTTAGAAATGGGCATATTTTGACATCCTTTTAAACATTGTACCATTGTTAGAAAGTTGTCGGAAAGTGATAAATAATATCATTGTCAGAAGGCTGTGAGGAAGTGATAAACTAATTTCATTGTTGGAATGTTGTCGGAAAGTAATAAAGAAATATCATAATTAGAATGTTGTCGGAAACTTATAAATTAATAGCTCACTGTAAAAAAAAAAAAAAAAAAAAAAAAAAAAAAAAAAAAAAAAAAAAAAAAAAAAAAAACGGACTAAAATACGGAAATACTACTGGCAGTCTAGACGCCAGTACTACTTCCGTATGTTAACGAAACTTTTTCCGGTAAATTACAGAAAATTTTCCGTTAAATTAAAAAAAAAACGGAAAATGTTCTGTAATTTACCGGGAAAAGGTTCCGTTAAAATACCGAAATACTACTGGCGTCTAGATTGCCTGTAGTATTTTCGTATTTTATTCCGTTTTTTTTTCTTTTTTTTTTTTTTTTTTTTTTTTTTTTTTTTTTTACAGTGTATAATTGGAATTTCACATTTTTCTGATTTCTCGAGTGTTAAATGTAACTCTGTGAATATTCATGTTAACCATCTATTTGTTAATCATTTACACCGGAAGCGAAGGCTCGCAAGTTTCATATTCCGAAAGACAAATATTTGAAATTGTTATATTTTTCTTATTTAAAGTAACAATTTCTGTTATTAAATAATTGTATGAATTAATGAGCCATACGAAAGAAAAACGAATGTGCCTTGTTTGTTTTTCAAGAAGTTCAATGTCACTAAATTCAAATTTTATGTTTTATGTTTTCGAATAACCAATTTAAGAATCTAGTTTATGTGAAGCAATGAAAGACTTATCTGTAATTTAGAAAAGTGAAATAAACTTCAAGGTTTGTATACATAATTAAGAGAAAGTCACTTAAACCATTCGGTCGTGTCATATTATTAATAGGACATGTCTTTCATTCAGTATTAGTTTATAGACCAGGGGAAATGTACATTTTACCTTGCAAAACTTATTGTATCAAATGTAACTTCTGAAATACATAAAAAGTGTAATTTATGTACGATTGTTACATTATTTTCAAAGACAGGCATGCTATAATAGACATATTTAGATTCGGTATAAATAAAATGGCCTAAATTTCACATGCTTATTGCGTACGAATGATTTATTGCATTTGATGATTGAGATATTATTTGAAGGAAGATGTAGAAAATTAGATATACTGCTTGTAAAGCGCTATTTCATGGTGAATTCAAATATTTCATGATGAAGGCCTTCAATTATCCGGAATAAGAGATCTGTGAGGCCAAACGTTATATTGTTTTTATCCGTTGAATTAAAATATGATTTTTGCTCTGAATTCCTGAAAAAGTTCGTAATTTACAAGTTCTTGTAAAAAATATGGATGGCCTAAATTACCATATCAAAGCTACTAAAAAGCATTGACAGAAAACAACATTTTACTCACATGAAATGCATTTTGCTACATAATTTTTTTTCTCTGCGTTTGAATAGGTGCAGGATAATTAAACATCCGTATAAGTTAATTGCAATATAATTAAACATTAGTTTCACAATTCACATATAATCTTTATAAAATCTAAATACTAAACTTTGTCAATCTCTCACACTTTCATTTGAAAATGCCAGTGTTCAGAACAACTGCTTTTGTTTTTCCTTCATATGCTCGGTAGCAAATACCGTATTTTAGGTAGCTTTCACTACAAAAAGCTACCTATTGCACCTGTTCGGAGGAAAGCGATTTCCAAAAAATTTTGGTATATTTTCATCGATCATGACCTCCAGACCCCGAAACCACCCTCCGTTCAAAATTGACATATATATATATATACAGGGTGTCCAGCGAATAAGACCCTCATTTCAAAATTAAATATCTCACAAACAAAGATCAATAGAATAATGCGGTAAACAGTTTCTTTATTAGCTAAGTTGTAAAAATGTTATACAGAAGTTTCGAAAATTTAGTTGCAAAAAACGTTAACAGATGGCGTTGTACTCGATATGCCTGTAAATTGTTCTTCGAAATCCAGAGCGGTCAGTTCGAGACACTTCACCCATTTTGAGGAGTCGATGCTGAGTCGACTCACTTGATTGATGAGTCGACATAGTGATTTGACTGTCGACTCACTTGTGCAAAATGAAAAGCAACTGATCTGGTAAAACTTGCTGGATCTGTTAGTATAATATTGAAATGTGCGATGTAAGCATCTCAGTTAATGTTTTATTATTTAAATTACTATTAAATAAAGTTTATTTATTAGTTCAATAATAAGTTATCTTTCAATTTTATGTATTTCAACTCTTTATTAACACTTAACTGTTAGCGGTCTCACAGAAAACTACATTTTTCAATTTTCACAGTTAAACTCGTAATTTCCAGTGAATACCATTGAAATTTTGTTTCATTTGGAGCCCTAGAATTATTGCTAGAGATTCTGAATATGAGAAGTTTAATTATAATAGTCCTGTACTTAAAGTTTAGTACAGAAACAGTACCCTGTCAGTTAGTAGAGACTTTCATTCATCTTTTAACCTTCTCACCGCCGTGAACTGATATATCTGTTCACTAAACTGTAGGTTTCATTGCTATAGAAGTATAATTTAGATTAATATAATTCTACAGATTTGATGCAGTTTGAAAAGATTGAGTTATGATTAATAATTTCAATGATTATATTCTTATACGTAATTCTTTTTTATATCATGTAGGAAAAATGATCTTTCTTTAGCAATTTAAAAAAATTACTGAGAAAACACCAACGCAATTTAGCCCTTTTGCTTGGCGCTCAGAGGGTTAATCAAGCTGTCTCGGAGACGGGTTAAGTAATTCGAAAAATAATTGCAATTACCCTTAAATTCTGTTAGCGCTGCTTTTTTTTTTTTAATGTTTACAGTTTAACTTGTAATTTCCTGTTTAACTATCAATACAGTGGAAATTTGCTTCATTTGGAGTCCTAGTATTATTGTTTGAAATGTTTGTAAAAGCGAAATTTTATTAGAAATATTACTGTACAAACAGTTTAGTGCAAAAACAGTATTGTAAGAGTTAATCGCGCCTTTTATTCATCTTTTAATCGAATGGTTTCACAACAGCTCACAGTTGTAATGTGGCAATTTTCTGTCACAGTAGTTAAAGCTTAAATGATTTTTTTCAGATGAATTGTCATGTATAAAATTCATTATCACATTTAGGACCATAGATCTTATTCAGGTTATAGCTGCCGTAAATGCGACAAAAAATACCTAACGCGACAATCATATACACTGCTCAAAACAATTAAAGGATATTTGAAGTTTCATATAAAATAAAGATATAAACGAATTTTTTTTTGCCGAAAATAGAAGAAGAGAATCACAAATGCAAATTTTTCTGTTTTTCAAACTGTGGAGTATGCAAATTTTGAGTTCGACGTCAAAAACGTCGCTTCAGCGGCAGCGAATGAAATTTGACTTTCAACTGGATAAAAGAGAATGAAGACAAGGATGATCGGCATTCAGTGATTGCTTTGTTTCGATGAGTACGATGTCTCAGCGAAGTCATTTGACAGATTCAGAAGCTTTGAGAATTGTTGGCAGGTTAGAAGGGGGCCAAACTCAAGCCGAAGTAGCGCAAGCCATTGGAGTATCACAAAGTGTCATTTCCAGGATCTGGAACCGTTTTTTGGAGAGTGGATGTGCAGGCCGAAGGTCAGGGCAAGGTCGTAGACGGGCAACAACGCCCAATGCAGATCGGTATTTAGCGTTAACAGCTCGGAGACACCGAACCATGAACGCTACTCTTCTCCAAGAACACCTTCGCTCGGCTACAGGCACCACGATTTCAACACAGACTGTCCGAAACAGGCTCCTTGCTGTAGGTCTGTATGCTCGCCGACCGATGGTATGTGTTAGATTAACATCAAGGCTTCGTCGCGACCGCAGGGAGTGGGCAACCGAGCATGTCAACTGGAGGAGAAATGAATGGAGCAATATTCTGTTTTCTGACGAGTCCCGTTTTTCTGTGCATCCGGATAATAGGCGTATTTTCATCTGGAGGGACCGTGGCAGTAGGAATAATCCTGTGTTCGTGCACGAAAGTGTCAGATTTGGCGGTGGAGGAGTGTTGGTGTATGGTGGCATCTCCATTGACGGGCACACTGACCTCTACATCATTCGAGATGGAGCTCTGACTGGTCGCCGATATAGGGATGAGATCCTCAGACCTATTGTAGTCCCTTACGCTGCAGCAATCGGAGATAACTTCATTTTAATGGACGATAACTGCAGGCCACATCGTGCAAATCTGGTGGAGGATTTCCTTTTCGAGGAAGGAATCGTTCGAGTGAAATGACCAGCGTGTTCTCCAGACATGTATCCAATCGAGCACGTTTGGGACGCTCTAGGAAGACGAGTTTCTGGCCGCCAACAACCCCCACAAACTCTCCAAGAACTGGAAAGAGCTCTTCTGGAAGAGTGGGGCAGAATACCTCAACTCGTCATTAATAGCCTCATTGAGTCCATGCCTCAAAGGTGTTCAACGTTGCTGACCGCCCGTGGAAACCATACCCCCTACTGAAAGTGATTTTCTTTGAAGAAAACACCTTTTTTTATTATTTTTCTCTCATATGCACAAATTGTGTTTTTTTCCTTTAGTACACAAATGCGCAATAAAATGCATTTTTTTCTGCCAAACATGTGTAATTTATTCTCATATAACCTACTATGTCTGTCGACCATGTATCAATCAGCTAAACAGTTCACCAGATACAAAATCCACCTAAAACTGCAATATCCTTTGATTGTTTTGAGCAGTGTATTATTGTTTTATACTAGAGATAATTATTAAATTTATACAAAACAAGTTAGTTTTGAACTAAAGGTACAGTATTCAGTAATTTGTTGCTTAATAAAATATATATGTATATAAATCTAATAAAATGCCAAATATACCCTCACTGCGACAAAACTATGGGAAATCGCGTCTCATTTAGGCACAATGACCTTATAATGCTATATTAATTCCGTGTTTTAAATAAATAAATACGTATATTAATTTACGTATATTTTTTTAAAGTTTAGCCAATCGATTTTTTTAATGTCCCTTATTTAAACCCAGATATGGAATATATTTTCGAAATCCTGTAGCTACCACGCACCCCCCCCCCTTCCTTTTTTTTTTCGTAAACAGCTAGGCTGTGTGTGTGTCTCTATGGATGTATCTCAATACTATATGGTTATATATTATCATGGTTTTCAAAATAGAATTTTAAAAGGGAGTAAATCAAAAACTATAAACAAGAGAAAACAAGAACATTTTTAAACTTAGTCTCATCCCCCCTCCTCGGGGCGGGTGGGGGACTCATTATTGAATTCATTTGTATTCGGAAACGCGTAAAATTGGCAGGTGTTCTTATTCAGGAACTATGTAATCGAATGGCGTTTTCCATTTTTGGCCAAAATATCTTTCAAAAAATGCTGTCAAATTTGGAGTTTTGAATCGAATTTCCGTACACGTTAACACGAAAAGATAAAAACGTGCCGTTACGTGACAAAAATCGCATTTTACTTGATAAGCAATTTATTTATGTTTTAAAAAATGGGAAAAGCTATTTGATTCCAAATCGGCTCAATAGTCAGGCCTGTCAAATGTATAACTTGATAGTTAAAAATACTGCCTCTGAGCCCGCAAAGTAAAGTTTGTGTAACGGAAAAATACGATCTTCTCAAAAACTATGTAACCGAGGATAATCGCTATAACTTTCTAGCAAAGTTTGAGTACACTATTATGGCCCCTAATTTTTTATCATCATTTTAGTTTCAGCACATTCGGAAATAGGTTGGAAGGGGGGGGGGGGGCGCTCCCCGCACTCACACGTACACACACAAAAAAAAATCCGTTTCCGTTTTGTTTTCAGCACAGAAAATTTAAACTTTTAAATTTTGACATATATAAAAAATAACTCCTCAAAACCTTCCACTCCCAGTTAAAAAGAAGGTAATTTTTTAGACATGGGGGATACGGGATTAAACAAGAATATTTCTATATTTTACAATTTGGCTTAGAGGTGTTCACCGGCCCAGCCCGTTGGCAGGGCAAGGACCAATTTTTCGCAGCACTGGGGTCGGACAGGGTTTTACTTCTTTTCTGAAGGCTTGGGAAGGGCCTAGGCATTGCTCTTTCCGTCAATGCTAGGTCCTTTCTTTTTTCTGAAGGATCTCGCCCAGCCGAACATAATTTTTCTGTACTGATCCGGGACTGGCTTCATTCTTCCAAAGATTGCAAGGGCCGACATTTTAAGTGCCGGCCCAGCCCGTACGAAAATTATTGTCTTGGCCTGGTCTGGTCCGTGCAAAAAGAAGTAAAATTTGACCCGACCCAAAACTTTTTGCAAAAAATGCATATATTTTTAAATTGCCATTATACTTATTGTCATATTATTGTACAATTAAACTTTAAAATTTATTCTTTTTAAAGAATAGCCATTTCTAGGTAATAGAATTAAAGTACAATAAAACAAGTGAAAAAGAACCTGTCTATGACGGAATGCTGTCTTAAACTAAAAAATGTGTTGATACATGAAAAATGAATATAATAATATGTGAGGAAAAGTATATAATACATTTAAACCTGCACAGAAGGAAACTTATCTATAGCGTATATTTTTTCATTCCTAAGCAATTTCGTTTTCGACGATTTTACTATATAGAATTTTTCACATTGTTAATTCTCCAATGCAAAGAATATGGATTAACGTTATTAAATTTAACTGAAACACTTACATACAAATAGAGATTCATTAAAAACATAAATATCGCAGCACAGGTCTCTTCTTTACAAATGAAGATTATAAAAATGAAAATAAAAGCTAAAATAAGTTTTTTTGGTCAGAACTTTTTGTAACGAACAATTTTTAACCATATTGACGTAAAAATTCATGTTTTCTAGAAATTTAGTGGACCGGACGGCCTCAGTCCGATATTTTAACATTTTTCCTGGCCGGAATAATTTTATACCGAGACGGGGCATTACTTATTTTGTACGGGTTGAACTTTTAAATTTTATATACAGGTGGGCCGAATTTTTTTCTAAGGGCGGGCCGGGTCAGGGCTAATAAATTTGGTTTCTTTGCAGACCTTTAGTTTGACTGTTCCCAGCACCCATCCAACATAGTCTAATATAAAAATATTCTTTTATGTAAAATTAAAACCAAAATAACAAGCATACACTCAAAAATTATCTTATATGTGGAGAATCGAGTCACTATGTCGGCTCAATAATCAAGTGAATCGACTCAGCATCGGCTCCTCAAAATGAGTTGAAGTGCCTCGAACTGATCGCTTTGGACTTCGAAGCACAATTTATAGGCATATCGAGAACAGCGCCATCTGTTAACGGGTTTTGAAACTAAATTTTAAACTTCTGTATAACATTTTTACGACTCAGCTAATAAAGAAGCCGTTTACCGTATAATTCTATTGATATTTGTTTGCGAGATATTTAATTTTGAAATCAGGATTTTATTCGCTGGACACCCTGTATATATATATATATCTGAATTTATCACACTGTCGCTCTCGTACTTATAAACCGATTTGGATGTAATTCGGTGTGTACATAGTACATACCAATGTCTCGACCGAGTTCGATGGCCAGCTTCATCCGCCATTTTGTTTCAAAATGGCGTCCATTTAAAATTTAAAAAAATATAAATTTGAAATGTGGTACCAAAAAATTGAAAATGGAAAAATATTTTTTTCTTATGTATTTTACCTTTATACAAAGATTACGGAGCAGTTTTTGTTTCGTCTATATCTTAAAAAATGGCTGAGTTATAGAATTTTGAATTTCTAGCGTGGCTGACATTTTGAAACGTCTTGAATTTTGTCACGCGATAAAAGGCGAATTTATGAACCGATTTGGATGTAACTTCGTTTATACATAGTACATACCAATGTCTCGACCGAGTTCGTTGGTCAGCTTCATCCGCCATCCTGTTTAAAAATGGCGGCAATTTAAATCATTTAAAAAAAAATTAAAATTTAAAATGGGATACCAAAATTTGGAAAATGAAAAATATTTTTTTCGTATGTGTTTGACCTTAATACAAAGATTCCGGAACAGTTTTTGTTTCGTCTATATCTAAAAAAATGGCTGAGTTATAGCATTTTGAATTTCTATTGTGGCTGACATTTTAAAACGACCTGATTTTTGTCACGCGATAACAGGAGTATTTATGAACCGTTTGGATGTAACTTGGTCTGTACATAGTACATACCAATGTCTCGACGGAGTTCGTTGGCCAGCTTCATTCGCCATCTTGTTTCAAAAGGGTTGCCATTAAAATAAATAAATTTAAAATTTAAAATGAGGTATTAAAAAATTGGAAACTGAAAAAGATTTTTTTTATGTGTTTGGCCTTGATACAAAGATTGCGGAGCAGTTTTTGTTTCTGAAAATTTGTTCTTTTCTTTATATCTTAAAAAAAATGGTTGAATGGCACTTTGAATTTCTAACATGGCTAACATTTTGAAACGATCTTGTATTGTCACGCGATAAAACACGTATTCGCCGCCTATTTCGATGTAAGAAGGCATGTGGATAGTATACATCAATATCTCGACCAAGTTCGCTGGACAGCTTCATCAGCCCTCTTGTTTCAAAATGGCGGCCATTAAATTAAAAAAGAATATATTTAAATTGAGGTGCAAAAAATTAGAAATTGAAAAAGGTTTCTTTCTTAAGTATTTGACCTTGATATAAGGATCCGGGAGCATTTTTTGTTTGTCTTTGTCTTAAAAAATGGCACAGATATAGCAAATTCAATATCTAATGTGGGTGACATTTTGAAAAATCTGATTTTTTGCCTGCGACAGCACTCCTATATATCAATAGATTCCGATGTGAGTGAGCATGTGCACAGCAATTACTAAGGTCTCGACCAAGTTCACTGGTTAGCCTCATCCACCGTGTTGTCTTGAAAAGGCAGGCACTTTAAGAAATCGCCCAATTTGGCAGCCAAATATAAGTTACTTTAAATAAAAGCAGCTTGGATAAAGTTGACTAATTTCGCGAAATTCTCATTCATAAAGATTTAGTATTGATAAAAATTAGTATTGAATCTCCTATATTCGGTTTCCACTAAATTGAGCTTCGTGTGTTTGAATAGTATAAGTTGACTTTTTTAAAATAAGGAATATGAAAGCTACCTCTTCCTCCCGGCACTGGCCGGAAGGACTTTTTATTTTACAGCGAACCAGAAACAGAACTGAAAATGTAGTTAAAAAATCTTGTATACAAATCGTAACTTATGTTGAAATATTTTATTTTATCACATTTAGAATAAATTTTAATCTGTAACAGTAAAAATATTTGTCTAAAAATAATATTAAATACAACTAGCAGAGGTATAATTAAATGCACAAAAGTAATAAGAAACTGTCAGCATTAACGCAATTGTACTTGATTCGCCATGCTTGCCAATAGCTTCTTATTCCAAATCCGTACGTTCGGTAATTTCATTAATAATAAAAAAAATCTGAACTAATTTCTTTGAAAATTTTATTATAGAAAATTTCAATATATCCTCCGTACCATGTTAAATTATCCAATGTGAAAACAGTGGGCTATTTTTGAACAATTCAGATTTCTTGATTGGCACCATTTTTTTGAAATAGTAAAATTTGCCTTATATAACTTTATTTAATGGAAAATGAAGTAAGGCGAAAACAAGGGTAATTTTACCATTTCAGAAAAGTGCTGTCAATCATGAAATCTGAGTTAATAAAAAGTAGCCCACTGTTTTCACATTGCATAGTTTGATATGGTACCGACAATATTACAAAAAATGATTATGTCAAAGTGTGTATATTAAATCAAATAATTTGTTTTTAATAATTTTTAAAACTTATTTTTATTTTAATACATATTTGATACATTTAATTAAAAATATATAATTTTTTAGTTGTGCGTGGACAATTTAAAAGAAAATGTAATTTTTTATTTATAATATTTTTATTTTATTATGGCTATTTTACATATAATAGAATTTTAAATTTAATAAATTTTTAACAATATTTTAAACATCTACATGCAGGTTAAGGTATTCCGATATATGAAATTCTATCCCTTGGTGTATCCACATTTTTAATTTTGAATCGCTTTACAATTTCGAATTTAATAAAATAGTTTTTTCTAAAACAAGTATATCATAGATAAAGCAGTTTTTAACAATATACTGAAGAATAATACAACCAATAAAAGTAAAACCTTAAAATAAAAAAACTATTATTTAAATCAGGAGAATAAGATAGTATTATAGATTTTTTTAAAAGTAAGCTGAATATATTCGTGCACTCCGTAAAATACAAACTTCTGCATTCATATTGTAACGTTATTCAATTTCCTTCCACTCACGGAAAATGGCAATTTTAAAAATAAAATAAAATCATAGATAATAAGATTTACAACATAAATCAGAAAATTCCGGAATTCCGTAAACTGAGTTAACGAAGCGTTTCCGATGTGAAATAAAGTTTGAAGCCAAAAAAATAGAGGTAATCGGATTTCTCTACAGTTGACTTTTGGAGTTCTAATATGATAGAAATGTTATCTTTCAGTAAAAAAAAAAAAAAAAAAAAAAAAAAAAAAAAAAAAAAAAAAAAAAAAAATCAGGGATTATCGGCGAAATGTAGATCTCTTGTTTCATAAAATCATTAAATATATTGCGTCTTCAGGGATACAGTTTTTATGAAAGATATTTTTTAGATATAAAAAAACTGATACATATGAAAATTCAGTTTAAAAAATTACTCCAATTTATTTTTTACGTTAGATTTTCGAATATACAAATAAACAAATTGCACAATTTTAATACTGAGTTTTAAGGATTTCATTTGTATAATCGAGTTTTATACGAATATATATATATATATATATATATATATATATACGTTGTCAGGTTTGACATAAAGAAGTGTTATCGTGAGAGAAGTTTATAATACATTTGTAATAACAAAACAATATTTTAAATGTTGTGTGTATGAACTTCAGCAAGATGTCGCACGATGCCAAAGGCAGAGGAAAGTGAAAGTGTTAAGAGTTTGTTATATGTTATACTACAGATATTTAAATAATAATAAATAAATAAATAACATTCTAAAAATAAACTTCAGAACATCAAGGAGATGCCAAAAAATGTGCATTTTAAGTGATATATCTAGCTATTTTTTTTTTTTTTTAATTCCTAAATTCAAAAATGTTTTTAAATGGCTGTTTTGAAAATGTATAACTATGAGGAATATAACTTTATTCTTTTACTAGAGAAACATCGTACATTATCATTAATTAATTATCACAGAATGATAGACGCAGGAAAAAAAAAAAAAAAGATACGGACAAAGAAAAGTTACATAAAAAATTATTTTGAAAGATTTACCTGAAAAAAATCTCATTATTTGAAAACTGATATAATGAAATTAAATATTCTGATACTCTAACGACATATCTCCCCTTTAAATTGCACAGTTATAAAAATATATTATTATGCTTTATTCTCAAACTGAATATATTCTAGTATCGTCAACACGATGCGGTTAATTACAAAATTATGAATGTAATTATAAATTCCTTAAAAAAAATACTGATACAGTTATTCGATACTAAGCTTCTGCTGTTATATTTTCACAGTTATTTTGAATAATGTACCTTTATTCGTGGGGGATCCTAAGGATTAAAAAAAAATCTTATTGATTTATTGTTCAATTTATCTACATATTGACTTTTTCTAAACACTTTGCTATGAATAGACATTGGGAAATATGCAATGAAAAACAACACTTATGGAAACATCCCAAAACGACTGACAGTCTTACAAAACAAACGAGGCATTCAGCCCATAGGTGATATTCTAGATTTTTCTAATTAATATTCACCGAATAACACAGAAGATTTAATTTTTCTGTCAAAACAAAAACAAAAAATTGCATTAAAAAAATAGGGGAGCATTAAAAATGTGAAGAACAATGCGAGACAACCATGCTTGGGCATAAAAGAGGGAGTACATGTGTATCAAAGCACAAAATATAATTATACGAAAAAAAATTGCAAGAGAGCTTTAATTATTTGAAACGATGGATCGGAATGAAAAGGTTATTTATGTCAACAATTTGGTTACATGTAAATGACAAAGAAATACTGTTTAGGAATGATGCAATGTATTTAATATGGCTTGTGGTACCTTCGAACAGATAAAACTCTCACAAACCTGTTTTCAGGAATTTGATAACAATTTGGGGAGTACTGTTCACTCTTTTAGAATTACAATATCCATGTCCCGAGCAATAAAAGGAGTCCTTAGTCTCACTGCAATGCCTCGTCCTAGTATGTCCCAAACATGCTCGATTGAATTCAGGTCAGGACAGCATGTTGACGTTTCGGCTTAAATATGTTCTGCACGGCACGAGCCGAGGGTCTGGCATTATCATGCATGGAATAAAAGGAATCACCAACTGCTGCACCGTAAAATACGACATGAGACCATAGATCAGCATATCGTCTGTACATCTATGGGTCGTCAAAGTGCCTTTCCGAATGATGTGCAGGTACGTACGTCAACCTATGCTGATTCCAGCCCATATCATCATCCCACCACATTTGTAATGTGATTTTTCGCGTCGAATGTGGGATTGTTTCGAGTGCTCTTTTCCTTCGTATCAAAACAGATTGGATGTCACATCCAGAGTGAATTGAGTCTCGTCTTAAACAGAATTTGACTCCAAACACGTTGCCTATAATCTCGATGTTATGTTGTCCACGTTCTTTGTGCCACAATGTTACTTGAAGTTAACGGAGTACAGAGCAGTTACTTACGTATATATACGTATATACTTACGTATAGAGACCGCTCGAATGAAGCTTATTTTGGCTGGACACCCTTCGTCATTGGTTAACAGATTTGTGTTTGCAGTTGAGTAGCATTGTCTGTTTCTTCTCCACAAGCTGTTAGCAGGATATATCGGTCATCTGTTTCTGTGGTAGCACATGACCGATCTTTCCCTGTTCGACGTCTAACATTCCCTATGTCTTGTAATCGATTAAACAACTTTGCATTTACACTTCTTGCGACTCCAACAGCGTCCGCTATAATTTGTGGTGTTTCCATGGATTCAACTGTTCCGATAATATGACACACCACGGATTTCGATAAATCACGTCGTTGTGACATTTTCAAGACACTTTTTTCTCACAATACATGATGATCAATTGGATTTTACAAATAAGACAGTGGAACAAACGTTCCTGCTCTTATCTCCTTTTTATAGTTTTTGAAGTCATAAACTTCGATTTGCATTTGAAGTTTTCGTCATTGGATTCCTATTACGTTTTAAATTATGGATGTTTTATTATACGTTACTTATCGGCGTAAGTATTTGCGTAATTTTGTTAAAACCATGGGTTCCCCTAATTGTTTTGAGCAGTTTATTAATATTTATTTATTTCTACTGGTATATTCAATATTTTGTTATAATAAGCCAATTATAATATATTTAAAATCTGATTTTAAATGGATCAAATTTAATGTTAAAAATACATCTATACACTTTAATATTTTACATATTTTTACATATAATATTGGATCTAATATAATACTAGGCATACAACACAAACATAACTACTTATAACACTAGATACCACATACTCTAAAAACACACTATCAATCATTTTAAACAAGACATTTTAAATGTATCGTTTTAAAGCTGATGTATTTACACCGAAATTTTCGTTCTCTTTTTAATATCCACGTGAAAATACTTTTCTTGTTACAAAAGAAATATTATTTGTGCCGTCATAGAATTTACAACAATAGTTAAAATGATCATCCCAAAATATGAAATAAATGTCTCATGTAAGAATATTTTTAAATTTAAACTATTTGGCAATATTATTATGTAGCATTTTAGATAGAACTTAATTTCTCCATTTTCGGCTTTTAACGCATAATAATGAATTTATTATTTTAAACTGTTCTTTCGCTTTTAATATTGACGCGTAAATATAGTTTTTATGACGTAATTTTCAATACTTTCCTGCTTTTAATACTAATTCTAATTTTAAAGATTTTTTTCTGTTTATAATAGTCACGTGTAAATACATTTTTAATTTGAAGGAAATATTATTATTTGCGCTGTTTCTACAATTGGCAAGAATATAAAATAATAACCTTTTCTAAAATATGTAAAAAATATATCTCAAATGCTGAAAACTTGAATTTAAAGTGGAAATAAACCCTAAAAATAAGTGAAATTAAAACAAAAAATGTAATCTGCACAACGGGATATTTTAATGTATATCATTAGACAAAAATATTAAACTTCTGTGAATCGTTTTTGCTCGCATAATACTTTTTTAATGGAACCGATTTTGACCAAATTTAGTATTAAATATATCTTAAAATAACTCTTTGATATAAACATGTCTGAATCATGCTGTTTATCAAACATTTCTCTATAATACTAAAAATTTTCGTATTTTTGTCTGCAATAGTGTTCTTAATATTAGCAAAGAAAGACCTCTGGTCACGAAAAATTCATTTACTGCGGCGATGACAACGTTTGTTATTTTTTTTAGAATAGAGATATGTATAATACATTGGTTTAAAATGATATACTATTGCAATAATATTTTATTTTATTTATGAATGATTCATAAGATTTTATAGACAATATATTTTTCAATATGAGCAGTCGATTTTGAAAGAGGGGAATGTCCATTTTTCTTATTGCTTGAGAATGAACGATTTTCATCCGAAGAGGTTTGAACATAGTCACAAAAATATTTTACAACTATTTAAAGAAGAGACAGATATTCTACAACATTTGTTGTTTTATTTCACGTTAATTCAATATGCAGTAATTTTAATCCATATCTGAGCAAAAAAAAGCATGTTTTTCTAAATACCAATCGACTTTACTCGCTTTTAAAAACAATGATTTTTTTTAGTCATCTTTTTTTATAGAATTTATTAATGTAACAAAAAGGTTAATACTTTATTTTATTAAGAGTATTTATTCATTAACTAATTATTATTATTTAATAATAAATTTGTTATTCCTTACAAGTGTTTAGCAACATAAAAAGTAAATTTTATTTCATATGAAAAAGTAGAAAAAAATAAGAAAAACAAATCAGCAATAAGTTGTAAACATGTAATTATAAATTATCATAAAACAATTTTTAGTACTTCTCCATTAACCGCCGACAAATTTTCATAAAAATAAATAAATAAAAGTAAATAAAACATATCGTAAATCTATAAGATTTAACGCAAAAATGCATGATCATGCCGTCACATGCACTTGACGTCAGATGCGTTACACGTGTTTCTTATTTCATCAAGTCATTTTTAATTTGACATTTATCTTTGTTTTTTAATGATAATGTATTGATTTATTAGAGGTTTCTCTAATTAAAATAACAAATACTTCTTTAAACTGCGACGCAATGATATTAAATGTGTAAAAATTCGGAAAACTGTTGCGACCATAGTTGCGTACAATAAATGAGATTCAACTGTCGTCACAAGCATTTCCAGCCCAGAAAGAAAATGAACAAAAATAATATAAATAAATAAATTGTACAAGATTATTTTTTCCTGTTTTCATTAATTCATATTGTAAATTTTATTGTTTAATGTTACTGATAGTTGACAGTTTAGTAATATAAACTTTTCCGAATTGCTGTTTTTTTTTTTTTTTTTTGTTGTTGTTGTTGTTAGATTTTAATGCCAACATTATTTTATTTGTTTTTTGATATTTACAGTTTGGCAAATAGCTTGGCGGTAGGATAATAGAGAAGTACTCATTTTTAAACCAAAATATTTTTTTTTTCTGAATTGATCAAAAATATAAATTTTATGTTAATTTGTAATAAGATTTGGCTTTAACTTTTCTTTTTCAAAATTTGACAATCCCGCTTTCAAAAGCACAAACCGCTCACGTATGGAATGTATTTTGAAATTATATTACAGTCTTTAAAATTCAGAAACCGAATTAGAAATATTTATGTGTTAATATATTGGAAAATTATAATTTATATTTTTGAAAAAGCATATACAATATGTCTGAATTATCATCTGGAAGCTTTATTTAATAATAGGTTTGAAGTATTTTATAGAAAAGCATTTTCCAAACAACATATAAAGGAATAAAAGATGTCAGTAATATAAACATATATATATATATATATTTTTTTCTTTTATCGCATTTTTCTCTATCTGCAATTTTTTACCTACAGAATGCTTTCGCAATAAATAACAACAACAACAAAAAAAAAAAAAAATGTTAAAAGTAATTTTGCTAAAAGCAATTCTTATTGTTCACATGCTATAAAAGAGGTCATGAACATTAGTAGCATTTTGATTGATGATCCTGAAACTTTACAAACTTAGGAAAAAGCAATTTTATCTGTTGTTTCTTTGATATTTTTTTATCACATTGATTAATTCTAGCAGCTCATAAAAACGCAATGTTTTCAAGTAAAGTGGAAAATATTTCGCGTAAATAAAATTGTATAATAGGATTTTTTTTTATATATATTCTAGGTTTTCTAAGAGTATGTCTGTACTTCCAACATGTCTAAATATTGATTATTTCTGTATATTAGTAAAAAAAATAATAACTTAATAAACATCAAGATAGAGTTACAGGTTAAAAATAAACCTGTTCAAACCTTCATATATAAGAACCTTTAAAAATTAGGTGTTGAGAAAGCAAGAATATATTAAATCGAAATTTAATTTGTATTTTCTCGAATGATTTCTGTCGATCAGGGTAGTATTTTGTTACATTGTAAATAAAAAAGAAACTATCAATTTAATAAAATCGAATTTAAATGTTGACCCAGGTTTTGAAGACATGCGTAAGTATCCCATAAAAAGAAAGTACTCGAAAACTCGTAGACGTTTCATACCACGAGAAAAGATGAACATTATCGTGAATAAAGTATTTATTTTATATGATGTAGTCGCAATAAGATTTAACATCAAAAATTGCTTTCCAGGAGGCAGATAATGCAAAAGGTACATACTTGAAATGGGCATATTTTGACATCCTTTAAACATTGTACCATTGTTAGAAAGTTGTCGGAAAGTGATAAATAGTATCATTGTCAGAAGGCTGTGAGGAAGTGATAAACTAATTTCATTGTTGGAATGTTGTCGGAAAGTAATAAATTAATATCATAATTAGAATGTTGTCGGAAACTTAAAAATTAATAGCTCACTAAAAGAAAAAAAAAAAAAAAAAAAAAAAAAAAAAAAAAACGGAAAAAAATACGGAAATACTACTGGCAATCTAGACGACAGTACTATTTCCGTATTTTAATGAAACTGTTTCCCGGTAAATTACAGAAAATTTTCCGTTAAATTCCAAAAAAAAACAAAAAAAAACGGAAAATTTTCTGTAATTTACCGGGAAAAAGTTCCGTTAAAATACGGAAATAAAATCTAACAATCTAACAATCTAAACTGGCGTCTAGATTGCCTGTAGTATTTCCGTATTTTATTCCGTTTTTTTTTTTTTTTTTTTTTTTTTTTTTTTTTTACAGTGTATAACTGTATTTTCACATTTTTCTGATTTCTCGAGTGTTAAATGTAACTCTGGGAATATTCATGTTAACCATCTATTTGTTAATCATTTACACCGGAAGCGAAGGCTCGCAAGTTTCATATTCAGAAAGACAAATATTTGAAATTGTTATATTTTTCTTATTAAATAATTGTATGAATTAATGAGCCATACGAATAGTTATGCTAATAGAAAAACGAATGCGCCTTGTTTGTTTTCCAAGAAGTTCAATGTCACTAAATTCAAATTTTATGTTTTATGTTTTCGAATAACCAATTTAAGAATCTAGTTTATGTGAAGCAATGAAAGACTTATCTGTAATTTAGAAAAAGTGAAATATACTTCAAGGTTTGTATACATAATTAAGAGAAAGTCACTTAATCCATTCGGTCGTGGCATAATATTAATAGGACATGTCTTTCATTCAGTATTACTTTATAGTCCAGGGGAAATGTACATTTTACCCTGCAAAAAGATTTTTGGTAAAATATTTTTTCTTCTAAATTGTTTATAATGATGCCAACATGGAAAAAAACAAGTTTTCTATCAAAATTTCTTAAGGCTAAATTTTCTGTGGCCGAAAAACAACAAAATTTTGGGACATTTTTTTGATTTTTTGGAAATAACTCAAGACTCGTTGCTGTAGCTTTAGGCAAAAAAGCCACCTCTACTTTGCGCAGTTACACGCGCGCTGATATTCAGATAAATAAAATAAACCAGTAATTTTGTCCTTGCATAATAAATCAACTAAATATAATGATATAGGTAATTTCTTACCTTTATGTTGTTGCTCAGCAATTCCTCGTATGAAGGATGGTCCGCATTTAAATCAGGTTCCGCGTATCCATTTGTCAGGAGCACCTGTTATCCCGCTTTGTATAGTGTTGAGTAAAAAAAAATGGTGGAAGTTTAATGTTTTATCTTATTTAAATTGAATGCACTTCTGAGACATTTTCTTTGTTGATTAACTAATTATATTATTAACACTTTAAATTTACATTTTAAGTTATATTTTTATATACCGCTGCTTTTTGCAGCAACAATTTTTTTATTACATCTTTGCTGATCGAAATTTATAGATCAACTAACTTAAAAATAAGAATGTTTATTTTAGTCCTTTACAGTTCGATGACGTGGAAGTCTTGCATCATGCGTGGGCTGATATACGAACATATTTCATTTATTTTGGAAGATATAAAGAGAGAGTTGATTACGCAATGATTTATTGCTACTAAATCAGTTTATTTAAGTATCATAATGTTTTTGTGTCCTTGAAAATTATTGCTTGTTTAATGTTTCGAAAATAGTTACAGTCAATATCTGAGAGGGTTATAAATCCATCAGTAGCATATTATTTGTCAGTTACAATATTAAAGAGGATAAAATTTTCTACAACTTTCATATTTACAACTTTTTTATACACTCAATAGCAAACGCAGAACGCTATTTCAAAAATGAGACAATTTTTTCAATTTTCTTAAAAACCGTGAAAAACGTAGTTTCGCCGCGATTATTCAAATATCCCCCGCAGATTTAATTGTGTATGTCGACTTCTAAAAATTGGTAGCAGTAAATATCTATCCTTTTCACACTCGCATCATTATTTTCATCTCAACAGACATTTTATATGCAATAAATTAATATAATTTTAAATGTAGGGCAGATTGTAATTGAATGAGACAATTTTCATATTTAGACAGTAATTTTAAGTGTATACAATGTTAATTTCAAAGCATTGTTTAAAAGAATTTTTCAATCTATAGTAACTTATTGGCACTATAGTTTCAATTAAAAAAGATTTCTCGCTTAATTTTAATAAATTTTATAATTTTTATAATGCATACATATTTTTCCAGGTATCAATGGAATAGGTGGGTCATTTTCAAAATATGTCCATGTTTTGGAATAACAAAATCAAATATTTAGAAATAACCAAAACGTTTTAATTGTTTGTAAATATTTACATTACCTCATAAACATTAATATAAAAGCATTAGCAGAGACCAAATTACTAATTTGACATTTTAAAACTTTTTTTTTATTTTAATGCACTTGGTATAACGACATAAGTGAGCACGTTAATGACAAATTAAGCAAAATATTTTTATTTTCCCCCCAGGCATAAATGGCAGCCATTATATCTTTTGGCCCATACAATGATTTTTTATTTCTCATTTAATGAAAGCAGATTAAGAAATAAATGTTCATTTAATTATCAATTAGAATTGGGTACAGTAATGACTTACAAAATAATACTCACCAAAACATTAAAAGTCTTTGCTTTTTTTATTGAAACCATAAAACTCTTTACTCTATTCGCTTAAACCTGATAACAGGTTGACTTTTAAGTAGTACTTTTGCCTTGATAAAAAGGCATGTGCTGTCCTCTAAAAATATCCGGAGGAACTTTTTGTCAGAAGCATGGCAATGACACTCTTTCTTGGGACACGGTTTAAAAAACTTACTAAGAATTACAGATACGTTTAATTAATGAAAATAAATATTTTTTTAAATTAGTATCATCTTAATATATAAAAATGTATAAAAAAATATAACCATCTGTTTTAAATAGAACTTTGTCAAATCTTTACCTAATAAATTGCTTGTTGGGACAACCTACGGTAATGATATTTTGACTACAAAAGAATATTTCACAAATATATATACAAACACACACTCAAAATATATATTAAACATTTAATTGCTAAAAAGGACGTCAAATGTTAATAAAATACATTAAAAGATCTTAATAATTTGACATGTTTCGATTGAATTTACTCAATCATCATCAGAAAACAAATAAGCACTAAGATGGAAAATGACAATAAACTATTACAAATGAAATTTAAAAGGAAATAAATAAAAATCACGCGCGTAATATTTTAACATGTTTCGCGTTGCCCTATTTTATTTTCAAATTATCTAACAATTCAATCCAAATATTTGGGATTTGAAATAACAAGGAATCATTGCAGACAATTGAGTTTCTGACGTAAATTTCAATATATTCTCTAATAAAAGTTGCAAATAAAAATCTGACCTATAAATTAATCTACTTTCATTAAACAAAATATTTATGTTTTCTATTTTATTTAGCAATGTGTTCTTTAGAATTTCAGAGCTTTTAGAATTTGTTCCCCTGAAAATATAAATGATGAATTAGATAAAATTAAAACAATAGCTATTAACAACGGATACCAAGTTAAAATAATTAATTAATTAATTAAAAAGTTTATTAACAAAATGAACGATGCAGTTTTTGAGAATAAAACCGACAGAGAAAATAACATGAAAAGGTGGTTAAAAATTATTATTCAAATTTTTTCGAATCCGCTAAAACTCAACTAAAAAAGTTTGATTTAAATTTAATTGCTAGACCACCTCCAAAATTAAAATCAATTTTAACCACTAGAATTGACCCTATTGGTAAATTTGATCTTTCCGGTATTTATATCATTCCTTTTCTTAAAGAAGGTGGTTATAGAAATTATTATATTGGCTTGACTCAGAGAAAATTCAAAGTGAGATGTAAAGAACACATTGCTGACATAAAATTTAATAGAGGTAAAACCGTATTATCTAGGCTACGTGAAACATGTTAAAATATTACGCGCGTGATTTTTATTTATTTATTTTTAAATTTCATTTGTAATAGTTTATTGTCATTTTCCATTTTAGTGTTTATTTGTTTTTCTGATGATGATTGAGTAAATTCAATCGAAACATGTCAAATTATTAAGATCTTTTAATATATTTTATTACATTTGACGTCCTTTTTAGCAATTAAATGTTTAACACTAGAACAGCCGGAATTTGGACTTACCTAAAACCGCCGTTGGGGGTCATTTTGACCCTCATAAGAAATCCAATCCCTATCAAAGTAAATAATTTTTTTATTGATACATGATGTTGAAATTACAATATATAAGGGATTTTTAAGATTTTATATATATATATATATATATATATATATTTTTTTACTTCTATATTTATTTTTTAGATTTTGTTTTTTCCATGCTTATGGAATTTTTATTTACTTTTATTTATTATTATTATTTTTTTATTTGAATGGCAATATATAAATGGCAATATGTAATGCAATATATTTTATTAAACAATATTCTTTAGCAGGAGTACAAGTGATAGGAAAACAAGCAAATGTTACAATTGCAAAAAATACAAATTATCACTCATGGTATATCAAAGAGAGGGGAAAAAACATGAATAAACAGTTAAATTTGTTCCAAAGTTAGTTAGACATTAGCGCATGATCGCTTGACAGTGGCAGCAACGCATTTACCACAAATTGGTTTCTGGCATCCCTCACAGCTTGCAGAAGTTTTATTTTATCCCTTGTAACGTTGAAAGACACATTTCTTTCTTTTTAGGTTCTCTATTCAAACAATTTTGGGGGCATCTATTGCACAAAGCACCAATTCGTAGTTCTTCCACTATGGCAAGAATAAATTCTGGACGTGAAATTGAGGTGTTTGTGGATGCCTTGAAAGTTACCAAGCATTCAGTGCAGCAATGTCAAGGACGTTGTAAAAAACATGAACAGGCCTTCTGCGAGTTCCACATCTTGTATTATATTTCCTTAACATCATGTCTGCTACGTCTACGCCACATTTAGTTTTATTGTAGTAAGTGTCAGTGTTCGGCTTCTTCTTTGCACTATTGTCTACACATTCGTGTGCATAGTGCTAAGAATCACGACATTCTTTTTATTTTTGCACCTATATATCGTGGGTGTTTTATTCCCATTTTTCAATGCAGAAGATGAATATCGTGGCGAAGATGTGTTGCGGACAATAGGAGGTAATTTTTTCTTGTTCATACGCATCGTCTCAACTATTGTAATTTTCTTAGCAGAAAGTTCATTTGCGAGTTTTACGGACTTAAAAAAATTGTCAGTAGTGACATTGTATCCGGCGTTTAGAAATGGTTGCAGCAATTTGAGCTCTACACTTTCCCCAAGTTGTAAATCAGTTGGCCGCTCTTCATCCTTGCCCAAATAAAGAGAGCCATTCAAAACGTATTTGGATTTTGCATCTGTTGCTAGCCAGAACTTGATGCCAAATTTATCCGGCTTATTCGCCACATATTGAAAAAACCTGCACATTGATTTACAAGGCAACAACTGTTCATCAACTGTTATCTCTTCTCCAGGATTACAGCACAAATGACAATTTTCAATTAGCTTGTATCAGGCTTCAGAAACGAGGGCAAATTTGTTTCGGCCAGGCGCTCTGCTCTGCTACTTCGCACATCGAATCTGAGATACTGCATGATTTCACGGAAACTGCTGAGTGACATTGTCTCTTTGAAAACAGGTGGCCCCCAATTTTTGTTCAATAAACCATCTGCACAAAGTTTTGAATGACCTAGTGTCCCAAGGACATATAATAGGGCGATAAAAGCATCCAGTTCCACCAGAGTAACATACCAGTTACTGCCACCTCCTAGCTGACGTCGTGCTTCAGCAACTGTACGTGTTTGAATGTGTTTCACCATTGCTTCATTCACCATCAAACGCCAGGCCGAATCAGGATTTGTCCCAATGTTGCGACGAGCAAATGTCGTGGGTCCACTTGCAATTTTTACAATATTGCGAGCTGGCGTGCGACCTGTAGTAAAAAGCGGGTCACTAAGGCTCATGGGAGTTCAAAGAATGCCGCTTGATGACGTGTACGTATCGTTACTACTGCCAGCAGAAAGATTTGGCACATTATGTCCTCGTCTTTGTGTACATCCACGTCCAGATGGACGTCTTGATGTGTGAATAACATGGGAAACCACATTGCCAGAATGTTCAATGGCATCACTGTCACTGCTTTCGGAAGACGACGCATTCTGTACGTTCACATTACCAACGCGAAAATATTCATAGTTGCTGTCGTCTAAACTGTTATCTGAATCTAACTGCTCCAGGAGGGCAAGACACTCCTGTGTACGCAATCCTCTCCGCATTGTTTATATGAGAAAAAAGCTTATACTCTGGTCGCAATCGAAAGCTTTGAAAATGCTGCTGTGGAAACTAGCGCCGTGTTCCGTTATCGGCCGTAGCTTCAACAGAACTATTTTCCCTCCAAAACTTCTCTAGCATGCCAGCACCGCTAGGATGCGTGCACATTTCAGCGAGGAGTCACAGTGCTTAGTTCGCCACTGGTAACTGCGCACGCACTGATAGATGCGCACGCAAAGGAGAGAAGAGTAGTCCCTCCGCATCGCTATGTGTCATTTAAAGAAAACTTTACTTTTCTTCTTTTATTCATCACGATAAGTGGTGAATGATTTTCCACGTCTAGAAAACAAAAATGAGATATCGGGAATTCGAAAACTGACTTTCACTTCAAAATAGGTCATTTTTATTATGGGGGTCAAAATGACACCTGTTGGCTGTTTTAGGTATTTCGATGATTATTTATTTTAATAATTAATATAGAAACATGAAAAAATGTCACAGTACTCTTTGAAGTATTTTAGAAAAAGTCACAAAATATGAGCTGCGGTGTTCGCTTGTATGTTAAAATAAAGCATGGGAAATTGGAAAAAAAAGGCAAAATGACTCCGACGGCGCTTCTAGTGTAAATATATATTTTGAGTGTGTTTTTGGAATATATATTTGTGAAATATTTTTAATGGACGTATAAGAGAACTTCCGTTTATAATTTAATACAAAAGAATATGTTTCTTATTTTTAAATTTTTTATAAATAATAATATATCTGTAAATTATCATTAAAAAACATGATAGTTAAAATGCAATAATTAAAATTATGATATTTAACTATTTTTTCTGTGCAAATGTGAAAGGACAGTAAAACATGAGACTTTTTTTAAATCACCCAGGTATTAAAATTTGCGAAAAACATATTTTATTCACCACTACAATGGTATATTTTATTTACCAATTATTGATAACATATGCCTCAATGTTTTACTGTTTTAAAGATAGCAAGCATTGAATTGTAGTTCCATATAAGAAAGGGGGGGGGGGACTCAAAAGATAAATATCTTTTATGATAGAAATACTTTTACCTTATAAAATAGCTACAATAAAAATGACACCAGATTATTTCACTAACTAATGTATTTATATCTTGTAAAATTTATAAATTCAGTTAATAAAATAATTGAGATTACTAGTTTTTATAAAAAAATATTTAAAATATTAGTTTTAAAATATATTGTCAGATTTTTTTCTACTTATATCAATAAATATAACAAGAGATTATATCATTCTAGCATGCAAAAATATATACAACTTTAAGATTATCTATTAATTGCTTTATAGCTCAAACAGAATACTTTAAATTTCAGAACGGGTTCCAACAGTTTTGCAAAGATGAAAGTGCCGAATATTTTTTTTTAAAGGCAAAGAAACCCGAAAAAGTACAAAAGCACAACATTTGATTGGACTCTCAGGTATCCCAGAAAAAAAAAAAAAAAAAAAAAAAAAAAATATATATATATATATATATATATATGTATATATATATATATATATATATATATATATATATATTTAAATGTAACAAAATGCGAGCGAGATATTTGTCAAGAACGCTCCCATGGGTTTAATGTTACCTTGCGAATGTCTTCGTGTGACTAATTTAGTCCTGTCATTCATATAACTGTGAATTTAAATGACTCAATACGACAACTACCGTAAAATCTTTGAAAGTGATATCTGTATATACGGATTTCGGTCTTTAAAGAAAAGTTTTTTTTTCCAAGGGAAAGAATATGAACTATTATACCTGCTAAGATGGAAACCTGTTTAAAGCGCAATACATTTCGATTCCTTTTGGTACGGTTTTAAAAGTCTTAATGAATCAATATTTGGCAAAGCTGATTACGTTGTTCAGCAGTACGTATTTTCAAAATCCGGCTATTTGAGATTTATTAAAATTCCCGTGGTAAATTTTCTTTTTAAAAGAGGGGGGGGGAGGGGGGAGGGGCGCCAAAATCCATGTTTGGCACGGGTGCGAAAAAGGCTAGTTTCAGCCCTGAAACACATAATTTACTGCTATTAATATATAGAAGTTAGCATGCATGATTAAATCAGTGGGAAACATTTGAATAATCGGGGCAGAACTGCGTATTTCACGGTTTTGAAGAAAATTGAAAAATTGTCCTATTTTTGAAATGGCGTACTGCGCTTGCTATTGATTGTATAAAAGAGTTGTAAATATGAATGTTGTAGAGAATTTTATTCTCTTTAATATTGTAATTGACTAATAACATGCTACGGGACTCGAGATATTTAAAAAAAAAAAAAAAAAAAAAAAAGGTCCCAAAATTTTCATGTTTTTTGGCCACAGAAAATTTAGCCTTAAGAAATTTTGTTAGAAAACTTGGTTTTTCCATGTTGGCATCATTATAAACCATTCAGTAAAAAAAATCTTTTACCCGAGCTTTTGCAAGGTAACCCCCATTTTTCGGCACATTTCCCATGGACTATTAGGTTAACGATTATTTTTGTTATTTTCAGCATATAATAGTGACAGCATATGTCTAAATATTTATTATTATGACTTCATTTATGGTTCAGAATTAAATACTTTTATTAATAATGATAGTGAAAGTTTGCTTAATGATCGTTAAACCCCTGATGTTTATTTTATTTCATACATACACTTAACTCTTTAAATTTAAACTATTGGCATCTTTTTCGAACTTATATTTTGTCATAAAATGTAAGTTTTTGTCTTTTTAATCATGTTGTAATATGATTTTTCCCAAACTTCATCAAAACGTCTTACACAGACTGTTGTCTTATGAAATGTACACAAAATAACTACTTTTTTTAAATTTCCGTTCGTTAAATTTCACCAAACCTTAATTTTTAGCATTGTGATACATACTTTTAATTTTATTATTGTGAAAGTATTTTTTTTTATTATTCGGACCTAAAAGGATATCTCGGCATTCGTAAAATATTTAAAATTGTGATTGTTTAATTACACTGATAAACATGAACATTTTTCTCGGAAAATTTTAACAGAATTAAGTAACCATACACATGGGAATTTAGGAAATATTCACAAAGAGATGAAGTTGGTTTCCGTTTCAGAAATATTTGTGTTTAAATATATCTCATTATGTTACTTTATTGCATTTTAAAGAACATGGTTTCTACAGTCTAATGACGCTGAAAACTAACAAATATCTGCTGCCTATAATACACCTATGCGTCAATAAGATGTGTAAAATGCGTAAAATTGTTCGTACATGTGAAAATACAGCACAACAGCGCCAACTGTAAGTCGATTTACTCCAAAACATAATCAGCACAATTCATATGAAGGACTATTTTTTCTTTCTATACATTTTACAGGGTCAGGAGAAAGCAGAAATATATGTATATACATCTATAGATAGATAGATAGAATAATACAGGATTCGTATACATTACTTTAAATAAAAATCAAGGACTTTTATGGACTTTAAAGGACCAAAAAGAAAAAAAAATGTAAGGACCCATAAATTAAATAAACTAATAAAATATAATATGCATATTTTAATAAAAGGTTTGATTTTTGTAAACACAAGTTTTAACCATTCAAATGGCCGCCAAGAGAGGGTGGATTTCAGCGTGTGGCGGTAGAAATTTAGAAAATTTTAAAATAACAAATACAGAAGACGAAAAAACTAGTCGTATGTACCAATCCCAAAACTTTCTTCTGTCTTATACATGTTAATACTATAAAATTCACTATCAGAGTGGCAACATTAAATGGCAATCTATGCCCATCACGAGGATTCTAAAGATATAAAATTCCGTGCATTACTAAAGTAGTGTAAATTATGAAAAATGCAGCAAGCAAAGCCACCTGTTGTGTGATTTACTCTAAAACATAATCAGAAACAACTTGTGTTAATGCCTGACTGAATCGGAAGTTTGATGAAAATCCCTGCATTAGTTTTTGATATAGATTTATTGCGAAAATCAGGAAAATGCACACACCAGCGCCCTCAATTTGGCTATTAACACCAAAACCTTATAAGGAACAACTTGCGTCAACGTTTAACTGAATCTGAAGTTTGATGAAAATTCGTGCATTTGTTATATTTTTGAAATCATAAAAAAATCAGCATAGCAGCGTCACCTGTTTGGCGATTTTCACCTAAACTAACCATCCCCTATATTTAGCAAAGTATACGTGTATCTGAAATGATGTGATGGCTTTCATTCAAGGACCTTGTGCATAATTTATTAGGGAATAACAAAGCTGCAAATTACAAGTGTATAGTTCAAAGTATGGTAAATAATTTTAAAATGCTAATTTGTCACATGTCATTAAAGCTTCATTACTTGCACGCTCACATTGACTTTTGTCCAGATAATATGGACGCAATTAGCGACGAGCATGATGAACGATTTCACCAACAAATTTCTGCTATGGAGTCTGGTTATTAATTGCAATGGGATGCAGCAATGCTTCCCGATTACTGTTGGTTCATCATGATACTGTTCATAAATATAAACACAAAAATACGTACTAATGTACTAAAATTAATACACTCAAATTGTATTCAGCTACGTAAAATGTGTGGAAAATATGTGGAAAATGTCTATAACCAGTGTGCAAGCATACTGCTGGTAAATTTAACATTTATGTATTATTATTACGCATTATTGTATGATATCCTAAATTGTGAAATATCGTAATAACCAATAAATATATATCCTTCGTTTAAAAAAATAAGAACCAAGTAAAAATTTATAATATCATTTTTATTTGCTGAAGAGTGTACATAACTGGAATATTAGCTTTAGATTTAAGAAAAAAAATAAAAAGTCAATTTTTGTTTATCAGTGTTATTTATGACCAAAAAAAAAAATAATAATTTTAGAAGTTTAAATTTACTATGATTATTTTTAGAGCCATGCTATTTTATACATTATTATGGTTAATAATAAATGTGCATACATAAGAAGTATAATATTGATAATGAAATTAAAACACATTTTCTGTTGCACGAGGAGCAGGTAAAATTTTGTTTATTAGTTTATGAAAACATTTAGACTTCATATTTATGAAATAAGCATAAAAAACGTATCTCATCTGAGTAGCCCATCTATTTATTGCTGAAGAAAATATGTTACTGTGTACAATGCGTAGAGATCTGCAAAATTACAAGTAGTCTGCCACTGTTATATAACATGGCAAATTTGTTATTTAAGATTTAAATTGCAGAAGACATAATCAAAATTTTTCACTAAATTCGTAATATTTTTGTAGGGTTAAGTGTAAAAATGTATGTTTTAAAAATGTGGAAAAACTATATTCACCGTCTGTTTATCTCTTTGCACAATATTAGTCAAAGGATTTATCATTTTACATAAATCCATAAAGTTATATAATGCGTTTTGCTTGCGAGTTTTTGTATAATTTTACATTTTAAACTATTTTATGTTTTTTTTTTCATCAATGAGAAAATTTGTTTTCCACTTAAATATTTATGTTGAATGCTTCAAGTTGTATAAATACTTATTAGAGAATAAAGGAATTATGCATGTTGTAAAATAAAGTAAATAGTGAGATTCATTAAACGTACCGTTTACCTGAAAGGATTTTACTGACAATGCAAGTAAGGAAATCTGCATTTTCAGATAATATTTCTCAAAGATGTCACGTTTTGTTCAAAGCAAATGCTTGGCATAATTGCTTTTACAAAAGTTGTTTCCTATCTTTCAATTCTTTCAGTAAAATTCTATGCAATTTAACAAAAATTTCAAATGAGTTTTCGAACGAGTTTTGAGAGTCTGAGATATGTTCTTTTCATCTAGGTTATCTCTAAAATGCAGAATTAAGTTTTACTCTTGTATGTTTTTAATTACAGAAGGTCCCACAATAAGTACTTTACCTTTGTTCAACTCAAACTGTATTAACGAATCGGTAATGAAACTTGTTTCTTTGAGTATAATTTCTGTTGTTTTTAATGAATAATTTATATATATTACAAAAACAATTGTTATAATTTGTTAAATATTTAAATTAAATTAACCTCTAATTTTACAACGAATAACATTATACGCAGGGCAGTGAATATTCTCTACTTAGTATTAAATGCTCTCTGGTTGTTTACTTAGTCCTTTTCATCTCGTAAATGACCAAATATTTTTTTGGCTTTAATACAGATTTTAAACATTTTAGCTCATAGGCTATCAAAGCTTGAGAGCTAATGTGCCCGCCCATTCTGTATATATGTACGTAACTACGTACGTATGTATGTATGTACGTATGTAACGCGATAACTCTTGATAGAAATATCTGATTTGCTTCAATTTTTTTTTCTAGGTTCATTCTGATAAGGCACTTTCCTGATTAATTTTCGGGGTTCATTGGTTAGTATAAAGGGAGGAAAGTGAGTCTAGTCCCCCCCTTCCCTTAATTTAGATAAATTAGTTTTTCATGCAGAATAATTCGATTTACTTCAAATTTGGTACACAGGTTTATCAAGTTAAGGAGCTTCCCTGTTTAAATTTGGAGGTTCATTAGTTAAGTAAAAGGGGAGGGAGGAGGCTACACCCTTTAATTTAAAAATATGTGTTTTTCATGCGGAATTATTCGATTTCCCCAAATTTGGTATACCGGTTTATTACGTTAAGAGGCTGCCTTGATTAGATTTGGAGGTTCATTAGTTACGTATAAAGAGGGGAAAGGAAGGCTAGACCCCCCCCCCTATTTTATATAAATGTGTTTTTTATGGAGAGTTATTCAATTTGCTCCAGATTTGGTATACCGGTTTATTAAGTTAAGGATCTGCTTTGATTAAATTTGGAGCTTTATTGGTTAAATAGAAAGTGGGGGTGGGGGCTAGTCTCCCCTTAATTTAGACAAATACGTTTTTCATGCAGAATTATTCAATTTGCTTCAAATTTGATATACCGGTTTAATCCGATATGGCGCTTCCTTTGTTACATCTGGAGGTTCATTGGTTAAGTATAAAAAGGAGGAAAGGAGGCAAGAGTCCTCCCCTTAATTTAGATAAATGGATTTTCATGCAGAATTATCCAATTCACATTTTTTTTATATATTCATTCTCATAAGGAGCTTTCCTGATTAGATTTGGAGGTTAGGTTCACTAGTTAAGTATGAAAGGGCTAACCCCCTCCCTTAGCTTAGATAAATGGGTTTTTCATGCAGAATTGTCTGATTTGCTTTAAATTTGGTATAGCGGTTTATTTATGTTAAGGAGCTTAACTGATTAGATTTTGAGGTTCATTGGTTAAGTATATAGGGGGGGGGGTGCTAATCCGCCTTCATTTATTTTTTGAGGGGAATTATTCTTTGAAATAAGAGTATAACATACAATTAGTGTGAATAGTCTGTGAGCTCAACGCCATCATTTATTCAATTCTTATTTATGAAAATATGGAAATTTCTAACAAATATTTCACTCACTTCCTGATAGTATAGTTATAAAATATATTTATATATATATATATATACAAACATGTGTGTTTTAAAAGACTATATATATATTTTTTTAGAATTAGATTACAAATCATCCAATTAATTTTAATTCATATGTCTTAGCAGGATGCATGCAATCGAAGGCCAAGTATTTAAGTATTTTTATTGCTGTTTAAGTGTATGTGACTAGTTAGTTTTACAACTGCTTATAGAAACAACGAGGTTAAAATTTTTGTGAAATATACCGACATGCTGTGAAATTGCGACAACGAAATATTTTAAAATCTAAAAAGTAGAAAATTTAAAACATAACAAAAAACAAAAATGGGAAGTAATTTAAAAAAAAATACTATTTTAGCATTTAATGGAATAATATTATTTAAATTATGAGTATGCTTGGAGAAAAACTTATAAATACTGAATATATAGTTTAAATAATAGTTTTCTTTCCTGTTGCCGCACCTTAAAAAGTAATCTGAAAAAAAAAATATGAATTGACAGGGTCACGCTTTCCATAAAGCATACGTCATGGCAGAGAATTTTCAATAATCATACTCTACACCAGATTAGTGTATTGTAACAGAAAAACCTAAGAAACTAGATAAATCACAGTCATGGAATTCGCAGTGTTTTTAAAAATAAATGAGTGTAAAAGAGCGCTTATATAAAATATTTTATTATACCTTTTAATATACTTATTCATCTTTTGTGCAATTGTAGTGTGCAAAGGTTTGCACGTGAAACTTTCGCCATAATATGTACAGTTTCCATCACAAAAGATGTGGAACGCAGTTGAATGCCAAAAATATTAACTATAGTGTTAAAAAAAAGACGAATGCTTCTTTATCTACGAACTGTAATACAAAAGAAACTATGCAATAATATTTTCAGAGATACCTATAATTCGATAAAGCCTCCTTTATTTTAAAAACCTCAAACAATGAATACATTTTCAAGATTTAAAGAAAAATTTAACCAAACAATGTTTATCGGCGCTCACCGATTTTATCAATCGTATATCTTACACAGGCATATCAGTTTCTATGTTGATGTCTATTCTGAATTAAACAATGTAAGTTGTATAATTGAATTTATACTCAGACGAGTAACACAATTAAAGTAATTTTAATGTTAATGTTAATGCTGCTAATTAAATGCTTTTATCTGTAAAGAAAATGTTTGCACAATCTGAAAATGTTTACTTGAGAATTAGTCCCGGCAATATAGAGCGTATAGGGAGGAGCATGGGGAGGACCTAGCAAAATTAATGGATTTCTGGAAATTGGCTTAATTTATGTTTTTTGGGGTCGCTGAATCCGGATTTGTAACTTCCCACCAAAATTTCACACGGCAACCTCCCCAATTTTTAGTAAAATGCCCAGTAAAATGGGTTTTCATTAAAAAAATCAATTTTTTTTAATAGTTTTAGGGAAAAAAGTATCTGGAAATTCAGACAGTAGACAAACTTTGCAACAAATTAGATATATGACATTATGACTTAGGAAGAAGGGGAAAGGGGGGGGGGACTGCATCGGAACATGCGCTGCGGTGCTGCGTAGATTAAGTTGCGCAATTCCACTTAACCACTTACACGTTTACATTCGCCCTACCATATCCCCTCCGAACTTTCTCTACAAGGTTTACTTTAACTTTTTTGGGTCGCTGAATCCGAATATATAACTTCCCCCAAAATTTCCCCTCGAACCCCCCCCCCCTTCCCAAATAGTTGATTTTAACTTACATTTCTTATTGTTTTAGGGGGAAAGCATTACGAAATTCAGAAACTAGAAAAAATTTGCAACAAATAGGATATATGACATTATGACGTAGGATAAACGGGGAGTGAGGGGGCTGTCTCGGAACATTCCCCGCGCGCATTTCTCAAAAACCAAATTTTTTCAAAAAATCTATTTTTGAGGGTTGCCGGGTGAACTTTTGGTGGGAATTTACAAATTCGGATTCAGCAACCAAAAAACTTAAAGTGAGTCGAAATCCAGAACTAGTATTAATTTTTCCAGGTAAAATCCCCTATTGCCTGGACTTCATAACTTAGTGCACGTAGCGCAGAAGTGCATGTTGAGAGGCAGCCCTCCCCCTCCCCGTTCATCCTACGTCATAATGTCATACATCCTATTTATTGCAAATTTTGTCTAGTTTCTGAATTTCGTAATGCTTTTTCCTTAAAACAATAAGAAATTTAAGTTAAAAATAACTATTCTTCGCGGGGGGGGGGGGGATATAGGTACATCAGGCGATGCACAAAAATTTTTCCAAATGCCCGTTAATCGCAATTTGTGTGTAACAGAAAAATGCGATTTCCTCAAAAACTATGTGACCTATGGTGATCGCTGTAATTTTCTGGCAAGGTTTAAATTAACGTCTACTACCTCTAATTTTTTCATAATTTTAGTTTCGGCAGATTCGGAAATAGATGGGGGGAGGACATATTTTTGCGCTACATTTTGGACAATATTTTTGAAAATATAATACCTAAAATTAAAAGAAATATATTTTTGAGTTCAGCGTTACGAATGCTTTCACACGGTATACAAAGAAAAGATTTTTTTCAAGTACCATAATTAGGCCCACTACATTTTTACTAAATATATTTATGAATGTTTTTAATCTGAAAATATGTAGATCAATGGCCCTTATTACTTCCCCAAATTTGAACCTTTCACGTTCCATAGTTTTCGAGTAAAATGGCTGTGACAGACAGACACAGGAGTGATCTTATAATGGTTCCGTTTATACTTTTTAAATACGGAACCCTAAAAACGGCAGAATGATGGTTTAAGATATGGTCTATGATAGAAGTGACTAGATATTTTGAAATTTCTTATGCTGCCCTGCAATCTAGCAGTCTTCAATGAGTGCTTGAGTTGTGCTTATGATGCTTTGATCAAAAAGGTGTCTCTATCGGTCAAAACTCGAGTACCGAACTATAATGTGGATACAGCCCCTAAAACGCGCTCGTTTTAAAATAATTAATTTCTTGAAAACTTATAGTACGAATTGCATAAAAATTTGTGCATGGGCTAATTTAAGGGTATAGAGTTCATTTATGTTGTCCGAATTGGGTACTTTTATTGAAAAAAAAAACCCAAAAACAAAGTTATGATTCATTTTAATATGTAGATGGACCCCTAAGCAAATTTTAAATATATCATTTTAAAGTAAACTTTATTACGAATCTTGTGGTCCCAGTAACTTTCTTCTACAATATTTTTTTGCAGAGTTAGTAAGGGGTGTTTACTTTTTTTTTTCCACGACTGCACTTCTTTTATTACATTTACTTCAAAATTTATTTCTATGTCACTCTCAAGTAGAAAAGAACAGAAAAAAAAGATGTGACACATTACGAAAGAAACTACGTAAGGTTCAAGTAATTGGCTGACAAATGTTGTTGATGTGCAATATTTTTCTTAAAATTTGATTCCAATCGATAAGCAGCTTCAGCATATAGTTCTTATGTGATAGGAATAATTCAAAGAGTTTTCGAAAACGTCATTGACAGCCGTCAAATTTATCAGCACCTTTCCTGTCGAAAAGTGTATTTCATTATTTTACCAACCGTCGTTACTTATTTTTTTTTTTTTTCGTTTCTGTATCAACAAAAATGAGATATGTCATTTAACAAATGAATGAGAAAACTATAACGAAAAAAAAATACAAGGTAAATATCGTTAAATATTAATTGGTGATTTATTGGCAAATGATATTTTAAAAAATTGTAATAAAATTGTATAATCTAAAATATTTGCATTAAAGTGCTTTTTGAAAATCTAGACAAACGGCAGTGTGTCAGCCAAGTTCGTCTGACATACTGGTGTGTTTGTTATATTACATAAACCATTTCGAGCTGTTTTCACCAAATTTCGGCACTCTACTAATGATAATCTATTTTACCTACGTACTTGTAATGCGAAGTACGTTGTAAGCCCACCCCCCCCCCCCAAATTACCCAGAATCCAAAATTTTATAAGTAACGCATAATTAGTCTCTAAGATAATGTCATATGAAAGTGTCTGATAATCGATAATTTTGTTACTGACTGACTCACTCATCAAAAAGATCTCATATATCTACTGCACCAAAGAATTCAAATTTGCTGCGAAGTTTGTTTGTACTGTCAAACTAAGAAATCGAAAAAAATTGGAAAAATCGATTAGTTACCAACTTGGGGGTGTTTATTTTTATTTTAACATTATGTCTATTAGACGCAATTTTAATCTGGCAATAAAAGCGCCAAATGTTGAATCCGTGCGGACCAAGAAGCAAAATCACCTGAATATCAGTCACTTTTCGTTAATTTCAGAGAATTAATTTTTTGAATAATGGTGCATAAAATTTACCTTTTTATACACATTGTGAAAAAACAAAAACATATTGAGAGAATACATATATCGAAATATGCATATATTTCGAGACATCCGCAGTTGAGATTCGTCTAATCCCTGAATTATAATATGTAAGCAAAAGAGAGTCGTTCCTATGATTCAAAGAAATATTGATCATGGATGTGTGGCTACCATGGGTTTAGTCAGTCTAGCCAAGGTACGCAGAGGCTACATTTCTTCGGTCTAGGTGTGGACAACTGACATTCGCTTTCATTTTTATTTTCACGTGGACCAAACGCTTTTTTTACTATTACTTGTATTGCGTCCAATATCAAATTTCGTTCAGTCATTATTTAATCTGGGGTCTCTGTGGTCGAGTGGTAAAAGCACCACGTGCTAATCGCTTGCGAGTGTAGGAGATTGTGGGTTCCATTCCCGCTGGTTCCACTGTGCACGCTCTTTGTGTGGAACTCCCAGGATGTATTTCTCGTGTGTTGTAATATTTCCTTGTGCTATCATGTCTCTGACTCATGAGCGGGCTCTCATGTCAAGCGCACAAGTCATATGTTTGTTGTTCAATAAATAAATAAATACAATATTTAATCATAAAAATTGGTTAACGCAAAAAATAAAATGATAAATTTAAAATAAATTAATCATATCAAAATCCCATAAACACTTACTTAAATAAATGAGCAAACTCTTGGAAACTAAAATCAAATGGAATAAGCAGAGCATGTAAAATCTAATTAAGCAAATACATTTGAAAGCACGTTATTTTTAGCCCCCGGTACGTTATGCTATTTCTTTCTCCCAGCTTATTTTGTGTCTTTAAACAATAACGTTACCTTACAGAAGGCAGCCGTAAAACAAAGCTGTACGATTAAATGCTCTATAGCAATTTTTTTTTTAACTTCTAAGCATCGCACATTTTCCATTTTTATACCGTCGTATTGGGAAAAAACTCTTTTTTTTAAATGCAATTTGTTTGAAAACTTTATCCCATTTATTTTTGAGATATTATTTATTTTTTTTTTTTTTTGTAGTTTTTAGAGCCATTTGCTTAAGATTGGCAACGGAAGTTCTCCATTCCTGTAGAAAGTAAAGGAAAAATAGTTGGAAAATATTAATTATATATTTTTGTTGTCATTTACTCATAACAACCGACAGAAAATGTAATTAAAATACGTGCTATTTTGTAAAAATATAAACGAATGAGTTAATGTTACAAACAAATGAAGGCCTATGAATCATTAGATAGCCTTTTTTTCGTCGAATTTCTTGAATGACGGCATCTTTTTGCTGCATTTGTGCATTATTTTGCGATAGTGACGTCCTATGCATGCTTTACTGTAGCTGCATAAGAGTAGATCGTAAATGTTAAATCCTTAAGTGGATGCGAATGACGTTATTTTACATAAAGTAAAAGCGTGTGCTTTAAGTCTTAAAAGTGAAATATGTTTTGTACTACAGTAGAGTCTCGATTATCAGAGTTATTTTCTTCTGATGGACTGGTGGCTTCTGTTATTATGAAACAGCCATTATGAATGAAATGTTCGGTGAAGATGAAAGAGCAGTCGTAAAAAGTTAGAACTCTGATTTTCTGGTCAGAATGAAAAGAAAGAATGGCCATATATATATATATATATATATATATATATTATAGAAACCCTTAGTCTATCAGAAGAAAATGAAGTAGTGGAAATGTCGGGAACGACACTAAATTCTGAAAAAACAGAAATATTGTCCTCTAGTTATTTTATTTTGTTTTGTTTTTTGTGGCAGCTTTCATGGTAGCACAACCTGGAATACATCAACGTTTGTTCTATCAGTGAAAATGATGTCAGTTTAAAAGAAAATTCTTCCAAAAATTTAAAAATAAAGAAATAAATGTTTTCAAAATTTGTCTTGTGTAAATATTGTTAATATGATTATTGTTGTTTCAGACACAATAAAAATTTCGAATCAATACATACATTTAACACAGCACTATCTATTAATATAAAATGCAAGTCTCTGTGTGTCCCTCGCAATTTTGGTTGGGCCTCCCCATCGTATTGAATAACTGTTGAAAATACTAATGGCAGCATTATCACAATAACGCCAAACGTTGACCAACTTGGCAAAATATCGCCAACTTTAGCGATAGCTGGCTAATTTTTCAAAATTCTCCGTTAATCTTCCATAGTCGAGCACACCGAAATTTAATTTAAACTACGCGCATTTAAGGTCTTTTTTTTCAAAATTTATAAGCCAGAATTCAAACTATAATAGACGAAAATATATGGCAAATACTTTGATGTCGAAAATTTAAATTAAATTTAATGTTGCTGGGGGAATAAAATTGTCGCTTGTAAGCACACTAAAAACCATTAAGGGAGCTGGTCACCCAGCTTCGGAATTCTCCTCCGTAATGTCCTAATATTAAATTCTCCTATACACTTTTGATGCATTCGTATATTTAAAATATCTTCTCGGGAAATTTATATTTTTAACATATTTTTTCTGTGCAATCTTCTTAAAGGTTGGCTCTTTTTTTCTCAGTTTTCAAAATATTTCTAAAACCTATGCTGAATTTAATATTTTATGCGTTAAAAGCGGGTGAACTGTGGGTAAGATTTTAACACGTCATATAAAATTAAGTCTATACTTTAGAAATATTTTGAGAACTAGGAAAAAAAAGAGACATCTTTTAGGAAGTGTACACAAGAAATAAAAGTTAAAAATATTAATTTCCCAAGGAGATATATTAAAAATACGAATGCATCAAATGCCCATAGACTTTACATTAGTGAGGGGAAATCGGAATCTGAGTGACCAGCCCCCTTAACACCTTCGGGACGGAAGCCTTTTACGAAATTTTTAATCTTTTGTCACCGTTTTTTAAAAACAGAAATTTGTGTCTTCTTGAATCGAGAAAATGCGCTGATTAAATAAGGCAAATTTTACAGTAAAATTTTACTGGTGATGAAAAACAAGGATTCTGAGCGCTTCATGCGGCACGTATACGTGCCGCTCGTCCCCAAGGGGTTAAGTAAAGTGTCTAAGAACATTGTAACTGTACAAAAAGTAATGATATCTAACAAAAACATAACTGAAAAAGGGAGCCAATTCTGTAAAAAAAAAAATATATATATATATATATGCCAAGAAAAGGAGTGATATCTAAGTGTGTGCCAAGTTCAAATAAAATTCACTCAAACTTACCTACTGAAGTGTTAAAGCAATGTTTAAATTGTTTAAAAAAATTGATAGCATATTAATTATAAATCTAGAACTTGAAAAGTTTTTGATAAATGTTATGCCTATCATTTTCATGTCTTTATAAAATGATGATGTTAATATCAATATCAATGTCGTTAAGAAAAAAAATAATATAGTTAATATTATAAACAAATGACTCATGTTAAAGATTTGATAAACCAATAAATACTCAAATACACTCACACCCATTTTTGGTTATCACTCTAACGACCCCCCCTACCCCTACCCGCAAACCTCAATGGAAACAGACTAAAATGCCTGACAAAGAGGCAGAAACTTACGCTTGTTCTTGGTCATCACTCTAGACTCTGCATCTCTTTAAAAAGACACAATACATTGAAATTAAGCCTTCCAAACATGAAATAGCATGTTTGGTAATGTCATTAATAAAAATAAATGACTCGTAGGTAAAAACTTGCCTAGTTCTAGATTTGTTATTAATATGCTTTCATTTTTTTAAACAATTTGCACAATGCTTTAATACTTCAGTAGGTAAGCTTGAGTGAATTTTATTCGAAATTTTGAAAAAAATATCCCTAAATTCTATTTTATCTGTTGTATTTGTATAATAGAATGCATCACACAAGAAGCAAGCGTCCAATAAAAGCATTTTATCTGTGAAATGTACACAAACAATTAACGTTCAAGAATGAAAAAAAAAAAAAAAAAAAAAAAAACATTCAAATCTATTAAATGTGTCCCAAAAGTTAAATTAAATCAGTTCATGTTCTTCAAAACAAAAATGTAAATATTAGAAATGTTTCGGCTTGGTATTTACTGTTGGTCCTGTTCGAGATTCGTAACCTTAAAATCTGTCTGAATTTCAAAATATGGCATAATGGCTCTTGATTTTTGCATGCAAATGGGCTGTCTAGACGGATCCAGCAGGGTACCATACAGTTATAGTCGGCCGGTTGGAAAAATCTAGAACAAGTGTTAATCCCTTCCCATCGTTTCTTTATAGACTTCAGACATTAATTAAGACGATGACACAGTTATTGGCGATCTCAGTACCATTAAAAATTAACTGAAGGAAATGATCATGTCTATTAATAAGAAAGGAAGTTGATCGGAAGTCCTTGCTAATAGATTTCCTGGCAGACTTCAACACAGCAGATGTGTTACCGCTGCGAACAGAATTTTGGTACTCTATGCGGCAACTCTGGATCCAACGTCAAATCTGAAGATATTGACGGAGTTTGAGGTCAAGGTGTATGCACATGTATGGCTTGCAATTAAGTGGAAGCCACCCTGCAAAGACGGTGTAATCCGTCTTTGGGAAATTGTTTATTTTTACGGGGATAAGTCCTACGCAGTTAGAGTTATCACTGACCCAGTAATCTAGTGCGATACCTTTTTGCCAATCCGTAAAACCTACTGATTGGCATGAGAACTGTCTAACTGATGATCGGAAAAACATCTTTGAGCTAGGATTTCGTAGAATCCTTAAATCGCGAAGTGAGAACAATAGCTGAGAAGCAAGATTATATTGATCTAAATTCAGGGGGATCCGGTAGAAGTTACGAAACAAACCTATTCTAACTAATCTTTCATACGGTGATGTTTTAAAGGCATGGGGCATTGTCACAAGCTTTTGACTTTAAGGGAAAAAAAATCTGGTGAAATTAAACTTGTTAAAATAACAATTTAATCCGGTAGACTAATGCCATAATGATTCAAAATAAAACAAGTTGAAAATTGCTCGTCAAACGTGGCAAATGAGGTGCGTTCGTACTATAACTAGTTTTATAATTATTTTTTGCACCCCATATTGTACTGAATGTATAATTTTTTGCACTTCATAAAGCGCATAGTCTGATACATCATTAAAATGCACTTCCAATATTTTTTTCCCATTCCCCGTAATGTAACGGAACACTTTTGACTGTCCCTGTAATTAAACTATACATCCGATTTTCCTAAAATTTGAAATAGCTCAACAAAATTTTGCAACAATTATATCTTTAAAATTTCAGACCATTCGGAAGGCTGTAATATCATTAAAATGCACTTGCAATATTTTTTCCCATTGGCCGTAATGTAAAGAAAAACTTTTGACTGTCCCTGTAATTAAACTATGCATCCGATTTTCTTAAATTTGAAAGGGCTCGACAAAATTTTGCAACAGTTATATTTTTAAAATTCCAGATCATTCGGAAGGCTCTAATATCATTAAAATCCACTTGCAATAATTTTTCCCATTGGCTGTAATGTAAATAAAAACTTTTGACTGTCCCTGTAATTAAACTATACATCCGATTTTCCTAAAATTTGAAAGGGCTCGACAAAATTTTGCAGCTGTTATACCTTTAAAATTTCAAATCATTCGGAAGGCTCTAATATCATTAAAATGCACTTGCAATAATTTTTCCCATTGGCCGTAATGTAAGGAAAAAATTTTGACTGTCCCTGTAATTAAACTATACATCCGATTTTCCTAAAATTTGAAAGGGCTCGACAAAATTTTGCAACAGCTATATCTTTAAAATTTCAGATCATTCGGAAGGCTGTAATATCATTAAAATGCACTTGCAATAATTTTTCCCATTGGCCGTAATGTAAAGAAAAACTTTTGACTGTCCCTGTAATTAAACTATACATCCGATTTTCATAAAATTTGAAATGGCTCGACAAAATTTTGCAACAATCATATATTTGAAATTTCAGACCATTCGGTTGGGTAGTTTTTGCTCTGTTACATGCGGACAGACGGACAGACGGACGGACAGACGGACAGACGGACAGACGGACGGACAGATGGACGGACTGAACGACGACTATAGGTGCTACGTATTTATATAATTACGAACGCACCTAAAAAAAGGGGTCAGCAACCATTTTTTATTTTTATTTAACAGACGTTTAAGTTAAACTTTCGCGTTTAGTTTTCCTTACAATTTTACCACTAAAACGTTTTATTTTCTTCTAAATTTTCCTTAATATGAGTTGCATAATACCCACAAGACATTCAAATCGGAAATAATAACAATGTAGTATTTTTTGGACAAAATCTTGGTATAATATTGTATTAAAGGTCTATTAAAGAATAGATGGTAAGGTAAAAAAAAAAAAAAAAAAAAAAAAAAAAAAAGTGGAAGGTATAGAAAAAAAGGACGGTAAGGGAAAAATGGGGATGGTAAGGAAGGGACGATAATGAAAATTACCAACTATTTTTAGGCAAATAATGTTAAGACTAAGTGATAGCCACAATATTGCTTTTTGTAAACTGTTATTTACATTGGATTAAATTAAAAAATATATATACCTAGAAAAGGCAGGGATAAACCTTGGTGACGGGAAGACTACAAATAAAGCCACGATGCTTGAAATTAATATTTAAATGCTGATTTAAAGTCTGCAGTAAATTTCCTGTCAAAGAATTTTAGACATTCTTTCTCTAGCATACTTCTGCATCAGAAAAAAACTTGAAAAGAATTCATTGGCTGCATCTGAAGTGATTTCTGTATAATTTTAGAAGAGTGACGGTAAGGAATCTAAAACCCAGGGACAGAGTTAAAAAATAATAATAACAACCGTAAAAATATATGCAGGTTAATTTATGCTACATATTTATATAAAACAATATTCCCAGTTTCGGAAAAAATTACACCGAAATACTTTTTACAAACAATTTTATACAGACAGCTCCAAACTTAAAAATCAGCATCAGGGACACGGTACGGTATATGAGTTTCCTGGATATATGGACCCACAACATCTTCCAAAACTTATTTATCTCGTTAATATTGTTACGCAATCATGAAATGGACTTTTCCCCGTACATGAAATTAAAAAAAAAAACCACAACAATATATACTAAAATAAAAATTATTATTCAGAGACTTAAACACCAAAAGATTGTGAGAATGTCCCATACACATTGACAAACGTGATCATGAAGATTGTTTCATTTGCTGAGTTTGTACTGCACACTCAAAATTTAGGAAGGTGTGTCAAAGTTATCACTGAAGCTCCCGCGACAGTTTGTGACACTGGATTACAATGAAGTGACACTTGATTACAATTAAGAGCAATTAGGCCATATTTTAAGACTAATTCAGATTTTAAGATTAATTCCAACAGCACCGACAATAAATACCAAGCCGAAACATTTCAAATATTTTGATTTTTGTTTTGAAGAGCACGAACTGATTTAATTGAACTTTAAAATTATTAAACACATTAAATAGATTTAAAGGTTTGTTTTCCATTATTGGACTTTAATTCTTTGAGTACTTTTTACAGATAAAATTTTTGCTCTGCACTCTTGTCTCTTGTGTGATGCTTTCTATTATACATGCACAACAGATAAAAGGGAATTTACGGCAATTTGTCGAAATTTCGAATGACCGGGTTCCTGGAAGATATTATGTGATTTCGAAACTCTTTGCAGGCATATTACTATCTATCTTACGCAACTTTTCTCTGATATGCCTTTTTATTTACAAACTTTATGTTTATTTCTATTTATAAGTTGTACAAGGCATTTTTGACGAATTTAGTAAAAATTGAGGGGGGGGGGGGAGGGGTTCCGGGAATAAGACTTGATTTCGAAAAATCTTTGCAGTTTTATTACAAGGACTATACCCAGCTTTTGTGCGTTATTACATTTGGATTTTTCGATTGTCGGTTTTTTCAATGCACCCTAATGCACAGGCATTTAGATGGTCAAGCAAATCGAATTCGAATTCATTTCAGATTTTGTTGCAGTGTTTTAAATAAAACGGCCAGTATTAGCAAAATGAATTTTTTTTTTCTTTTCTAGAATCACGTCGTGAATTAAGAAGCACGCGCTCTAAGTCATTGTTATTTTTTGTTGAACATTTATTTTTAATATGTTAAATGCATGTAAAAGTTCTAATAGGAAATACTAGTTATTTTTTATGCTAACTTTATATAACTCATATTAAAATGCCCCCATTAACAACGATCAATTTTTATAATTTCGTAAATTGCAGCAAAACCAGGTAAGTTGGATCCAGAAGAACTAGAAAAAGTTTTCTTTATACAAATGCTTCCATCTTAAAAGATATGGTGGTATTTTATTTTCATGTTTTTTGGAGTTGTGGGGGTATGAAGTTTCGTTACTGAGTGCATTACTGAGACATTTTCCATGTTTCAGTTTACATTATTAATTAGTTTAACTATGCTATGAAACATAAAAGGAAAGGTTAATATTTTTAAATTACCATGCATAATATATTTATTTTAAAATTCAGTCTTAAATAAACAAATACTCTGATTACTCTTTGTCGTCTAATCAATAATATACAGTTCACGAATTCAGATTTTTTTCTATTCGAAACATCTACAAGGATATATGAGAAGTAGTATTTACTTCATTTATTATTTGCTTGATAATAACACGTATTTTCTCTCGTTAAGCAGAGTAAAATAAATATACATTGGAAAATTTTGATTTAAAATATATATATATATATATATATATATATATATATATGTGTGTTCTAAATTAGCAAAACTGTCGCAAGAAGGATTTATTTTTTTATACTATACACATATATTCTTTAAACAAATACTACTACAATATATATTACATATTTACATAACAGGAGAAGCATAAAAATAATATCAAAGAAACTGATACTTCATTTTTATGCATGTGTTTTTAGATGTGTTCCCGAAAAAAAAAAAAAAAAAAAAAAACATATTTTGAATTACTTAAGGGAAATCACAGAAAAACGCTTACCTTGGAAGAGGTATAACAAAATTGAATTTTAGAACAATGTTTGTTTCAAAATTCAAACTTTGAAATAAAAAGAAAGAATGCACATTTTTAAATTCAAAATTCCCTAAAATATTTATAATAGAATAAGAATGTCGTTGCGCTATACCGCACTCTAAACAATATTGCAACATAGATGCAGAGATTAATCATTCTATAGTTCATCTAACATATTTTGAGTGTTAGAAAAGAATCGAAAGAAGAATAAATACAATCCTTAATATCATTTTGCAAATAAAACTTTAATTTAAATTAGCTTATTTTAACTAAAAAATCATTAATCAAAACATCATATTCTTAATTTAAGTTGTTTTTCTTTTCACACAAAATTAATTTTACAATTGTTTACTTAGATGAAGAATTTTATTTCAAAAAAAAAAAAAAAAAATGTTTATTTAACAATTTCCAGAAATGGAACATTTATGTAGATTAATTTTCACTTTTAGACTTTTGGCTTCATTTGTAATACTTCCCTATAAAATAAAATAAATTATTTTAAACCTACGTTAGTAAACATATTATAAACATGTTTAACAAAACATTTAAATTTCATTTCTTTTCTTAATTTTCATATGATTAAATTGAAATCGCTTTCTATGAGAGAAAGTTTTGAAACATAAAAACAATGTTTGAAATGTAAATAAAAAATAATTATGTTCAATTTTATGTTTTTATTATATTTCAGTTAAGTCAATGAGTTTTGTATTAATATGAATGTAACTTAAATTAGTTAATCTACACCCAGGTCAAATTTCTTGCTACTACCAGCATAAAAAAAATGCTAGTTATTGCTATGTATTGCTTTGTCTGTTAGATTTTCATGCTAGTATATGCTTTACAATGCTAGCCAGCATCACATACTATATAGCTTGATTACACAGCAATAGCATAACAAGCTATATACAAGCATTTAATTATTGTTTGCTGTTTAAGCTTCTTCTAAAGTATGGGGTGCTAGATACCATAACGTGCTATTATATGCCTTTTTATGCTTGCCAGCATAATATGCTATGCAGCCAGCTTAGGAAAAAATAGCATGACAGGCTATGTACAAGCATGTTATGCTTTTTTGCTGTTCAAGCTTCTTCCAAAGCATGGAAATGTAGGTACCTTAACGTGCTATTATATGATATTTTATGCTTGCCCGCATAACATGCTGTGCAGCCAGCTCAGGGAGAAATAGCACGACAAGCTATGTACAAGCATTTTATGTACTTATTTGCTGCCAAACCATGGAGAGGTAGGTACTTTTACATGCTATTATATGCTTTTTTATGCTTGCCAGCATAATATGATATATAACCAGCTTTGATAGAAAACAATATGACATACTATCTGCCAGTAAGATGTGCTAATTTGCGACACAAGTCCCTTCCCATTAATGATGAGATAGGTACACTTAAATGAAACATTGTGTGCTTGTTATTGCTTGGCAGCATCAAATGTTTATTTATTTATTATTTTTAGTTACTCCTATGTTTTTGAAAATAGAAGAAAAGGGAATTTTAATTATAAATTCAATTAATTTTATAAATCCGGGGAGAGACAATAACTCTCTTCCACCTCTGTCCCCTCCCCCCTTATAACAGAAAATTCTTACTTTCTCTTTTATTTTAAGCTAAGAGTAAAGATTAAATTTAATTTGTTTTTCAAAACCGGAGAAAAAAATTACTTACAATTCAACGTTGAGGGAGGATTAATGGATCACCTAAGCCCTGTTACCTTAACGGAATATTCAGGAGTTTGCGTTATGGAGGTTTCACTGTACATAGCAATCCTACAAGATGTAAAATATAACTTCTATTTTTTCAATTAATTTCTATGGGGGTGGGTTAAATTCTGTGATGGATTTAACTTCTATGAGAATCTTCTAGGGGAGCCCTCAACCCCACCATCCCCGCCACATATAAATAATTTTTTTTCTGTTTTTTAGAATTTGAATATTCTAACTTAATTGAAAAAAATATGCAGTATGTCTTTAAAAAACGGAGAAAAAGAAAATTTTGTTCATTAAAATCTAAAATACGGGCCGGTCCTCTCCTAATTCAATACTGTCTTAAACCACACATTTGAGATTAGTTTTTAACATCTAAATATCAAAAGAAACAGAACTAAAAATTAATTTCCAAAGCGGGTATATAAGAATAACCCCCCCTCCAAACAGAAAATTTTAAACTGATCTTCCTTTTACTGTTAAATTATTTTAGGTTACCTGTAAATTATAAATTTTCTATAATAAAATTTTGTTTATATAATTTCAATAGCTGGGAGGGGGAGGACTGTGCCATCGCCCCCTGAATTAAACACTGCCCCTTGAACACGTTTGAGATAATTTTTTAAGACATAAACTTAAAAAATAATAATAATTTCTATGGTAGACTTAAAAGGAAAAATTCCCCAGCCCCGAATTGGAAGAAAATTCGTAACTGCACTTTCTCCTAGTATTTAATTCTTTTAAGTTTCTCGAAAAGGTTAAATTTACTGTGTGTATTAAAATCAGAGAAAAAATATTAATTTGTTAAATCTTAAAATCCAGGGGCGGTAGTTTTACTTTTCGAACCACTACAACGTAAATTCAATACTGGATTCGTCCACTCGTTTTAGATAAAATCTAAACACATAAAGCTAAAAAAAACTGAAATTAATTTCTATAAAGAATTTATTGAGAAAAAGCGCCCCCCCCCCCCCCCGGATTTAGAAAAAAATTTAGCACATAAATATAAAAAAAACTGAAAGTTATTTTTCAAGAAGGATTTTTGGAAAAAAGCGCACTCCCTCCAACTCCTAATCTTAAAATTCTTAGCTGTTCATTCTCTTTGAGTTTCATTATTTTAATTATACAAAAAAAAAAAAAAAAAAAAAAAAAAAAAAAAAAAAAAACGCTTTTGAAAAAGAGAATTTAGTCAGTTATATTTCAAAAATCAAGGAGCACTGTTTCATTTAAGATATAAGTTCATAACAATCGAATTGAAAATATGTACAATTGTAGGACCCATTAAGGACTAAAGTTTTAAATACTTAACCCCTATCTGACATTGATAAATTCAATTCTAAATAAAATTCAAAATCTTTCATTTTTCTGCAACAAATAATTATGACCATGCTCAAACCATTCATTAAGCAAAGAAAATTCCACTAATGAATTATAATAATCAAGCCATATTCTAATTAACCTTTAAACATAGAAAAAAAAAACTCTAAAAATAAATTAACATTATTAATTTAAACTTGGAGTATAACAGCATCTATAAATTCACCCTCTATCTTATAAAAATGTGAACACACGTAGAATCAGCTCTTCACTCATTACCCGCATTTAAAATCGTTAACAAACATGACCCCAGTAGCGAAATAAGTAGAGCATTTTGTTCCTTAACCGGAGGTAGGCAGTTCTGTCCTTCTCAGAGGAAAAGAAAATCCGACATAAGTTTTCCCTTCTAAAAAATGTAGTTACTTCAAAAATTCTCCAAAGATGACAGCCCCCACAAGCGTCTTTTTCTTCTAACTGGGAGAATAGCAAAAAATGAATGCAAGTGATGCTAGAAAAGTAATTCTATCATAGCAAAAATTAAAAGCAAGTGATACCAGAAAAGCAAAAATTAAAAGCAACTGATGGTAGAAATGTAATGATAGAATAGCAACAAAAAAAAGTATCTGTTGCTTGTGAATTATTGCTAGAATAGCAGAAATTACAAGTAAGTGGTGGTCTTGATTACTGCTAGGCCAGCAACATATTCAAGCAACACAAGCTGGAATGCCCATTAGGGTGGGTCGAAAAAACCGAAATATTTATAATCGAAACGTAATTAGCGCGGAAAAGTTGCCTTTTGTAAAAAAGATAAAATACGTAAAATATTACACCGATTTGTTAATATCTTTTACCGCCGCAAGGGGTCCAAATTTCGAAAAAATCGCAAAAATCATACTTTTAGCAATTTTTTTTTTTTAATTATCCAAACATACTTATTCAATTTCTAATAGAACGCAATAGCCACGCCAAGATATTAGTAATGTAACATTAACATTTCATTTTTGTGACATCGTTGCTTTTACCGCCACAACAGGGCCAAAATTTCTAAAAAATGTTAAGAATTAAAGTTTTTCATTTTTTCAATGTTCATAACTTTTGTAATGTTTTCAGATTTTTTACATTTCTAATAGGCTGGGAAAGGCATTTTATGTTGTTAATTTCATGCACATTCTTAACCATGATCACTTTAATTCTTTAAAAAAAATTGCTCAATGATAGAGAAACACCTGTAGCTGCCTGCACGTAAAATTAATTTCTCGCTGCTAGAGGGTCACGTTTCACTTTGTTCGTTTTTTTTTTTTTTTTTTTTTTATGTACTCCTTTTACTCTATACTTTGATGGCCCTAAAGATAGAATTACCTACCAGGTTAAACAGGTGGCAAAGTTTCATCTTTGCGCAGTCAAGGAGCAACATATCTCTTTGTACTACAACCAGGTCTGAATTATTTTCGTCATTTGACCCCATCGTCTGGCAAGGCGACTTCTATATTCAATGACATTATAGATTTTTTGAAGAAAATGAAAGCCCGACTGGAATAATAATTGCAGTTGAATTTCGCGGAACTGTCTTCAAAACAGGATGCAAAGGTGGTGTTATAGTAGGATTAGTTGAGAACAACTTATAAAAAACCACTTTATTGCCTTCCTTGACCTCACTTCAATGAGCTTCCACTGAGACATCTTTTCACACATCTTGATGACAAAAAACAGGTTCTCTATCATATTGTGGCCCAATTGGTTGATCTCTTGCAATTTGCGAATTATTACCAATTGCAAAATTTAAGCCAATTTAATTTGATCACCTAGCTGTTGATAAAGATGATTTGTCAACTGACCAGAAGTATATGTCTGAAATATTGCACGCTCTTTCAACACGCATGTATACAATTGACCTTTTTTGCTGAGTCCCTGGACAAATATTTCACGCAAGGTGGATCATTACTGCTATTCGAATTTTGAGACTCTACGTTGGAACAAAGAAACCCTCTTCTTAACTTGTCATACTCTTTGAGTACATCCTGAAAATATACTGCATTAGTTGCTTCACAATCAAAATGAATCACGCATGTTTTCCAGAATCTGTGCACTATAGTTAGTAACTTACGTTACTTGACAGATAATCTACGAAAGATTATAGTTCCTGTATTTTCACGAAATGACTATTTCGCAAATCATACAAATAGCCTCTTTGGAATGATAGCATATGAAGAGGAAAACATCAGGGCTCCAGCCATGAAGAAAATTGCAAAAGCACGGAGTTCTGGGGACTAGAATAGTACAATCCGTCACTTTATCATAGCAGACTTCAACACTGAAGCTTAAAATTGTATGGCTTTAGTCTACTGACAAAACTGAAAAATAACGGAACCACCTGTTATGGTTTCTTTATCGACTAAAAACGCTGGTGAGTTTAAAATGTTCGATTAACGATACCAGCTATTATAACATTCCTTGTCCCACTCAATCACTAGAAAGATGCGTGAAATTATTCATTAAAGCACTGATAAAGTTTGTTTACTAGAACAGAGGGAGGATCACATCTGATCAGTTTTGGCCTCTCGAGAAATAATGGCTTCATCTGAAAGCAAGTTATAGTATAAAATTCATTTACATTAAATTCTTCTTCATTTTAAGTTTATTTAACCCGTTTCGGTTAAACATCTCTATATTTTAATTAATAAAATACTAAAACATTTTGCTCATTTTATATAATTTTTGTGGCATGAATTGTCTGTTATGAAGTAAAACATCAGTAGATGAAGCGATCGTCAAGAAAAATGAATGATTAACTTTATTTCCAAGTCTATTACAAATAGTTATAAAACATTATGAAATATTAATAGATATAAAGTAAAATTATTTATTTCTAGACATATTATAGAAATTATAAAAAAATTTAGAAAAAAAAAATGAAAAATTGAAATTTTTGAAATTTTTACAAAAAATATGGTCTTTTCGCGGCAAATAAAGATATGATTTCATCATAATGAACATTTACAGGGACATTTCTCATATCTTCATGTATCTATTGCGTTCTATTAAAAATTGTATTGGTATGTTTGGATAATTAAAAAAAAAAATGATAAAAAAAAACATGTTTTTTGCGATTTTTTGAAACTTTGGCCCCCTTGCGGCGGTAAAAGATATTAACCGATCGATGTAATATTTTAGAAATTTATTCTGTATTACAAAAGGCAACTTTTCAGCGCTATTACATTTCAATTATAAAAAATTCGGTTTTTTCGACCCACCCTAATGCCCATGTCGAAATTCATGCTGGTATTTGTTTTCTAGACAAGCATTAAATGCTACATCCCAGCAAAGTAAAACAGCATAAACTACCATAATACATTTGTTGGTTCCACCATAATAACAAGCAAGTCATGGTGTGTATTGGAATACTTTACTGTTTGGCCAGCATACAGATTCCAAGTGTGCTACTTGAATATGTTGCTAGCTTAGCAGAAATCTAGACCACCACTTGCTTGTAATTTCTGCTATACTAGCAGTAAATCACAAGAAGCATATACTTTTGTTATTGCTAATCGAGCATTACATTTCTACCACCAGTTCCTTAATTTTTGCTTTTCTACCATCACTGGCTATTAATTTATGCTATGCTGGCATTACATTTCTAGCATCACATGCTATTAATTTTTGCTATTCTAGCATTACTTTTCTAGCATCACTTGCTTTTATTTTTTGCCATTCTCCCAGTTAGAAAAAAAAGACTCTGGTGCCGCCATCTTTCGAGAATTTCTGAAAAACCTACATTTTTTAGAATGGGAAACTTATGTCGAGTTTTCTTTTCCTCTTAGGAGGCCACAACTCGCAATCTCCGGTTTGGGAACAGAATGCTTTACTTACTTCGCTACTTGGGTCGTGTTTTCAAACGGTTTTAAATGTGGGTAATGTGTGAAGAGCTGATACTGCTGTGTTTTGATTTTGTTATAAGATTAAGTGTGAATTTATCGATACCGTTATCCTCCAAGTTTCAATTAATAAGGTTAATTTATTATTAGGGATTTATCTATGTTTAATGGATAATTAGATCATGGCTTTAATATCATAATGCATTAGTAGAATTTTTTTTGCTTAATGAATGGTTTGAATATGGTCATAATATTTGTTCCAGAAAAATAAAAGATTTTGAAGTGTATTTAGGGTAGAATTTATCAATTTCAGGCGGGTGTTAAGATTTTAAAACTTTAGTCCTTATTGGAGAAGGTGGTCATTTGTACATATTTTCAATTCAATTGTTATGAACTTATTTCTTAAATGAAACAGTGCTCCTTGGATTTTGAAATTTAACTGACTAAATTCTCTTTTTGAAAAGAACGGATATATATCATTAAAATAATTAAACACTACGAGAATGAACAGCTAAGAATTTTACGATGGGGGAGTGGAGGGGAGGCGTTTTTTCAAAAAAATCCTTCATGGAAATTAATTTTCAGTTTCTATTTTTTATATTTATGAGTTAAAATTGTATCGAAATTGTGTGTGTGTGTGTGGGGGGGGGGGGTGAGTATTCTTTTTCCCAATAAATGCTTTATAGAAATTAATTTTCAGTTTTTTTTTTTTTTTAGATTTATGTGTTAAGATTTTATTTAAAAAGGGTGGACGAAGGCAGTGTTGAATTTACGTTGTAGTGGCTCGCAAAGGAAATCTACCGCCTCTGCTTTTGAAATTTAACAAACTAATATTTTTCTCTGATTTTAATAAACACAGTAAATTTATTCTTTTCGAGAACCTTAAAATAATTAAATACTAAGAGAAAATGCAGCTATGAATTTCCTTCCAATTCGGGGGGGGGGGGTTCCCTCTAAGTCTATCATGTGAATTATTTGTTAATATTTATGCATAACGTGCTTGTACATAACCTGTCATATTATTTCTCCCCAAGTTGGCTGCATAGTTTATTATGCTGCCAAGCATAAGAAAGCATATAATATAATGTGAAACGATAACAAGTTATGAATTTTCAATTTTCATGTCACTGGTAGCGAACAAAATACCTATAAACGTTAAAGAATCTTTTTTTATTACTTAGTTTCATACATGTTTTCACAGAAAAGATTTTATTATTAAATATGTACGTAAAAGTGCAAAAAAAATAACGAATCATAAAATCTTTATTCAATATTTATTAAGTGTATTATACTTCGTGACGAAACAAAAGTACATTTTTTATTTATAGCATTCTATAAATTGATTTGATAGCATACATTGTCATATATTCTATCAAATATAGCTTGCGAAATTCGGTTGCTAAAAATAAAAATAAAGGAACTTTTATGAAACAACGAAATTTGTAAAAATAGAAAATTGTGCGCGACTGCTACGTTATTTTCAGTGATAAGCATGATAAATATTCCGTCTAATTATAATTAACATCCGATGCAGCAAAATAAAATCTATTGTTCATATCTACTCACTGTTAGTCACAGGAACTGACGAGTTTCTGTTTTCACTATATATATGAGGGTTATGTTTGTCTTCTGTTACTGTTTTGAGTGATGCACTCTACTTTAAACTGTTTTTTAAACCTCTGAAATGGAGAATCAAAAAGCCCGTATTGGCCATGCAATGCTTTGTGAATTTAAACAAGGAAATACTGCTAAGTTGACAACTTGAAAATATGTAGTGTATATGGTGAAGGACTAATTACTAATCGGACAGGTAAAATTCCATTCAGGGGATTCGATTTTAAAATACGAAATTAGGGCGGGCATCCTTCGACAACAATTTAAAGGCAATATTGGGAAAACATCCACATCAATAAATAAGAGATATAGGCGAAAGTCTGAATACATCACAATCAAATGTTAACCACCACCTGGAGAAATTAGGGAAAGTCGGCAATTCGCGGTATGGGTACATCACAATCTCAATGGACGGAATAAATGAGATCCCATGCCAATTGGCACAAATCTTCTCTCAGTCGTAAAATTCGGGTGTTTGATGAACAGATTTATAACTGGCGATGAAAAATGGGTTACCAATGGCTATATAATCGTCCAAAGAAATTGACTTTATAAAGATCTAATTCCCTATGATATCCGAAAGTTAATATCCGTGACAAAATCATTTCATTGTCCAAACCAACACTTTGTATTTCACAAGTAAGTGATTGATAAACTGCCAACAAGAGGGGATAAGGTCATAATAAATTAAAATAATTTTGTTGTTTTAGGGGTCATGTAATTGATATTAAAAAAATAGTTTATAATTAAATATGATCCTATAAGAACATTTAAAGATAAACCCCGTACAAAAATTCGCATTAGAAGATATGTTATGCCGAAAATCTTTCAGCTTTTTCAATGTAATCCAGGGGTAATTTAGTATTTAATGCCAATTTTTTCAAAACAGCATATTTGATCATTGCGCGCACGATTTCTGAAAAATGCTTACCTAGAATTTCACAAAAATTTCGGTGAATGTTGTAAAAATATAGAGAAACAAAATGACCTTCGCAAGCTTAGAATCCACGACTACTTTTGTAATAAAAAAAAAATCTCGATATTTCGAGTTTCTTTACAAAACAATATTTTTCTCGGGTTGGGTTGATTTTTGACGGCCAATTATCTACACGAGGGATATAGGCCCGAGGGAGAGTGCCTTCCGTGGAGGTCTTTCTAAGGGAACCTAATCCGTATTAACGCATGGAAATCCACGGCTCGAAGAAAACCACGAAAACTCCGAAAGATTAGGCCGACGGGCGCGATTGGGATCGAACCCAGCACCTCCCGTCTACCAGCTTCGAGAGCAGAACCTCTCAGCCACTGGTGGGGCTATATTTTTTTTTCTCGGGATCTACAAATTTTATGTTTTTCATTGTAGATCATTTTGAAAAAACATTATATCCGTACTCATTAAGAAAATCTTGGTTTTTTTAGTCATTCAGATGTTAAAACCTTGCGCGCAATGCATGCAATAATAATTTTGTCGTAAAAATTGGATCATCTATAAAGATTAATAAAAACTTTAAATAACTGTATACTTTTTTTAACAACATTAATTGATAAAATAAATCATTCATATTATGTGTTTTCAGTTTTATAATTAACGTTCAATCAGCTGTTGAGTGACGGCAATTCTTATAGATGTCACTTTTTTATACATTTTGTTAGTTTGAAGAGTACCTGAGACATTAATGAAAACAAAAACAATGTTTGATTTAAAAAAAAAAAAAAGAAAGTTACTTATGATTTCATTTATAGTCCAGACAATAGAGACCGTATAGGGACTCTACCTAGCAAAATTAATGGTAGTACTGGAAATCGGCTTTGTAGATGTTTTTTGGGTCGCTGAATCCGAATTTGTAACTTCCCACGAAAATTTCCCCCGGCAACCCCCCCCCCCCAAACTTTTGGTAAAAATTACCCCAAAAGAGGTTTTTATTAAAAAATTCCTTTTTTTTTTTTTTTTTCGGGGAAAAGTAACTAGAAATTCAGAAAGTAGACGAAATTTGCAACAAATTAGATGTATGACATTATGACTTAGGATGAAGGGGAAGAGGGATCTGCATCGGAACATGCGCCGCAGTGCTGCGTGGACTAAGTTGTGCAATTCCACTTAACCACTCACACGTTTACATTAGCCCTCCCATCTTCCCTCCGAACTTTCTCTATAAGGTTTATTTTAAGTTTTTTGGGTCGCTGAATCCGAATTTTTAACCTACCCCCCAAATTTCACCCCACCCCCCGAAAACCCCCGCAAATAGCTGTTTTTAACTTAAATTTCTTATTCTTTTAGGGGAAAAGCATTACGAAATTCAGAAACTAGACAAAATTTTCAACAAATAGGATATATGACATTATGACGTAGGATAAACGGGGAGAGAGGGGGCTGCCTCGGAGCATTCCCCGCGCGCTTTTCTCAAAAACCAAATTTTTTCAAAAAATCAATTTTTTGGGGGGTTGCCGGGTGAAATTTTGGTGGGAAGTTACACATTCGGATTCAGCGGCCCAAAAAAACATAAAGTGAGTCGAAATCGAGAACTAGTATTAATTTTGCCAGATAAAATCTCCTATTGCCTGGAATTTATAATTTAGTGCACGTAGCGCCACAGTGCTTGTTCAGAGGCAGCCCTCACCCTCTCCGTTCATCCTAATTCATAATGTCATATATCCTATTTGTTGCAAGTTTTGTCTAGTTTCTGAATTTCGTAATACTTTTCCCCTAAAACAATCAGAAATTTAAGTTAAAAACAACTATTTGGGTGGGGGGGCTCGGGGGGGGGCAATTTTGGGTGTAAGTTAAAAATTCGGATTCAGCTACACAAAAAACTTAAAGTAAACCTTATAGTGAAAGTTCGGAGGGGAGATTGGAGGGCGAATGTAAACGTGTGAGTGGTTAAGTGGAATTGCGCAACTTAGTTTACTCAGCACCGCGCGCATGTTCCGAGGCAGAACCCCCCTTCCCCTTCATCCTAAGTCATAATGTCATATATCTAATTTGTTGGAAATTTTGTCTACTTTCTGAATTTCTAGATACTTTTTAAACAATAAAAACCTTTTTGGGGGGCTTTTTACCAAAATTTGGGGAGGTTGCTGGGGGAAATTTTGGTGGGAAGTTACAAATTCGGATTCAGCGACCCAAAAAACATCTAGAACTCCGATTTCTAGTACTACCATTAATTTTGCTAGGTAAAATTCCCTATTGCCTGGACTATTAATAGATAATTTTAGATTCGAATTAAAAAATGTTTGCTGAATTTTAAACGCTTGTCACTCAATAATGAGTGGTTCATTCAAAGGAGGAAGTATTAAAATTACCTAAACTGCTTATTAAGCGCTGTTTAATAGATCATAATGAAAACCACGCTTAATCCGAAAAAAGATATCTATAAAGCCGGAATGTTTTATTGTTTTTCTTTGTTCTATATTACTATTTCAAAACCAAACTACTATTTCTGTCCAGGTTTTCCGGTAAAAAAGTTGCTTAAGTACCATCTCTAATAAAAAATGTGGATAGTTTAAAATACCACGTAAAAGGAACTAAAAATGCTGTGACCGAAGAGAACCTTTATATCACATGAAATGCATTTTGTAGGATAAAATTTATATCTGCAGTTTCATAGTTGCACTTTAATTGACCATGTGTATAACTGAATTAAATATAATCAAACGCAAGTATCATAATTTACGTATCACCTATATAAAATCTAAATACTTAATCGTTTTCACCTCTTAAGCTTGCATATTAATAAAAGTGCCAACGACCAAAAAATTGATTTTGTCTTTTCGTACATATGCTCGCTTCTAAATATCGTATATTTATTTTACACGAAGAAACAGAACTGAAAGTGTACAAAAAATCTTTTACGAAAACACAAACTTATTTTATGATTTTTAGAATAAATTTTAATCTATTCTTTTTAATCTATCCAATTTCTTTTCTGAATAGATAATATAAAAAGCTTTAGCATGTAATTAAATATGCAAAACGAATGTCAAAGTGCCAGCATTGAGACAACAGTTATTTTGTTGAGAGCTTCTTGTTCGACATTCGCGCGTTCGGTATTTTAATTAATAAAAAAGAAAAATATCTGAACAAATGTCTTTGAAAGTTTTCTTGTAGATAACTTCACTATGTTGCAAACGGGATTATGACAGAACAACTTTTTAAAGTTAAAATATTTTATTTTTAATAATTTTAACAACATTTGATACCTTTCATCGAAAAAAAAGTAGAGGATTTTTTAATAGTGGATGAACAATCTAATTTTTTTTTTATTTTATTAATTGATAATATTTTGAAATTACTCTTTTAAATATAGAAATATTAAAATAAATAAATTTTTCGCCTGTATTCTAAACATCGGACTGTAGGCTCAGAAATTCCAATTCGTGGGGTTGAATCGCCCGGGTAACCACGTCTTTAAATTTCAATCACCTCACAATTTCGAATTTAATAAAAGTTTTTTTTTTTCTGAAACAGGCATTTCATGGATAAGGCAGTTTTTAATTTTTTTAACGGACAATAAAAATGCAAATAAAAAAATAAGAACTTTCGCTTAAAAAATATTATTTAAATCAGGAGAATGAAAAAGTATTATAGAATTTTTTTCCCCTTAAGTAAGTGGGACATATTTGTGCCCTCCATAAAATGAAAACGTCTGCATATATATTGTAATGTTATTCAATTTCCTTCCACTCACAGAAAACGTCACATTTGAAAAGGAAAATAAAATCATAGATAACAAGATTTACAACATAAATCAGAAAAATCCAGAATACAGTAAACTGAGTTAACGAAGCGTTTCTGATGTGAAATAAAATTTGAAGTCCAAAAAAAAAAAAAAAAAAAAATAGAGAAGTAATCGGATTTCTCCAGAGTTCACTTTTTGAGTTCTAATATGACAGAAATGTTATCTTTCAGTTAAAAAAAAAATAATAATAAAAAAAGACAGGGATTATCGGCGAAATGTACATGTCTTGATTCAGAAAAGCATTAAATGCATTCTTTTTTCCGAGATATCATTTTTAAGTAAGATATTTTTTCAGGTATCAACAAACTGATAAATTACATATGAAAATTCAGTTAAAAAAATAATATAATTATTTTTTTATTAAATTTTTGAGTAAACAAATTAAAAAATATATACAAATATTTTAATACACAGTTTTAGGAATTTTTTTAGGTATATAATTTCAATTTTAACAAAAAAAAAAAAAAAAAAAAAAAAAAAAAAAAAAAAAAAAAAAAAAAAAATGTTTCGCCAGGTTTGATGAAAAGATGTGTTATCATGAGTAAAGTATATAATATCCATGTAACAAAGTACAAATGTCCCAAGCAGCAAATAATCCCTGGCCGAGCTTCCGCCGAATGTCCTAATTTTACTATGTTTCGCCCGAACGATGTCACCCCCTGAGGTTGGCGGGAAAGGCTTTTTGTCCGGCCGGCAAAGCAGATAACGAGCATCGCATCCCGATTATTATTGAATCAGTTTTGAAGCTTTTGCCTATTTGTTTTCGATCATTTAGTCAGTAGGTAATCTTATACCAACAACATTCCAATATCATATGATATTTTGCCGATTAGTTAGTGATATCATACAGCAAAATTTGTAAGATGCAAAATAAGTATTTAAATTAACACAATTTGCATAACTACAGACATACACACATTAAAATTTTATTAAAAACAATTAAAATATAATTAAAAATATATATAAAAGTTTCAGCTACTTTCATAGCCCTCATCAGTAAACGAGCAGAGTCACAAAACAGCAAGAGCCACAGCAAACGAAAAAACAGTTAAAATCACGGTCTTAATTGTTTTAACTGTTTTTTCGTTTGCTGTCGCTCTTGCTGTTTTGTGACTCTGCTCGTTTACTGATGAGGGCTATGAAAATAGCCGAAACGTTTATATATTTTTTAAATAATATTTTAACTGTTTCTAATAAAATTTTAATGTGTGTATGTCTGTTATGTCTGTAGTTATGCAAATTGTGTTAATTATTAAGTAATCCAGACGTAGTTATTTATGTATTTTTAAATAGTATTTAAAAGTAAGAAAGCTCGTTTAAATTCAAAGGATAAGTATTGCTAATTGGCATTATTCTTACAAATAAAATGCAAAAATATTTACACGTCGACTATACAACCAATTAATACGTTTTTTAAAAAGGGTTTTTGTTTAAAGCTTAAAAATTGTTGTTAAGAGCATTCGATATAAAAATTGTACTTAATTACAATTAAATTTTAAATGGCAATAATTTTATAGCTTAAAAAGCAAACAAAATTATTTTTTAAGGTAAAAATTACGTTCTTACCAATTATTAATACTATTGATGTATAAATATTTTTGAATCTTAGAAAGAAAAATTAATTGTAATTTAAATTGTGATTGTCATTATTTGTAATTTTTATTGTAACATCTTCTAACAGCAATGTTTAGACTTTAAACAATACTAAATTTCTTACATTTTAATTAGTTACACCAGCGATAGGTAAATATTTTTGCATTTTATAATGGAAAATCTTGCCATTTATCAAAATATATTATTTGAATTAAAACTTCATCTTTCATTCATTTAAATTAATTATACAATATATGTATCTTACAATGAAAATTATTCCCACTTAACATTGTTTCCCAACTATAAAAATCACATTCTATAACACTTCTAATTTTATTATGGTTATGCATAAATATTTTTTTTTTCAAAATCTAAATAATTATTTTAATGAATACTTTATTCCGCCTTTCTTTCTTTTATTTTTTTTTTTTACTTTAAAAAATATCATAAAATTAGATTTTGCATTATGTGGAACAAAAAATATGTTTTACTTCTCTGTAAGACAATTTAAATCATAACATTTTGAAAAAAATCTCAAAAACTTTCTCAAATTTTTTATGTATCATTACAATCACCTTTCATTTTATTACAGTTCTAGAGTTGTATTTTCTTAATTCCAAATATAAACTTCTAAATAATTAACTTCTAAAGAAATACCTTTATTTACTCAGAATTTTTAAACTCATAATTTAAAAAATACATTTAGAGCAAATAGTTTGTAGTTTTTAATTTAAGATATTTTCTCGTATTTATCTAAATAATAATAAAAAAAAAGGCAAGTCTTAATATCAACATTTAACAAATATATGAGTTTAATTAATTTAATTTATTAATCAGTTTATGTTATAATACTTATCAAAGTATATTTTTAAGTATGAATGACTATACGTAACTATAAAGAAAAAAAAGAAGAGAAAATTAGAATTTTGTAAAAAGTTGTTAGATTTCGATTACAGTCTATTATCCAAATATCGTGGAGAATCTGCAAACTTTAAACAGGTTAAGGTTTATTGATTTGTGCATAAGGAATTTATTCTCACCAAAAAACAATTCTTCCGAAATATTTTTGACTTCTATTCCCTTCGTTTGTTCGCTTAAAAGTGGGGTCTGGTCTGTCCTTGAAACGTGAACAGAGGATTTTGAGGGGATACGAGATAAAGATCTCAAAAGATATTGGTGTGTTTATGTCACGTGAAACATTTCACTACGGGGGGTAGAGTTACCGCTGACGCTCTTAGTAAAATGATTAAATTTTGGTCGGCTGACAAGATCGGCCGATTTTATATTTGCAGTATATGCCAATCAATTTCTTTCATACATCAATTCGATATTCTGCCGACGTTAGCATTTGACCTATAACTAGAGGAATCGTCTGTTATTGCCGAAAAAACATCGCGTTAATCTCTATTTGACTACCATTTATTTGCCGACAATTCTTATAACAGGCCGAATTTTAGCCGATATCTATTGCTGTTGGGGGTGTATATGCGTAACGTTGACGTTAATTTGCGAATTGCAACACTGCACGGTGAAATTTCCGTATGCAATACTTGCTACTAGAATTTTTTTAATATCTAAACGTCCACTTTTGTAGTTTTTACACCGTCATATAGAACAAGAAAACAGAGAGGGTGTCAAACATGGACTTAAATTTCCATTTGAATTAGTTTTCGAGATATTGACATTTCCGTAGTATTTAATGACATTTATGTAATTATGGCTCCATTTCTATGGATAAAAGGGATTTAAGGGAAATTGATAGTGGTTACAATATTTCTTTGTTTTACATCATTTTCAAATTTAACTTCACTTTTATTTACACTGATAGTGGAATGAATTTTATGAGTGAATTCTATTTTTCAAGAAATGCAAAATTTTTCACATATTCAAGCTTTACGAATTGGTTTATTTTAGAAAGCAAAAAATCTTCTGTCGACTGGAACATAGAAATAAATTCCATTGACGATAAAAAAGGGAATACTTCGTAGCTTTTTTTAATTTAGTTTCAAGTGGAAAAAAAAAAAAAAAAAAAAAAAAAAAAAAAAAAAAAAAAAGATCTTTATTATGGCAAATAAAACTTTTCTCATGGAAGTTAAAAATAAAGTGTTTTAGCAATAAAAATTATATTTATTTAAGTATTTATATTAATTCATAAAAATAAAATGCTTTTGAATATATTTACTAAAGCAAATACATTTGTTTTTATATAAGATCACCAAATTGACGACATTTCATCTAGCTGCGAAATTCGAAGGTAAATCTTGGAAGAAAGGAAATCCTTTAAAATATGTATACAATCGCATATAATTGTACAAAAATTACTTTAAGTTACATACATATAATATGAAGATATTTAAAATATAAATTAAAAATATCTTAAAATACATTAGAAATACCCAGAACGTTTTCAACCATTTTGTTAAAATTGATTTGGCCGTCATCAGGAGGATTTAAATGTTTTATTATTTTATTTGCGCTTATTCGAGAATTGCCCAGAAGAAATCATTGTAATTTAAAGGTTGTACGTCAGTTGAGATACCAGATAAAGTTATTCAAATTTTCAACAAAACGAGCTTTCATCTATTATGCAGCAAATATTGCCATATTACATGGGTATCGTATGATAGTGCATCGTTACAAGCTGTATCTTTATTAGCAATTAGTTCAATTGATTCTCTTGTGATAGCTTCTTGGTGATTTTCCTTACGAAAGGTAACTTTCTATTTATTAAAATCTACCTTAATCCTAACGATGACGGCCTTGTAAGGGTTGAAAACATTCTGGGTTGTTATAATGCATTTTAAAATATTTTGAATTTATATTTAAAATATCTTTATATTGTATGTATGCACCTGAAAGTAATTTTTGTACAATTATTTGTCCTTATACGACGGTGTGAAAATTTAAAATCTGCGATGTTTAGAAGTTTAAAAATTTGCAGTAGAGAAAATTGCGAAATCGAAATTTTATTTCAAATTTCAAAGTTATGCCATTTGCAAAATGACGTATGCGTTACGCACAGATATGTTTGTCCTTTATAATATAGACGAGTTGGAACCCGTCGAAATTTGAAGATCTAAAATGTCTTGAATGTAACTGTCAGATCGAATGTATAATAAACCTACAAAAATAATTACAATAAAAAATTCATTTTGCATTGGTTGCCTAACTCTTAAAAGAAATAATGTTTTTAACCTAAAATTACTAAAATATTATTTCCACAAACTTCAAGTCCTTAATTTATAGAAAAATTAAACTGTATTAGAGTACGCAATCAAGATCAGTAATTATGTTGAAGTTATCGATTGAGGCTCTTATGTTTGTTTTTACGGGATGAAAAATCCGTAAAAAGGATTTCCCACTGTCACTTCATAAAATTTCCCCCCATAAAATCTAAACTGTACGTTATTTTCACATTCTCAAAATTTACATACGCACCACTCAAATCACAATTTAAAAGTATTTTAACGCATAATACATTATTAATGAATGTATTTCCCTACTTAACGTCACGTTTGTCCGATACAACTTTTCATGTGAACATCGCACCAACTTTAAGTTCTAATCTCAGTATCCGCAAAAACTTACCATTCAGAAATTTACCTTTAGTTGCCATAGTATTGGCCATTTTGTATCGGTAAATATTTAGTTTTATCAAAGAAAAGGATCGTTTTGTTTTAAATATGACATCATTGTCACTCACTGAATCATTTTGCCTAGCGTCTCAAACTCATTATCAGCGTAATGTAAAAATATTGAAATATCTTCTTCAATCTTTTGATTTATAAAGAAGAATGCGTGGTTTTTTTTTTGTTTTTGTTTTTTATATGGTTGACGTCATTTTCTGTTCAAAAATTAGAAAAAAGTTACTTTTATTTGTAATATGAAAATGGAATCAATTAGGTTATAATCAATAAAAATAAATAAGCCATGACGAATTTTCCTTTACTTTTAATAGAAATGGAGTTCTTCAGTTGCCACAATTACAAAATTGGTACTAAAAACTATAAAAAAATTAATATCTCAAAAATAAATTGAGATAGAGCTTTCAAACAAATTGTATTTAAAAGTACATTTTTTTTTCTTTATACGACGGTGTAAAAATTTAAACTGTGCAATGTTTAGAAGTTTAAAAATTTGCAGTAGAGAAAATTGCAAAAGCTAAATTTTATTTCACATTTCAAAGTGTTGCCATTCGCAAAATGACGTATGCGTTACGCACAGATATGTTTGTCCTTAATAATATAGATTTTAATTATTGAACTCAAGATGAAAATAGCACTAGAATTTTAACTTTCATTTATAGAAAATGTTTTGGAAAATAAATTATGGGAAACTTATTGGGAAAGTATTTGAATTAAATTGTACATATAATTTATTATTTGAAGTCTTATATTTGATAAAATTAATAGTATAATTGTTTTCTAAATTTACAATAAAGTTAGATATAATTTTCCCCCAAAGAATCAAATGATCTCACGCAACTCAAAAGCAATACAACGGATTGCCACGTAACTAGTATTTATAATAACTAGATAATATTTTAAAGGCTGTATATATGAATTTCAATAAGCTGTTACATAATGTCAATAGCAGATACTCTGAGAAATATGAATGAGTAAGGACATTGTAATATATTGTACTCCAGATTTTATTAATAATGAACATAATTAAATAATAATTAATAATAATGTTTGTAAAAATGTACCTTTTAAGTGAGAAATCTTATGTTGTGCGCTCCATGATAATATTTTTTATTCGTAATTAAAAATTGTTTCAAAATGATTTTTTTTTTTTTTTTTTTTTTGAACTAAGAGGAATGTAACTTAATTGTTATGATAATGGTACATCCTTCATTAATATTGTTTTTACATCACTTAATAGCAAAGCAGGAAAAAATAAATGATACGGACTACGAAAAATAAAATTAAATAAAAAATGATTTTTACAGGTTTACCTTTAAAAAAAAATATTATTTTAATATATAATACTAAAAAAAGAAAAAAAAAAAAAAAAAACACTTTAATACGATTTTAAACACATTTTTCTCTCTAACTTGTGCAATTACAAAAATACTTTAACTTGCGTTATTCTCAAACTGAATATTTTCACCAGTAAAATTTTGTCAATAGGAAGCGATCAATTAGAAACACGTAAATCTCATTATAAATTTCCTTAAAAAAATGACTGATATAATTATTTGGTAGCGAGCTTTTGTTGTTTTATTTTCTCATTTATTTTTAATGACGTCTCTTGAATTGTGTAGGATTCTTGCGGAGTTTCAAAATTTTCCTTATTAAGTCATTGTACCACTTATTTTCATTTAAACCGTTTTCTAAATACAAAGACAGTGTGATGTATAGAGTTTGCGAAATAGGTTCACATAGCAATACTTATGAAATCATCACAAAATGACTGGCAGTTATGCAAAATAAAATAGATTTATAGCCCAGAGATGACATTCTAGTTTTTACTAATTACTTTTCTACGAATAACACAGAAAATTTAATTTTGTTATCAAATGGAAGTTTTAATATTTACTTTTTTGTATATGTGTATTGAATATATTTTTCTAATAAGAAAATCCGAATGTAATTTTAAATAGTTCAAATTTTAATCTTAAAAATTATGTCTACAAGCTTTAATATTTTGCATATTTTTATATATGATGATAACCGCCGCGGCCAGTGGCCCATTTTCGTTCGCAGCCTTTTATTCTTTTACTCTATCCCAATTCTTTTTCGGAAGCAAGGTGCATAGGTCCCAAGCCACGTCCCGAATATAAGAGACTCTAGCGAATGATGTTTGTAATATGTTGTTTAAAAGTGATATACTACAGTAATAATATTTTTATTTATTTATGGATTTATCGTGCATAAGATTTTATAGAAAATAATTTTTCATTATCCCAGCCTTTGATTTTAAAAGTGGGGAAAATCCACTTTTGTTATAGATAGACAAGGATTTGCATTTGAATGTGTTTAAAAATATTCGCAAAATTATTTTACTAATATTTAAAAAGGAATTAGACATCTTACAATTTTTGTTGTATTATTTCATGTTAATGCAATGTGCAGTAACTGTTAGCCATCACTGCTCAAAAAAGGGACGGTTTTCTTCCGTGCCAATGAACTTGACGAACTTTTAAAAGCATTAATTTGTTGAAAACATCGATTTTGTTTCATAGAATTTAATTCAAATACATAAAGTTGAATACTTTGTTTTATTTAAGCATTTATTTATCAATTTATACTATCTGATAACTATTAATTGCTCCTTAAAAAAGTATCAATTACATAAAAAATAAATTAAATTTTATGGCAAAAAGTAGTTAAAATAAGGAAAAAATGTTGTGTAATAAGTTTTATACATACAATTATAAATAGTGTTTAAACAATTTGTGTTTCTTCTCCATTATCCGGTCGACCAATTATTAATGACAACTTTCCTGTCGACCACTATTGCCAAACTATAGGATTTAAAGCCTAAATTGCATCATATTCGCACCACATTTCCTTGACGTCAGATGCGTTACATGTGTTTGTTATGTCATCAAATTTAAATTTACGTTTATCTGTGTTTTTAATAATGTTTTACAGATTTATTAGCTCTTTTGTTAATTAAGATAACAATTGCGCCTTTAAATGGCGACGCAATGGTATTAAATTAGAAAAAGATTGCAAATTGTGGCGATGCATAGTTGCGTTTTACCGATCAGTTTCACCTTTTGTCATTACAAACCCAGAGAGTTAATTAAGTAAAATAATGTAAATAAATATATATACAATATTATTTTTCTGTATTCAATCATAAATATTATACATTTTATTTTCAACGTTACTGATAATTAACAGTTTAGACATGCAAACGTTTCCTAATTTCTGTTTTTTTTTTTTTTTGTTTTTTTTTTCAATGATTCTTCCACTAGTATATTGTGCATTACAGCTTGTCAAACTCTTAGAGATAGTTTTTTTTTTTTTTTTTTTTTTTTTTTTTTTTTTTTTCAAATAGTGGTCGATGAGATATTGTATAGAAGTATCCATTTTTTTACAAATGTCGTCAATTTTCCATAAATGTAGAATAACTGCTAAATTCTTATATGCTTTTGAGTATTATGCAATATAAAAATTGTTCTACTCAAAGCAAACTTGCCTCGATTTTAAATAAATAACTTTGAAATATTCTTAATCTAATAATTTGCTAGTAACGTGTTTAGACATATAATATAAAATATTTATTCTGAAATGATCAAAAACATAAATTTTATTTTAATTTATAAGATTTGTCGTTAACTTATTTTTCAAAAATGTGCAATCCCACTTTCAAAAGCAACTGCTCTTGTATAAAATGTATTTTAAAATCATTTTACTTTTTTTTTTCTCAGAAGCCGCATTAGAAATATTTATATATTAATATACTGAAAACACAAAATTTATATTTTTGAGAGCATATGAAGTAGGTCTCAATAATCATGTCGAAGATTTATTTAAAAATAATTTCACGTATTTTATAGAATCGCTTTTTTTTTCAAACATCATAAAAAGAAATGTAATAAAGGAATAAATTTTTTTCATGAATAAACAAATGTATATCCATTTATTTGATTTGTCGTTCTTTTTGACTATCCGTAATATTTTACCTACATTTTTTTTTAATTTTTTATATACAGAAAACAATGTTAAAATGTAATTTTCCTAAAAGCAATTCTTATTGTTCACATACTATAAAGGAGGTCATGAACATTAGTAGCATTTTGATTGATGAACCTGAAACTTTACAAGCTTAGAAAAAAACAATTTTGTTTCTTGTAATGTTTGTTTGTTTGATAAGTTTTTTTTTTCATCACATTGATTAATGCTAGCATCACATAAAAACGCAACGTTTTCAATTACAGTGCAAAACAGTTCCCGTGAATAAAAATGATAAGTGTTATTTTTTATTTATACTTGCTTTTTTAAGGGTATGTTTGTACTTCCGATATGTCTAACTGTTGATTATATCAGTATATTAGTCAAAAATTTTATAACTTAATACAAATTAATATGCACTTACTGGAAAACAATAAACCTGTTCAAAACGATATATATAACAACTCTAAACCATTTAAAAAATAGGTGTTGTGGAAGCCAGAATAAGTTAAATTAAAATTTAATTTATATTATCTCGAATGTTTCCTGTCGATCATGGTAGTATTTTGTCATATTATTGTACATACAAAAGAAACATTCTGTTAAAAAAAAAATCAAATTTAATTGTGTTGTTGACACACGTTTTGAAGACATGCGTAAATATATAATAGAAAACTAGGTACTCTACTACTAGTAGGCGTTTCATACCGTGAGAAAAGACAACAAATTATAGAGAATAAAGTTTTTTTTTATGACTAGGGGGCTTTGCCCCCTACGAGCTACGCTCGCCAAATAGCCTTCAGGCACACCAAAATCCAAAAAGGACGCTAATTTGATCGGCTTTAAAAATATTGAATCAAAATTAAAAACAGTAGCGATCGCACTGTAAACGGATTTCCATTCGTTTTCCCTTGGATTGGGGATTTTTAAGACCACATCTGCTGCTGTTAAGAGATACAATGGCTGTTTTCCTATTTAATTAAAAAACAAATTAGGTAAACATTTGAAAATAAGCTAATTTAAAATGAATTAAGTAAACAGTGCCATTGCCTGCCGGTATTGTTTAACAGCGCTATAAGATAGCACTTTTGAATAATTCATTTTAAATGTATCGTTTCAAATCTGACGTAATTTACACCAAAGTTTTATTTATCTTATTAATATTCACGTGAAAATACTTTTGTTGTTAGAAGGAAATATTATTTACGTTGTCTTCGAATTCACGATAATAGTTGAAAAGATTATCTCAAAATATCTCGTGCAAATATATTTTTCAGTTTAACTTGTTTTGCAGTATTTTTTGGCCATTTTAAATATGACGTAATTTCCTCCAATTACAAGTTTTAACGCATAATAATGATTTTTTTATTTCAAGATTTTATTTCTCATTTAAAATCCAAGTTGTTCTTATTTTTATGGTTCTTATGACGTAATTTTCCTCCTTTTAACATGTAATCATTTAATTCTAATTTTAAAGGGGTTTTTTCTGTTTGTAATAGTCACGTGTAAATAAACTTTTAATTTGAAGTACACATTATTGTTTGCGCTGTTTATACAATTGGCAACAGTTTAAATTAATAACATTTTCTGAAATTTGTAAAAAATATCTCTCGAAATGCTGGAAATTTGAATTAAAAATAGAAATAAAACCTCTTTAAATGAGTCAAATAAGAAAAATAAATGCAATCTGCACATCGGGAACTTATAACGTATAAAATGATCTAAAAATGATTAAATTCTCATGTATAGTTTTTGCTCCAATAAAACTTTTAAATGGAACGATTTTGTACAACTTTATCATTAAATATCTCTTTAAATAATTCTTCGATTTAAAACTGTCTGCATCAGCGTGTTTATCAAACATTTTTGTATAATACCACCGATTTTCATATATTTGTATGCAACAGTTTTTTTTAATATTAACGATGATATGTCATGCTTAAGCCTTCAAATTGGATGCCGATCTACCCGGAATATCTACGCAGATTTTCATTGATGCATTTCCAAATCCAATTTTTATATATATATATAGAAGGATATACACGCAGTATGAATTAATGAGAAAAATATCTTTTAAGGTGACAGAGTATGCAAAAGGTAAATACTTAGAAATGAAGTGTGAAATAATGAGCCATGCGAATAAAAACAAGTAAGAAAAAAAATCACGCGTCATGCATAGATTACGAAACACTTTGCAACACATTTAGAATAATGTAACAAAACTACACCGTTTAAAAAAAATAAAATATTATGTCTAATTCAACCATATGGAAACGCATAATACATTTAAAAACATAATTTCAGCTGTTCCCTTCCACAATCGGAACATTATGCGAATTTTTTCAGCTGCCCTGTATATGATATATAGATTTGAATCTATTAACTACATGCATGCCAAAATTTAGTTCACTTAAGAGATACATATAGTAGTTCAGTTGAAAATTTACTTTCAGCAATTTCCTCTAAAAAAAAGAACGGTAAGTGAATACTTTTGTGCATCCCTGTATTTGAGTTATACAATTTATATATAATGAGTACGATGCAAAAATCAATTTAATTTAAAAGCGCATACCAAATTTTAAACCGTACACTCCAGCAATTATTGCTCAAAGACAGTACTGTACTGTAACGATTTCTTTTGTGTGTCGCTGTAAATGAATAAAATTTACTATGAATGCTTTGTTTAAACGTAATCATAGTGAAGTCCAGTGATTTATATCAGTTTAAATACATTTGAAATAGCATAATGTCATAAAAATACTCTGCAAAAGATTTTTTCCCATATACCATAATGTAATGGAAAACTTTTGAGTGCCTATGTAAATGAACGATTAATCCTGCATACTTCATATACAATACCAAACATGCTTTAGTGATCTTTAATAACCTTTATCAATTGCATGAAATTCCGAGTATATTTACGGGAGTTAGAGCGTGGACAGACGGCCAGACGGGCAGACGGACAGACGGACAGATGGACAGACGGACAGACGGACAGACAAACCGAATGCATATACACTTTTCAACTTTGTTGGAACGTATTAAAAAACATGCGAGAATTGTTAGGCGTAGAAGAAGGTCAAGGTCACTAAATTTCCAATTATAAGATCTAATCTATCTAATATCCATTTCAAGAAACCTATTTTATGTTAAGCAAAGAAAATTTAGCTCAAATCTACGAAAGTTGAAAGTATTATAATAATAAAAGTTAGCTTAATTAGCTTTAAAAGTTGATGATTTTTATTTTTATTTCTACCATATGTTTAATTCTTTGAGAATTTAAAATACGGACTACTCTTATGAACTAATAATTTGTGATAAAACAGAAAAACGTACTAGTACATTTTATGTCTCTATTATTCTAGTGTGACACGACTTTTTCCAAACTTCTTCATATCATCTTCCTTAAACCATTACTTTATGATAAGTACGAAAATTAATTAGATTCGTTAAGTTTCCGTAAATAACATGTCATCTGAAATTCCTTTTTTGTGATTGATATAGCTATTTTTAATTCTATAAATGTAAAAGCAATTATTTTTTTTCCAAAATCGAAAGAAAATTGAAATTTCAGACATGAAAGGGTTAACTCGGTATTCTTAAAATATTAAAAATTGTTAACGTTTAATTATCTATAACGATAAAATATAATTTTAGGTGTTTGAAGTTAATACGGTTTTTTTTATTTTATACTCGGAAAAAATTGTTTTGTTAAAACAACTAAATTTTGGTTAATATTAGCTCCAGCCCAATATTTTGGTTGGGATGACCAAATTTTGGTTGGACTAACCAAATTATTTGTTGAATAAAAAAAAATCATTTGGTTAGTCTAACCAAAATTCGATCATTCCAACCAAAATATTGGGTTGGAACTATGTTAACCAAAATTTAGTTGTTTCAACAAAACAGTTTTTTCCGTGTAGCCCTGTTATTTTGTAGATTATCAAACTTAATAATAAATGCGCACTTATATGTAGTATAATACTAATCTATATATAAAAGAAAGTCTGAATTTCGTATTAATCAACGCGCAGCCCAAACTACTGAACCTAATGTCTTGAAATTTGGGTTAAAAATTCTTCTTATGACATTGAGTGCCGCTAAGAAACGATTTTCTAAAATTCCACCCCTAAGGGGGGTAAAAAATCGAACGAACTTTAAAAAAATTCCTTAAAAATCTGATTTTATAGCTATTTTTCAACTGATAACATATTTTGGTGTATTTTTGTATGCTGAATCGAATGGTACTAACTAAATTCTTTTAAGCTCAATAGTTTCCGAGATATTTCATATATTTCTAATTTGGCGATGTCTTTGGGGCCAAAACCTCGAAATACCTAACATTATGTGATAATTCATCCATATTCATTCATCTTATACATCCGTTACTGTAGCAACGGAAGGAATTGAAATTAAATCTTTTTGTTAAATCTTTTGGTTAAAGAATTCAACCGGCTATATGAGTTTGAAAAAAATAAATAAATACAAAAGCCTTGAAAAAAGAAGAAAAAATATTGAATTTATTTAAAATACAAGGAAGCGATCCACTTAGAAATTAATATTATAAAACGAAAATATTTAAAAAATGAAAGCAATGTTTGTACGACTTTAAAAATTTTGTGGTACTTACATCCGGGCTATGTCAGATACAACTGCGCCAAGCATGGCAATTACATTAATTACAGCAACCCTTATTTTTTATCCATTTGATAGTTTATTTAGTATAGCTTTAAATTAATTTTATTATTATAATTTTTATTTATTATAGTTTATAGTATGTAGTTTTATGTTATATATTTTATTTATGTATTTACTTAAAACAATTTGCCATTTTTAACAAGGTTGTGTATTTAAGAATGTTAAATTACTTTTTTGAACGTAACTGGCAAACGATAAACAAGATTGGCTATTGTCAACCATTTTTGGCGATCTATCTCATGGTCCGAATAATGCGTAAGTATTACTTTTTTTAATGGAAGAAATTGGAATTGAAATAATACATCGCGATTTATCACTTGCTCCTGGATAAGAAGAAAAAACTGGGTACTTTTATGTCAGCCGTATCCGATTGTAAATATCGCCATTAGCATTTTTAAAATTGCCAATATCAGTAGTTACATTTCGCGTATGTAAATTAAAAACAATTCTTTGCTTTAAGTTATGGCATTATTTCCTATTGTTTTACTTTTCATCTTTTTCAATGATATTAGTGTAAAGCATGTATTATAAATGAAATGAGTGAAATGTTTTTATTTTGAATGAAAATAATAAAATAAGAATAAGATATGGAAACAATCTTTGTTGATTTATTACTTGCGCCCGGCTAACATAAAAGTATCACAAAAGCCATATATTCACCTTTCTTTGGGTAGTTGATCATGGAATTTCTGATTAATCTTCCGTAATCGGATACTTCTTCAATCGGTGTATTAATTACAATGCTGAAAGCATCGTTTATGTATGAAGCGAAAACTTCATGATGAATTCTATTACAGAAAATCGTATCATCATCATCTACTACATATTTCAAACGGAAATTTTCATTTTATTCCTATTCTTTATAATATTTTGATAGGATATGCCACTATTAGTTAGGTAATGTTTTTGGAACATTTTTTTTTTTTTTTTTTTTTTTTTTTTTTTTTTTTTTTTTTACACACGGTGTTCTACGTTGCTTAGTTTTAGTTATAGAGCTATTGGAAAAGCTATACAGAAAGGTGAACGCAATTATGAAAGATACATCTACTGTAATTATATAAAAGATTCAAATTTACTTTTCCTTCCACCCGTTTATAATTTGAGTTTTGCTGGATGTATTTTGATGGGACGTACACTGTTAGTTAGATTATTTTTTGTGGATGGTTGGTACTTCTTGCATGGATGGTACTTCTCTGTAGCGAAGTTTTCTTCTGGGTTATTGTTTTTCTGAAGCACAAACTTGGCAACAAATCAGATTGCAGAAAATTAGATTGCAAGAGAAAGTTCCAAAACTAGGTGAACCCGAATGTGAAAGATTACCTTTTATTTAAAGTTCTACTGAACGTATTTTGGTTGGAGTTGCATAGTTAGGTAATACTAGGGATTGTTGCAATATTTGAAATGTCAGTCTACATTGTTAGTTATGGAACTATGAGGAAAGTTCTCAGTGGTGTAGTTGAAAATAAAAGTAGGATAAAATCTACAGGCAGAGAGTATATATTAGAGAGTATATACGATGCTATGGAGTGCTATTATAGCTATGGAGTGCAGAGTTTCTAAAAAACACCAGAAGGTCTACGGCGTATAGTCTATGCTACATTCCTAAAAATTCTACAATCACGTTAACTTTATTATGAAAGATATATTTAACTATCAACTTCAAATATAAAATAAAAAGGGCAATTTCGGTCCGACCGCTTATAACTTGAGTTCTTTTCAATGGATTTTGAGAAGATTTGCATTGTTAGATAAATATTCAAGAAAGTGTTTCATATATAACACATATTATTCTACGTTGCTCAGGTATAGAATTATGTGCGAAAGTTCTTAAATCAGTGAACCCTATTTTGAAATATTAGCCTTTTTAAAAGGTTCTACTGAGTTAATTAGAACTGTTGTTAGATAATTTTTCAAGATAGATTTTAGTATATAACACATATTGTTCTACATTGCTTTGCTATAGAATTATGGCTGAATGTTGTATTATCTGGTGAACCCGATTATGATAAATTAGTCTTATTAGAAGGTTTTACTGAACGGATTTTGATGAGATTTGAATTTTTTAATTTTCAAGGATGATTTTAATATGCTACATATTATTCTTCCGTTCTTTTTTTATATTGAATTATAAATAATCAACTAAAAGATTTGCTTCATAACAGTCCAAATTTTGTCTGAGAATTTTAGAAGATATAAAACTGTAATGGCGGTCACATTGTTTTCAGCAACGCGGATGATCATTAGAGATAAATGTATTTATTGCTATAAAATACAAGATCAAATACACCGATATATTTCGTTTGATTAAAGTTTCTCTTGGAGAAACCGACCAGTGTAGCGGGCGAAGGCTTCTATTACTATATGTAAAGCGTAAATTCCTATTTCATTCCGATTGATTATAACTCAGATTCTACTGAACATAATTTTGCAGAACATACACTATTAGATAGTAAATTTGGTTTATAAATAGTTTAATCTAAAAACCATCGTTTCAAGTTACTTAGCAATAGTTACGGGAGTTCTAAAATTAGGTGAACTCGATTAGGAAAGATTTTAAGTTTTACTGAACGGATTTTAATGACAGTTTCACAGTTAGTTAGATAATATTTCAGGGATTTTTTCAATATTTATCATATCTTTCAAAATTGTTTAGTTGCGAAGCTATGCGGAAAAAGTTCTCTGTGGTATAGTAATGAAAATTGGAGGATAATACGCTACAGACAAGGATGTATACTAGAATGCTATGGTTATGGAAGTTGTGCAGAGTTTCTTTAAAAATCCAGAAATGATGCGACGTATACCTACTCCTACATCCCTGAGAGTTCTATATAATCAGGTTAACGCGATTATGATAGCTATATTTAACTATCTCAATGTATATAAAATGCAAAGAGAAATTTCATTCCGGCCGATTTTACATTTACTTCTACTGAATTGATTTTGATAGTGCTTACATTGTTAGTTAGATAATCTACAGAAAAGATGTTAGTATAAAATATAATGTTCTACGTTGCTTAATTAAATAATTATGGGTAAAGATCTAAATCAGATGAACCCAATTTCGAAATATTGGCTTTTTTTAAGGTTCCGCTGAATGAATTTTCACGGGATTTAAACTGTTAATTAGATTATTTTTATGAAATCTTTCGGTTCATTTTCCAGTTTAAAAGATCCTGATAAGTGGATTTCGATGGAACTTGCTCGGTTAGTTAATTTTTCAGTGAATATTTTAGTATAAAGCACATATCATTCGCTTTGTGTTGCTTGGTCGTCAGGTTGCTTGATTATAGAATTAAGGCTGGATGTTCTAGAAGCAGGCGAACCAAATTATGAACGATTTTCCTTTTCAGTATGTCCAATTAACAGATTCTGATGAGATTTGCATTGATAATTTTTCATGAATCCTTTTAGTATATTACATATTGTTCTATCGTTCTTCACCGAATACTACACTAAATGATCAACGAAAGAAGTTGGCCCTTAACAGCCTAAATTTTGTATGGCTCAAACGATATAATAGCGTAATAACGTTCATATTGCTTTCACCAATTAGATTGGGCATTCCAGGTAAATGTCCATATTGCTTTAAAACGCATGATCAAATTCACAGATATATTTCGTTTGATTCAAGGTTTCTTTAAAAAAAACTGGCCAGCGTAGCGGGCGTTAGGCTGCTAGTTATCTATAAAAATAAAAACAATTATCTGTTTCTCAATGGACAGGTAAATATTTTATTCACCTTTTTTGTTTAAATTAATACATGTGGAGTTCATATTCGCCACAAAGAAAATATTCATCTTTGTACTTTATTTCTTTGCTGTTGAAGAAAAAATTTACTGTGTACATGTTTCTTACAAACGTAGAAAATTATAAAGTAGTCTAACACTACAATTTAGCATGAGACATTTTGTTATTATCTAATATTTAGATTGTAGAAATCATAATAGCTTTTTCTTTTTCACAAAATTTGTAATTCTTTTCTATTGTTAAATGTAAAAATTTCTCTTTAAAATATGGAGAGAAACTATATTCACCATATATTTATCCCTTTGCACAATATTAGTCAGAAGTTTTATTAATTTAGGGGAGACTAGGGAGGGTTACCCCTTTTCACCACTAGAAAAAGATTTTTTATTTTATTTTTTAAATATTCAATGTAGAATAACGTTTTATATATAATTTTATTCGTTATAAAATCAGTTATCAAAATAAAATTACTACATAAGTGTAATATATAAGAATATTTAAAAATGATTGATTTTAATCATGAGAAAATAAAGGGTCAAGGCTGCCCACATATGGGAGGGTTGGCCAACTATATGGGAGGCTTTGCCCACTATGTTTTATATTAAATTTTTTGTAAAGAGAAATAAAATCAGTTAAAATAATCAAAATAACTTTATGCTACATGATTTAATTATTATAAAAAATATTTTTGAAAATATCATGCTTAAACAAACTTGTTTAGACACAATCGCAAGTCACAGGAGAAAAATTTGTTTTATACAGGATTTTGTCTGATCAGGTATAATTGTACACCAGGGAAAATGTAATTTTAATATTCAAGACAGTATTCCGTTAATAACATGTTCCGTTTTCATAGGGCTTCAGGTATTATAATGTCCGGATTTATGAGACGCTGTCTCATTCTTTTTGTCTCCTTGTCCTACTTTTTTTAAACACTCGACCTGGCAACTCTTGTTGTCACATAGTTTGGCTTTATCTCACTGGTGAAATCATCATCCTGGTGAAATTTGTCTACATAACTTCCTAAAGTTTTTCGATCAATGCTATGTTCTTTTGCAACCGCATGAGTATACTTAATTTATCATTAACATCTTTTAAACCTTTCATGGGTTAATTAGTACTCTCAGTACTAGAATGCTGAAAAAATTACTGGCATCGGAATTTACGTACAAATTTATTTGCAAATAACAAAAATGCTATAATTCACATACATATTAAATGGAAAAGATTTTATCAAAATTCTGGTGCCACTTGGGCGTTTGGGAATTGAAATTAGATGTTTTCATAAACTTATTACTGCCACTGAGAGGGTTAAGACTGCTGTTTTCATACTTTGTGGTCTTTTCCATTGTTTTTTTTAACCTGTTGTAAGTAACATTTAAATTGAAAAAAAAATCCTATCGACTTTCCCAATTATATTTCATTATTTTTTTTCATGCAGTGGATTCGTAGCAATTTTTCACATCTTTCTTTAATCAGTTTTAAACATTTTCCTTTCCATCACCCCATTTTACTGTAGCTTTACAGTATAAATTACGTCCTTTTATATATATAACCATTAACTTTTCATTATGCACAGTGTATAATAAAAAGATTTTCAAAATCACTTAATTAAGGGAGCCTTGAACAGGTCAACCCCCCATCTCATTGGGTGGTTCAAGCCTCTCCACATAGCCGTTTTATAAAGAACAGCACATCGTTATGTTAAGCCTAAGTTACTGGACAATCTTTATGCCTGGAATTAAAGCTCAATATATCTGCATTACTTAAAACCAACTTACTTAAATTTCTATTATATATTTTATCTGAAGAAAAACATATAAAATTATTTCTACAAAACACAACTTTTAGGTTAAAAACTCCTTACAATAGATTTTACCACACCTATTTTGATTATCTATGTGAAACAAAGACTGTTGTTTGAGCATTCTAGTAGATTTGATTGACACCTATTGGTAAAACTCTGAATTTCTTTTAAATACAAAAACGGATGGGCGTGTCATTTCTCCCTTATGGTCAACCCCCCATAGTCTCCCCTACATCAATCCGCAATGTTAAATAATACGTCTTGCTTGTGTTGTATTGTATAATGTTACATTTTAAATTATTTATTTTATTTAAACAATGCCAAAGCGAAAAAAAAAATCCACTTAAAATATTTATGCTGAAAGCTTCAAATTGTATACATATTTCATTAGTGAATAAAGAAATTAAGCATCTTGTAAAATAAAGTAAATGATGAATTTCATTAAACATACCGTGTACCTGAAAAGATTTTTCTTACAATCTAGGTAAGAAAATCTGCAGTTTCAGATAATATTTCTCAAAGATGTCACGTTTTGTTCAAAACAAATGCTTGGCATAATTGCTTTTACGAAAGTTGCTCTCTACCTTTCAATTCTTTCGGCAAAATTCTATGCACATTAACAAAAATTTCAAATGAGTTTTCGAACAAGTTATGAGACACTGTTGTATGTTGTTTTCATCTGCGTTATCTTTAAAATACAGAATTATGTTTTATTCTTTCATGTTGTTAATTACAGATGTTCTACGAATAAATATCATACTTTACCTTTGTCTAACTAAAACTTTGAATTAATGAATTGATAATGAAGTTTGTTTCTTTACAGAATGTATATTTTTTAATGAATCATTTATATATATATATAAACAATTTGTTATATTTTGTTAAATATTTAAATTAAATGACTCTATAATTTTTAAATGAATAACATTATATGCAGGACAGTGGATATTATCTACATACTTTTCTCATGTTGTCTACATAGTGTTGCTGACCTTGTAAATGACCAACCATTTTTTAGGCTTTCAAACAGATTTTAAACCTTTTTTTTTTTTTTAATTCACTTCTTATTTATGAAAATATAAAATTTTGTAATGATTTTTTCACTCACTTCCTGATAGTCTATAGTTATATGGCACCAACAAAAAAAAATAGATCAAAATCTGGACAATAGAGGGCGCTAACGCAAATAATTCGATGGGATAATTCTATATTACTCAAAAAACGCAAGATATGGATGCAGAAACATTAGAGAATACTGCATGTTTTTTTGTATCTAAATCTTCCGTTATGTGAGCAATATGGAATTATTCCCTAGAACAATCTGCAATAGCTCCTCTGTTGTCCAGATTTTGAACTATTTTTTTTTTGTGTGTGTGTGTGTGTGTGTGTGTCATACAAAATCCAGTACAACGCTGAATTTATCTGAAAACCGCATGTCTCTTCGATCTTTTGATCTCTTCTTTTATCGCGTTTTACTTCCGCACAGAATTTTTGACAGTATATATATATATATATATATATATATATATATAGATATATATAAGCTCGAAAAATGTATATATTTAATTATAAATATGCAGGTAGTTCCTAAGTTCAACCAACAAATTAAGAAGAGTAATAGAAGGCATCATAAGGATGGAAAATTGTCATAGAGTGTTGTGTATCACACTACTTATTTAGACAAACAAATAAAGAAGTTTGGAGAAATATCAAAACATTACAACGGAAATGTACCTTATTTTGTGTGAAATGTTATAACATCCTAAAAAGTTTTGGAAAAACAGGGAGCACAAGCAATCGATGATATCTTATGAACTGGCCATCCCTTACGAAAATAGTTCATAAGAGCTGTATAGAACTCTATAGAATTCTTTACAAGTTCTATAGAATAACCTTTCTATAGAAATCTGTTCCTATAAGTTTTGAAGAGTTTTATAAAATACTTTTCCTAAAGAAAACAATTCTATAGATTTTTTTTCGATAGAACAGTCCTTCTGTAGAACTCTTTGAAACTTATAGAAGTTCTATAGCCTAATGATTCTATAGATTTTTAAAAAATAAAAAAAAACATATATTTTGGTCTTTTAAAATTTATGTAAATTAATTTATCTGTACATATATATTAAAATTAAAAAGATAATAATAATAATTAATATTGTAATACATCAGTTTAATATGTACTTAAGAGATTTGATATGATTATAATTTAATTCATAATTCTAATTTATCTGGATTCAATTGTTAATGTAATAATATATCAGTCGCACTGCACTGATTTAAATTATGGTCAATTAATATGTCTGCTTATGATTCATTAAGTTGTCGTTTAATTTTATATTCATGCATCTACTTGCTATTAATTCAATATAAACGTTCATCTAATTTAATAAACTTTATTCACTAATGACAATTAATCAAATTTAATAAAGATTATTCACTAATTGTAATTTTTATTCATTTTTTTTAATTCTGAAATATAAAAATATTTAAACATTTACGTTTCAAGTTTAACAAATAATATTTTATCAGACTTTTAAATATTTCTTCAATAACAGTTATTTTTATCCCCACCGCGACTGAAGCCGTCAAATTAATGAATTTAACAGAAATCTGAAATGAATATCTTAACACGATTTAAGCTGTGAAGCTCATATTTTTAAAACTGTAAATAATATAGCACCACTACCAACAACAAAATAAATAAGTAAATGAATCAATACATAAATTAATTTAATTTAAGGGAAATTTTTTGTCATTAAATAACGTTTTCTATGTTACAAATGATTTCGGTTTTCATAATTTAGAAAATGAATCAGCATAATGAATATACAGCGTATAAATCATATATGATTTCTATATAATATAATAATTTCTATGCAAGTTTCATGATTCGGAGTACAAATCACAAAAGAAACAAACTTGAAATAGTGTAATGACAGCTTAAAACTACAATCGGTTGTTGTGAGCGCTGAAAGTACGCGTCCACGTCCAATAACAGAAGCCATATATCATCGAACGCGGTTACTTTGGTGGGTGAACCCATGGAAACAGCTCACTGTTAAAAATTTGCATCATTCTGTCCACTCATTCCACCGTTTTCTGAAAAAAACGTTTTTATAACCGTAATTTAACTGTATTCTGACCATAAAATGGCCAATAATATGGTCAGAATAGTGTTAAATTGCGGTTGTGTAACCGTTTTCATCAAAAACGGTCAAATGTATGGACAGAATGCTGCAAATTTTTAACAGTTTGCGCTTTTTAAGCGTTTTTAAAGAATATATTCAAATATTTTTATAGAATATTTTAGAGAAAATATTCGAATATTTGATAGAAAATCTTTAGAAATTTCTATCGAACTTCTACAGATATATTTATAGCTTTTGATGAAACTAGCTTATAGAAAAATGCGCCATAATTCTATACACTGGTAAAAATTTGCAGCATTCCGCCCAGTCATTTGACCGTTTTTATTGAAAACGGTTACACAACCGTAATTTAACACTATTCTGACCATATTATTGGCCATTTTATGGTCAGAATACAGTTAAATTATGGTTATGAAACCATTTCTTCAAAACACCGGTCTAATGACTGGACAGAATGCTGCAAATTTTAACAGTGTAGGATTCTATAATACTTTTTTCAAAAAACATTTGTACATAATTCTCTAAGATTTTTTTTTTATGTGATCGCAGACCAAAATGTGGGGCGTCAAGTGCATACTGCTGGCGCGCGTAATGGAAACTTCTATCACATTTTTTTTTATATTATCACATGTACAACAAAGGTGAGAATGTCTATTAAAAGTTTAATTATAATATACTTCAGTTTTCTGAAAGATATTGCCATCAACACAAATTGAGTTGGTGCAGAAAACCCTGTATCTTTGATTAAATACGTTATTTGAAACGCCGTGTAATTTTCCATCCTCTTGCTGTCTTATCACCCATCTTAATGTGTCGGTAGAATTATGGAACACTTCCTATATATGATTGAATTTTAAGTACGTCAACCAAAAGCAAGTTATACCAAATACTGTTTAAAATTCGACTTATGTACTTCTTTTATTATATTTTACTTCAGGGTTTATTTTAAACCACTTTCAAATAGAAAAGAAAAGAAAATACACATTATTGAAAAAAACTACCGTGAGGTTCTTGTATTTGGATGACAAAAGTTGTTGATGCGAAATATTTTTCGTAAAATTGGATTCCAATCATATGCAGCTTCAGCATGTAGTTCTTAGATGATAGGAAGAATTCCAAGAGTTGTCGAAAACGTCATTTGCAGCCGTCAAATTTATTAGCACCTTTCCCGTCGAAAAGTGTATTTCATTATTTTACCAAACGTCGTTGCTTTTAAATTACTTTCTTCGTTTCTGTATCAACAAAAAGGAAATTACAAGATATTTAGTAAATGAATAAGGAAATTATATGGAAAATAATAGAAGGCATTGATATTGTAAATTAATTATTCGTTAGAAATCTGCAAAATGGTATGTTAAACTAATAAAATTAAATTTATAATTTCATAAATATTTGCAGAAATGTACTTTTTGAAAATTAAAATGATATTTTTTTCACATTCCAAGTTATGCAAAAACTTCAGTTGAAAGTATCTGAAAATATTCATGAATTTGAATCTATATTAAAAAGCAAAACACTTCCTTGAGTAACGTACATGTCATATAGAAGGTAGCAACGACTTGATCGATAGATCTACTAGAAAAAAATATATATTCACAACAATATAGAATACTATCTGTATTTTATGATGCAGTTTGTTTAAAAATTTTATTTATCTTTAGTTATTATTTATGATATTTTTAATAATTTTCAAACTTGAATGGCTCGCAATGAAAATATTTCACAATTTATTAGTTTCCGTGTAACATTACGTATTCAATGTGTACAACGGAATGAAAACCTCAAAAATAAAATAATAAACCTTCTAGTTTAGTATAAAAATATTAGGATATCTTGATAATTATCATACTTTTTTATTAACGTCTAGTAAGTTCCGTAATCACCATTCACACAAAATCTTAAATAGTGATGAGATTTTTAAAAAAATCCCCATTAATAAAACAATTATACAGGATTTAAATTTGATTTGTGTTATTCCATTTAGACAAAGAAAAAAAAAAACAGTAATTTTTTCACGGATGTTTTTCAAAGTATGCACACGGAAGCGATTGATTATTTTTGAACTTCAATCAGTACTATAAAAACAGATGTATATTTGCATCGTTCCTGAAATAATGATATGGAGGAAACTTTGAAAAAAGGTCCATAAATTCATATAAATAAATTTGTACGCAGAAAAATAATTAAAACACCCAAATCAAATGCATTTTTGGAGAAATGTAAATTTCCAATAATTTAATATTTACACAAAGTTCACTCCGACTACATAACGCTCCCTACGCGATATAAATATATTTAGGCGTAACTAACTTCTAAAACGGAAAAACTAAAATGATGTATGTTTGGAAAAAGTTTGGAACAAAGGAACGAACAGCAACAAAAGAAACTTTTCCTCATCATTAAAGTCTAAAATATGGATTTTTGAATTGTAAATATTAATATGACGATAGAAATAGAGATATCGCTTCGAATAAATTAACAGAACATTTCAATTTCTTTTTTTTTTTTTTTTTTTTGTCCTAAGACTATTACTTGAATCGTTTTGATTGAAATATTTCAGCTTTGAAGGAAAAAAGAACATACACTGTTAAAAATTTGCAGCATTCTGTCCAGTCATTTGGCCGTTTTTATCGAAAACAGTTACACATCCGTAATTTAACACTATTCTGACCACATTACTGGCCATTTTATAGTCAGAATACAGTTAAATTATGGTTATGAAACCGTTTTTTCAAAAAACGGTCAAATGACTGGACAGAATGCTGCAAATTTTTAACAGTGTAGGGTAATTCTGGGAATTATGTCGTACATATTTTTTTTTTTTTTTTTGAATTTGTGTATAAAGTCCCATGGTGGACATAAGCTATTTAATGTTAAATATACAACGGGTATACTGCGACAAAAAAATCTCAAAACAAATTATTAATATTTTTTAATTTTTTTTTTCTAAAACATTACACTGCGGCGCGTCATCCGTACATTCAGGCTGAGACGCCGCACTTGTTGGCAGTTATGCCGCACTTGTAATAAGAACAGAATGAAATTATAAATAAAAGTATTAAAAAAATTCATATCTACTAGAATTAACGATGTAATAACAAAATGAAACTAAATGAGTACAATGAAACATATTAGTGGATTCAAATTAATAATTGTTGCCTACTTTCACTATTAAAATTATCAACTTATTTTTTTTACATTAAATTTTAATTGCAATTTCAGCAACAACATAACATCAATGTATTAGAAAGGAAAAGAAAAAAAGTAAAATTGTGTTGACATAATTTATTTGTTGACCCTTTCGTGACCGGTGGCTTTTACAAAAATTTTATTCGGGGTACCACTTTTTTGAAAGAAGTTACCTTTACTTAAATAATCATGAAAATGCTCTAATTAAAGAAAGCAAATATTACTTTTCATTTTAACTAGTGCCAGAAACAAATTTTGTAAGCTCTTTATGAAGGTGCTTATATGCACCTATAGTCCCGAATGAGTTAAGAGAGTTTTTTTTTTTTTTTTTTTTTTTACTACAATCTACAGAAAAAGTGTCGAAAAAGGACACTCTTATAGTAACTACGTTTAAACAGATGATGCAACGAAGCCACTTACACTTCCTCTTTTTTGGAGTAGTTTTCTAAACATTCCTTCCAAAGAACGTCTGTATTACGCGTAATCTAATTTTTCATTATTATCATCTTGACTTGCATCTTTCTCGCACTTCTTACTTCCCCCCCCCCCTCTATTCTCCATTGGTTTTAGTAAACTTGATAACATGGTTAGTCTAGCATGGCTTGTGAAAATGAAAAGGAAAAGTTAATAACACTTAATTATCCCGTACAAAAGAAACTGCGGCAAGTATACCGGAATAGCAACGCGGCATGTATCCCATTTTGCGTGGTGCAGACGTCGGCCATCACAGTTACATGCCATCGCTAAAGGGAATGGCCTAACCATACACACAGTACTCTATACAAACACTACACTTAATTTTGACTTCGAAATCATGCACGCATTTAGAAATTAGTGTATGAAAAGTATTTAAACATAACGTGTTTAAAAGTTTGGACAGTGAAATCATGCACTTACGTCAAATTAAGGATTATACTTCTACAAGTAAACATCGAAATGGGATTCTAGCTATACACTGGTTAAAATAATCTCATTGCGCAGTTATACTGTGCTTTTTACAACCATATATCAATAATTACAAGAAATACATGGGGTGCGGCATCTATCCCGTATGCAGCGACTCTCCCGGAGTTTCCCTACCCCAAAACGCATCAAATGTTTGGAATGTTAGTTCTTCGGGATACTTTTTCCAGTAGGTAGTTTTCTATTAACTTTTTGTAATTAAACTGGTGAAGAAAATCAATTTCTTAAAACAGAATATATTATAAATAATTGATATTGGTGTAATAGTAACTTTTTTTTCTTTCTTTTTTGTAAATTGAGTTTTTTAAATAAATACATAACTTGTAAAATAGAGCTAGACAGATTTTAGATATCTTGGAAATAATTTTATTCCATAAGCCTTAAGTAATTTTACTTCCATATTTGTATTAAAATGCAACATTAAAAACATAAAGTTATCATTGAGTGAAAATACTCATTTCACATATCCTCATAAGGGAACAGTTTCAAGATCAATTGACAATTCTTATTAAGTCTTACCAACTTATGTAGTTGGTATAAGTGTTTATTCATTCTGTTTCCCTGGCCTTCTCTCTGTCTGTCAGTCTGTATGTGCTCATTCTCACACAAATATACTCGAATTGCCATAGAATTCAGAAATAATATTGAGATTTACAATGGCGTGTTTGTTATTGAAAATGAAATGAGCAGTCATTATAGTTCATCTACAGGAACAGTATAAAAAAATGCCCCAGTTAAACTGGTGGCATTGAGCTCACAGGCTATTCTCACTAAGTGTGTATTATACTATTATTTCAAAGAATAATGCCTCTCGAAAAATAAATGAAGGGGGGGTTTAGCCCACGTTTCCCCCTTTATACTTAACCAATGAACCTCCATATCTAAACAGGGAGGCGCTTTATCAGAATAAACCTGTATACCAAATTTTAAGCAAATCAGATAATTCTGCATGAGAAAAAATTCACTAAATTAAGGGGGTGGAGTTATTGGCTACCCCATTTCTCCCTTTATGCTTAATCATTGAACCGTCAACTCTAACCAGGAATGCCCCTTATCCGAATGAACCTAGAAATAAAAATGTAAGGCAAATTGGATAATTCTGAATGAAAAACCATTTATTCATTTTAAGGTGAGGGAACATGCCCTTACCCCCTTTCTCCCTCTTATACTTAACCAATGAACCTCCAAATCTAATGAACGAAGCGCCATATCAGACTAAACCGGCATATTAAATTTGAAGCAAATCGAATAATTCTGCATGAAAAACACATTTTTCTAAATTAAGGTGGTGGGGGTGACTAGGTCCCATTTCCCCCATTTATACTTAACCAATAAACCTACAAATTTAATCAAGGAAGCTCCTTAAAATAATAAACCGGTATACCAAATTTGGAGCAAATTGAATTATTCTGCATGAAAAAAAACCTTTATCTAAATTAAGAGGGGGGGGGGGGTAATTCATCTTTCCCCACTTTATACTTAACCAAGGAACCTCTAAATCTAATCAGGAAATATCCTTATCAGAATAAATCGGTAAATAAAATTCGAAGTAGATAGAATAATTATGCATGAAAAAACCGTTTATCTAAACGAAAGGGGGGATTAGCCTCCGTTACCTCCCTTTATCCTTTACCAATAAACTCCCAAAACTAATCAGGGATGCGCCTTATCGAAAGAATCTAGAAAAAAATCGAAGCAAATCGGATGTTTCTATCAAGAGTTATCGCGTACGTACATGCAGAACCGGCGGCGGGCACATTAGCTCTCAGCTAAACAGCAAAAAAAAAAAAAAAAAAAAAAAAAAAAAAAAAAAAAAACTCCAATAGATTACGCTTATGGAAAAAAAAGTTCTTTGCAGTGACATTTTATGTTGTAACAATATTGAAAATATATTGAAATTGATATATATATATATATATATCACTGAATCACTCAAATGCACTTTAATATGTTTACAGTCAAATGCGGTATATGCAGCACTTTTAGTATTATTAAAGGTTCGCCCCAAAAAATTGATATACTAAAAGATGATTTTTATACAATATGTTTGTAAAACATTTATCATTCATTCGCAAAGCCGAACAAAAGTATTTTGTTACATGATGGTCTACGAGGAAAAATTGTTTGCACTGTAATATAATCGTATTACACTATATCAAATATAGAGAAATTCATATACATTACTGGGGTTTACTACATGATACTTGTTGTCATATATGATGTGCATGATATTTTTCGTTCTTTTACACGGACACGCAAAATATTTTTAATACACACAAAATATTTTTGATACATCACTATAAAAGAAGTACATTCTATAAGCAATAACAATTGGGAGTGCAGGTTAAGTTATGTGTTTTTAAGTGTGATTAAATTTTTGTTTACTTCTTTGTCGTATATAAATGCTATATAGATCATTTACAGGGATACGCATAATAATTCGTAAGCCTTAATAAATGTATCTCGATTTTATACGATGTTTAGAAATGAGTTTTAGAAAGTAAATATTATAAATGGCAATATCTTTTGTCAGACTACAGTACAATAACATTTTATTTGTTTGATCCAATAAAATTGGAAATTCTCGTGCGATTTAAACGTAAAATGTTGTGGTATTAAACAGATATTTGGAAAACTGTAAAAAAAAGTTATTAGTTTGGAAAAGTTAAAATAAATAAATAAAAAAAAACTTAAAAGAAAGAAAAAGTTCTGGTAGCAGATTTGCTTGAAATGCTGAAAGAATTTTAACACATTAAAACATATTAGCTTGAGTAACTGTTCGCAATATCTACACCTTTAAATCACAATGAATTGTGGAGTGAAAACCTTGATACTCGCGAACTCTGGAATGCATATGAAGATACTGTTTTCTACGCTCCAATAGAGTATCCAAATTCTGGTTTTTTTTTTGTGTGTGTGTCTGTTTTTGTGCTTTGAATAATAAAATTTAATGTTCTGTTCTTTTCACATTCGATGGAAGTGTAGCAGTTGTTGCGACCCACTATAAGTACTCCTTAAACACCTCCCTTGACTTGACTTGTCTGTTTATTATATTTTGTATGCCTTATCAATGATTTAGATCAAGCACCTTAAAATGCTCCACAGATTGTTTATCTTTTAGGACTATTTTCAAGCTCCCTTGATATTTTTTGTTGCCTAAACAGTACTTCGAGAATAAAAAGTAACAATAGTAATGGGATTGCATCAAAGAATGCATGTTTATGCAATAATAACAAATATATTTTAATAAAAAGAAATAAATATAACTAAACACATCATTTCGGACAATTTACTGAATACCATATTTCTAAGAAAAATAGTAAATACATCTTTTCATTGCTCTCTACCCTTGGTTTAAAAACTTCATTTTTTCTAAAACATCAATTCAAAAACGTTCATGTCCTTCATCCATTTAAAAACTTAATCATATTTCTTTATTTTTTTCTCTCTTAACAGCTTCAACTACGTCAAATTTTTTATTAAATATTTATAAAGACATGATTTTTCCTATAAAGTTCATTTGATGTACATAATTAAGTACTCATCCAATGACAAACACACTAATGCACCTAATTTACTAAATACAATAAATCAACAAATTGCAATTATTCGCAATTTATGTTTTCAAATATAATGTTTTAAGCTAATATATGAAAAAATACCACATACGCCTACCTTAGTACATGTACGAAAAGCGTACCCAGAGTTGAAAGCTCATAAACTGTGACACGAAAATGGATCGAATGTTTCAGATCGACTCTAGTTAAAAACTTGACGTGTGCTTCCGCTTTCACAAACGGCAGGGATATCAGGGAAACAGGGATATCTTATTTGTATAAGATTATTGTCTTAGGATTTTAAGAACAAAGCTTTTGTCGTATTTATTGATCATCACATGTAGGTACATTCTGCTTTTATATGCATTATTTATTCATTTTTTCTTCTTCTAAATCTGAATACTATGGCTATGTTTTCAATTTTAAAATGCAATTCTTTGTATGGGTTTTACAGCATTCCCTTTTTACATAAAAAACAGGGATTCGGGGCATTAAACTTCGTATCTATAAATGTTAGAAATAAAAAACGGAAAGATATATTTATGTTCGCAACCTTCTTCTGTCACGTTCCAAAGGAAAGCCTTAAAGTTATAATATTTCCTGAAAGTTATTACGTTTCCAGATTTTATGTTTACCTATCATCGAAAGTAAATATTGCTCGCACATATAATGCTACATATGTTTCGGGATTTTTTAAATGTTTAAACTTCTTCTGGTTCTGAAATTCTATATCAGATTTTAGATATTTTGTATATATGTTTAAATAAATAAAAAAAAAAAAATCGAATATTAATATATTGTGAAATTCTATTGTATAAAAATTTTACTACACGTTTTCGCTATAGGGTCAGGTGGGGTAAAGTGGTCAGGCGGGTTAAAGTGGTCATAATCCATAAAATGGGCTAAAATCCTGACTAATATAGAAATTTGAATAATTTTCTTTTCATTTTAGATTTATTAAGTATTGATCGAAGTTTCTCACTCAAAAAAACATTTTTAGTAACATGTTTGATAAACTGAGCACTCATTTTGTCTGTCTTTGTTACACCTTGTTCTTTTAACTCTTTAATTAACTTTTCTGCTGCATTTTGTTTATTCCAAATTTTGTTAAATTGGCAGTTCAGAAGGCTTTACACATATCTCAAGAACATATTTTCATTTATAGCTAAGTTATATTTATCACAGATTTTATTTCATAATAGTTTTAGTTACATGGGGTAAAGTGGTCATAGGGTTAGGCTTAACTTATAGATATTTGATCTGAGTTAAATTATTCATAATATACAATGCTGGTTTATTAAATACTAATAATTATAAAAAACTAACTGCAAATAGTTATTATTTAATAATAGTTTATAATATGGGGGTTAAAAAAGGTTAGGTTTAATTTTTAATAGGTTCTGAATAGTGAATGAATTAACTAAGTGTAAACTCAAATTGCTTGCAAAGGTTACATCAACTAATTTAACAACCAACACATTAACTACTTTTTCTAATACATATACTTGTATTATGTAAGAAAATGGTCCACAAGAAAGTCCTGAAAGAATTTTTAATGTTGATGAGGCTGGAATGGATATGGATAGCCAAAATAGTCCAGTTTAAAAAAATTTACGCAATGCAATGCATTATATAAAATTCAGAAACCAAAGGAAAGATAATGTTTAGTGTTCTTTTTGGTGTATCAGCTAGTGGTTATTACATTCTTTCATTCGTAGTTTATGAGTGAGTATATATGAATTATGGATAAAGGGTGGTGGTGCAGGAGCATTGGATGAATCATGGAATCTGGGTAGATGCAGGATTCTGTACTTGAATCTCGAGTGGATCATTTTATTAAGTAGATAGTACACCGAAAGCTTACAAAAGCCTGCCCTTTTATTTATGATTGTGATGGACATAAATGAATTATGATGCCATGACAAAAAGCTATCGACAACCACATTATAATACTCTGCCTGCTACCTCATACTGGTCATAGTCTAGAACCATTAAGTCTAAGTGTATTTTCCCCCATTAAAAAAAGCCTGAAAGGAATTTTAAAGAAACAGTATCAAGAAAGCCGACTGCAAAATATGTAAAAAAATTAAAATAAGCTACATTGGCAACATTATCTACACTCATTTCAGATGTGAATAGAATTGTTAGACATAGTTTTAAAGGAAAAGGAAATGTGCCCAGTCCAAGATCGGGGTAGTATTGACAGAAAAAACACTTGCATTATATCTGCAAAAATAACAAGAGGAATGAGATACTTAAATGTTGCATAAATTTCCAAGGGGAAAAAAACAACAAAAAAATATCCCTAATCAACATTCTCTTTTGAATCCATTTATAATCGCTAAAGATGACACCTCAAACCATATCTATAAGACCTTGAGTGTTGTTAATATATGAAATGAAGAAATCAATAAAGCAATTTATTGGGAAAAAACGGATTATTTTTCGTTAAAAATATCCAAATTTGGCAATCATTGTACTTTTATAGAATCAGATGTGATCAAAATCATTGAAGAACCAAATTTTAACAACAAACAATTTTAACATTACAAATTTACACTTTAATAAAATAAAATGGCAGATAACTTATTATAAAGGTTGTTTAAAATGTTTGTAAATAATAAAATGTCACTTTTTATTCATTAGTTTATTTTTTATTACACTTTTTCAATGTGACCACTTTACCCCATGCACTACTCACTTTACCCCACCCCATGGAGTAAAGTGGTCATAAAAACATGCCTGAAAAAATATGTTATAAAAAGGTGTTAATCCCCAAAAATATTTCTGAAATGGATATGAATGTACTCTAGAGTAATGTAATGTAAAATAACACCCAAAATTTTAGAAAACATCACAGAAATTCTGATGTTTATATCCTCTGAAAGTTTGAAAAGCCTGTTTTTATGACCACTTTCCCCCACCTGACCCTACTCCTCTCCTATAATACACTGATTTCCAAAAATTAAGGAAAAATCACAAACAGAGCGATAACTCGTTCAAATAGAAAGCTATCCGTATGAAATTTGCACATGTTGTTAACTAAAAGATGCTGAATAAAATTACAAATCGCGAATTACTGGCACTGCGTCACGTATGAGGAGCATGAAAATGCATGCTAGAGAGTACGGCTGCAGTTGTCGCTGTGATTATGAGATAAGGAAACTGAGATTGCCAATTCATTAGTATAACCTCGAGATATCATTTGTCCGCAGATTTGCGATATGGAGCTATTGGATGATTGGAGGCAGGTCAAAGTCAGACAGAGTGAGCCAAATGGCTAAAGGTGAGTCCTTATGTTGTCCATAGGGGCTTTGGCAACAATTTCAAACCACAGGTTCGGCTTCCGTAATGTTCAGCCAAGGAAAGACAAGAGGCACGACAAGCACCGATGACCGATATTGCGCTTATGAGTACGAAGGAATAGAACAGCAACTCCTTCTCTTCTTAGATCCTCCCTTGCTGCAGCCACTGGGAGATTGGTATCAACATTTATTGTTCGTTGAAGGGTTAAACAAGGTGGTCGTTACACTAGGCGGCCAGTCATTTGTGTGCCGATCACTTCACATCAGCGGACGGAACGTTTAAGTTGGGCATGCCAACATGTCCACTGTATGGCTGATCAATGGAGGCGTGTTCTCTTCACGGATGATTCCGGTTTATGCTCCAAAGAGATAGTGGGTTTTGTTTGATTTAGAGACTACAGGGAACACGCTATCATTCATCAAAAATTCGTGAAAATAGATTCATAATGAGGAAGCAGTGTATCTGTTTGGTGTGGTATCTCTATGAGTTGACGTACATGCTCCATGTTTTTCCACGTGAAACTGTGTATACTCACGTCTATAGAGATGACATTCTTGATGTATATGTGCACCATTATGCCGGCGCAACAGGTATTAATTTCCTGTTTCAGAATGACAACGCTTGGCAGCATAGGGCTCGTATCGTTGAAGATTATCTTCAGCACATGTGATGGCCAGCTCGATCACTGGGCTTGAATCCCATCGAGCATGTTTGGGATGATTTAGAAAGATTTGTTGCTGCTCTCAATCCCCCTACTAGGACCCTAAGCACGCTTACAACTTCTTTACAAGAGCAATGGCTCACACTTCCCAGTGAACTTATAAATCGCATAATTGACAGTATCACACATCGATGTATGTGCTGTATTGCTTCTAGGGGTGATCATACTCCATATTAAAGGTACTTTTCGGGTACCAAACTGACACATTTATTTTGTGTATTTTATAACTGTGTTAATTTCTGAAACACCACAATTGTCTGGTAATTTCTTTTAATGTTATTTTATACCTTACTATGCGTTGTATATTGTGACTCAGTTTTATTGAAATTTACATGTAACATTAGGGTGATCACAAGAATTCAATTTTCGAATTTTTTCGGGGTGACCCCCCAAAAAATTGCCAATTGACTAGAAAATGAGATTGGCTAAGTTTCAGCTTATTTGGATAATATTAACCCGTGCCTCATTGAGGTTTAAATTTGAAAAAAACGTGATTTTTCGCAAAAAAAAATGCTGTCTTCCTTCATGAAATTAATACAATTGAACCTAGAAACATAATGCAGGTCTCATTTTATATATATAAAAAATGTTTTGCTTTGAAGAACCACACACCATTTTTTTCTAAAAATGTATAGATTTAAAAATATGCGCATTTTTCAGGACCAGGCTTCACCTGAATCCTAAAAATTGACTTTTTATGAAAAAGCGAAAAAAAATTTGTAACATAACATTTCATCTGCTTCCCACATTTTGTTTTTCTTTTTTGCGTTTTGTGAAGTCCAATAAAGTGTTTGATTAAAAAAAAATCAAAGGAAAAGGAAAAAAATCGATTTTTAAACTGAAAGAATTTTTTTAAAAAAAGGGAGGGCAAAGGAAGTATAGAAATGAGAGCAAATAATGCTCAATTGAATTTTATTATTAAAGTTGTGTTACAAGAAAGGAGGCATAATAAAGAAAATACATTATTTTACCCTACATCTGTCACGTTAACCCTTTCCGGCACAGAAAAATTCTGTTCGTAAAAGGATGAAATGATTGTCTACCCCAGAATTTAATAACGACTTTTTTAGAAATTAAAAACACATTACTTTAACCTTTCATTGTAAATGCAATATTTTATTAAAATATTCATCGTGCCGTTTGTACGTTTGGAATTAAAATTCGGTGGTATTCGCCGGAAAGGATTTAAGTGGTAATGGTTTAGATAAGGTGGCTTATGTTGATTTTTTTTTACTAAAGTATTATCTAAAAATGAAAATGCAACTTGATCCGAGTTAAGATACCAAAGGCGGTTTGTCATTTTAGCAAGTGCTTTGTCTGTAACCCATTTATAAAATTTTCTGTAGTGAACAAGTGATTTTATTATTTGCAGGTCTTGAATTGGGGGCTAAAGTGGCAGTGGAAGTATTGAAGAACGCTCTTACATAAATATTGATTAGAAAAAAAGAAAAGATCTCTGATACCTTCTTTTTCTAAATTTGTTATTGAAAGATGATCCCTGAAACAATATATTTTGAGAGAATGAATGGCCTGCGCCGCCATCCATCTGACATGATTAAAAGCACAGGTGCTCTGAAAAAAGTCTTTTGCCGGAAGGAGTTCTATAAAAATTAAACAAAGTTGGATAAAATCTTTATAATCATCCCTGAGCTGTTAAATTTTAAAAGTTCCTGTAAGAAAATTTGAAATTTCTTTTGAATTAACTATTTATACCTGGTATTTCATCTTCAATAGCATTTGTATACTTACTCTGGTTTAATTTAGACCACCCTATTAGAATTGGGGTTTTTTTAATATCTGGCTATTTTTAAATATTATGCCCATTTTACAATCAAGAACAGCTTTTAGGAAAATTTCTAAATTATGGTGGCGGCATGGTAAGTACAGAAGACTTTTCCTTTAACAATTGCTATAGAAAAATGCAGGTTCCTCTGAGGCGACCTGTGTTTACTGCAGTTGTATCAAAAAATATTGCCTGGATTTTACCAACTTCCTCCCACTCTTCAACTGCTGAAAATACAGCTTTCGCCTGAATTATTCCGATACTACAGTATTGTGGCAATTAATTGAGAAATGCACTGTTTTCATAAAATTCAGTTTTAATCAAATTTCGTATGGATACATTGGAAACTAATAAGTGATATGACATCCCCACCCCTCCTGAGACTTTATAACTTTACAGACACGTTTCAGCATAGGATGTAGTAGACTGGCACATATTGATTTAATTTCAACGTCCCTGAACCATATGTCAATAACGGCCGAAATTAGCTTGTCCACCGTCGTAGAATCAAACTTGTGAAGCCTTTTTTGACAATAGCCCTCAAATTTTCTACCGGATTCAAGTCCGGTGAATTCTCGGGCCAATCCAATAGAGTAAGTTTGTTTTTTGAGCAGAAATTCTGGATTCGCTTCGAAGTGTGACATCGCGCATCGTCTTGTTAGAAAACGCAATCTCCGTTTGGCCACAGTTTAGACATGGTTGGAAGCACATTTCGGGTCAATGTGACTTCTTAACTGACACTGTTCATCATTCCTTCTACAAGAACAAGAGATTCTGTCCCCAAGACGCTTAAACAACCCCAAAACATCTTTTTGGGCGGATGCTTGGGTGCTTGATTGATGTGATGCTGATTGAGGCGTTCTCCTTTGCTCCTTCTCACGAACTTGGATCTAAATTCCCGAACCACAAAATTTGTTTCGTCAGAAAAGAGAACCTTCTCCCAGTACTTCTCAGTCCATGTTTTCTATTTCCGTACCCATCTTAACCTTTTTTTTTCTTCATGCGAGGTGTGAGAAGCTGCTTCTTGTACTGCCGCCGTGCTCTCCGCCTGCGTTCTAACAGCCTGTATTGCACTGTTGAAGGTGTAATATCAACACCTGCTGCCGTCATGGATCTGGATAGGTCAAAACTGGTTAATCGAGGATTAATAACAATGAAAATTTTGTCGTCACGAGCCAAAGTTGATCTTTTTCAGCCGCATCTTCCTGAACGGTTGGTTTCAGTATTTCCTGTTTCCTGAAGCCACTTCCATATCCACCCGACACTTGCTGTACTCACTCCACATATTTTACCTATTTTCTCGAACGTCTTATATGTGTATTCTCTAAGTGCAGTCACTTTAGCACGTGTTTACGCGCTGATATCCATGACGCTAGTGATCCCCGCAACAAGCGAGAAACTAACACTGCGGAACATCTGGCAGAGGAATTTGAGCACATGCTGCTTACCAGGTGCATAAGAATACCTGCTACTGTGATAATAACTGCCATTTGAACTCTGAGCAAATTTCGAGTGCTTCTCCCTAAGCTTACGTGTGATAAAACGAAAAAAGGGACATTTCTCAATTAATTGCCACAATACTGTATTTTCAAGTTGAGGATCTCGTAGTAACTGTTCTTCATCCCCACAGCTAATTAAAACTTTTATCCACTCTACATTTTCTTTTCAAAAAATGGTGAAGCAGTTTTCCACCCCAGTGAACAACAGTTCTCTCTAAACGGGAATTTTAAAATCTGCTTTTGATGAGATCAATTTTTTTGTTTACGAAACAGTTATTTGGAGAGTCGATGTCTGTGGTTAGCCAGTGGATGTATTCTAAGTCTGATGAGACATGTGGCCAGTTTAAAAAATCTTACATTTCTGCCATCATATCAAGAGGGGGAAGGGGTTTTACGGAATGTTTCATCAATTATAAAAATAGATAGGGTCAGGTGGGATGGAATGAGTATAAAAATACAAATTTTTGAAATGATTATGGAATCATTCCTATTTGGAAAGGAATTTGTAGAAAGCAATGATTCAGTGTTTACATTGCATTTATAGACATCACATATTCATTGTAATTGTTTTTCAAAAGATTATTTATTAATGTTAAAAAAAAGTTTTTCTGATGACTGTTTTTATACACATTCCACCCCATAGGGTGGGATGGAATGGGTAACCATGTTTAAAAAGCATTCAAAGCAACCAATAATACAAATTTCAATGTATTATATATTTTGTTACATCAAATTATTTATTGACAATTATATTGACAATTATATTGACCAATTTTTTTCTCATTAAATACAAAATGTCCCTGATTATTAAGTGTTGGTTGGCTAAGCTTTCTTAAAGTTGTTTGCTGTCGATTTCTACCTTGTCATCTTTGTTAGGAAATGTATAGAAGTTTCCTACTGATGATTTATGCAGGAATTTTACAATGTAAGTAAGGGGATCTGGTGTTTCAATCACTTGGGCATTAAAATATTTTTTAGATTTTTTTTCCTAAGTATTTTTTTCTTAAGCCTAATCATATATCCATTTCACCCCACTTTACATTTTTAATTATAACTTAAAAAAAAAATAATAAAGAATTTTTCTCACATGCTTGTTTCAGTCAATAAAGGACACTCCTGTGTACAAACTATGCAGTGAAAAGAATTATTTCTGCAATAAAATAAAAAAAATATAATAAAGTTAATGTAGCACTAAGTGACATTGACATTTACCCTGTGCCTATCAAAACTGATTCTAAATGGGCTAAATGTTGCCAATATTTTTTTTAATTTAAAATGGAAGTTGAATGGTTAATAAATTATATACATGATTTACAAATATTTTTTGTACATAGTATGATTTTAATTCAGACACAAAACAGTATTACCCATTCCACCCCACCTACACATTCCACCCGGCCTGACCCTAATCATAACAGATAACAAAAACAACCTTGTAATAAAAAGAGAAATTCAGAGGTTCAACTGCAATACAAATCGAGAAGCTCTTTCTTACTAGACACAGAACTAGATAACTAATAATCAATTATAATTCGTGAAATATTTTTAATGTTACAAAAATTGCTCACTTATTTTTGCCTATTAATAAAAATAATACAAAAAAAATTATCAAAAGTAATAAAATTTTTAATTTGTCATTTTTTATCTATGTTTCAAAAATGCAGAGTTTGGGGGTATGGTTCACTAGCTGTCCTGAAAAATACTAAATGTTCATTAAATATAAGTTTTCATGAGAGTAAAAGTTCAAGGCAACAACAGTTTCTATGAAATAAAACAAGAATCAGGTTTCTAAGAAAAATATTTTTCACGTAAAGAACGAAAAACGACAATTTTTCAAGAATTCAACCTCGATGAGGCACGGGTTAATGTTATTTATTTGAGCTGAAACTTTGCCAATCTCATTTTCTAACTAATTGGCATCTTTTAGGAGGGTCCCCCGAAGAAAACGTTAAAAAAAAAATCCCCCATGTTTCTTGTAACCACCCTAAACATTTTGAGTAATCGCTATTGTTGTTGTTTTTATTTAATTTTTGGTAACCAATGCACTATAATTTTTTTGTTAAAACTGAGTCAGATAAATACATTGTTCCAGGAATGTCAGGCAAATCCCATAATAATAATAATAATAAAAGTTTCGAAATATAATTAACAATTTATTAATTTCTATTAAAAGTCTCCAATGGTGACAACTTCCGTGTACCATGTTCTACATAAAAGCATGAAAGCTGTATTTTGAAATTTTATTATTACAAAAGAATCTATTACACTTACATATAATGCTGTATGTATATATATATATATATATATATATGTGTGTGTGTGTGATTTTTTTAAAAATCAAAACGTCATTCATCATCAAGTTTGTAATTTTGATGTCTGCTTTTGAATGTGTTATATAGATGCGTATATTGAAAATATGTTTTAATATTAATATATTTTTTAAAAATCTTTTATATTACAATAGAATATTTGCTTGTATTTCATAATTTCACCTCCTAGAATACAGAAAATTGTGCAATGAATATAATATCTAAGCGGAGTATGCTATATGAACCCTCAAAAGCTAAACATTGGAACTAGTTTCAATATTATTATCATTTTTAATACATTGAAATTTAATTTCTCTAATTTTGGAACTAATTATGGAATTACATTAATTCCTTTGTGAAGAATTAGGGTAACTTTGAGAGTTTTATACCTTTTAGTTGCAATAATATCTGAATCCCCTTTCAAAATGTGGATGCATCCTATGATAAGATGAAATATGCCATAAAAATTGGTGAATAAGTATCTCCGGTTTTTCTGGGTTTATATAAATCGATATAATTATTAATAATTTGCATTCAATTTAAATAAATGTAGTTTTAATAATATTTTTATAACATATTTCAAAATTTAATTTTATATTATCAAACAGCTAAACGATTGCAATACTATTAATCAGAGGGTCAGCTAGGTGGGGTGGCCTACCAAATGGCTTAAGCACTCACAAGCCCCACCCAGCGGTTTCCATCTACTACCGCCGTCACCACACACACACACACACAAAAAAAAATAATAATAATAAATAAAAGGCCCGAAGGGACCTGCAGGAAAGCCAATTGAGAATATTAAGATTAAATACAATATAAGTACAATATATACACGATGGAAAGCCCAATTTTTACTATGCGTTCACGAGAGAAATTTAGATATTTGTAATTAATAAGATCATGAGATAATAGATAATAGGATTTTTAAACTTGTTGGAGCGGCAAAAGCTCAATTACTCTGCAAAGCTGGGCGTTCTGCAAAAATACAATAAAAGCTACGTATATGTATACTAAATTAGAGATTCATAATTTTAAAAATAATGTAGAATATGAAAAATAGGTAAAATAGTGAATAATTATGATGAATATTATATAATTATATGCACACACAAAAGTTCAAAAGTCTATTGTTCTTGCAACAGTTCAATTATAGTTCAATCGTGTTGTTTGTGGCTAAGAGTTTATTTTGAATTGGTGGTATCTGTCTATTTGTTAAGATACGTTCTCATCATCATCTATAAATGGCAAAACATTTTGAAACAAATAATAGTTGTTTTCTAAAACTTTCATACGTTCAATTATCTTTTGACAAAATGATGGATTTGACAAAACCACTGAGAACCACTGAGACAAAGAAATTTTTGGAGATTTTCTTATATGGTAATATGATGTAAGGGTACAGTTAAAGATATAATGCAATGATGTAGCTCGCTGACCGCATACACATAATGGAGAAGGAACCCTGTCAAATTTATAAAGATATGATGAAAAGGAGCCGTGGTTAGTGGCAAACAGAAAAAGATTTCTATGCAGCAGGTTTCTCTTTTCCGAGACTTTTGGGGCTAAAGCGTATGTGTACCGTCCTGTGGTACCATAGTCCCAGCGAGTCTGCCATTGTTCGTGTAGAGATGATTTTAGAAGATTCTTCAAGTAAGAAGGAGGGTTGGGAAAGAATTTGTATTTGGCATGTGATGTGGCTTTGGTTGCTTCTTTTGCCAAAGAATCTGCATGCTCATTCCCCACATTACCCACATGTCCACGGACCCATTTAAAGAAGATCTTTTTTCTTGTTTCTTGGAGTAGTTTGATAATTTGCACTGCGATGAGATTTTTTGAAAAAACATCTTCTATTGCTAAGAGACTTGAGAGACTGTCCGAGTGTATTAATTCTTCTTTATGAGGGGAGTTCCTAATCCACAGCACAGCCTATTCTATGGCCAGGAGTTCTGCCTGAAAAACAGTATTTTCTTTACTTAACTTAGTTTGATCCTCGTGGATTAACTCTCCACTCTGATACACACAGAAGGCATATGCCGTTTCATCTTCCATCTTGGAACCATCCGTATAAATGTTTATTTCTACATGTGGAGTATTTTCTGGATCTATTTGAAAGAAATATTCTTTAAATGGTTCAACTTGATCTGACTTCATTTTTGGCTGGTAAAATATTGGTTCTTGATTTCCTGTCGGGATTCCAAGACGTAAGACTCTTCCTGTTGTTGCTATATATTCAAGTTGAAGTGCCAAGGGAGGAATACCTGTTAAAACACAAAGGGCATCCGCCGAAGTTTTTCTGTAGGCACGTGAAACTAATAACAGGCATTGGTATTGTATTGATGAGATCAGACGAAGCCCATGGGCTTTGCTTATCCGGTGAAACCAAGTTGCTGCAGAATACGTGATTTTCTTCTCCAAGATACTATTGTACCAAATCTTCAGAATTAATTTGTTTACCCCTCCGTAAGCTGAGGCAGAGTTCAATAGGTCTTGCGAAAGTTGTGTAATTTCCTGCCTTTTCTTTCGTAAATGGGGGAGAAACGACAACGTACTATCCAGAACGATACCTACGTATTCTAAAGTTGGCTCACCTTTTAATGAATGGTTGTCAATTTTGAGTGTTGGAGCTCTTTTCAAAAATTTTGGTCTTCTAAGGTGGAGAACTTTACATTTATTGTAAGATATTTTCATGTTGTGATTTGACATCCACCTACTAATATAATCTAAGATGTCCTTTCCTAATTTTTCTAATTCTCGCCTTGTTTTACCATTTAATATAATTAAAATGTCATCTGCATAAGCTATTATTATGTAACCTAACGATTTTAAATGGCGTAAGAGAGCGTTTAGGAAGATTCTCCATAGGAAGGGCCCAAAGCATGAACCTTGTGGGCACCCCTTCCTAAACCAATGAATTTCTTGTGCTAGCCAGTTTGGTTTCGCTCCTCTGTGAGATAAAAAGGATTTCAGCATATTAACATATGGCTCCTCCAAACCCAAAAATTCCAGTTCTTGGATTGTTGCGTCCCAAGGTAAGTTGTCAAAAGCATTTTGGATGTCTAATGATATTAATGAAATGTAGTTGTTTTCTTGTTGAAGTAAATCAATTGTTGAAAGAACTTCTTGTATCGCTGATTCAGCCGATTTACCCTCTAAGGATCCGTGTTGAGAACTCTGTAGAACTGTCGAATTTCGAAAATGATAATTTATTCGTTTTAATAATAATTTATCAAAAATTTTACCCAGAATTGGGAGTAGAGTTATTGGTCTGTATGACTGAGCAGATTGTGGGTCCTTACCTGCCTTTAGAAAAAAGACTAGTTCTCCAATTTTCCAACTTTTTGGGAAGTAATTTAAGTTTAATAGAGTATTGTAAAGATTCATTAATAGAGATGAATGTGAGTGGTAAATATTTCGTACAATCAGATGGTCAGCATTATCAGGACCTGGTGCTTTATTCCGATTGAACGAGAAGGTGGCAGCTTTTAGTTCTTGGAGTATAAATGGATTAACTGGCTGGGTTGAGAGCGGATGAATTTGATGCAGTTGCAAGTCCGAAGGACCAAATATTGAATTGGCAATTTCTGCATAAAAAGATTGTCTTGAGTGGGTTGCTGTAGTGGAATCAGAACGAGCGTAGACTTCCTGTCTGTAAAAATCTCTAAATGCCGTCTTTTTTAGTTTTCCAAAGGGGTCTTTGGTATTTGAGCAAAAAGAACTCCACGCTGTTTTCTTTGCTTCCAGAATATTCTTTTTATAGAGTGCGCTATACTTTTTTAATTTGATCATGTCTTCCTCTGATGCAGACAAAAGTTTTGTTTTCCTATAAAGTGCTTTAACAAAGCTTCTCATTTTCGGTTTTTATTCAAGTTTCTATTTTATTCAAGTTCCGCTGTCCACCAAGAAACTGTTGGTTTAAATGTGGAGTTTTTTTTCTTTAAAGTATGGTCACAGGTTTGTGTTATTATATTTATAATGTTGTCGTACTCTTTTTCGAATGCCCCCATCGTTTTTATATCCTGGAAAGTTATATTATTTTCTTGCAATGATTTAGATAATTTTCTATTGAATTTTTTCAATGAGACATTCTTTGTCCAATATCTACGCTTTGGAAGCTTCGGGGTTTGGATATCCATATACAAGGTTATCAGCCTGTGGTCACCGTAGTGCATATCATCCTCTGCAGTCCATAAGGAAACTTTTGGGAACAGTGGGAAGGATGCTAGTGATACATCTGGCCAACCTTTCAAATGCGTGGTTTCAAATGTTGGTTTTGAGAAAGGATCATTTAGGACTAATAAGTGCATCATATTGAGATGATTGATGAGGTGTTGTCCTTTTTCGTTATCATTCTCATACCCCCACAGGACACTATGAGCATTCAAATCACCCAGCAACAGAAGTTTTGAACTCATACCCGACGTGTTCGCCCAATCTTGTAGATCTTCTTTTAAATTTGCCGATGGTGCGGAATACTGACTGCCTATAGTTATTTGTCCTTCTGTTGAGTAGATATTCACGAAGACTGAGTTATCATTTTGTTGAACTCTTATATGTTGTAACGATGTATCTATGATTATTATTTGGCACTTCTTTTTTTTTTGAAGAGTAGCAAGGAAGTCCTGAGGGAAGGCCATGTGGTCTTCCTTTGACTATATTGGAGTCCTGTATGCATGCTATTTTGTAGTCTTCTTGAATTAAGAATTGAAGGAGTGAAGCTGTTGCACTTTTATTCTTTTGAACATAAATCTGTGCTATTTTAAAGGATGATGATATTTGATTAGTTGTTGAAGGTACTTGCATGTTTTGATGTTGTCCTTGCGGAGAAGAGTTTGAGTCCGAGAGATGAGAAATTTGAGTAGAATTTGGAATTGAAGGTGAGTTTGAGTTTTTGTTTGTATTTGATGAAACGATTTTTGTATTGTTTAGTTGGTTGAATGTGGAGCAGATACATTTATGAAGGTTTTCCTCGATTGAAATCGAAGTTTAAATAATGGACATTCATTTGAATCCGCTCTGTGTGGGAAATCATGTTTTGTGTTCAGACAATTGATGCAGCATATTTTCTTAGGATCTTCTTTATTTGGGCAAGTTGTTGTTGTGTGATTATACGCACAAATAGCACAGGGAGCTTCAAATCTACAGTTGTTACCTGTATGGCCATATCGTTGGCATTGCGAGCAGCGGATTATTGGGTGATAATCCGCAACATTACAGGAATTAAATCCAATCAGGATACGGCCTTGCTTCGTCAGATGACGGGCGTAATTGATATCTAAATCCAGGACCAAACGGTAAATTTGTGATTTTTCTCGGTGAATTTTTTTATGTATCGCTATTGGGATTTCTCGATCATAATCTTTCAAGATTTTCTCTGTGACTTCTTCTGGTTGAGTAAATAAAGGGATTCCAAGAACAATTATCTTCTTAAAATTTATAGTTTTGTACGTTAATTCAGTGATATCTTTAAGTCTTTCAATTCCTTCTATTATTCGGAGGGTTTTTTCAGTATTTTCTTCACTGTTTGATCTTATAATTAAGGTGTTTCGATCACGAGCTGTTTCACAGTAGATTTTAGGGAGGTCCGGAATGTTCTTTGTCTCCGTATTAAGAAGATTTCTAATTCAGTGGAGTGAAGTTTTTGTTGCCTGTGTCTTCTTTAAAAGTATAGTGGATTCAGAGGTGGTTTTTGGAATTTTATAAACCGCCCTGATTTTCTCTGAATACAGATGTTTTGATGATAGTGAATGTTGTTGGCTGACTGTTGGGATTTTTTCTAATGGGCTTTGAAACGATTTTTTTAAGAATTCTGTATTTGCTTCAATTGAATGTAATTTTTGGTTGATATCTTGAAGTATAGATTCATCTATCACCATTTCTCTTATTGAAGGGAGTCCTCCTTGTGATCTTTTTTGGGACTGGGTATATAATTTTTCTTTTAACTCTTTAATTAGTTGATTCTTTTCTTCTATCGTTAGGTGGAGATTAGAAATTTCTTTCTCTTTTAAGTTCAAAATTCCTGCTTCATCCTTGTTGGACAATTCATTGTATGATTTCAGAGAATCTATCTCCCGAGTTAGTTCTTGAATTCTATTGTCTTTTTGTTGTATATAAACTTCAAATTGTTGCTTTCTGTCTTTTAATTCTTGTTCCAGGTCAATTGCCTTGTTGTACCACTCTTCCTTTTCGGTTGTTATTTGTTTTAGGTCTTGGGATTGTTGAGATGCGTTTCGTAGCTGATTTTCAATGATTTGGATGTTTTTTTTTGAATTAATTGCCAATATTTGTCGACTTCTTTACTGGATCCTGTTTCGTGTGATTTTAGAAGACCATTGTGAATTTCAAGCAGCTCTGTTATTGAAAGTGTCTTCGCTACTTCTAGGTTAAACTTCATTACATTTTTATTTGTTGGGGTTGACTTTAGCGCTTGTGAAGATTGACTGGAGTTTTGTCGTGTACGCTTTAGAGTGGATTTATTTGACCACTTTGTCTCCTGATTTAATAGTGGAAGTTTGTCGGGTGTCGAATTCGATCTCAGTTTTGATGATTTTTTTAGTGAACTTTTAATTTCATACAAAGTTTCTGTTTTGGAAGAGTTATTCAAATACTTATCACTTTCTGCCATGTCCAGGCCGGTTACTAGAGCATATTTGTGACTATATATTACTTTGAGTTCGTTGAGTCACCACAATAGAACAATTCAAAATATGTAAACTTGTATCATAACATAGAGTCATTCATTTTATATTATGTTAAAACATATAGCCCAAGTAATAAAGATAGTTGATATTATTTTAACGGATCGTTCTGTATAATAGATTATTGTAAAAGTAAACGATAGATTGAGGTATCACTAGGTCTCCACCGTATATCGTAGAAAGAAAGGAATATAGATAGGAAAAAGTAAAAACCAATAGCCTTGACTATCGTAAATGACTTAGTGAAAAGAAGGTGATACTTTTGCTGAAGGACAATTTTGAATATTAAAATAAATAAAATAATATAAGTAATTGATAGTGATAGTCTATTATTTGCCAAATGAAGAAGGGGGGGAAAAGAGGATAGTTTCCTGTGCTTATTGAAGCTCATGTACATGTAGAATGAAGATATAAATATATATCAATATTAAACTAGTAGATTATAATATCTACACATGTATACCAGATAATTAAAAATTAGTTTGGAGCACATACACAAAACTTTTATTCACTAATTACAAAATGATACACTTAGAGTACCGATCCATCTCCCATAGGCAGAAAATGAATGGCTGGTAGAAAAAAAAAATGCGCGCCATACAGAATGGTTCCCCAAACCCCCCAACCCAAATAAAATAATAGTTGTTATGTAATTATATAATTAATGAGCAGCGACCAGAACTGCAGTTAGAGCTTTAGTTGGTGGACAAGAACTTGAAACTTTATAGCATGTTATAACAAATATGAGATACTCCACCGTAATTTGATGTCCTGGCCGCACTTGAGCTAAAAACGCTATACGACAGTATGAAATATCATTTACGAATACGAAGACAATGTGAATGAATTTCTTCGAATAGTACGTGGAGCTATGGCAATACATAATTACTTGCCAGTGTACATATTAATGATACAAACATATGAAGACATATGAATAATTATATAGCTGATAATGATACACATCTGGAAGAGTTACAGCAGCTTAGCGATAACTGTAGTCACACTAATTTAAAGATAATGTGAGATTTCCCAAGTTTTCGTCGAAAACCTTATCGACGAATCAAAGATTATTGACTGCCTGCCGTTATTCGTTTTAAAATTATCTCTACTAAAATGTCATAAAAAGAAATGTTATTTACACATTTTTTATAATTTTTATTATTTGAAATATGTTGCGAAATGTAAATTTGACACATGCTGATACTATGCAGTTACTGCATATTATATTTAATTCTGCCAGTTTGTTTCCATTTCGGAACCAATTTCCTATAAAATGAATTTTGAATGATGTAAATAGCACTAGGTCTTCGTATGGACACTGAGATGTCATAAAAGATTCAGAATTTTAAAATTTAAATTATTTGCTGAGGTATTATTATTTTTCTTTCATTTTTTGAGCATTAGTGACAACTAAATTACTCAATATTGCGGGAGAAAAATATTACAAAAGGAATTGTTAGAATTTTATTTACGTCATTTGTTCATTAAAATTGAATTTATTTCCAAATTAAATGAATAGTGAAAAAACTAATTTGATTCGATTCATTTTTTAAGTAAACGAGTTGGAACCCGTCGAAATTCGACGAACTAAAATGATAAAAAGGAGCTGTCAGATCGAATTTATAATAAACCTACAAAAATAATTACATTAACAAAATCACCTAACATTGGTTGTCTCACTCTTAAAGCAAATAATATTTTTAACCTAAAATTACTAAAATATTATTTCCACAAACTTCAACTGCTTAAATTATTTAAAAATTAAACTCTATTAGAATACGTAATGAAGATGAGTAATTATGATGAATTTATCGATTGAGACTTTTATGTTTGTTTTTATGGGATGAAAAATCAGTAAAAAGGATTCCGCTTTGTCACACATAAAATTTTCCCCCATGAAATCTAAATTGTACGTTATTTTCAATTCCCATAATTTACATACGCACCACTCAAATTCACAATTTGAAAGTATTTTAACACGCAATAGATTATTAATGAATGTATTTCTAAACTTAAAGTTACGTTTTTTCCGATACGACTTTTCATGTGAACATTCGCACAAACTTTAAGTTCTAATCTCAGTACCCGCGGAAAAAATATTCAGAAATTTGCCTTTAGTTGTCTTAGTATTGGTCAAATATTTACTTTTATAAAAAAAAAAAAAAAAAAAAAAAAAAAAAAAAAAAAAAATTGATCGTTTTGCTTGAAATATGGCATAATTTTTACTCACTGAATCATTTTGCCTAGCGTCTCAAACTCAGTATCTGCGTAATGTAAAAATATTGAAATGTAACTGATTTATGAAGAAGAATGCGTGTTTTTTTTAATGTCTGACATCATTTTCTGTTCAAAAATTATAAAAAAGTTACTTTAATTTGTATTGTGAAAATGGCATCAATAAGGATATAATCAATAAAAATAATAAACCATGACTACTTTCCATTTACTTTCAATATAAATGGAGTACTTCAGTTGCCACAATTACAAAAATTGTATTAAAAACTACAAAAAAATTAATATCTCAAAAATAAATTGAGATACAGCTTTCAAACAAATTGCATTTAAAAGAGCATTTTTTTCCTTATACGATGGTGTTAAAATTTAACATGTGCGATGTTTAGAAGTTTAAAAATTTGCCGTAGATATAATTGCAAAACCGAAATTTTAATTCAAATTTAATTCAAAGTGTTGCCATTCGCAAAATGACATATGCGTTACGCACAGATATGTTTGTCCTTTATAATATAGATATTCAGAAATAAAAACAGAAGATGACCTATTGAAACTTAATTATCATTTTTATTATTTGTTTCCAACAAAGTCGAAAAGTGTTTATGATTTCGGATTGTCTGTACGTGTGTCCGTCTGTACGCGCTCTAACTCCCGTAAATATACTCGGATCGTTCTGAAATTTTTGGGTGTTACTAACATCTACCATAGCGCGAACCCTATTTCAAATGAAGTTTGTAGCACGTTTATTTCATTTACAGTGACAGTCAAAAGTTTTCCGTTACATTACGGCCTATGGGGAAAAATCGTTTAAAATGATTTTTAATGATGTTACATGCTTTCAAACATAATAAAATTGATATGCATTTTTCAAGTGCACTAAAATATGCATTCTGTAGGATATGCGGCGCAGGGAATAGTTATTATTCATTTACAGGGCCACACAAAAGGATTCCGTTACATAATGATAAAAGGGTGGAGGGATATTTTTCCGGCGTATTTCAATTATGTTAAATTATTTCATGTATAATGAAATTGATAGACGTCGCTGAGGTTTACTATAAGTTATTTCATGTATAATACGAAGTGCGTAGCATTATATACAGGGACACGAAAAAGATTTCAGATACTAATTGTATCCGAAGTACTGTACATTAGCAATGATCACTGGAAATCCATTTTTAATTATGCTATGTGCTTTTATGTTTCACTATATGTATGCATTGTGTATGGTGTGTATAAATGCTCTAATTGATATACAGGGCTACAGAAAAGAATTCGTAATGGTTACTGGGTATGATTGCAAATTGCTTAAAGGTGGTTTTTAAATGAGTTATGCATTTTTTACGCTGAACTTAATTTAGTTTACTAAGAATGCTTGTAGAATATGCATAAAATGATATACAGGGTCACGCAAAGATTTTGATACATGGCCGTCTATAAATGATAATTTCTGGAAATGTGATTCCAGCAGTTTTAAGAGTGTTTTACTTGGAATTAAACTTTAGATAAATAATGGCGTGTAATAAAGGTACTAGGTTAACTACAGGGTTGTACAAAAGTATACAAGTATGTTTCCATCTATTTGTATAAATTGCTGAAAGAGAAATTTTACTGTTATATGTTTTCTTGCTAAACTAAATTTCTCCATTATATAGTATCTATATCAACCTAGAGATCAAATACAGGGCTGTTCAAAAGAATTGGAATACATATTTGCTATGGGAAGGTAACTGATGAAATCAGATTTTCAAAAGTTTTATGCATTTTCTAAAATGTTTAGTTAGTTCTCTTATATACTTTATTTACCTAAATAACGAAGTTTTGTTAAAGCATTCAGGAAGTGTTGGAGAGTGTTGCATAATCTATGCTTAACGCATGATTTTTCTTACTTGTTTTTTCATCAAAGAAAAAAAATATATATATCGATAAATTGACATCTAAAAATCATTTCGTCATAAATTTTAAATAATAACAAACAGATTTAAGCTCATGCTTTTTAAGTGGACAAATATTACCCCGAAATAATAAAGGTTTTAAGGTTAGTATTTTATAACCATTCAAGTATTTTTATATAAGTTCATGGATTTGACGTCAGTTTAGTATAATATGGTTAAAATTATGTTGTTTTTATTCAGAAAATTCAAAATAAGAAGAAAAATCTTCAGAGTAAGATTTTATTCTTTTGTGATGTGAATAATTTCGTCATTGAAAACGGGCACTTACAAAATCATACTACATGTATTCTAAACGTTATTTTATACTTGTAACTTAGTATTTAATAAAATTAATAATTTAAATATTTTATATATGTATAATAAAATTTCATGTATTTCCTCTAAATATTTGTCAGATAATACGCAATAGCAACAGAACAAATAGAATTGACACAAACTTAGTATTATATTATTTTGAATCTAGATATCTATCATTGTATACTAATAAATTTCAAAAAAAGAAATCTGGGATCTTTTAAATTGAATACCAACGGAAATGTGAAAGCGACTGGAGTTATTTTTGTATCAGAGTCTTTTTCGAACTGACTCTTTTCTTCAATAAGCTTTCATATTTTATGTACAAATATCATATCACATAAATGTCACATCTATATCGATGTGTCTGCACTGTTGCAAATAGCTAAACTGCTCAAACGGACCATGTAATTTCTAAATGGAAACGTTTCTTTCAGTTGCTGTTACCGCTTACACAATTACAATTTTGATACACCGTATATAATTTTTTTCAATAGGTGTATCTTATGATTTTCAGGTTTGCATTTAAGGTACTTCAAATTCTGAGTTTGTTATTTGATGTTAGTATAATGTTTCTATTAAAAGTGACCTTAACATATAATGTAACAATCCCCATATGTTTCTTTCATCCCTACATTTCTGAATATGAAGTAAACTGAAGAAATTGTAAGTATTGAAAAGTGTAATTTTGTATAAAAACATGCTTACAGCATTTGCAGGATACTATTTTTTGGGAAAAGGTACACATTGTTATAAGTTATAGAGAAAATAAAGACACACGGACAGGAGAAAAAAAAATGTAACGTAAAGCGAGGAGAGTTCGCGCGGTAGGAGAGATTGCGCACAAAGAGATTCGACGGGAAAGAGTAGAGTGCCCGCGCAGTGACTTCAGGTCGTTGTACAGCAGCATAAGTGCAGTGTCTACATGAATGTGCATGCTGATTGTTCCAAGCATCTTGGCCAAAGCAGTGCTATTTTGTTATGTTTTTCCAAAGTAAGTGCTTGGATTTTCATAACTGTTCGTCAGAATTTTTATACAACGTCAGTAATACAAAATATTTTGAACTTAAACGATTTCTTATAAACTACTAACCTGCACTAAGTATGCGAACACCAACAATTCATTTTAGAAGTGGCCGTATTTAAATAAAAGGCTGCGCTAACGCTCCTACCAAAATAGGAGACAACATAATCACATAAACACATAATTATCAAAACTAAATTTGGCAACACATTAATTTGCAAAAAAAAATACTTTTGCAGATAAAATTTTTTTAATAAATTAATAATACAGTTGTTATGAAATTAATTTTATCTAATTATTTTTGTTAATAAATTAATAATATATTTGTTAATAATTTAATTAAATATTTATATATATATATTTTAATTTATGAACAATTAATTTGCTAATAAAATAATTTTGTTAACTAAAACAAATTTCCTAATACAATGTTTTGGAAAAGCTCTACCCCATTCCCAGTAGTGTAATGACATCGTAATCAAAAGGAAACAGAGTGCAACTAATGTTACTGATCCACAGAATATACATGAAAAAAGACTTAAGAAGGATGCCGCTACAAAAAAAAAAAAAAAAAAAAAAAAAAAAAAAAAAAAAGCTGAAGTTAAGGTGCTTCCACACAAATTGGAATAAAAAAACTCAAGGAAATAAACCGAAAGTCAGTGAGGATGAGTGCATTGAATGTCTGGAATTGTATCATGAGACAACTTCGACAACTGACTGGATTCAATGTACTGCTTGTTGCAGGTGATTACACTATTTACAACAATAAGTGCATCGATTGTGGACGACGACATCTTCGGTTAGCAACAAAATACAATGAAACTCTGGAAATGGAAATGAAGTAATTTTCAAGTTAAACATGTTATCAGCTAGATTAATGTTATTTTGTAATCTTAGTAGGGCTTATTTTTCTGATATTTTAATCTATTTAAATTAAAAATTTTAACTGTTGTTAAAATTATTTCTTTTATTTATTATTAAAACATTTGGTTGAAATATTCACTCCTAATAAAATAATATTTACTCACAAAAACCTTTCAACAATGTCGATTAAGTGTAATTATTATTGTCAATAATTTAATTGTAGTTGTTATTAATAACAATCTCTTCTACCTATGTGCGAAGTCTCTCCTACCGATATGAGCATTCTCTGCTACCCTGTAAGGAAAGATTGCGCAAAATAGTTTTCTTGGTTTTATTACTGCTGTTCTATTAAATTACAGTATAACAACAAAATAAAAATGGAAACGCATAAGAAACAAATGAAGTAAAAATTATTCATGCATAGTTTAGCAAAAATTAATATTTAGATTTTTTATTATTATTCTTTTGAAATGTGCGCAGACTCTCCTCGCTTTACGTTATTTATTTGAGTTCTTTGTTACAAAAATTAAAATTGCACAATTTGTGCATTTAAGAAAACTGAATAAATATGTAATTCTAAAAAAAATAAATAGGGGATATTTTTCTCTCAAAAATTCTAAAAGTGTAACACTGTGAGTTGAGTTGAGTTCAGTTGATTTTTGACGGTCGATTATCTACTCGAGGGATATAGGGACTAGGTGGAGTGCCCTTCGTGGGGGTCTTTCTAAGGGAACCTAACCCGTATTTACGCATGGAAATCCAAGGTTTCGAAGAAAACCACGAAAACTCCGAAACGGTTAGGCCGACGGACGCGATTGGGTTTGAACCCAATACCTCCCGTCTACCAGCTTGGAGTGCCGAACCTCTCAGCCACTGGTGGGGCGCGTGTACATCTGTGAGGATATTATACAATTAAGATATTAATCTAATACAGATATATATATATATATATATATATCAGTATTTTTTCACCATCTTTGAATGATCAATTCCATTATCTGATCAACAACTGTAAGAAGTTTCTTTTTAGGGAAGGAAACATATTATTTAAATAAATGAAGCGTATATTATTCGCGCTCAGATGGTTCTGTACAATAAATATATGAATTATTAACTGTATTATTAAAAAGTTATTATCGTTGCTAAAAGAATAATAAGACTTTGGAAAACACTTTACAACGTATGGTTGGGTATAGCTAGAAACGGTTGGATATAGCTAGTACTAGAAAAGTATGAATGGGTATACCGTAAAAGTCCAAAGAATAATAATATGAAATATTGCTATTTTGTATAACTCTTACTTTTTAATCTTACCCTAATCTGTTTATGATGAACTTAATTCGATTCTGACAATAAATGCAGTGCATATTTAAACTCCATTTGGCATTTTATAAAACTAAGTTCAAGGTAATAATAATATTTTATTTTTGCTGTGTAGCTAAAACAAGAGCCGTGTTCAAATTTTAAACTCGGCATTGTGCTAAGCGCGTTTCGAAAGGATGAAGCAAAGTTGCAACGACGCATTGGTCCGTTCCGTTTTTTCTCATGTAGGTTTTTATTTAGCATTTAAAGACACAGGAGACGTATTTAGAGATCCACTCGCTGCAAAGTAGTCGCGAATTCCATAGTATGTATGTGCCTAATTCTAATTCAATTAATCTGTTTTTAATAATTTTACGTTTATTGCTTTTATACTGCTACTGGTCAGTGCATTAAACAAATATATTATCAATATTTATTATCTAGTCTTTAAAAGACGGTAGCACATCGAGTACGCCGCACCTGTGATTATGTATGTCTGAAACGTCTGTGACTTTAATTTTTGATATCTCGAAAAATTACCGACGATTTTTCTCAAAAATCAGTATCTTCATATTTATGCTACGATAGGTTTTTTTAGCGCTCATCCAGCGCTGATTGCCCGCAAATTGAAATTTGTGTGTAACGGAAAATTACGATTTCCTCAAAAACTATTTGTCCTATGGTATTCGCTATATATTTCCTGCAAGTTCTAAATTAACGTCTACTACCTCTAATTTTATCATAATTTTAGTTTCAGTACATTTGGAAATAGACTGGGGGTGGGGAAGGCTCATATTTTTGCATTACATTTTCGATGATATCTCTGAAAATATAATACCTAAAATTAAAGGAAAAATTTTCAGTTCTGCTTTAAGGAAGTTTTCACACGATAGACCATATGATATACAAAGAAAATATTCTTTTTCAAGTAGCATAATAAGCCCTCTAGATTTTTCCTAAATATATCTGTGAATGTTTAATAATCTGTAAATATATGGGTGAATACTATTTTTTACCCCCCTTCCCCCCCCCCATTTGAACTTTCCACGTTCCATAGTTTACGAGTAAAATGGTTGTGACAGGCAGACAGAGACAGGAGTTATCTTATAATGGTTCCGTTTTTACTTTTTAAGTACGGAACCCTAAAAATCTATAAAAAATATAACAGTATGCTTGAAAATAAAAAAAGTTAAATCAGCAGCGACCCGTCGTCATAGAAAATAACAAGGATGTGACTGCAAGCTTTATTTCGTGTTTTATAATATTTATGATAGTTGCTTACATTTATATAAAATATTAAATTTGACAGGAAGTGACACAGTATATATATATATTTTTTTTTTCGAATAAATAAAAGGAAATCTTTGCTATGATACTTTATAAAAACAGATTACTACTGTCAATATTTACTTAAGTTTATTTAATTTAAATTCCAAAGATGAAAAAGAAATTTTTTGTTAATGTAGAAGTATTTTGAATAATTGCAACTAAATTAAATTCTTACTTTTCTTACAAACGTCATTTGACGTTATTTTTTCCTATTAGAGTCTATTATTGCTATTAGCATGAAAACTAAATTTAAGGGCATGAGTTATATATATATTTTTTTATAACATGATATCCTTCATTTTAAGAAAATTAGACATATGAATATATATGATACACTCGAAAAGATAGTAAAAATGAAATGTCTTTTCATTAAAATTCTTATCTCATCGTGTTTATTTTATCCATGCCATTATTTTTAATTTATGATTAATCAACTAAAACATTATCATTTCACTCACTAAATATACTTCTTACAAATATTCTAAATTGCCTCGTTCGTTTTTAAACAATTCATCTTTGTATTTTTCAACTTCGAGTACTTCGAATTTATTAAATCATATTTCACAACTGAAAAAGCACTACTGCTTCATGCGTTAATTTATAATTAATTGCTTTATGAAAAATGGTAATTGAAAAAAAATATATATAACAAGAGTTCGCATAAGAGAGATTACCATATATGTTCATGACAGATAAAGAAAATTACTTAAACCGGTTGGATAAATTTACTATGTTTAAGAGGTTTTTAATTAGTAGAAATTTAATATTTTTATTACGATGATTTAATTTAAAATATTAATTGAATAGTTTTTTTCTTTTTTTTTTTTTTTTTTTTTTTTTTTTTTTTTTACATTTGGTTGGACATAAATGATTTCGTTTTCATAAATATTTTCAGTTTTTAAGAATTGAGAAAAAATCATAACTGAAACAAAACATAATATATATGTAATTTCCCTCTATACTAATACACAAATGTCCAAAATTAAGGACCAATCAAAAAATGCTAATTTTACAGTACGCGAATACTCAAAAGGATATAATATAATTCGAATAATTACTATCTCTACAGCTCAGCTAGTCCATATAACATCTCATTCATGTCACACATGGTCACAAGTGTCACAGTCACTGAGTTGAAGCAAAAAATAGGAAATTCCATAGATCTCATTATAAGTCTCAAATGATCACTTTATGTGACTCCACTGAGACGTCACTGTTACTGCTGCTTTGTTACGAGTCACCACGCGACTTTACAATGTAGTTACAGTGTGACTCTCATGTGACTGTCATCTGCAGACTCAATTTTAAAGTCATCGTGAACGCTGCATTGTGATAAGTTACCACATAATGTCACATTAAAGCCACATGATGACTTTCAGGTGGCAGAGAGACTACTGTGAAGTCACATTTCTGCTCTTTTGTGAAAAGTCACCATGTGACTATAATGTGATATTATTTGGTGACTTATCATAATGAAACATTCATGATGACATTGAAATTGAGTTTTAAAGTGACAGTCACATGAGAGTCACAATGTAGCTACATTGTAAAGTCACCTGGTGACTTGTCACAAAGTTGCAGTCACATTGACGTCTCAGTGGAGTCACATATAGTGATCATTTGAGACTCATAATGAGATATGTGGAATTTCCTATTTTTTGTTTCACCGTAGTGACTGTGACACTTGTGACCATGTGTGGCATGAATGAGATGCTATATGGACTAGCTGTGCTCTAGGGGTAGTAATTATTTGAGTTATATTATTTCTTTTTGAGTATTCGCTTACTTAAAAATTAGCATTTAGTGACCGGTCCTTAATTTTGGACACCAGTGTATTTATGTCAACATTTAAATGTTTTAAAAGTAAATTCAAGAAAAAAAGATAAATAATAACATTATTTAAGTAACCAATGGCGCGTTTGTAAATTATGGCGATCTTCGTTAGCGTACGTTCTCTCTCAAACATTGCGCATGTTTATTTTTACACGTTTATGTAAGGTGCTCGTAGATTAAAGTAAACAATATTTTACGTATAAATGGTGTAATGATACAGAGATATATTTATTAAAATGTCAAGTGCAAAAAATAATAAAGCTGCTTCATTTATATAAAATATACAAGGGTCAATATCTGAAAATTGGACAATTTTTGTCCACTGCCAATAATATTTCATTATTTATACTAAAACCGAAAACTGAAAAACGTAATATATTGTAACGTTTGTTATATCAATTACTAATTATAAATGGACATATAATGATGTATAAATAATTAGATTCAAGCTTTAAACAAGCGAAATCATCATTTCAGTCTCTCTGCCCAGGTACAAATATCCAATATTAAATGTATGCTGTAAACATTTCTATAAATATTATTAACTTTTGCTATTATATATTTATACCTATACTAGGGGGCTCTGCCCCATGCAAGCTACGCTCGCCAACCCCCATTCAGACACCGCAGAATCTAAAAGCGCGCTAATCTGATCGGTTTTATAAAGATTACAGAAGATTGAATTATAATGAAAAAACCTATAGCGATATCCCTGTAAACGGGTTTCCATTCAATTTCCTTTGATTGCGAAAATTTAAGGCAGAATCAGTTACTGTTAAGACATCCAGTGGTTGTTTTCGTGTTTAATTAAAGAAGACCAGTTAAACATTTGAAAAGAAATTGAAATAAAATGAATTAAGTAAAAAGAGTTTTTGCCTCCCGGTATTTTTAACAACGTTATAAAACGATTAACATAATACAATTTACTACAATTACTACAATTTACTGATCTACCCCCTTCAAGGGCGGTGTTAATTTTTGAACCACTTAATTTTAATTCTTAAATGCCACATTAGCACCAGAATATTGGAATGAAAATTTTTCTTTTATTAAGTAAGTGATCAAAAGAATTTTAATATTTCGAAATTTGTTTGTAAATTCTGGTGCAATTCACTGATTTAACATTTTACGAATAGAAGTGCCTTAATCCTGAAAGGGTTAAACGCATATTAATGTATTTATTATTTTGAAGTTTTCTTTCTCATTTAATATTCACGTGTAAATACAATTTTCAAGACATAATTTTCAATATTTTCCTGCTTTTAACACTTACTCATTTAATAATATATTTAAAGGTTTTTTCTGTTTTTAATGGTCACGTTTAGAAAAATTTTTAATCGTTAGGAAATATTATTCTTTCCATTGTTTTTAGAATTGAAAACAATCTCTATAATAATAGCCTAATTCATGTGACTATTCCGGACGGATCCCTTCGCTTTTTGTATTCCAACCGGCCATTTTGGTACATTAACGGTAGCCAGCCACAGGCGATAAGTCTCCAAATATTATTCTATCGCCATCATTTCACTTATATTATAATAGTGCAAGTCATGTAACTGCCATAAACAATTACAACCCTTCGCTTTTCATAAGAAAAGTTTTCATTTTGATTAAAGAATCAAAGTTATTTTTTCGAATAAAACTACATAAAGATGCCATGAACGCGAAGAATTCTTGGTACTTTCATGTTAGCCGGATGCAAATCTCGCCAATAGCTTTTTTTAACTTGCCAGTTATAATTTTTTTTTCGAGTGGTAAATTTACACGGTACTACTTGGCTATCCCATCGACAAAAAATCTATCGACAGACTATAAGATTAAATGCCAATAACGGTTGATCGTAAATGTCACATTCACTTGAGTGTAAGGAAGTTGCAGGTGTTTACGCCATCAAGTGATTTTTATTTCGACGTTTTATTTTTATTTTTATTTGTATTAACTTTTATTTTTATTTATACAAATTTATTTGGGCATATACGCGCGATTGTTTTCCAACGCCATTTTGGCGAAAACATCAACAGCATAAACAAATACATCCGGATTATCATATCAAGCAAAATAACGATATTTTGGCGCCAGTTAAGTACCCGTTGCGTATAAGACATTGGCGTCAGAAAAAAATCGCGCCAATATGTGGCGTATAAAAGTGTATATGACATTTGTGCCTTTATTTGTTTTTTCGTTATTTAAAATAAAAATTACGTCAATTTGTATAATTTGGTGAGTGCTTTGGCGATTTATATAATTTGGCGAAATTGGTCGACAGGATATCTAAGTAGTGCCATAAAGACATAGCTTTTAATCTGAAATTAAATGTCAGGATTTGTTGCAATATTTAATCGGGTTTGTCGTGATCTTTTTTTACAACAATTTGGCGAAAACCTCGTTTTCGAATACCAGTTACATATTTATTTTTAAATTATTTTCTATTATTTAAAAATAAAATAACAATAAATAAATAAAAAAAAATAATTATTAAGTATAGAGCAAAACAATTTATAAGATTTAAAAAAAATAAAAAGAACGTAAATGTAAATAAACATTTATTTATAAATAAGCAACAATAGCCAGGTTACCATGAAATAACGCCATGAAATAGCCACAAAATAACGCCCGTTTCGTTTTAAAAAAAGAAAGAAGTAAAAGCCATTGATTTAAAATTTTGCAGTTTTAAATTAAAGTTTTGTACTAAATAAAATGATAATGAAATAAAAAAAGCATTATTCTTAGCATACATTTAAGGGAGGCCAAACTGGTTCCCAAATCATTTTAAAATAATAACCTTTTCTAAAATATGAAAAAAGTATCTGTTATGATTAAAATTTGAGTTGCCATCATTAGAGAAAAGTATTTTAAATTAGAAAAAAATTAATATGTCGAAAACTAATTCGATATTAAAAATTCTAATACCAGTTTTGAAATATGTGGATCAGTACGGTTTTCGGTGTTAATTTCATCGCAAAGTATTCCATATTTTAGAAGAAATCGCCGCGAAACGTAATCAGTTGTTTAATAAGTAGTTTTAGAGAATCGTTTCATAAATTCGTTACATTTCAGCCGTTTCATATATTCGTTTCATAAATTCGTTTCATTAGAATTTTATATATATAGGGTAGATATATAAAATATGGGAAAGTATAATTATCCTTTCTTAGTATAGGTTGTATAGTAAAATATTGTAGTAAATATATTTGTTCCTGAAGTTGACCATCATCTCCGTCCCTCTAAACACACATTTAGGTTAACAGATACTAGGTGGCTCTGGCAGAATCATTTCCATTACAACAGCAACTAAAGTTTAACTAGCCACCATGGATGAATGTAAGTTGTTTTTCTCTATGTTTCATGTTTTGAAATATTTAGTTTTTGTTCTGAATAGGGATGAGTATTTTTTTTTATAACATCACCCTATATAACTTTTTATTTATAAACAAAAAGTTTATTTCAACTTTATTTACGTAACATACAAAAGACACATGGCATATTTAATAATTTACATGTGGGCAAAATGATTTAATAAAATGGCTGTACAGCTTTTAAGTCAAAATCATCACCTCAGTCCCAATTATTAGACACTGATTATGGTGTTAACAGGCACTTTCTTCCATAAAGGTTTATCCTACGCATAAAATATACAACCTCGATCTAAAAAACTACAGTATTCAAATGACAAGTCATGTATCATAGCATATAATTGTATTTGGAAGTTGGTACTTTAAAAAAAAATTTAAATTTGGAGTGAAATTGTCCAGTTTTCAGATATTGACCCACAAATACTAAATCTAATGTTCAACTAACATAAAATTTTCTGTGTAAGTGAGGCTCCCACTGCCTTGTTCTCAATTGCTATTATTCATTATAGAGATGTACAGACGGGGAAACTTCTACGGTTTCAATCAAAACTAGTACAGGGTATCCTAAAATATCTAATAATATGACGAAAAGTAATACTAAATTTTCATAATTATAACTAAAAAAATGTTGGCCAGTTTCAAAATTTAAAAGTAATAGTTATATCTCGAAAACTAATGTTAAAAACTAATTGTAATTTTCGAAAGCAATATTTTTGAGGATAATGGTTCTTTTTGCAAAAATATCTCTGCCGGACATGGTTCAAAGTATTTTTAATACTTTTTACACTTATACATACGTTTTTTAATCAACAAAATGTGTAGATTATGTTTTGTTTCTTCACTGTATTCCATTTAAAAATTCAATACAATATTTTCTGAATATATGGATAAAAATTTGTTACTTTAATTTTAGATTTTCAAATCTGAAGTTTTTCCTATCTAACTTTTTATACATATAATACATAATGTATAATATATATTGTTATATGTTCAGAATTTATTTCAGGAATGGAAATAAAGTGTCACAAAAGGTTGTTACTATTTACAAGATTACAAGTGAATACACAAAATTATATGTAGTTACATCTAAGTATAATTATTACATATAATTAATTCGTAGATATTATTTCAGATTTACCGGTAACTACATTTTTTATACGTTTATTTGCAGAAGAATTAGTAGGGAGTGGCTCAGTTTATTTTTTTCAGGACTACATGTAACCTTAGAACCATTTGACTAATGTATATTTAAATAACCTTTGATTTTAAACACCCCTTTGTCCTTTTACAATTATTTTGTTAAAGTTGATATTATAGCATGCGGTATATATTTAATTATTTTTATTTTGTAATGCTTATTTGCACTCTAAATACACTGACACGTGTAGATAATATTATTATGGTTTTTAATAAAATAATATTATAAATTTTACCTACATTTAAGTTTTGTAGAAAAATTTATACATTATGCATGTTTTTAAAACTGAAATTTGGTAAATAGTTTGGTACATTTATTTTTAAATAAGAGTCACGTTAGTTCGTACCAATTCCATAAGGATAAAACTTACGAAAAGTTGTACATTTGTCAGAAATATCTGTTTGTTATTGCTTTTTTTCATTGAAATGTATTTTAAATGCATCAATTAAAGAAAGCAATTTTTTGATACAATATCGAAAAGTCAGGTCGCGAGAATGCAGCAGAAGATTTATGAATACCAGTATTTACATTTTGAAAGAATAAAACAGCAAACTGTATTATTTATCAAACTTAGTTTTCATTAGAAAGGTTTATACATAAGTGATCTTCTTATATTAAAAACTTGGCGATTTTATTTTCAAGAATAATTGAATATATTTTTATTAAAAATGCACTAATAAGCATTCATTTAGAATTTTATAGTCTTTACAGTAGATATGAAAACAAGTAAAAATTAAATTTAAAAAATAAAAAAAACCGGCTGCGTAAAAAGCGAACAAATTAATTATTTCTCACCAATGTGAAACTATTTTTGATATTACTTACCTATTTTTTTTTGTTCACTTGTATTGATTACTTATAAGATGTAATTATTTGTTAGTTACTATCTATAAACAGTGTTTTGATGAGGCCTATAGATGTCTATGAAGGTTAATGCTGCAGAAAAGCTAAGATCCTACTTACACAGCTTCCAGGTTGAGTATTATTTAAACGGAGCTTCTGACTGTAAAATAGTCAATGAAACATCCTCTTCATTTTGAAAGTCCTATCCAGTGATATGTCGGTCAATAATATGGTGCGTATTTTTTTTGTCTCTACCGCCATTTTGTATTATACGGCCGCTATTTTGAACTTATAAAAACAAAACCTAGCCTATAACCATTGGACGGTTAAGACGAATCGACAGAGACCTCATTCATTAAAATTTATCCAGTAGTTGGGAAGTTTCGAGGGTATAAAGAAATCCATATACCCAGATACGCATGAAACACATAACCCTTCTTGGCAGTCGGGTAAAAAAGAAAAAATCTCACTTGCCTAAAAATCAGCAATTTAAAGCAAAAATTTGATTTAGATTTCTATGTTTAAAATTGTCTAAAAGATTAATAATTATATATACATATATTATAAACCGTACTAAACTCCGCATAACTGAAAATTATGAAACTAATTACCTCCGTTAAAGAGCAAATCCTATGTAATGAAATGTGGTATAAAAATATAGTATTTAAAATCAAAATCGGCTTAATTTAATTATTTGACTTTTCATATTTCATTAAGATGAAAATATTCTACTCTACTTTGAAATTATTCGCTAACATTGCGTAGATTTGGCACATGGATATTTATCCATGTGTGTGTGCTTCCCTAAGTAATTATATACATCTATACTAATAAAAGAACAAATCGATTTATGTGTGGGCGTGTCTGTCTGTCTGTCTGCGATGGCTAGAGCAAAAACTACTGCACATACATCCTGATGCACCTGAGGCTCGGATTTTAAATTTTGTTAGTTTTACGCACTACTATATGTAAAGTGTTAATAGCATGTCTCGTTTCTATCCGATCGTCTTCATTTTGGGGAGGAATTATCCATTCAGTTTTTACTACGCTTCTACATTTCAGTTAAGACCCTGGCATCATTCGGGCCTGGTACACGGTCACTTGAAGTTTTAGTGCACTATATTGTTAATAAATTGGCTCCTTTTAACCCGACCTTCAGGGTGATGAACCTTTTTCCATTTAGTTATTCTCCCGTTTCTATATTCCAGTTAAGCCCCTGGGCCCGTTAATGGTCCAACGGGCCGGTCAAGAGCCCCTTGAACTTTTTGTATGCCATGCATTTTTCAACCCCCTAATTTTTTCAACTTCTCAGTACGTAAATTTAAAGTTGAGTCTTGGAGTTATCTCCCTTGATCAACACCCACATACATTTATTGGGGCCCCAGGGCCCTTTTTTAAGCATGTCCCTAATAATTTTTTGCGCATTACTTTAAAATTATATTCTAATTCATTATTAATTCATACCATATGCCTAATTTTCACTATTCAAAGATCTAAAACTAAGCACTAAAAAGTTTTAACATGTTTTTATGTTAGGGCCTTGCTCTCAACTATTAGTTGGCCCATTTTGGCCCCATATTATAGCTCCCTTAAAAATAGTCCCATTAACTATCTTTTTTTTTTCTAAGAACTTCTTAGGTTCTCAGGATACTACTTGAGAGACGAAAAAAAAAAAAATCTTCAGACTTCAGCTACCATCAATTTTGAATATTAATCGTCTTGTTGGTGCCCTTGGTGCATCATCTTTAAAAATGATCCGAATTGCTTGCAATTTTCTTTAACATAGTTCTAGTGTACTCTGATTACTTTAAAAAGTATATTTATAACCAACTACCTGCCACAGAAATCCCTGGCCCCTTGGCCCCCCTACACATCCCCTTGAAGTTTTTTTCACAAAAAAGTTTTAATAAATTGCGTCCTTTTAATCCGATCTTAATTTTTGGAACCCTTTTTCCATTTCGTTATTCTCAATTTTCTATATTCCAGTTAAAATCCTGGGGCACCCTAGGGTTCCACAGGGCCCGATCCGGGACCTCTTGAACTTTTTGTGCAGCATGCATTTTTCACCACCTAATTTTCTAGCATTCTCAATGCAAAATTTTAAATTCAGTCTTGCACTCTTTTCCCCGGATGAATACCCTCTTTTTTTTAATGGTACCCAGGACGAGGTTTTAAACATTTTCCCTAATTTTTTGCGCATTTCTTTAAAATTTTATTCTAATGATTAATTTATACCCTATGCTTAATTTTGTCTAATTGAAGATCTAAAGTGCATAGAACTTAAATTTTTTAACAAGTTTTCATTTTAGTACCCTGTTCTTTACTATCAGTTGGCGCTCGTTGGGCCCTTTGTTGTAGGTTCCTTAAAAACGTTCCGATTCACTAGCTTTTTTTAACAGCTTCTAAACTCCTCCTTCTACTATATGAATGACAAAAAAATTTCTCAGACTTCAGCTACCGCCAATTTTTAATATTCTCCTTCTTTGGGCCTCTGTTTCAACTTCTTTTAAAACTATCCGATTCTATTACAATTTTCGTTAACATAGTTTTAACGTCCTCCAGCTACATTAAAACTATTAAAAAAGTTTCTTATACCCAACTACATTCCAGTTAAGACCCTGGATCCAAGTGCCGGTCTTACTTTATACATCAGCTACTACTTTTTTCGAACATTAATCTTCTTTTTCGGCATCAACATACGTTTACTGCTACAGCCGTATTTTAAAAATTGCGGTACTTTAAAGGTAACTTTAGATAAGGGATTTCACTCGTTTATTAAATATCGTGGTAATGTTTAAAGTAAAAATGAAATTTACTAGAGAAAGTGGAATCTTCCACAGCTTGGGGGAGCATATTTCTTCAGAATTCTAACGACTCAATTTCAACGGCATTTGGATTCATTCAACTTTTTTTACAATTAGGAGTCTTTCTGTATTATGAACTTATATTTCAGTTACCAACATTTTCTAACATCAGTAATGCATTCTTTTTTTGGATTCTATGAGCTCTATTACTACAGGGTTTTGCTCACTAAACTTGGTTTTCGATTATCTCCGGCACGTGCGGATCACTTCCGGTACATGCTTCCTTTGGTAGTGGGGTCCCAGTTTGCAAATGCGTTCAGAAAGATGTTTATTGGGAACACACTAGATTATGCGGAAGGCAATAGTAACCTCCGAAATCAGGTTCATTTAAAAGAGTTTCAAAAGACATAAAATCATACAATCTTAAGCGATAAGCGTTTAAAATTCAGCAAACATTTTTTAATTCGAATCTAAAATTATCTATTAATAGTCCAGGCATTAGGGAATTTTACCTAGCAAAATGAATGGCAGTACTGGAAATCGGCTTTCTAGATATTTTTTAAGTCGCTGAATCCGAATTTGTAACTTCCCACCAAAATTTCCCCCGGCAACCTCCCCAAATTTTGGTAAAAAGGCCCCCCAAAACGGTTTTTATTAAAAAAATCAATTTTTTTATTGTTTTAGAGAAAAAGTATCTAGAAAAAAGTATCTAATGTTAATGTTAATGCTGCTAATTAAATGCTTTTGTCTGTAAAGAAAATTTTTGTACAATCTGAAAAGGTTTACTTGAGAATTAGTCCCGGCAATATAGACCGTATAGGGGAGGAGCAAGGGGAGGACCTAGCAAAATTAATGGATTTCTGGAAATTGGCTTAATTTATGTTTCTTTGGGTCGCTGAATCCGAATTTGTAACTTCCCACCAAAATTTCACCCGGCAACTTCCCCAATTTTTAGTAAAATGCCCAGCAAAATGGGTTTTCATTAAAAAAATCAATTTTTTTTTATAGTTTTAGGGAAAAAAGTATCTGGAAATTCAGAAAGTAGACAAAATATGCAACAATTTAGATATATGACATTATGACTTAGGATGAAGGGGAAGGGGGATCTGCCTCGGAACATGCGCGCGGTGCTGCGCAAACTAAGTTGCGCAATTCCACTTAACCACTCACACGTTTACATTCGCCCTCCCATCTCCCCAACGAACTTTCTCTATAAAGTTTACTTTAAGATTTTTGGGTCGCTGAATCCGAATTTTTAACTTTCCCCCAAAAATTTTCCCCCGAAACCCTCCCCAAATAATTGTTTTTAACTTAAATTTCTTATTGTTTTAGGGCAAAAGCATTACAAAATTCAGAAACTAGACAAAATTTGCAACAAATAGGATATATGACATTATGAATTAGGATGAACGGGGAGGGTGAGGGCTGCCTCGGAACATGCACTGCGGCGCTACGTGCACTAAATGATGAAGTCCAGGCAATAGGGGATTTTATATGGCAAAATTAATGGTAGTACTGGAAATCGATTTTCTAGATGTTTTTTGGGTAGCGGAATCCGAATTTGTAACTTCCCACCAAAATTTCACCTGGCAACCCCCCAAAAAATTGATTTTTTGAAAAAAATTGGTTTTTGAGAAAAGCGCGCGGGGAATGTTCCAAGGCAGCCCCCACTCTCCCCGTTTATTCTACGTCATAATGTCATATATTCTATTTGTTGCAAATTGTGTCTAGTTTCTGAATTTCGTAATGCTTTTCCCCTAAAATGATAAGAAATTTAAGTTAAAAACAACTATTTTTTTGGGGGGGGGATTCGGGGGGAAAATTTTGGGGGTAAGTTAAAAATTCGGATTCGGCGACCCAAAAAACTTAAAGTAAACCTTATAGAGAAAGTTCGGAGGGAAGATGGGAGGGCTAATGTAAACGTGCGAGTGGTTAAGTGGAATTGCGCAAATTAGTCCACGCAGCACTGCGGCGGATGTTCCTAGGCAGATCCCCCCTTCCCCTTTATCCTAAGTCATAATGTCATGTATCTAATTTGTTGCAAATTTTGTCTACTTTCTGAATTTCTAGCTACTTTTCCCCTAAAACAATAAAAATTGATTTTTTTAATAAAAACCTTTTTTGGGGGGCTTTTTACCAAAGTTTAAGGTGGTTGCCGGGGGAAATTTTGGTGGGAAGTTACAAATTCGGATTCAGCGACCCAAAAAACATCTATAAAGCCGTTTTCCAGTACTACCATTAATTTTGCTAGGTAGAATCCCTATACCGTTTCTATTGCCTGGACTATTTTGGTAAAACCATTAAGTTTGTATTTTACTCTTATATTAAATTTCGCTATTCGTAAAACATATATTATAAGAAAATATTATGCACTTGTGTTCAATTTAAAGTTTAGAAATTTTCACAAATTTTGAAACATTCGTTCCTGAAAGATCATATTTTTGAGAATGATTCAAAGTAGTAAACATTATATCCATAAAGATAAGATACACGAAATAAGAATATTTTTTCTACTAAACGTTCTTCTGCTATGCTTTGAAATATATATGCATATTTTCTAGAGTTTATGGCTGTACCCAGTTTGATGTTTACCCGTGATCGAAAGCAAATAATACTCATATATAAAATACAACGTTTTTGCTTATTTTATACAATATTTTATCCCTGTTATTTCTGAAATAGGAAATGGGTATTTAGATATTTAAAAGATTTTTAAAGGGATATGCAGAAGCTAAAATTTGTTTATAAAACTTAAACTCATTTTATAATATTTTATATGTTTTATCAGCATATAATTCTTTGAAATTTGAGCAACATACTCAGACTGCAAAGAATTGTTTTATAGCTTTTTTTTTTTTTTTTTTTTTTTTTTTTGTGCAAACTGATATTTTATTTAAGTTTCAGAAATTAGAATAAAGTGTTCCTGATTACGTTTAACAGTATAGAATAAAGTTTAACATGCAGTAAAATATTAGCTTTTCCAAAAATTATCTTATTCTATATTTATAACAATCTTTTAAATTCTCTTTTGAGAACGAATTCTTAAAGTTCCACCCGAAAAATAGATAAATCCTATTATATTAGTGAAAAAGAAATTCTTTGTATTTCCATAATGTATTTATTAACATAAAATAGAATTGAGTAGTTAAGTGAAAAGTAATTACAACTGAAGTGGCTTTTATATCGAAAACAAACCATAGTAATATTTTAAATTGAAAAATGTTAGCATTAGAGACACAAAAAATTTAGAAATATCAGAAAGTTTCTGTCACAATATTAAATATAGATAAGTATCTATATTTTTAAAAATTGAAAACAATTACAATTACATCGACCTACTTCGTAAAAGGCAATGATTTTTTGGATAATACAGGGGGGGGGTAGTAGACAGGGAGTAGAGACATTGTACACAGTGCGACAACAGCCACTTTGACATATAGTTGTAACTTTTTTCTCCAAGCTGGCATACACACATAACGACCTCATCTTATGCAACACGTGGATGTAGTTTCGGCACTTCAGTTAGTTTTCCGACAAATAAGAAATAATTCTTTATTTTATAGCGTCTAAATTTATATAAACGTATATTTTAGAGTTTATTTCCTATATTACGTATATTTACTTAACCAAACCCAGCTATTTCTAATACAGACTATTTCGGCAAAACGACATAATCTTTTTAAAGCGATAAAATTGATTTAACAGATGTGGCATCCATTTTGTTACAACGTAACGAAAGTACACAGTGAGACACACAGTTGTAGTACATAGTGAGACGTGTCTTATTGTGTACCTACTATGTGGTTCTGACGCTAAAAAAGTTATTTATTAATAAAAGAAGGTTTTCCTCTCTCTCTCTTTCTGTCTCTTTCTGTGTGTGTGGGCGTGCGATGGCTTGGAAAGTCTACCATACTAACCAACGTAAGAGGCTGAAAATTTGCAGGAAAGTAGCACAAGGTCTGCCGTTGTCCACCTGATGCTCATATTTTTAATATTTTGAAAATCTAGAAATATTAATTAGAAATCTGCAGATAAACTCCTTAGATAAATTTTTAGAATAGATAAGAGACAGATTAGATAAACTCCAGAAAATTATTGGTAGAGTGTAAAAATGTATGATTTATGAAAATATATACAATGCCTTACTGTGTACCACTTGTGGTACACAGTGAGACAATTTCCGATACTCCGTTATTCTGCTTCTGTGCTTTTATAAAATAAATTTTTCAAAACCATTTATACACTAATGTGTAGCGTATTTGTGAAGCTTAAAGATGTAGCAATTTTTTTTTTCAAAATAATAAAAATCGTCGCCTTTCGTTAAGTAATAAAATTTTCGTCTCACTGTGTACTACCCTCCCCTACACTTATTAATTTTTAAAATATTTGAAAAAAAAAAAACATTAAACAACATTCACAAAGAGCTGTTATCATCTATCTTTTTTAATAAATAGGCATCAAAGAACAGGGTAGTATGCAAAATATTCAGAAATACTCCGGCATATAAATGCAATACTTTAAGGTGCAATATAGAAAAGATAAACTTTTTTCTTTATTTCCGATCTTTTATAATACAGTAATTTCATTCAGAATTGAAGGAAAGCGGTTCATTATAATTAATGCAAAACTTAGATTATACAATGAATATTATAAATTTCAAATAATATCTGAATACATTAATAATTTATCCAAAATGATATTTGAAAGTTATATTAAAAAATATCCACCGTAATGTTACATTGGTGTTATGGCTTATTGAAACTATTCTTAGCAATAAGTAAAATGTAATTCATTATTGAAAATTTACGTATATGTATATATATATATATATATATATTTATAAATCGTAAAATACCGAATACTTTGCGATGAAATTAACACCAAAAATCCGTATTGATCTGCAGATCTCAAAACTGATATTAGAAATAAAAATCATCACCTTTCGTTAAGTAATAAAATTTTCGTCTCACTGTGTACTACCCTCCCCTAAACATATTAATTTTTAAAATATTTGAAAAAAAAAACATTAAACAACATTCACAAAGAGCTGTTATCATCTATATTTCTTAATAAATAGGCATCAAAGAACAGGGTAGTATGCAAAATATTCAGAAATACTCCGGCATATAAATGCAATACTTTAAGGTGCATTATAGAAAAGATGAACATTTTTCTTTATTTCCTATCTTTTATAATACGGTAATTTCATTCAGAATTGAAGGAACGCTGTTCATTATAATTAATGCAAAACTTAGATTATGCAATGAATATTATAGATTTCAAATAATATCTGAATACATAAATAATTTATACAAAATGATATTTGAAAGTTATATTAAAAAATATCCACCGTAATGTTACATTGGTGTTATGGCTTATTGAAACTATTCTTAGCAATAAGTAAAATGTAATTCATTATTGACACTTTACGTATATATATATATATATATATATATAAATCGCAAATACTGAATACTTTGCGATGAAATTAACACCAAAAATCCGTACTGATCTGCAGATCTCAAAACTGGTATTAGAATTTTTAGAATTAATTTTCGAAATATTATTTTTTTTGTCTAATTTTATATACTTTTCTCTAATGATGGCAACTCAAATTTTAATCATAACAGATTTTTTTTTCTTATTTTAGAAAACGATATTACTTTAAAGTAATTTGGCGACCAGTTTGGCCTCCCTTAAATGTATGTTAAGAAATGTATCATGTTATTTTTATTCATAATTCAATTTGTATTTCATTATCATTTTATTTAATACAAAACATTCATTTAAAACTGAAATATTTAAAATAAATGGCTTTCACTTCTTTCTTTTTTTTTAAACGAAACGAAAAGTACAATATTAGGACCGGATGCCATATACGCAACGCTGTACCTAATTTGGGCCAAAATGGCGTTATTTTTCCTAACATATTAATCCGGCTATTGTTGTTTATTTATTAATAAATGTTTATTTGAATTTATTTTCCTTTTATTTACAAAAAAAATGTTATAAATTCTTTTGTTCTATAGTTATTGTGAGGGCAGTTTGTGTACCCAAGTTCACAAACAAAACAAAAACTCCACCACAATATTTTAGAGGACTTAAACTTGTTTATTCATGAAAGATTTTTTAAAGGGAGGACCGTGAAGGTACAGCGAGAGACGGGGAGAAGTTTAACAAGAATGCCAATGGTGAGGCGGTCCCCGCAAGGCGGAACGCCTACGTCTTTCACCCTCGAGATCAGAGGCAGAAGTGATAAAATATTCATTGCAATTACTCATTCAATGGCGAGCTGAAGAGAAACATATGTAACATATTGGCGATGATATGGGTGGTGTGGACAAAGGAATCAGAAGAATCCCGAAGTATTACATTGGAATAAAATATACGCCATGGCGGGCTATAGGGTTACAAGTATTTAAAATTTCTGTGACCAGGCTGGGCGACTGAAGGAAGCTAAACACGTGTTAATACATATACGTTAGAACATAACAACTGTCTGTGTTAGTCAGGATGGCATCTGGTCATTATCTGAGAAACTAAAGAGTGGGAATTAATAGGAATGCAAGCCCAAAAGGGTGAGAAAGATCTAATGCAGATCTGTGTTATTGATACAATATGCATTACATATCGTCGGCTCAGAGGCGAAAGAAATTCACTTCTATTTTATTCTTTTATTTTATCTCAACGGAAAATTACTGCGGTTAAGATTTATTTCAATCCGTGTGAAAGTGGAAGAAAAGGAACTGACTGATAAATGATACATGCATTTAAAACGCACTTTTAAAGTATAAATGAAACTTACAGTAGTGTGAGGGGGAGGGGGGAAGTGAATGGATACCGACATATGAAATTAAGTATAAAATGTCAAATTTAAACTAAATATTTCATTTGAGGCGGGGGGGAGATAATGACAACTCCAAAAATGAATCAGTAAATTTAAATGTTGATTTTTTTTTTAGGGGAGAGGAGTTTAAATGAATATATAATGGGAAAGCCGTTATATATATCAACCATTACCTCCAGAAAAAAAAAAACAGATGCTTGTAGAACATTTTTTTTTTTAGAGGAGGATTACTTTGTCCACCCCAAAACCATCAGTATTTAAAACAGCAATAACATAATAACAAAGATAAGCCTCCATATATATAAAATACCTGTGTGCTTGCAATTTTTTTAAATGTTTGCATAAAACAAAACTTTTCAGGTCATGATCAATAGCGCCTTTTTATATCTATTTCTTGGATATGAGTAGTCGAAAACAGTCTCCAAGAAAGATCAAATAATATTATTTTTGTATTTAACAGGATCCTTTAAAAAAAAACCTCTTTTTAAATTTGTTTTTGAGGCTGGTACCAGCATTTTTCATGACCAAATAAGAGAAGTAATTTTTAAGTATATTGTTATATTTTTTTCTCTAAATTAAAATGAACATAATATAAATGCAAGCAACAAGAGACACAGATACAACTTTAAAACGAAATAGAAAATAAAACACATAAGTATGTCTGTAAATAAAAGTTAAATGACGTAAAAAAAAAAAAAGAAAAGAAAAATTGTTTGTGCACAGAGCACAAGACTACAAAACAGCGGGATGCATTTAGCATGCCCATGAACGGATGTAACCCTTATTCTTGTTAAGTAACAAGTGTGATGGCATCTGTTTACGACATTAGCCCTAGAGTAGGAGGGCGTTTTGAGACCCATACATCAAGCGATACATAGGTCCCTGCTCCCCAAAGATCACATTGATCTTCAAAGGAGCATGCGTCGATGTATCATATAAAAAATTACATTTATTGAATTGGAACATCAATTCAAGGGTTTTGTCTCTCTACACAATGAAGTTTGGACCCTTAGGGCAAAATTTTTAACGGGAACAAAACTCCAGAAGGGATTAATTAAAAATAAAAAAATGAGATAAATATCTCACATATCAAGGTAAAGGTCAGTCCGAAATGTGTGGAGAGCCTGGTGACATGATCGGGTGAGTATAACAACTGCGATTGTTTTTCAAAATAAACTCTAAATTTGTCTTACCTACAATGTACCGAGAAGGATATTAACTTAAGCTGTGTTGTATAATATTAACTAATGTTTTAAACATGTAGTGTAACTGGAATAGGTTAATAATAGTACAAATGAAAAAAAAATAAAGTACTGTATTGTGAAGTTATGTTATTACAGGAAATGAACATAACAGCTAAGACGTGTTTAATGTCTAAGTGAAGTTTAACCAGAGATTTTATTTAATCTCCAAATTTAAAAGAATAAGTGTAATTACGTAAATGTAGAAAACCAAAACAAATGTGATGAAAACAATAAAAACATCATAAGTTTGAAATTTAAAAAAAAATTGCATGTGATGGAACAGCATCCTATAAACTGAGAATTATTTGTTGTGAACAAAGTGATGATGATATGAGAATGTCATGACATAAAAGAAATATACAAGGAACGAAATTTAAAAATGCTGAAATTTTAAGTTTAATACATGTTTATGTTATAAGTGATATGTGAAGTTAAAAGTAGTCCTGGTATAAAGAAATATTATAAAAACACAAACAAAAAAATATCTTAATGTGTAAAGTTGAAAAGTAGAAACAATTAAATGTTATCAATTGTGTGCAATGTTTTTTTTTTTTTTTTTTTACCAATCAAAATATCGTGAACTAAATTGTAAGTGTATCTCTGTGAACCGAAGGAAGGAAAAAATGTGTATTTCAATGAACGAAGCAATGTAAAAGTATCTCACAATGAACTAAAACAATGTATGTCAGTGAACAAGAGTTAATTTCAACGACTTAGTTCTATGTTTAATGAACACAGCAATCTATGTAACTCAATGAACAAAGGTGTAAAATTATTGAAATGAACTAAAGTTAACAAATTTTTCACTGACTTAAAGTGTAAAAGTAATACGATGAACTAAAATGTGAGTAAAAGATGAAAATTGCTATGGACGTTGAACACAAGAAAATACTATGAACTAAGGTGTCTAACAAGACAAAAAAAAAGAAAAACACACAAACTATGAAGTAAAATGTGTAAGAAAAAACTATGAACTAAGGATTGTGACCAAAGAACAAAATGATAGTGCAATTGGTCCCTGAAGTATACAAATAATTCGCAACGCAATGAACTAGTGTAAAGTTTTTCTATGAACAAAATAAACTATGAACTCAGGTGTGGTATCTATGAACAAAAATCCCTCATGTACACATGGAGCCAAGAGCATTATATCAGCAGTATAAAAAGTGCATCGCCGAACGTTAAAACAAACAAACCAAAAAAAAAAAAGGACAGATGTAACCAGGAAATGATAATTATGTGATAAAATGTAACTGAATAAACCTAAACAAGATAAACGAGTGAAATCTTTATCCAAATTTCTAAAATAGATAAAAATGTAACTAGTGTAATAGTGAAAGATTAAAGTTGTCATAATGTGTACACTTTCAACAACAATCTTCCCAAAATGTGAAAATGAAAATGTCTGACGACTCGCATTAGAAAAGTTTTCACATATGTTCCATTTCATCATTCATTTAACTATTTGCGCGCTAAACAATCAATGAACAAGCAACTTACTGTGCACCTGTGTTTACAAAAATCTTGAAAAGAAAAATTAACCTAACTTTAAAATTCAAATAAGTCTGAATACTAATGTCGAATAATGACATGCATGTAAATGTATGAAAAAGTGAAAATCTTGAAAAAAAAGGAAATGCTGTAGATATTAACTCCTTCACAGTAATGTTTGTTAGATAAAAATAAAAAAAAGTAAAATGTATGTTATATTGCTTTTTTATAAAAAAAAAGGGAGTTATATGAGATATTTATGGGAATGTATTGCAGTTGTATACCTTTTCCCGCTTTTGCTTGATGAATTTTTTTAATGATGGACGCTGCGAACGCTGTGTGGAAAATGTCAAAGTTGGTGTTGTTGCTTTCATTATTTCTAATGCAATTAATGCATTTTGGAGGATTTCTGCACTGAGGGTCACTGTGTGACAAAGCTCAGACAGAGCATCTGATGTCATTATAACACGAAACTGCATGATAATCATTGTATACTTGACATTTGAAACAACGTTTAATAGTTATATATTCTTTAACAGCGTACGGTTTTGATTGAATCAGAATTTCATTATTCATTAGTAATTGCCTAGCTTCTAGTGGTGCTAGCTCAACTATCCAGTTATGTAAATTAACACGCAGAAGCTTGTACTTTTTAACAAAATGAAAATTAGGTTCAGGTACTTGGATTAAATCCGAAATACCGAACAAGATATCAGGAATATTTAAATTTTCAGGAAGGTTACAAATAATAACACGAATAGGCTTTGTTACATTAAGTTTAGCAGGGGATAATGAATTTAGAGAGGAAAAGCTAACATATGTAAATTTTTCGTTGTGTTTACCTTGTGTGTGTGGGTCGGGGCTAAGATATGTGTCTTTGTTATCATTTTACAGATGTGGTAATTTCTCCTGTTTACTCATATAAAAGTGGACTGTTTGTGTTGATTTATCTAGGGCAGATGAAGTGAATGTGTTGTTGACATCTACCAATTGCTTAGCCAGAGTCTTACTAAATTTAGTACGTTTCGCCTTAACTTTCTGTTGGGCGATAATTTCATGTAATCTCTCTAAAACATTCTGATTAACAAGAAATAAATTATCTTTTTCATGTTGCAATTTGGAATAGTCATCTTTTAGAATTTCAAAGTTTCTTTTAAGAAGCTCAAAATTGAATTTAATAATCTGAAAGAAATCAATAATATGTTCAGACAAAGATTCAAAAAGACAGTTCAAAAGCAGCATTTTCCGTTTGCATTGAATTTTGGATTGATGTGACCTCCTTAGTAATGGAATCAGAATATCTGACTAATATGTCTTCGAAAAAATCTACCCATGGAGATACAGAAATGGGGTGATTTAAATTCGTAATTGTGTTTTTATCTTGTGGTTCCATATTGTAAAAATGAACGGTTAAAATTTCTGTTATCCCCCAAATACTTTTTTTTTTTTTTTTTTTTTTTTTTTTTTTTTTTTTTTTTTTTTTACACTGTACAATTACTTTCTGTTGTTGTTTTCCTTTTGAACTGAAACATTTAAAAGAAGGGGGGAGTTCTTTTTTTTTTTTTCTTAGAGAGGGCAAAACAAATAATGGAAAATAAATAATATCAGTATTGCAAAAAGAGTAAGTATGTAAAATTATTAATATCAGAAATGAAATGCATGCACATAAAAATAAAACACAAGAAATTGAATATGTAAATTATACACAAAAGGGAAAAAAATGAACGTTATGCAAAAACAACAGCTTCAACCACAAGATTTCTTTAAGTCTAATTTCTGTCAAAATTCAGTTGGATTAAAGTATCCAAAATACAATAAAATTAAAGCTATCAGATAATTAAATTATCATTCTGGTTTAAAATACAAAAAAAAAAAAAATACAAAAAAAAAAAAAAAAAAAAAAATCAAACAAGGACAGAGTAGAGCTATACATTGTGAGAATAAGTGTGCAAATATCGCACACAAGTAGAAATGTGCAAACGCTGAGAGCGTAATATGCACATATTTATCTAAAAAAATAAAGAAATACTGCAAAATTTCGAGCATAGAACAACTATTTGTTGCCTATCGGCAGAATAAGGGTACCTTCAAAGTATGCCAGTGGTGCTAAAGGGTTAAATTCTAGATTTTTAAATGCATAAAATATCATTAAAAAACGAAACATAGCATGCATATGAAATTCAAGGAAGAAAAAAAATATGAAAAGTATGCCATGATATAAACACAAAAATTATAATAAATCAATTATTATTAAAAAGCACCTATAAGTGTACCATTTCAAATACCAAAAAGGCACTTTTTTATCTCTTTTTTTTTTAAATCAAAAACAGCCTGGAAGGAAAGGAAATGAAACAAGCATGATGTCTCTAATAGGTACGTTTTAAAATTAGATCAGAAATAATTTCTCCGTTCAAGCTGACAAAATCCAAACAAACTTATGGATATGCAATTGCTATCAAAGTACAAGTATGGATAGGGAAAAAATAGCATGAAAAAGAAACTGGCAATTTATTGAGTGTAACGAGAAAAAAATCTCTAAACAAACAATTTAGAGTTATTAATTTGATTAGAGAATTCCCTGTTCATACTTACATGCAAAATGTGTGTTTTATGAGTGCACTTTTTGAATTAAAGTGACAAAGATTTCTTCTTTCACTGTAAACTTTTTGAATAACATCTGTTTTGTTACCTTTTTTTTGACGAAAGCGCACCTCTTTATTTCGAGCACGAAAACAGAGCGAAAGGCAAAATAAATGCCTTTTCTTTTTAAGAAATTAAAATTATTATAATTTCAATAACGGACTGAAATGGGAAACATTTTGAAAAGAAGGAAGAATATAATTAACGTTCTCTTTTCATACTCCCATTATTCTGTTATGAATAACAAATTTTTGTATCTTTTTATCTTCTTTTGCAAGAGTGCGTATTAAATTTTGAAGTCACTGTCTGTAATAATCTTGTGTAATGTTGTTGTGCTCTTACTGTTGCAATGATTTTTTTAATGAAAATAGCACAACATCTGTATCATAAAATTCCACACAACTTTTAGTGCACCGAAAAATTTTGGTGGCATATTTCACAATAGAATCACTGCAGAAAAAAACTAGATATTTTTTTCCCTTTTTTTACGAAAAATAGACACATTACTCACGGCACACTCTTGTCACTGAAGGACTTTGAAGGAATTTTTGTTTAAATAAATTTTGTAGATTCCTCTATCTTTTGTAAAAAAAGAAAAAAAAAAACACTATTAATAACACATGACTTGGGAACGGCACACTGTAAATCTCACTCACAAAATTTCACAAACTGTCTGCAAAGAAGATTTTTGGCTTATTTCACAAAATTTTTTTAGAAAAATATCTGGAGCAGGTGAATGTTCAGATGGCACTTTTTTTTTAAACATGTAATATCAGAGTGTAGAGCACACACAGTCACATCAATTTTTAGAAGAACAGAACATCAATTGATCACAGAACATCAATTTTTAGAAGAGGGTGGTTATTTCTGGATGAACACACACCTCACAACACAATTTTCACAAGAGATGGTCGAACAAAAAAAAAAAGTTCACAAACGGCACAGGGTTAATCGGAAAACACAGGGCAATCTTTTACTTTTTCATTTTGAGGGAGGAATCACAGTCGCAAGCGGTCAAATCTGAGAGATAGACAGACTCGCAGATAAGAGGGAGGCACACCGTGGGCTGGCAATAGGTGGATTTCAGGGATCGTCGTAATAAAAGCGGAAATACATAAAATTAGAAATCTAATTAAGGTGCTGAAGGGTTCCATAACGTCGAATATGATGCTCGATGAGAAGGTGGGGTGCAGATAAAAGATCCAATTACTGGATACAGCGTATTTGATAACCTGTGCGGCACACCGCAGGCAAAGGCTTGCTTCAAGTTAAGTCAGGTTAGAGTCAGCCAGAAAGGCGCACCCCAGCCCATCGGGGCAG